>OY751336.1:2557796-3830445 GCA_963564715.1 Catocala sponsa
AAACTGTGCTTAAATCTAATTATGATAAAGAGTTTTGTTTGAACATTAAAAATCTATTATTTTTAGCTCACAATATTAATAATTAAGTCCAACGCTTACTGTTACATCCTTTACATATTTATCTTCCATCTCATCCTAAGTAATATTATAAAAGCAAATGTAAGTTTGTTTGTTACATTTTCACGTTTAATTTACTGGACCGATCATCATAAAACTTCGTATACATTTTATGAGTGGTACAGAAAAGGACATAAAGTATCTTTCATTCAGAAAAAGTACTACTTCCAAGCAAATCAGTGGGCAAAAACTAGTTCTGTATAAATAATGATTACAATAATATAGTAGAGTGTGTGACAAGAGCTAATGGAAAAATTTCATATGAACTTAATTGATGTGGGTACTTTTCAAACTTTATTGTCCAAACCATTGTCCGAAGGAGCAATTTTGCTTTATAGAATCTTAGAATAAGATTAAATAATTATGTTTAGGTTACAATGGGGCTGACATGGTCTTATTTGTGACTAAAAGCACCTAAATAAATGAAGAAAAAAATAATAGAGTAATAAGAGATTGTGGTACAGTCTTTAAGATCTAAAACCTCTGCATAACCTCCAAAGCACATTTAGCCAAGCTATTATTCTACTAGATAAGATAGTATTAATGTCATGAATTATTTATCTCTAGTTTTACTAACTGTATCTTAAGGTACCTATTTTTTTTCCAATTCGTTTTCATTTTATTGCTCGGCCTTCAATAAAGTTTAGTGTTCATTCAAAGAGAGGTAATTTCGGTGGACGTATATTGCATCAAATAGGTTAGTAATACGAGTCTAAAATATTTTACTTTTACTACAAGATGGTCATGATGAGTGATTAAATAAATATGTACGTTCGGCTTATTGGTTAGGCGCTACAATTATGTTGGAAATTAAACCTGTATTGAAGTGAAAATTTGAAAACCTATGATAAAGTATTATTCTTTTAGAAACTTTTAATATTTATAGCAGAGCAGCGATAGCTTAGTGGGGAGACCAACCGACTGCAATGCAGAGGGTCTCGGGTTCGAACCCACATCGCGCACCTCTGACTTTCGGAAGTTATATGACTTTTCGAAATTATGTGCGTATTGATTAACAATTATCGGCTGCTCCGTGCCTCAGAGAGCACGTTAAGCCGTCGGTCCCGGCTGCCATGAACATCTATGGCAGTCGTTATTGGGAGAGTGTCGACACAAAAGATCCCACTGGGTCGAAGTGTCGCCGGTCTGCACTGACTGGCCCCCACATAAGATATTTATAGCAACTATGTCACCTAAATAAATAAACAGCTACTTCGAATGGATAGTGATTAAAAATTGATAGCCACTGATCCAAAAAGCTAAAAATAATGCCTATAAAAAGGGGCAAGCCCTTTTTCTTAGTTTTAAGTGCTTTATTGATAGATTTATTGGAACTTTTCGAGCACAAAATAGATTTTTTGCAACAAAAACGATCATTACTTTTCTCGATTAAAAACTTCAACTCGTTAATGAATGGCTTTTTATTTAGGAAGCAATCTCCCGATACGCACCCTTTGTTCACAGATAATAAATCCTGAGGGTTCAGTAAGCGGTTTTACAAAACTCCCATTAAAGGAGTTGACCACTCGACACTCGGTGTAGTTAATTTGTGACTCATGATTAACCGAATTGAGTGTTTATTAATAATATAATAATTAAGCTCATAAGCTAATTTTAGATAAGTTAAGTATAGTTTACTTTTGAGAGGATCAAATATTGATTATATTAACCATGACAAACATTTTAAACCTTCAATCTAAAATTGTTTAATTATATTTTATTTTTTTATTTAGAATTTGGGTTTCAAATTAATTTGTTAACGCCTTCAACTAAGTTAGAATGCTTGTGTTAGAAGTGGATTCACGTCGGAATTGCAATGGGTGGATTTCTCTCTATGTAATTCAACAACCTTGTCCATTACTAATTTTTTTTAATACATATTTTTCATTATTTGCTATATGGGCAACTTGTATACTTTTACAAATGACCCAAATTTTCTTTCTTCTCCTTAAAGGTTTACATCTGCTTGTAATATTATCAATCATTATAATTAATCTGTTTAGTTATCTACTAGCCAGCGCATACTTAAGCCACCAGCTTCCAACATCTTGCAATTTTAAATTCTAATCACCGCGATTGATTTTCCGTCACCACCAGCAGAACCCGAGGATGTGACTGGAGTATTATTCTTCTTTTTTTTTTGCTCGAATGCCGGATATTAAACCTCTCCGCTTATTCGCCGTGACTTTTTTTGTTATGGCGCTTCAAATGCTGGAATGTTGTTTTAGATTTGGAGGTTATTGTAATTGTATTCGAACATGTGATTTGAGGAAACATTTCAATTTATTTATGGGTTTGTGTACATCAGTTTATGTCAAAGAAACATTCAAAATGATTTTTATTGAAAGGCTAACTAACCACCGAACGTGAATATTACAAAAATGGGATTTTAGTAAGACTACATGCATTTATATTTTTACACCGGTAAATCCGAATTAATAGTTGGAGTTGTATTACACCTACATTTCATCAGCTATGGTTATAGGTACCTATCAGTTACTGGGGAGCAAGCAGTAAACATTTGCGGTCACTGGAGCAAGTTACAATTTCTATGCAATAATTTTTTTTGTGTTAGTTAAAAACGCTTGACCTAATCGGTAAATTTGTCAGTTTTTAACTCAGCCCAATTCTGTGTTTCTTGCTTTTGTAATTTTTAAATAAATTATTTGAAATTGGTAACTTTAAACTATTGCACTGTAATATGCTTAAGTATGACGGGATAAAAAAATAATTGCAAATAGTCCCGGAAAACATTCAATTTCAAAAATCATTTGCCTTCCCTGGATCATGTCAAGTTATAACAACCAATAAAATGATCTAATTTTGTGACCAAACTGGCGATTTAAATGATAAGAATATTACATAACCTTTGATATACATATTTTATCTATCTCAGTTTCAAAGACCAATATCTATCTCAATATTCGCGGTTAAAATCAATTTAGACAATCAAGTCAAATCTAAAATAAATTTATTCAAGTTAGGTTACAAGGTAACACTTATGAATGTCAAAGTTATACTATTTTTTCCTGTGAATTTGCATTTAGTGCCACGTTCAGCAAAGTAAGGGTGTAGGGCTCATGAGAAGAACGGGCAAGAAACTCATGGCCACTCTTTTTAATCGCCAATAAGGATAGGACCTTAATAAGGATGCTTAAACCCTTTTAATTATTCTCGCCTGTAACAGATAGCTCTTGTCCTAAGGAGCCTATTCAGTAGAGACTAACAAAAGAAGCTATGTATTGAAATACTTCGATTAAGAACTTTCAGAGTATAATGGAATGCTTTTGGTTTAGTAAAACATATAATGACTTATTTCTGTATTTATTGAGGTAAAACTGTACATACGTATAGTACAATAAAATAAAAATAGTTATGGTTACTAGAGAATGCGTCATGCTCGTGAACGATGAATCATCTAATTCAATCGAAAGATGTTTGGCCCATAAACCAGACATGTAAACCGGTGGCACCTTGTTGGTTTATTAAATACCGTGCAATATGTTGTTTACGTATTACGGTGTCATGCTCGTGAAGGTCGAGCAACTAAAGGATATCGTTCACTGGATCTGGAAGCGAATCTTATAACGCCTCACAAAATATGGGTGTGTGATAGTATACTTCTGTCTACACCTTTGGGTAAATAGAGACAGCAGTCTATGTATGAAAACATAAAATAATGGCGACTTATTAAAATATATAAGCTAACACTTGCAGACTCAAAACTCTCTCAGGTGAACTATTAACCATGCCATAAAGAAGACAAATAATCTTAATATTGTACTAGAAAATGAAAAATTTCAAGTGTATTGTACCGTGCCATCGAACAGGCAAACCTGGAACAAATCTGTTTGCCTGGAATTGAATCCGTAAAGCTTGGCACAGTAGGCTGGCGGTCTGCCATTGAGTTATTTAGGTGGCAGAACTGAATAGAAATGGCTGCCATTTACGTCTTCCAAGTGAACATCGTATTCACGTGTGCTGTGATGCAAATGTTATCAATGGCTCGTTGTGTCTTGCTTTGTATCAATCTATTCAAATTTGCTGGCTTCTGGATTTATGATATGCCGAAACCAGTTTTAGTAGAGCTCTGTGTGCGGTATGCCGGCTTTACGATGAGAGTTCAGCTTAATTGAGCTGTTATGTATACCGTCCAGTGTAAGTAAACCCCGAACATGCTTTAGGTTTAAGCTTCTAAGTCTTGTTGTTCAGATCAAGTTATAGTGGTCGTGCTCACAAGCGCAGCCAAGATATTAATTATCACGAATCCCTTTGTGAGGTGGATTTTTGTTTTGTTCGCACATAATAAACTGCTTTTGTGGTCCAATGATTTAAATGACCGCTTGAGGAACTGATAAATTGTAAAAGTTTTTCCCCGCCTTCACAAAAAGATGCACAATTAGCGCAAGATTTCATAAGTTTAATTCATGGACTAACTCGTTAACCCTAACATGAATATTTGTACTTTTATTTCTGCAAAGGCAGTGTTACTCGGTTTTCCTATTATACATTTCTCATGAAATTTAAAATGTGACAGAATTACAGCTTAAATAGTTACAGCTTATAGCCAAAGTAAAAACAATGCCTTATGTTCAAATCACGTAAAGGACAATCGAAATAATATTTGGCTGTTATATTTACGTCATAATTGAATAACGTCACAAGAACCACCAATAATTTTTAGTGGAACAAAGCCCACAAACTTCACCTGACACTTTCAAAACAAGAGCCATCAACTCCATTACTTTAATGCCCTATTCAGAGGCTTCGCACAAATTTAAATTGGACAACAATAATATAAAAGCGACCTTATCTCAAAGACTCCAACTTAAGTCAGAAAAAGACGCGAGATTCAGTCGCCAAATAAAAGCATTCGGACGGTATAGATAAAAAAAATCTGGTAAAAACACTTGTATGGAGACAAATTTGGATTGAATGTAGCTGGATAAGACCAAATGTTTTTCTGTATATAAAAGCGGCAAACATCAAAATCAAACCAGATGGTTACCTAGGTGTTATACTACTGATCGGCACTTGATACACTAATGGTATCAATCGCATATCGATTTTTGAATCAGGAGTCGCTATAGAGCGCAAGAGATAAAGAACACGTTGCCTTCGAGTTTATCAACATTCTGTCTTCTTAATGAGCCTGGATGGCCTACTTACCGCAGAAACACTAAACGAACTAAACACTTACTTGGCTGCAACCTTAATTTTAGATACTTCTCCTGTCGAGCATCGTCAATTTGAGTCGAAGCTCAGACATAATCAAAAGCACTAAACTCTACTGTAAAGGCAAAATAAAAATGTCGATAACAAATCAAAACCAAACCTTATCCAGTCTGTCGATTCTTAGTAAAGAACAATACAGCCCGGTTGCGATGGCCCATTGTCACGGACAAGCCAAGATGGCCGCTTTTTTATTTAGCCGCAAAACCCAAGAATAAGTAGTTCCGTGTTATTGTTGTATATTGAGCTCTGAGTGCGTAAGAAAATAGCTTGACTGGGATAAGAAAACTGAAAAGCGAACGGTTTTATGACAAAAATAATAAAAAAAAAGTGATGTTTACGCAAACAGAAATATTGTTGGTTCCTATTCTTTTGAACAGAAAGTGACTAGCTATTCAAACTTTAAGATATTATTCAGAAATATGAGTTCGTTGCGTCATGATTAACTTTAAAATTTATAAGTTTAGTATAAATACACTACACTGACAAGCGAACATAAAAGCAAGAGTAATACATGTAATTCGTAGCAAATAGAAATGTATAGTCTTCACAGACGTGAATACAGAGGCTATGTATACATGATTCGATAGAAAACCTAAGTCGTCGACGTAGTTCATCGGCTTAGCAAGCTAGACCAACCATATTAGTTGCAGAACCGATAGCCATTAAGGAGAACTTGTTTTTGAGTGGCGACTGCGGATTGGTAAAAGTAGTTTAGGATGCTTTCAGACTAGGGAAAGCGACGATCTTTGTAAGATGAATGGCAAGAGCTGTCTGCTGTCTGGGAGTGGCCATGGATCGTGCTTAGTAGATTGCAGTGGACTATTCTAGGCTAATCATTATGACGACGATGATAAGTTATGACTTCGGTATAGTATTTTGAATAAAAGTGGAAAATTACTTCCATTTTCACATTTTTATGGCAGGTAAATTGACAAAAAAATACTATATCTACCTATATTCGCCAGCATTGTCTACAAGGCTCATGATTGGGACTTTCTATAAAAGGCTTTATTATTTGTTTTGAACTCTATTTCTATCTTCAAGTCAGCGAAAATTTTAGTGTCAGTTAAACCTCCCAATCTTCATTTCCTTTTATCCTAAAAATCCTTCCAATTTAGAGAGGCCAGAACCGGACACACTGAGAAATTCCATTTTCTACGAAAATTCAAGAAAATGAAAATTTTTAGGTCACGAGTATTACTATGGATTTTGTGAATGTTGTTTGGGTAAATTGTCTCAGGCTCTGTTTGTCTATGAGGGTCGTGGATTAGACCTTTTGTTATTAAATTAACATCGATCCAGAGCACTTCAATAAATATAGTTTAGTACGTAGCCACGTTTTCATTCAAGTTTTCGAACCAAATATAATTTTTCCTAACCCTTTCGTATTGGTATTGGACGAACTGATTAGAAAATTAAATAGGTATCCTGCAAACACAAAGTTTTGCGTTTCATAATCAATGATGTAATACAGTTTAATCTAGACTCATAGGATATCTCTCCGATTTGTTTATTCACGTATTCCGTTTGCGCTTCACACAACAATTGTAATATTGGATTTGATCATGGAAGAGAATATGCTATCGGATATTTTATTTCGCATTTTGCCAGCCCTCCAAAAATGGTCAAGTTGTACTGGTAACGCAAAAGCCAAAGATCAGAATAGCGGTTTTGCTGAAAGCACAGCGTTTACTGCTCAAAGAGTTTGAAAATCCTACCTACCACAGGAACACCGCTAAACACAACGCTGAGATTTTGTGTTAGTCAGATATAAATGCACAGTTGGACTGTCTCAGTATGAGTAAATCCTACCTTTTAGCTTACTTTGGCCAGTCTGCAAGGATATGCTTACTACGCGCAGCTACTAAACTAAGTGAATTATCAGTATAATACATCTCTGTTCACCCTTTTTAAGACACAGGGGTGAATGGTGTAATAAAAGAAATAACTCTAACTTTTAATTCCAAGCTCTTTTCGCTCGCATTCAGAACAATCGCAGTCTTTCAAATGAATTTTATTTTTTATTTATTTAGAGTAAGCGGCACCGGGTCTTGAATCGGCACGCTTAACGTTTAAGACCTCCGGCCTCCCGCCCGGCTTAGTGTAAATATATAATAACTGTGATATTCTTTTTGAAGTATTTCTAACGATATTAATAGTGTAAGTGTATTGAATACATATGACGCCTGTATATTCTGCAAAACGGTTTGCTGAGTTCTGTGTCAGATTAGTAGCTAGTATGTAATAGGGTGAATAAAAAGTAGTCATGTCACAGAATTTTTGGAGTAGTAGAGCCTCGCTGATTTCAGCATGAATGGGCCGGTTCGACCGGGGAAGGACTACCCTCTCAAAGAATATTGACGTGAAATACCAGTATTCCTACTGTTGTGTTTCGTTCGGTGAGTGAGAGTGCCGGAGGCCCAATCACCCTCTTTTCTCCTTCCCGCTCCTTCTCCTTCCCACTTATTTTCCTAGAGGGTCGGCAACGCCTCTGGTGTTGCAGGCGTCCATAGGCTACGGTGACCACTTACCATCAGGTGAGCCGTATGCCTGTTTGCCACCTTAGTAGTATAAAAAAAAAAGAATACTTAGTTTTGTTTTTCTAGCGATATGGACGCAGAAAAACAGACACTGCTTCTGTTACTGCGTCCGAAGTGCTAGACAATATCGATCGCACTGCACAATAAATAAAAGTAAATACTTACAGTATCCTCAGGGAAGAAGTTCTTACGCCTGTTTCCTGTAAAACGATGGTAACTCACCCGGTGGGTCCTTCGTACCGTCATGTCACCAAATTTTTGGCCACGGCGGGTTCTTCGACTCTCAGAATCTGCTTTCGATTGTCTTGATATACACGATCTATAAAGAGAAAAGACCAGTCTTACTCACTGATTTACTGATTACTCATTAACACCCAGCTCACATGCTTGAACCTAATACCTTAGCTGTAATTTTGCACAGAGGTTCCTTTTATGGTGTCAATAATGAAAAATGTATCTCAAAGACTCTTAAACATTAATATATTCCGGAGAGATATTTTTTTGTTTTTTTTTTCTACTAAAGTGGCAAACAAGCATACGGCTCACCTGATGGTAAGTGGTCACCGTAGCCTATAGACGCCTGCAACACCAGAGCCATTACTTGCGCGTTGCCGACCTTGTAAAAACCTTTTAACACCCTTTTTGAAGAACCCCATACTGTAGTCTTATGGGAAAATCTGGGCAAGGAGTTCATTCCACAACCTGAGCGTCCGCGGGCGAAAATTCCTTTAGAACCGCTTGGTGCGGCACCAATTAAGTTGTAAGGTGTGAGGATATTCCGGTATTCCACTTTAATCACCTCTATTGGTGATCATAGGCAATAAAGACCGTTCTCCTTGTATAGTTGTCTGGTGTACTAGAAACTTAGAATTTGTCAAGAAAAATAAGTACACGTTCATAATTTTACAAATTTTCCCTCGATAAGACAAAAATACTTAACGAGTCTACTCGTACGAAGTTGCAGGCTTAGGCTTTTCATGTCTATCTGTGAGCGCGTGAGGGTGCGCGCGTCATATTGCCTTAGTGCTTCTGGTGTGTGTGAGTAACATTTCATCAACATTTTGTCAACATGTGACGTAAATCTGCATATTTTTTGGTCAACATGTCCAAAAAATATGCAGATTTACTGTTTATATTTAATTATCACATGTTGTGCTTTATTCTTGTTTTTAATTTATACTGTGCATTTTTTGCTATCGCTTGAAATTTGGATATGCATATAACCACAACACTAGACATGGGTGATACGGTAACCTTAGTTGGTAAAAGGTAAGATTTCTACATTTAGCTTCCCAATATGATTTATTGATTTCTATTATCTATTTGACGGCCTCGATGGCGTAGTGGTTAGTGTAACCGACTGCCACGCCTGAGGTCCTGAGGTCGCGGGTTCGATTCCCGCTCAAGTCAAACATTTGTGTGCATGAACATGGATGTTTGTCTTGGTCTGGGTGTATTTACAAAAAAAAAAGTATATAGTATGTATGTTTATCCATAGTCTAGTACCCATAGTACAAGCTCTGCTTAGTTTGGGCTAGATGGTGTTTTGCATGTGGTAGAATATTATATTATATTATTCAATAGATTTATATTCTAGTATTAGGAATAGATTCGCACTCACTACTTTTGAAACACGATTTCAGATTAGCCATTGGCCTATCGCCTCCTAATTACCGGTTAGTTTACTATTTGCCTAAATTCCTAGACGGGAATTGAATTCAACCTTTTTGTCTGCTCCAATTGTAGCAAACCCTGAATTTAAATGGGAATCTCGCTACGCCCTAATTCACTAACGTGGGATCCCAATAATTTTCGATTCTGTGGCATTCGTCGCTCGCGATAGGCATTCAAGATAATTTCTAAAGATATAATACAGGATAAGTTATAGAATAAGAAATGTTCAGAATACACTTAAATAACTTCACGAATCGACTTGAGGGATGGTATAGTGGTTTATGTAGTCGTCTCCCCATTGCAGAGTGTTGTAGGTTCGATCCCCATACGGGACAAAAAATTAGGTGGTCTATCTTATCTTATATGGGGGCCAGTCAGTGCAGACCGGCAACACTTCGACACAGTGGGATCTTTTGTATCGACACTCTCCTAATAACGACTGCCATAGATGTTCATGGTAGCCGGGATCTAACACTATCTTATATGGGGGCCAGTCAGTGCAGACCGGCAACACTTCGACCCAGTGGGATCTTTTGTGTCGACACTCTTCCAATAACGACTGCCATAGATGTTCATGGCAGCCAGGACCAACGGCTTAATGTGCTTTCCGAGGCACGGAGCAGCCGATAATTGTCAGCCAATACGCACATAATTTCGGAAAGTCATATAAGTTCCGAAAGTCAGAGGTGCGCGACGTGGGTTCGAACCCGAGACCCTCTGCATTGCAGTCTGTTGGTCTCCCCACTGAGCTATCGCTGCTCTTTTACACATTAAATCAAAGTTGGAATAATGCATATATTATTAAATAACAAATAAATAATAATGCATATCTAATAGAAGTCCTCAAGCGAAGGTTGATCACACTACCGAAATAATTACATACGTAATACACAGCGAAGGTCTTTGAATAAATTACAACCAATGTTTAGGGTCTGTGGGACCCAACATTTTGTCAATGTAATAATGTAAATAGGGGTCCATGGAATGTTTTAAGCGTATTTGTATTAGGTAATGAGATATCTTACGGTGGGTGCGTTGCTTCGAGGGTAGATGGAGAATGTTTCATGTTTGTTTGTTGTGTTTAATTGAGTAGGGAATCCAAATATATTTGTTTCTTAAACTTAAAACCTAGATCGGTGATATGTGGTGGAGAACTCCGTTAGGGTTTCTACGGCATAGTGAGAGAGCAATGTGAGAGAAAATATTTTTCCGTTAATAAATCCGCGTCCCAAATGATAACCACCCATAGATAAAACTATATTCTAATAGCTTATATGTCTTCAAGAAACGAGCTTTTTCAACGTAGAAAAACCGCAAATAAAATAACAGAGTATCTAGCGTAACGTTTACATGAATAAAAAACGCGATAAAATCCTTATGAAATAGTTTAATTTCAAGACTATCTAGTGTAAAAAGGCACTAACAGTAACAATATAAAAACATAACATCATCTTCAATAGCAGTTACCATTCAAAACATCCTATTCACCTTATAAACAGTTTTTGAAATTGAATCTAGAACAATCTGCACCAAAATCGGCGAATACTATTACGTTCTTACAAGCATCCTCTTTCTAGGTATCTATATCTCGAGGTCCATTTCGGTCCATTACTGTAGCCATCAAATGAAATGTAATCACCAACTTAACTGTTCTTTTGTCTTTATACTGCTGAGCCTGCTAAATGGTATGTGCTATAGTTGTTTGTATGTACGACTTGGGTAAAACGTTTGGGTAGTTACTTGCAAGGAATGGGAGGAAGCTTTTATTTAGAAGGTGCTTAATGAAGAGCGAGAGTAAAGTGAGACATTGAAAATTAAGTTGATATCAAATATTTGATTGCACCGATGGCGTAATGATTTAAGGCGCCACTGCTACAGCACCGAGTATCGTAGGTTCAAATTCCACTCGGGGCAAACTTTTGTGTGACAAACAAATAGACATTACTATTCTAAGTGTGCTTTTTGTCCATTGTTTAAATGTTTGTACACTTCTACAACAAGGTGATACAGGACTTACTCCAAGTACGTGAGGTATCCTTTCAAACTAAAATATATTATAGCATTATACAACATACCTAACTATACTTATGTATGTGTCGGAGTGGCAATGTTTATCCCATCCTTATCAGAAATTTTATAGGATCAAAGCACGTGGGCGTGCAGTGGGAAATGTTGGTTTCAATCAATAGAAAACACGTAGGTAGTCAGATAACTTGTGTTCGAATTCAACTAACAACTACGAGCAAAAAAAAAAAAAAAAAACTTCACACTAGGAGCCCTTATTATCACTATGAAACACGAGCAATTCCTACGAGGTGTGCACTGGTCGACGGTAACGCGAAGACTGAGCTTTGTCCGCTCCTTACGCCGCCTCGTAAACTCCGTCTAGCCCCGCTAGATGGCGCTGGCGTTCCGTCTTAATGCCTTTTTGTGTCACTAGATGGCGCTAGTATCCTAACTAACAGTATTGCCGTTCCGACATATGTATGTCCATAAAGGAGTGGACAGAGGTGCATATCACTCATTTCTTGCTATGTATATTTTAAATCCTAAGTTTTATAATAGCGTATCGTGGCGTTCCAGGTTCGATGCTACTAAAACTTTATAATAGGAATTTTGTAAGATGCTACTAATATAGTAATGAAACATAGATGGCGGTGACTGCAAAGTTGACGTAGTAAATGAAGTAGTCTTAATTTAGCATTTGATGGTTTTACGCAAAGACGGCTCTCTCAAGTGCTATGTTTTCACATTCAACTTCCATTATAAATTTTCTTAAAGATATGTTTAGTGCGAGCCTGCACTTTTCAAGGCTTTTAGAAGCTTATTCATAGACACTACGTGCTTACGTTTACATTCCTTAAATGCTACTATTACGCACCCATTTACAATCCAACCATTCCGCGACTATCTGCTGCGATTAATCGCTACGAGTGCGTTCTATCGCAACGTGTCGATTAAGGCTATCGACGGTCGCTTTCGATGGACTGCGTAGTAGCAGTTTTCGTTTTTTTGAGATAAAAATTCGAGAGCACATCGCTCTAAGCGTTTGGGTACACGTCTATTTTATAGAGGCGAATATTTTTCGAGCTAAAAGTGTTTGAGAGGCGGTCGATATATGTTTGTTGGAGTGCTATAGTAGGAGTTAAAATTGTATTGTAGGTGTTCAAAAAATACAATAGTTTTGAATATTGGTGAAAACCTTCACATCTCGAATTCTTTGGAATAATAACGATGGTGTAGTGTATACAGATGTAGATTCATGCCTATATATTTCTAAAGAGAGAGCACAGAAAACACCTTAGAGAGAGAGCACCTTAAATCGGCGACGGGCGTGTATGAGGAATGTGATGAAAGAGAATGAAGCCAGATAAGTGTGTCAGGATCGTAGCAAATGGAAATCCGTAGTCTCTGCCTACCACTCTGGGAAACAGGCGTGAATCTATGTATGTATGTATGTATGTATATTTCTAAATGGGTAGGTAGATGTGAATATCACCCACATTTTGCCAGATGTTATTTTACCTCCCTCGTTGTGTTAGGCGAACCGGTTTTTGTTTACTATATACTTATATTTGCTGGATGAGAGGTACCTTATGTCATTTTCTGTTCCCCTGTCAACTCTTCTCCCTAGTCTTTATTATTCAAGTCACGTGGGGTCGGCTTTCTAGTCTAACCGGATTTGACTGGATATCAGTTTTTACACGGAGCGGCTGCCACCTGACCTCCGCAACCTGAAGGCTAACGATACCCTAAGGCTAGACCAGTGTCAGGATATTAGAGGGCACTGACTTCCCAATAACGACTGCCATAGATGTTCATGGCAGCCGGGACCGACCGCTTAACGTGCACTCCGAGGCACGGAGCAGGCGATATTTGTCAATCAATACGCACATAATTTCGAAAAGTCATATACCTTGACCGAAAGTGAGAGGTGCGCGACGTGGGTTTGTTGTTCCCTAGTCAACGAGTATGCGAAATTGCAGAATGATCGGTCTAGTAGTTAAAGCGTGAAAGCGTAACAAACAAACAATCTCGCATTCGCATTTATATGTATATTTATATTAGTTCGGATTTGTATTAAAAAAATTATCCTACTATAAACTAAATGTTATTTCCTAAGGATCGGTATTTATGAATGTATGGCTTAAGACTGCGCCGAGCGAAATGTGCCAAAACAGGTGGTCACAGTTAAGTGAATAAAAATCTAACATTGTTTTTAATACAAATATAAAATGTACATTTACCATAACAATGAATGTGTTTACAATTACTCCATGTAAAAAACTTCAAATAATTAATATTTTCGCCTACAAAATTTCGTAAATTTGTACAAAAAATGCAAAAACGTAAGCTCGTGTTACGTGATTTTTGGATTATAACAGTAGAAATCTATCATATTTTACAGCTTAAACGAAACATAAATAATTATATTACAATTTGTCCGTCCCAAATATTTAAGTTATTGGCTGACAAAAAAGATACATATTTATCAAAAAAGCACTTCAAATCCTCCATACAATTTTACTATGGCGGCCGCGCCTCTATTTCAATATGCGCCGCACGAGCTCTGTCATTATCTGTCTTACGCTCGGCGCAGTCTTAATGAATCTGTAAAGTTGGAAGACATTACGTATATGTGGTGAGTAGGCACACAAAGTGAAGTTTCAAGCTTGATTGCAACCACGCCAGACTGATGTATTGCCGCCATTTCCGACGCATACGTTACTTCTTGGTAAGCGGTCTCGTTTCTGCATGAGAGTTATTTGAATTTCTTTGTGCAAGTTCATATAACTTTAATGTACTAGGTACTTTAAGGGATACACTATATAGGTTATATTACTAAAAAGTATAAGTATATCAGTCTATATACGTACTGATATGAAGAGTTTGGTTGTTATTTGGTTAACTCGCTGGAATTATCAGTCGGATAGGAACAATTCATTATGTATCTAATAGTCTAATTCTTAAGGAAGGTTATATAACATAACGCTAGAAGTCACGGGTACGGGGCAGTAATCATAAGAGAAGAAAATATAGAAATAGAAATCAGATAGGCTAGGATAGGAATACCAATAAATTTGGGTCCTTATACCTCTGCCGAACGACCAAGGCATGGAATTCTCTGCCAAGGCACGTGTTTCCTTCTTCCTTCAATCCTGGGTCCTTTAAGCGGGGCGTGAAAAAGCAACTTCTCAGGCCGTCAAAGTAGAGACCTTAACATCGCCTCGGCTGCTACGAGGGCGGTGTGGAGGCCACTGCTCTTAGACCACACGACTGCTTATCTGATGGTAAGCAGTCGTGTGGTCTAAGAGCAGTGGTCTAGAGTGTGGTCATTTTGAAGAGCAATAAAAAAATATATATACCACGTGCCGTCACACCGATTAATTTATATGTCAAATATAAAACCTAACAATTACGTATACTATTATATATCTACGAATTTGCCCCAACAAGTAATTTCTATGGACTGAATAGCCATACTTCCTTACACTGTCTTTCAGAACTGGGAGACTGAGTTATAAAATGTCGTCTAGTCAAAAATGCAACGCGAAACATTGAAAGCTATTACAAGTTCTTACATAAAAGTGATCGTTCAATACCGATGTACTCCTGTAATACCCATTAAAAGTATGTTGACAACATCTTTTCCTTTCTTTAGAAGTTTGACTTTCTTGCTCGAAGTCTATGTACATTATATTTTTGTTAGAAAATACATCAAACACGAACTTTGTATACGTACAAGGCAAATTATAGACTTCATACAGCGCCTCCTTATTCAAACTTCTCGAACTTTTGTTTCAACATATTGATGAACAGAGTTATTCATTCCTTTTCGAATATCAGAAAAGATCTCTTTGAAATATCAAGCTTTAGATTCATAAGATAAAGTCTGTTTTCGGTTGGCGTGATGGAAGTCGGATTTAGTCTGATCTAAATATGTAATATAAATAGAAAATAACTTCTTCTAGCATCTTATATTCAGAAGTGGAATAAATATTTATAACAGATATACAGATGTCACTTTATGCTTAGTCAACCACGCCTTAGAGACGTGGTTGACTATGGAAAGTATTTAAATCAGATAATTAAAAGATATACAACACGATTAAAAGGTTTATAATTCTGGATACCAAACTTGTACAGATAAAACAGTAATTTTATAATATAAAATTTAACTAAACGTTAAGCAAAAGATTGGGGCGTGGTTCTATGAAGGCTCGCAACGTGGTCTTGGTTGAGAGCTCAAAGACCACTAAGCTAAGTAGGCAGCACGGTAGGAACGGGCGCCGCACCTTTTTCTTTTTTTTTGTATGTATTTTAATTGTTGGCCTCAGATGGCCTTCACAACTTTACGCGGACTGTGGGTAAGCGCAGAAGGCTCCCAACCCTTCTTTTTAAAGGGAAATTTCTTTAGCGGCGTTGTGCACTATTTTTTTGATGGGTAAAAAAAGTTAAACTCGCGTCAGGACACGTGAACTGATCGAAAATTCGTAATACGGAGGGAGAATTGTCAAATTCGTGTTGTTTGTGTACGATAGCGCAATAAATGAATATTGTATTTTACCACATAAATGATAGTACTTTTATACTGATAATTAAAACAATTCGTGCAAAATTATTTCCTAACCATACCAAAATATCAAAAATGCACAACGTTAATATTCAAGTTTTCACTTCTGCCAGCACTCCCGGAGTGCAACCCGTTGATTTTTTTTACGATGATGGTGGCCTCAGATGACCTTCAAAACTTTACGCGGACTGTGGGTGAGCGCAGAAGGCTCCCAACCCGTAACCTCCAAACCCGTAGGACGCGGTCGTCTTAAATATCAGCTACCCCCAGGCAGGAGGGAAAGAGGAGCACCACCTCCACTCTGACTCGCGCGCGGCCGCCATGGCACGAGCGCTCCGAGTGACACAGCTTATCTTGGCTTAAAACGTATAAGCTTAAACATGTACCTACCTAACACTTCGTTGTTTATGTAATATCACGCTACATACTACGGCAAAAGTAATAAGAATCATAACTCATATTATAAATGCGAATGTGTGTTTGTTTGTTTGTTGTGCTTTAAGACCATTACTAATGTGGATTGTGGGTTGACCCACAACACTCTCTCAATTTTTGTTCATCAAGCCCCAGAAGGAACAAAAATGTGTGAGCGACAAATACCCATAATATAATAGACTTAAGATGACAAAATATGTCCCTAGGAATAAATTCACTGTTTTTAAAATCATGGATCGAATAAACAACTTTATTTACATTGTCTTTCAAGCTACGGACGCGTTGTTGCGTTGGCCTGACACACACTTAATCGGCTTTATATAAAGCTAGAGATATGCTTATAATTATACCTGTAATTCATTTCAAAGTAGAACCTTCTATGTACAAGTTTCAATTCGAGAAAAACAGTAGCAAATAGTGCCTGTTATGTTTTATAGATAAAATCGCTGTAAGATAGAAAAATAAATTCAAATCAAATCAAATCAAAATTCTTTATTGCGAACATAGGTACAAAAGGTGTTTACATATATATTTGTTACAAACAAATATTTAGATCTACTACATTCCGCTTATTAGCATGCAATAATGAGTTACTAACATTTAATCGAGACAATTTAAATTAAATCTTCTTAAAATCAAACTATCAATTCAAGATTGGCTACTGCATTGGAAAACTTTATTTTATAAGTAAATTAATAATAAAATAGGTTAGAGAAATAACAAATGTCTGAGGATTAAAAAATAATACATTCAATAAATACATATGTCAATATTTAGTCTATAAAATCAAAATTTGTCGTCAATGTATTCCTTTACACTATAGTACGCTTTACTAAGTAGAAATTGCTTTAATTCAAATTTTAGCTTTTCTTTATTAGAGCATTTTAATATATTTGTTGGTAAATGGTTATAAATGCGTGGAGCCATACAAAATACACTGTTATTAAATTGTGCAGTTTTATTTGAGGGAAAAGAAATTTTAAAGTTATTTCGTTTGCTCTTTAGGTGCTCAAACATGGACATATGCAAGATTACAAACATAGTTACCTCATATATGTAGATACAAGGGAGTGTTAGTAGCTTAAGATTTATGAAATATGGTTTACAAGATTCTGGCGGTTTTATTTTACAAATAGCTCTCACACATTTCTTTTGGGCCTTAAATACTGCCTCCTTGCCTACCGAGTTACCCCAAAAGATGACGCCATACCTTAAAACAGAATCTACATAACCATGATATGCGGTAATCGCCGCAGATTGATTTACAACTTTTATGAGCATTGATAGTGCATAGGAAAACTGGCTTAGCTTAATACATATATTTTCTACCTGTAATTTCCAATTTAAGTTTGCGTCAACAGTTAAACCTAAAAATTTTGTATTCTCAACTTCATTAATTTTTTGTTCATTAAAAATAATGTCAATATCTAATAAATTATTTTTCCTATTTCTAAATGTCATAATATTAGTTTTGTCCAAATTGATTAATAAATTATTGTACGCTAACCACTGAACAATGGTATCCAATGTCTCCTTAATGTCTGCTACCAATTGATATTTGCAAGTGTTTGTGAACATCACTGTGCTGTCATCCGCGAATAATATCATGTCATGATTTACGAAATTGGGTAGGTCATTTATATAAACGATAAATAGCAAAGGGCCGAGAATACTCCCTTGTGGAACTCCCTGTGTCACCTCTTGGTAAGATGATGAGTATATAACCTCCGTACAGGTGTTTGGGCATATGCGAGCAATCTGTGTACATTGTTGTCGGTTTTCGAGATATGATTTTAGGAGATCTAGGACATTTCCTCTGATTCCATAAGCTTCTAATTTATTTAATAGGATTTTATGATTTACATAATCAAAAGCCTTTTTTAAGTCCATGTAGAGGGCAGTAATTAAGAGCTTATTATTAAGACTAGACATTATAGAATTAAGAAATTGAAACACTGCTAAATTTATACTTTTTTGTTTCCTAAAACCTACTAGCTTTTCAGTGAAAATTTTATTTTTTTCGAAGTATTCATTCAGGTTTTTACCTATAACTTTCTCTAATATTTTACTAAATATGGGTATAAGGGCAATGGGCCTGTAATTACTGAGACTGGCCTTGTCGTTCTTTTTAAATAAGGGTTTTATTATTGTAAGTTTTAATTTATCAGGGAACGTACCGAAAAATATACATAAATTAAATATATAGCTCAAAACTGGTGAAATAATAGTTGAAACGTTTTTCACAACCTTTGTACAGACATCATCATAACCCGTACTATTCGTATTTTTTAAAGATTTTATTGTTTCATTTATTTCTAAAGGAGTTGTAGGGCCCATGAAGATGGAATTGTAATTTTTATTACTTGTTGACAATTTGAAGTTAACATTAGTAGTGATTCGATGAGTTTTATGTCCACTAGTGAAATATTTGTTGAATGACTCGGCAATTTTTCTAGGGTCATAAATCATCAAGCCATTATCATTTACTTGCCTGATATCCTGTTTATTTTTTTAATTTTCCCTACGATTAATAATTGACCATGTCGCTTTTGCTTTATTCGTCGCTGTATTAATTTTATTATCGTTTTGAGCTTTTTGTGTTAATTTGATAATCTTATTTAGGCGCGCTGAGTATGATTTGAATTTATTTCTATTAATAATAGTACATTTTTTTCTATATTGCCATAGTAATTCTCTTTTCCGTTTTGCACATTTCCGAATGCCTTTCGATATCCACTTCGGTTTTCTACGAGGGGTTTTGCTAATTAATGTCAATGGAAAGCATAGATTATAAAAAAGCATAAATAAATCGTGGAAAATGTCAAATGCATAATTTGGGTCATCCGTATTATATACTTCGTTAAATGTAAGCGATTGCATGCAATCATTAAACTTTGTCATATTTTCACTACAATAGTCCCTGCACTTTGTAAACCAATATTTAAAAGTATATGTTTCTTTGACAGGACATGTTAAAATTTGAGATGTATGATCAGACAATTAAAAGAAAATGAATTAGAATACATACATTGTATGTAGCCATTTTTATCCACAATGTATTCGTAGAATCCTTTCTCAATGAGTTTATGTATAATTAGGTTACAAACCCATTGAGAAAGGATTCGGCGAAATTGAATACCCAGCCAAACATAGGAAAATAAACCATTTATAAAAATATTCTTCTAGCTATTGTTGGTTTTGGGTCACCGTAGTTGTTTCGGCCGTTTATTTTATATATTTGTTACAATAAGTCATTTTATTTTTATGTTTCCTGTGAGTTTCTTGCAGGTGCCTTCTCAAAGATTCTTTGATTAAACCTTGCAACGATGTACATTCAATAATTTCACTGAACTTACTAACTTAAAGTTTATAACTGTTTCTTTGTGACCTAAATGAATAAATGATTTTTGACTTGACTTGGTTTACCGGATTAAATAAAGTGTTAGAAATTTAATCCTATTTGGGAATTCTCAATAGCAATTCAAAATCTGTCATAATATGTGATAGACGGCAATAGGCGTGTCACCTACGTGGAACCTAAAATATAATTGTGTTTTCATTTTGTACTTCCATTTTTGGCGTTATAATAAGCTAGATTTTATGTATGCATAACGATAAAAATAATTATTAGAGTTAAAAATTGGTTACTTTTCAGTGAAGAAGGAAGAGAACCTGTATGTATGAAGTGTTCCAAAGATCTTTTCGAAGTCTCTTGAAGTTTGTCAATAAGAATTTGGTCATGCCTATAGTTTTGCATGGACAAAATTAAATAGTTTTTTAATATAAGTGTCATTATAAGTAGTTACTTATAATGACATCCTAATCCTAACTAATATTATAAAAGCAAAAATGAGTTTGTTCGTTTGTTTGTTTGTTACCTTTTTACGCCTAAACCACTGAACCGATCATCCTGAAATTTTGCATATACGTTGTTAGGTGTACAGAAACGAACATAGGCTACAATTCATCTTGAAAAATAAATACTATTCCCGAGGAAAACAACACAAACTTTCTTATGGTAATAGATGGCGCCACGTTTTTTCGAATCATGATTGAATTAAATTATTACAAGCAGAGTACAACCCGAATTGATTGTCAAATTCTAAATTAACGCGAGCGATGCCGCGGGCAAAAGCTAGTTTATATTAATCAATGGAAAATATATTGTGAAATTATTATTAAATAGTTATTTAATAATAGTTTCAAAGTATCTCATTATACGTTCAAACAAATATAAGTAATCTTTCTAGTACTACCAGCTTTAATTAATCATTTCGCCAATACAACTTTTTATATTTTTTATTTTGCCACTGTCAATCAATATAGCACCTTATACCCTCGTAATAAAGCGTTTAAGTATAAAGCTTATATCCGTTCTCGTCATTGGTCATTGAACCATATAATTGCTTTGGAAAGTCAGTCAACGACGTCCAAGTTCGGAGAATGTTCGGAAAACTTCGGAAAGTGACGAATCATGTCGGCCGTTGACGGGCCGAAAAAATGTATTGGTAGTTATCGAAAGCGGTTGTTCTAATATTGTTTAACATGAAATGTTGCTCATCTTAGGTATTTGTTTCTCTGTCGTGAGGAAGCAGTTGGCAATTGACTATGTCACCACCTAAGAATCGTACAACATTAAACGACGTAAAATTTCGTGTAATAAAAGAGAGCTGCATCATTGGTCCTGTGACCTAAGATTGAGCTTATGTCTGCATGCGGTGATGAGGTTTCGGGTTTAATTTTAATGAAATTGAGATTCTCTGCAAGGAAATTCTCAGTATCAGTACGATTGCTGGAAATGTGCCCAGGTGACGGCAAAAGTCTCGTCTAGTATTACAACGCTGCGTCCTAATACTTACCTCTTCAGCGATATACAGCTAGGTATTTCTCGGACACAATACTTGACAGGAAAACCCAACAGTACTTTTTCCGCACCGGGAATCGATCCCGAAACCTTATGCACAACAATTACGTTCACTACCGCTGATCTCACACTACCGAGGCAGATCACTAATTATACGTAAACAGATGCACGCCTGTTTTCCAGGAAGAGCAATCAGAAATGACGGATATAAATAAATCCAGGCATTCCCACATTTGAAGTTACATATCCCAGGAATAAAACTATGTTGATTATTCAGCTTTTGTACAGTATGTTCTAGCTTAACTTGCTCTCTGCTAACAGCTACCGGTCTGCCAAGTCTAAAATTTATATAATACCAGATCCACTAGACCGCATTTCGGCCAAAGCGGCCAATTTTTTTGATTGTGAAAATTCTATCGCCACTAGAAACCTATATTATCAACGACTAACATAGAATATATTTTATATAAAAAAACTTACCTACTGTACCATAACCTAACCTACATTTAAGCAAATGAAACCGCGTGAAAAGCTTATGTATAGGTAATATGTAAAGAGCTTGACATCGTTTTTGTTCTAAATCAAATGTCCCATTACTTTAATTATTTCACGTACATAACATCACTATTATCGCTTGATAGTATTCTGGCAATGTTCCATTCAATACATCAGTAGAATGTTACAGACTATTAATACTGCTAATGGAAATCGCATCGTTTGGCAAATATCAAAGTAATATTGGTAGTTTACGAATTAATGGGTGGTGAGACAATTTCACTGCGTTTTGATCCGTAATGGGTGACAAATTGTTCAATAATTATAAGTGTCAAATATTGATACTATAAATGCTACTTATGACTTTATTCATACTGTAATGATGTCCAATTATCATCGTAGAACTATCGAATATGTACGAATTTATGCTGTTACTAATTATTATTCGAATAACGATTTAATTTGTGCCACCTATATTCCCCCAAATACTGTACAGAATATTTACATAAATTTTATTGATAGTTTATGTACTTTGATTGATGATTCCTGCGTAGACTGTTTTGTTCTCGCTGGTGACTTTAATCTGCCGGAACTAACATGGATAAACAAAACAACACATATGGAATGTGATACACAATTCAATACTTCACTCTCTGCTCGCCATCTTATGAACTCTTGCTCACATTTAAATATGTTGCAATATAATAACCTGTTTAATAACATCGGACGTATTCTCGACCTATTCTTTTGTAACGAACATGCCAAACTGTGCAGTCCTGTTGATCCACTTTTATCAGCTACTGGTTGCCATCCAGCTTTTTGTGCTCAAGTCCCATTTAATACAATTGACGAGAATTACCGTAACTATATTAAACCCCAATTAAATTACCACAAAACTGACTACACAATGGCAAATGCGGATATTTTGAACGTTGACTGGGCGAGTTTATTGGATGATTTGTCCCCTGATGAGGCAGTTTCTACTTTTTACGACATTATCCATGGAATCATTATGAAGTACACTCCATTACGTAGACTTAAAAACACGAACTATCCATATTGGTTTTCTAGATCCCTTATACATATTAATAAAAATAAAACAAGCGCATGGATTAAGTGGAAACAGTATGGCAATGTGTGTGGTTACGAAATCTTCTCTATACACAGAGCTACATTCAAAAAGGAGCTTGTCAAATGCTATAGACAATATATGGACACCGTGGAGAATGGGTTGCGTGATAATATTAAAGTGTTTTGGTCTTACATTTCCCAGCGTAAAACGTCGAGTAAAATTCCATCTTTAGTGCATTGTGGGCAGGTCTCTTCAAATGATCCTACTAATATATGTAATTTATTCTCTAACTTTTTCCACTCTGTGTATGAACAATCAACATTTGACCCTAATGCTTGGGAACCACCCCCATCTAACCCACAAAGTGATATTAACATAAGTAAACTTCACATCCCCTTGGACCAGGTATACAATGAACTTAAATCCCTTGACCCAACTAAAGGGCCTGGACCTGACGGTATACCTGCCATATTTTTAAGAAATACTTCCAAAACTTTATGCTATCCAATATTTATATTATTTAATAAATGTCTATCGCAGGGAGTCTTTCCAGATGAGTGGAAACGTGCTAATATTGTTCCAGTCCACAAATCTGGGAATAAGAGTGACGTAACAAATTATAGACCTATTTCTATATTATCAGCGTTATCTAAATTGTTTGAAAGGCTTGTTCATAATACAATATATCCTACTTTACATAGTGTTTTGATGGGGGAACAGCATGGTTTTGTACGAAATAGATCATGTATCAGTAATCTTTTAGTTTTACCTCTTACTTGTTCGAAGGTATTGATAATAACCAACAAATTGACGCGGTATATACTGATTTCCAAAAAGCTTTTGATAAAGTGGATCATGAACTTCTTTTGAATAAGATTGCGTACAACGGCATTAGAGGTGACCTTCTCCGGTGGTTTATTTCATATATATCAAATAGGACACAGAAGGTCGTAATTAATGGCTTTGAATCTGCATACATTTCTGTTACTTCAGGAGTCCCGCAAGGCTCAATTCTGGGTCCTTTGTTATTTATTTTATTTATCAATGACATCAAAGATTGTTTTAAACATTCCAATATTCTTTTATATGCTGACGATTTGAAAATCTACAAGAAAATTACTAATCTCTCAGACTGTATTGATTTTCAAAGGGATTTGGACCGTTTTTCATCATACTGCACGAAGAATAAACTACACCTTAGTTTGGCCAAATGTTCCAGTATAACCTTCACTAAAAAAGTTAATATCACACCATTTGTATACTATTTAGGTAATACCGCGTTAAGTAAAGTATCCTCTCTTCGTGATTTAGGCGTTCAATTAGATTCCAAGCTTCATCTTGATATCCACGTTGAAAAAATAATAAATAAAGCTTATCAGATGTTTGGTTTCGTCATAAGATCGTCCAAAGAATTTAATAGTTCAGCAACTTACTTATATTTATATAAATCAATAATTCGCCCTCAATTGGAGTATGCAGTATGCATTTGGAATCCCTATTACAAAAAGTATATCGAGCTTATTGAAGTAATTCAACGTAAATTCCTGCGTAGTATGCAGTTTCGATGTTGCCGTTATAAGAGTTCCTCTCAAAGCTTATTATCAAAGTACAATCTTTTAACATTACAGTCTAGGCGTACTTTACTGGAATTAATGACTCTGTACAATTTATGTCGTAATAAGTTTGACTGTCCTGAACTAGTTAATAGTTTGAGCTACCTGGTCCCTCGCACAACACACAGACGAGAGGTTCGCACGAGGCATCTGTTCGTCGCCTCTCGATGTCGAACCAACTCTGGTTTACGCTCACCGCTACATCGTATGGTTGACGATTATAATAAGCGGTTTAGCACAATAGATATATTGTTCTTGAATAAGCACACATTCAGAAATGATGTTTTCAAGGTACTCCAAAAACAGCATTAGATTTTATTTATTGACTCTGGCAACATAACTTTATGTACATTTTCTCTTTTTGTATTGATATATAGTAGATAGTCTAAAATTAAATTCTGTTTGATCCTTACAGTAAGCAAGTCTTTTATGTAATCTGTGGATAACGTTATGGGTAGTGTATTTTTTAGTTTTAAATGTATTTTTAAGCATCGATTGTTAATACATAATATTAGTATCTCGAATGATGTTGCGTTGTAGGTTAGTTAGATGTTTACAGGTTGATATACTACGTATTTTATGACTTGCTTATACAAAAACAATTATTAATGGATTCAAATTAAGATTACTGGTTAAAAACCGCTCATGATATTGACATATCATCTTTTTTTGTTTGTTCTTTCACAGTTACTTTACAAAATGTTTCTCTAGATAACTTAAAGTGTTTGCACACGATGCGAGAACCTGGCACGTGTTACATGTGGAAGCTAATCACGCGGTCTACATACGTAGTCTATAGGCGGGAGTTAATCATACTTGCATGGCTCGCATTATCCGTTTACATGATGCATACAACCTGTGCAAGTACCTTAAGTTACATATATTATCTCTATCGTGTACATGAGCCATACAGATCCAGTCACAAGGCATTACACAGCAAGAGAAACAAACCTTTCTAAAAGTAACTATATAAGCAAATAATACTACTCTCAGTCAATTAAACCTTACACGTACATTTTCCCCACTCATAAAGTATCTGTTTTCTTTCAAGCACTGCGCGAAAAATGTTTGGATCGCATTGAAAATATACGAAAATAAAAGTTGTATACCAGTGCGGGCGTTGATGATTTATGTTCAAACAACTAGCATCTGGGGCCGCAGTTAGGGGAAAATAAAGGTAGATTAATTATGGTGGCCTATACTTTATAGCTGCATAAAAGTTTGGAGAATAGAAAATGAAGTGGGCTTCCAGGCTATTGACTTAGAATTAATTGTTTAAAGAACAGCGGGTTCTACAATTTGTGAAATGAAAATTAGGAATTCAAATTCATTTATTAGATATACGATAACCGTGTTTATGACACAAAAGTTTTTGTCTGCGGCTTTGCTCGCGCATTTGAGATATTGTCAATATATTTATATCCCTCGCTCAGATCTTTTTTCTAGATAAAAAGTATCCTTTGTCCTTCTCTGTACCTCTGACTATATGCGTAATTTTCATGATTATCGGTCGAGTAGTTAAGGCATGAAACCAAACAAACCTAAAGGAAAGTCTTACGCTTATATAATATAATAATATTCTATTCTGTCACATACACACAACATCATCAAGCCTAAACTAAGCAGAGCTTGTACTATGGGTACTAGACAATGGAAAAACATACATATACACTTTTTTTTTTGTAAATACATATATATTATACATAGAAACATATTCATGTTCATGCACACAAATGTTTGACTTGTGGGGGAATCGAACCCGCGACCTCAGGCGTGGCAGTCGGTTACACTAACCACTACGCCATTGAGTCCGACGTTGTTTTTAAAAGGCAAAAGACATGTCCTTTAGCCCGAAAATCGACCACGACGGCCATTCTGAACAGAGACTGGTCATCTGCGCAGGAGATATTATAGTGCATAAAATATGTGTACGCAAACACACGTACTCCCTTTGTTCCTTAACTTTCATAAGCCGATGGGCCTGCAATCCGACACGACCGGGGAGAGATCAGGCGCAGGACTAATTGTATCTTTATAATTATATTATAACTAGCTGTCCCGACAGACGTTGCCCTGTACATAAGAAAAAATAAAAAACTAAATCTAAACCATTCTCGAATCCACCTGAACACACACAAAAAATCGGTACATAACATAGTTACATAATGTAAAAGTAAATTAGTAACATTAGACATATAGCTTATTTAAATAATACAGTAGGTACACGAGAAACAAGTAAGTTACATTTGAGAACAAGTTGAAATTAGAAAATCACTTCATTTCATGAATTTGGTTGTGAATAATATGTTAAATTTACCGATTATTACATAAATCTCCATTCCACTTTGCAATTCCAAGAATAATGTGTAAACTTGTAGCCTTTATTTCTAATTTTGTAATACATGATTGAAACATAAATATGTTTATTCAATTGTAAATTATTACCTACTAGATATTGTCCGCGGCTTCGCTCGCGTTAATTTAGTATTTGACTATCAATTCGGGTTGTACTCTGCTTGTAATAATATAATTCAATCATGATTCGAAAGACATGTGGCGCCATCTATTATCATAAGAACGTTATTGTTGTTTTCCTCGGGAACAGTAATTTTTTCGGGATGAAAGGTAGCCTATGTCCGTTTCTGTACACCTGACAACGTATATGCAAAATTTCAGGATGATCGGTTTAGTGGTTTAGGCGTGAAAAGGTAACAAACAAACAAACTCATTTTCGCTTTTATAATATTAGTTAGGATTAGGATTAGGATTATACTACGCCGAATTTCGCTGTGCTAAAATTGTGGCCATTATTACAATATTCAATTAATACCCGAATGCAGCTATTATTCGGACTGTAGTTGCAATTCCCAGAAATGTACTTAGCTTAATATTAAATGAGCCTCCCAAGCTATACATTCACATTAATAGTTTAACTTATCTCTTTCTAACTCATTTAGTGTATGTAGTTGCTATTGTCAATAGTCAGAAGGAATGAAAATAATAAGTCACATTTAACACCAGTTATAAACTTATTTATTATTTATAACTTATACGTGTACAATTATAGACGTGGGTCTATTCTGTGCCCTACGAGTAGCGACTAACTCTACAAATCGGAGTCGTTGGCGAAGTGAGCTCGGAATAAGCTCACTCAGCAAATAACAATGTGTCGCCACAGTAGCAATCATCCATATTACACATTATCAATGCTAACGTAGTTCTGTCTGTTTGTTACGCTAAATCAATTTTGATAAAATTTGGCGAAGAGATTTGTGGGACTTTATGTGGGATTCCCAAGGGCGAAGCCGTAGACAGGACCTATAGAATTACAAAAAAATGCGCAAGTTTCACTTATGCGCCGTTTATATGGATCGCGTAAGCTGTAATAGTTGCAGGCCCAGTTGTTCAATCGGAACAACTTGTGTTAAAATGTTTAACCCTAAGCTCGATAAATGGCGTTGTTAAGTGCTGAATCGCGCTATTAAGATTCTCCACGGCCACTATAATTAAGTCCCAGCTAACGCAATAAAATTTGTCCTCGCTTGGTTATGTTAGTTTAATTTCTAACCCATACTACTAAAGGCGATTTTTGGGATTACGGTCCATTATTTAAAACATTTTCTGCACGCAATTACCTACGTCTGTGTAAATACTATATGCGTGTTCAGGATATGATTTATTTCTATGCCAAGTTTCATTTAATTATGTTTAACGGATTATTGGTTAACAAACATCCAACCAACTTTCACATGCTAACTAATATGTATTTTACGCCAAAACTATTTGACCGATCATCATGAAATTTTGCATACACGCTGTCAGGCGTACAGAATAGAATATAGTGTACATTTCGTCCAGAAAAAAAGCACTGATTGCTTTTTTTTAGACTTACTCACACTTACGCGAGCAAAGCCGTGGGCAAAATCCAGCTAAATAAAAAGGATGTAGAAAATATACGTGCATGATAACAAACATACTATAGTAAATCTTTTTTTTGTTCGTCCTTACACCGGGTATTAGTTCATTTTATCGGCAAGTGATATTCACTAGAAAAACATTTAACTCAACATGCCACATAATTATAAAGTTATTGTAAAACTACAGTCAGCATATTCTAGTTTTTATATCCACTACCTATTGAATCAAATCAAATGATTCTATTTGCAAAAGGTGGAACAGATTTGGTGTTATAACAATATTGATCCTCATAATTCACCAGTTATGGCATGCAAATATTATTATTGAAGTGAAAACTTTTTTACGCGCGTTGAGCACTTCTTGGGTGAACAAAAATCATAGAACTCGCGTCATCGTCACGCTTCAACGCTTTCCATTTTTGAATTATTTTAGAATATTAACAATATCTCAGAAATGGTGCATCCTACGCAAAAAATAACGAAATTTTGACCTCTTTAATAACCCGTAAGAGAGTATCAGGAATCCGACTCAACACTTGTTTTTTTTTTGTTTATAAAGACGTGTCTATGCTCAAGGATTAAAGTTTTCACTTCTATCGGCAGTCCCCAAAGACTGCCCCAATTTTTTTTAATTATTTAGTTAATATTTCATATCGTACGTATAAATAGCTAAACCTCACCATCAACACAATTCTACATAATAACAGTATTACCCACTTCATTGCAGTAGTAAAGCTGGCTTATTCATTATATCCAACTTGTGTTAATATTTAATTTGGCAGCATTCGTGGCGCCTAAGTTTGTTGCACATAATGAGTTGCGAGTTTTCACTGCAGCGGCCGTTGCAAGCCTACAGTAGCACAATGAGTTCATTATTTTGGACTTATTTCATTTAACAATTTAAGGGTATTATTTTCATTAATGTATTTACATTAAGTGGGTTTGGAATGTAAAATAAACTGTGTATAAAATTCTGTTATGCGTATGATATAAAATACGTAAGATTATGAATATTCTAGAAAATGTGAATACTTTCTCGATTGACAACTGAAAGAAATCTAGAATCAATCCGGATATAAGTGCATTTTATTTATCATTGACAAAAATATTTACATTAGTAATTTTAAAACGAATTAACCTAATATATATTTACAAACGTATTAAAAAAGGTAACATAATTACAAAAACACAAATATTTATACTACTAAATATTTACAGAAAAGGTTTAGGCATCGAACAATTCTTCAGCATCGCTGTCAACTGGTAACATGCCCAGAAGAATGGCAGCATTGCCACGTTGAATGGCAATGCTGATTCTTTGGGCCAAAAAAGACCAGCCTTCTGATCACGCGAAACGTCGATCAGGTGTTTTGCGATCTCCCTGTACAAAATACGAGCCCAAAGGGCTCGAAAATGTAATTTCCGACTAAATTACTATATTTGCACCGTTTGAGGGTTTCCGCGGTTGCAGCAGCAGCGCCGGCACATCCCTCAGTGCTTGGAAGATGTGATGGCGCAAGGGTGTCAACGCACGTTGCGTCCCACACCAAAGGCCTGCCAATCTTCCAAGGCAACAATGACATTCCATCCGGTCTCTTCCCATCGTCGTGTACCAAGCCATTGGGTTCAAGTACAGCTGGAACGCCAGCAATGACAAGAGCACGACGTATTATGTCATTAAGATTAGCATGGCGAGAAATTCGACCAGCGCTTCTGCTACAAGAAAGTCCATGGTGTCCGAGGCTATCGACAGCTTCTCCACAGTGACAGCAATGCGGAAAAACATACGAAATACCTAAACGGAAGCAAGTGGCGAGGCGGAAAGTGGTATCGTCCAACATGGTACCTATGTTAGACGATGGAAGCGCCTGAAGCCAAAGACCAGATTCCCATTCTCCCACAGCCAGCAATCGAGCACGCTCATATTGAAGACAGTCATCGTTCTCACGCTCTCTTTTTCCAGATTGGAATAAATTAGCCAAAAATTTGATTAATCTGAGATTATTGTTTTAGTTCTTTTGGTTATAGTGATGGTTTTAGTTTCATTGACGATTTAATGCTACGCGATTATAGAAATCGCGCCCTCAATGCATTCAGTTCTTTCTGAATATGGACGAAGTAAACATCGGAGAGTTCATCGTGGTAATGACATGTGTGCATATCTGCTATATCGTAGCTCTTTTGGCAGATTTATATATACTAGCTTCGCTCGTATTAATGTCGATTTTATCAATAAATTTCTATCCTTCGGGATCAGTTCTATTTTATGGATGAAACGTACCCTATGTCCTGTTTTGTACCCCTGACAACGTGTATGCAAAATTTCATGATCGTGGGTTGAGTATTTAAGGCGTGAAAGCATAATTATCAATAAAAAATTACATTTATCTTATTACTAGCTGTGCCCGCGATTTCACCCGCGTTTATGATTACTGTGCCGCCCCGTGGTTCATAGCGTGATGTTATATAGCCTATAACCTTTCTCGGTAAATAAGCTATCCAACACTAAAATCATTTTCAATTCGAACCAGTATTTCCTGAGATTAGCGTGTTCAACCAAACAAACAAATAAACAAACAAACAAACTCTTCAGCTTTATAATATTAGTATAGATCTAAGATTTAAATACTTGACATTTTATTATTGTTTTACGTTTACACGAATGTTATACATTGAAATTAAACAACTTTATACGAATTTTATGTCGTTAATTTTATTTTTATAAAACATTATTATTATTATAAACATTACATAATTTTGAATCTCGACATTATTTTATGATTTTATATATGTGGAAACTGCTTTGGATTAAGTGTAGTTAATTTGAACATTAATTATTTTCAAATTGTATCTGTTTTTTTACCAAATAAAATAAAAATAAAATATCAGTTTTACTTTTAATCGTTAAAGACAGTTCACCCGTTGTGTTCTGTACTTACCACAGCGGTGCTTAATTGGAGACCGCTCGACTTATCTTACAGTTTACATCTACGAATATATTGCACGTTAATTGCGCGCCACTAAAATCTGGAATATATCCAAAGTATTTAAACAAAACAGCTGTTTGAGGTAGACCTGGAATTCTAAATATTTTACTTTGGAATATATCAAGGCTATAAATTTGGTTATGGAATTACATACATGCGTAAAGTGACTTTAAGCATGTAATTTCATAACCAAACTATCGATTTCAGAAAGATTTTGGTAAAAATTATGGTTCTTTATTCTATAAACAAAACCCATAGAATTACTATTTAAATATATAGGATTTTTAATTTTTAAAAACGGATTCGCCACATTTGCTCTTTCACATAGCACTGGTTTCTATGTTGATAGCAAAACTCCTTAAAAATATTCAGAAATTCCACTCTGGCAGACAATATACATGCTACTGTATATACTGTATTCCCACTGCTGGCATGATCTAGATCGCCCGATAGAGAAACTATAGAGAAACTATAGAGAATAGAAAAGCCTTTCTTTAAATTCGCGGGCCGATTGTACTGTGGAGGAACAGACTGATTGATGGACCAGGCTGGACTTGGCTGGTTGATCGTGCCTGGTCGGAGCTTCACACCCTGTTCCTCTACAGTACCATGCCTCTACAAGCATATTAAGCGATTATTCTTTTATTTAAAATTCACATTTAATTACTCCACTACCCAGTTCCACGTTCCTTAGATTAGTATCTACGATCGCCATTTAACCAAGGACCTCTTGTTCTCAAGTAATGTACTGAGATGAATTTGTTCAGTAATCGCGCTTAGTACACTCGTGTTCAACATAGGAGCTAATGGTTGACACTTGATGTATACGTGCGGTAGTTTACGCCTAACAGGACCCCTATTGCTAGAAGAAATAAATGTTACATGTACTAACGTTATGTAGTTCCTTAATGGTTTTAGTGGAAGTGTTTGGGAGCCAGACAATAGTGACTAATAAGACCACAAGGTACAAAGTGCCAATGATGCTCCTGAGGCCAGAGTTAACCTGTGGTGCGAAAAATTCCTACTGTCTGCTTTTATCACACCGGCAGAAAACTTACCTCCGGGAGCCAAACTGCCTTAGCCAACCTGGAAGGCACTCAACAGGTTGCGTACCCAGGTTGGCCGATGTAAAGACGATCTGTCAAGGTGGGGATATATAGACACAAGTGCGAATGCATGTGACTGCGGCGTATCACCACAGACAATGGGTCATCTGTTGTCGTGCCCCGTGAGCCCAGAATCGTGCACACTGGATGACCTATACCAGGCTAAACCAAATGCAATCCGCGTTGCCGAAAACTGGCGAAAATTATATAAAATGTGTTGCCATCGACACGATAAGTAAGTAAGGTACAATCCTAACCCTAACTTCCTAACTAATATTATAAATGCGAATGTAAGTTTGCTTGTTTGTTTGTTACGCTTTCACGCCTTAATTACTCGATCGATTTATACACGCCGATTTATACATTTATACCTATTTCGCATACACGTTGTCAAGGATAAATAAAAGGACATAGGGTTATTTTCTCTTCTTCATATTTAAGAGCTTTGCTCTTGTCGGTGGAGTATAAGCCATCTTTTTCGATTTGCGGCTAATTCCTTGGATCTCCTTACAAGACATCACTTTCGCCTTTTCCTTTATTTGTCAAGTCAAGTCAAAGTCAAAAATCATTTATTCATTTATGTCACAAAGTAACACTTATGAACGTCAAAGTATATAGGTTAGTGAGTTTACTAAGTTACTGAAGCTACATTTAGGTTAATTGCTAGGTTCAGGCAAAGGGTAGAGCCTATGAGAAGAAACCTGCAAGAAACTCACGGCCACTCTTTTAAATCGTCAGTTAAATATAATTTCAGTATTTTACAACTCAGATTAACAAGGTGTTACAGCCATTATGCCATATACTACTGACTATAAAAGCTAAAGATAATAACAATAATAACTTAATAATATTATAGGGAGGAAATAATTTGAGCTAATATATATTATTTAATATAAATCTAAAATAGACAGTAGGATGGCATGATGGCGCATACACTTACACTTTGTGACTATGCAAAGGCTTAAATTGACTTATAAGTAATACAGATCTTTGAATCCTGTATGCAACAAGCAACTAGCTCCATGAGTTTTTGTCATTTAAGTAGTCGTTGACTGAATAATAACCCTTCCGAATAAGTTGTTTTTTAACAGCGTTTTTTAATTTAAACAATGGTAAATTAATTATGTTAATAGGTAATTTATTAAAAATATATACCGAGTCCCGCAAATGTATTGTGAACTTTATGTAAACGATGGTATGGGCCTACTAACTTATGCTTATTTCTAGTGTTTACGTTATGGATATCGCTATTCTTATTATATAAGTAAATGTTATGTTTAATAAACATAATGTTAGCAAATATATATTGCGACGCAACAGTAAGTATGCCTATTTCTTTAAATCGATCTTTCAGGGAAACTCGTGGTCCTAAATTATAAATGCTACGTACTGCATGGTTTTGAAGAATAAAAATTGTCTCAATATCAGCTGCCTTGCCCCACAATAATATACCGTAGGACATGACACTATGAAAGTAACTGAAATATACTAGTCTTGCAGTATCTATATCAGTAAGCTGTCTTACTTTCCGAATTGCGTATGCGGCTGAGCTAAGTTTCCCTGCAAGACACGATATTAACTTTAGATCATAAAGTTCAGTGGGGCGTTCAGCCCCACTGAACTTTATGATCTAAAGTTAATCCTAAAAAGACTGTAGATTGAACAAAAGTAATAATTTCATAATTTAAAATTATATTCACGTTAGGACTCTTTACGTTTGGCAATGTAAACTTGATACATTTAGTTTTTGTAGAGTTAAGTAGTAAATTATTCGTCGTAAACCAGTCCAGGACTTCCGCGAGTGAATCATTAACAGCACGTAAATTTGGTGCTTTTCGGTCTACTTTAAAAATAAGGGATGTGTCATCCGCGAATAAAACAATGTCACACAAATCCTGAACAAAGAACGGCAAATCATTTACGTACACTAAAAACAGAAAGGGTCCCAAAATCGAGCCCTGTGGCACGCCCATTGTGACTGGTAATCTAGAAGATCTACTTCCGTTGATATCAACGAGTTGTAGTCTATCGCTTACGTAGGAATCAACTAAGTCAAGTGCAGTATCTCGGATGCCATAATGCCTGAGTTTTCGCAACAGCGGTTGATGGTCAACGCAGTCAAAGGCTTTAGAGAGATCACAGAATACGCCAATGACATCTTGCGAATTCTCCCAGGCACTGAATATATGTTTTAAAAGCGTAACACCCGCATCTATCATAGAACGGCCCTTCCTAAACCCATATTGATCTGCGTGAAATAAATTGTTTACACTGAAGTGGCTCTCTAATTGCTGTAATATAATCTTCTCAAATATTTTACTAATAGCAGGTAATATTGAAATCGGCCTAAAATTACTGGGGTCACTTTTGCAACCATTTTTAAATAAAGGTATTATTTTACTACATTTCATTAAGTTTGGAAAAATGCCCACATCAATGCATCCGTTGAATATTGCGGCTAGGTGTGGCGCTATATTAACAATAATACTTTCAACTAATTTTACCGAAATACCCCAGAAGTCAACTGATTTTTTTGAATTAAGCGACTTAAATACTTTTATTATATCATACACGCTCAAAACTAAATAGTATCTTGCACTCTCCCAAGTTGCCCCTAACCAAGTATTCTGCTCGAGCTGGGCAAGACCTAAGGGTACTAGTTATGTCTAAAGATATTTTTGCGAAGTAGTTATTGAATGTATCGGCTACTTCCAAATTATTTGAAATTACGCTATTATTTATATACAGTTCAAATTTATTATCTCGCACCTTGCTGCGACCTGTTTCATTGTTAATAATGGTCCATGTAGTTTTAATTTTATTATTAGATTTTTGAATTTTAGTTTTTAGGTAAAGGGACTTGGCAGTAGCACAAGTCTTTTTAAATAATTTTGAATAATTTTTAACATATTGAATAAAATTTGGATCGAAATTGTATTGTTTCATACCATATAATTCATATAGCTTTGCTCTACTTCTATATATCCCAGATGTTGCCCAGTCACAAAACTTAATCTTATTATTCTGACTAAAAGTCTTACATTTCAAATATTATTATATTCTAAAGTAATTATGTTAAGTAAAGACTCATATAGTTCGTCTGGACTATCCAGAGAAAGGTCCATATTGACAACTTTGAGACTTATGTTATCATTAAATTCCTTTAAGCGATTAGATGTCATCGGTCTACATGTGACCTTATTCTCTATATGAATTGTACTCACAGGAAATACTACCTTTTGCCCACAGTGGTCAGATGTAAGTTCACTCAATATGGCCCTATTTAGAAATTGGCAGTCGTAAAATACATTGTCTAAGCAGGTAGCAGAATGTGAAGTGATCCTAGTGGGTTCAGAAAATAAATGCTGTAAATTAAATGATCTAAATAAACTAATAAGTTTTAAAGAGACAGCTGACTGCTCAAGTAAATTAACATAAAAATCACCACACACTACTATACGCCTATTACTAGAACTCAAGCGTTTTAAAATATCCTCTATTACGGTTTCAAATACACTAAAATCACTTTGCGGTGGTCGGTATACACAAACTATGACATGTTGCTCTAATTCGACACAGCAGGCCTAGACAAGTGGCTTTTACTTTAGTAGAATAGAATAGAACAGAATAATCAATGTATGAGATTGACGTTCGCTTTCGACATGTTGTTTGATTCAACATATAGAATTTGAAATTGGTAGCCAAATGTTTAAATAATCTATTCGTTGAAATGAAACGCTAGAATAGTACAATATTAGCCTTAAAAATGGTAGCCAAGCGGCATTTTTGACAAGCGAATTCGTCTGCTAGCGAACGTTACTCTAGCGATCGCAAGGACCCTGTAGAAAACGCTATAAAATGGCGAATGTTTGATCAGCTGCTGATATTTTGTAGTGTTGTGATTGTGTTCGTGTGAATAGTGGATCGTCAATGTATGGAGCAAATCCGAGAAATGCCGGATATTTTATTTCGGGAAAGATTTCGTCTCGACAAAGTAACATTCAGAAAGCTTTGTCGTGATTTACGTGCCCATACCCTCAGAGGGCTTGGCTAATGACTCCAGTATATAATCAAGTCATGATCGTTGGAACTAAACAAATTAGTATATAAGTATTTATAATACCATTTTTTTCTTCTTGTTGAAATGAATCTTACACATATATTTGAATTTAAAGTTGAGGTAAATAACGGTGTCAAGTGGCTCGTACATCACACAAATTGTATTGAAAAATACTTTATTAGTTGCTTTGAGTGGTTACGAAGTGTTGCATATCAAAATAAACCTTGTTTCTTCGTCTTTCTCACAAGTATAACAGCTTCATTAGAAAGAATGAAATTTGATCAAAATATTGCTATAATTCAAGGTGTGTACTCATAAGGCCCGCGCGGGCATTAGCCAACCCTACGTAACTTTAACTCAAGTGACCTAGTTACAAGTTTAAGCTTAGCTTAGAGGTATAAAACTCTGTTAAATACATGTTTATGCTATATAAGAAATGGCTAAGTATGTCGTATGCAAAAACTGGAAATAAACGATTATCAATAAATTATTTTAATATTTATTTCTTCTTTGAAATTAAAGTACTATATATGGATTTTATTGCGTTGTTTATTTGACACTTTATTACAAAATGTTTTATTAATTGTATTAAGTCTAGCTGTGGTTTGCTTCTTCTTGGGTTTGACTATTTGAATTACTGGATCCCAAGCTGGTGGTACATTCCAACCATCTTCTCTATTGAAATTAGGATGTTTCTTGATTTCAATAGCCTTGCGAAGCATCCTTGGTAGGAATCGGTGTTCTTTAATGAGCATCTGTGGTTTGTCAAATCTCAGGTAGTGGTTGATCCCCTGTTGCACATGTTCACACACAGCAGACTTCAACGAGCGTTTGTGTTTTACATCAGCTATATGTTATTTTATGCGGGCGACTATGCTTTTTATGGTTTGACCAATGTATGAGAGTCCGCAGTCGCAATCTATTTTATAGACCCCTGCATCTTGTTTCTTCTCTTTATTTACATTTGTTTTCTTTAATTCTTCCTTGAGGACCTGGCTGGGGTCTTGAGAGGTCTCCATGCCTAAAACGTAAACAAAGTTGAGTGTTGTGACTTAGCTATGTAATTGTTTATATTATAGTTTACAATCCCAGTGTTTGTAGCAATACTAAAAGAATTTATTGATTTCTATAGATGATTTAAGTAACACAAATGTAATAATACCTTTCCATGAAATCTATCATAACACAGAATTGTTCGGGACTAGCTCTTGACCTCGGTTCCATTACTAAAACCAAAATACCTTTTTGAAAAATATTACAAGATACGATGACTTGTAAGGATCCATAGTTTGAATTGGGTACGCTTACATATTTACGCAAAATAAATTATTATAAGAGTTGATCAAATTATAGTACCTACTTACCAAACACTTTAAAAGCTTCTCTTTCTTTAAAATAGAAAATAAGCTCAACAAATTTTCAAAATTGTGGCGCACTTCAAGATGTCAAAATGACGTTCACGACCGAAACCATAGACATCGTCTGATTTTTGTCGAACAAACGAGTAGACTGAGCGTTCGACAACTCTTTGTACACTTGGCTACCAAATTATTTTCGTTATCGCTGAGGCGTTAGCGTTTATAGAAATAGAATCGATATGAAGCGTTGGCCACTTGTCTAGGCCTGCAGGATAGTTCAACAGTGCGCTCGATAGAAAGATTTACTATATCTTTACGTTCTTTACATTTTAGTTTGAACCACCATGTATAGAATTCTTTCTTACAAACGCACTTACAATTGAATAATATTCGTTATTAAATATTAATTGATTAGTTCTTAACCAATGTTCCGTTATGCAACATATTTGAATATTATGTTGTTTAAAAAATAAATCTAATTCTAACTCCTTGCCGGATAGACCCTGAATATTCTGATGATTAGTCTAATACTGTGTGTATGCCTATCCTTTGTCTCATCTAACAGTTTAAACTACTAGAAGTGTCAATATTTGAATTTGTAGTAGAAATACTACTATGTCCTAAAACCTTAATTACCCTACTGGTACCTGAGTCGCTACATATTATATTAAATGCTAATAATTTAGCAAGTTGCTTTTTATGAAAAGAAGATAGATACATTGTATCTTTAGTCAATAAAAATTTACTAATAAACTTATTAGTGTCAAAAAATAAACTATAATTGTTATAATATGTATTGTTATAAAAAAGTAAATTAAGTTTTTCAATATTTCTATTTTGTTCATGTGTTAGTACATAGGAATATGGTAATGCACAAAGAATAAAGTTACACCCTACTTTATAATGTAATGATTCTATTACCTCTGTCAAATGGATTGCTTCTTTTTTAGTGACAGATAAGCTGTCACCATAAAGAAATACTACTGTTGAATCTGCATTTAATTTTGTAGTTTTTAACTTATCAATTATAGAACCTAACCTAGCCCCAGGGGAACAAATATTTATGCAAGGCGACTCTGTATGAGAATTAATTAGTCCACTAAAACCTACTCCTATTTGGTCAGAAAACATGAATATATTTTTGTTAATGTTATTCATCAAAATTTGGTCAGTGAATGTCCTTCTGAGTCTGCTCCTTCCAACCTTTCCTTCCACTTTTCTTTCTATGATATTTTTTATGAAGTTATCATGTCTTATAAGGTTGCCAAACATAATATTTCCTCTTTTGTTTTCAACTGTCGTTAAAATGTTGCATTCTTCTTGTACAAGGTTCAGTACTTCCACGTTGGTTTTCTTTCTGTCCAGCTAATTCTTTCCAGGGATATTTTCATTCAGTAAAAAAAATTTCGTTCTCCAGAAATAATTGATAGAAATATAACCTACAATGGGAGCGAAGTCACGGACACAATCTAGTAAATATATGATTAAATCGTGTCTGAGTTAGTTATCTCATAACCATCGCCAAAACACCGGCGTCCACACCCAACGTTTTCTTATTATAGTTAACCTGACAGGTTAATAAAAAAGGGATTAAATATAATGACCACCAAAAATACTAATTGCGCAGCAAAATATGCTTACTAAAATATATCGTAACGAGCACCTATACGCCTCAAATCACTGCATTCCGTCTCGGAAGGGTTAGGTTATGTTAGGTTCCTTCTTAAACCCACCCTCCATCGACTTAGTTTGATCTCTTTAAATATATTTTGGTGTGCAATTAGTATTTTTAGTAAGCATATTTTGCTGTACAATTACTATTTTTTTGCTGTGCAGTTAAATACTAGCCAATAAAAAAGAATTATTAGCAACATTGAAATAAGCAACAAACAATAGAATAAATACTTAAAAAAACGTGTTTCAAATAAAAATAAACCGTAAACCCTTTGGCGAGGTAGCTAATTCACTGCACTACCTTATCTCATTGTAACCTATATTTGTTCCTCACAGACTTATTGCGTTACGACGGACGAATACCAGATCGACCTTTAGGTTTTACGCTTGTACGTCCACTATCGATGAAATATTTACTACTGGCTGGTTTAATGGCAGTACCAGTTACATTGATTTCCCTCGGGAACCGTAACTTTTTCACAGAAATTACGTTGCCTAATTTTATTGGGAATTCTCTATAGTGAAGTTTAAAGTTTAATATTGCCTACAGTTTCGTTTATTTAGTTTGAGTATCCGGAAATTGTATAATTGAGTGTGGGTGTAACAATGTTCCTATAATTTTGAGCGAAAATTAAACGGTAAAGTCAGTTGTAGTTGATTTTTAAGGTTCCGTACCCAAAGGGTAAAACGTGGAGCCTATTACTAAGACTCCGCTGTCCGTTCGTTTGTCCGTCTGTCACCAGGCTGTATCTCATGAACCGTGATAGTTAGACAGATGAAATTTTCACAGATCATGTATATCTGTTGCCGCTATAACAACAAATACTAAAAAACAGAATAAAATAAATATTTAACGGGGCTCCCATACAAAAAACGTGATTTTTTGCCGTTTTTATAGATAATGGTACGGAAACCTTCGTGCGCGAGTCCTACTCGCACTTGGCCGGTTTTATTAAGTTGCTATTCTATAGTATATATATACATATATAACTTTATATGTTAATACATTTGTTTACTGCGACAGCGGCCCAGTGGTAGTGAATACGGCTGCTGTGCATTACATCTCAGGTTCGATTCCTCGGCCGAGCAAAGTGTTACTGAGTTTTTCTTTCAAGACTCTTTAATAGCAGCAATCAGCATTCATTTCTACGATTATGTGGAACTTAAAATCATAGTTGGTGAAATATGGGCTTAATACATCTCTGCCTTCCCCTTTGGGGATTGACGCGTAAGAGTATGTTCAGACTAGATAATATATTATTATATTCCGTAAAATAATTATAGATAACCGTTTACATTATGACAATATAGCTGGCATGCTGCCAGATGCTGTCAAATGGTTTCTTTTATTATAGTTACATTTTTAAATTTAAAGAGAGTTAGGTCACAGCTAATTCTATTTTCAAACCTGTCGGCACTTTGGTCCACAGGCTGCTTCCCGCCTAACAGCCTTAATTCTACAGAAGATTGTTGTCAAGTAATCTTATTGTGTTCGCAGCGGTAAGGCTCCAACGCCATTTAAGGAGACGAGTACGTTGTCGATCCGAGAACTAAAAGTTTCAGTGTTTTTTTTTTTTTTTTTTTAATTTGCTCTTCAAAATGACCACACCCCACCTGATGGTAAGCAGTCGTGTGGTCTAAGAGCAGTGGCCTCCACATCGCCCCCACAGTAGCCAAGGCGATGTTGAGGTCTCTACTTTGACGGCCTGAGAGGATGCTTTTTCACGCCCCGCTTAAAGAACCCAGCATTGAAGGAAGAAGGAAACACGTGCCTTGGCAGAGAATTCCATGCCTTGGTCGTTCGGCAGAGATATGAGGACCCAAACTTTTGTGCTGTTACACTGACATTATAAACGTTTAGCTTAGTTTTAAAATTTATGTTTTTAATGGTAGCTGTGACAATTGTTGGAATGCTAAACATATTAAAAACCTACTGTACCTGGCTACCGAATAGATTAAAGAGGGCTTTACGTCTGAAAATATTACAAACTAGCTGTTACCTGCGACTTCTTCCGCGTAGATTTTAACTAAAAAGTATTTGTCTCCGCGGAACCCTATTCTGTTTCTAAAATCAAAGTAGCCTATGTTACTCATTATAACATCAGCTATCTACCACTGAAAGTCCCGTCAAAATCGGTTCAGCCGTTTCGGAGATTAGCCGGAACAAACAGACAGACAGACAAAAATTTTAAAAATAGATGTTTACGTATCCTACCTTATATTATACTTTCATATGCTTATATTAAAAGCTGTTATTTTGACATTACGAACAGACACTTCAATTTTATTTTTTTGTATAGATGTATAGATAATAATAATGGCCTCCAGAACGAATTTCGGTCACGGCGGCCAGTAAAGTAAAGTAAAGACTACCCGTCGGCGCAGGAGATATACACAAGCGTATGCGCAAGCAAAAGTGCACTCTATTCCCTAACTCTCATGATCGGACAGAAACCCGCCACGACCATAGAGAAAAGCGCAATAAAAGGCTTTACGTACTTTTCGAGGCTACGGGTTATCTAATACCCATCTGCTGCTATTACATACATACATACATAGATATAGCCTGTTTCCCGGTGAGGTAGGCAGAGACTACGGATTTCCATTTGCTACGATCCTGACATATGTACGTCTCTAGCTTCATTTACTTTCATCACATACCTCATACACGCCCATCGGTTCAAGGTGCTTTTAACGTGGCCTTTGTCCAGAACGCCTCCGATCTGATCGAGAAACGTTTGCCTAGGTTTTCCTCTTGCGACTGTTCCATTGACCCTAACCTTATAAACTTTCTTAGTCAGTCTTTCCTCGTCCATTCTTTCTACATGCCCAAACCAGCTTAACATACCTACCTACGATAGATGCGGGTGTTACGCTTTTAAAACATATATTCAGTGCCTGGGAGAATTCGCATGATGTCATTGGCGTATTCTGTGATCTCTCTAAAGCCTTTGACTGCGTTGACCATCAAACGCTGTTGCGAAAACTCAGGCATTATGGCATCCGAGATACTGCACTTGACCTAGTTGATTCCTACCTAAGCGATAGACTACAACACGTTGATATAAACGGAAGTAGATCTTCTGGATTACCAGTCACAATGGGCGTGCCACAGGGCTCGATTTTGGGACCCTTTCTGTTTTTAGTGTACGTAAATGATTTGCCGTTCTTTGTTCAGCATTTGTGTGACATTGTTTTATTCGCGGATGACACATCCCTTATTTTTAAGGTAGACCGAAAAGCACCAAATTTACGTGCTGTTAATGATTCACTCGCGGAAGTCCTGGACTGGTTTACGGCGAATAATTTACTACTTAACTCTACAAAAACTAAATGTATCAAGTTTACATTGCCAAACGTAAAGAGTCCTAACGTGAATATAATTTTAAATGATGAAATTATTACTTTAGTTCAATCAACAGTCTTTTTAGGATTAACTTTAGATCATAAAGTTCAGTGGGGCGCTCAAATATCGTGTCTTGTAGGGAAACTTAGCTCAGCCGCATACGCAATTCGGAAAGTAAGACAGCTTACTGATATAGATACTGCAAGACTAGTATATTTCAGTTACTTTCATAGTGTCATGTCCTACGGTATATTATTGTGGGGCAAGGCAGCTGATATTGAGACAATTTTTATTCTTCAAAAGCGTGCAGTACGTAGCATTTATAATTTAGGACCACGAGTTTCCCTGAAAGATCGATTTAAAGAAATTGGCATACTTACTGTTGCGTCGCAATATATATTTGCTAACATTATGTTTATTAAACATAACATTTACTTATATAATAAGAATAGTGATATCCATAACGTAAACACTAGAAATAAGCATAAGTTAGTAGGCCCATATCATCGTTTACATAAAGTTCACAATACATTTGCGGGACTCGGTATACGTTTTTTTAATAAATTACCTATTACTATAATTAATTTACCATTGTTTAAATTTAAAAACGCCGTTAAAAAACAACTTATTCGGAAGGGTTATTATTCAGTCAACGACTACTTAAATGACAAAAACTCATGGAACTAGTTGCTTGTTGCATACAGGATTCAAAGATCTGTATTACTTATAAGTCAATTTAAGCCTTTGCATAGTCACAAAGTGTAAGTGTATGCGCCATCATGCCATCTTACTGTCTATTTTAGATTTATATTAAATAATATATCTTAGCTCAAATTATTTCCTCTCTATAATATTATTAAGTTATTATTGTTATTATCTTTAGTTTTTTATAGTCAGTAGTATATGGCATAATGGCTGTAACACCTTGTTAATCTGAGTTGTAAAATACTGAAATTATATTTAACTGGCGATTTAAAAGAGTGGCCGTGAGTTTCTTGCAGGTTTCTTCTCATAGGCTCTACCCTTTGCCTGAACCTAGCAACTAACCTAAATGTAGCTTCAGTAACTTAGTAAACTCACTAACCTATATACTTTGACGTTCATAAGTGTTACTTTGTGACCTAAATGAATAAATGATTTTTGACTTTGACTTTGACTACCCTTTTCTATTCTTGTCACTATATCCACTTTCATGCCGCATCTCTCCCTTATCTAAGCTGCTGTTGAAATTTTTTAGCAGAAAAACTCCATAACTTTTTGTTGACGTGACCCAAGATTTGATCCCGAGACCTCATATATAGCTGTCCCACACACTGCCGCTTCGAGGCAGTAAAGAAGGGATGAAAGAAATGGTATTAGAGCCTCTTTTTAGTTACCGACGTCTTCTGACACAAAAGATCCCACTGGGTCGAAGTGTCGCCGGTCTGTACTGACTGGCCCCCACAAATAAGATAGTTACCGACGACGACCAGACGAAACGCAGTAACATAGTTATTACTCTTACGCCGGTTTCTCGTGAGAGGTTAGTACTTTGACAGGCCTCGATGGCGTAGTGGTTAGTGTAACCGACTGCCACGCCTGAGGTCGCGGGTTCGATTCTCGCACAAGTCAAACATTTGTGTGCATGAACATGAATGTTTGTCTTGGTCTGGGTGTTTCTATGTATAATATATATGTATTTACAAAAAAAAAGGATATGTGTATGTTTATCCATTGTCTAGTACCCATAGTACAAGCTCTGCTTAGTTTGGGCTAGATGGTGTTGTGTGTATGTGGTAGAATATTATTATTATTATTTATGCGAGCCGGCTTATGTCCCGTCACCAAAAATGGGCACAGGTCTTCCACTCAAAAGGAAATATATGGCTTTAAGTATATAACGCCTAGTCTTTCTTTAGCCAAACTAAAAACAGCGTGTCAAGCATAAGTCCAATAAGTTCGAATTATTAAAACTTTTTCTTTGTAACTTTTACTTACAGCTATTCGTCGAATTGTTTCAACCGGACATTCATCCGATAACAAGCCTTTCGTTTGAACACTTACTCAAACTTCAGTCACAGTGAAATTTGTTAACAGTTCTTTTTTATCGTTATTGTTAAGTGGACAAGATTTTTATATTATTGAAATTAAAGTACTATATACGGATTTTATCGCGTTACACTTTATTACATAATTTAGAAACTGTTACACTACTATTACTATTAAACTTTATTAATGTTTAAGCTAATTAAATTATTGAAACTATGAATAACATTCGCGTAAACAGAAGACAATATTATTTTTATATTGTGTTAAAATAATATAGAAAGCTATTTAACAGTGTACATAGTTTACGTAGTTAGTGTTGTGTGTAAATATAGATCGTGCAAATATTAAAATAAGTTTGTTACATATTAAATAAAATGAAAAAAGGCCCAGCAGTGCGATAACAGGGCTTTGATATCCTAATCCTAACTAATATTATAAAAGCGAAAATGAGTTTGTTTATTTGTTACCTTTTCACGCCTAAACCACTGAACCGATCATTCTGAAATTTTGCATATACATAGTCAGGTGTACAGAAACGGACATAGGCCTTTCATCCCGAAAAATTTACTGATCCCGAGGAACACAACAATAACGTTCTTATGATAATAGATGGCGCCACGTGTCTTTCGAATCATGATTGAATTATATTATTACAAGCAGAGTAAAATCCGAATTATTAGTCAAATCCTAAATTAACGCGAGCGAAGCCGCGGGCAAAAGCTAGTATAAAATAAAATGAAAAGAATGTAGCAGTTCGATAACAGAGCTTATATTATCATTATATTATAATTATTAGCATTTGACCTTGACTTTGTCGTTGTAAGCTGCAGTTGCTAACTTCTATTTCATTTGCGTAGTCTAACAACAAAACCTGACGAAAAGCGGGGTAGATTTAAAATTGAATTTCATATAGTGTACTAGGTATATAAAATGCATCAGAAACGGAACGGAAGAAATATGTTACTGCTATGCGTCCTTCATAAGAATTTATTTTCATTTATGTAATAAGTATGTGTTAAAATGACTGCACGGATATCACCTGGAAGCGTTCAAATCCAAGACGGCACGCTTTCAGCGATCATTTCTCCCACGTACGTGTAAGATCTGGAATGAACTGCCTGCTTCGGTGTTTCCCGAGCGCTATGATATGTCCTTCTTCAAACGAAATTTAAAGAGAGTTCTTCTTTCACGGTAGGCAGCGGCTTTGCTGTGTCCTGACATTGCTGAAGTCCATGAGCAGCGGTTACCACTTTCCATCAGGTGGGCCACTTGCTCGTCTGCCACCAATGGCAATAAAAAATATTAAAAAACGTATGGCATAGTGGTTCAAGTGGTTACGTCGCCGCTGTCGCCGCGCCGAGTGTTGTAGGTTCGATCCCCACACGGGACAAACATTTCTGTCTACAAATAGTTGTTCTGAGTCTAGGTCTTCTTTGTGTCCGTTGTTTGAATGTTTGTAAATCCACACGACACAGAAATTAACCGTAATGCTTACAAAAAAAATAGAATCTAAAATAAGCATTATATTTATTATTTTGCAATCCTTACTAATATTATAAATGCGAATGTGAGTTTGTTTGTTTGTTACGCTTTCACGCGTTAACTACGGGACTGATCAACATGAAATTTTGCATACACGTTGTCGGGGGTCCAGAATAGAACATAGCATACCTTTCATCCAGAAAAAAATACTGTTCCAAACTTAACCTAAACTAACGTTCATTTACGCGAGCGAAGCCGCGGGCAATATCTAGTAGAAAATAAATACTGGAAAATCGAATCTATTTTTCTCAGGCAACCTTTAAAGATTATCCTTTTAAATCATTTCAACGGCCATTATTAGAGATAGAATCAAGAAAGCCGTCGTGTTATCACGCAGAATAAAAAATAAGAATGTTATGTCACTAGCACAAGTGCTCCCCTAAGGGCAGTTTTCTAAGATAAGAAAATAGCTGTACATCTTATCTGGTTAGTTCGCGTGCTCAAAATGTGGCTTGAGGATATAATCATTCTCTGAAAGCGAGGGTCTAGTCCACTTTGCAGGCCCAGTTTGGGCTAGCAGACTTCACACATTACTGCATACATAAAATAGATTCAATTGTTATTATATATATATATATATATATATATATATATATATGTATATACATATATCTTCATTTTAGATGTAATGATGTAATGTTTTACATCTCTAATATTCTAAGTTATCTATATCTCTGCATACCAAAGACCTAACCGTAGTAGGTTTAATCTCAAAGGTTTAGGTAAGAAGGAAAGAAAGAAAGAAATATATTTATTTTGGCATACTAGGGTACACGCAAAACACGAACAAATAAAAAAAAACAGAACGTATATAAATTACAAAATAAAAAACTAAAAACAGAACAATATGTAATAAAACTAGAATAATAAAACAAATCCTAACACTTTAATCTTTTTTTATTTCTAATTTTTACTTTATTTACACTATAATCTACCTAAAGTTACCTCAAAGATGCTTAGGCAGAGACTTCATCCGCATTGATTCCCTTATTGAAGCCCTGTGTCATGAACGACTTTACTAGCATACAATTAACCCAATAATTGCTTCGTGTCCGTTAATTGTATGTTTGTAAAGGTTCCAGTGACTTGGGGTTAATCTCCTGTGCTGGAGTCCTCATTATGAGCTTTATCAGAAGGTTCAAGGTTACTCAGAGGGCGATGGAGAGAGCCATGCTCGGGTTTCCCTGCAGGATCGAATCAGAAATGAGGAGATCCGCAGGAAAACTAAAGTTGCCAACATAGCTCTCCGTATAGCGAAGCTGATGTGGCAGTGGGCAGGGCACGTAGCGCGAAGAATCGACGGCCGTTGGGGCAAAATGGTTCTGGAGTAGCGGCCACGCACCGGAAGACGCAGCAGGGGTAGGCCCCTCACCAAAACCTTGGGGGAGGCCTATGTCCAGCAGTTTTGTCTTTCGGCTGATGATGAATGAATACAATTCTCATAACGCTCCGGGCACTCGTATTTATTTGACAGAAACTGATTATTAATTTTCTCAATTTAAGAAATGCCATATCGATATGCAATGCTACTCATAGTAGATATTCTGTAAGAAGGTTTACGCAAGACGGCCCTTTAACATGCTGTAACCAACAAGTATCAACTATTCCAATAAATGGAAATCTTTTATATTCAGCTGTTATTCACGCGGTAAAATCTTCACACGTTTATTATAAAAGTGAAGCGATGAACAAAATAAAAATCATTCCGCCTTCTCCAGTTCGTTAGATGTTTCCAGTCTCCAGTGAATGTTACATTATATCTTTAACTGCTTGGTTATTGGTTTTCAGTTTTTTAACTGCCGCCGTGGCGCAGCGGTAGTGAATACGACTGCTGTGCATGAGGTCTCGGGTTCGAATCCCGAGTCGGGCCAACAAAAAGGAATTGGGTTTTTCTGTTAAGAAATCTCAATACGAGCTCGGAGTTAGGAAGTTGGCGGTGTTAGACACCCCCGTGCCACGGAAAGCATGTAAAGCCGTTGGTCCTGAGCCTGATCTCTCTCCGATCGTGTCGGATTACCGTCCCATCGGATCATGAGAGTTAGGGAACAGAGAATGTACTTGTGTTTGCGCACATACTTGTGCACTATAATATTTCCTGCGTAGGTTTCCGTTAAGATTGGCCGATTACTATAATGCAAACGTCCATCACAATTCCCCAGGCGTCTTAAAATTAAAGATTCAGGAAATCTTAGAATCAAAATATAATAAACAGAATTCATAAAGTTGAAAAATGAACAGTTTGATTGAGACTTCATTATAATCATGTAGTTTAGACTTAAGCCTGTATATTTTCGAAGGTATTACGGATGTAAGCACTAATACGTGGAACGATAGACTTATTGCCCTCTACTCAGTACATTTACACTGCTGCCAATAGTAGTTATATTTCGTAACATAGGAATCCAATAGCACTTTTTTGTTCTAGAAACTGAACTCGAGACACTACTGTATGTGAGGAATAAAATTGATGCGACAAATGTGAGAAACAGAATAAAATGTGCTGATTTGTATAAATAGGATGTCCCAGAATTCGCCGTCAAGCCGGAATCAGGTAACAGGCAAAGTTATAATAGCAATCAGCAAAATAAAAAAAATCTAATATTCTTATTTTAAAAATTATAAGCATTATAAAAATAAAAAATCTGCAGCCTGTGACGGTCTTTTCACTTCTGTTACTACAGATATTTACTTTTTGAATTATTTTTTTTGTTATGTAATCTCGAATTTAATAATTTTTAAATTACGAAACTTAGATCTTTTTTTTATATTTCTGATAGCTATTATAACTTTGCCTGTTACTACAGATATTTACTATTTGAATTATTTTTTTCGTTATGTAATCTCGAATTTAATAATTTTTAAAATACGAACTTTAGATCTTTTTTATATTTTTCTGATAGCTATTATAACTTTGCCTGTTACCTGATTCCGGCTTGACGGCGACTTTTGGGACACCTTGTATGTATACAGTTATACACATGTGTTAGACTGCCTTAGGTGCGATTGCCAGGTTGGGCAAAAGCATTATACAAGTTTTCCGTCAAGAAATTTGGGAATGGAGTCTGTGACTACAAAAGGTTGCCTCTTATTTCGTAAGACCTAAAATGTTAGCCTGCAAAATTTGGGCGTAATATACGTATCCCTTTAGATAATATAAGCGTCACACTATGCATGTCATGGATATCATCTGAAAGTATGCGCCGACATTTTGGAATATTTTGATCGCCAATAACCGATATCGAATGTGAAATTACAAGAGAAAAAGTCACACAAAAGCTTGCAGACGCCTATGGCGTTATATTAAAAAACAATTTTTATATCCCATATTGAGATTTCTCACAGGTGGCGTGGAAAACATTACTCCAATAAAACAAAATCTGTACACCATCCTGTCATTTGAATATCACGTCTATTTCATAAGCCATAAGGTTTAAGGAACACATTTTTGGAGATAGCCGTATATTTGTTAGGATAACAACGCCATCGAAATATAGAATGGAAGTTGACGAATGAAGAAAGTTGTTCGAAACACAAATCTGGCCAGTATTGCGCCGAGTCCATATTCATGAAAAATTGCGACGTATTATTTGTTTGGAAAGACATTGGGGATGCGAGTTCTATGTGAGAGTAAAGTGGTTGTTTGACAAACCACAGATGCTCGCTAAAAAACACCGATTCCTACCAAGGATGCTTCGCGAGGCTATTGAAATCAAGAAACATCCTAATTTCAATAGAGAAGATGGTTGGAATGTACCACCAGCTTGGGATCCAGTAATTCAAATAGTCAAACCCAAGAAGAAGCAAGCCACAACTAGACTTCATGATACTTTGAGCTCATTATACATAAATAGAAACACCCATGATTAAATTATGTTCGGGTACTTTGAAATAACTACACTGGAACATTGAGACAACTGCCATCTTAGTCTCCCCGTGACCATGGCTGCAGAAAAGCAACCGAAACGTCGGGGAAAGTGTAAACATAAATAGTATAATAGTATAGTAATAGTATAAATAGTTTTAATAGTTTCAATAATTTAATTAGCTATTAGTAAAGTTGAATAGTAATAGTAGTGTAACAGTTTTCAAAATTTTGTAATAAAGTGTCAAATAAACAACGCGATAAAATCCGTATATAGTAGTTTAATTTCAACTAATAACATTCGCGTAAACATAAGATAATATTATGTAAAGTGGTTGTAGTCAATCCACAAAGAGTTAGTCTATAAGTATAATAATATGGTAAGAATAAAAAGAAGTCAGTTAAAAACAGCGATAGCCTTGTAGAGTAGGCTGTTGGACAGCTAAGTGTGGTCTCGAGTTCCAAACACGCACCTTAGATTTTTCGACGTTAAATGCGTATTAAGTAATGAATTATCGCTTGCTTTACCGGTCTTTCTTCTTTTCGTGTGGTTAGTGGCCAACCTGTTGTCAAGAGTTGTCCAAGCCGCCCGTAGGCCTCTGACATGGCTTAACGTATGCTGTCAATTTGACAATAACCGGGACCGAATTTTTACGGTCACCCATCTATAAACTGACCGCACCCAACGTTGCTTAACTTCGCTAATCGTTTACTGATCAGTGAGTGCAACTGGCTATGAGCGCTTTACCGGTGATGATAATTATTGTCAGGAAACCTGCACGTCTGCAAGTTCTCCATAATGTTCTCAACGATATTTATTTTTTATATGCGAAAACTGTTAGCCTTTTGGGCCAGTTTGATGGACTATGGCTCAACCCTTCTTACACTAAGAGGAGATCCGTGCCCAACATTGGCTCAGCTATACAAGACTGATGTGATAAATTTAAGCAAGTCAAACAAGATATTTCAAAATACAAAATGAAATTGTAAAAGTTAATTTACTAAAGTAACTGCTTAATACCAGGCGAGCAGTGTCGTTTCTTGCTTTGTTGTCATTATATCTATGTGGTTCCAGCAAATAAACTGATTATTATATAATGCATTTATTTATCAAGAATAAATTATCTTAATATCATATTATTTTCTTAAAATGGCGAAGAAATTGCGCAGAAACTTTATTTATTCAGAATAAATGGTTCTTAATTTCAAATTTTTCGGCAAGATTAACGTCGCTTATTTATCGCAAAATGAGTAATTTTGTATAGGCTTGTCTAACTTGAATTAGTTAGAATCAGAAATTAATATTTATTAAATCTTCATTACATTTTCGATGGTTCTGTAAACAAACAATATACTGAAAGGTCTTGGAATGAATGAAATGAAATTAGATAAATCTATACAATAAAGTTCGTCGTACTTTATTGTATAGATTTATCTAATTTCATTTCTTTCTCGTCGTGAAAGTCCATCGGGAACTGTTCCGTGGGAAATGCAAAACACGCGGTGTTCTGCTTTCAAATTTTTCGTTTGTCATTTATTATTTGGTTGAGGTACCTTCTAAAGAAGGTGTCCGACTTCTCTTGGCAGACAGCAATAGATATTCGTAAAAACAAAATAGGAGAACCACCAGACGATCATACAAAATCTGTTAAAAAATAATAGCTGTAATGATAGGAACACAGCAGTCTGAATGTGAGATTTATTTATTTATTTAGGCGATCAGCGATTACAACAACAATACAACAAAAACGTGGTTGAGTATAAAAACCTAGGATTCAACCTCTTTGTCTTCATATGACCTTGTGACCCCTATATCTTAGGGGTCTTTTGACCCACAGGTCCCATATTCAAACTAGACCGAGGTATGACCCTAAAGTGTCTGCACACCAAGTAACAAGTCAATCGTATGTACCTCCTGCTGGCCATGCTGCCCACAGTTGGGCTTCACGTCCACTTTAGGGCATCTTGCCCACTCTTAGACGTATATTATACCAACTGTTGGGCATCATGTCCACTGTTGGGCTCATGTCCACCATTGAGCATCATGACCATTGTTGGGTATCATGTCCATTGTTGGGAATCATGCCCACTGTTGGGCTTGTTGTGTTGCAAAACGCAGCACAAGACAAAACTCGACAGCAAACAGCAGCAACCAGCTCGAATCAGCACACCACCACTCTGCATATAAATAAAGCCATTTTGCCATTTAAAATACATGTGACCTTGCGACCCCTATATCTCGGGGGTCTTTTGACCCACAGGGCCCATATTCAAACTCGAGGGATGACCCCAAGGTGTCTGCATACCAAGTTACAAGTCAATCAGTCGAATGGTTCCGGAGCTATGCCTGTCACTAACAGACAGACACTCAGACCCACAAAGTGTTTTCATTAACCTCTTCGAAGAAGACTCATAGGTTAATAATGTGTAATGTGAGGCTTATGACAGTTGCGTAACCTTTTAAGGCGGCCACAGCATGCACAATTAATTGAGTTTAGTGATTAAAAATCAAAAAAGAAAGAAAAGGCAATAAGTATATCCAAGAGGTTAACTTACAAAATAGATATACATAATATGATGAAAAGTAAATATCAAAAAACAGTTAAAAGAAATATTACATTACAAAATAGAATTATTAGAATAAAATAAAATAACAATAAAATCAATTTTTTGGAATATTATATGTGTTTATTGATTCTTGTCGCTGACTGTACCCTATGTCCCTTACGTCCGTACGTCTGACAACGTAAAAAGAGCGGCCATGAGTTTCTTGCCCGTTCTTCTCATGAGCCCTACACCCTTGCTTTGCTGAACGTGGCTGTATTTAATGTAAATTCACAGAAAAAAATTAGAGTAACTTTGACATTCATAAGTGTTACTTGTAACCTAACTGGAATAAATTTATATTTGATTTGATTAAATGCTGATGATGATGATGATCGGTCTAGTCGTCACGGCGTAAAAGCGTAACAAATAAACAAAAATTCAAACTCATTCGCTTTTAAAATATTAAAGTTGGAATAAGGATAGCCAAGTTATAGACAAAATATATAAGCGTAAGTATTTCCACATCGCACAGACTGCCTATCTTAATTTATTGGAAGTAGAACAACTTTCTCTATCATCCATTTATCGACGTCGTTTTTTATGTAGACCCGTTATAGAGACATTAGGGGTACTATGAAATATCTTCGGCTATCTTAGCTTAAGATAAAAATGGTGTTAATAGAAATAATGGGCCTCAGAGATAGGCTTACTCCATGATCGGGAAAATTTTGTGGAATTTGGAAAGTAATGTACCAGGACGAAAAAATAAATATTATCATTTACAAAAATTATAGATAACTTTGTTTTAATGTTATTCTTTTCAAAATATTGGGGCTTATTAATCATCGTCATATCATATTACGGTGGTTTATAAACGTTTTGAGGAGCAGCGGCACACCAGCAGCCAGACACAATAGTTTTTTAATCATGTATGACATTCCAAGACTTGACAGGTTAAAGTTACAAAAAGTTTTGAAACGAATTAGCTATTGCGATGTTTCTCGATCGCTTGTAATGGTATTTTTTTATATAAAATAAAACTAGATGTTGTTTAAATCCATGACTACATAGTTCAAACACAAACAAAAAGGGTTAGTTGTATGATAGGATCAACTAGCTTTTCTCCGCGCCTTCGCTCGGAAACAGAACGTTTTTTTCTGAATGAGAGATATCGTATATCCTTCTCTGTACTCCTAAAAACGAGTCTGCGAAATGTCATGATGATCGGTCCAGTAGTTAAGATGTGAAAAACAAACAAACTGAAATTTGCGTGTATAATATTAAGTTAGGATGTCTTGAACTTGCCATAGCAACGTACCATGGCCATTACGTTGTTTTATTGTTTTTGCTTGCTTGTTACCTTGTAAAACAAGCTATTCATCCACTTCTATTGGTTGCTTATTATACTTACAAAAGCAGCTCTCAGTTGCTTTCGTAAGTCTAGACTAAACTAAAAAAGCCTTCCAGCACGAATGTCGGTCAAGACGGCCAATTCGAATGGGGATTAATCATGCAACGCAGGCGATATTAATTCAGAAATGCACACTCTATTCCATCATTATCATAGACCATTAGTTCCCAAAGTAGTCCAGATGAACCCACAGGGGTCTACGGGAGACTCAGCGGAGGTCTAAGTTGGCGTGACAAAAAAATGGGTGAGCACAATTCGTAAGTGGGGGTCCACGAAAATTTATTTGCTTGACTTCACCGACTGTTCGACAAGCTCAGCGACTGTTAGTTGTAAAAACTTGCATATTCCATATTCCGTACCAGTGGTATTTCGATTTTTCGGTAGAGAATTTCTAAAAAAAAGGGCAGCCCGTAGAGGTTTGGTCAAATTTTTTAATTGCATGAACTTGTTTAGCTGCAGGGGATCAACCGGAACCAGCAAAATTTTGAAAAAAAAAGTCTGGGAACCTCTGATAGACCAATGAAACAGCCATCCAACACGACCAAAGTGAGATCAAGCACAGAACCAACCGCTTTACGTGATTTCTTTAGCACGTTCTTCACATTGTTGTGGTACTCTATCAAGTTCCTATCTACGGACTGGTACTCCAATATAGGATACAAAACCGAGACACCGTGATCCGTAGCTTTATACCAACCTCTACATCGACAAAGCATTGTAGGTATTTACAGATTGGCTAGATTCTAGCACAAAATTAGGTAGTCTATCTAATTTTGTGGTAAACTGATGATAATTTTGGAATTATCAGAGCACATTAACCTGTTTATTATGTAATATATAGCTTAGATTGCCAATTTGCTTACCGAATGATATATGACAGTATCTTGCCAAGATTATAGAGATCCTATTCATTATACGGATTTATTGGAGACCCGTGTTCAGGAGACTATAAGCACGAATTAATGAACAGGTTTTGTAGGACTACTAAATAAATAAATACGATATGTACTGATTTAAGAGTTTCTCGTTTCCGATGGGGAGTGTTGTGGATTGGATCTCCGCATGAGTCAATACTCAATACATGCATACTGTATTTTTCTTTGTATATAATAAGTTAAGTAATAGTTTTTTTTCTTTGATCCTAGAAATTTGCTCATTTTTTGTTAGTTGTAAAATTGTATGCAGCTGGCTTAAGATACGTGCGTAACGGGGTGGTTTCCATTGAAAATCAGCGTTGTGATATCTCGCCAGTTCTATCGCAACATCAATGCTGAATGGAGACCATTTGTTGCCACAATAGCTGTTAATATGTACTTTTTACTTACGAACTATTTATTTAATTTTCTTTTTTATTATTTTGTCGATATTTTATAAGAAAAATTATGTAGTCATATTTCTTTGTGGCAATAAAGAATGATTTATTTCTTTCTTTCTTCTTTCAATCTCAGATCGGGAAATATTATTTGGAAGGTTTTCCTGTCTATAAAGGTTCAATAATAGCATAGAGTTCGGCAAGACCACTTTCCATCACACAGGCAAATTGGCACATAATATGTGCTGTGCTTACTTGCCAAATTTATAAATCAAAAAATATTATTTTATTTCATTTTTTTATACAACTAAGGTGATGGTAAGTGGTTACCGTAGCCTATGGACGCCTGCAACATCAGAGGTATGACTTGCGCGTTGCCGACTCTTTAGGAAAGCAAGGAGAGGAAATGAAAGTGGGAAGGAAAAGAAGCGGAAGGGGAGAAAGAGGATGATTGGAAAGAGGATGATTGGGCCTCCAGCACTCTCACTCCACTCACCGAACGAAACACAACAGTAGGAATACTGCTATTTCACGTTGATATTCTGTGAGAGGATAGTCCTTCCCCGGTCGACCCGGCCCACTTATGCTGAAATCAGCGAGGCTCTACTACTCACAAGGTTTAATAAAACGTTATGCAATTTGAAAATTCTACTTTATACCACACATGCTATTTAGACCGCCTGGTAAAAATTTACAGAATATTTGCCTTTACTCTTTCTTTTGTGTACATAGACATATGGCACACTCGATGGCAATCGATTACCAATGCATAACATCGCTTGGTACACTTTATGTAAAAATAAGAGATGGCTAATAAAAATCCTGCAATAATTGTTTTATTTTGAAGAGAAGATGCAAATCTTATTGTTTCCTATGATGATAATAATAGTATAATAATATTCTATCACATACACACAACACCATCTAGCCCAAACGAAGCAGAGCTCGCATTATGGGTACTAGACAATGGATAAACATACATATTATATACTTCTTTTTGTAAATTCATGCATATTATACATAGAAACACCCAGACCAAGACAAACATCCATGTTCATGCACACAAATGTTTGACTTGTGCGGGAATCGAACCCGCGACCTCAGGCGTAGCAGTCGATTACACTAACCACTACGCCATCGAGGCCGTCATGACAGGACAATATCAGTCTGTTTTAGTGTAAATATGTATACAGAAATAATTATATGAATAATTTCGCATATACATTGTCGTGGGTACAGAAAATAACATAGGATACCTTCATCCAGAAAAAGTAATTTTCCCTAGCGGTACTACGGGGAAAAGCTAGGTTTTCCTTGAGGCAGACAAGTGTAAAAGTTAAGTAGTAAAGTAAGTTTATATTTTTGAATGACGAGTACATTTTTTATTTTTATTGGTTTGGAGGCCAATAAGCAGATGGATCGCCTGATGGTAAGCGATTACCGCCGCCCATGGACACCCGCAACACCAGAGGAGTTACAAATGCGTTGCCGGTCTTTTAAAAAGGAGTACGCTCTTTTCTTGAAGGTTTGTAGGTCGTATTGGTCTGGAAATACCGCAGGCCAATTTTACAATTTTCGAATGGTACACTTAGCAGTAAATTTACTGTAGTAAAGTCATGATTGCCATTTTAATTTCCAAATAAGAAGGTTCCCAAGCGTAAACATGGCTTACGGCTAACCCTTTTGACAATAACATACATATAACACAAAAACTTTCGTCAAATAAAACTACACTCGCTATTATAATGTGCTACTTTCAGATTTTACTAAGCTATAAAAGATACCTTATTGCAAATAGATGTAGATTCTAGGTCAACTGTAAGTGTCTATAAATGTTGATGACCAGACAGTGCGTAAATAGTAGCAGTAGTAAACAATAAACGTTTGAGAAGCCGTATCTATTTTATTGACAAATAATATTACATTCAGCAAGATGGTTGATTGATTTTGCACATAAAGTAACTCAATGTAGAGGCACCCCGAAAAAGAAAATAGAGTAAGACTGTTATATATTTGGTTGCCTATAAGATTTGTTGCAAAATTTACGAAATTCATACTTATTTAATAAATACTAAAGTAATTTTGTATGTGTATCTGCCTGATTTTGATGGAATTTGGCAAGGACTTAGATTTTATCCTTGGGAAGGACATAGGTCTTTTATCCCGATACACATATTGGGTTTAAAGGCAGGTTAAGGTTTTTATGGAATCAACACGTGCGAAACTTTACTTAAAGAAAGAAAGATCTTATATCAAAACGGTCACTATAAACGTTGGTAAGCAAATAATTAGATAACATATTTATGACAACGTTGTTAAATAGGTGCTTTCATAGATACTAATTAAAAGGGTAGTATTTAACTGCACAGCAAAAAAATACTAATTGCACAGCAAAATATGCTTACCAAAAATACTAATTGCACAGCAAAATATGCTTACCAAAAATACTAATTGCATACCAAAATATATTTAAAGGCATCAAACTAAGTCGACGGTAAATTTTTAGGTGGGTTTAAGAAGGAACCTAACATAACCTAACCCTTCCGAGACGGAATGCAGTGATTTGAGGCGTATAGGTGCTCGTTATATAATTTAGTAAGCATATTTTGCTGCGCAATTAGTATCTTTGGTAATCATTATATTTAAAGCCTAATTAAAATAACTGACTTGTTTTTACATTGGATCTTTCAAGTTTTTGCGGTGGAAGGACTGCGTTGCAAGAGTTGCATTTTAATACATTTAATGTTTTTGATGGGATTTCCTTTACACCTTTAATGTCATTAGCACCATCCATCTTTAGAAGAAATTTAATAAACTTGTCATACAATTCTCTTTTAAGTACTATTTCTGAATGGTAGACATAACACATATAATAATTTATTTCAGAATCTATAGTCTACATATACATAATTATGTATCTAACCTAATAGTTACAAATAATATATTAGTAATTTTAAAACGAATTAACCTAATATATATTTACAAACGTATATACATATATTTAAAAAAGGTAACATAATTACAAAAACACAAATATTTATACTACTAAATATTTACAAAAAATGTTTAGGCATCGTAGAATTCTTCAGCATCGCTGTCAACTGGTAACGTGTCCAGAAGACTGGCAGTATTGCCACGTTGAATGGCAATGCTGATTCTTTGGGCCAAAAAAAGACCAGCCTTATGGTATGTATATTTTCAACAATGAGACTGTCTCATAGACATATTCACAATAAGAATGTATTTGCCTGCGTCTACGGCTATAGAATACCTACATATTTACTATTTTAAAATTTTTGTAAGCAAAATAAAATACCATAAAACTATCTATAAGCTTGGCGTGAATGCACTCTACATTTCATTTCCAAACACTTTAGATTTGACGTGACTCCAATCGAACAGATATAAATTGAAGAATAAATCTCATTAAAAGAAGCTTTTAAGTTCTGAATGTACGTAAGATTGCCAACTCATTAAACCGGGTAATGTATCCACATTCTTGGAGTGAGCTCTGAATAGTTCCGGGGCCTGCGGGCGTGAGGATCGCAGTGCTCGCATTGTGACGTCACGGCCGCCTCTGAGGTATGCACGCCGAGCTATTTGGTGAGTTCTGTAAGCATTTTTTGAGGTTAAGATGGTAATATGATAAATGTATTGTCAAATTGTATGTATTATTTACTTCGTTTTATTTAATACTAGATTTTGCCCGTGATTTAGCTTGCGTTAATGTAGATTTTGTCAATACATTTCTATTCTGTGTAAAGTATTTTTTGTTGTCGATTTATGATTTGTAAGTTAAGTAGGAAAAAAGATGCAGATCGAAATCATAAAGTCGATCTCAACTACGTAGCATATATTTAAAATTTTTAGATCACTATGGTATCGAACTAGGATATGGCTCACCCGATGGTATAGGAATACTAAATGTATTTTTCTTCCCAAGCAAAATTAATAAAAAAGTAAGTTTATTCATTACGTTCGAATTGACGACTACTAGTATTATTTAAATGGGTGTATTTAAATACATAAATGGTTGCCTAATCATGTAAATTATCTTTTGTGACATAAATCGTAGTTACTAAAGTAATCCAAATAAATTGTATAAGACCCTAAACATTATTGGTTCAAGCTCAACCCTTCGAAGGCCCCTTGACCTGCGAGCTCTCCCTCCACACAAACAAATCACGGAACATCGAACCAAAGCACTCGAAACGGGTCGATCTGACCCCTATTTAATTGTTACGCTACACGTGACCCGAACGCATTGAACGTGTAACGTTTTTCTCGACCTAATCAGTATTAACTTCGCGTTTCAGATATTGGGATTTTACTACTGTATCAAGCAGTCTTTGGAAAGCAAAGAGATGAACTGATTTTTTCGTTGACTCGCTATTCTGTTCGTATGCAAACATTATTCTGTCCCTGTGTTCGAGTGTAATTTCGGTTGAGATTATAATTTCTTATAATATTTAACCTATTTGCTAAAATGAGTAAGCGTTGCAATATTTATAAAACAACGCCATCTAGTTCATTCATATTCATTCTAATACGAGTGTTCGCAGGATTTTGGACCTTAAGGTATCCATGCACTATTACTGCAGGTGACTGTACATAAGCTGGTATAACAATGATATTATTATGAGTAGTGCTTATAACTTAGTGCCTTATTATTATTGTTTGTTTCGCCAATTTGGATTTAGGTAATAGGTGACGAGTCTGTTGCTATTCACTGCGAAAACATCCAGATTACGTGCCTCAATTGTCAATATTTTTTCTGCAAAACTCAATATTACTCTATGTTAAATTATTTATATTAACTTTACCGTTATTCCTTTTCATAAGAGATAGTTTATTGCCGACAAAAAGGCACAGGGAAATTTTTACCTGGAAAATGCTTATGATATACAATTCCTTTGGGTTAGTGCTCTTCATTTAAAATCACTACAAAGAAACCGCGGCTGAGAACGACTCAACTATTAGCATTTTTGTCTCACTTCCAAATAATTTAGTATTCTAGTTTGCGCGTCAGATGAATGGCTGTAATCATTTTATAGGCGTTGAGTATTTGATTTATTGTGATGGTATTACGATCGGCGGGATGAGTGCCGAATTTAAGATTAACTGCTTACTATACGCACGGGATTTGGAGAAGCTTGCGGGAATTTTGATATCCGTGTATTTTTATTCTGACTAACCTTCGATCTTGGTTAATTAAGGTCTTGATTTACGGGTGATTCAGTCTTAGGGGATCCTGCTAAGAAGCTTGCTGTAGTAGCACGCAGTATGACCAATAGAGTAGCTTTTATTACGTGGGACTTAAAACAATGCTAGTGAAATGTGGGTACATCTGCATACGTTTTTATCTCTTTGGAAATATAATAAATGGTGTGTTCTGATTTTAGTTTCGAATTCGACCCCAAGGCAAGCATTTCTGACTTTCCAAGTTATGTGCGTATTAAATAGTTAATTATCGGTAGCTTTATTGGTGAAGGAAAACGTCGTGAGAAAACCTGCATGTCTGAGAGTTCTTCAAAATGTTATCGAAAATGTGTGAAGTCTGCTAACCCGCACTGAGCGTACGTGGACTATGGCCTAACCCTTCTCTCACTGAGCAGAGTTCCATTCCTAGCATTGGTACATTTTTTATACAAAGCTGATATTATTCCGTGCATGATTCTAATTTAAATAAAAATGAGATATACTTGCAAAGCTACAAAAAAAAAATCATTGCATTAGTAGTGGCGAAGCGAGCACTTAAATATATAAGAAGTATAGAAAAGAAAGCTTGTTTTCAAAAAGGGATTTTTTTAACCTCCGAGTCTTCTTCGAAGAGGTTAATGAAAACACTTTGTGACGGTCTGTGTGTTAGTGACAGATTGATGTTAGTGACAGGCATAAGTCCGGAACCACTGGACTGATTTACTTGTAACTTGATGTGCAGACACCTTGGGGTCATACCTCGGTCGAGTTTGAATATGGGCTTGTGGATCAAAGGAACCCTGAGATATAGAGGTCACAAGGTCACATGTATTTTAAATGGAAAAATATTGACTTGTTATTAATTTATTTTCGCGGCTTTGCCCGTGTATTTATCATAGACACGAACACCGGAATAAGAATTATTGTAGTGTTACATTTTAGCGTTAATCATTAGGCGGATAAAACAAACTCAAAATTATCTTGTAAATAAATTTTATATTTTGCAATTATGTGGTTCACTGCCTAAATTTAGACGTAGGGTCTACACTGAACGTGGAAGGTCAGTACGCTCCTGCCTGTTAGGTGGTCCGTAGGCGACAGCTGCGCAGCAAACCCGCTATCGCTGGACTCAGCGACCCTTGTTTACGGCGGCGGTGTAGCTGCTGCAATGCGAAGGTTGAGGTGTTTTCTTGATAGGTGTACTTAAAACCCTGTAATCAAGTACGGGTGAACTATGAACTATTAACAAGTTTACACCTTGATTGTCCATGAAACGGCGCGAACCGACTGACCATATTCACATTTTGTAAATGTGTATTCTAAGGTGAGGTAGTCACGGTTATAATAAGCAAGGAAAGCGGAATGACTTACGAAAATAATAATTAATCGTTAAAACATTCAAATAATAGATAGGTATACTAAATCAAGATGATTTAGGTTATATGCAAAGCATAATATGTACATTGTGATACATTCAATTTGTGCATTCAACCAATCAATCAATTAACACAAACTTCAAAACTAGACACTATGTCGTTTACGGAGATAAACTAATAAAAGCACAACTTACCCGATAGCACGGGGTTACGAACACTTAGGTACTTAAACTCGGTCGATATTATGTGCCTAGTATAAGGCAATACAAGTGCAACACTTTAATAAGTATTTAAATACGACTACGAATTTTATAGGTAAATAGATGAGCGCGCGAGCAACTACTTAGGCTTGTGACTCCAAAGTGAAGTTGGTCGCGAATCGATCGAATCGTGCCATATCATTCTCGCAATCAGGGCCCACTTCACTCGTGTGGGTGACGTATGTGACGCGTTTATTATTGGTGATATTATACTTAGTTTAAGATTTAGGTGTGTATATATTTTTATGTGAATTTAATAATCTATGTAGTATAAATAAGTAAATAAATAAATAATCAAGTTCACTCTAATTTCATAGAATAAAATATATGAGAATTCACGAGTGTAGTTCGCAAGTTGGGTTGTACTTGAAATATTTTAATGTTATATCGTTTAGTTTAATAGTGTACGTATTATTATTTTACAGCAATGTAACAGTAGGTACTCGTATGACTTAAATCGGGAAATGGTTCAACTGTGTATCAAGATTCATCCTAATCCATTCAACGTTTTACCCGTGATTAAGTTATTAAATATCCAAACATTATTACAAACACCGCCATTTATAATTTTAGTATGATATGAACTTATCATTCGCAGTGCGACTGCAATGATTTACATCACATAATGATTTTACAGCCGCCCGCAGTAAACGTAATGGTTGTCGGTTTATTGGCCACCCGCGCAACGAATATCTATATATTAATACGTGAAGCAAAACTTTGGATCCCTTTTTACGAAAATTGGGCGGACGGAGGAGTATGAAATTTCGCACACTTATAGTTACTACAGAGAAGAAGTGACGAATCCTAATATTTATATAAAATATGCATTAGAAATACATTAAATTAATGAAAAACACTACACGCACTCAACCATGCATTTGACACACGCAGTCGAATCGCGTTCGTAGTATTTCGGCATTGTTCGTCTGACGTTGTCATACAATTCTTTGTAACTATGGTTACCTATTTTAAACCATAGTTACAAGTAGTTTTCTTTATTACAATAAAAATAGTACCTTATATTTATATGTAATAAAGAATTTTGGTCGAATTTTGACCACTAGGCGATCGCTAGTTATAATAAATGGGTTTACGATCTACTAGGAATAGTCATTCTACAAAATATTTAAAGATTGAATTTTTTTTATTCAAGTGAAAACTTCTGTAGCGGCAATAATAACTTTTAAACTTTCACGTTGCATGATATATATATAATAGGTAACGGGTATTAACGCGATCATGCATAATGTTTACCTTTTATAGGCTTGACGTTTCGACCAGGTTACACCGGACGTGGTCAGAAGTGACCGTGGTGACCAGCTTGTATAAACATTATGCATGATCGCGTTAATACCCGTTACCTATTCTTTAGCGGCGTTGTGCACTTTTTTGTGATGGGTAAAAAATGTTAAACTCGCGTCAGGACACGTAACCTGATCGAAAATTCGTAAGACGGAGGCAGAATTGTCATGTTTGTGTACAATAGCGCAATAAATGAATATTGTATTTTACCACATAAATGATAGTAGGTACTTTTATACTGATAATTAAAGCAATTCGTGCAAAATTATTCCCTAACCATTCCAAAATATCAAAAATGCACAACGTTAATATTTAAGTTTTCACTTCTGCCGGCACTCCCGGAGTGCAACCCGTTGATTTTTTTTTTTTTGTGGTGATGACTTCTTTAGGCGCGTTGAGCACTTCTTGGGTGAACAAAAATCATAAAAGTCGCGTCATTGTCACCGAACACTTTCCATTTTGGAATTATTTTTGTTTATAAATTGGTTTATAAAGAAGTATTTATGATCAAGGATTAAAGTTTTCACTTCTATCGTCAGTCCCCAAAGACAGACCCAATTTTTTTAAAATTAAATTGTGTATGTATGTATGTCACTGCCTACATGCACCGAAAACATGCAGGCTCTGCGAGAATACCAGTGTTGTGGTTACACTGCAACATTGCTGACGCAAGACCTTGTTTGTTCTTTTTCTACGTATCCGTTGTGTTTCCTGTTACTTTATAAGAATGTGGAACAAATAAAATTATTTGTCTTTCTTTCTTTCTTTGTGTTTGATATGGCTATTAAAATATTTATTATGTTGAAACGAACAAAGTTCTTTATTTCAGACTGATGTGTCCGTAACTAAACCAGTGCTATTGTTATTTTGATGACTCGTAGGAAATTTGAGTATAAAATACCTCTAGGTATTCATTGTTAAACACATCTAAACCCTTGCAGGTGTTATGTATAGAGAAGGTTCTAAAAAGTGTTCAAGCTTCTCTGAGTACACATAAAACTCACTTTTATTTCAAACAAAAAGTACTTGTTTTAGTAATCCGATGACAGCGACTATTACATGAGAAAAGTAAAATTAAATATCGCATTTAAGTATAGTACTGACTGGTTAATGTTTATTCAGCAAAGAGCTGGCTTGGAATGAATTATTCAAGGCCCTTACGCGGGTGTACAATGAAATCTGCCCTTGAGATAGTGTTTGGCTTATAGGAGGCAGCGGTGAACAGGCGCTTCGTTTACTTGAATATGACGTGACGAAGGTGGACTCATTTATGTAGCCAGGTATGTTCAAATCAAACCAAATCATTTTTATTTACTTATAATATATACCTATTAATTCTAAGGGCATTGTGTACTGAATGCTTGCGTCCGTACACCTATAATACAACAATAACTGGAAAAGTGGTCTCAAGTTTCTTGCTTCATTTTGTCACGTAAGCTTTATTTATTTTTATTGAATTTATGAAATACTTACTAGTTGTTGGCCGCGAGTTTACTCGGCAAGAGTTTTCTGGATGAAAGGTCCGAGAACCAGATCTTTTGTACCCCTGACAACGTGTAAGTAAAATTGACGAGTAAAAGCGTAACACAAACTCACATTGATATTTATAACATTTAAATTAATGACTTTAATAAACGCGATAAAATCCGTATATAGTAGTTTAATTTCAATGAATAACATTCGCGTAAACAGAAGAAAATATAATGACTTTAAGTTTTAACGCTAAGATGAAATCGCTTCTCTATCCTAACTAATATTATAAAAGCGAAAATGAGTTTGTTTGTTACCTTTACACGCCTAAACCACTGAACCGATCATCCTGAAATTTTGCATATACCTTGTCAGGTGTACAGAAACGGACATAGGCTACCTTTCATCTCGAAAAAAATTACTATTCCCGAGTTCGAGTGTCTTTCGAATCATGATTAAATTATATTATTACAAGCAGAGTACGACCCGAATTGATTGTCAAATTCTAAATAAACGCGAGCGAAACCGCGGGAAAAATCTAGTAACTAATAAAATTCAGTCTAACAGTCTTGTAATAAAATGTTACTGTGAAACCTTTACTCTGAATACATGTAAAGCATATTTAGAGGTCCATTATTGTTTGTATATTTGTAATATGAGTCCAAAGGCATAAGTTAAGAGAGAATATAATACTTATTGTGTGTATAAAAGCAGATTTTTGTCTGTTTATTTTGATTTTAATTATTGCTACTGTTATGTAACGGTGAAGGTAAATATCGTAAGAAAACTTGCATATCTGGCATTCTTCATAATGTTCTCGAGCATATGTGAAGTCTGCCAACCCACACTAGACCGGCATGGTGGACTATGGCCTAAGCCTTCTCACACTGAGAGGAGGCTCGTGCCCAGCATTACGACAGTTTATTACAGGGTTGGGATTATTATTGTTGTTATGTTAACTTGTTTTACTGCAAGAATGGTTAAGTTGTTGAAATGAATACTATGATGGTTGCTGATTTGATTCAATACTGTATGAGCACGAGTCTGGTTGGTCTTGGTATCAAATTACAGTTTCTTTTTTTATTACCATTGGTGGTAGAAGAGCAAGTGGCCAAGTGAATATTATTACTATTATTAATATTATTTATGACCTAAAAACGTAGCAAACAAAATAAATGACTCAAATATGCCTTTGACAACATACATGAAACTATGTAGTATTGACTGAAATCACAAAGCTAACAGGACAACGTTAGTATAGGACAATGAGAAAGCGCTTCGACCAAATGAGGGAGTATAACATCGCTTTCATTGTGAAAGTGGCGAGAATTGAGGAAACGTGCCCGTCCCATTGAGCGAGCGAGCGAAATTAAGTTTATTAGAGAGCACGGGAAATGTATCGGCCTTAAGGCTACGGACACGGAGTTAGCGGGCGCAGGGCGGCGACGGCGACGCGGTAGCGGCGCGTTCAAATGTATCTTTATATACATGTATAAATCTTCTGTGCATGTGTTTGTAATTAAACTCCTCCTAAACGACTGGATCGATTACGATAAGATTTTTTGTGTGTGTTCAAGTGGATTCGAGAATGGTTTAGATTTGTTTTTTTTTTCGCTTTTTCAGGACAACGTCTATTGGGACAGCTAATAGATTTATATGAAACTGGCCTCGAAGGCAGCGACGCGGCGACCGGCGGAGAGCGGCGTACGAGCGGTGCGCGCCAGACTGCATTGATATAGTATTGTGCATTTAATTTTTTGCTTTTTAACGGCCGAAGTTTGAATCATAAAGATCTTCTCGTCGCTGCTAAGATATCTCTGTCGCGAACAAAGACACTTTCGAGCCGCGCGATCTGCCTGCTGGCTTAGAGACCGGGTCTGCTTTGCCGCGCCACTCACCACGCTGCCGCCGCGCCGCCGCCCCGCCGCCGCCCCGCAAACGCTGACTTCGAGACCTAGGCCTTAGTTGTATTGTAGATACGTCGGCGATTTTATGATGTCGAGTCCTCGTTGTGTTAGATTGCTTGTTCGTTTGATTAATCTTTGACTTCGATTTTATCTGTAGTTTTCTTTCTTTGTAGGTGTTCTTAGTACCAATGTTAGGAGGCCTTCTGTGTGAAGGCTATCTCAGTTTTATGTTGGATGTATATACGTATTTAGATTGAATGTTTAATTTATTTAAGTGTTTACGTTTACTGAAATTGTCTTTTTAATATAATATTGTCTTCTGTTTACGCGAATGTTATTAATTGAAATTAAACTACTATATACGGATTTCATCACGTGATAAAATCCGTATATAGTAGTTTAATTGTCTTTTTAATATCTACAGTAAAATAACTACCCACTAATAGTACTACTACCTAATAATACTAGCTATTTTGTCACAGTGACTATACTTCTTCTCCCTAGCCTTTATTATTCCCAAGTCACTTGGGGTCGACTTTCTAGTCTAACCGGATTTGATTAGATATCAGTTTTTACACGGAGCGGGTGCCAGCTAACCTCCTTAACCCGAAGGCTAACGATACCCTAAGGCGTCTAGCCTTAGGGTATCGTTAGCGTTCGGGTTGAGGTGTCAGGATATTAGAGGGCACAGACTTTCCAATAACGACTGCCATATATGTTCATAGCAGCCGTGCCGACGGCTAAACGTGCTCTCCGAGGCACGGAGCAGGCGATAATTGTCAATCAATATGCACATAATTTCGAAAAGTCATATATAAATTCGGAAAGTCAGAGGTGCGCGACGTGGGTTCGAACTCGAGACCCTCTGCATTGCAGTCTGTTGGTCTCCCCACTGAGCTATCGCTATACGACCTCAAAATATGACCACATCTTGCCGTTACACGCTATTTCTTTGTATAGATTTCCCTTCACTCTCATAACAACCCTCACACCCATATACCTGTGTTAGGAAGCAATCAAGAATAATTAGTGAGGCTTATATTCATTTCATTGTGCAAATGGCGGGAGCTCAAGACATCCTTACCAATGAATGGATTTACGAAATTAGCTTTACATATTTTAGTACTCACGACTACGATACGACTTATAATAATAATAATGTCCTCCAGACCGAATTTTGATCACAGCGGCCAATCTTAACAGAGACTAGCCATTTGCGCAGGAGATAATATAGTACACAAGTGTGTGCGCAAACACAATTGCACTCTTTGTTCCTTAACTCTCATGATCCGATGGGACGGTAATCCGACACGACCGTAGAGAGATCAGGCGCAGGACCAACGGCTTTACGTGCTTTCCGAGGCACGGGGGTGTCTAACACCGCCAACTTCCTAACGCCGGGCTGCTATTGAGAATTCTTAACAGAAAACCCGATAACTTTTGTTGGCCCGACCCGGGATTTGAACCCGAGACCTCATGCACAGCAGTCGCATTCACTACCGCTGCGCCATGGAGGCACGACTTATATACATATATATTATGTATATGAAAGTATATTACATTTTATTAGTAATTGTTTAGCATGCTAATACATGCCTGCAATTTTGGCTACGTTTACAGTTTGCCTGTGACGTCATGTACTTATGTACAGTCGACAACATAACTCGTTAAAACTTGCGAGATTTCGATAGCCCTTATCTTTCAAAATTATAACAAATCGGTACAGATATTTGTGTATCACACAAATTTTTGTTCGATGCGGGTATGGGACCCACTAATATTGACGCAATGTTCCCGCGGTTTCACCCGCGTTTATCGTTACTGCGCCGTCCCCGTGGGTCGTAGCGTGATGTTATATAGTCTATAGCCTTCCCCGATAAATAGGCTATCCAGCACCAAAAGAATTTTCAAATCGAATCAGTAGTTCCTGAGATTAGCGCGTTCGAACAAACAAACAAACTCTTCAGCTTTATAATATTAGTATAGATTAGCGATCCGCCCCAGCTTCGGACGGGTAGTACAAAAACATAACAAACTATACACTTAAACCTTTCTTATGAACCACTCTATCTATTAGTGAAAACTGCATGAAAATCCGTTCAGTAGTTTTTGAGTTTATCGCGAACAGACAGAGGCCGCGGGGGACTTTGTTTTATCATATGTAGTGTTAGTGATGACGATACAATAAGTTCAAGTTGCAAATCTGTTATTAAACTACGTGAACGTAAATAAAACATAGAAGCAGTACTGTCATACCAACTACGGCTTATAATTGACACCACAGCTACTTACTCAACTCTATTATTCAAAAATGAACATTATTGTTAATAGGGCAAGATAGCTATTTATTTATTCATGTAGTAGGTACCTACACTAATAAAAGTATTAGTAGCCTATGTGCGTCCTCAGGTTTCAAACTATCTCAGTACATAATTTCGTCCAACCTGGTTGACCTACCCTCTCAGAAAATATCGACGTGAAATAGCAGTATTCCTACTGTTGTGTTTCGTTCGGTGAGTGAGAGTACCGGAGGCCCAATCACCCGTTTACCCCCTTCACTTCTTTTCCTAAAAGGTCGGCAACGAGCAAGTGATGCCTCTGGTGTTGCAGGTGTCCATAGGCTACGGTGACCATTTACCATCAGGTGGGCCGTATGCTTGTCTGTCACGTTAGTTGCATAAAAAAAAAGATAACACAAACCGACAGGCAGACTTACTTTCAAATAATAATTTCCTAATTATGTTTCCTAATCGATCGATCGATGGCGTAGTGGTTAGTGTAACCAACTGCCACGCCTGAGGTCGCGGGTTATTATTATAATATTACAAATGCAAATATGAATGTGTGTTTATTTGTTTGTTACGCTTTTACGCCTTAACTACTCGACCGACCATCATAAAATTTCGCATACACGTTGCTAGGGTACAAAAAAGGATAAAGAATACCTGTCACCCAGAAATAAGTATTGTTTTGAATGCCGGAGGCCCAATCACTCTCTTACACCCATTCCCGCTCCTTCTCCTTCCCACTGCCTTTCCTAAAGAGTCGGCAACGTGCAAGTGATGCCTCTGGTGTCGCAGGCGTCCATAGGCTACGGTGACCACTTACCATCAGGTACGCTTGTTTCCACCGTAATTTTATTTAAAAAAAAACGATTCCCGAGGGATCGAAAACATTATAAGAATTTATTGACAAAATTTAGATTAACGCAATCAAAGTTGCAGGCAGAATTTATATTTTATTTCTGTTGCTTGTATGCACTGCTTGTGTGTCATAAATATCTATGAAAATTAAAAGAAAAAGAACGTATGATATAAAAACTTAGCTAAGATGATTATATCTTAGCAGCATAGTTCCCTATTGACAAAAGAGGTTGATGGCGCGTGAATGATCTAATTATAGTCATTACGACTCACTGAGTCTCAGGCCACTAAGCTGCGGCAAAATCTTAATGGAGTAAAGCTTGATAAGCATACTAAGTGTAATGCTGAGAACAAATTCAAATAAGAAAAAGGACTGGAGCGAGACGATTTCGGCAAAATCTGCGAATAGGCTACTTATAACCCAATATGTATTACAAACATCTATCATGAAATGATATGAATGGAATGATGTGAATGGAACAGTCGCAAGAGGAAAACCTAGGCGAACGTTTCTCGACCAGATCGGAGGCGTTCTGGACAAAGGCCAGGTTAAGAGCACCTTGAACCGACGGGCGTGTATGAGGAATGTGATGAAAGTCAATGAAGCCAGAGAAGTGTGTCAGGATCGTAGCAAATGGAAATCCGTAGTCTCTGCCTACCCCTCTGGGAAACAGGCGTGAATCTATGTATGTATGTATGTACATCTATCATAGCGATTAGTAGCGATCTTTCTGACTAAATTTTTTGGTGGTATCTTCTCATATGCTTAACCCTTTGCCTAAAGAGAGCAACTAATTTAATTACAATCATCAGCATACATATCCTAACACTATAAGTAATTATTTTTAGATTTATATAGTCGGTAGTAAATGGTATAATGGCTGCAATATTTTGTTGGTATGACTTATAAAATACTGAAATTATATTTAACTAGCTGACCCGCGCAACTTCGTTTGCGTTATTAGAAGATTTTTTTTTCTATCATCAATAGTTTCCGCAGCGCATGCGATGACAGACATTTTATGACTCAGTTTTTCACACCTTGGGTTACATTATTTAAAATTTAGTAGGGATCCCAAATTTTTAAAAATATTTTATAGCCTATGTTACTCAGTGAAGATGTAGCTTTCTAATGGTGAAAGATTTTGGAAATCAGTTCAGTAGTTTTGGAGCCTATTCAATACAAACAAATAAACAAAAAAACAAACAAAAAATCTGTCCTCTTTATAATATTAGTGTAGATTGGCGATTTAAAAGAGTGGCCCTGATTTTTTCGCAGGTTTGAGCCTATGAGGAGAACCCTTTGCCTAAACCTAGCAACTAACCTAAATGTAGCTTCAGTAACTTAGTAAACTCACTAACCTATATATTTTGACGTTCATACGTGTTACTTTGTGACTTAAATGAATAAATACTTATTGAATTTGACTTTTATAACAATGAATTGCCGCCAAGCATTAGATAATTAAACTCTTAATAATAATATATGTTCAGTATATTTTTAATCAAATACAATTTCCATTTACAAAATTCTTTCTTTCACTCGTCAAACGTCGCCTTTACAAAGCCGGATGTAATATACAGTACGTCACTCATTCACTCATTTCGCATGAATGTGACGTCATCACCAAATCTTACCTTTTGACAGTTTCTAAGGCACCCTTAAGGATCTCAGTTCGTTTGACTGCATTCAAGGCGGTGTCAACCTTTCCTACTAAGAATGAAGACAGTATGGTGTAATTGCGGTCTGGACTTTAAACATTCCAAGCTTCGAATGAGGTGAAAAAGTACCACACGGTTTTTTAAAGAAAATTACATTTACAAAGTGGGCATGTGTAACCGTGCAACCGTAAAATATCGATATGCCATATCGATATTTTACAGTTCCCGGATCAATATTTGTATAATAATATAAATAATATATATTATTTATATTTCAATATTTTGAGACCGGATGTTGTGGCATAAAATGGGAGAGGCCTATGTCCAGCAGTGGACTGCGGTGGGCTGATTGATTGATTGATTGAATCAATATTTTAGATCTCTCTGAAGCACTGAATTTATTCAGTGAATTGGTCAAGGCAACCGTTGAGTCGTGATACCTACCGTTAACCAAATTGACGCTGAAGCTAAGCATAAAATTTTGGTGCGGCTTGACGCATCCTAACGGAAGAACGTTTCTATAGGATAACGCGTTTCCTTTATCTCTGGTTAGACAAATCGGTAATTGTACTTTTCAGACGAAATGGATATATACAGGTGTCCCAGAACTCGACGTCAAGCCGGAATCAGGTAACAGGCTAAGTTACAATAGCCATCAGAAAATATTAAAAAATCTAAGTTACGTATTTAAAAACTTATAGGCATTTGAAAAAAAGCAAAATAATGATGGAGTGAAAAGACCGTCACAGAGGTCACCCTATGACGGTCTTTTCACTCCTGTTAATAATCGAAAAAAATCGAGAGCTTAAAGAAGCATTATTCGAGATTACAAATAAATAATAATTCAAAATTAACAAAAAAATTATAATTCAAAAAGTAAATACCGATTCCTACCAAGGATGCTTCGCGAGGCCATTGAAATAAAAAAATATCCTAATTGAAATAGAAAAGATAACTAACTTTCTGCAAGATAAATACGCGTATTTTCAAAGCTTGCATTAAAACTTTTCGCGGACGTAGGTAAAAATGGAAACTATTAGTTCACAAATACCTATTTAGGTATAGGTATTTGACCCGGAACAAAACCAAACAATATTCGGCCATTCCGTCGGAAATTAAGGCTATCGCGCATTATTCATAAATGAACTTCATGATGGTGAACGAATATTTTTAATTTATTTACTCTGGGATGCCATTAAAAGGGTGGCCGGTCCTTTGAGGTCGATTTGTGTAAATTAAAACACATTTTCCTTTGCTAACGGTCGTACAGATAGCTTTGGTAGAGAAACTTTTTGGTCGCATCGCACGCGTGGGACCTACGATTGTTCAAGTTAATAATGACTGGCAGGCTGTAGGCTTCTAGTTTAATTTATATGGAAGGTCAGAAAACATTAACCATTGAGTGATGGTTGCCACTTGTTCAGAAGTTTGAGGCTCTGAATACTAATACGGAGCTTGATGAGTATGGAACTAGGGTCTTTTACGAGCGTACATTCAGCCAGCACCTAGCCTTAATTAGCAATTACATATTCTAATAGAAAAAGTTGTGATTAACTAAAATGAATTATGGAGTAGTTAAAGTTTTAGGTTAAAGCTAGCGTGATTTGATTCGCAGATGCTTCAGTGAAGTATAAAGGGTATATATAAGGGTTATATGTCTAGAGATTACCAATTAAATATAATATGTAGCTAGGTAATTTGTAAGTCTCAATAACAGGACGGAGTCTATATAACTGTGCCTATCATACGGCGATAGACTCGCCCTCTTTATCGTAAAATCTAAAACCATAGGTCGTGTAAATACTAATTCTTACAAATATTATAAATGTGACTGTAAGTTTGTTTGTTTTTTTTTGTTACGCTCTCACGCGTCTGAAATCTGAAATGATTACAGATTATTGATCTGAAATTTCGCATAAACGTTGTCAGGGTCACAGAAACGGACATGAAAAGACACGGACAATTACTTAATTCTTCTGGATGAAAGGGGTCCGTAAAGAATTAAGTAATTCTAAGGGCGTTATTCTTCGGGAACAGTATCCGGAAGGATAAATAATTATTGACATAATCTACATTAACGCAAGCGAAGTTGCGGGCAAAAGCTCAACAACAACTACCTTGCCCTTCAGGGATCCAGGCTAGAGACTATGTATGTATTGGTGATAGAATAAAATGGTAAAACTTGGTATGACTGAACACATCTTCTTCTCCCTAGCCTTTATTATTCTCAAGTCACTTGGGGTCGGCTTTCTAGTCTAACCGGATTTGACTGGATATCAGTTTTTACACGGAGCGACTGCACTCTGACCTCCGCAACCCGAAGGCAAACGATACCCTAAGGCTAGACCAGTGGCTAGGGCACTGACTTCCCAATAACGACTGTCATAGATGTTCATGGTAGCCGGGACCGACGGCTTAATTTGCTCTCCGAAGCACGGAGCAGGCGGTAATTGTCAATCAATACGCACATACTTTCGAAATTTTATATAACTTCGGACTGCCTGAACATAACATAAGCTTGTATTTGTATCGCATAATGTGCCTGTAGCATATTTCAAAAGTATTGGAGCAGCTATCTTTTATCCGTATTGCATTTGGAATGTACACTGCGTTGTATTTCAAGTGCTACATAGATAATATTCATGCTAGCATGATAAAGAAGTGTTCCCTTGAGTTGCATAGTTCAAGTCGACACTAGCAGAATCTAAAATATAAACGCAAGAGGGTTGGTTTCCAGTAAATTGTTGCTGCCACGTCATGTTAGGTGTTGGAATAATAAGTTATGAATCCATTTAAAAAACAAGAAACTATACGTGAACTTTTAAACTACTTTGACTCTAGCTAGATTAAAGAAAGAGAAAAAGAAATGCAAGCGGTTTATTCTAACAAATATTAACTTGGGAAAGAGGTTTTGCAACTTAAATATTGCTCTAGTGTCATTTCAGGATTTGACAAGATTTGTCGTGAGAATAGCAAAACTTTACGGATGTTCTAGCTCGAATAAAAGTTAATAGCATCAGTTCCAGCTATGTTAAACATCTAATTAATTTGGTGCGTAATGTCCAACGAGAATATTTTGATAACTGTTTTAGCAGTGGTTGCGTAAGAAGTTTGAACATTTATGTTAGCAGTAAAGTCAACTGTCCACATAACAATAAATTAAGCGACTAAAATTCTTGGAGCATTAACCAAAACAGCAAAATCATTGCTCCTTGGCGAAACTCAAGTAATTTTGACGAGCAATAGCTATCCTCATTAATAGCCGCGCGTAAATCCATAATGTTGTAATTGCTCCAAGTGTAACAGTCCAAAGTTAAGTGATTATACCGGTTAGTATGCTCGTGTTAAACATTTAGGCTGGTAGTAATTTTGTAACTTGGAACTCTCGTGTGAACGTTTATCTTGTAAGGGAAACATAAATCAAAGATTTGTTAAACACGGTGGGTTTGTGCCCCTAATTGCGTTTCTTGAGTAATTATATCCAAATTTTCTTTGGATCTCTGTGTCTGTTGCTGTGTTTATGACTTTAAACAAGGGTGTTATATCACACCCTTGTGCGGCGAGGCCAAATATGCCCTGAGTGTTGTGGATTCGACCAACATGGGACAAAAATTGGTGTGATCCAAAAATAGCTGTTCTTGAATCTGGGTTCTATTTGTGTCTGTTGTTTTATTATTTAGCAAACTATCTTTGATTCAGAAACGATTCTGAATTATTTAAGTAGACTCAAAAGAAAATTTTAAGCATCCTTGTTAAATATCTTAGCTAGCGTTACGAGAAAGCTGACCTGTTCACCTGACATAAGTAATTTCATCAACAGTGTCATGATCTATTAAAACCACTCCAGTATGTAGAAAGGTCCTTTACGGCTAATAAAATGGTAATTGCATTTACAATTTTCATTAGGCTATCACGCGAGTCCGCTGTTAGTAAAGGTATATGATTATAAGTTTGGTCATGCGAGTACATGATGTTGTTATACTGTACTAGTGTAAGTACATACATACATACATAGATTTACGCCTGTTTCCCAGAGGGCTAGGCAGAGACTACGGATTTCCATTTGCTACGATCCTGACACACTTCTCTGGCTTCATTCATTTTTTTTTAGTGTAAGTTCTTCTTCTTCTTCTACATCGTTTCACTCTTGACAGAGTGGTCGTGGTCATCTTTAAGGTTGTGTCGCATTCTTGACAATCCGTCGCCACTCTTCACGCACCTTTGCCTTTCTGGTGCACTCATACAAGGGACCATTGTCTAATGCTGCCTTAATTTGGTCGGTCCAGCGCATAGGCGATCTATCATGTGCTCATTTGCCCTCGACGTTTCCTTGTATTACAAGGCGCTCTATGGAAACACCTCCACGTCTTGATATGTGCCCGAAGAAAGTGAGAATTTGAGCTTGTACGATAGAAGATAGGCGCTGCTTGATACCTAGATCTTGTAAAATGGACAAGTTGGTTCTATACTGGGTCCAATATATCTTAAGCATTCTCCTCCAACGCCAGATTTCTAGAGCATCTATCTTCTTTCTCTCACTCTCTCTCAATGTCCAGGTCTCATCGGCATACATAAATATGGGCAACACTAGCGCTCTGACTAACCGTGTAACCGTTAGTATAAGTATAAGAGACAAAAGATAATTTAATTACCTTTTCTCATTGCCTTGTTGGTTTAGTGACTAGTGTGGATAACTGCTAATTATGAGCACCTGGTTTTAAATTCTGGAACGCTGTCGAAAAAAAGTTATGAGGTTTTCCTGTCAAGAAACACCACCAAATAGTAGAGATATCGGACGTTTATTTTTATCTTATTTACTTAAAATAAGATTAAAATAAACGTCCGGAATCAAGGAAGGAGCCATAAACAACTATTTTCTAAAAGATCAATTGGCGTACCTGCGTAAAGTCTCGAAAGCGCAAAAGGGAAACTTTACAGGACAGTATGTGAATTTTTTTTTTTCATTACTCACTACTTAGGCTTACAGAACATTATATTGTAGATAAATTAATTATTTATGAAATAGTTATACTTACAATAATGTATCACGTTATTAAAATGACATTTTAAATCGAAACTGATGCATTCGTTTATTTAGAGAGAGCACATTCAAAAATATATCGAAACTGGTTATTTCGATAATCTGCATTGCTTTATATAATAAAGCAATTTATCGATAGCTACATATCAAAAGTGGTCGCCAACAAATTATTGTTTATATCGCTTAGTGTCTGCCAGTATTTGTTGTTTCAATTCGTCATCATTACATGATGGTTGGTGTTTTTGTTAATTTAAGACCAACACAGTAGGTTTAACACAAGCAACATCAAATAACAAAACAACGGGTTGCACTCCGGGAGTGCCGGCAGAAGTGAAAACTTGAATATTAACGTTGTGCATTTTTGATATTTTGGAATGGTTAGGGAATTATTTTGCACGAATTGCTTTAATTATCAGTATAAAAGTACTATCATTTATGTGGTAAAATACAATATTTATTTATTGCGCTATCGTACACAAACATGACAATTCTCCCTCCGTCTTACGAATTTTCGATGAGGTCACGTGTCCTGACGCGAGTTTGATAATTCTCCCACCGTCTTACGAATTTTCGATTAGGTCACGTGTCCTGACGCGAGTTTAAAATTTTTTACCCATCACAAAAAAGTGCACAACGCCGATAAAGAAGTTTTCATTAAAAAAATTGAATTGTCCATGCAAAGATATTCATGAAATAATTTGTATGAAAACCACAACTACCAATTTCTCCATACAAAGCGGCAACTGTATATTTACGCCCCTATTAATATTATCTTAACGTGTTTCTATGCAATCGCTACTTTTGAGTAGCTCTAACTAGCCAAACAGGCAGGTGTGACAGACACTCGGCGGCTTTTAGTGTGATTGCTCGTGTGATGTCACTTTTACACCCCTTGCACCCCCGCAGCTGCTGGCTGTGCCATAAATACGTCATCGCTATGTCGGTAGTGGGACACTGATCTGGCGAACTTGGATGCAAGAGTTTTAATTGTATTGAAATTAAACTACTATATACGGATTTAATGCGTTGTTTATTTAACGCTTTATTACATAATTATGAAACTGTTACACGACTATTACTATTAAACTTTACTAATATTTAAGCTAATTAAATTATTGCAACTATTAAAAATATTTATATTTTTGTATTTACACTTTCCTTGACGTTTCGGTTGCTTTTCAGCAGCCAAGGTCACGGAGATACTAAGATGGTAGTTGTCTCAATGTTCCAGTGTAGTTATTTGAAAGTACCCGAACATAATTTAATAATTGGTGTTTCTATTTACGCAGAATGAGCTCAAAATACCATGAAGGTCTAGCTGTGGTTTGCTTCTTCTTAGGTTTGACTATTTGACTTACTGGATCCCAAGCTGGTGGTACATTCCAACCATCTTCTCTATTTCAATTAGGATATTTTTTTATTTCAATGGCCTCGCGAAGCATCCTTGGTAGGAATCGGTATTTACTTTTTGAATTATAATTTTTTTGTTAATTTTGAATTATTATTTATTTGTAATCTCGAATAATGCTTCTTTAAGCTCTCGATTTTTTTCGATTATTAACAGGAGTGAAAAGACCGTCATAGGGTGACCTCTGTGACGGTCTTTTCACTCCTGTTAATAATCGAAAAAAATCGAGAGCTTAAAGAAGCATTATTCGAGATTACAAATAAATAATAATTCAAAATTAACAAAAAAATTATAATTCAAAAAGTAAATACCGATTCCTACCAAGGATGCTTCGCGAGGCCATTGAAATAAAAAAATATCCTAATTGAAATAGAGAAGATGGTTGGAATGTACCACCAGCTTGGGATCCAGTAAGTCAAATAGTCAAACCTAAGAAGAAGCAAACCACAGCTAGACCTTCATGGTATTTTGAGCTCATTCTGCGTAAATAGAAACACCAATTATTAAATTATGTTCGGGTACTTTGAAATAACTACACTGGAACATTGAGACAACTACCATCTTAGTATCTCCGTGACCTTGGCTGCTGAAAAGCAACCGAAACGTCAAGGAAAGTGTAAATACAAAAATATAAATATTTTTAATAGTTGCAATAATTTAATTAGCTTAAATATTAGTAAAGTTTAATAGTAATAGTCGTGTAACAGTTTCATAATTATGTAATAAAGCGTTAAATAAACAACGCATTAAATCCGTATATAGTAGTTTAATTTCAATACAATTAAAACTCTTGCATCCAAGTTCGCCAGATCAGTGTCCCACTACCGACATAGCGATGACGTATTTATGGCACAGCCAGCAGCTGCGGGGGTGCAAGGGGTGTAAAAGTGACATCACACGAGCAATCACACTAAAAGCCGCCGAGTGTCTGTCACACCTGCCTGTTTGGCTAGTTAGAGCTACTCAAAAGTAGCGATTGCATAGAAACACGTTAAGATAATATTAATAGGGGCGTAAATATACAGTTGCCGCTTTGTATGGAGAAATTGGTAGTTGTGGTTTTCATACAAATTATTTCATGAATATCTTTGCATGGACAATTCAATTTTTTTAATGAAAACTTCTTTATCGGCGTTGTGCACTTTTTTGTGATGGGTAAAAAATTTTAAACTCGCGTCAGGACACGTGACCTGATCGAAAATTCGTAAGACGGTGGGAGAATTATCAAACTCGCGTCAGGACACGTGACCTCATCGAAAATTCGTAAGACGGAGGGAGAATTGTCATGTTTGTGTACGATAGCGCAATAAATAAATATTGTATTTTACCACATAAATGATAGTACTTTTATACTGATAATTAAAGCAATTCGTGCAAAATAATTCCCTAACCATTCCAAAATATCAAAAATGCACAACGTTAATATTCAAGTTTTCACTTCTGCCGGCACTCCCGGAGTGCAACCCGTTGTTTTGTTATTTGATGTTGCTTGTGTTAAACCTACTGTGTTGGTCTTAAATTAACAAAAACACCAACCATCATGTAATGATGACGAATTGAAACAACAAATACTGGCAGACACTAAGCGATATAAACAATAATTTGTTGGCGACCACTTTTGATATGTAGCTATCGATAAATTGCTTTATTATATAAAGCAATGCAGATTATCGAAATAACCAGTTTCGATATATTTTTGAATGTGCTCTCTCTAAATAAACGAATGCATCAGTTTCGATTTAAAATGTCATTTTAATAACGTAATACATTATTGTAAGTATAACTATTTCATAAATAATTAATTTATCTACAATATAATGTTCTGTAAGCCTAAGTAGTGAGTAATGAAAAAAAAAAATTCACATACTGTCCTGTAAAGTTTCCCTTTTGCGCTTTCGAGACTTTACGCAGGTACGCCAATTGATCTTTTAGAAAATAGTTGTTTATGGCTCCTTCCTTGATTCCGGACGTTTATTTTAATCTTATTTTAAGTAAATAAGATAAAAATAAACGTCCGATATCTCTACTATTTGGTGGTGTTTCTTGACAGGAAAACCTCATAACTTTTTTTCGACAGCGTTCCAGAATTTAAAACCAGGTGCTCATAATTAGCAGTTATCCACACTAGTCACTAAACCAACAAGGCAATGAGAAAAGGTAATTAAATTATCTTTTGTCTCTTATACTTATACTAACGGTTACACGGTTAGTCAGAGCGCTAGTGTTGCCCATATTTATGTATGCCGATGAGACCTGGACATTGAGAGAGAGTGAGAGAAAGAAGATAGATGCTCTAGAAATCTGGCGTTGGAGGAGAATGCTTAAGATATATTGGACCCAGTATAGAACCAACTTGTCCATTTTACAAGATCTAGGTATCAAGCAGCGCCTATCTTCTATCGTACAAGCTCAAATTCTCACTTTCTTCGGGCACATATCAAGACGTGGAGGTGTTTCCATAGAGCGCCTTGTAATACAAGGAAACGTCGAGGGCAAATGAGCACATGATAGATCGCCTATGCGCTGGACCGACCAAATTAAGGCAGCATTAGACAATGGTCCCTTGTATGAGTGCACCAGAAAGGCAAAGGTGCGTGAAGAGTGGCGACGGATTGTCAAGAATGCGACACAACCTTAAATATGACCACGACCACTCTGTCAAGAGTGAAACGATGTAGAAGAAGAAGAAGAACTTACACTAAAAAAAAATGAATGAAGCCAGAGAAGTGTGTCAGGATCGTAGCAAATGGAAATCCGTAGTCTCTGCCTAGCCCTCTGGGAAACAGGCGTAAATCTATGTATGTATGTATGTACTTACACTAGTACAGTATAACAACATCATGTACTCGCATGACCAAACTTATAATCATATACCTTTACTAACAGCGGACTCGCGTGATAGCCTAATGAAAATTGTAAATGCAATTACCATTTTATTAGCCGTAAAGGACCTTTCTACATACTGGAGTGGTTTTAATAGATCATGACACTGTTGATGAAATTACTTATGTCAGGTGAACAGGTCAGCTTTCTCGTAACGCTAGCTAAGATATTTAACAAGGATGCTTAAAATTTTCTTTTGAGTCTACTTAAATAATTCAGAATCGTTTCTGAATCAAAGATAGTTTGCTAAATAATAAAACAACAGACACAAATAGAACCCAGATTCAAGAACAGCTATTTTTGGATCACACCAATTTTTGTCCCATGTTGGTCGAATCCACAACACTCAGGGCATATTTGGCCTCGCCGCACAAGGGTGTGATATAACACCCTTGTTTAAAGTCATAAACACAGCAACAGACACAGAGATCCAAAGAAAATTTGGATATAATTACTCAAGAAACGCAATTAGGGGCACAAACCCACCGTGTTTAACAAATCTTTGATTTATGTTTCCCTTACAAGATAAACGTTCACACGAGAGTTCCAAGTTACAAAATTACTACCAGCCTAAATGTTTAACACGAGCATACTAACCGGTATAATCACTTAACTTTGGACTGTTACACTTGGAGCAATTACAACATTATGGATTTACGCGCGGCTATTAATGAGGATAGCTATTGCTCGTCAAAATTACTTGAGTTTCGCCAAGGAGCAATGATTTTGCTGTTTTGGTTAATGCTCCAAGAATTTTAGTCGCTTAATTTATTGTTATGTGGACAGTTGACTTTACTGCTAACATAAATGTTCAAACTTCTTACGCAACCACTGCTAAAACAGTTATCAAAATATTCTCGTTGGACATTACGCACCAAATTAATTAGATGTTTAACATAGCTGGAACTGATGCTATTAACTTTTATTCGAGCTAGAACATCCGTAAAGTTTTGCTATTCTCACGACAAATCTTGTCAAATCCTGAAATGACACTAGAGCAATATTTAAGTTGCAAAACCTCTTTCCCAAGTTAATATTTGTTAGAATAAACCGCTTGCATTTCTTTTTCTCTTTCTTTAATCTAGCTAGAGTCAAAGTAGTTTAAAAGTTCACGTATAGTTTCTTGTTTTTTAAATGGATTCATAACTTATTATTCCAACACCTAACATGACGTGGCAGCAACAATTTACTGGAAACCAACCCTCTTGCGTTTATATTTTAGATTCTGCTAGTGTCGACTTGAACTATGCAACTCAAGGGAACACTTCTTTATCATGCTAGCATGAATATTATCTATGTAGCACTTGAAATACAACGCAGTGTACATTCCAAATGCAATACGGATAAAAGATAGCTGCTCCAATACTTTTGAAATATGCTACAGGCACATTATGCGATACAAATACAAGCTTATGTTATGTTCAGGCAGTCCGAAGTTATATAAAATTTCGAAAGTATGTGCGTATTGATTGACAATTACCGCCTGCTCCGTGCTTCGGAGAGCAAATTAAGCCGTCGGTCCCGGCTACCATGAACATCTATGACAGTCGTTATTGGGAAGTCAGTGCCCTAGCCACTGGTCTAGCCTTAGGGTATCGTTTGCCTTCGGGTTGCGGAGGTCAGAGTGCAGTCGCTCCGTGTAAAAACTGATATCCAGTCAAATCCGGTTAGACTAGAAAGCCGACCCCAAGTGACTTGAGAATAATAAAGGCTAGGGAGAAGAAGATGTGTTCAGTCATACCAAGTTTTACCATTTTATTCTATCACCAATACATACATAGTCTCTAGCCTGGATCCCTGAAGGGCAAGGTAGTTGTTGTTGAGCTTTTGCCCGCAACTTCGCTTGCGTTAATGTAGATTATGTCAATAATTATTTATCCTTCCGGATACTGTTCCCGAAGAATAACGCCCTTAGAATTACTTAATTCTTTACGGACCCCTTTCATCCAGAAGAATTAAGTAATTGTCCGTGTCTTTTCATGTCCGTTTCTGTGACCCTGACAACGTTTATGCGAAATTTCAGATCAATAATCTGTAATCATTTCAGATTTCAGACGCGTGAGAGCGTAACAAAAAAAAACAAACAAACTTACAGTCACATTTATAATATTTGTAAGAATTAGTATTTACACGACCTATGGTTTTAGATTTTACGATAAAGAGGGCGAGTCTATCGCCGTATGATAGGCACAGTTATATAGACTCCGTCCTGTTATTGAGACTTACAAATTACCTAGCTACATATTATATTTAATTGGTAATCTCTAGACATATAACCCTTATATATACCCTTTATACTTCACTGAAGCATCTGCGAATCAAATCACGCTAGCTTTAACCTAAAACTTTAACTACTCCATAATTCATTTTAGTTAATCACAACTTTTTCTATTAGAATATGTAATTGCTAATTAAGGCTAGGTGCTGGCTGAATGTACGCTCGTAAAAGACCCTAGTTCCATACTCATCAAGCTCCGTATTAGTATTCAGAGCCTCAAACTTCTGAACAAGTGGCAACCATCACTCAATGGTTAATGTTTTCTGACCTTCCATATAAATTAAACTAGAAGCCTACAGCCTGCCAGTCATTATTAACTTGAACAATCGTAGGTCCCACGCGTGCGATGCGACCAAAAAGTTTCTCTACCAAAGCTATCTGTACGACCGTTAGCAAAGGAAAATGTGTTTTAATTTACACAAATCGACCTCAAAGGACCGGCCACCCTTTTAATGGCATCCCAGAGTAAATAAATTAAAAATATTCGTTCACCATCATGAAGTTCATTTATGAATAATGCGCGATAGCCTTAATTTCCGACGGAATGGCCGAATATTGTTTGGTTTTGTTCCGGGTCAAATACCTATACCTAAATAGGTATTTGTGAACTAATAGTTTCCATTTTTACCTACGTCCGCGAAAAGTTTTAATGCAAGCTTTGAAAATACGCGTATTTATCTTGCAGAAAGTTAGTTAATATATACACATATAGTCCCACGCCTGTATACGGAATAGTACAATCGCGACATATGGTTTTAAGTCCCACGTAATATAGGGTGAGCTTATTGCCATCTACTGAGCGCAACTTAGCAACTCCGTCCTACTTCTTACAGAGACGTTCTTGACAGGAAAACCCAAAATCTAGAAATCTAGACTTCATCTACCGCAATCATATTCACTACTGCTCTACTTTTTATTCTGTATCTTTGTCACTAGTAGGCAGACGACCCAGCGGTCTACCTGATGGTAAATAAAATTACCTAATCGTATTTCGGTACTTCAACACATCAACAATCTACTTCAAAATGTTTTTTGGCGTTAAGGACTATTATTACGTCTTGTCGGATCTACTTTATAAGAACTTTTTAACATTTAATTGGTAAAATTGATCGGGTCCGTGAGAGACCCTCATCATAAAATGTCAGCACCAAATATTTATAAAACAAATTTATCAGTAATATTGAAATTAAGCCACTAAACTTTCGTGTACAGGCTTCTTTGTACCTGGAGTGAATAAATTTCATCTTTTTCACATTTAAGATTTCGGAATCTTTTTATTTTTATATGTACTACGACTATATTGTTTCAATTTTATCATTCCAATGCTCAATAGACAAAGTGAAATATAAATATCTTTATTTATTTCGGTCACAAAGTCACACTTATGGACGTCAAATTAACACCATAACTAACCAATACTATACATTTACATTTACTACTTGCTTAGTTCAGCAAAGCAAGGTATACACATAATGAGAAGAACGAGCAAGAAACTGTCGACCACTCTTTTTAAACGTTAATTTTACAATGTTGCTTACTTGCGTATTTAAAAAAAAAATATATTATATGTAAGGAGCTGCAACCATTATACCTTCTACCTGTACTAAATACTCATGCAAAATAGGACCAGGATTATTACTAAAGTTCTTTAGCATTGTCCCTAAGGCGGCAGTGTAGGAGCGCATTTTGCTCAAAGGCATACTGCTTTTCACCTATGAGGTCAATTATTTAGCCGGACTATAGGTAAGCTTAATTAGATTTTCTAATAACCTTACGCTGTTATTCTACCAAAAGGATAAAAGGCGTATCTGCCAGTACTTTTGTATTTAATGAAAATACTGGCAGATGCGTCTTTTTTACTGATTCCAAATAAGTTAAAACTCAATTTTGAAACAAAATTTGATGTGTCTTTTTGCTTATGACGACAGTATTAGTCTGCCACAAGGGACAATATACATTCATATTAGTTGGATTTCTGTCACCTATTGGTCTTCATTTCGACGTTGCTTTGTGATTATAAATATTAATAGATAGTCCTTTATGTATAACAATTGTTACCTATTGTCAGGGAAGTAATTTTACAGTTCTTATTCTTTTGAGCGAACCCAGAGAGAATCTGTTTATGTACCCACTAATAGTAGAGCAAATTAGTCTGGTAAATTTCATTAAACTTTATAAGGTTTAATGAAATTTGCCAGACTATTTATAGGTACATTAACAGTTTCTCTGACAATTAAGTAAACACGGTTTGTACTATACATCAATGTGTTGAAATCACTTAATAGTAAAAAGGCCATGAAACTGCCTAATAAAAGTTCAATTCCTTGAACTGTCTTTTTATATATAAGCTGTGCCCGCGGTCTCACCCACGTCAGTGATATTGGTGGTTACTGGGCCGCTCCCGTGAGCTGTAGCGTGATGTTATATAGCCTATGTTCTTCCCACGGTCTCAGACTATCTCCATTCTAAATTTCATCTAAATCGGTTCAGCGGTTTGAGCGTGAAAAGGTAACAGACAGACAGACAGACAGACAGAGTTACTTTCGCATTTATATTACTAATTTATTATTATATTACTAGCTTTAGCGCGCGGCTCCACCCGCGTGGTACCTACATCAATAAAAAGTAGCCTATGTCCTTCCCCAGGTTTCAAACTATATCTATACCAAATTTCATCTAAATCGGTTGAGTAGTTTAGCCGTGAAAAGGTAACAGACAGATAGACAGACAGAGTTACTTTCGAATTTATAATATTAGTAAGGAGTAAGGATTATTTACTATGAGCTTCTATTTTGAATTAGTGTCTGCCCGCGGTTTCGCTGACGTGAATCCCATAGAAACGCATAGCGGGATCATCATCATCTCAGCCGAAAGACGGCCACTCGACGACGTCCACTACACAGGCCTCCTCCAAGGTAAAATAAACTTTGGAATTCATAATTATAGGATGGTTTATGTGGTGTAAACAAACTCACATTCACATTTATAATTTTGGTAAGAATTAACCATCTTCGCAAAAGCCTCAATATTTTTAAAGAAAACATATCACTTCTAATTTTGAATACCTCCACAGATTATCGACAAATATTTATAATAAAAATAAGCATTAATCATCCGATAGATGCTATTACAGTATCCAGGGCAGACGCCATTTTTCATTCATCAAACACCCATAGCCATAGCCCATATATTAGAATCCATACATAGCAATAGTCCTACGCCTGTTGCTACTACTGCCGCTGTAGGTGTTTCATCCCACCTTTGATTAAAATTCTTGAAGGGCCTCTTCACGTTGGACACATATCTCCGTGTAAGCCTCCCGAAGGGCCAGGTATTTTCCTATATAATGTTATTTTTTTTATTTTATTGCCATTGGTGGCAGATGAGCAAGTGGCCCACCTGATGGAAAGGAGTAACCGCTACTCATAGACTTCAGCAATGTCAGGACACAGCAAAGCCGCTGCCTACCGTGAAAGAAGGACTCTCTTTAAACCTCGTTTAAGAAGGACATATCATAGCGCTCGGGAACCACCGAAACTACCTGTGATAAGAGAAACAAAATAATCATAGCCTTATATATAAATAAACACACGTTCCAAAATCACACGCATATTTGTTCAGTTACACAAGCATATTTGTTCCTGATTCGGCTTGTCATATAAAATGTCAACATCATTATTTCAGACGTTTTTTGCTGTCGGTACGAGTGGGCGTCATTAGTCGTATTGTTCAGCTATCGACACTATTCGACATCTCGATGTATTTGCAATGTCTTATGTGTAAATATAATATGTGCTATATGTCATATGGACGTTGAAGATTGTTATGTAATATTTTAGACAAAATTATTAAAGATATATAAAATGATTTGTGTAAGTTGTTTGGAAATTTGTAAAGATTGCCTCGGTCATTAAATTTATATAATACTAGCTATTGCCCGCGGCTTCGCTCGCGTTAATTTAGAATTTGGCAATAAATTCGGGTAATTCAATCATGATTCGAAAGACACGTGGCGCCATCTATTATCATAAGAACGTTATTATTGTTTTCCTGGAAAACAGTAACTTTTTCGGGATGAAAGGAAGCCTATGTCCGTTTTTGTACACCTGTCAACGTATATGCAAAATTTCAGGACGATCGGTTCAGTGGTTTAGGCGTGAAAAGGTAACAAACAAACAAACAAACTCTTATTCGCTTTTATAATATTAGTTAGAATATACTACGTTACTAGAGAAGACCTTTCAAGTGTATTTTTTGGTATAACGATTTAAAGTGCATGTTCTCATAACTCTTTCAGCCCATATTATTGCAATGACACGTTTTTAGTGCAGAATTATAATATTTAAATGTATGTTTTTTTTAGTATATTTTTTTAAATTTTGCACTCAAAAATGAGTAGTTACAATAAAAAATAACGAAATTTTGACCCCCTTAATAACCCTTAAGAGAGTATCAGGAACTAGCATCCGACCCGCCCCTTTCTTCTTTTGGTTTATAAAGGAGTGTTTATGATCAAGGATTAAAGTTTTCACTTCTATTGGCAGTCCCCAAAGACTGTCCCAAATTTTTTTATTAAGGCTTTGTTATACTAAGTTATACTTATAATATTAAATACCTACTACGTTAACCTGCTAAAGGTATAAATTTTAGAATTTGCAAATATTTAAGCATCGAACACAAAGAACACCTAGACTTGAAACAACTATTTGTGGATGACACAAATTATAGTCCAGTGTCATCAAATCCACAATACTCGCGACAATGACCAGGTGACCACTTAAACCATTACGTCATTAATTCAGTCGTCATACATAGGCAACAGTAGCTACACAGGGTGATTTTGAAATCGTGTAATTCCTTTTAACCATGCATTCTACTAGTGATATAGAATAACACTGACCATATTTTTTTATTAGAATTATATTTTTGGTGAAATTAATGTACCAATTTTTTTCGAGAAATGGTTTCAGATAGTCATAATATATGTTAACCACCCGACACAATCTTAATATTTTACTAATTTTAAAAAATAACATGTAACAATAACTGATGTCGTAAATTATAAGGGGCAATAAAAAGGGCCGCCCGTTATTATTTACGACATTAATGCGTGGTTAAAAGGAATTACACGATTTCAAAATCAACCTGTATATCATCAGTCGGGCCACATGGTTGCTTTATCGTGTAAGAATAACCTAATAACCTCGCGAAAACTCGGAGTTCTGAACAGGGTGAGGCGGTTCTTCGCGCCTGGGCAGCTGTGCCTATTGTACAAGGCACAAGTGCGCCCTTGCGTGGAGTACTGTTCTCATCTTTGGGATGGCTCCACGAAGTACTTGCTGGACGCTCTCGACAGGTTACAGCGGCGGGCTGTCCGTAGCATCGGAGATCCAGAGGTCACGAGTTCACTGGAACCTCTGCAACTCCGTAGGGACATTGCCTCATTGGCATGTTTCTAACGAATATACCACGGGGAGTGCTCTGAAGAGTTATTCCACCTTATCCCGCCCTCCCCTTTCTTATCCAAAACAACGCGTGCTGGGTTCAGATGCCATCTTTACACAGTAGAGTCGACTAGAGCGCGTACCAACAAGTTTGGGTCCTCATACCTCTGCCGAACGACCAAGGCATGGAATTCTCTGCCAAGGCACGTGTTTCCTTCTTCCTCCAATCCTGGGTCCTTCAAGCGGGGCGTGAAAAAGCACCTTCTCAGGCCGTCAAAGTAGAGACCTCAACATCGCCTCGGCTACTATGAGGGCGGTGTGGAGGCCACTGCTCTTAGACCACACGACTGCTTACCATCAGGTGGAGTGTGGTCATTTTGACGAGCAAAATAAAAAAAATAAAAAATGTTTCTTCAACTAATTAAAAAACATTTCTTTATTCTATACAGAAGATATTTAATAAAAAATTACAAAGAATCTAATCAGAACTAAGTGCAAATTTCAATCTAAGACATCTTTATAACACTCTCTTAAAAAGACCACATTAAAGCCTTATATTGTTGATAGTTGAAGAAATGTTTATTGTTAATGTTTATTTATATTAAGGCCTGTTAAGTGGCTTTCGGTGTTGGGGAGAATGCATCGGGTAATTCAAGGTGAAGTGGACTTCAAAGGCATTAATATAATGGTCGTGTGTTTGGGCTAAGTGGTGTAGTAAAATTATGAAGAACAACCACCAATGTGGAATTTGGGCCAAGGTTAGAAAATATTGACAAACTGATTGTGATTGGATTTATGGTCAATTTGGCTTTATATTTTATGAATGTTATGATTTCTACCGAATGACGTGTCAAATCACAACTCATGTCAAAGTATTTGATTGATTGTTGCTAATAGGTCAGCTAATCTCAGCAATTGACATGCATTTGACTGTCTGTCAACTAACTTGTTGTTCTGCCTTTTAGAAACGCTATTAATTGCTTGTGAAAATGCCTCTGAATGTAACTGTACAGCCCAAAATACCACTGGAGCAACACGATAACAATTATTTCTACTAACAACAAAAGCACGCCGAATTACGGCCATTGCTGTTTAAGACACCTTTATAATGGAAATAAATAAGTAGTCAGTAATCTTCTTTATACAAAAGTTTTTACGATGTAAACAAAAGCTCTCTCAAGAGTATTAAGTCTGGGTCCTATTAAGGGAGTTAATTAAGGAAGATAAGCAAACAAACAGCCTCTCTGAGGGACTCAGAATCTCCAAATTCGATTCCGCTAAAAAAAGAATTAATGCGATTTGGGCGCACACCCCTATTGTTTTTGTAACGCTTTTCGATTTCGCCAATTATGCTTTTGTGTAACAAAATGAGGCTTGGTTTTTCGTATTTTGATTTAATCACGCATAATAGGTTGTTTTCTAGAGATGGGAAAAGATGAAAAATATTCTTACATTATTTCGTATAAGACCGACTACCTGGTAAGGGTCGCGGGAAGCGGTTGGATGCGGGTGGCCCAAGAACAGTCTGTGTGGAAAACCTTGAGGAAGGCCTAAGTCCAGCAGTGGACGTCTTTTGGCTGAAATGATGTTTCCGTATAAGAATAATTCATTTATATTATGATGCCTTCGTTTTTATACATGCCGCTATAGAAATAAATGAGTTTTGATGTGCTATCAAAAGTTACGAAGTTGCTTTGTAGCTCTTTTCTGCAAATTCGTTCTTAAGGATCTCTGAATCCTTAACTTTCAAACTTTCAAAACAACCTTTTAAAATTTATATTTTCTTTTGACAGATAACTAGTACATAATTTTTTTGTTCTTTACCATATCTAATAACCCTAGGTTTCTGCACAGATGAATACTTAAGGCCACTTCGTGACTACACCGAGTAATATATTATTTTATATTATGTTCGCGCGATCTCATTATCTTTCAATGACAAATCCATCGCTCAACTATTGTGCTCCCATCCCAAATGATTATCACGACAAATCTAACCCTTAAACCTATTTACAAATACTATGCTTATTTTAAAACCCATTTTATTTATGAAGAATCATACGGTAGGTACATCACCATGGAACCAACTTGTCAGCCTACTCGCTGTGAGATAAAACGCTTGTATTAAAGATAAAACAAACGACTCAGGAATAACTCCCCTGAGGAGATATGTCGGTCTGAGTGGTCTAAGTTAAGAAAGGGAATGGATATAACAACGTTCAAAGGAAATAACCATGATTTAGAACTACAAATATCTATAAGTACCTCGTGATGGAATAGTTGCAAAAGAACACGACGCAGGTAGCTTACGTGGAGACCTCACCACTGGTATAGCGTCCATTAAAATGTGAGATCGGTAAATGGAATAGTCTTTATTTTTCCTTATCTTAAGTAGGACAACACCTGCACTAGGAATAAATCCTACTTAGCGGGGGAAACAAACCAACCAACGGACACAAAGAACGCCCAGACTCAAGACAACTATTTGTGCATCACACAATTTTTGTTCTGTGTGGGGATTGACCCCACAACACTCGGCGCAGTGTACTTGTGCATTGATTATTTAGACCCCATCTATGCAGTAACTACTCCTGATTCAATCATAAACCACACTAACCGCCTTACTCGCTCATAGCCAGTTGTTAAGCAACGTTGGGTGCGGTTAGTCTATAGATGGATGACCGCTTAGTGGTATTTCATCTGAGCGTCTCCGTGTTTTGGAGAGCACGTAAAAAGTCGGTTCCAGTTATTGTCAAATTGACAACAGTCGTTAAGCCATGTCAGAGGCCTACGGGCGGCTTGAACAACTCTTGACAACAGGTTGGCCACTAACCACACGAAAAGAAGAAGACCGCCTTACTAATAGGTGGACAAAACGCTACTTATCTTTAAGGTATAAAAGGAATCACTCCATAACTAACAGTCTTAACCCTTTAATAAACATACGCAGACCAACTGGAGTCAATATCCTTTCAGCCTGCACGGCACGACAGTGATATGTGACAATCAATTAGTCACCGAGACGTTTGTCATCGATAAACGGACGCCCGTGTACGATGTTCATTAACTACACCAGCCTACCAGTATCGCCGCAGAGGATTATAAAATCGTACATATATCTATATACTTACATATCACCGAATGTTATCGTAGATATACCTTCACTCTACTTAGGTAGCATTAAAAAGCGTCCACGCTAAGAAGACTGAGCTCATTCATTAGGCAGAGAACGATAGAGTACAATTTTCGATATGAGTGAGTATAGTAATACTATCCTAATCCTATCCTAACTTCCTAACTAATATTATAAAAGCGAAAAAACTTTTCAACAAAAAGAAACCAACTTCCAAAAGCTCCCTATTAGCCCTAAAAAGTATAAAATAATAGTAAATCGAATCTACTTAATCTTAAAAATCTAACCTATATAACCTAACCTACCTAACCTATAACAAAATTTAACAATTTTTGGAGTCGGTGCCAAGCCAAGTATCTCCAATCTGAGCTTAAAATCATTCTGCTAACTTTGTTACACAGTTTACGTAGGTAATTAAATACATAATTAAAAACATATAACTATATTTTAACTTATCGTATTAGTATTATTGTCATCTATCGTGTTGGGCTTGGCACCGACTCCAAAAATTGTTAAATTTTGTTATAGGTTAGGTAGGTTAGGTTAAATAGGTTAGATTTTCAAGATTAAGTAGATTCGATTTAGTATTATTTTATACTTTTTAGGGCTAATAGGGAGTTTTTGGAAGTTGGTTTCTTTTTTGTTAAAAAGTTTTTTATTTTTGTATTTTTAGTGATAAAATTTTATACGTAGGTATTGTTATACACGGACCGACCGCGCCAAGCGATTGCGTTTCATTTGCTGTCATTTTTTGAAGAGTTCCGTTGTCTGTCTCCGAAACCCATCATCAGATCTATATGAAATTTAAATGGGACCGTTTCGGAATAAACCCGTTTCGAATAAAAAAATAATTTTGCAAAACCGTCTATATTTGACGGAGTTATGCCCGAACATACATAAAAAAAAACATACAAACATCCGAATTGAGAACCTCCTCCTTTTTTGGAAGTCGGTTAAAAATGAGTTTGTTTGGTTGTTACCTTTTCATGCCTAAACCACTGAACCGATCAAATCCTGAAATGTTGCATATACGTTGACAGGTGTACAGAAACGGATATAGGCTACCTTGAAAGGTAGCCTATATCCGTTGTATTTAGTCTTTTTTTTTTGAGTAATTTTTTTCGGGATGAATCCCGAAAAAAATTACTGTTCCCGCGGAAAACAATAATAACGTTCTTATGATAATAGATGGCGCCACGTGTCTTTCAAATCATGATTGAATTATATTATTACAAGCAGAGTGCAACCCGAATTGATTGTCAAATTCTAAATTAACGCAAGCGAAGCCGCGGTCAAAAGCTAGTATTTTATAATTCAGATGTAATATTGGCATTGTGTGTCAGATAACATGCAAAAAGATGACCGAGCATATTCAAACAAGTATGGCACGTTTATGATTTAAATTTTTGATTACAACTCCATGACATTATATTTGTCCAACTATGATTTTAAGTCTCATAACTGGCAAGCATATTATCGTTCATGACCACACTATCCGTTTGTTGGTTTGCTACAAATTCTGCTATTATTTCAAAACTAAGAAGCACCTGCAGTCTCTCGTTTTACTTACAGCCACATCACATTAAATATTGTGCATTTGCAAATAAAACGCAATTTAATATACATATTTCGCAACCCAAAATCAGTATCTGTCTATATTAATGATGTAAGTGTTATCCGCAAGTGATAATCCGTGGATCGTTTAAAGTTTAACACGCCGATTACGTTAGTGACCGCATTCCATTATCGAATGGCATTATTGTTAATTAGTCAAAACCTATAGATTTGTAATACATAAACCTACGACTGAATATTAGATGTTATATGCCATATGCAAATATACATAGAATCATACATACATACATACATACAAAGATTCACGCCTGTTTCCCAGAGGGGTAGGTAGAGACTACGGATTTCAATTTGCTACGATCCTGACACACTTCTCTGGCTTCATTCATTTTCATAACATTCCTTACACACGCTCGCCGGTTTAAGATGCTCTTAACCTGGCCTTTATCATACATAGAATCACGACTAGATATTTTGAAAGGGAAGACAGATGTGTTACAACTCTATTTTTGGCTTTATTTTACGTTCCATGAAGTAGAGGGCAAGTCTATTACTGCATATCCAATGTGCGTGCAGGTACTACGAATTTTCACTATAAGTTAGCAATGAACTACCACCGTACAAGGCGTAATAAAAAGAAAATTGTCATGCGACAGAACGTAACTACATTTTTGGTTCGCGTACCTAAATTTTGCTTATTACACCATAATTTCGGACCAATTCTTTTTGAAACCATGCCTGCTTTTACGCTAGAACTTTAAACGATACAATACAATGGGTACTCTAATAGACCTGCAGAATCGTGTGATTAAACTTAATCAAAAAATCGATGGTAAAATCTAAGAAAATTGATTTTCATGAAAGAAAGAAAGAAAGAAAAGCCTAGTAGAGCTCTTCTTACATATTTCTGTAGAATCAGGCAAAAAGTAACGATTCTTGCCGGTGGTACTACCAGTGGTACTACCAGTAAATTTTAAATTTTCTTCCCGGTAAAATGTTTAAAATTAGTGAATTTTCTTTTTCGCCGCAGATAACTCGCACTAGGTATAACTTCAGTGACTCGGGAAACTTTAGAAACACTAAAGCAACAGACACAAAGAACATCTATACGTCTTATAATAGCTATTAGTAGGATACACAAATTGTTGACCCTTTTGAGAATCCAACCTACTCACCAACTTTGCGGCGTCAAAACTCTAGGCAAGAAAATTTTGAAGTGAAAACTTTTTTAGGCGCGTTGAGCACTTCTTGGGTGAACAAAAATCATGGAATTCGCGTCATCGTCACGCTTCCACACTTCATTTTTTTTAAATATTAACAATATCTCAGAAATGGTGCATCCTACGCAAAAAGTAACGAAATTTTAACCCCCTCAATAACCACTAAGACAGTATCATGAACTAGCATCCGACCCGCCCCTTATTTTTGTTTATAAAGAAGTGTTTATGATCAAAGATTAAAGTTTTCACTTCTATCGGCAGTTCCCATGACAGTCCCAAATATTTTTTTATAATTATGTTTTGTGTAATATCTTATAACTTAGACCACAGAATGAGAGGTGCGAAGCGTTACGAACAGAAACGCTTCTTACAAATGGCATCGAGTGGCTTGGATTTGCGATTGTCTGACACAGAGCAATACAGATGACAAATATACATTCAAACTTGCAGCTACATTTACTGTTACAGCTTTAGCTAAATCGCATTTTTAAGGCGTTTGTGTATTGGCTATTAGTATATAACTATATTGCAACCTTTGACTACATAGGAATAGCGCGCACATCACTCGGCGTATAGCTGCGCAACTACTGCCACCTAGCTACAGCTATTGCACCTGGTATGGGTTCGATCCCCAAACAGGATAAAAAACGCGTGTTAAAATTCCTATAATCACAGAAATTCTTTACTTGTCCTGTATCTGTTTCTTTTTTTATGGATTAAGGGGCAAACGAGCAGACGGATCGCCTGATGGTAAGCGATTACCGCCACCCATGGACACCTGCAACACCAGAGGTTACAAGTGCGTTGCCGGCCTTTTAAAAAGGAGTACGCTCTTTTCTTGATATGTTGAAGATCTTATTGGTCCGAAAATACTGCAGGCGACAGCTCATTCCACAGTTTTTTTGTGCGAGGCAGAAAATTCCTGGAGAAACGCACAGTTGTAGCCTGCCAACTATCTAAATGATGGGAATGAAAATGTTGTCGCGTAGGACGATGGCGAAAAGAGGCGGCAGGGATCAGTCCGAACAATTCCTCGGAGCACTCCCCATAATACAAGCGATAGAAGATGTACCCAGTTTTACACATATTGAAACAAAAAACACCTGGACCACGTAACAATAATTATGTGGATCACAGAATTTTTTGTCCCGTATAGGCTTCGAACTCTTAACGTTTTGGTACCTGGTAGTGGCGAGACGCTGAATACAAACCAACTACTACACCATTTATGCAGTCTATACCTATTATATTGCAATCATGTAGTTTTTGCTTTAATAAAACATTTTTCTTTCTTTCTTTCTTTCCTAAACATACCATAGCATGTGTGAGTACACACTTTCATCACTAGGAATATGTAGGCAAGCATATGCTTAATCGTAGGTAAATATCCAAATATACAACGAAAATTCAACAAGTTAGCTCAACCTCGATTTGATTGTTAATTGTGTTTGCTCAAACACAGTGTTTGGCTATTTTTACGCGGTGTGTACTTTTATGTGTTTTTGGAATTAATTGAGTGCGTATTTGTTCACAAGTGAGTTCGTTAATTGTTTGTGGGTAGGCGGTATTGATTTGGTTTTATTTATTACGTTAAACTATTTTGATACAACATTTTGTTTTATTTGTAGTGTAGTTTCGATAGGACGTTGAATAGAAATGAGACAAGGAAAAATTAATTATATTTCCTTATATTATTTAGTTACATATGTTTTCTAAAATTATGGACATGTGAACACATTGTTTTGTATTGTTGACGATAGACAGTATTATTGCCCTCCAAATGAGCCAATTGTTATCTCAGTATGATCAAAACTTTGGGAGATATTATGATTTTATTTGTACACATATAGAGAATTTTTCAACAAAAAAACAAATGGCTGCTACATAACGAGGAAGTGGATTGGACCCTAATGAAGAGTGTATTTGTGTATTAAAATAGTTTTTGTATAAGTATTTAGAATATCGCTATTCCATGACCGGACACACTGTATAGTGATGTATAAAAATATCATATTTATCTATACTAATATTATAAACCTGAAGAGTTGAACGCGCTAATCTCAGGAACTACTGGATCAAATTGAAAAACTCTTTTAGTATTGGAAAGCCCATTTATCGACGAAGGCAATGGTCTATATAACATCACGCTACAACTAATAGGAGCGAAGCAGCAATGACAAATGTTGCAAAAACAGGCAAAAATCTCTTATGTGAAGCAGATGAAGTTGCGCGGGTCAGCTGGTGTTACTATATAGGAACTTTATTTTAAACAATTCTTATTCGAGAATTGCTCCTAGGAATGTACGTTGTGTGCCTATTGTTTTTTATGACTCGGCCATACAAACTCTTGCTATTCTACGTAATCCATCAAACCGTATTTTTTAACAAGGTATGTTTATTAATGAAAACTATTACTGACATCCGTTAATTTACATCATTAATAATATAATAAAATAATAATAATTAATTCTTTATTGTAACAAAAAGTTGGTAACAATTAATGTGTAAGCCCTGATTCCCAAACTAGCGTGTGCTGTGTGTTGGGAATCAGTTCCTTCCCAAAAATAATCATACAAAATAGTTACAATGCAGTTTGAATATATTCAATAAAAAGTATATATTTAGAAAAATAGTTACTAAAATACACTACAAATACATTATCATTATTCGTAACAGTAATTTATGAATTAAAATTTACTTAATTGTTCTCTAGTAATAAAATTGTTCTAAAATAACTATCCTTTAACTGTTACTGCAGTAGAAGATGAGGCATTAGCATAATCGTGCATGATAAAGCAATTTAAAATATTGGGAATATCTATTAACTTATGTCGCTGTCTGTATTATTACAAGTTTAACATAACAAATGCTTTTGATAAACGTCACACTTTATAAGAATGAATGAGTGAATTTATTGTTTCACTGATCATAACATAACATACATAAGAAATGTTTCTTAAACCTTTCACTGATTAATAAAAAAACACACACTTCAAACTTATTTATTGTAAGCATGGGTAGGTATATATTCAGGAAGAGAGCTGATTACACTAAAATACCATCTTCTTTATCTATACCTATTTATTCAAATAATCAAGTAACTAATGTAGTTTTTCAAAATCAATTAGAAATTCACGAACAAATAATACTAATAATGTTCTTCTTGATTCTTGTAGCGGTGTTTGGACGCTTAACATTTGCGCCGATACATACGAATATTCTTTTTGTCATGAAGAACAGCATATCAGCAAAACCTTTAAATCCGCTAAGCATATCTTCAAGACACGAACGGATTAGATAGAATTAATCCGGTATCGAAGAGCCCGGATCGATAAGTCGGAGCCAAGGGCACGAGAATGTTAAAGAATTCGCGCCCTGTATCGAACGCTTATACCGGTTCAAGGGTAAGCAGAGATTGGCTTAACATTGTGTTCACTCGCTCGTGTTCAAATAAATTTGAAATGGTAAACAAGGAGATTATAGTAATGAAGTTTTGGGTGTACTTCACAATAGAAGTTAGTACGTAGAGAAAATATATAGACTTTATTTTTTTATTTATTCATTCAATCTTGGTTAGAACGAGTAAAAATATATAAAAAACACTACAGCAAACAGCCTTCTCACAGAACATACATTTTTTTTCTCTTTATTTGGGTAAACAAACAATGACAGCAATACATATAGACAAGGAGATACATACATATTTATATAGACGCAACTTTCAAATTTCTAGAGCGAGAATCCTTACCTTGCCGTCACAGTCATTTGACTAGCACGGAAGGTAAAGAATTTTTATAAGTTAACGCCAATTTTATATGTAGAAATTAGGCAGAATATTTATTTTTATTTATACATTAATTTCCTAAATGTTCTAAGTTAATATAGTCAAATATGTTTAATAGTGTAAATATGTTTAACTGTACTGATTGTATATGTTTTAAATATGCTTTGTAAATATGTTTAACTGTACTGATTGTATATGTTTTAAATATGCTGTGTACATATATTAAAAGAGAACACATTGTAAACCTAGGATAAATTTATCTATGAATAAAGTTTTTATCTTATCTAACTTTATAAAATACTTTAGGGGAAGGCAGAAGTACAATTTTACCTGCTGCTTGCGCAATATCGGTGTAATGCATACACCACTGATATCTTAAGCCATGTTTTTAAGTTCCAAGTTCAGTACTAGGAACGAATCCATTGCCGTCCACATTTTCGGGCATACGGGCACATTTTCAAAGAACAGCTTGCTTATATCTTAGGGGATACACTTAATAAACCTTTTATCGAACCAAGAACAGAACCCTGGATCTTACGATGAGCTGAAAATGTATACGGCAAGACCATCGAGGTAGTCAGTAACTTTCGATATTTTCATTTATGCGAAAAAGAGGTGCGATGAAGAATAGGACTTGAAAGATTTAAACAGGGATTATTTGCTAAAACAATATTTTCTTCGCCCACGAACTCTGATCTGTCTCGCCGCAAATTAGAATGGAAGCAAAAAAGCAACCCAACCCAAGATCCGTTGAAATTCGTATAAAAAATCACTTCACCCCTCGTAAATCCCAATTGATTTTTAAATTAGAAGGTTTAGTTCGGACAGGGGATGGATAGTCGTCGTTAATTTGTCACTTGTCTGATCTGAAAGAACAAACTTTTAAATGTTTGACTCACTGAGGCTATTCAAATTTATTAGCATTACAATACGCCCACGTTTATCCGGAGGGGCGTCTACGTTTCTTTGCGGCGATACGATGGAAAAAACTGAAATTAGTTGTGTGTTTAATGATTATTATGTTTTAAAAAGGCAAATTTGTCCTTGTGTTCCTGTATAATATAATATATAATATTCTACCACATACACACAACACCATCTAGCCCAAACTAAGCAGAGCTTGTACTATGGGTACTAGACAATGGATAAACATACTTATATACTTTTTCTTTGTAAATACATACATATTATACATAGAAACACCCAGACCAAGACAAACATCCATGTTCATGCACACAAATGTTTGACTTGTGCGGGAATCGAACCCGCGACCTCAGGCGTGGCAGTCGGTTACACTAACCACTACGCCATCGAGACCGCAAAATGCAAAATCTTAAATATACTACAAGCACACAGACTCTTTAAATGTATCGCACACTGTTTTGTTACGTATGGAATCAAATCGCACCAGTTGGCGCCACGTTATTACGAGGTGGCCACTTAAACCAATGTAATATTCATGCAGTCAAAACATTTAAGCGAAACGTACCACTTATATTGACTTTAAATTGGTGCTACTGAAGGTACGTTTGCTTGCAATGAATTTTGCTCTTCTTGCTAATGTATATATCGGCGCAACAACAATAATTAATTAATTAATCATTAATAATTCTGTTTAATAATTTGATTGTGTTAAAACTAGTTCATAAGTAATTAATTACTGTATGATTATTACAATGTAACTTGTGATTCACATAATTTAATACTTAACCTAAAAATTATACACGTGCTCGCTACTCTATAAATACGGCCGCACACAGTGCGCTCGGGCAGTCTTGCTTGAGTCGCCGAACAGTACGGAGCTCTGTAAATTAGCTGTTACGCTGTCAGTTGAATAAACGAAGCTTTCAACAAACCTTTGAAGTTTTACTTTGAAGATTGAAGATGAGTGATCACCATAACGACGATATTCGTGACGTCAGCTGTGCTGACGTCACACTTTTTAAAAACACTATGGAGCTTGGTCCTCCGTCATATATATATGTTCAGGTATACTGTTCAAACAGATTATATACATTTAGTGTCACATTATCAAGCCATAGCATTTCAGCGCCGTAGGTAAAGATAATCTGATGATAAATCACGCTGCGCTAACTGCATTTGGCATTTGTCCGTGTACATAAAGTATCATTAAAGTAAACATTAACTAATTATTTATCATTAAGGTCTTACATAATATATACAAACATGTCTCTTTAAGTGTATATCAACCACGGTGTAAATGAAAGAGGCAAAAAACAACGATAATATTTACCTACATTTCGCTATCTGTTTCTTAAAGTTCCACTCATAAGCGAACAATTTCAAACTTTTTACGAGAATTGCCCGTTATAAAAGAAAACAGTTTTTCAAACCGACAAGTGGATGCGGAACTGACGACCTCATATATGAGTACAAACGTATGGCATGCATCAAATTAGACATCCCACTTAGATAAATAATTATTTAGGCTTCGCTCGCGTTAATTTAGAATTTGACAATCAATTCGGGTTGTACTCTGCTTGTAATAATATAATTCAATCATGATTCGAAAGCCACGTGGCGCCATCTATTATCATAATAATAATTAATAATTTAATAATAATTTTTATTGAAAACCTCGTTACATTTTCACAATTATTAAACGATAATGACTACAGTAGTATAAACTGTGTCATAGCCATTAACGCCCACATCCGGATATATTTAATAACTAAGGTTAGTAAGGATACAATTTTATTGTTTATTTTAAATAAATTTGTGCCTATATTGAGGATGAGAGTGTGTGTTTGTAGGTAGTGTATGTGTCTATGTGTGTATTGTGTATATGTACATATGTGTGTGTGTGTGTGTGTGTATGTGTGCGTGTGTATGTGTGTGTGTGTGTGTGTGTGTGTGTGTGTGTGTGTGTGTGTGTGTGTGTGTGTGTTTATCGGTATGTGTAGGTGTGTGTATATGTATGGGAGTAAGATGTGTTTGTTATTATGTTATGATGTCCTCACATTGTGCATAAGTTTGTGAAAGAAGCCACTCTGTTAGTTTCAGCTTAGATTTATTATAAGTCAAGATTTTAAGCACCCTATTTATCTTATTGTAAAGTTTGGGGCTTAGAAAATAAATTCTAGGTCATACGGAGTTTCAGTATGCTTACGCAAAATCACCTGTAGTATATATAATTGTCGTACCGTTAGCACCTTGCAGACATTATAGAGATTAGACGTTGGGAATCTTCTACGTTTACCAGTCATGACCTTGAGTATACATCTCTGGGCTCTCTCTAGACGCATCATTAAGGTTTTATAACTACCACCCCAAGAGGTAATGCAATAGCCAATAATGGATTGAACTAGCGCATAATAGACCATCTTCATAGTGCTTAAATCTGTAGTATTTCTTATTTTTTTGAAAATTTATACTAACTTTCTAGACCGAGTAGCAATTTGATCTATTTGATAATCCCAAGTTAATCTACTGTCAACTATTACACCAAGATATTTTATGTAGCTAGTACGAGCAATAGAAAACCAGGTGCAGTTAGAGGAGTTCGGAAAGCTACACGTATGAGCCTTAATTAAGAATGAGGGTGGTGGTTGGGCAGCCGCACTAGGGGCAAAAGTAATGAACTTTGTTTTTTCTAGGTTAAGGGTAAGTAAGTTAAGTTCAAGCCATTGAACTACGAAGTTTAGGGCGATTTCAGCATTATTACGCACGGACTCCCAAGTAGCTCCATTAACTACTAGCACTGTGTCATCAGCGTAGGAAACAATTCTACAGTTGTTAATTTTAAGGGAACAAAGCTCATTAACATAAATGAGAAAGAAAGTGGGGCCAAGAACACTTCCCTGAGGGACTCCATAGGCCAGTGGGACTTCAGAGCTAGTGATGTTATCAATTATGACACACTGAGTGCGGTCCTTGAGATAGCTGGCGAAAATATGAAGAGCTAAACCTCGTATGCCCAGTGCTTCCATCTTATTCTCTATTATTAGAACGTTATTATTGTTTTCCTCGGGAACAGCAATTTTTTTCGGGATGAAAAGTAGCCTATGTCCGTTTCTGTATACCTGTCAACGTATATGCAAAATTTCAGGATGATCGGTTCAGTGGTTTAGGCGTGAAAAAGTAACAAACAAACAAACTCATTTTCGCTTTTATAATATTAGTTAGGATTAGGATTAGGATAACTAAATCATTTTTATTAAGATAACGATCGCTACATTATTTTTTAAATGAACTCGCTTTAGTTTATTTAGATAAAATAAATTATTTTATTTAGATAAAATAATTAATTATCGCTCGCTTTAACTGTGCAAGAAAACATTGTCAGGTAACCTGCATATCTGGGAAATTTTCATAATATTCTCGAGAATAATTATGTGAAGTCTGACAACCCGCACTGGTCCAGCGTGATGGACTATGGTCTATTCCTTTTCCTATTGAGAAGAGACACATGCCCAGCAATTGGACAGTTTTTAAATAGGTTTTACATTTTTATGCAATTTTGGTCCAAAATTACTGTTCTTTTCGTAATTCAAAGGTTACTGATAACTTGGTTTATAGATTACTAGTATTTTAAAAACTCCAGCTAAACTAAAATATTTAGAAATTTTTATCACGTTAGTAATGCATAGTATGAGATTCGAAGCCCCGATCTGGATCGTAAAACCAACGGCGTTTCATTCATCTAGTTCTAGATTAAGATTAGATATTAGATAATTTTACTTTGGGTAAGAGGAACTTACAGCTTTCTATAGGCCCCTTTGTTAATAGAATTAAACGGTGTAGTGACACTTTCTCCCTTGTGTGAGAAGGGTCTCGAGCTTCAACATAGCACTTGACAGATATTTGTTTTGCGCTTGAAAGTGTGCGCGCGTGTGTCTGTGTGTGAAATCTTTGCATAGTTTTCGGTATAGTAATTGAAATGTTTTACATATAATTTATACTTAAGACTGCGCCGAGCGAAATGTGCCAAAACCGGTGGTCACAGTTAAGTGAATAAAATCAACACTTTTTGTTTAATACAAATATAAAATATACATTTACCATAACAATGAATGTGTTTACAATTACGCCGTGTAAAAAACTTAAAATAATTAATATTTTCGCCTACAAAATTACGAAAATTTGCAAAATTTCGAAAAATGCAAAAAGGTAAGGTCGTGTTACGTGATTTTTAGATTATAACAGTAGAAATCTATCCTATTTTACAGCTTAAACGAAACATAAATAGTTATATTACAATTTGTCCGTCCCAAATATTTAAGTTATTGGTTGACAATAAAGATACATATTTATCAAAAAAGCATTTCAAATTCTCCATACAATTTTACTATAGCTGCCGCGCGCCGCCGAATTGAATATGCACCGCATGCGCTCTGTCATTATCTGTCTTACGCTCGGCGCAGTCTTAAGCTCTTAAGTCTCTATATTATTATGCCTATTGGGTAGGCATAGTATTGGGTGTATTACATTAACATTTCGTAAGCTATGGTCTTCTTATTGCCTTGTTTTACTATATAATTAATATACGTAGTTAGTGAAATGTGGATATAATACATTGACGTTTGAGCCCACTAACAAAGGCTATTGTCGTGTACCAAGTATGTTTTAAGATGTCACTTAAACTAAGTATTACCAAACAGAACAATCTAATAATATATTCGGCCTCGATGGCGTAGTGGTTAGTATAACCGACTGCCACGCCTGAGGTCGTGGGTTCGATTGCCGCACAAGTCAAACATTGTGTGCATGAACATGGATGTTTGTTTTAGTCTGGGTGTTTCTATATACTCGTATAATATATGTGTATTACAAAAAAAAAAGTATATATGTATGTTTATCCATTCTCTAGTACCCATAATACAAGCTCTGCTTAGTTTGGGCTAGATAGTGTTGTGTGTATGTAGTAGAATATTATTATATCGCTAAATTCGGGAATACAATCCAGGACCTTACAATCGCACGCAAATGTAACCGCTAACACGTGCCACAGGATTACGACCCAATTTACTATTAAAGGCAATAAAAAGAGGTTTAAAATGAAACACAAATAGTTGTTACTAATTTAATTCTTTGTATCCGTTATTTTAATGTTTGTAAAGTAGCTTATAAAACAAGGGAAACAAAACAATCCCGAAAAGAAAACACGGGTAGTATAAACGTATGTATCCCGAAATAATAAATCGGCCGCAAAACTCATAAACTATAATAAATAAGGTAACATCTGCTCATAACCTCAATCCCTGTCCACACCATCACGCCATGCGTTCTGTAATCGAACGAACGAAATCGAGCATCGACATTACCGAACCTTGTCACGTCTCTAGTACTTATAAAAGATGCGTGTGACGGGGCACACTCCTATTTACCGAGATTGACAGTACATGTTCTTGTGAGAATCAGTTCAGTTATTTTCACTTTGTTATAGAGGAGATATACCTATAAAACACAAAACTAAATTACAACATAATGTTAGATATTTTTATGAGATTGTATGGTGTCTTCAGATGGTATATAATACTAGCCTTTGTCTGTGACTTTGTTGACGTAGCTATGCACTAGAGTCTGCACCATAGACAGTTTGTTTTTTATACAACTATTGTGGCAAACAAGCATACGGCCCACCTGATGGTAAGTGGTCACCGTAGCCTATAGGCGCCTGCAACACCAGAGGCATCACTTGCGCGTTGCCGACCCTTTAGGAAAGGAAGTGGGTAGGAGAAGGAGCGGGAAAGGGAAAAGGGGTGATTGGGCCTCTGGCACTCTCACTCACCGAACGAAACACAACAGTAGGAATACTGCTATTTCACGTCGATATTCTGTGAGAGGGTAGTCCTTGCCCGGCCGAGCCGGGCCATTCGTGCTGAAATTAGCGAGGCTCTACTACTCTGAAATTACTGTTATTTTACTGTATGAGTTTCTACTGAACTTTGAACTAAACTGCGCAAATGGCCTATGGGTTTACGTGGTCACCATTTTGTTGTCACGACGCTGCTTATTGTGGGTTCATATACAACAATAGTAAAGAAACTGTATTATTATATTAATATTATTATAGGTAAAAATTTTTAGACTCAAAAATTGTCGATACGAGTCACATTCAAATATAATAAGAGCTGCTTAGCAATGTGTGTTCGCATATTTAATAAGGTACCCAATAATTTCAAATCTTTAAATTCTAGAATGTTTAAAATAGATTTTTTTATTGACACGTCAAAGTGATTGTAACGGTCCTGATGGAAAGCCCAATTACAGTCCAGAGACAGTGACGACGAGGAGAAGATAGATGTCTTCTAGCCGTCGTCAGCGTCAAGCCGGTCTGACCAGATGCTTCTTCACACTACGTTTGAAGGACCCAATGTCGTAGAAGGGAGGGAACACATGTGCCGGAAGACCATTCCAAAGTTAATTTAAATTATAATAATATAAATGATTTTTTACAAATTAAGTGCTAACTAACTTTGTAACTTTTAAATTTGGCATGCTATAGTGTTAGCAAAACATGTATGACCAATATAATTGTACCCTAACATCTTTTTACACCGTGTTTTAAGCAAATAAATATATTATTATTATTCAAACAACCGACACAAAGAACTCCCAGTCTTCTTAATTTCGGTTGTTTGTTCTCACGTATAAAGTTCCAACAAATCAGCAATAAACATCACGAGTAATCTTTAAAAAAACAATAGAACAAAAGCGTATAAGAAATTACATTTACGTAGGGTCACGCTATTCATAAGCTACGGGCATCGCATACTGTCAGGCGGGAAGAATCCTGTTTTACCACCTATTTTCTTTAAAATAGCTTAATATATTTATATTAATATTGTAGATATTAGACTAAAAATAATAAACGACTCATTTACAAAACGTTAGATCCTCATTAAAACACTTAGAGCGTAAATGACGAGCGATAAAACGAAAATGAAACAAAAATAATACGTCCACCCAGCTCCGAAACTGGGCACTTAACAGAATGGGATTCAAAAATCTCTTAATTCGCTCCGGTAATTTTGTTAAAAAATATTCAACTTATTTACCCAATTAACATTCTAGAGTAATTAGGACGGTTAATTTCGCAATAATTGTATATTTTTTGCGTCGCACTTAGCTTTATTTCAAAGCTTTTTTATTTGGATAAAGTTGCCATGTTTACTGATTGTGTGTTAATGTTTGTGAATGACATTGTCGGAATAAAGTCATGGTGTGGACATTACAATGTCTTAAATATTACTTTTGTATATTTTTAAAGACATCTCTTGCGTTAGGGTCAAGCTCTGTGTCGATTTTACAAAGTTATAATTAATCAGACGAATAATTTTATTGTCTTGTGTAGGATTCGAACCAATACTACTCGGTGTGACAGAAGAAGCGTGATTCATTCATTCATGCATTTCACTCTTTAAAATTATTAAAATTATAAAAAATATATTAATTTTTCCTAATCTTGACGAGTAAATAATGTATAAGTATTTTATTTATTTACTTTCTACTAGACTATATTTTATATGTTTTTACTTTTCTCAATAAACCAATAATTTAGAAACGCACAAAGATTTTTCATATGTTTCTGGTAATACCCGTTCCGTTACCGCGTTCAAACAAACAAAATATTCGTTTTATAATAGTAGCATAGATATACCTAGATATAACATATCTTCTAAAATATAATGACAACTTCTTGGATATGCAGATTTCTTTACAATGTTTTTTCCCCGATACAGCACATATAACTTCGAAAAGTCAGTGGTTGTTTAGGATCGAATTCAGAATTTCTGCGTGGATCAGACAGTCGCCCAATTAGGCTATTGATATATGGATATATACTAGATATTGCCCGCATCTTCGCTCGCGTAAATGTAGGTGAGGTTAGATTAGTAACAGAGCTTTTTTCTGGGTAAAAGGTAGCCCATGTCCTTTTCTATTCCACTGACAATGTGTATACGAAATTTCATGGTGATCGGTCAAGTACTTTAGGCGTGCAGCTTAACAAACAAACAAACTCACATTCACATTTATAATATTTGTTAGGATGTATGAAATATATATAGCAGTTTATTTGTAGTTATAAGCAATAATCTAATAATCATTCTTGTTCGCGACAACGTTAATATTGACTTGAATCGTGTTATTGTGAGTGTGAATACATAAGTGTGACGTATTAATAAAGTTTATCGTTACAATAGTGCCGAATTAGGTCATATATAAACTTGAAAAGTGTAGATAAATAGTTTAAATAATATAATATTATGTTTATTTTATATAGTTTATAGAATATCATGTTTAAAGCATAAATATTGTCAATAAAATGCATTTTTACCTCGAGTTAGGTATGTTAGGGTTCCTAGGTTTTAAGTTTTTAATAAAAGGTTTCACTTGTGTGTTTTATTTTGTACACTACTAAAAGCACTACAACATACTGAAGGAATCATATTCCTACATAGTATAGTTAAAAAGTTATTCCACTTTTTTATATAAATGTTACTGCAAAATAGATTTTTAGCCTAAAACCTAGAATAACTATATCTACACCTAACTTTCGATAGATAAAACAGATATCAATAGGTAGGTCTTATCGTACCCTACGCGGCAGTTTTTGTATCATCACGCTAGCTAGTACAGTTCCGTAGTTATAAGCAGAAATATGTACAATATATAATTAAAAATAAACTTGTTGACCGAGCTTTCTGGCCGGCTCTCGTTACGGTAAAGATTAGAGGTACTTAAGCGGTACAGTATCGACCGACCGCAGGTGCTCAAGTAACCTCATCTTCAAGCCTCAAGAACTGAACGGAGCCAGCCAGAAGCCTTTAACCAACTGAACTATGAAGCTTGTTTCTATTCATTTAAAGTCCTGATCCTGATCCGCACATCGAACCCGCAACAACACGCCTTTCAGAGCCACCGACATCGTAACCAGTAATCGCTATAGTACAGTCTACACATCGTGTACAGGACGTCAGCGACTCGACGGTTGTTTTGTAACCATCATCATATAGTAACCTCAGCACCGAGTTCGCCCGTCCGGTACAATTCTTGTAAAATTATTCCTTTAGCCAATTTCAATTTTTCGAATACCTAATTTTATGAACCTATTTTTTATTTCTTCATCCATATTTTTTACTCAGTTCAATTACTAAAAGGGCACTTGAACTGATTAAGAAAATTTACTAAAGTATTAAACTGACTTGATTTATTATTTAATATTGTAGGCTAAAAGATAAATTTAAAATAAAGCGTCTATCGTTTATGTAATATTTTTTTATTTTATTTTATTTTATTTTATTTATTTATAACACATCCCACACAACCATTACAGGAAGCCCAATGCGATTGTGAGGCCAAAATGCACACATAATACTCAAAACTTAAATATATAATACATAACAAAAATTAAAACTTAAAAATAAACAAAGAAAATTGACAAAATCGTAAACCTAAATTATGAAATTAAAATATTATCATACACACTATTTATATGCTACTACATATAGAATTGCTTTTGCGAGTTCGTTCAGGTTACAGGAGAAGATATCAATTTTAGTGCTGAGCTCGTTGATTACCCTTATTGTGCGAGTAAGTGGCGTTTTGGCCAGTAAGTTGGTCCTGGCAGCAGGGACAACCAGAATCGGTGGAAGTCGCCTCCTCCACACATAGCGATCAGGCACACATAGGCTCAAGCGCCCTAGCACAGTTTCGTTACACACTTGACTCCTAAGGATTTTAATTACATACATAGCAAGTGAGAACTCCCGACGTACTCTTAGCTCATTGTACCCGACCATTCCGAGGACAAACAATGTGGGGTACATTAATGGATAGAATGGGTATACGCCATATAATTTCATGTACAGGTACCTGGTAAACTTATTCTGGACTTTCTCCAGCATTGAAATATATTTAGCCTCATAGGGAGACCATATGATAGCACTATACTCGAGGTGGCTTCTCACCAGTGCATCGTACAAGGCCTTGATCGCGCTCAAGTTAGTGAATTGCTGTGACTGTCTAAGTACAAATCCCAAATTCCTATATGCTTTTTTGCATACGTTTGTAATATGACTTCTGAAACAAAGATCAGGAGTCATACTAATGCCTAAGTCCTTTACCTGTGCGACTCTTTGGATTGGTTCTGTGTTTATTCTATAGTTATAAGTGATAGGTGTACGCGAACGAGTAAAAGACATAGTGGAACATTTAGAAACGTTGAAGGACAATTTGTTCCTTTGACTCCATCTAACTACTCTTTCAATGTCTTCTTGTAGACGTTTGCAATCAGATAAATTATTGATCTATAAAAACAATTTGAGGTCATCTGCAAATAATAGACCCATCCCATGTTTGATGACTGCAGGCAAATCATTAATCATGATAATAAATTTTAGGGGACCCAAATTGCTCCCCTGACTCACCCCAGACCTTGTATAATATGTACCTGACACACACCCCCGGTAGTCTACATATTGCTGTCGATCCTTCATATAACTACCGAAGAATTTCAGCAAGTGTGGGGTACATCCGACTTCTGCCAGTTTACTTAATAACACGTCATTATCAACCAAGTCGAACGCTTTTTTATAATCGAAGTAAGCAACGTCGACCTGCCCACCAGAATCTACAGCAGGTACCACCTGACACATGAAATTAATGAGGTTTGTAGCTGTGCTGCGCCCCGGACGAAAACCGTGCTGCGAATCCGACAACTGCGCTTGCACTTGCGCCTGCATGCTGCGCTAAAGAGCGGACTCGAACACCTTGGCCGGAGTCAACAACACTGCTACTGGTCTATATCCAGTAACATCTGGTACCGCTTTACCTTTCGGTACTGGTATAACCCGCGTGATCTTCCATCGAGCTGGAAATGTATGATACCTTAAACTAACGTTAAACAGATGGTGAAGGGGTTTCAAAAGTACTTTACCGCAGTCTTTAAAAAGGAAAGCAGGCAAACCGTCCGGTCCTGACGAACGCTTTGGTTTAAGGCGGGCGAGCGCTACGCTTACCTCTTGCAAACTCAGGGCTTTTATACTAATACGCGCGCTAGATGCGCTGCCGCGCTCTGCCGCCGCCGCCTGTGCCGATGTCGCATCCAGCTGCGGTGGAGAGTTGTTGTACACCGACTGGAAGTACTCCGCAAACTGCTTTGCACATTCGTCATGCGTTAGGATTACACCATCCTTTTTAATGGCACCACTACTCACACTTCCCCTTCTCTTCCTAACGTACTCCCAGAATTGTTTCGGATCCCTTGCAAAACGGTATTGCATATTATCAATATGTTGTTTATGTGCTAAATCGATCGCTATTTTTACACGCGCCCTACATCTAGTGAATTCGATATAGTCCTCGTTTAATTTAGACTGTTTGTACTTTTTGTGAAGTTTACTTTTAAATCAGTTATAATGGCACTAGTGTACCATTCTGGATATCTGTTCACTGAATGCTCGCTAGATTGTTTTTTCCTAGGCACCCACTGATCTAAAATATTACTTAAGCAACTGTAAAAGTAATTAATTGCTACTTCTATGTCTTCTATTTCGTACAACGGACTCCAATCTGTAGTCGTTAAAGCGTTGTATAACAATTGAAAATCCGCTTTATAAAAGTTCCATTGTGGCCATGGCGCACTTGTACTAGACGAAAGCTCCGCCGGGGGCTCGGTGGCACGAGCGTGGTGCGTGAGCACGCACTGCGCCGCCAGCGGCGGGTGGTACGGGTCCACCGGCACTAGCACCTCGTCTGACGCCGATACTGTCACTGTACCAACGATGCCTGCACTTAGCACCAAATCTAATTGACGACCCAAACAGTTTAAAATTTTATTACTCTGAGTTAACTCGCAAAAGGACACAAAACATTCATAGTAATTTACAATATTTGTAGAAGCAGAGTACAAATTAAAATCTCCTAAAACTATTACCTTCTTATATCTAGTACACAGATTTTCTATTATATTAAATAACATCATATAGTCAGTCTCAGAGCTTGCAGGAGGTATATAAATCACACAACATAGAAAAATAAAGTTATTTTTTAAATGTACGGTAGCACAAACAATTTCGAAGACACAATCGTTTATCGATATACCCGCGTCCGCGGCCGAGCTCCGCGCGGCTGCGCCCGCGCCGGCGCGCGCCCCGCCGCAGTGCACTTGTACTCGTCGAAGTTCGAGGCGATGTGTGGCCACGAGAAACGCGCCGCCCTGCTTACGACCGTCCGCTCGATCACACCGCAATATTTGATATCCTGGCGGCACTATTTCCGTATCATGGATTGATTCGTTGCAGCCAGATTCAGTAATTGCGTATAAGTCGAAACTCATTGAAACTATGCCATTTCTAAAACTTTCCAATTTTGTTCGTAAGCCTTTAACGTTTTGGTAATATATATCTATTTCTCTATTGGTCAACTTTTTTGGTTGATTTACGAAAAAATATCCACTCGTTAAATTCTGTATTTAGTGGCCATGCATCTTCTTGCATCAGCCTATCAAATATTTGTACTGGTGCTCCAATTCGAAATGAAGAATATTCTTTTTCTGCCTTATGACTGATTTTGTCTATTTTTATATCAACATTTGATCCACATAAACTCTTCACATGCTCAGACATCGCATCTGCTGTTGTGTCCGGATGCAAACGCCATACATGCAGATATCTCTTCCGCTCCGTGGCCTGGATAGCCGTTAATTGTGTATTCTTCCCCGTTCCTACAATCTTAGAGCGCCTGCTCGAATTTTTATTATTATTATTTCTTTCTACTATTGTCCAACCTACTGTATTACTGTTATCATCTTGCCGTGCTAACATTGGCCTCACCTCGCTATTTACAGTCGATGTCATATCCGAAGCCGTATTTGATTTCGTGGCCCCACACGTGTTGTATTGTAGCGGTTTGTGTTTGTATATTACCGGACTTTTGTTTTGAGTTTTTATGAAGCGGACTCCTTGTTTTGTAATTTCTTGTTATCATGGTAGAAGAAGAAGAAGAGGTTTCATGTTCTATGTTTCTGACATCCTGGTGTTGACAAGTGATTTCGGATAGTCTGTTTAGAACTTTTTCTTCCATTACATTTATAATTTTAACTAGACGATCCAGATCAGTTTTTGTTTGGCAGAATTGGTTTTGAAGGTCCTTAATTGCATTTGCCTGGCTGTCCATGCGCATCATCATCTCTGATCGCAGTTCCCTGAGCTCTTCTAGCAACTGCGAATCCATTCTATCAGTTCCTACATCAGGTGTGATTATTGGTGAGAACTTAGCTTTACTACCTCTCTGAGTGTTTACATTGCAAGGCGTAAAAAGTTTATTGCCTCTAATTGGAGTGTCATCTGTATTTTTCGCCTTTGGTTTTAATGACATACAAGCCGGACATGTCCATTGTTTTTTGTACTCTACTGTAAGATCTTTGTAAGAGTCCAGGTTAATATTAAGACATGATAGGTCGTACTTCTTCCTGCATTTTACATTTGAACACTCCATATAACTGCTGTTAGATATGGGTGAATGACAACCGCTGCATTTGTTAGGCATTGTGATGTAAACGGGGAACTATTCCAACTACTAATATTATTATAATAGTGGCATGCGTATAACAGTAGAGATATGGCACCTTACTCGAGCTAGCTGCAATGTAGTAATCACAGTCTAAGCAGTGATTTTCTGATCTTGCCGTAATTGCCGTAATTGCACTGTTTATAAAAACGTTTTATTACGCTTGAAGTGAGCGATGAATCACAGGCGCTCGGCGATTTGTTTTATATCAAAATTTTGGATCGAAGTTATTTTATTAAAATATATTAGTATAAACAAGGTCTATGGCCTATATATAAATTTTAATATTTCGTCAAATTATATATAAACTAGATTTTACCCATATCGCTCGAGTTAATCTACATTTCATTTTTTTGCATAACAAACAAACAAACAAACTCATATTTGCAATTATAATATTAGTTATAAGGTAAGGATAGTGTAAGCTTAGTGGTTTTTCATTTTCATATTCGACCATTACTGCCGCTCATCAATAAAGAATGTCAGTTCATATGAACATCTATGGCAGTCGTTATTGGAAAGTCAGTGCCCTCTAATATTTTGACATTGGTCTAGGCTTAGGGTATCGTTAGCCTTCAGGTGGCGGAGGTCAGATGGCAGTCGCTACGTGTAAAAACTGATATCCAGTTAAATCTGTGTAGACTAGAAAGCCGACCCCAAGTGCCTTGGGAATAATAAAGGCAAGGGAGAAGAAGAAGAAATAGACGAGAAAAGAAACTGAACTGTTTTGTTTTTGCCTATTTAAGAAAGAAAATAAGTATATGTTTTTTTAGTTATGTCTTTGTTGTTACTTTGTTTAAAAAGTGTAAAACTGAGAACAGTTTCACGCAAGTCGCTTTAATTAGCAACACTTACGAAGCAGCTTCTTATCTCTATAAAATAACTTCTCTTTTTACTCAAACCGACTTGAGTAATTGTAAAATGTAGCAAATATTATTTTGTTTTGTTTTCCTTGGCACAAGGAGATCTACCTCAAACCTGGAATATCGCTCAAATTTAGAGCAATATTTAGAAGTACCACTTTTCAGAAGATCAGCAATTTACAGACTTTGCAGGCTTCATAATCTATTTGCCTACCAGATTCATATATTTAGCATTTTTCTTTCTAATAATATAATAATAATCCTCCAGACCGAATTTCGGTCACGGCGGTCAGTCTTAACTGAGACTGGCCATCTGCGCAGGAGATATTATAGTCCACAAGTGTTTGCGCAAACACAATTGCACTCTCTGTTCCTTAACTCTCATGATCCGATGAGACAGTAGTCCGACACGACCGGAGAGAGATCAGGCGCAGGAACGGCTTTGCTTGCTTTCCGAGGCACGGGGATGTCTAACATCGCCAACTTGCTAACTCCGGGCTGTTATTGAGATCTTTTTAACAGAAAATCCCAATAACTTTTTGTTGGCCCGACCCGGGATTCGAACCCGAGACCTCATGCACAGCAGTCGCATTCACTAGTCACGCAGTCCTTCTATTCAGTGTGTGAACAACAAAAAGTGAGTGTGTGTGCAACCGAGGAAACATTAATGGCTCATAAAGCAAGCCGCCGTCAGTGTTGTCCTCATAAATTTTTTTAATGTTATTTCGATTTATTTACAATGATTTGTATAGTAGTATTCATTAATTTTAGTAGGTCTCACTTCAGCTAGTTACAACTAACTAAAGGGACACAGAGGTTAACTAGCAAAAAGAGGGTAATCTATAATTAATAGTTTGTAACTAAACTTCCGAACCGATTTAGACAAATGGGTGTCATTAGTTAAATAGTTAACTGGCCACTTGCGGGCTTGCTCCTAAATACTTGGTTAAATAATAAGATTTCTAACTAATCAAATTTTAATGGACGTACCTAGGTAAATGGTTAAATGGATAAGTTAAATTAAAGAAAAATTTACCTATCTATAATAATATTAGGTAGGTACAAAGAGGAAAGATTTGATTTTTTGTTTGTTTGTTTGTAATAATTTAACTCTAAATCTACTCAACCGATTTTAAACATTCTCCTTTAGAAAGCTATATTATCACCGAGTAATGAAAAGTGAAACGGCAGGCCACTACACAAAAAAAAAAAATCCTCCACCGTCCCCCTGGGGGGCGGGACAAAGACACGACACAGAGGCGCACGTGGGAACACGCATGCCGCCTCTCGGACCTAGTGCTGATCGGATGGCGAGCAGGCCCACGCAGCCCACCACCCCCCAGGTCAAACCTCAGGGTGGCTGGACGTCATCTCGCTCCCTCCGGCACCCGGTTCTGCGATTGGGGACAGTGTTTAAGCGCTCCCTCTCTCGCTCCGCCGCTTCCTTGATGGAAATTACTTCCTCACAGAAGGAGGCGACGGCGTTCCACGATCTCTCACTCCGGACCATAGACTGAACCACGGCCGGGTGTGAGAGGGCTACCAGTCCGACTGCCGCGATCAACTCACGGCGCTGCGATGCCCAGGTGGAGGAATCCGCCAAAGTGTGCAGCGCCGTGTCCATAACAAAATCGCAGCAGTCGCCGCGGTAATGACATCCGGGCGTCGCCTGCCGGCCTATGCGACACAGGAACTAACCAAAACAAGCGTGGCCAGTCATTACCTGTTAGGGCGCCATGCCGCCTCTTCAGCCACTCCTCAAAAACGGGACTTACCGCCACGATCGTGGCGTGCCCGAAACTGTTACGCCTAACCTAACCTTAAAAACTGAAAAGGTTTAGATTCGTCTGGTTCTGACGAACACCTTTTTGGTTTTAGGATTGGTTTACGGTTGATATAAATGATACTAGAATTACAACTTTAAATTAATAATGCATTAGAAAAATAACATGTAAGTATAAATGGTTACTAAAGTAAACTAATGCTTTAAATATAAATGGTTAGCTAAACTAGAATAAACTGATATTGATTGGTTTGGTATTTACCAAATGTCGAATCAATTCAACAGCTGTTCGTGTGCCGATGCATTTATAAAATTGTGCAACGACAAAAATGCTGATTTGTTCGTTGCAATTACATCTATGGTTGCAATGCATCGAACAATTACTTTTACGAGAGCGAAGCCGCAGAGAAAAGCTAGGTGTTTGATAAATTTTCATACATGTCTTTCGTTTATACAAGAAACATTTTCGGAATTGATTTATTTGGATTATAACTTATATGATTATATATCTACAAAGTGGCGCAAATGTCACATGCCACATATACTGCATGGTATTCTTTTACGATTTACAAATTATGAATCAAATGTATTTAGTTGTTTAGCCACAGGACATTGTTTTTGTTTTCATAATTTAGAAATTTTAGAACATCATGTAATGCAGAGGTAAAGTTCTTAGGTGTCAAAGACCTTAAGCAGCGATATTAAAAAAACCGTCGTATTGTATTATTGTATTATCGAGTTCGGGAATTTCCGGTCCTAGCGAGTTGACAAAGGCGATTTCTCGAAACCTATAATCGTTAGCGAGCTGGGAACAGCGCACGATGGTGTTCCAATTTGTGTCTAATTTTATTTTATTTATTTTATTCAAAGAAATCATTTCATAATTTCTGCGAAGATAGGTTTTTGTTTATGTTAACCGTCTTCTATCAACCAGCTTAAGACAGTATATCATTTAATGTGATAACATTTGCGCCACCTTGTATAAACTAAGACTATTTTTTAAGCTTTCGTGACCTTTGACTTTTGTGTTAAAAATCAACCGAAACGCCAGGAAAATAAATATTGAAGTTGTAAACAAAATTTATTAATAAATTATTTATTATTAATTTTAATTTTTATAGCAACAATAACGTCTGGTCCTACTATGAATAAAAATATGACAGGGAATGTGTATGAGATTTACGAAATCGTTTCAAATGTTATCTGTCAATTCACTATTTGACCACGAGTTGGAATACAAGCGCTTCTCTATTATAACTTATATGATATTAATATTACGACTACGAAACGTCATCTTGTAATGTTCGGGTGGTCGGAAGGGGTCTTTATCAAATAATAAAGCAGCGATTACGTATATAACAATATATTTTAGACTGAACCGAGACGGTACTCGCTCAACTAATCAGACTGGACTCTCCTTTGATGGGGTTAGAGGATCTTTTATATATGCTCCCATAATTAACAGGATCATTAGGAATGATAGTGTACATATTCAAAGGTCACAACAACAACTTAATGGAATAATAAATCATTACCTATTGAGATGAGAACAGTAAACAATCGATTTGTTAATGCTTAACAAAACAGGATATTTGATATACTAAATGTGTGTACATTACAATCTCATGAGCCAAAAATATTAAAAAAGGCAGGACAGATTATAATTATTTGCAGTCACAACGAAACATTTAGCATGCACCAACCAACTCATTTCAATTTTCAAATCTATGCTAATATTATGAAGCTGAAGAGTTTGTTTGTTTGTTTGAACGCGCTAATCTCAGGATTTACTGGTCCGAATTGAAAAATTCTTTAAGTGTTGGATAGCTGATTTATCGAGGAAGGCTATAGGCTATATAACATCACGCTACGACCCACGGAAGCGACGCAGTAATCATAAACGTGGGTGAATTCGCGGGTACATCTAGTAAATATATATTTATTATTTAATTCTCGAACGGATATTTTTCACAATGGCCCAATAGCAATCCTAGGCCATTCTAATAATATTATAGTAGGACGATAACCATCTTCTAAATTGGAATATCTTTTTCTTTCACATACGCACCACATTTGTCCATTGTCCCTGACTCCTAAAGGTTGGCTAATCTTGTGCTTAGAAGCTAAATTTGCTAAGGTCCTTCGGAAGGGTATAGTAATAATCGTTTTGTTAGAAGTATTGAGTTTGGAGGTACTTTATCCGGACCTATAGAGATAAGGTCCTCATGTCCCTTACGTTAAAATTACGTGCCGTTTTATAGTAACTACCGGTTTTATTTTTAAACTTGATGTTAGTGAAGCCATTTTGTTACTATGAGTTGTTTTTTAAGTATCAATTATTCGAATAGTTTTTAAATAAAATGGACTATTTCAAAATCGTAAAATGATGTTTATTCCTTTTACTTAAATCCTAATCTCAAGATATGTTTTATTTTACAGAGCCACAGGCTGCAGTTTCAGCCCGGAAGTTCTGCGGGTATAACAAGAGCCAAATACGCCTGCTCACAGGAGCGTTCACTGGCCATTTTGGCACCAACGACTTTCTATGCAGATTGAGATTGGCACACAATTCGATGTGCAGAGCTTGCGGTGAACAGGATGAGTCCATACTTACTGTGTGAATGCGACGCGTTAGCTGGACTGAGGATGGGTCTGATAAGATTGGCATATCCAAACCCTGAAGACTTCAGGCTTCTCCCTCTGAGGTGTACACTGCGGCTGATGCAGTACATTCATAAGGAGATAGCTAAGGGATAAATCTTGGAGCCGACACAAAAGATCCCACTGGGTTGAAGTGTTGCCGGTCTGTACTGACTGGCCCCCACGCACAAAATAAATTAAGATAAGATAATATGTTTTATTTTAATCTGGATATTCAATTTTTATGTTATATTATACTTTGTACCAGTTTGGTGCGCGCGTTAAGTCATGAAACTAAGCATGCTTATCGCATAACGCCATTTAAATAACTGATAAAATGTTATTGGAATATTATGTAGTCCATTGTCTGTCATTTTATAGACACATAAAAAATCTATTGTTATGTATCTCCTGGAGATTGAGTTACGGTTAAGCAAGTAGTGACAATCAATACATGTCACAGTGGGACACAGTATTGTATAATTAATCAATTATTTGATTATACCAGAACCAACAACGTAATTATGGTAAATAAGTTGATTAATTTATTATATGACACCGATTGTTAGTGGCATGTATTCGAATAATCGAACAATTCAAATGTTTTAACAATAATACATATATACATACATAGATTAGATTCACGCCTGTTTCTCAGAGGAGTAGGCTGAGACTACGGATTTGCATTTGCTACGATCCTGACACACTTCTCTGGCTTCATTCACTTAAGAGGATACACTGAACAAATGCACTAACTTTCATCGAATAGTATAGGACTGTGAGAAAACCAATTAATCTAGAATTTTGATATAAGTAAATTGATGTCTTTAACTAGAATTTCCTAGTTTAAAAACGATATTGTGATTTTGGCTCAACCATAATTATTTTCGAAAACACCTCTGATAAATTACTATTTTTGAAATTACAAGGAAGTTACACTATTATTTTGCTTAGGAATTACTCAAATATATTCGTAACATCAATATTAGTAATTTGATAGCTCATTATTTCTATAACTAAAACCAATCATTTTTAAATAATATTTTAAGATTTAACAAACAATTTCTAAGCGCTCTCGATCATTGCGGGCGCATCGCAATTTTAGACCTTATGACCGCTCTTTAACGATTGATACACAATGAGTGTCAATGAGTACGTACCTACGTCACGTTTCACGGTGTCCCCTTAACAATAATATTGCCTCATAAACTCATAAGCACATAATTTCACACACTATACACATTAGCTAATACAATACGTAAACTACGTGTTTAGAAATAAATTCCAGTTTTTAAGTAAATTCTATCTAGTGCAAGCGTGACATTGTAACAAATTGCGATTCTAAGGTATGGTACGTTAGGGGTTTGGCGCTGCAGGATGTACAAACATCCCTGTGTCCTATACAGCAGCAATATTTGTAAACTAACTTTGTAATGCAAGATACTATTTAGTAATTTTGGTGGAATAATAATAATAAATAATAATAATATTCTACCACATACATACAACACCATCTAGCCCAAACTAAGCAGAGCTTATACTATGGGTACTAGACAATGGATAAACATACATATATACTTTCTTTTTGTAAATACATACATATTATACATAGAAACACCCAGACCAAGACAAACATCCATGTTCATGCACACAAATGTTTGACTTGTGCGGGAATCGAACCCGCGACCTCAGGCGTGGCAGTCAGTTACACTAACCACTACGCCATCGAGGCCGCCAATAAAATGTCAACTTACATTATAAGTGAGAACGTGAGTTTATTTTTTCGCGTAAATGTAGGATAGCGGGAGAGCTGGACATAACCCTCTCGCCTCCCTTTGTGGCTAGAGAGTACGCATCAGGCGCATTTCCCCAAGTAAAACCAAAAAAAAGGTTAGTAATAGTTCTTTTTTCTGGATGAAAGAGACGCTATGTCCTTTTCCGTTCCTCTGACAACTTGTATGCGAAATTCCATGATGATCGGTCGAGTAGTTAAGGAGTGGAAGCGTATTTCACGTCATCACATTTTAAGTCTTTCTGACTTATCCATTCTTTGCAGGATACCTTGTATATCATTTCATTTGATCCTTTACTAAATTCACCCAAATCCTTTCCAACTATTCAAGGTCCAACAATCCAACAACCAAGTTCCATCCATAATCATAACCATTTGACGTCGAACATTACCCAACCGCGGACTCAAAATGGCTCCTAAGAATTACGATGTAATAATTTAGGACCAGACGAGTAGCAATTTCACGATAGAGTGTGAGATAGTGTCGTTACAGTATATTATCTTGTGTGAGTGGTCTTAGCAGGAGCGAAAGGTACCTTTTGGTTATATTTCAAGTTTGAATACGTAAGCTTAGGAATACTAATAAGAATGTGATTGAGGCCACCTAGTAGTCAAAGTCAAAGTCAAAATAATTTATTCATTTAGATCACAAAATAACACTTATGAACGTCAAAATGTATAGGTTTTATGAGTAGTAGAGCCTCGCTGATTTCAGCATGAATGGGCCGGCTTGACTGTGGAACTACTACCCTCTCACAGAATATCGACGTGAAATAGCAGTGTTCCTACTGTTGTGTTTCGTTTGGTGAGTGAGAGTGCCGGAGGCCCAATCACGCTCTTCCCCCTTCTCGCTCCTTCTCCTTCCCACTTCCTTTTTTCCTAAAGGGTCGGCAACGCGCAAGTTATGCCTCTGGTATTGCATGTGTCCATAAGCTACGGTGACCACTTACCATCAGGTGGGCCGTATGCTTCTTTGCCAAAATAGTCGTACAAATTTTAGTGAGTTTACTAAGTTATTGAAACTACATTTAGGTTAGTTGCTAGGTTCAGGCAAAGGGTTCAGCCTATGAGAAGAAACCTGCAGGAAACTCACGGCCACTCTTTTAAATTTTGGCGGAGGATAATGGAGTAATTGTCTCAATATATAATGTTGTGGTGGTTTTGCCTATCTTTTGGCAGTAGGTAATAGGTATAACGAGACTCAGATGGTGTTATAGTCTGTTTAATTTCAGTAAAAGTAAAGCTTATATACTAGTGTGGCGCGTGTATACATTTGCATGCGTGTGCATTTTTAACTTATCTTAAGATGTGCTTTATCGAAATACGTGTAATAATGTAGTCGCTACAGTGATGATGATTGCTCTGCAAAAGGTCTTGTGCTCGATGCCCGTAAGATTTACTGGCACTTTTTTACTAAGAAATTCTTTGTACTGTGGGATTGATAATTGTACTCGGTAGATAGTAATAGAGCCTTAAAATCTGGTAAAATGTGGTGTAATGCATTTTTGCCTATTTTTTTAGACGCGAGGTTGGTATAAGACTATCTAATATGTATATAGCATTGTATATGTATATTTATGTATAGTTAATGAAATTTTGACATAGTTAGACCATGTCCTGGAATAACACGACATATCATACTTTTTCCCCAGAATATGTTCACGTGACATCTAGTTTTTAATAAATGCAAATTTCCTTTCCGTTTGCTCGATAGAATGTTATCGCGCTGAATATTTTAACTGTGAATACATGTTTTCATATTTCACCGTCACGTGACAAGTGGCGCCCTCTGTTGACATTCTTATACACACGTTTAGAAGGCATTATTTGCAATAAAAGAAAATATTTTTGTGAAAAATTTCAATATATTCCCCTTTATAGCCTCGAGGTGGTTACATAAATATTTATTGTATGAGTACGTGAGATCAAATTTACCTAACATGACGTTCTGGGAGGAAAATATTACTGGTAGCTTTTTGGAAAGATTTTGTCATATTTACTTTGCTTTTGAACAGTTCTAGTTCACAGATTTCGTCGCTTTTTTTGACTGCACGGTTGCTTGACACTTCGCCGAGTTAACACTCGGCGAAGTGTCGTGTGGGGATCGAAGCTATAACATAGCTTCGATCCCCACACGAGTAAAAATATGTGATCCACAAAGTGAAAGGTTTTTTAAATCTGACCAGACTGGATTGTTGTTTTGAAATTGGATTGTTTTGCCTTTACTCAAAACTAGATTTTGCCCGCGGCTTCACCCACGTAAATTTAGGTTAAGTTATGTTAATAACAATTTTTTTTCCTGGATTAAAAGTACCCTATATCCTATTCTGTACCCCTGACAACGTCTTCTCCTTAGCTTTTATTATTCCCAAGTCATTTGGGGTCGGCTTTCTTGTCTTACCGGATTTGACTGGAAATCAGTTTTACACGGAGCGACTGCCATCTGACCTCCGCAATCTGAAGGCTAAAGATATCCTAAGGCTAGACCAGTGTCAGGATATTAGAGGGCACTGACTTCCCAATTATGACTGCCATAGATGTTCATAGCAGCCGGGACCGACGGCTTAACGTGCTCTCCCAGACACGGAGCAGGCGATAATAATTGTCAATCAATACGCATATAATTTCGAAAAGTCATATAACTTCCGAAAGTCACAGGTGCGCGACGTGAGTTCGAACCCGAGGCCCTCTGCATTGCAGTCTGTTGGTCTTCCCACTGAGCTATCGCATTATTATTACAGTATAAAATTTTTTGTTTAATAATTAGTTTGGGCTAGATGTTGTGTGTATGTTGTAGAATATTATTATTATTATACGCGTACGAAGTCGCGCAACATCTAGTATGTTATAAAGTTACAATTCAATTTAGCTCATGTTACACTTTGCACCTCATTAGTCCATCTGAAATTGAGCTGGTAAGCAGTCGTGTGTTCTAAGAGCAGTGGCCTCCACACCGCCCTCATAGTAGCCGAGGCGATGTTGAGGTCTCTACTTTGACGGCCTGAGAAGGTGCTTTTTCACGCCCCGCTTGAAGGACCCAGGATTGAAGGGAAAAAGGAAACACGTGCCTTGGCAGAGAATTCCATGCCTTGGTCGTTCCGCAGAGGTATGAGGACCCAAACTTGTTGGTACGGTATTATAGATTACCAGATTATGCACGTCGCTTCGCTGGCGTAAATGTAGGTTATGTCAATTTTTATCCCTTGTCAACAGTGTTTTTTTGGATGAAAGATACCTCATGTTCTTTCTGTACTCCTGACAACGTGTATGCGAAATTTCATGATAATCCGTTAAGTACTTAAGGCGTGAAAGCGTAACAAATAAACAAACTCACATTCGCACTTACGAGTATGTATAATATTTAGTTACAATATTTGCCTATATCATCTAATATAAATCTTCTTGAGTACAATATTTGCCCATATCATCCTAACTAATATTATAAAAGGGAAAATGAGTTTGTTTGTTTGTTACCTTTTCACGCCTAAACCACGGAACCGATCATCCTAAAATTTTGCATATACGTTGACAGGTGTACAGAAACGGACATAGGCTACCAAAAGGTAGCCTATGTCCGTTTCTGTTCGGGATAAAAATCCCGAAAAAAATTACGGTTCCCGAGGAAAACAATAATAACGTTCTTATAGTAATATATGGCGCCACGTGTCTTTCGAATCATGATTGAATTATATTATTACAAGCAGAATACAACTCGAATTGATTGTCAAATTTTAAATCAACGCGAGCGAAGCCGCGGGCAAAAGCTAGTCTAATATAAATCTTCGTGAGCAAGGTAAGACCGTGAGATTAGTAAAACATGCATATTGAGATTGCATAACAATGCAAACATATAGAGAAAACCTAAAAGTAAGCTTCGGGACCCTATTACCGTCTATTTTTCATTCCCATTTATTACCCGAAAACGAATCAACGTTAAAGTGTGTGTAGCGTTATCTCGTTTTAATGCATGCAATAACATCTCTTAAAGAGGCCTTTGTATAAAAAACACTACTTATTGAAACGTATTTCACACACATCACTCCATGTTTTCCAAGATCTTCCTCTGTCCTTAATCTATTCTTCATATAATTCAAAATGGCTACCATATATCCCCAAAAAATCGCCTCACCGAAAAACCCCGTCTATAAATTGCCCCAACAGATTGTATTATTATTGCCACAATCCACGAAAAGGTTTCTTGTTTCCTTAAATAAAATGCAACCAACATTCGCTTAACACTCACACCATATCATCATTATTTGAGCCGAAATTCCTCTGGTGAACCGAATAGAACATTTCTCGGCACGCATGAAATAGTTCATTCATTACCACCAAATTACATAGACCTCTCGAATTCTATTCAATATCCCCTTTTACTTCTGATTTTGTTTAGTTAAAAGGTGGTAGGAAGATCAAGTTATAGTGTCTTTCACACTATATAGGTGCGGTGACGCGACAAGACAGTTCATACCCTTCATGTTTTTACTTTATCAAGGGCATGATTAAATTATTTGAATTAAACGTTCAAGATTATGTTTACGAGGCGGTTTTAAGAGCTATGTGTTAATTTGCTTCTGTGTGAAGTTATATAACATCATTATAATGATAGTACTGGCATTCAAGGACATTATAGACATAGAATTTGTTAGAAAATAAATGTTTGGATTTTAAGTCAGATTCCTAGATACTATAGCAAAAAGAAATAATTAGTTGCCATTAAAAATCTGTCCATTTACCCAATTTATCTATCAGTTAGGTTTTCAAATTCAAATTCAAATTCATTTATTTGTTTGCGAATATGGGTACATGAAGATCTTACATAGTTTACAAATGTGCATTGACCATATCCTACCATAAGGCATGCAAAACTAATAATAAACAGTTTAAAATGTACAAATTGAGGTTAGTAGTACCTCAATGTTATATAATAAATTAGGTACAAAACTGAAAATACAATTATAATTTATCTTGTAAAAATTCACTAACAGTATAGTAAGCTTTTGACAATAGCAATGTTTTAACTTTTTTCTTAAATATGTTAATATCTGCTATCTCGAGGACTGATCTAGGCAAATGGTTATATAGCAGTTGATTGTATAATCGCCCCTGATTGTAAAATATTATTGAGTGTTCATATAAGAACACTAACGGTTACTACTCGATGAGATTGCAAATGCGTTTTCGCAGGGGAGATAAGTATGAAAAACCTGCAAAAGACTACACAATATTTTACATTTATATATATATACGTACAGTGAGCTGCAGAAATGCATACCCATGTGAGTCAAAACTAAAATGGTATAAGCTGGTAATTGACGCCATCTAACGGCAATCAATAATGATACAAGAACTGTTCGTCGTTGTCGTTTATTTATATCGTAATAGATGGCGGTGCACTACTATATAATAAAAATAAGTAGATTTCTTAATAACTCAATGTTGATAAATTTACTTTAATCAATTTGGCAATCTCTATTCACAATAGTTTATTTAAAAAAGAACACATTTCAGGGTAAAACAAGAAGCAAATAACTACAAATGAATTTATACATTTATAGTGGGTAGTTTATTTTATACATAGTTTTGATGACTCGCTATTGCGTTCATACGCAAACATTATTCTGTCCCTGTGTTTAAATGTCTTTTCGGTTGAGATGATAATTTCTTACAAATTTCATCTACATATTTGCTAAAATGAGTACGCGTTGCAATATTTATAAAACAACGCCATCTAGGTCATTCATATTCATTCTAATTCGAGTGTTCACAGGATTTTGGACTTAAGGTATCCATGCACTATTACAGGTGACTGTACGTACGTAGTCTGAATATAAATTGATGAAATACCATTCCTTAAAAGTACCGTATGTATTTTTTAAATATGACAAATGACCTATTTTAATGTGTTTGTAATATTGCATAACCAGCTATCCCTCAGTAATAGTACTTTTTTCTGGATAATATCTTATCTTATGTGGGGGCCAGTCAATGCAGACCGGCGACACTTCGACCCAGAGGGATCTTTTGTGTAGACACTCTCCCAATAACGACTGCCATAGATGTTCATGCCAGCCGGGACCAACGGCTTAATGTGCTTTCCGACGCACGGAGCAGGCGATAATTGTCAATCAATACGCACATAATTTCGAAAAGTCATATAACTTTCGAAAGTCAGAGAGCTCTTCCTGGATAATAAGTACCCTATATCCTTTTCTGTACCTACCGTTGTAGCTACTCTTCTTAGTGTAGACATTTTTTCTTAAGCTCTAATAAATATAAGATTTAATCTTTGGGCTTGTTCAGATTTTAGGAAACAGGTACATTTGTACGTGATTCCTAAAAAAAATACTTTGACTGAAGATGAAAACATTATATAGAGAAGTTGCCAGCTATTTTTACTAAAACTTACAATGAAGCCTGACCTTTATTATACAGACTATGCTACATCCAAGGAGCTTCAAGTTATCTTTACGGGCTTAAAAACTTAAAAAATGTTGAGGATCAACAACTTACCCCTAAGTTACTTAAGTTATAGCTTATAAACGCCACTGGGTGGATAACCACAGCATTAAAATATAAACAGAGAATGCGCTTAAATTAAAAGTTCCTTTCGTGTTAACGTAATTTATGCATTTAGAGTGAGATGCATAAGTTTCGTGAAGTTTCGGATAATACCGTGAGATTAGTGGCATTTTAAAGTAGGTGTTAATTAAAATGAGGAATGTAGAAGTGAGAAGAGAGTTTGCTGTAGTGGTTTGATGGAAAATTAATTATATTTGAACAGTATTTTAATTGTTAAATGGAGTTTTGTAGACGTTATATCTTTAATGATTTGATTATTACGTCTTGAGAACATTGTTTTGTAGACGAGTGATAAAAAATATGTTTTCTACTAAAGTCTTTATAAGTTGCGTTCAATTCAGCATACATTAATGTTTATATTATTAAACTATTTAGGTTTACAATTTCCATGACGTTTCGGTTGCTTTTCAGTTGCCATGGTCACGGGAAGACTAAATAGTTAAGGCTGCCTGTCCATTGAAGCGGAGCGAGGCTGCGGAGCGAAGAAACGAAGAAATATTTAACCAATAGGATTGCATAAAATCTCCGCCCCGCTCCAGTATGCAATCCTATTTGTTAATATTTCTCCGTTTCTTCGCTGCGCAGCCTCGCTCCGCTGCAATGGACAGGCAGCCTAAGAGTTTAAACTTATGTAATAATAGTGTTTCAAAAATAAACGACGCGTATATAAAATCATTTCAACATTTTCGTACACGATAAACAATATTATGTATTACTGTTTTATAATGAAAATATTTATCAAAGTTATTATATTATTAATTCATAAAATGGTAAAACCTTTTTGGAAAATATGTTCAATTTGAATTGTTATGTCACGATTATATAACTGTCAGTTGAATAAATGTAAAGTTATCTCAAATGTATGGCAGGCGATGGCACTTGTGATATAATGCTCGCATTAGTACAGGTGTCAAAGACGCATACCTAATACTTGTCATATTCTTATAAAATTGTGAAATAATCATTGTTAAAAAGTGTGTATTATTATAATGCTGCCAAATACGATACTACTAACTATGCCTAATGAAATCTAACTTGTTATAACGTAAGATCCCTTTATATGTTTTATACCGTGCGAACTAAAAATCCGCAAAGACCTTTGTCGCTTTACGCGTATTGACTCAAAGCCATTCAAATGGCCCGTGACCCGTTCACCCACCAGCATCACCCACCAGTGGGTCCACGGGAAATTTCCGTTTACCGACTGCATTATGGCGGGCAATTATCGATATGATTTCAATCCAGTCGCCATGCGTGCACAAACTTGCCATTGCATTGTTTTGGCCTACTGATAAAATACTTACTAGTCATTTAATGGTCATATGTCACCCAAATGTCTTTCTTTAAAATCTTTCACATTTTTTAATATTCGCTTTGAGTAAGATTAGAAGATTTCCATTATCATTATTCTGGGTGTTCATTTGGACAGTCAATTGCAATTCACAGAACATTACGACGAAATGATTAGTGCGGCGTACCGAGCACTCGGATTTGTTCTACATTCAGCAAAAGAATTCCGAAAGCCTTCAACGATACTGATCGATGATCCTTTATAATAGTTATGTGCGTAGCCGTTTAGAATATTGCAGTAAGAGGATTGAGGGTATACAAAAAAGATTTGTTCGTCATTTGGCTTATCGATTTAAAATCGGTACGCCAATTATTAAATCATACGAAAAAAAACTAAAATATTGTGAAATTGTGTCTCTTGAATCGCGTCGCATGGTTGCTGACCTAATGTTTCTATACAAGCTACTTAACAATAAAATTGACTGTCCAGATCTTCTGAGCGAATTCTCCATTAATGTAACTTACAGAGTCCCACGTCATCCTAGCTCTCTTTTCAATATTCCTCGTCATCGTACGAATCTTGGTAAATACTCTCCCATTGCAAGACTGTCGAGGCAATATAATAGCATAGCCACAAACGCGGTAGACATAGACATATTTGACGACGTATTAATGAAATTTAAAAGAAATATCTACGATAACATTTCCGTGTGAATGTTGACAAACTTCAATTACTCACTTTATTAGTAGTTCTAATTGTAATCATTTTTATATTTTAATTTTTTAATTGCAGTAAGTACCTAATTTTATCGGACATTTACAATACATTTACATTATTAATTTTATATTTTAATTTGATTGTTATGTAATGTATATTGAATTTATTATTTACAGTAATTCATACAAATTTATGTGACTGTAATACTAATGAAATTTACTGGATTCTGATATAATTTGATATAATTTACTTTTACTTTACTTTTAATATTTATCTTTGTTTCTTATGTCATATTATTAATGTAATGTTTAAAATGTAATGCATGCTGAATTCGCCTGTAATTAGTTTTACAATAAAATTGGTTAGACTCAAAATGTTTTTCTTATGTGTATGTGATATTGTAGTAACTGTTGGTGAATCTTAATAAATAAATAAATAAATCACGCGAATGTTACACATTTCTTAGGATTTGATGATAACATGCAACGTTAATACCGTAGACTACTTATATATGTATGCTAATTAACTATCTTTTTATTTTTTTTATTTTGCTCGTCAAAATGACCACACTCCACCTGATGGTAAGCAGTCGTGTGGTCTAAGAGCAGTGGCCTCCACATCGCCCCCACAGTAGCCGAGGCGATGTTGAGGTCCCTACTTTGACGGCCTGAGAAGATGCTTTTTCACGCCCCGCTTAAAGGACCCAGGATTGAAGGAAGAAGGAAATACGTGCCTTGGCAGAGAATTCCATGCCTTGGTCGTTCGGCAGAGGTATGAGGACCCAAACTTTTTGGTACGCGCTCTAATCGACTCTACCGTGTAAGGATGGCATCTGAGCCCAGCATGCGTTGTTCTGGATAGGAAAGGCGAGGGTGGGATAAGGTGGAATAACACTTCAGAGCACTCCCCGTGGTATATTCTGTAGAAACATGCCAATGAGGCAATGTCCCTACGGAGTTGCAGAGTTGCTCCGATGATACGGACAGCCCGCCGCTGTAACCAGTCGAGAACGTCCAGCAAGTACTGCGCGGAGCCATCCCAAAGATGAGAACAGTACTCCACGCAAGGGCGCACTTGTGCCTTATACAATAGGCACAGTTGCCCAGGCGTGAAGAACCGCCTCACCCTGTTCAGAACTCCGAGTTTTCGCGAAGCTTGCTTAATGACGCTCTCGATATAGGTTTTCTGATTAAGCGAGCGGCAAAAATCCATACTTAAGATGGAGAGGCTGTCACGTATCACCAGTGGAGTGTTCTTCAGAGAAGGGAGGGGAAGGAACGGAGACTTTTTTGTTGAAAACGCGCATGCCTGGGTCTTCTTGGCGTTAAACTCGACCAAGTTCTTAGCACCCCATTCATAGATGCGGTCCAAGGTCTGGTCAAGTTCAACGACAACATTCTGTCTTTTCCCCTCAACCTCAGCCTGTTTGGCCCCGGGATGTCCGAGATATCGCCCATGCACGGTACTGTCGTCCGCATAACAATGTATGTTGCCGAGATTCAACATATCATTGATATGCAGAAGAAAGAGCGTAGGGGATAAGACAGAACCCTGAGGCACTCCTGCATTGACCTGCATAAATTTGGAAGCGCGACCGTCGCAAAGGACCCGAATACGACGCTTCTGCAGGAAGCTTGCAATCCAGGTGCTCAGTTGAGGGGGCAAGCCATAGGCCGGAAGCTTGGAAAGAAGAGACCGGTGCCAGACTCTGTCGAAAGCTTTGGCTATGTCAAGGCTGATAGCCAAAGACTTGCCGTGCTTGTCCTTAGCCTCACCCCAGAGGTGCGTGACGAAATTCTACCTTATAATGATTTTAATACGGTTTAATTTTACATATAACTTTCTGAACTATTAAATTAATTGTGCAAATCTACTTACGCGTCACGCGACCACCGTGTTGATGCGGCGCGGGCGCGGCGGCCAAATGAATCATGCGAGCTCCTCGCCCACCGCTGCGCCGCCGCGCCACCGCGTCGTCGCGTTACCGGGCGAGTGAGGCACCATTAGGTATGTCGTATGCCGTAAGTGCAAGTGAGACGGTAATAATACGGATCGCTAAACCATTAATGGCAACCGTTAGTAGGTTATTATTATTATTATTGAATATTATATTTATATACATTATACTATTGCACCAATTTATTTAATTCATATTTGATATATATCAATTACATACTCATCAATTATAATTTATATATATATATCTTACGTATGTATTTTTATTTCTTTTATTTTTTTAATGTGGAACATGTTAAAGAGTAGCTGATGTACGTCCGGGCGTCACTTGGGGTTACCACATAACATCAGGGTTGGTTTGAGGTATAAACCGCAAACCAACAATAAAGCTGAGTGGTAACCTCGTTTTTCATTATGTATGTACTTTTTTTTGTTTTTGCTGTTAATATTTGTCTGTATTTTGTGTACCTATATTTTGAAAAATAAAAATGGTTTCTCTTACTTACTTACTATATCTACACTTAACCTGATCCTTCAGTTATTTTCCAGCAGCCACAAAAAACTGATAATCATGCTCTTAACACTGTCGAACATTTGACTTTTTTCTTTAACGATAATCGACTTCCATTCTAACCAACCGTAATCCACAGCCTTTAGAAATAAGTCAGCTATTAATCCCATTCATTCCGTAAGCTACCGCTTTAAAGATTTGAACCTATTGCTACCATTTTTTTTATTCCCTGACATTTAAGCCAGTTTCCTTAATTTCCATTCCATTAATTCGTACCGTAACGTCGGGTAGATCCTAAAGTTATACTGAAGCGGTAAGCCATCGTATTTAATTTCCTATCCGAATAATTATAGCCATCAGCACTGGGCTTAGATAACTAGCTGAGAAGCGTTTCTTAATTACTTGTAAATTGAAAGAAATTCCACGTAGCGCCGGTATCGGTGACATTAACTTATAGCTAGCTTTAATCTAAATTTTATCTTTGCATAGACATTTAACTTGGCCATATTTTATTTTTACTACAAGATTTTTTTATATACATACATACATACATAGATTCACGCCTGTTTCCCAGAGGGATAGGCAGAGACTACGGATTTCCATTTGCTACGATCCTGACACACTTCTCTGGCTTCATTCACTTTCATCACAATCCTCATACACGCCCGTCGGTTCAAGGAGCTCTTAACCTAGCCTTTGTCCAGAACGCCTCCGATCTGATCGAGAAACGTTCGCCTAGGTTTTCCTCTTGCGACTGTTCCATTCACACTAGCCTTATAAACTTTCTTAGTCAGTCTTTCTTCGTCCATTTTTTCTACATATCCAAACCAGCTTAACATACCCTTTTCTATTCTAGTCACTATATCAACTTTTTTTATATAGGATTTTTTCTTCTCTTGAGAGTAAAAATTCAAGTCAAATTCGTATTAGTGGCAGGTATGCTTGCGAATTGTCTGATGACAAGCGGTAACAGCTATTGTGTTTTTTAGACGTAACAAAAGAAAAGCACTACCAAGCCATAACCAAAGAACGACCGTGACTTCAACTTCTTTACCACCTATGGATTGTAATCAAGCAAACTGTCATTGTGATGGTAAGCAGTTACCGTTGCCTATATAAAGAAAACGAATACTGGAGAGAAGGAAAATTTAGAAAATAACTATTTCCGCGGGTGTGATGTACTTTCACTCATCGAACGCAACGTAACAGTATGTGAACTGCAACGCTTATGTTCACTATTGATTATAAAGTTTAAGGTACTGTGATCTGTTAAATAAAATTGGTTGTCTGTAAAGTCGGTTTACGGATGATAGTTTAACGTGACAACGTGATACAAGCCGATCGTGCCTTTCACTCGCTCGTGTAGCGCTCTCGCTCCGATCGTAACGTTACAATGAGCGTAACGGGACAATGAGCGTAACGGGACAACGGGTCATCCTTTTTCGTGCGTGCAGCCGGCGTTCATCGATTTATTAGACGTTGTCACGTCAAATTTTTTTTATAGAAATTTGCTTATAATCTACGACAGCCTCCTGCCGACACATTGCCAAACTCTGAGAAGTTTCTGACAGAAAAACTCAATAATATTTTCTCCGATCCAAAATTATAACATTGCTAAAAACCGCAAAAATAAATATTGTTGTCACGATATTAACCAAGTTTGAGGCAAAACTAGTTGACATGTTTATTAGTCAAAGTAAATACATATTTATTTATTTAGATTACAAAGTAACACTTATGAAAATTATTGAATTTAGTAAAGTTACTGATTTTACTTTTACGTTCCTACGTTCAGAGAAATGCCTCTTTGAAATCGCTATTATAATCCTAACTTCCTAATATTATAAAAGCGAAAATGAGTTTGTTTGTTTGTTACCTTTTCACGCCTAAACCACTTAACCGATCATTCTGAAATTTTGCATATACGTTGTCAGGTGTACAGAAACGGACATAGGCTACCTTTCATTCCGAAAAAAATTACTGTTCCCGAGAAAAACAACAATAACGTTCTTATGATAATAGATGACGCCACGTGTCTTTGAATTTATTATTGAATTATATTATTACAAGCAGAGTACAACCCGAACTGATTATCAAATTCTAAAGTAACGCGAGCGAAGCCGCGAGCAAAAGCTTGTATATAATAATTTCAACACATACAAATTTTTACAATTTTACCTAAATTGTAAAAATTTGTATGTGTTGAAATTGTACCAGGTGTTGCAATCATTATACCGTATATTACTGACCAATGAAATCTGACATTATATATTTCACTAAATACTTAATAATAATAATAATAATATTCTATTACATACACACAACACCATCTAGCCCAAACTAAGCAGAGCTTGTACTATGGGTACTAGACAATGGATAAACATACATATATATATATATATATATATATATTTGTAAATATATACATATTATACATAGAAACACCCAGACCAAGACAAACATCCATGTTCATGCAATGTTTGATTTGTGCGGGAATCGAACCCGCGACCTCAGGCGTAGCAGTCGGTTATAATACTAACTACTACGCCATCGAGGCCGACAAATACTTATTATTAGTCAGGTTTCTTCATAGGGAATCATCCAAATCTTCCGACTACTATATAAACGTCAATATCTGTCTCACCTATATTGCATCCATTAGTGTTAACAACAGAACATTAAATCCGCGCCATTGTCCTTGTGTAGCGGCTATAACTGTCCTTATTACTATATCTCGTTTGTCATCAATGTGATATCTTATTTTAACCCCATTACATTTTGTGATGAGAACAATAATCCCTATGCGATTGTAATGGCGATAGCTATGTAGTATTACTGCCTTGGGTTTTTACTATTTAGGTTCGATTATTAATTTTTATAGTGTGACTTTGCCTGTCCGTCTGTTCGTCTGTCTGTCACAGCTTATCTCAGTTCTATAATGACTTAAACTACAGAAACAATATAAAATGTATTGCTCGCGGTCATTTATGACCAGCATGGCGTTCAATGTGTTAATAATGTTTGTCTAACTTTACTACAAATGTATACAATGTTTTTTAACAAAATTATAAACCGACTTCAAAAATACTAAAAAATTATATTTTATTCTTAATTAAGCAGCGATAGCCTAGTGGGAAATCGTTGGACTGCCACGCAGAGGTCTCGAGTTCCAACCCAAGGCGCGCATCTCTGACCTTTCGAAGTTATATGCGTAATAAATAGTTAAAAATCGCTTGCTCTAACGGGGAAGAAAAACATCGTGAGGAAACCTGCATGTCTGAGAGTTCTCCATAATGTTCTCGAACATATGTAAAGTCTGCCAACCCGCACCAGGCCAGCGTGGTGGACTATGGTCTAATTCTTCTCACAGTGAGAAGAGGCCCGTGCCCAGCAGTGGGACAGTTCAATACAGGGCTGATAATATTAAGCTCCCAATGGAAATCTCAGATAATTTTTATTTATTACATGCACATTTCGTCACCTATGACCAAGGCCCCACGTCCTTACGTGGGGCCTCGGTCATAGGTGACTCGCCCTTGCGAGCCTATTGCTATCAACCGTATAATATCAGACATCGAGCTTTTGATATTTAAAAAAAAAAGCCTAATTCCATTAAGGCCTCATACACAGCTGTCGCATTTACTAACGCTAGCGAGGCAAACAAAACTAATTTATACTTGCTTACATACCTACATAAAAATACCAGTTATATTTTTTTACCAGCTGAAGTACCCAATTACTTTGCGAAACTTACAGTTTCTAGCGTCTTCATGCTACTTTTATGTTCATAAAATAAATTTAGTACAAACACAGCTTTAGCAGAGGTCTATTGTACTCCATCTTACTTTGTTAGTTAACCAAAGAGGTGCTCATAAACTACTTAAGATGAAACACTAAAATAAGGCCTCATTTATTATTTTATAGTAGCACTGAAACGTGAAATGGTCGTACTAAAATATAAATCACCCGAGTTTATTTTAATAAGAGGTGCCTTTTGTTTTAGTAGAATATTTGGATTTTGATTGATCTCGTGGTTCGGCGGCAGTTAGGTATAATACATAAGTATTTAACATTAAAAAAATCCAATCCATCTAAATTATTCTTCTGTATTTTTGAATTGTGATTATATCAGCTATATTATACCTAAGCATCGTTGTTAATTGTATAAATGCGTATGTGAATTTGTTTGTTTGTTAGTTCATTATGCTTTGGTCGGTCTATCGGTCGAGGAGTTAAGGCGTGACCTTAACTGCTCGACCGATCATCATGAGATTACACACACGTTGCCACACATAGGGTACCTTTAATCCAGTAAAAAGTACTGTCCCGAGGGCTAGGAATTTATAGACAAAATCTAGATTACAGCGAGTTCAGCCGCGAGAGAAATTTTTTTTTTATTATACAACTAAAGTGGCAAACTAGCATATGGCTCACCTGATGGTAAGTGGTCACCGTAGCCTATGGACGCCTGCAACACCAGAGGCATCACTTGCGCGTTGCCGACCCTTTAGGAAAAGAAGTGGGAAGGAGAAGGAGCGGGAAGAGGGTAAGGGAGTGATTGGGCCTCCGGTACTCTCAGTCACCGAACGAAACACAACAGTAGGAATACTGGTACTTCACGTCGATATTCTGTGAGAGGGTAGTCCTTCCCCAGTCGAGCCGGCCCATTCATGCTGAAATCAGTGAGGCTCTACTACTCTAATCAGCGAGGCTCTACTACTCTAGTCAGCGAGGCTCTACTACCTTGTTTGTTATAATTTTAAAAGATAAAGGCAATCGAAATATCTTAAGTGTGCATCGACTTATGTTACTGACTGTACAAGCTTGCGCGTTTTGTTCGCGATCACGTGTTTAATTACCGGTATGGTAAGTTTTCCTGTTAAATCTGGTCTATACTGAATGCAGGTTGTCAGAGGTACAGAAACGGACCTTGCATTCAGAAAAAGAAGAATAAATCATTTACATAACCCACATTTACGCAAGCAAAACCACTAACAAAATCTAGCAACTTATAAAAAAAATAAACGAATAAAACTACATGTTGTTATCGCACGATCAATGACTGCGAACGTGTATAAATGGTCGTCGATCACAGATTATTGGATACCTACCGATAGCGCTGCTCATCAATCCGTATCGCGAAGAGATTTCCTAAGGTCATCTGTCCACTGTAATTGATATACACTGTAATCTGTGCGTAGGTAATAAGTTAACGGTTCGATATACTTATGATAAAGGCAACCGATTAGACCTTCAATTAATGACCTTGTTTTTTTAATGGCAACTCCCGCACTACTATTAATTCCTGTATAGCATAGATATATTTCAAACACTCAAACAAAGAACAGCGAAATAACTATTTGTGGTTCACATATTATTAATAATTAAGCAGCGATAGCTCAGTGGGAGACCAACAGAATGCAATGCAGAGGGCCTCGGGTTCGAACCCACGTCGCGCACCTCTGACTTTCGGAAGTTATATGACTTTTTAAATTATGTGCGTATTGATTGACAATTATCGCCTGTTCCGTGCTTCGGAGGGCACGTTAAGCCGTCGGTCCCAGCCGGGACCATACCGAGTGCCATAACGAGTGCCATAGATGTTCATGGCAGCCGCCATGAACATCTATGGCACTCGTTATTAGAAAGTCAGTGCCCTCTAATATCCTGACACTGGTCTAGCCTTAGGGTATCGTTAGCCTTCGGGTTGCGGAGGTCAGATGGCAGTCGCTCCGTGTAAAAACTGATATCCAGTAAAATCCGGCTAGACTAGAAAGCCGACTCCAAGTGACTTGGGAATAATAAAGGCTAGGGAGAAGAGTCATGTTTATTGTGTTGTATATTAAATATACAACACAATAAACATGACCAACACATCGCTAAGTTATTTCTCATATAGATCATTAACAGAATTTCACGCATGGCCGGGCATGAAACGCAATCGTTGTTCAAAAAAGCAAACGGACCGTGTTGCACTATGATTAATGATGGGTATGATATTAATGAGTCGTATTATATTATTGCTGTTTCTTTCTAGAAATATATTTGAATGGGACATTAGAAAAAGAAAAGCAAACGTTATCTGGCCTGCGAGCGATTCGCCACTTAAATAATTATTCGACTGTTAATTGAAGCCGTTTCAATATTAAACATTCTTTTGGCTAAGCCCCAAACAGAGGGATTATAAGTTCAACGTATTGTCTGTAGAAACGTAGCTCCTTAACGGATGAACTGAATTTGATTTAGACTTTTTGTATCTAGATCGAGAGTGTTCTCAACTCTTATTTTGTGTTCTTAGTTCAAAGAGCATTAGCGCTGTTCTAGTTGACAAAGGGAAATAAGCAGGTTTCACAGCTCTGAGCGATATTTTATATGGTATCCAATTACTCCAATGATAATGCAAGAACATGGTAATGGTTAACTTAGGCTGTGAACGAGCATGCGGATGAAGAGCCAATGAAGCGAACAAGATATGCGAGGTTCGTAGTAAGCAGAAATTCATAGTTAACCTGTCAGAGACACAGGTGTGATTATATTATGGATGTATTTCTGTATGTAATAATATGATAAATATTTATTAAAAATATTAAGGAAAAGAGAATTTTTCTCTTCATGTCGTAGTACCCAGTAGCATAAGGTAACGGTTATCCATAAGGTTGAGCGAAAAGGCTTCGATTCAATTAAGTCGAAAAAAGTGCAATTAGGTTTTTCTATTAGGAATTTTGTCAGTAGTAGTGTCTGAAGTAAGGCCCAGTATCTACTAAATTAAAGTTATTAGGCGGACCTTTCAGTAGGTAATATTTTTTATTAAGTATGTATGTATTTACTCATGTATATATACTACTAAGATATGTAAGCCGAAATAAATGCCAAATATTAAAAAGTAAATTATTATTTAAGTATTATAAAAATGCATAATAATATCTAAATACAATTTTTAAATTATAACTACACAAAATTATAATACGACGAGGAGATCGTAGTCGAGTGCATTTGTGTTATCAGAATAACACACAGGTTGTTCCTTATATACATTATACAGGGGACCTCTGTACTTTATTCCAGCTGTCCAAAGGTTCGGGCTGGGCGTTGATTAATTAATTCAGAACTTTTGATTTTATATGTTATATTAATTTCGTCGTCGTTTCGGTACTACTAAACGTGAACAAAGGACAATAAAATTACATACATTTTCTAATTTATAATAAGTTGAATGGATTACGATATGTCGGGGAACTATTTTGCCATATATTGGCAATTTCAACAAATTTATTAGCTTTAAGTTCGGCTTGCGGTTTGTACTCAGGGAAAACTATTTATTGGATTCAGAACATTGCTAATTTGGCAAAGTTTTGTATGTCGCTGGGGGTGGCAATTTGAGACATAGTAGGTTAATTAGTAATCCTGAGTGGTTTATCTTATTAGACAAAGTTGCTCTATCTGTTTGTAAAAAGCATTATAATCAAATCAGATTAACTCTATTTACAAAAATCTGGCCTAACAGAAAAAATATTAACAGCTAGTCGATTGCTGTGTTTGGCCGACTGAATTAGCATCACCTGAATTAAGTTTCATGATGACAAGTCGTTGATTAGCCTTTAAAAACTTGGTGTCTATCCACCAAGCGTAGGAATTCATAGGAATCTGTAATAGCAGCCCATTCTAGTGGTTACTAGAGAGCTTCATTGGTTTTATAAACTTATCAGATAACTTTATCTGTCAAGTTTATAAGTCCTTTAAAATACTCACTAATAATAATATTATCAGCCCTCTATTAAACTGTCCCACTGCAAAAAATCGCCCCCTGTGGGTCGTAGCGTGATGTTATATAGCCTATAGCCTTCTTCGAAAAATAGGCTATACAACACTAAAATAATTTTTCAAATCGAAGTAGTAGTTCCTGAGATTAGCGCGTTCAAACAAACAAACAAACAAACAAACTCTTCAGCTTTATAATATTATTAGTATAGATTAACAATTTTATTTCATTACTTTTATGACAGTTCATTATATATTATTCAGTATACTATAATTTTTTATGATGATTAACTTGCCAAAAGACTGCATTGCAAAAATTTCTGCAATAAAAACTAGTTATGCGTGGTTCATACACACAAGTGACGTGAATGATCAGAGGTTGAAGTCTCACGAAAAGTAGAAATGTTTGACTGAAGACATACGTATCTTACTTTAGCCAGGTATTGAACCTGATACCTCATGCAAAGCAGCTGCATTCACCATCACCGCTCTACTGAGGCGTTCACTTCAAATTCGCTCACAATAACAAATGTCATATTTTAATGCGACCCTCAAAGTTTTCTATCACTTAATATTTTAATGACCGTCATATCTTCATAGCTATTCAAAGCCCTTTATGAATACAAGATGTTGATGATATCATTAAAACAAATAAATACAGCAATCATTGTGAATAAAATTCAAATGCCCCTAAGTAAAGCGTATAAAGTAGGCTCAGAATATAATAAGTACTGAAAAATATCCTTTTAGAGTTTGTGTTTGACTTAGCTATCACAATTAAGGCTTGCTCGGACTTAATTAATAAGTCCCAAAATTTTGCGAGTTTTTGTGACAGTCACAACGGCTTAGCTTACTTAAATTAATCTTCATTTAATTTCAACATCAAAGCTTAATATACATATATTTACTAATATATATCCAACTTAGCTCAGTGGGGACACCAACAGACTGCAATGCAGAGGGTCTTGGGTTCGAACCCACGTCGCACACCTCTGACTTTCGGCAGTTATAATTATGACTTTTCAAAATTATGTGCGTATTGATTGACAATTATTATCACCTGCTCCGTGCCTCGGAGAGCACGTTAAGCGATCGGTCCCAGCTGCCATAAACATCTATGGCAGTCGTTGTTGGGAAGTCAGTGCCCTGTAATATCCTGACACTAGTCTAGCCTTAGGGTATCGTTAGCCTTCGGGTTGCGGAGGTCAGGTGGCAGTCGCTCCGTGTAAAACAGATATCCAGTCAAATCAGGTTAGACTAGAAAGCCGATCCCAAGTGACTTGGGAATAATAAAGGCTAGGGAGAAGAAGATATCCTACTTATTACAACGCTTCAATTAACTTGGTGCATATCAAGCAAAAAATATAATAATAATATCAGCTCTGTATATCTTATCTTATCTTATGTGGGGGCCAGTCAGTGCAGACCGGCGACATTTCGACCCAGTGGGATCTTTTGTGTCGACACTCTCCCAATAACGACTGCCATAGACGTTCATGGCAGCCGGGACCAACGGCTTAACGTGCTTTCCGAGGCACGGAGCAGGCGATAATTTTCAATCAATACGCACATAATTTCGAAAAATCATATAACTTCCGAAAGTCAGAGGTGCGCGACGTGGGTTCGAACCCGAGACCCTCTGCATTGCAGTCTGTTGGTCTCCCCACCGAGCTATCGCTGCTCTCAGCTCTGTATAAAACTGACCCATTGATGGGCATGGACCTCTTCTCAGTGTGCGAAGGGTTAGGCTTTAGTCCACCACGCTGGCCCAGTGCGGGTTGGCAGACTTCATATGTCATCGAGAATATTATGGAGAACCCTCAGACATGCAGGTTTCCTTACAATGTTTCCCTAATTAATTACTTAATAATACTAGCAGTCGCCTAGTGCTCGAAATTCGACCAAAGTTTGCCTGTAAGATATTGCTGATATATATGTCATTATATATTGATATATGTAACCATAGTTACGCGCTTCGACTGCGTGTATCAAATGCATGGTTGTGTGCGTGTCGTGTTTTTTCATTAATTGAATGTATTTCTAATGCATATTTGATATAAATATTAGGATTCGTCACTTCTTCCTGTATAAACTATAAGTGTGCGAAATTTCATACCGTTTCATTCCGTCCGCCCAATTTTCGTAAAAAGGGATCCAAAGTTTTCGCTTCACGTATTAATATATAGATTCTATTATATTCTATCACATACACACAACACCATCTAGCCCAAACTAATCAGAGCCTGTACTAAAGGTACTAGACAATGGATAATCATACATTAAAATTTATACTTTTAATTTTTTTGTAAATACATACATATTATACATAGAACCCTGACCAAGGCAAACATCCATGTTCATGCACACAAATGTTTGACTTGTGCGGGAATCGAACCCACGACCTCAGGCGTGGCAGTCGGTTACACTAACCACTACGTCATCGAGGCTATTTGGATAAGTCAGAGATGCGCGACTTGGGATCGATGTCGAGACCTTGGCATGGCAGTCCAACGGCTTTCCACTAGGCTATCGCTGCTACAATATGAATAATTATGAGTGAAAATATGAATAATTAATTAAACACCATACTCGTTTTCAATCTATTGACGTCCATAGTCGGCCTCGGTGGCGTAGTGGTTACCGCCTGCCACGCCTGAGGTCGCGGGTTCGATTCCCGCACAAGTCAAGCATTTGTGTGCATGAACATGGATGTTTGTCTTGGTCTGGTTGTTTCTATGTATAATATGTATGTATTTACAAAAAAAAAAGTATATATGTATGTTTATCCATTGTCTAGTACCCATAGTACAAGCTCTGCTTAGTTTGGGCTAGATGGTGTTGTGTGTATGTGGTAGAATATTATATTATTATATTATTTAATTTTAACGCTATATGCGTGGCAAAGGCATTGCATGGCATTTCGAAATATAAATAACTATCTTTTGCCCGCGGCTTCGCTCGCGTTAATTTAGAATTTGACAATCAATTCGGGTTGTACTATGTTTGCAATAATATAATTCTATCATGATTCGAAAGACACGTGGCGCCATCTATTATCATAAGAAGGTTATTGTTGTTTTCCTCGGGAACAGTAATCTTTTTCTGGATGAAAGGTAGCCTATGTCCTATTCTGTACCCCTGACAACGTGTATGCAAAATTTCATGTTGATCGGTTGAGTAGTTAAGGCGTGAAAGCATAACCAACAAACAAACAAACTCATTTTCGCATTTATAATATTAGTTAGGATTAGGAAATTAGGATTAGGATAGGATTAGGATTAGTTAGGATAAAACGTTTATTGCAAGTTCATAAAACTCATAGTTGTTAGTAAAACTTAGCCTAAGTGTTAGTTTTTAATTATTTAACTTTTGTCGCTGCGATATGTATGTCGCAGCACCTTCGCATATAAGGACAATCTAACCTGTCCGCAATCATTGCCAGCACTGTGCTGGAACTAGCCCGCACCCTGCGAACTAAAGAAATACAACGCTTGCGCATTGTTGTGTAAAAGCAATCAGTTCGTGCTTCGGCGAACATTGCTGAGGCACTGCAGTAGCGAGGTAGTCCCAACACAGACCTGAACGCATTGGTGAACTGTAAGCGGAGAGCACTGTATGATTTCAAAGTTAAGATAGTCCATAGGCTGCAAGTATAGAGCGAAGTACAATAAGCTTTGAATAGCGCAATTTTAGCTTCAACAGAGCAGCTCGGAGATCTATGTGCTATCATGTTCGCTCGTACTGACAGTGCCCTCCGCTCCCGTTCAATATCAGTATCGTCTTTAAGGTCGGTTGTAACTATGTGCCCCAAATATTTAAATTGTTCTACCCTAGTTAGAGGACTACCATACAGTCGAATAGGGGGCACATGAGATGGTTGCAATTTACCGGCCTTAAAGACTATGTACTGGCTCTTGGTCAGTCTGATCTCAGCATGAATGGACCGGCTCGTCCGGGGAAGAACTACCTTCTCACAAAATATCGACGTGAAATAGCAGTATTCCTACTGTTGTGTTTCGTTCGGTGAGTGAGAGTACCGGAGACCGAATCACCCCTTACCCCCTTCCCGGTCCTTCTCCTTCCCACTTCCTTTCCTAAAGGGTCAGCAACGCGCTAGTGATGCCTCTGGTGTTGCAGACTTCCATAAGCTACGGTGACCACTTACCATCAGGTGGGCCGTATGCTTGTTTGCCACCTAAGTTGTATAAAAAAAAAATTAAGTATATTTTAAGCCATGAGTATCAGCATAGGTTTCACAGAACTTTAAAAGTTTTCTAAGCCCGCAGACCGACGCGCTCAACAATAGCATGTCGTCTGCGTAACTCAGGTTATTGACACAGACATCATTTATTTATTTATTAAGGTTTACTCACAGCACATACATACATGTTACAATAAATATTTTAAAAGTGGTACATATAGTCTCATGCATATGCCTATTATGAGTTAACACAACATTGTCATAATATATACTTCTCATTAAGACATGCTACTTTATCATCAATATAACAGCCGACTCGCTGGCTGCTGAGTGCGACGATCAATGCGTTTATATAGAGGTTAAAGAGTACTGGCGAGGTCAAACCTCCTTGCCTCACCCCACACTCCAAATAAATGATAATTGAAGGACTTTAGATTTAATTGTGCTTTGATTTAATGATATAAAGTAAAATTGAAGGCAAGATCAGTAGAGGCGTAGGCATAATTGGGTATTGGTAGGTCAACTTTGTCTTATGCGGGTATTGAACCTGCAACACGTGGCTCCTGATTTCAGCGTGGCTTATGTGAAAGAGAATAATTTAGTGTACGGAGGTGAACAATTTATTGTAACCACAATCATTAGGGTGTTACCAGACCAATCGTTCGATCGTCGATCGACGTCATCGATCGATGGTAGAATGGATTGGTCGACGTCGATCGATAGTTTCTACCAGACCAATCGACATCGACAACTTCAATCGACGTCGACTGATGCCGTCGATCGATGATCGATCGATTGGTCTAGTAACACCCTTACATAGAAGCCGGGAAAAGAATACTCACTAAATTAATTTAAGTAAATGGAGACTATTGAAAATTACTTCAATGGAAAATAATACTCACCTTTTATACATAACATTAGGTCTCTTTTATATTTCTTTGTTGCAGATTATTGTAGGTTTATAAGAAAACAACATTTCAGTAACAAATCATGTTTATTTAAACTTCAAAACCATACAAAATGTCGGCACTGTCAACATTAAACGTAATGTATTATGTACTTAGTATTAAGAGCAACGGCTCTTAATACTAAGTACATAATAATATTATATTACGTAGACGAAATTAATCGTATATTAAAACATCAGAAGCAAAGCTGTGTGCGTGTTAATTACAATCTAATAATTACAAATCAATGATTAAAAATAAATCAGTTTCATATTTTCATGAATAAAATATTCCGTACCATTTCTTAAATAATATTTCATTTAATATGATAAGTATATTTATTATAATTCAAGGGTGATCATTTAAAACTAATACCGTAGCACAACATGTTGTAAAATGTATAATATATGACGTATTAATGATAAAAGTCAAAACTACACCAAAAATGTATATTTTAGTCACAGAAACCTTAAACAAATTTAAATAGTATATATATTGCATTGAATATAATAAGAGCGTTTCATTTTCTTTTATCGCTACGGAATATTAAGGTTGATGCTATTGTGAAAGAAGGAGCGATGTTCAGTTGGTGAGATACGAAAACGCAATGACGCTTAATAACAAATGGAGTACAAGGAGATGAATAGATGTACACATATTTACTTACGATTACCTATGAAGATTTATCTAAAATTGAACTGTTCGTAAACACATTTGGCCATCGTTTCAATGATGCAACGTGGTATAAAATGAAGTGTTCATGGTGTATTGTACGCCTAAATTGAATATTCAGTTAAAGTGCTACATAATCGCTCCTGCTATCACATAGTCTGTGTCATAACGCACTTGACACTTTGGCACAAATATATTTGGAAACCTTATTTCGTAAGCATTAAATTTTGTAGGAAAATTATTTACGGCTACAACTAGACGTACCTATTCGGATATTTTATAAATTTGATACTACAATTGTTACTATAAAGTTCTTTATTATCGTAAAAATTGGGCTTAGGAATATTTATCTCATTTCATTTGCGTAATTGCCAAAGATGTTAGAGTTCATTTATTTGAAAGTTGAGTTCATTTATTACTATTATATTATAATTAAAATAACATAAATACTATGACTTACAGTCATATAAAAGTTTTATTATATTCAATTAATAAGACAATTACAATACATTTATTTGAAATCGACTAGGAATACTAAACATGAAATAAATAAATGAAAGCTATTATGAATATGGCCACAACGATTTTTATTTATATTTATAATTATGTCCTACCATCTTTGGTTTATATCAAAAGAATAATTTACACACTTTACAAAGTTTATCGCATCTTTATGGACTAATTTATATAAATTTTACAATTTTACTCGATTCTATAAATGCTTTAAGTGTTCATTTATGTTATCTTTATATCAATTAATTTATAGTAAATGCTTTTAAGTTGTTCATTTTAATTATACATTTGAGCTTTTACGGTTTGTTTTAATTTATGTTCACTTAAGTAAGTTTAAACAGAATTTTAATTAATACATTTTCGACGATATGGTCACAGTATTGCGAACGTAAAGTTTACGTCAAACACCAGTGTATTGAATGTCAACTTTGACTTACTGTTATTCAGTTCTGAAACTTTGTGTGCGCCCAATTATTAGAACTTTAGCTAAAATAACTGCTTGATTGGAGCAGTAGCTTTATGAACGTATCGGTTGGGTATATAGAAAAGATTAACAATTATACACTATCGCGTTGAGCACGAATAAAAAAATGCTCACAAGAACGCCACAATATGTTCTTTTCGTGCATTTGTAGCTCGGTGACGGAACGTTCAAATTTGTCTGTGATGTCACAAATTACAAAAATACAGATGGCCAGCTTTATACACCGTTGGAGAACAGATGTACTCATCCATAGATGCTTGTTAAGCAATTTTGAATCAAGTTGACTGAATGCGGTAATTAGCATCCAAGCTTATTAAATGCAAAATCGCTCATGAAGCCGAATTTTCTGTACCTACATGTTCTATGATGACAAAACAGTGGGTGTTACCTCGTATGATAAATGTATATCCATATATTTTATATGAGGTAATGAGACACTTTATTTCCGGTGACCATGGCATTTCGACTATATAATAATACCAGCACAATCAAAATCCTAATATGCTACAAAATGATAATGTCAATTAAGAAGATACTGTAATTTTGTTAATCATAACCTTTTCATCTGGTTTCATTATACCAATAAATTCGATTACCCACTCCAATCGAGAAATATTTTGTGACCTCTCCAATTGAAGGCAAGAGAAGCCTAGGGGAAATCACCGCGTCCATCGATAGGCCATCCGTCTTTAAGTGATAACACTAAGGACAATGATCGAATGAAACCTTCAGATATTAAAGCTTAAGTGAATATATAGAAAGGCGTTTCAATCAATCTAACTGTTGCGTTGTTGCTTTCGGGTTTTGCCCAATCATTCAATTACTATGTCTGCAGAAAAATGTATTATATTTTTTATCTGAATTCGAAATTTGAAATATTATTGGAAAATGAATTTATGAATATTAATTTTTTGAAACATGAAATTGTAACAATTGAAACTTACAATTTGGAAAAAAGCTTGTTTATTTTTTAATAAAATGTTAGATTTTTACATTTGAAATATTTCGTGAAAATACATCGTTGTTACGTATAAAATATGTTTTAAAAGCTGATAAAGTTGTCGACCTGAAAAATAAAAATGTTCAGTATAAATTATTGGAAGAATGAAATATGTAAGCATGCATATATTTCCTAAATTCAAATAAATTTCCTTTTTAAATACCATAATGTCTTGTAATATTCGTTACATCACGGTTATATATTCGAGAAAATTCAATAGTTGCTGTGCGCACAAGGTTTAAACAATACAGCTTTGTGTACTTAACAAATACTTATAATAATTTATTTTTATACCATAAAATCGATTGCGCTACTATTGTTTGTCGAGTTTCTCCAAAGAACTTTTATTAGCCGATTGAGTTTTTATATCTAATAGTCGTCGTGATATTCGTAAGTCACGTAATAAAACCTATCTACAGAAACTATTAAATTACAATATTCAAACTATTTACGTAGTCTGAATATTGTAATGTATAGATTAGGTAAATTAAAATAATTTTAAATGTTAACATCTTATAGAAATACAACAATCAATTTACTTAACAAGGGAATCGAACCCGGGTACAAGAATCACAGTGAAATAATAATATAAGTTATACAGAAAAAATACTACCTTACCTTAGAACACCTGTACTCTATGGTTTTCACGATCGCATACTATGATGTTTCCACCGGACATGACAGCAATGCCTTCAAGCCCCTTGAACTCTCCATCACCGGAGCCCCAAGAACCGAAAGCTCTGAGGAAGTTCCCGTCTGGATGGAAGATTTGGATGCGGTTGTTGCCTGAATCAGCAACCACGATGTAGCCTTGGTCGTCTACTGCTACACCCCTGGTGATCAGAAGGATACAGGTTATTTACAAACGTAATTATATCTTGAAGTTTTACACCGAAGGGAAGGTAAGAACGTACGAAGTGAACGGCGATAGAGCTATGCGGTACAATGCGACTTATACATACTAATTCACACGCCTATATTACCAAATTAATTTATCATCCAATTTCACCATTTATGGTTTAAGGTCCCATAAAAACAGCTGCTACTTAGGGTTTCTTGACAGAAATACCAAATAACACATTGCCCGATTTAGTATTTCAACCCTTACCGTTCGTTTCGTGCCATTAGCTAACCTACGGGTAAAATCTAGTAGTAAAAATTTACCACTTTTGGCAATGTTGATGTAATCTTCTGACAGATTTTGTTAAGATTACTAAGCACGTTATGGAGTTTTAAAGAACTGTAACTATAATAAATGTAATTTAATATATTGGCTTGTAAACGTCTAGAACATTCGCCCACTTTACGTTCCAAGAATTAATTTCGGAATCACCTACACAATTTTTCCACCAATAAAATCTGGACTCACAACTCGCTCGGTCATAAAAATAGCATAAGAGCCCTTGCACACGCAACGATAGTTTACCGGAATCTTTGCCCAACCATAAGATATCTGTGGTGATGCTAGTAGTAGCTTGCCTACCTCACAAATTGTGCGGACGGAGGACTATTCAATTTGGCACAGTTAAAGAGTATATGGAGATGGAGGGGCGAATCCTAATATTTTTATTAAATATGTATTAGAAATACATTAAATTAATGAAAAAACACTACACGCATACAACATACATTTGACACACTCAGTCGAATCGCGTTCGTATTATTTCGGCATTGTTCGTCTGACGTCGTACAATTCTTTGTAACTATGGTTACCTATACCTTATTTATATGTAATAGCAAAAACTGAAAACAAAGTAGCAAGCTTAGGAATTTTGGTCGAATTTTGACCACTAGGCGACCGCTAGTATGTATTAATCGAACGCGAGACGTCATGAATAGCCATCGCATATACTACCACTGTCCTACCAAGACGACTTTAGAAATCGAAGTAAAATAAAACACAGTACGGCCAATATAGTACAAATACACCCATCGGGCATTAAGACTGCGCCGAAGAGCAGCGATAGCTCAGTGGGGAGACCAACAGACTGCAATACAGAGGGTCTCGAGTTCGAACCCACGTCGCGCACCTCTGACTTTCGAAAGTTATATGACTTTTCGAAATTATGTGCGTATTGATTGACAATTATCGCCTGCTCCGTGCCTCGGAGAGCACGTTAAGCCGTCGGTCCCGGCTGCCATGAACATCTATGGCAGTCGTTATTGGGAGAGTGTCGACACAAAAGATCCCACTGGGTCGAAGTGTCGCCGGTCTGCACTGACTGGCCCCCACATAAGATAAGACAAGACTGCGCCGAGCGTAAGACAGATAATGACAGAGCTCGTGAAAATTGTATGGTGAATTTGAAGTGCTTTTTTGATAAATATGTATCTTTATAATTATTGTCAACCAATAACTTCAATGTTTGGGACGGACAAATTGTAATATAACTACTTATGTTACGGTTAAGCTGTAAAATAGGATAGATTTCTACTGTTATAGTCTAAAAATCACGTAAGACGTGCTTACATTTTTGCATTTTTCGTGAAAATTTACGTAATTTTGTAGGCGAAAGTATTAATTATTTTATGTTTTTTACACGGAGTAATTGTAAACACATTCATTGTTATGGTAAATGTATATTTTAAATTTGTATTCAACAAAAAGTGTTGATTTTATTCACTTAAGTGTGACCGCCTGTTTTGGCACATTTCTCGGCGCAGTCTACTTTCATTTTTGTAAAAAATAATGTTATCTTTTAGCGTATTTGTAACTTTGTCATAATGTTTTCTCTGAATACATTTCTTGTACATTTTCTTTTCTTAATTTGTGTGTGTGTAAATTACAAACAAATAATAATTATAGACACATGTTTAGTCATAAAAATCATGTCGTATATATTGGAATCATCCGGCACCGGATAAATTACAAATCGTATGATGTATAACCGTTCTTAATCTAAGATTTTCTGTTCTTGAAAGTTGTAAAACATGTCGGGAAACAGACCACGTATTCAGGTCATATTTTATTATCGAGACGAGAATTTCGGTCAAGGTACGTCTGGTCAGGTTGAAATATTGGCATCATTGTAATGAAGGTCTAGCTTTATTGTCGGTATGAGATGAGGGGTATTGTTTGACAGGGACTCGTCGCGTTAAAGTGATTTTGACCTCATTTTTCTTTAGTGATGTCGTGTGACCTTCCTCCAAGAATGTTTTTCACTAATGTTTTTTACGTTATCATAGAAAGTTTCTTGAGTAGTAATCATAATGTAAGCGACGATAGCCTACACACCGCCGTCAGATTGCCACGCAGACGACATGCACGTCATCATGCGGTCGTCTGACTGTAATAAGTTATGTGTATATTAAATAATTAACTCATTCGCTGTCACGCGATAAACATAATAGAAAATCTATTGTTATGTATCATATGTGATTCATCGGACAGGGAACGTGTTAACATCTTTTACGGCAAAGGAAAACATCGTACGAAAACATGCATGTCTGAGAGTTTTCCCTAATATCCTCGAAGATATGTTAAGTCTATCAACCCGCACTGAGCCAGCGATGTGGACTATAGCCTAATCCTACTCTCTACCTACCTACTCTGAGAAGAGGCCCGCGTCAAGCAATGGGACAGTTTATATATAGGTCTCATATACAGGCTGATTGGTAAAAGACTGGAAATATTGAAGGAGGGTATTCAGTACACGATTCTGGATCCGAATATCTAAAAAAATAGGTACTTAAAATTTGACCTAGTTATCCAATAAAAACTTAATGTGCGGACACTCTTGCGCATATACCACAGCTAAATAAAACCTCCTCCCCCACCCCCAGCTACCGCACCCCGCACTCTCCCGAATTTGCACCCCCGCCCGTCCTTTTCTTATCAAAGGTCGTTAGCCTCGACAGCTGTGTGCGCAGTGTCCACATTTTATGGATATTTCATACAAATTTTCATAAAGGTTTTCTTTGCAGGTTATACAGATTTAATTTTTATTTCTTTTTTATACGTTACTTTTAACCATAAATTATCATGTCCATAAGTTATTATAATGATTAACCAGTCACACTAGTATTTTACAAAACGGTAAAACTCACATAAGTTTTGAGTTTTCCCGGCTAGTTTCAAACCGAATCGGGGTTGTAATCATAAACGCGACGTCAGAATCATGTCGGGCAAACCTACATAAATGTGAATTTAAGGTTTTTTTCGCTATACATAAAAGTAACTAGTGCTTCGGTAGCACACAGGTAGTGAATGCAAATGGGTCGGGTAAAATGTTATTGGCTCGGCTGTGCATGCTTCTGACGTTATTGAAGTTCATGAGCGGCGATTACTATTTAGTACCAGATGGGCGGATGGCTCGTCTGCCAGAAATGGTAATAAAAACTCAGGATATGAATCAGAGCGGTAGTAAATGTGACTGATGTATAGTCGACAATAAAATTGCTTTCCTACCCTTAGAGTAAATTTTTATGTCGTTCGCATATCACAAAACAATAATGTCTATTTTTGCTTGCAAGTGACATCAGGACAGTGACAGTAGTCATCAATGCGCGACGTCAGACACGTACAACTATTTATCAAATAAAATAAAGTCTATCACTATATATTATAAAACAAAGTCCTGCGCTGCATCTGTTTGTCTGTCTTTTTTTACGATAAACTCCAAAACTACGAATTGATTTCAATGCGATTTTCTCCAATAAACAGAGTTATTCACGGAAATTAAACTACTATATACGGATTTTATCGCGTTGTTTATTTGACACTATTACAATTTTTTTTTGAAAAACTGTTACACTACTATAATCACTATTAAACTTTACAAATTTTTAAGCTAATTAAATTATTGAAACTATTAAAACTATTTATACTATTACTATACCTACTATTATACTATTTAGATTTATTTTTACACTTTCCCCGACGTTTCGGTTGCTTTTCAGCAGCCATGGTCACGGGGAGACTAAGATGGTAGTTGTCTCAATGTTCCAGTGTAGTTATTTCAAACATAATTTAATCATGGGTGTTTCTATTTACGCAGAATGAGCTCAAAGTATCATGAAGTCTAGCTGTGGTTTGCTTCTTCTTGGGTTTGACTATTTGAATTACTGGATCCCAAGCTGGTGGTACATTCCAACCATCTTCTCTATTGAAATTAGGATGTTTCTTGATTTCAATAGCCTCGCGAAGCATCCTTGGTAGGAATCGGTGTTCTTTAGCGAGCATCTGTGGTTTGTCAAATCTCAGGTAGGGGTTGGCCCCTGTTGCACATGTTCACACACAGCAGACTTCAACGTAACAGTTTTTCAAAAAAAAATTGTAATAGTGTCAAATAAACAACGCGATAAAATCCGTATATAGTAGTTTAATTTCAATGAATAACATTCGCGTAAACAGAAGACAATATTATAGAGTTATTCACGATTAAAATATGGTGACCACTACGCCTGTGACTTTGGAGACTGCCCTCTTCACCTTTTTGATTAATTCAGAACCATACAGCATAGCATGAAATATTCAAATCTCTGGAAATTTGACTTAATTTATGTTGTATCCTGCTCTGTATAATGTAATAATTTCTGTCCTTTTGACAATATTTAAATTACGTGATATTTTCAGTTTTTCTGATATTATTATGACATATTAGTAATGTCACAAGTAACAACTTGAGTTTAGCTTTTTATAATTTTTGTGGTTTTTCACATATAAACTCCACTGTGCAATATAGTGACATTTGTATAGTGTTAGTAGAAATTATTATTTATTGTTTTGGTAAGAAAGGTTAAAATAGATTGCACTTTTAATCTAAGCATTGATTGGATTACGGTCAACCAATTACGTCAATATCACATATGAACATTAATAATGAGTCTTATTGAATTTTAATTTTGATGGAAATTTTTGTTAAAAATGGTAAAGCAAATAATATATGGTCGACTATACATGACGTCATAGGCTCGATTTCCAGGTTGCGCAAAGTGATATTGAGCTTCCTGTCAAGCAATTTTCAGTAGCCTATGGTCTTGAAGTGTTACCAGAAAGTTGGAATATTACAGAGGGTGTATTGCCAGACTCATCATCAGGTCTTATTGAGAATTTCGGCAAAGACAGTAAGCTAGACCCTTATTGCGTGCAATTTAAAAACTTTGCTGGTGATATTTTAATATAGTATATGTGTCTCTGCTTACCCGTTCAGGGAATTAGAGATAAGCTTAGGTAAGTATATGAACTGGAAACTAATGAGTCTTTTGCCTCAATATTGACTCAAATATTACCATTCCCTTGATATTTGTTTCTCTAAAAGCATCTAACTTCAATCCTTTGTTTAATCAAAGCATTTACAAAACTGAACTGAATCAAAAGCAAAGTTACAAAATTGAGCTATTGAAACTAAAAACAAAGCGATATTATTTTGCTTTGCTAACAATAATTAAAACACGTACAATAATAGATTCAATTATAAATACCTATTCGTTGATAGTATTACAAGACATATACGTACATACACGTATTTATGTTTGTGACGACCACGAGCTATTCAAAGTCGCTGATAGCTCAAAGTAGTCAGCACTTATGGATTTCAGATAGGTGTTAGAGTAAATATTTGGCCGCAAGTTGAGAGTTTAAGCGGTCGTAAAGCTAAATTAGAAGACTAGCGGACCGCATTTTATAGAGCTATTGGAGGCACACGTTAAGAACAAATGAAGTTCAGTTTCAAAGGCCATAAAGGAATTCAAGTTTATTGTTTAATTTTGTTATGAATTGGGTACAGAACATACTTAATCCTTACTGCTAGTAATATTGTATTAGAGAAACCGTGTCGATTTCTGCCTTTTTTACGCAAAAACAGCACCACAGATTGATGTGATTTTGTACCTAGAAATAGTTTATGTGCCAAAGATTGTCAGGGACATTTTTTATAATAATGTGATCTAAGCCGCAGGTAAACGGGTTGAGTTGAGAGTGGCCGTTGTATGTAATTTCTCAAGTTTTTTTGGATATTTTTGTCAAGAAATTCTCCGTCATAACACGGAGTCCTGGTAAACGGCAATAGCTGTTGAAATTCGGGTGAAAAGTAAATGTGTAAAATATATTATGTACAGGTTTAATTTCTTTACAGCTTGACTTTCCCGTCATCATAATGATGAGTGAGATACAAAATTCTAGTTATTTTTTTTACCTAGTACTATTGTAGTTTCACATGATTCGAATAGTTTGCTTTAAGCTAATTTACTTTCATTTGTAGGTAGTTATGTAAAATATGAAACACGCTAATGAATGAAGTAATGATTTGACATTCTGCCAAGATCTCCTAAATAGGAAAACGGAATCATATTTTTATGGGTATAATCTTTTACTATAACTTGAATTATTACGTATCTTGAGGGGTTAAGATAATACACGGTAAGTGCTAAGACATGCTTGTATTATTCCTGTTTTGTTATTCTTGTAGCTCACGTTATACGAAGTGTATTGATTTTATCTGTAAAAATACTTGTCTCTACATAGAAGTCCGCTTTCTAAAATGTATTGCACATTTTGTTTTCTGATGCTACTGGTATTCTTATTGTGAAATGTAGTAAATTGTATTTTATTGTGCAAAGCATTCATTGGTCTTAACGTAAAAAAGGTAAGCAATTCTTAGCTGGTTTGAAAACTAGATTTGGACTTTGCGCTAAAGATATAGGCTATTATTTACTGTCAGAAAAACTGTTTCATCTTATTAAATTACACAGTCGACAGCGTCAAGAAATATACAGTGTCTAGAAACACTGTATATTTATTGACTGTCATCAAAAAAGCTAGCGGCTCACCAGCTGATAAGTGGGAACCAGTTTGTGCTTTATATTTTACAGTATCATTGAATTATTTAAGTATCATTGAAGTATTTTTTACTAACATCCTGCCTAACGCACAGATAACAGACAAGCATATCGCCCGCTTGATAGCAAGCAATAACTTTAAGCCTATCTGCATTTATACCCAGGACATCACTCGTGCGCTATTACCTAAGATAGTGAAAATAACAGGACGAAGGTGACAGATGGATCAGGACACAGATATTGGACCTCCGAAACACTGCCTTGATAAAACAGAAACCTTATATGAGGCTAAAGAATAAACATAAAACAAAAGATGAAGAATTCTTACCTTGGGAACTTAAATTGTCCGTCTTCAGATCCCTCTTCGCCGAATGACGAGAGAACTCTGCCATTGACATCAAAGACTTGTATCCTATGGTTGTTTGAGTCGGATACCAGGACTCTGTTGGTGCTGGAGACGGCAATGTAGTGAGGGTGTTCCAACTGGCCAAGTTTGGAGCCAAAGGAACCAAACTTGCCAACGAATGTACCATCGGATTGGAATACCTGAATGAGAGGAAAATGATGTAGTCAAAATCAAAAATCATTAATTCATATAGTTCCACTAAAGAACGCCAAAATTTTGTGTGTTTATTAAAGATGCTGAAATTACAATTAAGTTGATATGGATTCAAAAAATAAAAAATACCTGATGTTCTAGTATATCAAAACATTGATAAATAAATAAAATACTCTATTGCTGTATTGATATAAAGTCTTAAGCGAAGGTAATTGGTTCAATCAAATACTATCAAGTTGTTTCTCAACCAACAATACACAATTTAGAATTATGCCCAAGAGACAGCAATAGGAGCATTATTTACTTAATTAGAGATAATGTTCTATCAAGCTCATCTCGTATCTTTTGTTAAATTAACCATTTAAACAGAGCCAATTAGTTAGATATCTGGTCTTTTCATTCATTATCCTAGATTAAACTAACTTTTGACTGAAATTTCTTTGTTAAAGTAACAATATAAACGAAACCTTAATTGCTGAAGAAATGTTGTTGGTTACGTTCTTGAGAATATAACCGAGATTGCTTCAGCGTTATAATGGAGCCTAAACGTTCTAAAAATATTTTATCCATTGTCCCTTAAACGACACGCACGTTGATTTACGAGATTATCAGATAATCTTATAACCTTCGAAGGGAAGGTCTAAGAATAGATTTTGTCCTTGCCCCAGACCCAATTACAGTTTCCATGCTTGCAATATTTAGCTTTGTGTATATAATAGAGCAACATTATTGGACATCTTTTAAGGTAACTTAGGGTTCCCTTTACATCTCAGTCTAGTGGTATATCCAAAGTAACAATGGCATGGAAATTAATTAAATAAGGGATTAAATATAATGACCACCAAAAATAGTAATTGCGCAGCAAAATATGCTTACTAAAATATATCATAACGAGCCTATACGCCTCAAATAATTGCATTCCGTCTCAGAAGGGTTAGGTTATGTTAGGTTCCTTCTTAAATCCACCCAAAAATAGGTTTCGTCAACTTATTTTGACCTCTTAAATATATTTTGCTGTGCAATTTGGTGATAATTTAAATATAAGGCATTAAATAATACAAAAGATTTTAATAAAGTTGTTTAGTTTGTGATGTCTTTTTTACATATTAGATGCTGGAGAGGTCAGTCTATTTAACATTTTAGATGTAGGTTCACATTGGTTCTGCAATGTGTGGGGATCCAACGCAGAATATTTTAATCGCAAGTCCATACTTGCAACTAAAAGATTCTGGGTACTATACTTAAATCACTATAGTATACTTAAAGCATTGTATTTCCACGGGCCACTATTAATTAATTTACAACATTAAAGGTTTCCAACCCTTTTTGGAACTGCTTTGAAAAACCGTCATATTTTTCAGTAATTGTGAATATAGGCATATCGGTATGTCAGTTGCTTACCTGTACTCTGTGGTTTTCCTTGTCACAGACGTATATGAATCCGAGGGCATCCGTGGTAATACCCCATGGGTAGTTAAACTTGCCGTCGCCAGTGCCCTGGCTACCGAAGGCTCTCAAGAACCGTCCTTGAGGGTCAAAAACCTGAAAAGAATTGAGAATATTAATAAATGAAGACAACTCCAACAAATCCTAGGATTCTTATATAACTCTATAGTGAATGCAATCGGCCTCGATGGCGTAGTGGTTAGTGTAACCGACTGCCACGCCTGAGGTTGCGGGTTCGATTCCCGCACAAGTCAAACATTTGTGTGCATGAACATGGATATTTGTCTTGGTCTGGATGTTTCTATTTATAATATGTATGTATATACAAAAAAAAAAGTATATATTATGTATGTTTATCCATTGTCTAGTACCCATAGTACAAGCTCTGCTTAGTTTGGGCTAGATGGTGTTGTGTATATGTGGTAGAATATTATTATATTATTATTAACTGTATTGCATAAAATTATAGGTTTGATTGCGGTCTGGAAAATTGTTACTGGGATATTGTCTCAATAAATTCACAGAAGGAGCATGAAGTCTGGACCTGTGGCCGGTAGACGGCATCAGGTAAATAGAAAAATAGTTGATGAGCTGTGGATGTTATACATGTCTTCGAGACACCTTCAAAAGTATAGGCGACTGTTGATTATAAACCAGTCAGTCTTTGAAATAAAAAGGCATATTTGACAAACTGTACACAAAATGAATAACATCTTGATCTTTTAGAACACTTTCATATTTTTTAAAATGTTAATAAACATTTAAATATGGAAATAAATTCTCTTGTAAACAAAAACTTGAATGTAACGAATAGCTTTTCATGTTAAGTTGTACGAATCATTTAAATTTTAACGTTTGCACAAATAGGAGTTGAGGTTGGATTTATCTTTTGAGCGGTTTGCCACTGTCGCTATAAATACTATATATCGCGATCGTAATTTTGGTTCAGCAAAATTATAATTTTCGTTCGTACTGAGTGTATTTGAATAATTTTAGTAGTTAGTTAGTTTTAGCGAATTTATGTTAGTATTATTTATATTGGGTGCTTTGTTGTACTATGGAAATTAACTAAGATATTTATTTTAATTTACACATTTTGGTAATAGCCATTAATGTGTCAGTGTATTTATTTGGTATTTACGGCTGTGAATTTTGCGCAGTGCTAGTAAATGCGACTGCTGTGCATTAGGCCTCGGCTTCAATGCCCGCGTCAGGCAATGCTTTGCAGTCAAGAGATTCTCGGTAGCAGCACCGAGTCTGGTGATGCGTCTGGACAGCAGACTCTTCCTTATTACGTAGGACCTGTGTGCTTTAAGGATATCTAATGAAGGTAATATCTATAATTAATACATGAAGCAAAAACTTTGTACCCCTTTTTACGAAAATTGCGGGGACGGAGGAGTATGAAATTTGGCACAGTTAAAGTTTATATGGAAGAGGAGGGGTGAATCCTAATATTTATATAAAATATGCATTAGAAATACATTAAATTAATGAAAAAGCACTACACGCACACAACCATGCATTTGACACACGCAGTCGAAGCGCGTAACTATAGTTACATATATCAATATATAATGACATATATCAGCAAATTACAGGCAAACTTTGGTCGAATTTTGAGCACTAGGCGACCGCTAGTATAAGTTATTTTATGTTTTTGCCACTCTTTCGCTCAAACCTAGAATTGAACCCTGAACCTCGCGTATATCGTAAATATTATAAGAAAACTTATTCTACGAGCTCAGCAAGGACATATTCTTTTCATAACAAAAACATAATAACATCATGCGTTCCCCCAACTACTCGAATCACTTATTACTCCTCATCAATTATGTTGCTTAGCAACCAAAAAAACTTGTCAAATTATCTCTATCGCAGCAAATAAAGCAGGATAGATGATGTCCAAAAAAGTGTAATTTGTCTCCAACTTCCATTTCCGCAAGCTCACGTCTTAGCCACTAGGTCCCATGAGTCGGTCAGTAGGCTGACTGACACTAATGAATTACTGCCAGGACAAATAGATGAATGGAATACAAATTTAGTTCTCCCGGGAAATATACTGTGATGGGATCACTAGCTCGTTGAGTTGTTTTACTGTGCAAGCCTGTTTTCACTGTTTAAGTTTGGAGGTAATTTTATTGAGTGGCTTCGCACACGATTCTGCTTTTGTGTGCTTAGGTTGATAGTATATGCGCTATACTGTGACTATTATGTGAATATTTATAAGTACTGGCCTTATATTATCTGTTGTGTTGTTCTGATCTCTGTTTGGTCGTGTCGGATCGACGTCCTGTCGGATTATGTAACCGTAGTGGTTAGTGTAACCGACTGCCACGCCTGAAGTCGCGGGTTCGATTCCCGCACAAATCAAACATTTGTGTGCATGAACATGGATGTTTGTCTTGGTCTGGGTGTTTCTATGTATAATATGTATATATTTACAAAAGAATTATATATATATATATATATATATATATATATATATATATATATATATATATATATATATATGTATATTTATCCATAGTACAAGCTCTGCTTAGTTTGGGCTAGATGGTGTTGTGTGTATGTGATAGAATATTATATTATATTATTAGGATATAAAAAGTACGTTTATATTCGCGCGCACCCTTGTGAACTATAATTTCTCGAATAGATATCTAGCCTCCATTAAGGTTGGCCGAAACTCATTCTTGAGGACATTATTTATACTAGGCTATTTGCTTGGTCGATTAAGTAGACATGGTTATACAACTGGTAATCATTTGGAGTATCAGGTTTGATTCTCAGTCCAGTGAAGCATAAGATAAGTATCGGTCTAAGTATTATTAAGCTTTTAAGTTGTTTGTTTACAAAGTCAAGAAATGTATACTAAATATATCATACTAACGACACTCCCCGGTTTTGCACGTGTAGTACAAAACCTTAACAAATTATATACCTAAACCTTCCTCATGAATCTAGAATCTATTTGTGAAAACCGCATGCAAATCCGTTCAGTAGTTTTTGAGTTTATCGCGAACAAACAGACAAACAGATGCGGCGGAGGACTTAGTTTTATAATATATAGTGATTTAGTGATAAAATATGACGAAAATATGCATAAATTATGATAATACGCTTGTCTCAAATTACGCGAAACTTGAAGATACTTCGTGAAATGAAAGTATAATACGCCTCTGCTTTGACCTTCAGGGTTATAGACGCGTGGTATTATATAATGTTTATAGACAACATTTATATTCAAACTTTCTAGAACACAGATAATTTCTTTGATTACATTCTTGCTCTAGTCCAAATGACTCAGTCGCAATACACCTACTTTCTATGTTTACGTCATGACACGTGTTCGGTGGGACAAATATGTGTAGAACGAACAGATGTTTTGGATTATATATATACTAAATTTAATTGTTGTTCGAAAAAATAAAGCGTTTTTATTGATGTTTTTTTTTGCTTGTTTAATGGCAAACATATGGGAGTTAGATTCTTATCTAATTCTGATACGATTCAAACATATGGGAGTTAGATTCTTATCTAATTCTGATACGATTTAATGATAGTTTATTCAGTGATTTCTACGTAACCACCGTAAAGACAAAATATTTAGTTTTATTTTAAAGTGAAGTCTATTGTAGCAGAACGTGATAGCACATGCTTGATGATGTTTATTTAACGATTAGCTGGCCCGCGCAACTTCGTCTGCGTCACATAAGATAATTTTCTCGGTTTTTGTAACATTTTTCATTGATACTCCGCTCTTATTGGTCGTAGCGTGATGTTAGCTTATAGCCGTCCTCGATAAATAGGCTATCCAACACTAAAGAATTTTTAATTCGAATCTGTAGTTTCTGTAGCGCGTTCAACCAAAGTCAAAGTCAAAGTCAAAAATCATTTATTCATTTAGGTCACAAAGTAACGCTTATGAACGTCAAAGTATATAGGTTAGTGAGTTTACTAAGTTATTCAAGCTACATTTAGGTTAGTTGCTAGGTTCAGGCAAAGGGTTGAACCTATGAGAAGAAACCTGCAAGAACAAAACAAACAAACTCTTCAACTTTATAATATTAGTCTGCATGAACATGAATGTTTGTCTTGGTCTGGGTGTTTCTATATATAATATGTATGTATTTACAAAAAAAAAGTATAATTATGTATGTTTATCCATTGTCTAGTATCCATAGTACAAGCTCTGCTTAGTTTGGGCTAGATGGTGTTGTGTGTATGTGGTAGAATATTATTATTATTATTAGTATAGATAACTGCCGGCCCTGCAAACTATTAGAGATATTTGAGACTTGTGAATAATTGTGAATGGTGGCTCAAAAACTTTACCGCGACATCTTTATTTTTTGGAAATATCGCAGGACGAAGGCTATATATGTGTGTGGAACTGTCCCGATATACGACAATGGGATCGCCCACATTACGTTAAACAGGACATCTCTGCCTACTTCTTTGGAAATCTTAGCGTGAGAATATATATATACGTACTATATACGTACGTTATTATATAATGATACATTACCTTACCTTAGACGCATGTGAAAAGAGTCACAATTGTTCATTTATTTCAACTATACGTTTCGTTAATATTTGTACTTGCTCCATAGAGAGAATAGCAAGACAGATGAAATTGAAATTCTTAGTCAGAAATATGTACTGAGATGGTAGTAAGTTCGCGAAACACAATTTCACAGTTGCAAATCTGTTTTAGTTTTGAGAACGTGGCACGAAAAATGGACGTGAAATACGACACTATGTTTGTAATAGGAATGAAATAATATATATCCTACTTATATTTATGTGTTTGTAAAGATGTTTGGATGTATGTTTCTAAATCAAATGTAAACTGCTATACGAATTTGAATGAAAATTTGGTACACAGATAGATCATATCTAGGTTTAACATGTTTATTTTTTGTCCTAAGCAATTTTTTTACTAAAGATATAAGCAAGCTAATATTTAGATCACATTTTGGTTAAAGTGTTGTGATGCCCGCTAAAATTAAGACTTTAACTTGATTGGGGCTTGATTGTGACTCATTTGCTTAAATGTCTTATTCAATAATGTTTTTATTCTTTTAACGAGTACTTAAATTGTAAACAAATAAGTACGTTTGATGTTAATAATTTAAGAAAGTGAAGTACTTAATTGTGATCCATATTTGCATGCCATGGAACTTTGATGGCTAATGTGTTGTTCTAATCTGTGTGATACAAGATTATAACAACACATTAGCCATCAAAGTTCCATGCCATGCAAATATGGATCACAATTTTATTCATCTGACATCTGTATAAACTACATTTTAGCAAATAAACGATAAGAATTTGAATTTCGCAATACTTCCTTAGGCTGACCACACATTAGGCGTGCGCGTTCCTCGGGCGTGTGAGTAGTGCATGCGCCGCGTGCGCGCCGCGAGCGCGTTGCGTGAGCGTCGCGTTTTGCTGCCCTGTGGCGTGTGGAGAGTGCACGCGGCGCGGCGTCGCGTTCTTACCCCTTCGCCCGCTATTCCCACCGCCTGCTACTGTTTTGATTAGTCACAGCCAAGGCGAGCGCCGCGTGCGTGGCGCGCGCTCGCTGCACACACGTCAGACGGCGGCAACATGCGACGCTTACGCAGCGCGCTCGCGGCGCGCGCGCGGCGCCCGCGTCGCTCAGACGCCCGAAAAACGCGCACGCCTAATGTGGGGGACGCCTTACCCCTTTACATCAAAATAATGTATTTTTTTGTTTCTGGTCAATAGTTCCCCATAAATCTAACTACCTACATATACACTTAATATATGACAACCGTATTAATTTATTAAATACAACTTACTTTATTATTGTGGAACTTTAAACAGCTTGTTTCGAAATATGATAACTGTAAATTGCTGCTAAAAATAAGCTGTAGGTTTAAATAGCATAATACAAAGCTGTTATCATTGCATCTTCGGCCTCGATGGCGTAGTGGTTAGTGTAACCGACTGCCACGCCTGAAGTCGCGGGTTCGATTCCCGCACAAGTCAAACATTTGTGTGCATGAACATGGATGTTTGTCTTGGTCTGGGTGTTCCTATGTATAATATGTATGTATTTACAAAAAAATTGTATATAATGTTTGTTTATCCATTGTTTAGTACCCATAGTACAAGCTCTGCTTAATTTGGGCTAGATGGTGTTGTGTGTATGTGGTAGAATATTATTATTATTATCTTAGCTTTTTTGTTATTTTGTAAATTTTCTTTGTTTAGCGTATGTTCGCTTATATAATAGGAATTCTCTCCCTTATTTCTCTCAATAATGCACCCTCATATTAAAAACATAGCCTTGCTTAAAATAAGCTTCCAAGCTACAAAGGTATCAACAGAAGAAGCAAAACTGAATCAAGATTCATGAATAGATTACAAGTTTACAACGTACCTTCACAAAAGGTGCTTGAACTAGAATAAAACGATGACCTTGTTTTTTTTATATTTCAAAATGAGTTCAATGCATTGAATATGTCTGCCAAATAATTTAGTTCAAGTGCATTTGTTTTTCGTAAATTTAAATAAAGAAGCTAGTGAATATATTTTTTTATTTTGTGACAGTTGTTTACTGAGTTATGATATGTTCTAATTTGTGTTATTTGTGGGAAGTAGGGCAGCGTGAAATCTACACGTGGCCCTGGAATTTTGCATCGGCACTGAGAAGGTATGCTCTGCCTACAAAAGATCGCAGCTAAACAACCTTACTTTGTGTTCCTGTGTTCCTTGAAAAGATGATGTGCTTTCAGTAAAGGAATGTTAGTGTAATATCTGTCTCTTATGCTAGTCGCACAACATTTTTTGAAGCGTTGGTGCCATAGTAGTTTGTATCATAATGTGCAAGCAACTGATCGCCATGTAGTGTGCTGTATGCTTGTTTGCCAGTGAAATCAAATATGTCAGTGATAGTACCACAAAAAATTATAGTAAGTATATAACTCGCGCGTCGGGTCAAAACTACGTCCGAAAATAGATACTCTTATACATTAGTGCGTGCTTCTGGTATTTTAAATCAATGGCGCCAAATGACAATAACTCTAGTAACCAAAACTTTCTGACACTATATACGTAAAATACCCAACTTATAAAGCAGTCAAACTCGAAATAGCAAGTTGCAAATCACACAAAGTTACTAAGCTGTTGCAACAAACACTATGAGTTGTGTTCCTACCGAGTACAAACATAAGTATGTATCAAATTTCAGCAACTTCAGCTTTGTATTGTAAATTTATAATCAGGCTTTTGGAATTTAAAATTACAATTGTATCTGAATAAACAAACGGTTGTAGCTTCTTGTTTATTCTCTTTCGTTATGTCAACTGTGCACTTTTGTCTTGAGAAGAATAACAAAGTAGGAACTTATGAATACAGTCGGAAAATCGGTTTTCTAGTAGACAATCTGATAGGTGTCTATTACTATGATTTGTAAATGATTCATGTCATATAGTTTTGTTAGTGGAAAAAATTTTTCGATCTAGTATTGCTCCAGTAAGACAAAATGCTACTGGATTTAACGTAGAAGATATTTAAAGCCAAGGTCAGGCAGAAGATTGTGTTGAGTGTAACGAAGCATAAGGATGTCAGGATAGTGGCAAATGTAAATCAGGAATCCTATGAAACAACAAATTGTGAGTAAGTGGATATATCGCTCGGACTGTACACTAAAATATAATAATAATAATATTCTACCACATACACACAACACCATCTAGCCCAAACTAAGCAGAGCTTGTACTATGGGTACTAGACAATGGATAAACATACACTTATATACTTTTTTTTTGTAAATACATGATGTGTATTCTACATAGAAACACCTAGACCAAGACAAACATCCATGTTTATGCACACAAATGTTAGACTTGTGCGGGAATGGAACCCGCGACCTCAGGCGTGGCAGTCGGTTACACTGACTACGACGCCATCAAGGCCAACGAATAGGCGACTATAGCCAACAATTGGCGTCTCATCTCATTCATCACTACATATTATAAAACAAAGTCCCCCACCGCGTCTGTCTGTGTGTACCCGATAAACTCAAAAACACGGCATGCCAGAGTGTTGATATAGACTTGTTTACCTATAGTAACAGCCAAGTCAAAAAAATTTGTGGAACTCATTCTTTGTCTAAAAACCAGATGTGTGTCTATTTTTTGCTATTATCTTGTTGTTTAAATGTCTTCTTCTATTATTCACACTTTAATCTACTATCTGTGAAAACTTTTAATTGCCCTTCTTTTTCGTATCAAATCTGTCTATGATACTAATTTAGCTGTAAGTTTTCCTAAAATTGTTAAATAAAATAAATAAATAAAATAAAACTACTGAAGTTTACACCGACAGACAGAGTGATTCATGAGGAAGGTTTTGATGTATAATTTGTTAAAGTTTTGTACTACCCGTGCGAAACTGGGGCGGATTGCTAGTTAAAATATAAATTAAATAAAATTAAATGTGTAAGTTCACACTTCTTAGTTTGGACGTGCGATCTAAGTACAGCCTTAGAGCAGCGATAGCTCAGTGGGGAGACCAACAGACTGCAATGCAGAGGGTCTCGGGTTCGAACCCACGTCGCGCACCTCTGGCTTTTGGAAGTTATATGACTTTTCGAAATTATTTGCGTATTGATTGACAATGACGGCCTCGATGGCGTAGTGGTTATTGTAACCGACTGCCACGCTTGAGGTCGCGGGTTCGATTCCCGCACAAGTCAAACATTTGTGTGCATGAACATTGATATTTGTCTTAGTCTGGGTGTTTCTATGTATAATATGTATGTATTTACAAAAAAAAAGTATATATATGTATGTTTATCCATTGCCTAGTACCCACAGTACAAGCTCTGCTTAGTTTGGGCTAGATGGTGTTGTGTGTATGTGGTAGAATATTATTATTATTATTAATTATCGCCTGCTCCGTGCCTCGGAAAGCACGTTAAGCCGTTGGTCCCGGCTGCCATGACCATCTATGGTCGTGTCAGTCGTTATTGGGAGAGTGTCGACACAAAAGATCCCACTGAGTCGAAGTGTCGCCGGTCTGCACTGACTGGCCCCCACATAAGATAAGATAAGTACAGCCTTAATTACATTTTATTTTGTACACAATATTCCGTTTAATGTAAACCTTGACTACAATGCCAATATAAAAACAACACAAAATTAAATAACAAATGTACGTGATAGCTTGTTAAACTCAATGACAGCATGTGTATGAATGTAAAACGAAAATTATGTTGACAAGTTATTTTAACGAGTATTTATATGGAAATCAGTGTTTATGATTAAAAACTGGTTTGAATACAAGTTCACTGAGTGTTTATTCTTAACTGTTGACATCAATTTGCTTAACGAGTTATTTATGATAAAGTCTTAATTTATTTATTTATTTATTGATCATAAAACTTACGTCTATCTTTACAGGCAAGCCTAATGCGATAGAGTAGCTGAATTAGACTATCTTATATCTATAGTATACATACACTTACTATACACTATACTATACGCTAATAATGTTTAGAAATATGTATACGAGATTCTGTTTATGTATAATAGTGTATGTATTGAAATTAAAGTACTTAGCCTTTGGAAAGTTCTAGGACTCAAACAAAAAATAAAGCTTCCGTTGCGCGTCCTGACCCCTAAGGGGGAGTCAAGAAAACTCGTTGTGATTGGTCGCGTAAAAAATACCAAAGATTTTCTTGACTCCCCCGTAGGGGTCACGGACGCGCAACGAATTCAATGACTCCTACGGTGGAGTCATGGATGTTTCAGTGGTTAAAAAGGATTTCTTCGCGTTATTTTTTTTAAAAATTCTAAAAATTGCATTGTTTTGCAACTACTATTGTTAAACACTGTTAATAGTTACTTGTTTACTCAGTATGTACATAATTATGTCTCTCAGTTCTTGCTTTATATACGATATCGTTACAATTTTCAGTACCTATGTTTTGTAAACTATTTGCAAAAATATACAATAAAATAGTTTTAATAGCTTCAATTTTTTTATATAATTAGCTTAAAAATTAGTAAAGTATAATACTAGTGTAACAGTTTCTAAATTTTGTAATAGTGTCAAATAAACAACACGATAAAATCCTTATATTATTATAGTAGTTTAATTTCAATGAATAAAGATACATATTTACCAAAAAAAGCACTTCAAATCCTCCATACAATTTTACTATGGCGGCTGCGCGCCGATTTGAATATGCGCCGCACGAGCTCTGTCATTATCTGTCTTACGCTCGGCGCTGTCTTTAGTAAAATAATTAGCAATAAATTTTATGACAGGAATGTAGTGTCTATTCACTAGCTTTCAAAATATCTATTACCATTAGTCTTAAGGTGTCACATGTCAGACGACACAGGACCGTAACATCAAGTTACGAAAATACAAACGTATTCTGCAATTTCATAGTAACATAATAATATAGTCCGACTGAGATTGTACATTTTCATCCATTTACTATTCAAGAGGTGCATACGTCAAACTGGCAGAGTTATTGCAGGCAGCCGATAATATTTCACAGTGAAAAATAACCGTTATTTTACAGTGACGTGCTGACATTGCGAATATTATCAAACTAATATATTTTATGAACGTGCAGTTTGGCTTCGGTGAAAGCTTTTAGCAGTAGATAACTTATAGCTGTTGCTATTTAGTAACGTTCATTAACGTTATTGGAACGTTGTTCGGTCATGTTTATTGGTTACTAAAAATAAATCGCTTCGTTTTAAACGGTAATTATAGCGATTATCTTATAGAATCCTTCGATTGAATTTCAGCTACGGCTGCAACGGTATAATTATAGCTAGGATCCTAATCCTAACTAGTATTATAAAAGCGAAAATAAGTTTGTTTGTTTGATACTTTTTCACGCCTAAACCACTGAACCGATCATCCTGAAATTTTGCATATACGTTGACAGGTGTACAGAAACGGACATAGGCTACCTTTCATCCCGAAAAAAATTACTGTTCCCGAGGAAAACAATAATAACGTTCTTATGATAATAAATGGCGCCACGTGTCTTTCGAATCATAATTTAATTATATTATTACAAGCAGAGTACAACCCGAATTGATTGTCAAATTCTAAATTAATGCGAGTGAAGCCGCGGACAAAAGCTATTCGTATAATAAAGGCTGCCATAATTATAGTCAAAATAAAGCTGCCAAAATAAAGTCAGGTCATATTGTCAGTTTTTTATGTTTCTAATACCGTAAGTACCACATACTTTTGAAGTATTTTGACATGTGAAAATTGTTGTAATTTAGTATAAGCCTTCAAGGTAAAAATAATTTGAAATGAAATGAAATGAAAAATAAAAATGAAATGAAAAGATTTTTATTTTTGTACCATCATGACATGCATCATCAAATTATTATTATAGAATGCGGGTATAACAAAAAGTAAATAAAAATATGTAAGTAAGAAAGACTTTTTAAAAACAATTAAAATGTAAATATGCGCAGATGCACGTCCCATCCGACGGCACAAAAACAACGGTGATGCGCTCAGCATAATGCTGTGGCACTTGCATTGCTGCAAGCACTACACAGCGCTGATTTTCAGTGAACACCACAATTATTGACGTTTGATCCGCCAATAGTGCTCTCAAAATAAATAAATAAATAATACATAAATATGGCACGAGACGAGAGAAAATATGGCATAATATATACTATTTTATTAAAAGAATATATTGAAAAAGTAGGTAATAGGTAAGTAAGTACAAAGTAAATAAATATTAGTTATGAATATGTACCTATGTAAGTATGTAATTGGGTAAAAAGAATAAAACGACGCTCATGACGAATGAGCGTCATAAGATGGCCTCATGTCTAAAAAGATATTTCTGGCACTATATATTTATTTGTCTAAAATGCAAATACATCATACCTGTATATTATATTGTAGTCTTTGCATCATACATATATGATTAAGAGATCTATGAAGTGTATTGTAAACGTTGTATGAGATTACTTGATTCGTGCATGATGATAAAAGTGATAATAGCTCCTAAAGTTCCCTGCTAATGCTATTTACAAGCATTTGATTAAATGCTTAACCTGAGAATAATTCCTAGGAAAAGCCGCAGAAAAGGTATGTAATGCAATACATTTACATTTTCCATCATATGAATAGGTAACCTAAAACCAACCAACTCACAACCTTAGATAATCCATTAAGTATAGAATCACAAAACAATACATCTGTATACAATATAAATATTATAAAAATGAGTTTACATTAAACATGCCTATGGTAATCTTTATAAAATGACTATAAAGATTCCATTTATCTATATAATTATTAATTATCAAAAATGAGATAGGTAGATAATTATAGTATTTATTCTGATACAATGGTGTATTACAAATTTCATTTTGATTTATTTCATTAACCGATTTTCTCCACCATTTAAACTTTGTAAAGCACACAAACATACTCACTATCTTAGTTATACCATATCGAGCTTTTAATCGCAGCTATGCGTCTGTGGGTCTGGTTTTACAGGCTATAATACATTTTACTAGGATAAATACTATGCCATAGACCGGTTTATTAACTATAACTGAGCAAAAAATTTTACTGCGTGAAAAACACATTTTTTGTTTATATAAAAAAATTATAAAATAATTAAAAATAATTTTGTAAATTAAGCTTTATGGTTTAGCCTTAGTAGTAAATAATCCGACAATTTATACACTGTCTGTTAAGGATTAATGCGGGCTAAATTTAAACAAAATATGCCAAGCACTCTTTGCTGAATAATATGATCTATATTTTCGACACCAGGCACAAGTGATTTCATCGTTCATTACCGCAATAATATTTTTTTACAAACACAATTTGATCCATTTTTAACTTGAATATGATTTTATTAAATAAAATTATCTATTAATCTGTCAGCATACAAGGAATATATTTAAAATTGTGCCGCCGCGACTTAATGAGTTGAAGAAAACAGACTTCCTATCGTAACGATGATTAAATTAACGATGATTACGATTAATAATATTTACAATAGTATAAAAGTAAATATTGGTCCACTTACTTGTATACGATGATTATATCTATCTGCTATGATGTATTGTCCAATGCGGTTGACAGCAACGCCGGCGAGGCAATCAAACTCGCCCTCGCCGCTACCGTACTGTCCGAATTCTTTCACGAATATACCATTGGAGTCGAACACCTGCGGTCAAGTAAATATTACAGTTGGAATTTGCTATTGGCAGCTCAATTTATGTTGGTCAGTTTTCGGAACATATTCCAGTCTCCACAAATAAATGGAACCAATACTTTTAAAACGGATTATTTTGAACATGGATTAATACTATATCAAGAGATATGAAATTTAAAAGAAATTGGTAGGCAGTGCAAAACTTTTCTGTAAAAATAAAAAAATGTCGCATTTACATGCCTTTATCTTCACTACTAAGTGATAGGCAGACACCTTTTTTCCAGGCCGAAGAAATGTGTCATCGGGTTTGTATGTTAGAAAACTCTTAGTAGCAGTATGGACTCTGGAAATGGTAACCAGCGATAGATTCCTCTATTACGATTTAAAACAGCTGGCGAAATGTTGGTCTTAAACACTTCTGCTTACCCCTTCAGGCATATACAGACGTGAGTATACGATATATTCGTATTCCACTTTCGATTTTGGAGACTGTTTGACACCGGAATACGTTTATCCCTTATCGACCACATCAGAACAATTAGCCAGACAATGTATACACCCTTTAAATTGGTTTAGTTTAAAATTTTCGCTTTGACCTTGTGCCAAAACTGCGGACATCGGCATTCGCTCAGCATCACTTCATCATTTATATTTGGACCAACATTTCTCGTTTATAAACAGAAATGACGAGATATTTTCTTTACTGCAATGAATTTGCATTTAAATACGATAGTCTAGGGTGTAAATTTTGGGCTAAGTGAACAGTTTACGAGAAATTGGGTATAAGCATATTTCTGGATAATGTAACTGTATATCCATTTCTTAAAGCTTAGAATACATTTTGAGATTTAGAATAAAATGTGGCAAGTAAGGAACTCGTATTGTAATATTGTACAGTAATTCTGTGCCAGCTTTAAGCCCAACATGTGTGTAGCATTCACTTGCACTAAAGCAGTACTTAGAGCTTAGAGCCACTACAGTCGTAAGAGGAAATGCAGTACATACATTTTCCTTCATACCTTGCCATTAGGAACATTTTAAAATGTTACTGAGGAAAATTTTAAAGTATGTATGTGTTATTTTTACCTGCACTCTGTGGTTAGAAGAATCGGCCACGACCATTGTATTGTCTGGGCCCACAGCGATACCACGAGGCCAAGTAAAGCATCCGGGTTCGCTCCCCCGACTCCCCACGCTGAATTGTAAACGGCGTTTCTGCATATACTGGCTCCTAGGGGAGGAACCGGCTGCTGCGAAACCTATCATCAGAAAATTCAATTAGCATACAAAAATATTACGAGAGCAACAAAAATATTGACCAAACCTAAGCATAACACTATGTACACGCCACTCCTTCTTTCTAACCTGCTACCGCTGCTGTAGCCGCCGTAGGGGAGATGGGGGAGCCTGCCGCGTTTTTTGAATCGTCATCAGAACTGGCAAGCTCGTTTGCCGAGCGTAAAGGTAGCCCGAGAGACAGGCGACGGGACGTGCTCGACGTTGTACTACTAGGATCGCGATCCTTGCCCCGCGATCCGTATTTGTTCTTTAAATATCTCGCCCAGGAGCTGAGGGCCGCTCCGTCTTTTTCACTACCAGGGGTAGGCCGCTCAGGTGAGCTCTCTCTTGACTTTAATGCATGCGAAGATCGGCTGCGAGACAACTCTGAACCACCAGTGCCGGAGCCGTATCGAGCCGCAAGGTACGCGGAGGGTGATGCTGTGGTCGGCGATACCGGATCGTCCTGATCGTCGTCGTCTCCAACACCGAAGCCGGTGTGACTGCTCTTACTTCTGGCGAGACGGTTGCGGCGCTCTTTCAGGGCGAGGTACCTCGATCTAGCAGTGGGATACTTTGTCTCATCGTCGATCGAAGACTGAGTTTCAAGTTCTCGTTCAGGCTCTCGTGGCTTACTTCCGTAGCGATTGCTGTATGAAGATCCACTGGTAGATGTGCCATAGCGAGGAGCAGGTTCTTCTTCAGTTTGAGACGTCTGCCTAGTGCGATAACGTGACTGCGTGGGCGTCTCCTTTGTTTTAGTGTCAAGGGCATCATTTCGAGCGTTTGTGCTCCGGGCTAGTAGCGGACCGATGTCACTTCGAGCCATCGCCTGGCTTTCGGGCTTCCTTTGCGTTACAGGCTCCTCATCGCTCTCCTCTGACGAGTCGGTTTCCTCTTCGGAGCTGGTATCGGAGTCTTCGTGCGCCGGCTCGGCGGGTGCGGGCGCGGGCGTGGGTCGCTGGGAACCGACAAAGCGGCTCTGAACCCGTTGCGCACCGCCAACTGTGCCGTTCGTAGCCGCCGGCGTTGTTCTCTCGTTTCCTGTGGAAGAGAAACGAGATCCAGGTTTTGATGGAGCCGCACCAGTGTTGTATTTTGCTTTTAATTCTGCGATGCTAAGAATGGCACCTGTGTGTTTCACCGCCGAGCCGGAACTTTCTGTTGATGCGCTTGATTCCGTGCTAGGCGCACGAGCAGCGGGACGGTGTGGCGCTGGTACCTCAGTCGCAGATGGTCTCCTAGGAGTAGCTGCTGGTTTTGGTGCTACAGGAGCAGTTTTACGCTGATTGCGCTGCAGAGATCCCACAGATTCATCGTCGGATTCACCGTCACTGGACGCCTGAGAAATTACATGTAAATCGGTATTGACACCAAAACGGTAGGTAGATTTTTTATTGTTGTGTTGTGTTTATGTGTATGTATGAATTAGTTAAACGTGGAGTGTATTTTATGGAATGCCGTTAGTTTTTTCGCGATTTATCTTGTTAGTATCGATGATTCGTCTATATTCTACGTTGTACTGCTGGCTATATTTTCACTCTCTGTCTTCCTCCCAACTCACCTCCCGCGCTGGTGTGGGTGGTTTACGATTAATAGCACTGCGTTCTTCTTCTGCAGGTCGTGCTGGTGCACGTTCGGGTTCTTGTGATGAAGCCGCCCCCTTATTTTGTCTTTTCAGACGTGATATTTCATCTTCGCTTTCTTGCCTTTGCGCTGGTGGCGGGCGACGCGTTTGAGGTGCAGGTTGAACTGGTTTCGGAGGTGGAGGAGGTTCTTTCTTTTCTTTCTTCTTTCCGCTATCCACATCTAATATCCTCTGCATAACACGAGGGCAGTCGCTTAGACGGAATATTCCACTAAGAGGTCCTCGAGTAGCGTCTTCAGTATCAGTGACTTTCTCTTTTTCTTTTTCCTTTTGTTCTGCTTTCACCGAACGGCTGGTTTGTTCTGAGTCGGAGTCGTTGTCTAGATGACTCTTTACAAATCGAGAGCGGAACCTAGAACGCGCTGGCCTATGTTCAGACTCGTAACCGCTGTAGTCATCAGTTGCACCGTATGGATCTCTTGTGTGCCTTTCAGGTGGCGGTGGTCGGCGTTCACCAAATTTACGACCGCCTAATATGGGTTCATCATTTTCCACCCAGCCCTTTGCTTCTTCTTGCTGGCGGAACTGTGTTGCTAAACGATGATCGCTCTTAGACCTTGTTAGGCCTTGATTCTGCTGCATTCCTCCGGAATACGCGTTAGGTTGGGTAATATTTAGTTCACCATAACTTGCAACATGCATGACGAGTTGGTTAGGATCATGTGTCATAATAAACCGTATTCTACGGTTATAATCACCAGCTTCATAATCGAAGTTTCTGAGGAACTCAACCGTTTTGAGGAAAATTTCTTTAGTGTCTACTAGTTCCGTGTCTTCCCATTCAACATCGTCGTTCATATATTTATCGGCGAGATCACAATTGCTTTGTATATTACTTAACTCTAACTCTAGATTATCTTTCAAATGAGTGAGGTTCCTAAGTTCAGTTGCTAAATAGCGGTCGACTTCGTTTCTTAGAAAATCGGTCCTATCTTTCAGCGCCTTTGCAAGTCTTTTGTGTATTTCGTCAACTTCACCGGCTACTGAACCACAGTTTGTTTGAAGGTTTGTGGTGTTTCGTTCAACTACTCCAAGGATATCTTGAAGTCTATTCAGACCACGGCGTACTTGATTATTAATTCTTGAGATTTCTCTTCGTAAGACTTCCATGTGTGCCGACTTACAGTCTTCACAGACTTTTTTCTCGCAGTGGGCACATGGTGCGCAATATGCCTTTTCTGAGCATACATTGCATCTCTCCATGACCTGACCGGCAGTGGGATCTGGCAGCTCTCCAGCGATATTGGCGTGAAGCTCCAAGAATCGCTGTAGAGTTACATTTGTTGGGAATCCCTGAACACCTTGGTATGGGATTCGATGCTCGGCTCGGCATTCTGGACATTTGACCTGTAAGGGAATATTATAATTACTAACAATAGTTAAAAAGCTAACCTAAAAATGTGATAAGAATTAAGTAGACATTTATATATATATACAAAGCTTATAATAGCTAGATTAAACTAATAACATGTTGTGACTTACGATGTAAAGGAATAAATTTACTACAAAATGGTATTTTGAAATTCGCTGAAGCAAGCATAACCGCATAAATTAATCTTACCTGTCGCCTGACGTAGTCAACAAGGCCGTCCATACACGGCTCCATACAAAAGCTGTGCTGGCATGGCAGCAGCTTTGGGTTCCTGTACCGGTCGAGGCAGACGCAGCACGTCAGCAACGACTCGAACTGCTCCATAGTTGCTTAGCGCTGTTTACGTACCTGGGGAAGAAAAATTAATTTAGAGTATATTAAAAATACTTATTACGTAAGTATTTGGTAACTAAATTATTGAGACAACGCTTTTACACACATGTAAAATTTTACGAGATATCGACTAAAATTTATAAAGATGATCTTATATCTTATTTCATTTATAGTATTATTTCAAATATAATATCTTGATTTTGTTGTATTTATACACATAATTATTATATAAGATATACATAATTAAGTAAAAGTTGATTATTTACCACCTGCGTCGCCTAGTCTGGTCTCATCAAACAATATTCGTCATTGTTTCAAAATAACCATAAAATAATATAATTACCTACGTCTTTAGGGCAAAATTCTAATTCACAACTTAAAGAAATCTATCATCAATCTATAATACTCCTTTAAGCTCAGCATAAAAATTTTTCATTCCTTAAAAGATTGCCAATAAGTAATCGTTTATTACAGGACAGATTAATCTTACTCAAACACTGTTCATATTTTATCCAATGTCTTTTAAAATCAGGGTTATAATCTAAAACTGATATCTCAAACAGGAAATACGTCGATAAGATTTACATTTATATTCTTGGTGTAGGCGAACTGAGATTCAATATTGATCAAACTCGTATTCTCTCAGAAGGTGCAATTTCCTTTAAAATTCAGTCGCTGAGACTTGACACTGAGCTTGGAATATTCAAAAGCTTTAAGGAAGGCGACTCTATTAAAGAGGAAGTGATGAATACATTTGTTAACAAATACGTCATGTTTTGCACATTATTTAATCTTAATAACCTTTCGATATTGAACGACCTTCATTAAAACAGAATTTTATGGCTGCAAATACCTTGTTTTAGTTATGAACGCAGCCGAGAAGTTTAATTTGGTGTTCGCATCCTCTGAGATCCGGCTGATATTATAAATAGAAACGTTTGGTATTTCACGCACCTATTTGACTGGACGGTTGATCCAATTTCTATTAAAGGATTTTGAATCTTACGAAGGGAACCATAGAGTAGAAAATAAAGTAACATCTAGATTTAGCATATACATTGAGACTAGGGTAAATTTGGGTCTTGTTGCAAATGGCTGGTTTACAAATGGGACGATGTAAAAAGTTAAGTACACCGTTGTATCCAATTTAAACAATAAAATAACCCGACATTTCCATTCTTACGACACATTTCATAGTAAAATATATACTTGAGTATTCAGGAATTCAAAGTTCACTAAAAGATTCCTCCAAATTCCACAAATTACAAGTAACTTTGAACCTTCTGATAAGAACAATACGATTAAATTTGCAACCCCTTCGTAAAGTTAGTTCATGTAAACGGCTAAAGTTAGGCATTTATAGAATTTTAAAACGAGTTGTTCGCGGTAATCGGAAACTGTTCTATAAATTTTAATACGCCGTAATTTAAAAGATGTATATCTGGATGATATAATTTATTCTTATAAAATAAAATTATTCGCTTCCTACCTAACGTTAAAATAAGATAACTTGTTATAATATAAGCATAAGTATTAAGTGTCTCAGATAAACTTTAAGTTTTAAAACAAAATCAGCACTAATTCTGTATCTATGTTATTAAGCCGCTTTTGATGGAATTATAATTATAATAAGTAAGTTTGTGCCATGGTAAAGATATATCAAATATGCGGTATTGGTAATGCTGTTTGTAATAATTAGTAAATTTTTCAAAATTTCTCCTTGACCGTGTAAAAACTTTGTAAAGTAAATTTTACTCTGATAACAGACCAATGTACATATATATCAGAATTTTATACTAATCTATACTAATATTATAAAGCTGAAGAGTTTGTTTGTTTGTTTGCTTGAACTAATCTCAGGAACTATTAGTCCGATTTGAAAAATTCTTTCAGTGTTCTATAGCCCATTTATCGAGGAAGGCTATATGCTATATATATCATTACGCTAAGATCAATAGGAGCGGAGCACTAATGAAGAATGTTTCAAAATCGGTGGGTATTTTTCCTTTTGAGAGCTTCCGCTGCGTGCGCAGCGTAAACAGTTAAAGTTTCGCAAAAATCATGTATTACAGAATGAGACATACAGAAGGGGAAATTTTTTTAAAAGTTCTAAAAAAAAAGTCCGCGACAGCATATGTCTATCTTTTAAGGTTGGCTCACTATAACCATTTTTATGCTAACCAAATTTGTTCTAAAATAATGCATTATTTGGGAAGGTATTATTATAAACATGATATTAATCCTTATCCAAATAAATACGTTATTCATCACAAGTATTTAATTTAAAACAAAATTGCCCTTTACATCATTCGATTTCAATGAATATCTTAGGAGATATCGCAGTTTTAAAATAACATTGCAGCAAAATAATTACCCATTACAGACATAGTACAAACGATATTTCTCCTGGTTTATGATAATGATTACTACTGGTTCGATTTGAAAAATTCTTTTAGTGTTGGATAGCCTATTTATCGAGGAAGGCTATAAGCTATATAACATCACGCAACGACTAATAGGAGCGGAGCAGCAATGAAAAATGTTGCAAAAATTGAGAAAATTCTCTTATATGAAGCAGACGAAATTGCGCGGGTCAGCTAGTTATTTAATACAGACGTTAATTCTAATTAAATATCTAATATTTAAAATTAATTTTGTTTTAATTAACAATTATCTATAATATTTAGATAATTATAAAAGTGATTAAGATTTGGAGAAAAGAGCCAAAACTGACGGCATTATAGATAAAAATAAACAATTTGAAAGAACGTCAGTTTCTAGGTGGAAGTTCGCGTTGGAGGATTAGGTAATCCCGTCAGTGTCGACAGGTGAGTTGGCTGTACTTGTGTAGTCCTGAGTCACTAATGTTGTAACACAATAGGGAACTAGGCTATTTGCGAGAAATGACACAAACAATCTTAAATTAATTTTACTTTTGCGAAAACGTAATGCCAAAACATTTTTAATACAAACGTATCGGTACAATATGTGCGGTAAGTTAAATTGAATATACAATTTATATAATGTTTAATGCGAAAAAGAATCTGTAACTACATTAGAAATAAAATTTTCAGTCAAAGTTGTTATAACCTTAAAATATTGTAACACCCGGATTCTAAAAGGCTAACCAATGAAGTGTCAAAAATCAAACTCAAATGACATATCAACTGCTGTGATTGGCTGCTGCTAATTTGGTCAGCCAATCACAGCAGCAGCTGAAGTTGATATGTGTTTGACCGTGTGTTTACAATTTTTTGTGTTTTGCTTTTTACACTGGGCGGTTAGACAGCTTGCAAAAATGAGCCTGTTTTTATCATAAGTGCTGATGCCTTCTAGTTACACATTTCAAATATAATGATACTTCCTAAATGTGAATGATCTATGATTATTTGAAAGAATAAAGCACTTGTTCATAATAAAAGCTTACTAGCCGCTTCAATAAATGACTTGCTTTTCTAATGTTGCAAGTTTAAACTTGGCAATGATGCATTTGCCAAAACATAAAACTGAATTTCTGGAGAATGCATTTAACAACAGTTTGCAGTTTTACGGTATGCAGTCAGAGATATTCTAGGAATCGCAATCTTTCCAAACAAATCCTGTTCTAACTATGACGGGATGAATATATTTAGCGATAGCTGGTAAACTGCGTCATGAACTACGTCACTTGATTCACAAGACTAATACTCACAGTAGGTACATACTGACGTCTTCGAGAAAGGTTTGATTTATCGTTAATATATCTTGCTTTAGCTACACGTTTATTATTGCAGTCGTATATGGAATTTAAATGATATTGACTGCTGCATTCAAAGTTGAAACAAACTTAGAAATCGCTATCTACCATCTGGACTGGTATAGTAGCTTGAATTGACTTTTGCCCGTGCGTCCATAATGCATGGGCATTTGTGGGTAGGTCCATAGTGGGTTCGACGTCCATATGAGACAAAACATTATGTGTTTGTAAAATCTCACACACAAGAAATATTCTTCGTTTAGCCAAACCAATTTCTATTAATTATATATTTTGTATCTACTAATAAATAAGGAAACAGGGAGAAATGTATTAACAACGGTCATAAAGAATCAATAACTCAAAAATAGTTCATTGATATTTGAAATATTGTGATAAATCAGATTTGTTCGTTACTTACGATTTCAGCGAGGTTAATTATATTAGTTTCAAGTTTATTAAACTATTGTATGAGAACCTATAGTAATGAAACTAGAATATTTTCTCTCGCTTGCAAAAGTAATCTAATAAAGAGTAATATTACAATCGTCTAGGTCTTTTATTTTGAAACTTCAATTTTGATTAATGTGTGATAAAGGAATGCTAAAATATTTTGATTGCACCACCGTACGTTTTGTTTTGAAAATGGTTGATTGATGCTATGTTTAATTTTATTGCTTGTCGCATCTTAAACGATATAGCTTTTAAGTCTTATGTGGCAATTCAAGAAAATAAATCATGTTTGCTTTTCAACTATATTTTTATACTATATTTTTCAAAGCTTATTCATCAAATATTATTACATCAAATATTATATTTGACTACTTGATTCTGACCATGACGTTACAAGTTACGAACTGAATTAATCCTTCCAATTTATGGAATTGTTCCATTGTTTATTTACATAATAAGTAACTGTATCGAAAATTCCTCTTCTTTAGAGAAAAGTAAGAATTTCACGTGTTTTATACATATAGTAATAGGTTGACAGGGACGTGGGCGATTGATCTAAAACTTATTTTTCTATTCCAATATTTACTTACCTCTAAATTAACTCACGTGCTATTTTCATCTCTAAACAAACCATCGCTTTATTATAGCATTCCAACTGGTGTTTTGGTTCCAGCATTGATATATTAATTTCCATTGCGTGGGTTGTTTTAAATGCGTTCCACCACTTCCCTTGTAGGTGCGTAATGGAAACGTCATATATATTTCAGTCGTTTTGGCAGACTGATTATATTTTTTTACTTTCATTGAACAGTTTGAGTCACTTTTCTACGTATTTGGCTTGTACACAAAGTTTTGTACTTTTGTATAACGTTTTTCTTCAGAACTCAGACTTTTGTTTTCAGTTCCTGGTTTATTAATATCATTCAAGGTAAGGTTGTGTGAAATTATTTATATGAAAATCTACACTAATATTATAAAGCTGAAGAGTTTGTTTGTTTGTTTGAACGCGCTAATCTCAGAAACTACGGGTTCGATTTAAAAAAATCTTTTAGTTTTGGATAGCCTATTTATCGAGGAAGGCTATATTATAATAGGCTATATAACATCACGCTACGATCCAGGGGGGCGGCGCAGTAACGATAAACGCGGGTGAAACTCCGGGAACATCTAGTCAGTTATAAGGGCCGCCGCCGGAAATTTCGCCAATTTCAAAAAGAAAATTTAAGTGTATAGAATTATTTTCTAACGTATTCACCATTTTGAATTTGTTTAAAGTGTTTAGTATGAATTGTATGTTACTAAACTAGTTAACCTCGTGAATGACACGAAGAAACTACCTAGCATATTTGAACGCCGCAGCATTTAGAATTGATATTAGTAATACAAATTTGAATATGCATATCAACGGAAGACTAGTTATAGAAAAATAAATGTTAACAAGATAATACATAATATAATATTATGGGACTTAAACACATGAATGTCAAAACACAGATCCCTTACATCAAACATTCAAGTTTAATATTAATAGAACCTTTATATTGTACATCATTTACAAAACCTCTTCCAGACGTGTTGAGCTTTAATATTTGATGATGTCAGATTACATAAAAGCTCTAAAAACACGTATAGAGGGATTCTGAAGTGCGTGTTTTTTTCATTGAATAATATATTATTTTGTGGAAATCTATCATATCATATTGACAGTACATCGGAATAACGTTAGCCGAGCATTGAGAAAGGTAAATTACCAAATCTCTTTATAAATTACTTGTTGACGTTTTGAAATATTGCCTGTGAGGCTTTTAAAGGATACGTGTTTGATGATGATAAGATCTATAAGATAATTATGGGATTCATTATTTAGGATTGCCACAGAGGTAGTCATTTGTACTTTATTGATAGAACTGACGTGAAGATTAGTGACATCTTTTTAATCAATTATTATATTGAAATAATTTTATAATATATCAAATCAATGTCTGAAACCAAAAGAGTAATTTCATTTTGGATTGAGATTGCTATTTGATGATACTGATTGTTATTGTTCTGCTGTTCAACTTATTTTTACTAACGAGGTGGAACTACTCTTCAAAAATGATTATTTTTAGGAGGCTTTTTATTATTCTGTATACAAAATAGGCTACAAATTACTTTGTGTTTTCTTACTTGTTTATTACATAAATATTTGATCATCACTTGTAATGAATAGTTATTGTTATCATCAAACAGTTTCAAGATGTTTTAAAACGAAATACAAGCATAAACAGCCTTGAGAGTTTATTCACCTAATGTTTTGGTAATACTGAATTCGTAAATATATTAATGCTGAAACTTTCAAATCACAGCCCATCAATACAGAACTTAAATCTCTCCTTGGTAATTTATTTCACGAACACAGAAGTTTGTTATTTCGATGATATAATAAAAATTGGATTGATATTGTTCGAAGGCGGTTTTCATACTTAATGCTAATGATGGACCTAAATTTTAATTTTAAAAGAAATATTGGGACGAATCTTTTTCTAGAACATATAAAAATGAAACGGTGTGCATATTTTATGGTCCAAAAATAAATGTTCTTAAATCTATATTTCGAAAGCAAAAGAAAATATAGCTTTTGTGGAATATTTGCTGTAAAAGTTAATTTATGGGTATCCGTGTAGGTATATTTTTGTTCGTAGATTCTCAGATCGTTATTTTATGAGTACCGTTCTTATACTGCTTGTGAAATATCAGAAAGAGGTGAATCGGTTCCAGTTAAAATAGTAAAAATAACGTTACAAAGAGTTATGTCATGTATCAGAGTATGTTTTTATAATATGTTAATTCTTTTGGAAACCTTTTTTGAAGTGAAAACTTCTTTAGCGGCGTTGTGCACTTTTTGTAATGGGTAAAAAATGTTAACTCGCGTGAGGATACATGACCTAATTGAAAATTCGTAAGACGGAGGGAGAATTGTCAAACTCGCGTCAGGACACGTGATCTGATCGAAAATTCGTAAGACGGAGGGAGAATTGGCATGTTTGTTTACGATAGCGCAATAAATGAATATTGTATTTTACCACATAAATGATAGTACTTTTATATTGATAATTAAAGCAATTCGTGCAAAATTATTCCCTAACCATTCCAAAATATCAAAAATGCACAACGTTAATATTCAAGTTTTCACTTCTGCCGGCACTCCCGGAGTGCAACCCGTTGATTTTTTTTATTTCTATCTAAGACGTGACTTATTCACAGCACTTCATATAATATATGTAGAGTAAACATTCTTCCCTAGTCTGTACTTTACAAAATACAACTATTAGAACAAAGTTTCATCCCCTAAACTTATAGTTTATTCTATACTTCGAATAAATTGTTTATACTACAGCTGCTGTTAAATTTTATGTACCTCCATCATCACACACAACAGACAAATAAACAACATCCTTCGGTCTAATTCAATGTATTATACCATAAAGTAAACTGTCCTATTAATAAACCCTAAGATAGCAATAGTTTGCTAAACACTCTCCAACATGGCGTAGTTCAGCACGTGCTGAAATTTTATTACCCTACGTTCCTTTACGTCATGCAGGAAACTTGCTTATTTTGGACAATGACTTAATGGGTAAGTACGGACAGTAAGATACAGGGTAAACAGCATCACTTCAAGAAAGGGTCAGCATGAAAAGAAATGTTATTAATGTGCTCGCCAGTTATAAAAATTAATGGTGTGTCAACCTTTTGTGTCAGCTGTTTAATTTTAAATCCAACGGTTTTGCGCCGCTCTAAAATTAATACGCGTTTGGTGGATTCTTTGTTACTGTCATTCCTTTGTGAGATTAACTTGTGAGTCAAGCTTGAGCGTTTAATTAAAAACAAAGCTGATACTTACAGCGTAATTATAGCCACATAAAACACACTTGAGGGTAATCCAAGTCACACAAAAGGGGATTATAGGGTAATGATGATCAGTAGGGTTTATTTGAACACTGTATTACTTGTCATATTGTTGCGGCTTGTGGCACTATAGACTAGAGTTTTATCACAGGATGGGTGTGCACAGTCGCACACTTTGGTAGATACTGGCGGGAACTCGATACCTCGTGCGGGGGACTTTATTTTGGGACGTCGGCTTGCGCGTGCGCATACAAGATTTATTTTCCTCCCGTCACGGTTTACTTTTGGACATCGAAAGGTCATTGGACAGGTTAAGCTTGATTGTTTTCACTTTTTGTTTAAATGATGACTTAGTTAACGATCAGTCGTTAATTAAGCTAATAGTTTAACTATTAAAGTATTTAAATAAGAGATTAATAGCGAAGTCGATAAGAATTGTTTAAGGAGATTTTATTTAATTGGGTTGTTTACGTTTGAAGAAAATATAGTTGTCCATTTTATATGAATGTTTTTATTTACAATTGGATATACGAAACCAATTATCAAAGTTTAGCTTTGTTATTAGGTATATTAATGAAAACATCTCAGATAAATATATCCAAAAAAGTATTGAAACTTACCAAAACACTAACATTGAATTGTTTATGTTAAATTATAAAATATCAACAAAACTAGCATATAAACAAAACATATGGATTAATTAATTTATTAATTGAATATTGTCTTCTATTTACGCGAATGTTATTCATTGAAATTAAACTACTATATACGGATTTTATCGCGTTGTTTATTTGACACCTTATTACATAATTTAGAACCTATTACACTACTATTACTATTAAACTTTACTTATTTTAAGCTAATTAAATTATTTGAACTATTTATATTTATGTTTACACTTTCAGCTTACACTTTATGGTTGCTTTTTCAGCAGCCATGGTCACGGGGAGACTAAGATGGTAGTTGTCTCAATGTTCGCTAAAGCACACTGATTCCTACCAAGGATGCTTCGCGAGGCTATTGAAATCAAATAACATGCTAATTTCAATAGAGAAGATGGTTGGAATGTACCACCAGCTTGGGATCCAGTAATTCAAATAGTAAAACCCAAGAAGAAGCAAACCACAGCTAGACTTCATGATACTTTGAGCTCATTCTGCGTAAATAGAAACACCAATAATTCAATTATGTTCGGGTACTTTGAAATAACTACACATCAGACAAAGAGTCTGTTTTGTGAAACGGAGAGCTTACTTACGTCTCTAAACCAACATAAGACTATATAATATTGCAAATGGATAAGAAACAATTGCAAGAAGAATTTTATAAAAAATCATCTGTCATGTATAATATAAGTTCTGTGTTTGTTGCACTGCAAAAACATTATACATCACTAAAAGATTTTTTAACAGTTCTACGTATTTTCAAAGTTGTGTCAGTCGAGAGTAATTTTAGTCCTATGTGTGTATTATTCTTCGTTCCTTATAAACTCAGAAAAAGATGACCTAAACTGATCGAGTTTTAAAAAGTCAAAAAGGTGGCAAAAGGAGGATTTACTACTTGTTTAATTGGTAAATGGTTTAGTATGGAAACGTTGAAGTTTTTATATTTAGACGAAGTGAGGTAGGAGTGTAATAAATTGAAGGTTAATCTGTACGTTCTTCAAATTAGATGTTGCACATGCTATCACATGAAGAAAAGAGAAAGCTAGAACTGTTATTAGTCGCTCTACTAATACGCTGAAATTTTGTGAGTTTGATTTTAGAACGAGTCTAGATAGTTGTTCTTGCTCTCAATCATTTGTAAAGTGACACATAGATGTGACAGATGTGTTTTGTTTATATAATATTTAGCATTTTATAGTTTACGAAAAATTTTTAGCGCTTTACTATGAGTGCTTTGTTATAAGATAGCTTTCAATAATTGTAATAATGTTAATAACATAGGTACACAAAATACGCTAGACTCTAAATATCTTTCTGAAGTCCAATTAAACAAAGTTTTGATTGGTACTCGCATCAGATTATCGCATAAGAAGTTGTACATTGACAGTAGATTTTCTAAATGCATTGAACTCGCAGCCATTTTACAATTTAAAAGCTAAAGCCAAATCCGCTGCTATACTTCATAAAACTTTTCGGTATTTTTGTAAGAAACGTTGGCGGACGTGTGCACAACAACTCGCCAAAGTTTAATCGCAATCGGATAAATGGTACTGCGACGCATACGATACAAAGAGTCTTTGTTTTTATAAATTTAGTAATCTATAAACTAGAAAAATAAATAACAACAACTAGCTTATGCCCGTGGCTTCACTGGCTCGTGAACAGTCTCCTTTCTAAACGAAACGTACAATGTCTTTTTGTGTTTGTACGCTGTATCCCCGACAACATGTTAGTCCAGTCCAGTAGTTAAGGCGTGAAAGCGTAACATATTAACTTACATTCGTTTATAATACTAGTTAAAATATATTTACGGGATATTCTTACTAGTATTATTAAGGTAAGCATATCATTTAAAGACTGTCCTCAGTCTGTTAATGTTTCACTTAAAGTAGATCGACCACCTTATATGGGACCCTGGCCTAGGCGTGAACAATTTTATATTATAATGACAATATTAATTTTGAGTAACCTAAACTAAGTAGATAACATTATTCTTTGAAGTTTAGTATCAAGTACGTTAAATAATAATATAAAACACATTGTTTAAAAAATATTTATTTTCATGTGTCACCATCACCTTCATAAGTTATTAAAATATTTTCCAAAAACTGGGCTGGTGGAGTGACATCTTCATATCTTGCCCAGCTTAGGTACCATATTACAGACATTATGTGAGCACAGCAACCAACAGTCCGTCGGCCGACTATGCAGTTGCAGTAATGCTGCCTTATTGCTTCCAGGCTGTGTGTATTATTTTAACATAATATATAAATAAAATTCGTCAATTTCATACTACTGGATGATAACCAATATTTATTATATATTTAAACAAAGCTTTTAATATTTTACTTTGTTTATAAGACGATTGTCCACGTGCAAGCCGAACATGGACGGTCTCCTTTCTGGCACAGTTCGTTCTTATTATACCTATCTTCATAATTAATTTTCTTCAGTTTAACATTGTTAAAATTTCAATGACATAATTTCAGTCAAATTATTGGCCGCGTATAATTTGTCAATCTACTAGTGTATACTGTGCATGACTTTAATTGGTACATTTATACTTATATAAGAATAATATTATATTGTATGTTGATTAACAATGTTGTATGTAACCATCGGTGTCTATATAATACCTAAACAAATAAAAATAAATACTATATATGCTGCTGAGAACCATAATTAAACCATAAATAATTTTACTCAAACCATAATATCGTGACGATAATTCAACTCAATTCTACACGCGTTGCTGAACGCACCGTCAAATGTCAAAAGTTTTGAAGTTTCAAATAGAACATTCGATAAGAAAAAAACGTGCTTGAACTTGTTCGCGCCTTTTTCTTTTCTTTACAATCAAATCAAGATCCATAAGCAAAACATTTCGCGTATCTCGTAATAACAGTGAACTTAAGTGTTGTGTTGATATTGTGGTACGGCCGTATGCAAATTTTTACGAATTCAGCTGTTTACGAAACTCGAAACTCCTGCAATAATAATCTTGCAGCACCCTTGAAACCGTGAGTACGCTCTTTTATCCTATCTAATTCTATATTTCTTTTCCTAACAAGAATAATCAGATCCTTGAATAGCTAAATTTTAAAATTATGTTTGCATAATCTTGGCCAAAAAAAATATTCGTTTAGTATTCAAAATCCGAATGCTCATTGCTTGGATAGTGTAACGGTCTAAGTGGTCCACTCGCCACTTACACTAAGCCAAATATTGTGAGTTCGAATCCCACACACGACAAAGATAGTTTAACGGTTCACAAATTATTGATGAATGTTTGTAAAGTACCGAAATATTTCCTATCGCGAGAATTGTTTTCTTTTTTCTTGTGAACCTATTGAATCGCAGCGGCATCCAGACATAATTGGTTCTTGAATTTGTCTGACATTCCAACAACTGACAGGTACAGACAGAATAATGCTAGTTACGATCGTTTTTACCATTGTTAAACAATTACCCGGTTAAGAATTGATCCCGCTGATAACGTACCTCATGACAATGACAATTACGTGCAATAATAGCTTCATGGTCACCGGTGTTCACCAGTGATTCTATCACCACGAACTGACATACACAGAAATCTGATCTGTCAAATCTTAGAATACCATACATCATTAAAAATCTATTGTACCTGGTCACCGGTGTACCGCTACGACTATAGGTTAAACATAGTCTTATTTCTCAATATTTCATTACCTGGCCACCGGTGTGCCACTGTGACTCTATAGGTTAAACGTAATCTTATTTTTCAATATTTCATCATCTGGCCACCGGTGTGCCGCTGCGACTCTACAGGTTAAACGTACTCTTATTTTTCAATATTTCATCACCTGGCTACCAGTGTACCGCTGCGACTCTATAGGTTAAACGTACTCTTATTTCTCAACATTTCATTACCTGGCCACCGGTGTGCCGCTGCGACTCTATAGTTAAACGTACTCTTTTTTCTCAATATTTTATCACCTGGCCACCGGTGTGCCGCTGCGACTCTATAGTTAAACGTATTCTTGTTTCTCAATATTTTATCACCTGGCCACCGGTGTGCCGCTGCGACTCTATAGGTTAAACGTACTCTTATTTTCAATATTTTATCATCTGGCCACCGGTGTGCCGCTGCGACGCTATAGGTTAAACGTACTCTTGTTTCTCAGTATTTTATCACCTGGCCACCGGTGTGCCGCTGCGACTCTATAGGTTAAACGTACTCTTATTTCTCAATATTTCATCATCTGGCCACCGGTGTGCCGCTGCGGCTCTATAGTTTAAACATACTCTTATTTCTTAATATTTCATCACCTGTGAAGGTTCACCGTTGTTTATCCAAAAACGTCATCAACAAAGCGCACAGACGAAAACGTGGGTGATTTAATTCCATCCTTCTCCGCCGTATTTACACACGTTTATTTAAAGATACAAGTGTTTTATTCGCGTAAATAAAGCGCAGTACCACGGTCCTATTGTCTGACCGTAATGTGACCGATTTTACGTGACCTTTACGGTAAGATGAACAGAATTCGAACGTTTTAATGTCTGTTTGCATGGTAATGTGATTGTAAACAGAATTTTATGTGTTGTCTTTGTTGTGATTATAAAGAATATGATTTGTGTAGGCGAATGTAATGTGACTTTTTGTTACACAAAGGAACCAGGATGTCATATAGGTTAGTGATCTTGCCTGGCAAATAGCGATCCGACGGTTTATATTAAATAAATATCTATTTATTATAGCGTTATATAATTATTAAAATTAAACAACTTTATACGGATTTTTTTAATCACTGTTTTTACATAATTTTGAAACTTTAAACCGCTATTGTTAATTTTTTTTACTAGTTACTGTATACTTCTATTTAAGCTATTTAAATTATAAAACTATTTAGATTTAATCTTACACGTTCCTTGATGTTGTGTTGTTGTTTTAAGCAGCCATGTTCACAGGGAGACGAATAAAGTTGTAAGTAATTTCAATGTATAACATTCGCGTAACATAAGATAATTTATTCTGGCGTTATATTTTGGGTAAAGTTAAAAGATGCCTAAATTGTTGTCCGGTTTTAGATCGCTGCTTGAAAGTTACATCGTGACGTATGAGCAGCGATAGCTCAGTGGGGAGACCAACAGACTGCAATGCAGAGGGTCTCGGGTTCGAACCCACGTCGTGCACCTCTGACTTTCGGAAGTTATAATAATATGACTTTTTGAAATTATGTGCGTATTGATTGACAATTATCGCCTGCTCCGTGCCCCGGAAGGCACGTTAAGCCGTTGGTCCCGGCTGCCATGAACATCTATGGCAGTCGTTATTGGGAGAGTGTCGACACAAAAGATCCCACTGGGTCGAAGTGTCGCCGGTCTGCATTCCCACAAGATAAGATAAGATACATCGTGATGTAGCTTATTATTAAGAAAAACTGAGAAAATTATCCACTTTTATAATAGCCATGATTGAGAATTGAGACTTCGTTAAACTTTATTATTATTTCGTCTACTTGCAATCGTTAGCAATAAGTGAAGCTAAAGCCTTTAACCAAAAGTTACAAATCAGCAAAATCTAAGCAGACATATTCACAAACTATCACTTTTATATATTCGTTAAGATTAGAATATTTAATATCTTCAGTTTTTATACTGCTGATAAACAAATCAATGGTACGCCTGGTCGTAACTAGTTATCTAATCCAATCAATAAATTATGTAATTTAACCTACTTTCATACAAATAAGACAAAGGAAAATCAACAAATAAACCTTATGGTTTTCTTCCTTAACGACAAAAGTGAGTACCTAGTTGCGGTGTTGCGATATAGCTTTTTAAAATCATTGTAAACGTGTCTACACCACGCTGCAACAATGCACTTGCATGGTCTTTATCCCGTCGGAATGCGGGAACACGCGTACTTGCAAAACAAAGTGCATTTGGCAACTCAAAATCACCTCAAAATCTTCTTTTAATAATACAATGTCTCAAAATGAAAGATAAAATTTCGTTCGAAGTATACTAACTAAATAACTTTCACCGCTATAAATATATTGATCAGTCTATCTGTCCTTTTCACTACAAATGCCAATGACTTCAATATAAATAGACACGCTTCTATTTAGTGCCAAAATTACGTTCAACGGTATTTGAAGCTTTTGATCTTTGTGGGACAGAATTAAAGGTTCGACGGGAAGTTTTATATAGTTTTGTTTTGTGGTTTCGATCGAATAAAGCTGTGTTTTCGTTTGTGTTTTGTATTTTTCTTTTGGAACAATCGAAGAGAATTTAATTCACGGTTTGCGGTCCTCTGATTCGAATTCCAGGTCAAATCAAATATCATTTAGGACACAATGTAACGTAGATCGTAAAAGTTTAGTTATTAGTGGGTTACTGAATTTATACTTATGTTTAGGCTAAGGTTTGAAGCTATGAAAAGAAAAGAAAAGAAAAGAAAATTTAATATTTCACATAGATCTCGTAATCCTAACATATTTGCAATTCAAGCATATAAAAATAATACATCATTTTATAATCCAATAGTAAGAATGTGCAGAGCTTATAATAAAATAGCACGTATAAATAAAGCGGTCGACATTTTTGACATAAATTTCAATAAATATAAAAAGATAGTATCAGGTTCTTAGTTCTGAAAAGTTCCAAATCTAGTTACAATATAAAATTGCAGTTATTAAGTAAAAATCTACTTACAATTATCCACTTGTATCCTACGCTAACGAATTTAAGATTTTAATAATGTTTTTTGTTTTGCATGAGGAATCTGCTCTAATGTGTACATGTTGTGTACACTACTTTAGGATTACTGTCCGATTTATATAATATGTTCACTATTACTACTTACCATGTTAAGACTGTAATCTGTTTGTGTACCTATAAATAAATAAATAAAAGAGCAGACGGATCGCCTGATGGTAAGTGATTACCGCCGCCCATGGACACCCGCAGCACCAACGGAGTTACAAATGCTTTGCCGGCCTTTTAAAAAGGAGTACGCTCTTTTCTTGAAGGTTTGTAGGTCGTATTGGTCCCAAAATACCGCAGGCGACAGTTCATTCCACAGTTTAGTCGTGCGAGGCAGAAAATTTGTGGAAAAATGCACAGTTGTGGACTGCCAACCATATAAATGATGCTGATAGAAATTCTGTCGCGTAGGACGATGGCGAAAATGATCGGCATTTATGATTGGTTAAAATCGGGACTGAATTACAATTTCAGTCTGCCGGTGTTATTATGCATATGTGGTACAAATATTCTGCAACAGTATGGGGTCCAGTAATATGCACCGAAAACGGTAATGATCTTTATTTATGGAATGCAGGTATGAAATACTTCTACCTACTATATCACCATTATTCAGGCAAGGCCCTATATATTCATGTCGTAATAGCGGATCGCCACATAAACTGCTTATGTGGTTATCAGCTATTTTAATCACTAGCACTGACCCCTTATAATCTTTGACAAAAGCTTGGTAAATTTCGACCTTGAAGAAGGTCGTCAAGAAATCTATATCCCTAGTTAGGCATAATTAGATTTCTTCAAGACATTTTCTTCGGATTTAAACCGACCGTTAACTAACTTTTTAAATCCACATAATTTTGAAAATTCAGTGCTGTGTACCTTACTTTAAATCCTTTGCTTAGTTTTTCAGATCTTTTTTAACATGCTTTGTCAGCTAAAGTCTCCATTATACATCAGCGGTCACCCCCAGATTAGTGATTCTGACATGTCAGCGATTTATGTGTACTCAGGACAAACACGTACAGTCATTTAAAAATTGAACTATATCCTTTGCTGTATATGTACTTAAAAAGTGTATACAGATCGGTTGAGTAGTTAAGGCGTGGAAGCGTAATAAAAAAACTCATGTTCATTTATAATATTAGTTAGGATAGTTACACGCTTACGAGAATGCTATCCTTTGAATTTAAACTCGTTAAAACGGATTTCAGTGCATTTTAGTATGTTTACACTTTCCTCAACGTTTTGGTTGCTTTGCTGCATTCATAGTCGAGAAAGTTGTGAACAAAATGTGCCACGATAAAATCCGTTTAAGTAGTTTAAGTCGGACATATTTTCATTTGCTATTTGTCTTGAAAGCAGAGCTGTAATGTGACTGTTGTGCTTGAGATTGCCGATTTGATTCGGATCAGGTGAAGTGTTATTCCGGTTTTCGGTTCAAAAAGTCGCTCTAGCAATACGGTTTTTAGAACTGAGTTTGTTAGATGCCATTAATAGACCTCTATTGTGTGATACAATGAACTAGTAATACTATATCTGGCAAAGTCTCTGTGACACTGTCCACTGCCTGCCCTATGATGAATATAGACGTGAGGCCATGTATGTATATTTTCATTCAGAATGTTCGCGATACCAATTATCGCTATCCTTTGCTAAATTATACATTGCTCATTCCAATTTCAAAACTATGTTGATTACTCTGACGCCAAAATATGTGAGACCGAAACTCAATTAATAACGTCTATTTCTTTTGTCCTACTTTCCAAGCCTAGATCGAAATATCATGTGACTATAAATAGTAATGTGTTATGTAATAAAAAAACTTTGATTCAGGGGAACAGCGTAGAGTTTGGATTAGGAAAATTATAGTTTGTTTTTCTAATCATCGTGTTTTGTGTTTGTTCGTTCACATGATAAAACTGTCATGTTGACGTAAGCTCAAATGGTAATAATTATATTAGGTTTACGAACGTGACAAAGTTCGGATCCTTCTCATTATACTACCGACGTGATTTCAAGCATTCTAGCCTAGTTGGAGGAGTGAACAAGAATATTAGTAATTTGTAATCACAAAAAATAATAACCATACGTTTTTAAATTTTGAGAGCAATAGAACACAGATAATAATCATTTGAAGTCAAACTTATTATCTGAATTATCTTATAAGTAGCTTATAGCCAGTTGCACTCACTGATCGGTAAACGATTAGCGAGGTTAAACAACGTTGGGTGCGGTCAGTTTATAGATGGGTGACCGCTTAGTGGTATTTCATCTGAGCGTCTCCGTGCTTCGGAGGGCACGTAAAAAGTCGGTCCCGGTTGTTGTCAAATTGATAGCAGTCGTTAAGCCATGTCAGAGGCCTACGGGCGGCTTGAACAACTCTTGACAACAGGTTGGCCACTAACCACACGAAAAGCAAAAAAAAAAAGTAAAGATCTGAAGTATGCCCGTACAGCAGAAGATCAGTCTGAATATGACACATAATTATTTTATTTTGATTATCATTTTAAAGAAGATACAGAATGAAGCCTGAATAAGACATAATGTTATTTTAATGTGATCTAATTATACAGAAAATATAATGAGAGGAGTCTAAACACAAACAATTATATGGGTGTAATCTTCTCTAAAATTAGACTTTTCGTCTAAGCACACAAGGTTACATCAGAAAATCTGCGGTGTAATGAAAAATGATGACGTAGTGGTTTAAGTGGTCGCCTTGCCACTGCCACTGCTCTGAGTGTTATGGGTTCGAATCCCATACAGGATAAAACTTTGTGTGATTCACAAATGGTTGTGCTGAGTCTGGGCTTTCTTTGTTTCTGTTCTTTGAATGTTTGTGAAATCCTCAGCGACACAGGAATTACTTCTAGGGCAGGAGTCGTCTTTTCATAAAAATAATAGCAAGAAATCGGTGAAATATAGACTCAATAACAAAAAGTCTTTGTAAATAAAAATGTTTATACTAACGTATCACGCAATCAAAGCCGTCAACGGAAGCTAGATAAAAATAAACCACGAGAATGTTTATAGGTAAGTATAACGTACTGAGTATGCCGGCTGCCATTCATCTTGTTATCAGTGTAGAATTTTAATCGAGATTAATGTACTGTCTTATTAATTGTTGATCGATCGACTGTTCAGACAACTGGCCATATGTTGCCCATCTACTATGATTGTAAGATTGGTAGTATAGCTTAATAAGTAATCAGCAGCGATATCAGAGGAAGACTCTTGCAGAGACCTCGAGTTCAATTCTTAGCACACACATCTCTGACTCTTCCATGTTATATGAGTATGAAATTCAATTTCAAAAGCATACTACTAATACTACTATTATGGACAAATTACATTCTGACATCTAATATAATTATTATGTTAATTAACTATTGAGACATTGCCATTATTGTATAAATTATAAATTATCTCAACTATTTTCTAATGTGATATTATGCATGCCGAATAGGTACAATAAAGAACTGTAATAATTAAGCAAAATTTGTATACTATCTATTATATACCTTTATTCCGCAAATAAATGGATTTGATTTGATTTTATTTGAAAAAACTTTATTGTATTGCCACAATGTAGTAGGTAAGATGGTAGACTTATAGCTAAAAATCAATTGTGGACCCTGCCGGGCACAGCATACTAAATATATTAGGAGAGAGGAAGAGGGCTTGTCCCTTCATATTTTTTAATTAAAAAATTATATCTGCATGTCTGAGAGATGTCTATAATGTAATCGAAGATATAATTATGAAGTCTGTCACCCACACTGGTGTATCAAATAAGACAAATAGACTATACATAGACATACATCACACACATCACTCGACGCAATAGTCGAACGTAAGCAGCTTTTGCAACTGTCCAGAAAGAACCGCCGTGATTCTGTTTATTTCTTCTTCTCCCTAGCCTTTATTATTCCCAAGTCGCTTGGGGTTGACTTTCTAGTCTAACCGGATTTGACTGGATATCAGTTTTTACACGGAGCAACTGTCATCTGACCTCCGCAACCCGAAGGCTAACGATACCCTAAGGCTAGACCAGTATCAGGATATTAGAGGACACTGACTTCCCAATAACGACTGTCATAGATGTTCATGGCAGCCGAGACCGACGGCTTAACGTGCTCTCCGAGGCATGGAGCAGGCGATAATTGTCAATCAATATGTAAATAATTTCGAAAAGTCATATCGTATCATATCTTCCGAAAGTCAGAGGTGCGCGACGTGGGTTCGAACTCGAGATCCTCTGCATTGCAGTCTGTTGGTCTTCCCACTGAGCTATCGCTGCTTGCCATGATTCTGTTTATTTAGCATATAAAATCATTTTGAATACACTATACTGCCAGTTTGGACCCACTGTCTCTTAAATTACATTGGAAATAAAATACTCGCGTGGAATAGTTTTTCCAAAAAATTATATTAACAATTTCTGTTGCGGTTTACTAGAATATTATTAACACTTTAAGATAAGCTAAATAATTATGGTACTAGTTGTATTACATCGGTAGTGCAATCGATAAAGATCGAATCAATGATCTCTCGATTGCAATTATATGCTTTCTCCACTAGCCTACAGCCACATGTGCTCAAAATAAAATATAGTATGTGTTTACAATGTCTCTATCTGCAATAAGCTACTCATGGTGCAAACTCGGAACTAAAAACATTCGTTATATTCTTTATACAGTAAGGTCGTAACCGAGGCGGCGTACTAAAACTCTGTAGAAGGAATGTATCGTAAAATGCTCGCAAAATGTTGGTGATATTTTAGGAAGCAATGACTGATGAAAGAATCCACCTTTATATTACGAACGTGAGTACTGGGTCCCTCTTCTCAATCAATGTTTTATTATATATTGCTGATATTTTATTCAATAGTCTTTGCTCACTGCTTCGTAAGTGTGGACTACAATACACCAGTGACGTCATGTATGTGGTTCTTGCTATATGACATAATATTATTGTATCCAGTTCTACTCAATGGAATTGGAAGAAATTTTTGAATCAGCAATGCAATTTGATGTAGTAAAGCCTCGCTGATTTCAGTACGAATGGGCCGGCTCGACCGGCGAAGGACTACCCTCTCACAGAATATCGACGTGAAATAGCAGTATTCCTACTGTTGTGTTTCGTTCGGTGGGTGAGAGTGCCGGTGGCCCAATTACCCCCTTTCCCCCTTCCTGCTCCTTTTCCTTCCCACTTCCTTTCGTAAAGGTTCGGCAACGCGCAAGTGAAGCCTCTGATGTTGCAGGCGTCCATAGGCTACGGTGACTACTTACCATCAGGTGGGCCGTATGCTTGTTTACCACCTTAGTAGTAAAATAAAAATAAAACTGCTGCTAAGGAACTAATACGGCTAAGATGAATTCAGCATCAGTAATAAGTGCCAATGAAGTTCGGTTCCTCGTACTTCTTACTAACATTATATTACTTAATTATGCAGAAACCACTGAAAGAATTAAGATAAAACTTAAAACATAAATAGACCATGACCTGGATTAACACAAAGGATACTTTTTACTCCAGTAATGCATTCATGTGGGATTCAAGCGGACGTAGCCTCGGATTGCACTGATGGCACTACATTAAGTCCAATACCATAAAGGAAAAATACCATAAAGAAAAAATTGCGAGTATCACAAATCGATGTGCTCAGCGTTCTTAGCGTTTAACATTTTAACGTCGTTGCTATGTCTAATATTAGCTAAATCAAACCACCTCGTATACAAAATAACTAATTTATATTTGAAGCCCTCAAAAGGTCAAACACAAAGAACAAGAAGAAAAACAAGGTATACATAGAAGTCGAATAATTGAAACACTTTATTTTAACGACAACAAATTATGTTAATTAGTGAACAAAAAAAACATTACAAGAGCTATTATGAGAAACCAAAACAAGGAAAACAACCTAGTGATTTTCATAAACAATGCCGGAACAAAAACTCCCCGTTTTGGAAGAATTTATTTTTTACCGACCCTCCGGTTGGCCACCCCTGAAATTAAGGTGTGTGGTCTGTTCCTGATTGAGCTCGTTATCGTTTGAGCATGGTATTTAATAAGTTAGTTACGTCATTATTATTACAAAAAAGATTAAAGCTGCTTAGAATTATGAGTGAATATTGCTGGTATAAAATTCTATGGTGTTGAAAGTAAGGCAAATTTTTATATAAGTAAATATAAAAGCCTGCCGTTGCCAGTCATCAGGGTTGCCTAGGAGAGTGCTGCCCTCTTATAGAAAACCAGCGTAAGAGTGTCAATACTGTTACTACCTTTCGTCCTGAGTATATGTTTCAGCGGCATACACAATATATTCTCCACTATATTTTTTAAACTCACAACGTTTACCAGACAAAATGTATCGACTCTTTGGTTCCTTGGTATAAGTTTACGCTTTTATTTTAAGCTGGTTGTGAAGTCGCGGGTTGAATAATCAGGTCGGGCAAGGCTTAAACATGTAGCTAGTTAAATTTAATTGTATTAAACAAATCCAAAACCTTTTAGGGATTTACAAGAACCTATGCATGTATGTATGTTTTGCCTTTTGTTTTACAATTTTTTACTTAACACCCCAATTTCATTTTCCATTCAAACGTTTACCAACTGAAACAAAGCAGACACAAAAAATACACAAGCAGTAAAACCTCCCATTCTTATGCATTGACATCTTTCAATTTAAACAGAAGCGTTTGGGATTTTTCTTTACTAGAAAGAAAGCACAAATGGTAAATTGCGAATTGGAAGCAGACCCGAGGAGGTTTTTGTTCAATTCTTGCGAGAAAATGGAATTGCCGCTAAGGTTTGTAAATGAGGCAGCCAGAGTTGTCTGCAGTCGACCGATGAGGGTTACAATGACGGTTTTTTGACTGAGTCTGCCGTTTGATTTTCGAAAAATGGATGGAATTGATTTTCCTATTGCCGTCGATGAGTTAGTTAGGAATGGCTCGACGATAACGGATCTAGACCTAAATTGAAGAGGGATAGATGATACTGCGTTGGTAATATAATAAAACGTGTAGGCTTTTCTCAATACTATGTTAAGTTTAGGGTTCTTGGTAAGTGCTGTCTTTTTATATTTAACGTGAATTGTAAAGAACTAAGAATGTAGTGTCCTTATGTTTTGGTTAAATAATCACTTTTATTCTAGGAAATTTAAGAAACAATGTAAGGCAGCATTTTTGTACACCTTTCGCGAGTTACATACCAATTACCGATTTTTGACGTGACAACGTCTAATAAATCAATGAACGCCGGCTGCACGCACGAAAAAGTATGACTCATTGTCCCGTTACGCTCGTTGTCCCGTTACTCTCATTGTCCCGTTACGCTCATTGTCCTGTTACGCTCATTGTAACGTTACGGGAAAGATATTTTGTTATGACGTTGTCACGTTAAACTATCGTCCGTAAACCGAGTTTACAGACAACCAATTTTTTTAATAGAAAATCACAATAACACTTATACCGATCCGGATATCGAAAACCGAAGATGTCATGTACAGCAGTCGCATTCACGTAGTCGTAAATTTATGAACGATACAAATACAAATAATTAAAAATTAAAAGTACTCGTATGTTTTAATTTGCCTATTGCACATTTTTTCTAGTCTTACGGGCGATTACAGGCATATTGTTTGATATACGGCACGTATTTACAAGTCATCTGCACTAGTATTTTTTTTTATTCAACTAATGTGGTAAACAAGCATACGGCCCACCTGATGATAAGTGGTCACCGTAGCCTATGGATGCCTGCAACACCAGAGGCATCACTAGCGCGTTACCGACCCTTTAGGAAAGGAAGTAGGAAGGAGAAGGAGCGGGAAGGGGTAAGTGGGTGATTGGGCCTCCGGCACTCTCACTCACCGAATGAAACACAACAGTAGGAATACTGCTATTTCACGTCGATATTCTGTGAGAGGGTAGATTATATCATAATTGAATCTGTGGAAACTGCTGTGCATCATCATTGTTACTAACAAGGAAAATGTATTATTTAAGTTTATACAATGTAATAACGTTTTGCCCCCTAATAAAGTAAAATAAATAAATAATTGTGTGAAATCTTCATATTAGCAAAGCCAGATTACGCATGCTTCCACATCTATATATTAATACGTGAAGCAAAAACTTTGTATCCCTTTTTACGAAAAACGAAGAGTATAAAATTTGGCACATTTAAAGTTTATATGGAGAAGGAGGGACGAATCCTAATATTTATATAAAATATGCATTAGAAATACATTAAATTAATAAAAAAACACTACACGCACGCAACCATGCATTTGACACACGCAGTCGAAGCGCGTAACATTATATCAATATAATTATAATGACATATACCAGCAATATGTTACAGGCAAACTTTGGTCGAATTTCGAGCACTAGGCGACCGCTACTAATATATAAAAATAAACAAAAGTAAAAAAAAAAACACGCTGCATTAAAAAAAGAAAAAAAAGTAGAAAATAATTTAATAATTTTAATGTAAAAAAGCGTGGGGTGAAGGTTATCAAAATATCTTAGAAAGCACCCCACGCTTTTTTACATTAAAATTATTAAATTATTTTCTACTTTTTAGTTTGTTTTTTAAAAAAGCGTGTTTTTCTTTTGCTTTTTTTAAACTATTATTTATTTTTTCTTAATTATTATTGTATTGTCATCGGTCCTCGATAACTCTACAACGTGTATATGAAATCTGACCGTTTGAAGTGGGTCAAAATCGAGCTCAAAGGAGTCGGTTACATACAGACAAACATACAAGTGAAACTAATAAAAGCGTGTAAAAAATAACATTTCCTATCATGATTCCGTACAAAGATTACTAGAAAATATTTTCGTTCGTAAGATATTCTAAAATATTCACTAGATTATACCCGTTCTTTATTCCACTATAAGCGAATATGAAAAACACGAAGATGAATCCTGCTCACGAATAAAATGTAAGGCAGTTTGTATAACGGACGTTCGTTTAGCGAATAAATATGAGAAAAAAATTGGGGCGGTTTTTGGGGACTGCCGATAGAAGTGAAAACTTTAATCCTTGATCATAAACACTTCTTTATAAACCAAAAATAATTCAAAAATGGAAAGCGTTCGGTGACGATGACGCGATTTACATGATTTTTGTTCACCCAAGAAGTTATCAACGCACCTAAAGAAGTTTTTACTTCAAAAATACTGTCAGTAGTTTGTTACAGAGAAAATTCTACTAATATAATAAACGTATGTTTTTTATATTTGGATGTTTGTTACACCACAACCTACACAATGTGAAAGGATTTGAACGATATATCATTTTCTGGATTAAGATAAAACATGTTCCTATCCAAAACTTATAAAAAGTGTATTGGTAACCCAAAAACTCTTATTTATTTATTTATTAGAAACTCAGCAGCTTGTTTTCTATACACATGAATAAGAAAGTAGATAGCACTAGCAATATTGAACAACGCCTTAAACACTAGGATTATCATAGAATTCATTGCTAGTACTACCTATAATAAAAGGTCATACTTAAGCCAATTACAAAGTTACCTGCTATGTTTAGCGGTAAGAACACACCAAGACACAAAAGATCCCACTGGGTCGAAGTGTCGCCGGTCTGTACTAACTGGCCCCCACATAAGATAAGATAGCGGTAAGAAGTTAAACACAGAGACAAACAATCAATTAGTAGTAATTACTAGACCCAAGCAATACCACAATGATATGACATGACAGGATGTGATGTGACATGCTGCGTGGACTTATGCTATAAGTTAACAACCAACAACAGATTGTAGGATATGCACACGGTACCTCCGTGGTGCAGCGGTAGTGAATGCGACTGCTGTGCATGAGGTCTCCGGATGGAATCCCGGGTCGGGCCAACAAAAAGTTATTGGGTGTTTTTTTTAGAAATCTCAATAACAGCCCGGAGTTAGGAAGCTGGCGCTGTTGGACACCCTCGTGCCTTGAAAAGCACGTAAAGCCGTTGGTCCTGCGCCTGATCTTTCTCCGGTCGTGTCGGATTACCCTCCCATCGGATCATGAGAGTTAGGGAACAGAGAGCGCACTTGTGTTTGCGCACAGACTTGTGCACTATACTATCTCCTGCGCAGATGGCCAGTCTTCGTTAAGATTGGCCGCCGTGACCGAAATCGGTCTGCAGGAGGACATTATGCACACGGTTATCTCTACTTTTTGGGTATTTTTGTGACGAGCGTACGTTTTAGCTTCTTAAAACCTAAATACTGCAATGAACATCATAAAATATATTCCTGACTTATTTACAAACACATAAAATCATTTCCAAAATAAAAAATAATTTCTATCTTATTTACTATCCACGCAAAAAAGCATCTTAAAAACCCATCCACACGTTTTGCCTAAACACCTAGACACATAAAACATGTACCCTAAATTCCTGCACGTTTTAAACGTATGCCTAATACGTAATAACTAGCAAGGCACACGTCCTATGTGAGTAGAGCCTAAGGCACGTATGAAATGTGTTCCACGCGGCCCTCTGTCATCTATCAACGAAAAAAAGGGCTAAAGTAGAATCTCGAATGGTAAAGTTCATTGCGATATTGTCACTCTGAGTAATTCTCGTTTCTTTATGTGTTCTCTCTTGTCAGGTATTGTTGGGTGTATATGCTATATCTGTTATGTAAAGGAAGTGGCTACATATTTTTATGTTGGGTGGCTTTGTCTTGTGTTCGGTAGAGGTGCAATTTGTATACGCTTATTTTATTGGAAGGTTATATTTGTTGGCTATTGATTTTAATACCATCTTATATATAAATAATTTACCATTTTTATTATTTAGAAAGGATAATAAAACTACAATAAAACAAAATTATAATAATGATAAAATTTACAAGATTGATTTAATTTTTTTTTAATAACCGTCTATAAAGAGTTCTCAAGACATAACTGAAAATTACGTATGTACTTACGATGGGCGCTTATATTTCCCTGAAAGGTTAGACGGATGTTTACACCTATATTTAGCTTTTTTGTTTAGGTCGTGGCGTAGTGGTAAGTGTAACCGACTGCCACGTCTGAGGTCGCGGGTTCAATTTTCGCACAAGTCAAACATTTGTGTGCATGAACATTGATGTTTGTCTTGGTCTGGGTGTTTCTATGTATAATATGTATGTATTTACAAAAAAAAAGTATATATGTATGTTTATCCATTGTCTAGTACCTATAGTACAAGCTCTGCTTAGTTTGGGCTAGATGGTGTTGTGTGTATGTGATAGAATATTATTATTATAGAGCTTATTGTTAGGCATATGTGACACCACTCTTCTACTGACATGATCATAACAAAAATATGATAACATTTACTCCACCCGAGGTTCGAACCTCATTATCACGCCAACAAAAGCACGTAATCCAACCACGGGACTATCAAGACAGTCAAATTTTATACAAAATTAAAATGTATTACTCTGTACCAAAGCTACGGCTAATAACTTCAGGAAAGTTGCCGCAAATACCGGAATCCGGACCCGGAAACGGAACATAAATAACTGAATGCTTAAAATAAACAATAAATTTTAAGATACTGCTTCGATTTCTGTATAAGGAACGACAAATTAAAAAAGAAGAAATATAGGCTTGTATTGTTGAATGGCTTACTCTACAAACATATAATATTTATTATGTTTATTGCCGACTTTCAAATGAACCACCATTTCCTTTTTTTTATACAACTAAGGTGGCAAACAAGCATACGGCCCACCTGATGGTAAGTGGTCACCGTAGCCTATGGACGCCTGCAACACCAGAGGCATCACTTGCGCGTTGCCGACCCTTTAGGAAAGGAAGTGGGAAGGAGAAGGAGTGGGAAGGGTGAAAGGGGGTGATTAGGCCTCCGGCACTCTCACTCACCGAACGAAACACAACAGTAGGAATACTGCTATTTCACGTCGATATTCTGTGAGAGGGTAGTCCTTCCCCGGTCGAGCCTGCCCATTCATGCTGACATCAGCGAGGCTCTACTACTCCGAATACTAATTGTATTAATTATACGCACAATTTCAACTCAAATTGATTTGAATGTATCGAATACTATACGTATATACGAGCGCTGCATTATCGACTGTATAACTGTATTGAATACCATTTGAATACGCGTTACTAATTTGTATAGCTGGGACTCATGTTAGATAATATTGCAATTTAGGTTGGCACTAGTATCATTATTAGTTCGACTTTTAGACTTGCATTGCTACTTGCACGCGATGCGAGTAATATGCGCTAAATAAGGCACTATCACGTGTTGCATGCATCATATAAAGGACTGACGCTAACCACCCGCACAAGTTACCGGTATAGAGCCTTCTGCTAACAAGTTTGGGTCCTCATACCTCTGCCGAACGACCAAGGCATGGAATTCTCTGCCAAGGCACGTGTTTCCATCTTCCTTCAATCCTGGGTCCTTTAAGCGGGGCGTGAAAAAGCACCTTCTCAGGCCGTCAAAGTAGAGACCTCAACATCGCCTCGGCTGCTATGAGGGCGGTGTGGAGGCCACTGCTCTTAGACCACACGACTGCTTACCATCAGGCGGAGTGTGGTCATTTTGACGAGCAAAATAAAAAATAAAATCCTTGATCATAAACACTTCTTTATAAACCAAAAATAATTCAAAAATGGAAAGTGTTCGGTGACGATGACGCAAGTTCTATGACTTTTGTTCACACAAGAAGTGCTCATCGCGCCTACAGAAATTTTTACTTCAAAAAGCCCGCATAAGTAGGCCGTCCAACCAACTTTCGCTTATACCCTGCGCTAGCGAGTTGCGTTGTATAGAAAAATAAGAAACTCTTTATTTATTTTACAGCTAAAATCATAGGTCGTGATATGACAACGAAAAATATAACTCACAACAAAAAACGTAGTACCCTAGAGCATAAAAAGTCCCTTAATCTAAATTAACAGCCGACACCAGGTGAATCAGTAGCATAATAAAAAACAAACAACGGGCAAATAAAAAATAAACAGAAGTTACCAAGAAAAGTGGAACCCCTACTACTCAAATATTTATCGCGTGACCTTGACTGTGCACGCTTTTCACGCGATGCGAAGGCATGGCGTGTTATTCTTGAGTTCGCACGCATTTATCACGAGAGCGTCACGGAGGCATTGACGTTCTATTCTTAAAAAGTTTCAATTAACGTCGTAAGGCTTTTGAAATATTTTCACGCGTTCGCACGCGTTGCACGCAATTTCAGAATGCGTGAATTGCGTGTAGCGCTGCCTAACAACATTAACTTAATAAGGCTTCGGATGTATTGGTCGTTGTTTAGAGTAATGAAGATCCTGATAATGGTGGCATAGCCGTTGGAAATATTTACTCTGTTGATGTAATAATGTCGGCAGTTTAGTTCAATGTTAGCAAGTCAGCTTGAAATTACTAATGGACTTAGCTAAATTTCAAGGAAGTTCATTTCAGTTGGGGTTTTAATAATATTTGGGTGAATTTATGAGTAGTAGAGCCTCGCTGATTTCAGCATGAATGGACCGGCTCCACCGGGGAAGGACTACCCTCTCACAGAATATCGACGTGAAATAGCAGTATTCCTACTGTTGTGTTTCGTTCGGTGAGTGAGAGTGCCGGAGGCCCAATCACCCTCTTTCCCTCTTCCCGCTCCTTCTCCTTCCCATTTCCTTTTCTAAAGGGTCGGCAACGCGCAAGTGATGCCTCTGGTGTTGCAGGCGTCTATAGGCTACGGTGACCACTTACCATCAGGTGGACCGTATGCTTGTTTGCCACCTTAGTCGCATAAAAAAAAGTAAGAAACAGAATGACTGCATGGATGGCGTAGCAGCTTAGGCTTAGGCTTTCTAGACTCCCCCGCGTCAATAGATTTATTCTCGTGACACTAGGAATAAACCCGGATACATCTTTAAAAAAAAAAGAACTAAGCTACTAAAGCGAGCAATTTTAATCATTTTAAGTTATTCTGTTTCTCCCGTTTTATAGGATTGTACTTAACAGACGATATCCTATGAGACGGTAGTACAAATAAATTAAAGCAGTACTACTGATAGGTTTACGATATGCATACATTTTAGAATTTCTGGCATATCGACTAACGTGCCCTCTCGTCGGTCTAGCTCTTGCTCGATCGACCTGATAACCAGAAAGCATCTACCCAGATTAATATTTACCTTTTTGTTCGGTAACTGAAAAAATCTAATGCCTAATCTTTCCTTTAATCGTTCCCTCTCCTTCCATAATTTTCCTTCATCTTAGATAGCGCAAGTAGTGCCCCTGAAGTTCCAAGCACTCAAACAACTTAGTACTCAAAAGTGAAAATAATTGCGTCGTTCTATTGCTACGAAAAAGAAGGATAAATAGAAAACCTACTTTCGCATTCATAATATTAAATAGGGATATGTGTGTGCCCTTACTCAGCGAATCGTAAGAGACCCCAGTAATAATATTTATTTGTGGCATTAACGTCGTTGTGGTATACGGATCGTATTTCTAAGAAACACACCCTTTGAAATGTACATATCTCCTTAGGGCGGTTACATACGGCGACTTTTCGCAGCGACTTGTTGCACAGTACAGTTGCAATGCAGTTGCTAATCGTATCCACACTCGTGCGATTTCAAGCAGAGATACCGCACGTTGTTACTTATATATAAAAGTGACTGTGTCGATACAATAGCGTGGTTGGCTCCCTACAAACACCTGTTACCTATTCTAATATTATAAAGGTGTTTGGTAGTTTATCCTCTTTTCACATTGCAATAAAGCATCAGATCAATTGATAAAGAAAGTAGTTTGTGAGAGGAGAGTAACATAGGCGATTCTTACAACATATAAAGAAAAAACAAAAAAAAAAATTCTTTTATAATATTCTACCACATACACACAACACCATCTAGCCCAAACTAAGCAGAGCTTGTACTATGTATACTAGATAATGGATAAACATACATATATACTTTCTTTTTGTAAATACATACATTTATATATAGAAACACCCAGACCAACACAAACATATATGTTCATACACTCAAATGTTTGACTTGTGCGGGAATGAACCCGAAAATCGCGCGTTTGCCAGATGTGCGTTGAAGTCGCAGCAGAAAGTCGTGGCATGTAATTGCTGTTACTATTTTTTTATGTATAAAGCGTGTGACATAAAGGTGTGGTTCTATTTAAGGGTCGTGTAGTAGAGCACATGAATAACGCAATTCTCGATTACCCTATGGAAATTCAAGTAATTTCTCATAGAAAAATTACTTGAATTGCCACTAACACTAACCTCGATGGCGCAGTGGTCAGTGTAATCGACTGCCACGCCTGAGGTCGCGGATTCGATTCCCGCACTAGTCAAACATTTTTGTGCATGAACATGGATGTTTGTCTTGGTCTGGGTATTTCTATGTATAATATGTATGTATTTACAAAACAAAATGGTATACATGTATGTGTATCCATTGTCTAGTACCCATAGTACAAGCTCTACTTAGTTTGGGCTGGATGGTGCTGTGTGTATGTGATAGAATATTAATATAGAATTAAAATTATGTTATGCTATAGTTTATGTAAAATATAACGATACTATAGACCCTTAGTATTTTTAAACTTTTAAGTCATAGTGGCACACCAACGGCCAAACACAATAGGTATTTAATTATGTCAGGTATTCCATAACTTGACAGATTAAGGCAACTTCCGCAATGCCTGTAGCATATCGAAACATTGAGACAGCACCGAAAACCGGATACCAATCGAAACACACGAACAACCCGAATCTGAACAACTATTTGTGGAATTCAGAAAATATAATCTCACCATATGTGCCCGCGGTTTCACACGCGTTTATCGTTACTGCGCCGCCCCCGTGGGTCGTAGCGTGATGGTATATAGCCTATAGCCTTCCTCGATAAAGAGGCTATCCAACACTAAAATAATTTTTCAATTTGAACCAGTAGTTTATAATATAATAATAATATTCTATCAAATACACACAACACTATCTAGCCCAAACTAAGCTGAGCTTGTACTATGGGTACTAGACAATGGGTAAACATACATATATACTTTTTTTTTTGAAAAACATACATATAATAGAAACACCCAGACCAAGACAAACATACCTAAATGTTTATGCACACAAAATGTTTGACTTGTGCGGGAATCGAACCCGCGACCTCAGGCAAAGCAGTCGGTTACACTAACCACTACGCCATCTAGATTAGCGCGTTCAAACAAACAAACAAACAAATTCTTCCGCTTTATAATATTAGTATAGATATGGGGATCAAACCGATATCATTCTGCGATCGTCAGATGTGAGGCGACTTAAACGCCTGCGCCATTCACACAGTCAAGTTTATAACTGACACCACATCCCTAGAAGTCTAACAGAAGAAGAAAGTTCTAACAGGCAAATGATTTCGGGGGATTAACTGGTATATAAATATTAAACATGATAAAAATGGACGACCCAAAAGCTTTTTAGGCAAAGGTGAAGTTAATAAAATATTTTGTGAATAAATTATCTCGCCTATTTTCTTTTTTTAGAGATTATGGTCCGCGAGGGACTATTTATGTATAAATAATAAGCTCTCGAGAAGTTAATCCTGCAGTTCTTTTGGTATCGTTGGACATTAAAATTTAATGTTTTTACAATTTGAAGACTACTGGTTCACTGTTGTTAGTATACAGTGGATCTGACGAGGATGAATGAAAAATGTTTTTTTTTTGTTTGTCTCCTGTCACACTGCGATCTGTCACCACAGGGACATTTATCAGTGGGTTGGTTGGGTTTCTGATTGGCATGCTCGGTATACGACCTGTGTCGTATCCTACTTTACTTCACTGTTGCAATTTAATTGTGTCTTGGGGCATCTTTCGCTTCAATCTGCGAATTATCCTGCTGTCTTCCATCAAGACATTGGTCAGGCTGTTCGGATGGATGTTATTTAAAATAAAATCTCTACTCCCTACCTACATGTACATGAAAAATGTGATGAGAAAACAAGAAAGAATAGAGATATGTAACTCGCGAACAGTTATTGGACTAATGGTACCCTATGTCCTTTTTTAACCCTTGGAAAGGTCTATGCGAAATTTCATGATGATCGGTCGAGTAGTCGAGGCGTGAAAGCATAAGAAACAAACAAACTGACATTCGTATATAATCCTTACTATATTATAAGTGCGAAAATGAGTTTGTTTGTTTGTTACGCTTTCACGCCTTAACTACTCAACCGCTCAACATGAGCATACACGTTGTCAGGGGTACAGAATAGGACATAGGGTACCTTTCATCCTGAAGAAAGAACCTAACCTAACCTACATTTACGCGAACGAAGCCGCGGGTGAAAACTAGTAACATATATATAGTTAGAACGACGGGCTTATATTACAATTTATTATCTACCAATTCCTGCCCTTAGTTTCACCTGCTTAAATCCTACCGGAAACGCTTACCGGGATTAAGAGTCATGGTCATGGTCAATTTACGTGCTAAGTTTTATTGAAATCCTTTTAACTATTTACTCGTATTCACGTAACAGACAGTCAAACGTCTTTACAAACAATCATATACATAATTATATTAAATTTATTTTCTTTAAAAAAGACATTTCCTGCGGTAGGAACAGTCCCTGTGTCGTGCCCGATTGTGAAACTTGCGGAGTCCTTGATGATGTCCAACACTTACTGATGGATTGTGTCAAATACCAGCGCCAAAGGAACTCGTTGATGTTCGAATACAATCTTAACGTGTACGATGTAGGACTTTTCATTAGTATTCTAAGTGACCCTACTTCAAATGCGGCGTTAGACCTATTTGAGATATACGTACAACAACGACTTCCTCTGCCTCCTATCATTGCATTGTAAGTAATTATCTTAGAATAAGCCACGATGGGGCTAACATATTATTTTGTAATAAAAGCCTCTAAAAGATAAAAAAAAAAACTCTGTGTCGCGGTCTATTTTAAAAACATTCAATGACCATTGTTTGATGTAGTAAATAGTCGTTCTAAGTTGAATGTTTTTTGTGTCTGTTGTTTGAATATTTGTAAAGTGCCCCGCAGCACGAAAATTATAACTAACTAGCTGTTACCTGTGACTTCGTCCGCGTAGATTTTAACTAAACAGTGTTTGTCTCCGCGGAACCCTATTTTTTTCTAAAATCAAAGTAGCCTATCCTATGTTACTCCTTATAACATCAGCTATCTGCTAGTGAAAGTCCCGTCAAAATCGGTTCAGCCGTTTCGGAGATTACCCGGAACAGACAGAGAGACAGACAGACAAAAATTTAAAAAATAGATGTTTTCGTTTAGGTACCTTATATACTTTCATATGCATTAGATACAAAGCTGTTATTTTGACATTACAAACAGACACTTCAATTTTATTTATTTGTAAAGACGTATAGATGCGGATGTAGTCTTTAAAAAATAGCAGTAGACATAATCGACAATTATAATTTATATATATATATCTTACGTATGTATTTTTTATTTCTTTTATTTTTTGAATGTGGAACATGTTAAAGAGTAGCTGATGTACGTCCGGGCGTCACTGGGGGTTACCACATAACATCAGGGTTGGTTTAAGGTATAAACCGCAAACCAACAATAAACCCGAGTGGTAACCTCGTTTTTCATTATATATGTACTTTTTAATTTTTTGTTGTGTTATAATATTTATCTGTATTTTGTGTACCTATATTTTGAAAAATAAAAATACTTACTTACTTACAATACATTGTTTGATGACACCAGCAGATCGCGACGGCGCTCTACATCTTAAATCTCAAATTGCGAGAGATACAAGTACATAGAAACAGGCGCACCCTTCCCAACTTAATACGTAACTATTACTTGTGAATTGTGGTCGTAATTCCTAACGCTCCATTGAATTACGGGTACAATATAATGTTATGTAATAATATTGTGTTCAACTTACAATAATATTTACTTATTGTTTAGGAATTTGTGTATATAACGTTAGCAAGTATTAGGTAAATCTATGCGTAGCGGAAAGGTTGTACTTATACGCCCTAACTTGATTACAAGCCGGTATGTGCTATATAAAACTCTATAGAAGACCTATTTTTTATATATTTATGACTAGATGTGCCTGCGGTACACCCGCGTTTATCGTTACTGCGTAGCCCTCTTGGGTCGTAGTGTGATGTTATATACATAGCTTTCCTCGATAAATAGGCTATCCAACACTAAAATAATCTTTAAATTCGAACCAGTAGTTACTGAGATTAGCGCGTTCAACCAAACAAACAAATAAACTCTATATATTATCTATACATAATATTAGTATAGATAATATAATATCAGCCCTGTATTAAACTGTCCCACTACTGGGCACGGGCCTCTTCTCAGTTTGAGAAGAGTTAGGCCATAGTCCACCACGCAGGCCCAGTGCGGGTTGGCAGACTTTACTTCGAAAATATTATGTAGAGTTCTACATAATATCTTATTTCAGACATGCAGGTTTCCTCACGAAGTTTTCCTTTACCGTTAAAGCAGTATTACTTATTTTAAAATCTTTTCACGTGGTACCATTTTCCTAAAACCGTATAATACTATGTTACAGACGTATCTCCATTGCACTCATTTATAAATCGTGTATTTTATATAAGTAATACCTATACCCTAAGTGTTTGATTACTTTTATTTATAGATGACTAGCTTTTGCTCGCGGCTTCGCTCGCGTTAATTTAGAAAACTGCTTGTAATAATATAATTCAATCATGAGTCGAAAGACACGTGGTGCCATCTATTATCATAAGAAAGTTTTTGTTGTTTTCCTCGGTCACAGTAATTTTTTTCGGGATGAAAGGTGGCCTATGTCCGTTTCTGTACACCTGACAACGTATATGCAAAATTTCAGGATGATCGGTTCAGTGGTTTAGGCGTGAAAAGGTAACAAACAAACAAACAAACTCATCTTCGCTTTTATAATATTAGTTAGGATTTTTATAAAATATAAATCAAATGAAACTATTCTACGTCTTTTTAACGAATAGCAACCAGCGAGTATTGCTTCTAATATTGCTAGAATCTATATTAATCTGCGAACTTTATTAACCGTGCCACACCCACCCACAGTTAGATCTAAAATGTTACTAGCTCTTGCTTTCAACCACAATTTTGACGCACTACTGTGCGTTGAAAGCAAAATACCGACATAATAGGAAATTCAATTGTATTACGACGCTACCACAAACAAAATCAATTTAAAATTGAACCTCACAAAAAGTTCCATCTATCGATCTTCCAAATAACTATTCTCCATATTTCCGTACCAATAAAAGTAGATGGCGTTACTGTGCTACAAATAAACGAGTATAAATGCAGGTGCAATGTGAAATTTTCGCATCAAAGATTCCTCTTAAATTTCCTTCGCCTCTGATATTTCTTAATGCACACCACTTAATATTCATTATCAAAGGCTTTTTATTTTACTGGATGCGACAGTTTCTTTGCTTTATTTAAATTCGTTTACTTTAATGGAAAGTTTTGTTTGCATGTAAGTAATCTTTTTCAAAGCTTCTTAAAAAGAATCTACGGAGAAACGTTCATGCGGAATGTGTATAAAAGATGAACTTTGTAAAAGAATAATCGATATTTTACGGTTTTCATTTAACCATAAAAGAAAAACTCAATATATCGATTATCTTCTTTTTGTTGAGGAGTTTTAAAATCTCCAATATATAGGGTAAATTTGTATTTCATCATACTTTCGAAGTTTCTTGATTAAAACGTGCCTAAATAAAAAAATATGATGACGATTTAAATCATTGTTATGTTTATGTTAAGTAAAACTTCAGGTAAAGTTAAATTCGTGTGTAGTAGAGCCTCGCTGATTTCAGCATGAATGGGCCGGCTCGACCGGGGAAGGATTACCCTCTCACAGAATATCGACGTGAAATAGCAGTATTCCTACTGTTGTGTTTCGTTCGGTGAGTGAGAGTACCGGAGGCCCAATCACCTCCTTTCCCCCGTCCCACTCCTTCTCCGTCCCACTTCCTTTCCTTAAGGGTGAGCAACGCGCAAGTGATGCCTCTGGTGTTGCAGGCGTCCATAGGCTACGGTTACCACTTACCATCAGGTGGGCCGTATGCTTGTTTGCTAACTTAGTTGTACAAAAAAAACAAGGAAAAAAACGATTTCCAAAAGCTATAGATACAAAAGTAGCTTTACTTACAACCACATTCTCTTTGCAACAAATCTAGAGAACCACTATCTTTAACGGGAGCAGTATACCAAATGAATATGTAGGAAGTGAATAAACAGTGAGACAAAAGTAATGAATGTACACATAAATGTATACGGACTACGTAGATTTACATTTGAGAACACTACCTCGAATACCAGCGGCTTTTCTAGTGCATTTCTAACGTTAAATAGATTTAAGATTCAAATTTTATGTTTATTGCACGTTGCATGCGACGATGGCCCATTTTCCTCTTTTGTAAAGATACCTCTAGCGCTAGAAATAGGATATCTTCTTAGTAAATCTTTCAAGACTCTTGTCCACGTGTCTTTGCCAAATAAGGACATGGGTGGAGCAAGATTTTTTGGATAGTTTGTCAAATTGTGTTAATATCGTTTGGTTAAAAGCGCCTAAAGTAACCGCTTTCTATAAGGTGGGCTCGGCACTTGTGCGCCATCTTTTAGTATAAAAAATTTTAAGTATGAACATTAAATTTAAAATTGTAAGTTAGCTAGATAGTTAGGTTATATTCGCGGCTTCGCGGATTCCAGTAAAAAAGTAATTTATGTCGCTTTCAGGCCTGGGCACTATTATAAGCAAAAAATTATATCGATCAGTTGCAACGTAAAAAACGGACAATTCAATACACACACTTTCACATTTATAATATTAGTATATCGGGTATTTAGATCACACTAAATACCCGAGAATGAAAGAAAAAGCAATTGACTTGCCTCTTTTTTTAAATAACGGTATAGTTATTTTAAATTTTGGTGTGTGTACTATTCTTAGTAATGTAAAAATAACTCTGTTTCTAGGTAATTTTCAAAAAGTACGAGCCAAATCATAAAGAACAATAATACATATTTATATACATTAAATAAAGATGGAATTAGATAGTGAGCAAAGTAAATATTATAACTATTTTTAGTCACGGCGATCTAGAAATGTCAAACATCTATTTCTTATTTTATATCTATGTGTATTTACATAATCTCATTGTGAAAATATTTACTTATTAACTTTTCTATATTCAGCACAAAAGTAATAAGACCGCTACAAATTAAATAATAAGACATCTAGAAACCTAATTTAGGTACGTAAAAGAACAAATTTAATGTTCCTTTCAACATTTTTATTTTACTAACAAATTAACATTCATAGTACGAATTCGTTACGCGCAAATTAAAAACTAATTACGTTATTTCACTTCGACAAACTTTCGATACAGCTCACAAAATTATTGACAAAAGAAATTGACCCTTATGTCTAACAAAATAAGAATAGCAAACAATTAATTGAGTGTTTTTTAAAATTCAAAATAAATTTGTCTTTAGTTACGTGCGTTTGGTAATTACCATACATTGTGGAGCTTTGTGAACGAAGCTTCGACGGCGAGTTCCCGAGCGAACTTTTCGCTTCTGTAATAACTTGTCTGAAGAAACAAAATGCGAATTATTCATTCAGCTTTCGTGCTTTGTTACTAAGGCTTGATTTGTTCTTGTATTACAGTTTATTCCCTCTGGGTCACAAGTTGCTGCGGTGTTCTTCATCACAAGTTGCGATCGTGATTTAGTTTGTATCTGCATTGCATTCAGTATGAACGTGCTGAGTAGGTCTTTACATTTGTGTTTTGAATTCAGCTCTAATAAATTGCGGAGTGACTCGTTGGTTTCGTGGCGTCAGCTTGTACTTATATTTGCGTGCTATTGTGTGGTCCCAGGTTTAAAGGCTTTTACTGTCAGTTCAATTGCCAGACTTCATACTGTTACTGAAAATTTCCCAGCACTGAACCAAAATTTTACCGAAAAGAAGAATCTTTGAAGACCCGAAATGAAGAATCAGATACCACATTTGGATCGGTTTTCAATGCCTGTTCATTTATTTAATCACACGTAAATCGTGGCAGAGATTTGGATAACTGTCGTACATAGATTGATATCCCGATATGTATTCCAGCCGGATTCTCGCGGGTCAAACTGCAACCGGATATAATAAATTAAGTAGCTAATCATCAAAACGTAGAGCAAATGTAGAGACATAAGCAGCTAAGCAACAGATAAATAAGGAAAGGTTCCAAATAAACTCCCAAAAGTAGATCCCACGGCAAATAAAAAAATGTCTTCTTAAGTGTTTTTCTTAACAAAGTAATTTTCCCTCGAGATATTGATACGAAAGTTACATTAATCTGTCTTTCCTAGACAAACCCTAATTTGTCTACCGTCGAGTTATATTACAAGAGATAAAAATGTATGTGAAAGATATGGTAACGGTTACTGATTACGGCTTAAGTCTTTGAGTTTCTAAAGAAATTGGTGATAAACAAGCTAGGCTTACACTATAATAACTGAGTCTTGGTTAAAAAACTGATACTTTGTTATGGGTTTTTAAGACGGTCAAAATTTCGTTATTTTTTGCGTAGGACGCACCATTTCTGAGATATTGTTAATATTCTAAAATAATTCAAAAAATGGAAAGCGTGGAAGCGTGACGATGACGCGAGTTCTATGATTTTTGTTCAACCAAGAATGCTCAACGCACCTAAAGAAGTTTTCACTTCAAAAATATGTTTTTAGGTGTCTAATTAAAACAAAAATGGAAAAACCATATTCAACTATTCAAATCCACACCCAACAACACAATGCAGTTCTTGAAAAACAAAGCTGCCGTGTCTTGCATCTATTAACACTAATTATTTCAAGACCTAATTAGCAACTCCACATCGTTGCATGAATGTATCATGAAGCTATTTTCCCTTTGAAGTAAGAATAGAAATGAGCTGAAAATCATGAAGTGCGGTTTCATGTTTCTAATGGTAATATGTTGTTGTACTGACTGTTTTAATAGAGTTAATTAAGGTGAGTTACGGTCAATCAGTAGATGGATGGTTATATATTAGTATTTCTCAGGCTTATTTATATAAATACTAGCTTTTGCGCGTGGCTCCGCCCGCGTGGTACCTAAATCAATAAAAAGTAGCCTTTGTCCTTCCCCAGGTTTTAAGCTATATCTGTACCAAATTTCATCTAAATCGGTTGAGTGGTCTAGCCGTGAAAAGGTAACAGACAGACAGATAGACAGACAGAGTTATTTTCGAATTTATAATATTAGTAAGGATTGCTGGTTAATACTTAGCTAAGTACTTCTCAATGGAATAGCTTATAAATCCTTTATTAATGACTAGCTTTTGCCCGCGGCTTCGTTCATGTAGTTGGTAGAAGTAGGTTAGGTTAATGTAGATTATGTTAGTAATGGTACTTTTAAAAAATAATATATGCTTATGTTATTCGGTGATAATATAGCTTTCTAATGGTGAAAGTTTTTTTTAAATCGGTTGTGAAGTTTGAGTTCTTCTTCTTTTCGTGTGGTTAGGCCAACCTGTTGTCAAGAGTTGTTCAAGCCGCCCGTAGTCCTCTGGTGGCTTAACGACTGCTGTCAATTTGACAACAACCGTGACCGTCTTTTTACGTGCCCTCCGAAGCACGGAGATGCTCAGATGAAATACCACTAAGCGGTCACCCATCTACATACTAACCGCACCCAACGTTGCTTAACATCGCTAATCGTTTACCGATCAGTGAGTGCAACTGGCTATGAGTTAAATATTGAGTTAAATCCTTACAAACAAACAAACGAACAAAATTCAAATCGTTCTTATTTATTTTCGTTGTCGTTAACTGTGTTACCTAACTATTGTTCAACGAACGCTCAACTTTGAGTAGTTTATAGCTATTTTTCTCGTATTACTTGCTAGTTATTAGATGTTAGAAATTATTGGCTTATAAAAAAGCTGCTTAAGTGTAGCCGTAAAAAAATACAAAAAAAATCATCCCGTGCCATCTTGATGTCCTGGGTTAGATGTTTGGGTTAGACTAAAAGTTTTTCAAACTTTCGGATTTTCCGCCAAGAAATTCTCTGGACCGGCAGAACTTCTGTAAATGTTTCTAATAGGCTTGATATGTTTGCTACTTATATATATTCGGGTCCTTTGCGACGGTCGCGCTTCCAAATTTGTCCAGGTCAATGCAGGAGTGCCTCAGGGGTCTGTCTTATCCCCTACGCTCTTTCTTCTGCATATCAATGATATGTTGAATCTCGGCAACATACATTGTTATGCGGATGACAGTACCGTGCATGGGCGATATCTCGGACATCCTGGGGCCAAACAGGATGAGGTTGAGGGGAAAAGGCAGAATCTTGTCGTTGAACTTGACCAGACCTTGGACCGCATCTATGAATGGGGTGCCAAGAACTTGGTCGAGTTCAACGCCAAGAAGACCCAGGCATGCGCGTTCTCAACAAAAAGGTCTCCGTTCCTTCCCCTCCCTTCTCTGAAGAACACTCCACTGGTGATACGTGACAGCCTCTCCATCTTAGGTATGGATCTTTGCCGCTCCCTTAATCAGAAAACCTATATCGAGAGCGTCATTAAGCAAGCTTCGCGAAAACTCAAAGTTCTGAACAGGGTAAGGCGGTTCTTCACGCCTGGGCAACTGTGCCTATTGTATAAGGCACAAGTGCGCCCTTGCGTGAAGTACTGTTCTCATCTTTGGGATGGCTCCGCGCAGTACTTGCTGGACGCTCTCGACCAGTTACAGCGGCGGGCTGTCCGTATCATCGGAGATCCAGAGGTCACGAGTTCACTAGAACCTCTGCAACTCCGTAGGGACATTGCCTCATTGGCATGTTTCTACAGAATATACCACGGGGAGTGTTCTGAAGAGTTATTCCACCTTATTCCGCCCTCCCCTTTCCTATCCAGAACAACGCGTGCTAGGCTCAGATGCCATCCTTACACGGTAGAGTCGATTAGAGCGCGTACCAAAAAGTTTGGGTCCTTATACCTCTGCCGAACGATCAAGGCATGGAATTCTCTGCCAAAGCACGTGTTTCCTTCTTCCTTCAATCCTGGGTCCTTTAAGCCGGGCGTGAAAAAGCATCTTCTCAGGCCGTCAAAGTAGAGACCTCAACATCATCTCGGCTACTGTGGATGCGGTGTGGAGGCCACTGCTCTTAGATCACACGACTGCTTACCATCAGGTGGAGTGTGGTCATTTTGACAAGCAAAATAAAAAAAATAAAAAAAATAATAGACTTTTAAACCATACCTTGCCTCTGTTTTTTTTTTTAAGACTATACTATATTGGAAATAGTGCCTGTATCGCGAAAACTTAATAAACATACACATTACGCCAGTAAAGTAAATGCTTTAAAAATCATACTTTTATATTGTTCCGGCAATTTAACTCCACATTTACACAAACTCACAAAATGTGCCCTTTCTTTATAATATTACTAGATGTCCCCGCGGTTTTATCCGCGTTTATCATTCCTGCGCCGCCCCTGTGGGTCGTAGCGTGATGTTATATAGCCTATAGCCTACCTCGATAAATAGGCTATCCAACACTAAAAGAATTTTTCGAATCGAACCAGTAGTTCCTGAGATTAGTGCGTTCAAACAAACAAACAAACTCTTCAGTTTTATAATATTAGTATAGATTACTAAGTATTAATATTACTATATTTAGCTCCAATTTAACAGATGGCCTTGCCTTCTGCCAGAATTAAAGTTACCTAAGTAATATTGCTTTTGAACATTCTTCTTAACTAGTTATTTGTTTCCAAGTATCACGACAATGTTATATTTGCAAAATAAGATTGTTTAGCGAACTACACAGACTAGAGAAAAGATTTATAGTGAGTAAATTGACTTTCCCATTGCCATTCTAGTTAGCCATCCATATAGATAAAATATAAATAGCATATTTTGATTTTATGCCTTGGTGACGCAACAGTATTGAATACGACTGCTGTGAATGATGGTCTCGGATGCGACTTCCGCGTCGGGTAAAGTGTTATTGGGATTTGTTGTCAAGAAATTTACTACTACTTCTTCTCCCTAGACTTTATTATTCTCAAATCACTTGGGGTCGGCTTTCTAGTCTAACCGGATTTGACTGGATATCAGTTTTTATACGGAGCGATTGCCATCTGACCTCCGCAACCCGAAGGCTAACGATATCCTAAGGCTAGACCAGTGTTAGGATATTAGAGGGAACTGACTTCCCAATAACGACTGCCATTGATGTTCATGGCAGCCGGGACCGACGGCTTAACGTACTCTCCGAGGCACGGAGCAGGCTATAATTGTCAATCAATACGCACATAATTTCGAAAAGTCATATAACTTCCGAAAGTCAGAGGTGCGCGACGTGGGTCCGAGCACGAGACCCTCTGCATTGCAGTCTATTGGTCTCCCCACTGAGCTATCGCTACTGTAAATTTACTACTACTAAGTCTACAATATAATAATGCTAGGTAGACGACAATAGTCACGCCCCTTATTACGTCAGACATAAAACCAGCTGGTGAAATGCGAGAACAATATACTTCTGCTCAGTCCTTGCAAGATATAGACGTGAGTATATAATGTATCTACAAATACCAAACTTTATATAAACATGACTTTATTCATAGTTTTCACGTTGAAGGTCGAAGAGCGAGAGTTATTAATGCGTTTTGCATGTAATAAAATGTAAACACGTGGCTTTAAAGCGTCCTGTAATGATGCCAGAAACGTGATCGTACACGTGATAGAGGATTTATGAGTACATAGTTAACATATGAACATAATAAATAGGTATGTTTGGACTGTCTTTTTATTGTTTATGCTCAGTTTTATTTACAAAGTGATGATGTATAAAGGGATATCTGAAATAGTTTTGAGAGTAAACAATTATTTTATGAATGCTACAGAAGTTTTCTGTTGTATTTTGGTACTTTTAAGGAAAAGATGGATGGACTGTGTGAGGATAGATATGAAAGGGCAAGGGGTAAATGATCAGATGACGGGTGACAGAGAAGTATCGAAGCGAAGGACATACTGCGCCGACCATAAATAAATTGGGACGAGGGCAAGAGGATGCTAAAAATCCACTTAATAAGACTCATGACTGTTTAGACTTAAAAAAGTTGGCATATTAAATTTCATGTCATGGTAAGCAATGTCTGCAGAATTCGTGCAGCTACTGAGATTTGCCCATAAGAAAAAACATCCCAATATACTCTATCTGACTTAGAAATAAGACTATGATAATTGTGCAGATTTAAAATACAGAAAGTGCATTTAGAAAATAAGTCAGTATCATGCCTCATTATCCTTGAATTGGAGAGTTGTATAACATTCACTTCAGGCCAATTACGGTTACGGTCCTACTGGACCGTAACCGTAATTCGTAAGTATAGAAGCATTTTATGACGTAGCAACTGAGATTGCCGTCCTATGGCCGTCGATCGGGCACGGTTCTAGACTCCAGCTGGTATTTATAATTTCTTGCCATGAAACCAAACAGCATGGCTCGATTCAAAATCAAATCCGGGGCCTTAAGAGGAAACACCAAGGGCGAGAGAATTGCAAAATAGATATTTGTAAAATCTATTGCTGTCGCGTAGTGCTTGAAGAGCGCGATAGAGACAACTGCAGCTTGGACCGAAAATACCTATTAAAAGTACACAAAATCAACGTTTCCTAGTCCCTTGATTCCTTCTCCAAAACTTGAGTGATTTAACTAATTTTTCCATTACAAAATTAGAGAAAGGCTTTGGTTGTGTTCCTTTGTTTTCTTTTTTTTATATAATCTAGTTAAATTTGTTTTCTGGATTTTTGAACACAAAGGAAAATCTGGCCAGTTTTTGAGGTTTTGGAAGGCTCATGTCTGTTTTAATAATTTATTTGCGAAAAAAATAAAACATAGTTACATGCCAATAGAGATCATACATTTTTTGGAAAAATTATTGCTCTACTGGCATTATCCAGGGAAGAAACAGGGGACTACGTTTGTATAGAAAAACGGCCCTTGTGTTTCCTCTTAAGCATAGCAGTCGTATTCACTAACATTACGCCACTGAGGCAGTAATTCAGAAAGTAATACCCTTGAATTTGACATAAAACATAAATATTCGGTGTCACATATTTTAATACATTCATATTTCATCCTCGTGGCTACAAGACTAGCACGTAAATTACACAAATGGAGACACAGACTAAATGTATAGTGACAAAATCGCGACCCTGACGCTCCTTAATCTTGGTTTAAAACTATATAGCTGGGGCTGACGTTAAGTACTGTAGCAACCTCCTTTTACACGACACGATTTTCAGAGTCATATTTGCAAAATTAAGAACAGACAACCGCTGGGGTAAGCGTGTTCTTGAGTGGAGACCGCGACTCGGCAAACGTAGTGTAGGACGCCCTCCGACCGGGTGGGATGACGATCTGCGAAAGACTGCAGGCAGATGCTGGATGCGGCAAGCTGAAGACAGGGCGCTATGGCGCTTTTTGGGGGAGGGCTATGTCCAGCAGTGGACTATTATAGCCTGATGATGATGATGATGATTTGCAAAATGTGTTAAACTTAATATAACAAAAATTTACAAAAAGAAAAAATAATATTCCATCATCATAATATTCCATCACATACACATCACCATATTCTACCACATACACACAACACCATCCAGCCCAAACTAAGCAGAGCTTGTACTATGGGTACTAGACAGTGGATAAACATACATAAATATACTTTTTTTTGTAAATACATACATATTATACATAGGAACACCCAGACCAAGACAAACATCCATGTACATGCACACAAATGTTTGACTTGTGCGGGAATCGAACCCGCGATCTTAGGCGTGGCAGTCGGTTACACTAACCACTACGCCATCGAGGCTGCCAAAAGGCAACATGCTCTTGTTTCTTTTGTGTATAAATAACATTGAAATGCTCTGTTCTTTGATAAACGCATCAATTAAGAAAGGCTGTACCAATTTGTACTTTTTAAATGATCATAATGTAATAAATAGTCTGATTCTATATTTGACGACAAAATTGAAAATATGCATGAAAAAATTCAGAAAGTGCCTTGTCATGCGTTTGGACAAGACTACTTCTGTTGAGTCATCTACTAAACATACATAATTATATACGCCTAATAATAAACGCATACCAATGTTAAGGCTACGTTAATAATTGCTGCAAATTATAGTATTTTTATATTGTTGACCGGCTACCTACATCAGTAGAATAAATCAGAATGTTCAAATCAAGCAACGCGTTTTCTTTTCTTTAATCCCAAAATTATACCTGGATCAATCCTGTTCATTATGTGTTATCTTTAAATTAAATGGATGACAAAGGAGTGGAACTCGCTACCTTAGTCTGTGTTTCCCGATGAGTATAATCTGGGTGTCTTCAAGTCGCGAGTGAGTAGGTATGTTCTAGGCAAGCGTGCTTCATCGTCGACTGCATCTTTACTTAGATCAGGTGAGATCGCGGTCAAACGCAACAGTATAAAAAAATGACGTTGTGATGTTGTAGTGATTTAAATTGTCACCGTTGTTGTGTGTGAGAGTATTGACTGCTGAGGTTTCGATCTCCACTCACGCTAGCTGTTCCAAGTAGGAGTGTTCGTTGTTTATGTTGCTTAATTGTATGTTAAGCCTCGCGAGACAGGCATGATACCTAATGACGGATTTGTCAAATAAATTTAGTCAACCTAACGAAGTTTTATCGTAAATTAGTTTGCAATAAAGACCTAGTTTATTGTTTGTCAGAATAATCATTGTCTTCAGAATGTGTCGCATAATATCGGACTGCCTTGAAAACAAATAGTGATCCCACACGGTCGCATTTTATGAACAACAAAGTAAAGATTAATAATCCCCCAGGCTAAATGTAACTCACAGTGGTCAACCTACGCATTATATTGTTCGAATGTGTGCGCATTTTCAAGTTCAATCTTTATTTCCTTACTATCAGTCTCCTTCATTTGACAAGACCTTGCTTTTCCGGGCTATAATTAAACATTTCTTGACAAAAATCTCTATATTTATTCTTGACTAGCTTTTGCGCGCGGCTCCGCCCGCGTGGTATCTGCATCAATAAAAAGTAGCCTATGTCCATCCCCAGGTTTTAAACTATATCTGTATCAAATTTCATCTAAAGCGTTTAGCCAGGAAAAGGTAACAGACAGATAGATAGACAGACAGAGTTACTTTTGAATTTATAATATTAGTAAGGATTTAATCCGAGAATTGTATTCGTCATATCATGATGATTGCATGTCTATGAAGTACTCTCACCACATTATTTGCAAATGTCTTCTTTTATTTTTTTTATTTTGCTCGTCAAAATGACTACACTCCACCTGATGGTAAGCAGTCGTGTGGTCTAAGAGCAGTGGCCTCCACACCGCCCTTATATCAGCCGAGGCGATGTTGAGGTCTCTACTTTGAGGCCTGAGGTGCTATTTCACGCCCCGCTTAAAGGACCCAGGATTGAAGGAAGAAGGAAACACGTGCCTTGGCAGAGAATTCCATGCTCTCTTAATTTTTAACTACTGCTCAACAGCTTCCAATCAATTGCAGTTGTAGACTATCGCTATACAATATTTTTGTTTATCTATTTCTTAGCTATAATATTACAAACAAACGTATGCGTCAAATATGAAACACGTTTTGCTTGTAGAAGCGGCTGATCCAAAACATCTTACCGTTTGAACCTAAACATCTTGCAAATAATAATAATAATAATAATAGTTTATTGTCTCATAAAAAACAAGCAATACATGGATTGAGGTCCTAGACCCACACTAGGATTCCCTGTGTTGTGGGACTAGTCTCTTTCGTTCAAATACTATAGTTCGACAATAGAATAAGATGAAATTAAAGTACAAACAAAAAAAAATAATAATATGTTATGTAATTTGCATAGTATGGTTAGTGAGAGTTGGTAACAAGGAGTGGTATGTGGAGTGGAATGTAAAAGTTGTTATGTGGGATGATTTGGTGTTATGTGGTGTGATGTGATGTGATGTTATGTGATGTGGTGTGATGTATTGTGGCTGTGGTGAAGTGTGGTGTGGTACCGTGCGATGTGGCGCGATGTGATGTTGTATAATAAGTCGTGTAATATAAAAAGCTCTTTAGAAACGAGAGCCTAGATTGTGGCTCCAATTGTATCTATAGATGGGATCGCAGTAAGTAATATAAACACGAATGTAATGAAGACAAAACGTGTGCCTCTGTTTGAGGTAACAATTGGATTATTTGATTCTTGTTTTACGTGAAACTTATATTATTAAGTACGTATATTTTTGAAGTAAAATCTTCTTTAGCGGCGTTGTCCACTTTTTTGTGATGGGTAAAAAATGTTAAACTCGCGTCAGGACATGTGACCTGATCGAAAATTCGTATGACGGTGGGAGAATTGTCATGTTTGTGTACGATAGCGCAATAAATGAATATTGTATTTTACCACATAAATGATAATACTTTTATACTGATAATTAAAGCAATTCGTGCAAAATTGATCCCTAACCATTCCAAAATATCAAAAATGCACAACGTTAATATTCAAGTTTTCACTTCTGCCGGCACTCCTGGAGTGCAACCCGTTGTTTTTTTTATATTAACGGATTCATAGTCTCACGCCTTTTTTCCCGAAGAAGTAAGCAGTGATGTATTACAAACACATTTCGCCAGCTATGTTCTTAGATCCCTATAGGGAGCGAGCCTATTGCCCATTTACCGGGCACATTTTACAGACTCCGTAGGGCTATTGAGAATTTCTTGACACCAAAACCTAATAACAACCTGAACTGAATCAAACACGAAGCCTCATAGACAGCAGTCGCATTCATTCACCACTGCTGCGATACTGAATTATAAAGATAAACTTACATATTACAAAAAACGTATGCTTTCTTATAAACAATTTAACTTAAATAGAATGAAAACTGAGATTAAATTTTCTTCTCTCAATATATTTTTCTTTGTTCTATAAATAACTTTGTGCATAAGATTATTGTACAGACGTGTAATGCCTAAGGCATTTTTATCATGCAGAAACAAAGTAGGTTGGATGCATTTAATAATAGCAAGTTTGAAAAATTGTAGGTATCTGTTAGTAAATTACTTAACTACACTTTGAGATTCATAGTTTATCTAATATTCTTTATTGCCTTTATATTTCCTTTACTTGGATAATCGCAACAAGTTTAAAGAAATACGTCTGTTTCTGGAAAAATATTTTTATTGAATGTGGATTTTGGCAATAAATTTTTATCCCACGGAAACAGTATTTTTTTTTAATTAATGTGTCCCTGTCCTTTTCTGTACGCCTGACAATATGTATAATTTCATGATGATCGATTAATTTGTTAAGGCGTGTTAGCGTAACAAACAAACAAACTCACATTCGCATAGTAAGGATTAGTTCTGACCGCAGCTTTGCCCGAGTGATACTCATGAACACGTACACTGGGATAAATGTGTTTTGAGGGTTTGGTCTATCCACAGAGATATCCAGACCATGTCTGTTCATCAGTTTAGACATGATTGAGTAATAAACATCCAAATATCACAAATGTCATTTATTATATGTATCTACTTTTAGAATACGAATATACCAATTGACAATGTTTAAATAACTTGATCTGTCTACAGAATAACCATACCATTGTCATTTATCAGTTTAGACATGATTGAGTAAGAAACATTCAAATATCACAAATATTGTCATTTCTTATAGGTACTATTAGAATACAAATATACCAATTGTCAATGTTTAAAAAAACTGCTTCCGCCCTTTGTATAAGCTTTGTGCCACAACGAGCTTTACGAAAATCAAAACAACTGTTATAAAAACAGTCAGAAAATGCACAATTCATACACATTTTTTGCTGCGTACACCACTGTGATCCTTAAAACCATTGCAGTATTCGTTAAACAAAAACATTGAATTTTCTTTTAACAGGCTTTGCAGCAAAAATTTTTAGAATAACAATAGAACTCTAAAATGTTAGAGCAATAACACACGGACTAAAGCCATCAGCGCACTCTGAATAGGTTTCTGAATGACATTTTGGAAGCTTTCTAACTCCATTTCATACAATTCTCCAACGGATTTGAGGCGTGGAGTATATTTATTTTTATTTGCCGACATTAAAATGTAACATAACCTTGGTATAACAGTATTTTTGCGCACAAGAAGGGCATCTACACACTTTCAAGAGACTGTAACGCTACTTACTCTGTAATGTGGGGTCTTACACGGTACGTTTGCGAGCTCATGATACGTGAATTCTAAGGGGTTTTTTCCAACGGTTTCATCCCCTCTCGTGTTATGATAAATTGGTTTTGTTGATAGATATGTCGAGGGTAGATTGGAGGCGAAATTGTATGTGTGTATCGTGTAATTTTTTGGTATATTTACCCTTTAAATTGTTTGGGGAGAGCAGTGATAGTGTCGTAATCAGAAACGTATTTGGGTCACGAAAAAAATATGGTGTTCGATGTGTAAGTCGCTTTATGTACACGTGTGTGAGTGTACTATTCAATATTAGTAATAGACCGTACTCGGCAAATATAAGGATCATTAGATAGTTTTCTTTAAAAATATTGGGGCAGTCTTTAGGGACTTGGAGACTGAAAAAAAAAATAAAGGTCAGGTCGGATTCCTGATACTCTCTTAGGGGTTATTAAGGGGGTCAAAATTTCTTATTTATTGCATTTCTGAGATATTGTTAATATTCTAAAATAATTCAAAAATGGAAAGCGTGGAAGCGTGACGATGACGCGAGTTCTATGATTTTTGTTCACCCAAGAAGTACCAACGCGCCTAAAGAAGTATTCACTTCAAACTACAAAAAAGAGCAATCAGAACCATTATCCGAATTTCCCAAAGAGAATCTTGTAGACAACATTTTTCAGATCTTTCTATACTAACAGTGCCTTGTTGGTATATATTAACAACTCTTAGTTATTTATCAAAGCATATCAATGAATATGAAACTGAGGAAGAAAGGCTACTCAGAGAAAGTACGAGAAGGAAACATTTGAAACAAAACATAAGACCAAATTTAAATATTGTACAACACAGTGTTCAGTTTCAAATGATAAAACTATTTAATTGTTTACCGACAGAATTAAAAGCTCTCGTGCATAATACGAATATGTTTAAAAGAAAACTTAAGGCCTTCTTGTTGGAGCATACCTATTACTCGGTATTAGAATTTATAGACTCCAACATAAGAAATTAAATTATGTATTTATTATTATGGTGATTTAGACTCTAATCTATTATTTTAAATTGTAATTATTTTTAAATATACCTGAGTTTTGTTTGCGTGGTTGTGCTATGGATAATTATTAATTCTTATTTTCAATTAATATTGTATGACATTTTAATTGAATTAATATTGTTGACGTTTTATTTAATTAATTTAATTTGACTTCTATTTCATTAACATTGTTTAACTTTTTTATTTTAAATTAATATTTTTTCTTCTATTTAATTAATTTTGTTTGACTTCTTTTTTGATATGTTTATAATTTTATGTGATCATTCAAACACAATTGTATAATTATTTATGAATAAATGAATAAAAAAAAATTAAAAAAAAAAATTCGTGATACTAACTTAAGAAATTGTAAGGAATTATGTTCCTATATTTATACTTATGAATAAACCAAAAACCAGACACAATAAAAATGTTTTATATCTGACAGATAATATGTCAAAAAATACTCTTGCTTGTAGTTCATAAAATATGATGGCATGTAAGTAATGAAAAATATTTGAAGTTACTTTTACGTGACATTAATAATGTAGTTTATGAAAATGGCATACATATGTAACGCTGGAGGCTTAGTAAGGTACAATACAGACAAACAATAATTAGAAATAAAACAAATACTAATGATATGGGAGATCACATTTAAAACACAATAAATGGAGATGAACTAAAAGACTTAACAAAGGCTAAAATATAACACAAACTAAAACAAATCACAAAATAGTAACACAAAACTGCAAATGATAACCCCTATAATATCTGGATGCAAATAAATTATGGATGAATAAGCCTTATGAACCATATCATTGAATTCAATTTATGGAACTAGCTGCGTTTGGTTAGTAATAAACCATTGTGTGTACTATCGCGGTAACTCTTTATCAGCTGTTTATTATATCTATGACACACATGTAGTTACAGTCGATCAACGTCATAAGTCGATGATCATTCCCGAGACGTTGCAGTGCTCTACAATAGACAATCATGGTAAGTAATTCCTCGTCTTTCATTGTAAGCCTAACTAATATTATAAGAATGTGAGTTTGTTTGTTACAATTTAACGCCTTACCCACTCAACCGATCATCAAGAAATTTCGCATGCACGTTGTCAGGAGAACAGAAAAGGACATAAAGTACCATTCATCTAGCAAAAAAGTATTAATACAAACATAACCTAACGTATTTTTTAATGTGTGGAAATGCATATCTCCCGCCACAATGGGAGGCGAGAGGGTTATATCGGGATCTCCCGAGTCTTCGGGCCTACCGATTAAAAACGCCACGGTGTGCCAACTCGCTGCTTTGTAAACATAACCTTTTTTTTTTTTTTTGGTACCCAGGAAAAATGCTTGATGCACTATCCGCCGGCTAGGGGACGGCACCGGCGGGGCGTGTGGGACTCCCCAAACTGGTATACCCACTAAAAAACCTGGGGTGTTCCCTCTCTCACCCAATGGAGGGGCCTGTTGGGAGCTCTTTTGTAAACATGTTAGCTGTATGGTTATGTTTTTTTTTTTGTAAACATAACCTAATCTAACCTAACCTACATTTACACGAGCGAAGCCGTGGTCTAAATCTAGTTGAAAATAAAACCAAATTTTAATTCCCCAAATCCTGTTACAGAGTTCTTCAACGTTTAGCTACTTATATCGCTCACTATTCAAAGATCGATAAATTATCAATATGACTATCGATGATATCTATCGTTGATGTAATTGTTTTAGCTTCCCTAAGCGAGATAGTATGCTTAATTGTAATGTAACTATATGTATGGTGTAATGGCGGCAATAACTTGCAGATGTGACGTCATTTACCAGAATGGGGCCTGGTTCGTATAACACAAGTTGATTGCGCGGCTGGAGAAGTGGTTTAAGTGGTCGTCTCGCTATTGGCATTGCATTTAGTGTTGTGGATTTGATCACCACACGGGACATAGAATTTGTATGCTCCACAAATAGGAGTTCTGAGTCTGGGTATAATAATCTTATCTTATCTTATGTGGGGGCCAGTCAGTGCAGACCGGCGACACTTCGACTCAGTGGGATCTTTTGTGTCTACACTCTCCCAATAACGACTGCCATAGATATTCATGGCAACCGGGACCAACGGCTTAACGTGCTTTCCGAGGCACGGAGCAGGCGATAATTGTCAATCAATACGCACATAATTTCGAAAAGTCATATAACTTCCGAAAGTCAGAGGTGCGCGACGTGGGTTCGAACCCGAGACCCTCTGCACTGCAGTCTGTTGGTCTCCCCACTGAGCTATCGCTGCTCTCTGGGTATAATAATAATAACAGATTTATTAGCCACCAAATAAGTACCTAACAAATTAAACTTTGTACCGCTTGTGTCGTATTTCTGCGACAGAGAACATGCATGATTTTTTTGTTCTATTGTCGTCATATTACCTCCCTAATTATTGTACGTATTAATTTATCGATTTGTAGCCGGGCGCTAGGGGCACGGCAATCGATATTTAGCTAAGCGCTTAAAAGGTTAAAGTGAGCTCTGCCTCCTGGACTAGGTTGAAGCCTGTATCCCAGGAAACAGAGCCTTCCCCACTACTTAAGTCTAATACATATATTTGGTCATTACAAAACTAAGTTGTGTTACAAAATTAAATATTAAGTATGACAAATTTATAATTAAAAGTTTAAAATAATAATTAAGTTAAAGGTATTCTTTGTGTATTTGTAAAACCCTCTGCGACTCCTGAGACTCCTATCCTGATAATTGCATAGTGCGGGAGCGTCTTTAAAAAAAAGGGTAATGCGAAGGATCTACAGCATGATTTTTAAAACGTAATTTCATACATGTGTTTTATTTAGCTCTTGCCTTAATCTACATCGCTACTAAATTTCACACTGCATTCGTGTAATCAGTTCAGTGATTTAACCGTAATAACGTAACGAAGATACAGAGCTAAATTTACATTTGTAATACTATCCAAGACAATATATTTGGCTATAAGATCCCTGTTAAATGATCTGTGAGGTGCCATCCCAAATTCGTATCAATATTTAAGATCTATTTGAAATACGATATCCTTAAATCTAATCTTAGATCCGACTGATTGTTAATTGCCATCGTTAAACGTAAAACTGGGCGTACAATCCGTGGTACAATCAGATCGAAACGTTGATTTGATTGCGTTTTCAACGTCGCGGGAAAGGACAAGAGTTCTGCTGTAACTTCGGAGTACAGCTCAAGTTGAAATGGTATAAGCTATGGTATGTCAGCGGATAACAGTATCTTTGATTTTTATCAGAACTTTTTTAAAGAATGTTCTTCTTTGCGAATCATAAGTCTAACTCGAAGAAGTATATTAGTGAACTTTGGATTGACATTGGATGAAACGCTTCCTTAAGGTATTTCAGGCTTGTAACCGACTTCAAAAAAGGAGGACGTCCTCAATTCACTTGTTTTTCTTTTTATGTTTGTTACCTCAGAACTCGGTCATTTATTTATAGGTAAAATTCTTTTTTTGCTTGCGAGGGTGAACTTTCCATGTGGTCCTAATTAAATTTGAAGAAAAGCCACTCCTAAGGGTGAACAATAGGTTTTGCAGTAGTTGTTTGTAGTGTGATACATGTTTTAAACATTTACTGCGCCGTAACAGAATAACTAACACTTCTGGTAAAATATAATCCTTTGTCTATGAAAATTATTTACCATCAGCCAGGTCTAATAATTGGTTGCCACTTTAGCATCATACAGCGAACCATGAAATACAGGGTTTGAATCGCGGATCAGGTTAAAAAAAAGTTACTTGATTTATTTGCCAATAAATTTATTGTCGGTTATAGCTCGAAGTTAGAAATATATAATGTTGGAAACCGTATTAAGTTGTTAATGGCATGTTATCTCTCTACAGTCATGTTAGATCGCCGTCCTATAGAGCTTTGAGCGCTGAAAGTAGACCTTGTTCTTGTGTTAAGGTACACACTAGAACCATGTCATCTCAGCAGACACTGCCTCTGTATTTAAACACACACTAAAACTATGCCATCTCCTGCGCAGGTGACTAGTCTTCGACACGATTGGCAACCGTGTTCGAAACTTAATGTATAACTTAATGTATAACTTAATGTATAACTTAATGTATAACTTAATGTATAACTTAATGTATAACTTAATGTATAAGTCATTATAATATTATTGTATATATTGGTTATTGCTTATCACTTGTGTCTGCTACTGAAACAGACGACCACAAAGTTTGAAACTCAAGAGTCAGTGGTACCTCGAGGCCGGGTCCGTCACTAAGCCTTAATGAAGATTTAACTAGTTTATACGAGGTCAAATGAATCTGCCTTTTATTTTCATTAATATGCATAATTTTAAGTCGGATCGCGTGAATTCAATACCAATCGACTATTTTGTACTCCGTATAGACTTTGACATACACCTAGACAGTCGCGTACCTCCATCCAAGGGGGTGTAGGCAGAACTCATTTACCTACATTTATGGATATCGTTTTTCCTTCATATTACGTGGGAGCCACGGAGCACTCCAACAGCATGGAGTCTGAATCTGATATCTTTTTTTATTATCATGTGCTATGTAAAATAATTAAAAATATTTATGGTTTAGTAATAAATGCATCTCAAAATTGTAATGATATGTTATTTAGTATGCAATAATTATATTTGTATGCCGTATTTTGGTGAAATATAGTGAAACAAAATCAAATGTAACATCTCACACGAGTGTAACCTATATTTACAAATAAAGATTCTGATTCCGATTCTGATAGATGGCAATATTGCTATCTGCCGGATTCAGTCTCCGTGCTGTTATGAAGAATTTCTTCTGCCATTAACATTTTGCTCGACTCCTCGAAAATCGATTGCAAGATCTCATAAGCAGCAATCGAATTCACTACTGCTGCATCACCGAAGCTGTTGATAGAGTGTAATTATGTGGTGCCTTAAGTTTACACTCATGTTTTTTTTTTCTTTTTTTGTACAGCTAAGGTGGCAAGCGAGCATACGGCCCACCTGATGGTAAGTGGTCACCGTAGCCTATGGACGCCTGCAACACCAGAGGCATCACTTGCGCGCTGCCGACCCTTTAGGAAAGGAAGTGGGAAGGAGTAGGAGCGGGAAGGGGATAAGGGGGTGATTGGGCCTCCGGTACTCTCACGGTCTCACGGTCATGTTTTAGGATGAGCATTACATGTTACATCTACATAATTCTTACAATAATAAGTCAGTTCTAACATGCATGCCTATTACAGGTATACACAGCAATCACGCTAAGACAACTAGTTGTATACCTACTAACACATAAAAAAGTTCAAGCAAAAATATAAAAAAATATGAGTTTGATATAATTCTGCCTACCCTCTCTCGAATAAACAAGGGTGACTATATGTCTCTACTTACTAAGCCAACCAAATAAAGAATGAATGTTAGCAAGTAATTATGTGCACCTGTGTACTACGTATGATTTAGTTTGGAACATATTTCATGAGGGAGGTGTTTCATATTTCTTCATACTGCTAAAGTATGTACAAATGTTAGTGCCTGAGATAGTATGAATTTCAATTTTTTGTTCTTTCTTTTAATATTAATATTAGGCTTAAAGGTTGTGAAACCATTTTTAGACATAATAAGTGTGTTGTGTGTCCGTCTAATCTTTTAAATTTTTGTGTAGTTGAAATGATAAATGGCTTTATAATCCCTAGTGGATTAGTGGAGGTTCTGTTAAATGGCAAGCAATAGAGAGCAAATTTATCCGATGACGTAATATTACTACAGACTTACTATGTCCAAACAAGTATTTATTCCACTTGATTGTTAACGTAGCCGGCCTCGCTCGCGGCGGGGTCGCGATTGCATGTGAAAGCGATTCGCGCGGCCTCGCCCTCTATGGTCGAGGAACACCGTGGTAGGCTTAGTCGGTTTTACCAGGGTATCTTTTCCTCGGTAAGCCCGACATAACCTCTCCGTCGCCTCGCGGAGAGGTATGCGTCAAAGCATTACCATACGTAAAAAAAACCGTGATCGCTCGCGTTAATGTAGATTTTGTTAGTATAATTATTTCCCTTGTAAACAGTAGTTTTTCCTAGATGAAAGGTACCCTAATAGGTACACTTTTCTGTACACTGATATCATATATGCATTTACGTTAAATTTCATGATGATCATTCGAATAGTTACTGCATGAAACTATAAGAAACAAACTTACATTCGCATTTATAATATTAGTTAAGATATAAAAAGTGAAGTCGTATATTTTTTATAAAGGTAACTCCCGCATAAATTAACCCTGTGTCATGAGCAACTTTCAAGCACACCAAGACTCATACTAGCCCTGACAATAATTTGTGGATCACACAAAAACTATCCCGAGTGGAACTCGAAGTCACAACCACTTGCTCGCTGCGCCATCCGTCAATGAAGTCTATGAATTTATGTACACATCTTACAGAAACTAAATTCCGCTCCATGCCCTGTAAGGGCGTTATAAGTCACGCGAAATCCACATACTTTGCTTAATGAAGCCCAGTTCCCAAAGCGAAGTTAAATAAAGTTATGGGGAGGTTACATCAACACATAATTAACTGAGTGCGTGCACTTGCTTTTGACGTAAGCTGATAGCTTCTATTAACGATTTTATACAGGGATGTTAATGTATAAGACTTCTAGTTTAAATATGCATATGAGATTTACCTGCAACTATTATACTAATAATAATGTCCTCAAGACCGAATTGTAGTAATGGCCTATTCTAACGGAGACTGGCCATGGAGTTTAGGTAATATAACTATTTGACCCAAGTTGTGCATTCAATACTGAGAAATATTCATAATATATTATGAAGGTTACTTTAGGGATACTAAAAACATGATTTAAATGAAGTCGACAATATATAGCTAGGAGATAATTATTATCACAGGTGATCTACAAACACTAAAGTGTCACCTTTGATCATCCAGGCAATCAATGTAGAATAAACCTTCCCCTTATCCCCCTATGGGAATACAGGCGTGAGAAATAGACCGTGTAAATATCAAGAATAGAATAAAATTACATATCTATATTAAACTGCAAACACTTAACTAAAACTCCTGGTAATACTAGATAGTTAAAACTATAGTATTCATAAAGATAAGATAAAAATTGCACAGCTGGACTGTGATGTCAGAAATTTCTAGCACTAAAACTCTTAACAGTAGTTCTATGTAGAGTTTGTAATAGGCAAGATAATAGAATTTCCTTTGCTCTGAATATTTTAATTTTAAATATAATACATTCTTTTTTGTTTCTAACAATAAACGGATTGGATACTCGAGTTGGATTGCCACGCAGAGGTCTCGAGTTCAATCCCAAGGACTTTTCTAAGTTATGGGTGTATTACATAGCTAATTATATTATTACTCGCTTTAACGGTGAAGGAAAACATCGTGAGTAAACCTGCATGTCTAAGAGTTCTCCATAATATCTGGAAGATGTTTAATACAGGGCTGATACTATATTATATATATTACACATTTTTAGAAGCCTATGACACCTTATATACGCATAGGCGTCGAGGAGCATTACATAAGCATTTATTCAGGTCCATTTTAGGTCCCATTAAATTAATGCCGTGCTATTATCGTGTTCCGAGAATATTTTCAGACAATTCCTGGAGGGCACACACATAACACTGCCTGAACCGGAGGATCAAACCCACAACTCCACAAAATGATTTTTGAAGTGAAACCTTCTTTAGGCGCGTTGACCACTTCTTGGGTAAACAAAAATCATGGGACTCATGTCATCGTCACCGAACGCTTCCATTTTATATATATTTTTGCTTTATAAAGAAGTGTTTATGATCAAGGATTAAAGTTTTCACTTCTATAGGCAGTCCCCAAAGAACGCCCCAAATTTTTTTAAAGACATCTCTCGCTCTAGTAATTTCTGTGTCGCGGGGGACTATACAAACATGCAATCGGAACAACTATTTGTGGATCTCACAAATTTTTGTCTTATGCGGGATTCGAACCCACAACACTCGACGTGGCGGTAGCGACGAGGCGAATACTTAAACCACTACGCCATGTATACTAGGACCAACAAATAACTTATTACAAACATTCAGCATTGTCAATATAATATACATTGATTTCAACATCTAAGTTTTCATTAGCAACTCCCAAAGTTGCGGGTGGTGAGCAGCTTTATTGCTCAGGTACCTATCTGGACAATAGGTAGTGTCACTTGGGCACGACGTAGCTCGCTTACGAGAACTGAATCTCTGAGGTTAGAATGGAGAGTCGAGATTCGGGGACAAGACCTGTCTATAACTGACCCCGGAAGGTGCTCTCGGGCTCTGGAAGGTACAGCGGCTCCCCTAATATAACCTTGAAGGTTGGTGTAGGGGAACGCTATATCATAAACTGGACTAGTCGCACAGAGAGGGGGCTGATGTCAACGCTTCTATAAATTAGAATACCACTAAAACGTTCATTCATACGAGACCTGACCGCTCTTAACACCACTTAATCTTTCTTAAAACAACTAAACTATATGCTTTAAAGATGTAATACATCACAGTCATCTTGAATGCGCAGATGTACCAAATGCTCACGGGCTGTTAAGCATTGCATTAAGTTAACGATGTGCTGTTACTAAAAGTCAGCAAAGTTGAAACATGCACACGTTTCAGAAGATTTCAGACTGTATTTATTTACGCAAAGTTTTATTGGCTTTAGTGGCAAACATGTGCCTTGATGGCGCAGTAGTAGTAAATGCAACTTTTATGCCTGAAGTATTAGGTCGATTGCGAGGAAAAGTGTTATTTGGATTTTCTGTAGAAGTAGCATGGTCAAGATATGTGCCCGACGGCTGGCAATAATCTGGGCGAGCTTGTATCACTTGGCACCTAAATTAAAATATTTGGTAAAATGTGGATGTTTTACACTTCTATCATCTCTCTATCGACTGTATTAAAAAAATATATATAATTCTGTTTATTATGAATATTTTATTTCTGCATTCTATATAACCTTTAAGTAAGTCAAAATTCACATAACTCTATACGCGCTATTTGCAAAGGGATACAACTTACATCCTTTACGCATTCATATAGGTATAGATAAATTGAATTGAAGGCCACAGCGATGTCTACCTCGGAAGGCATATCCATATTCTAGATTATCTCATAGAAAGACAGATTTTCCCTTTTTATAATTGATATGGATCAGATTTTTCCAATAGCGTGAAAGTTTAAAAAATTTTTTTTGCAAATGCAAATACTAGTTTTTCTTTTTGAAGAGACATTCACAGTGTTCGTGCATTATTCATAACTTTTATCCATTATCCAACAGCCGCGAGGATTTTGCTAGAATATCCAGATTTGTCAAGACTAACATACATACATTGAATCACGCCTACCTGTTCCCCAGGGAGGTAAGCAGGGACTACAAGACCTTAATGTTATTGATATGATAAATGACGATAGATTAGGGTTTGCAAAATATCTTCATATGAAAGAAGGTCTCGGTTTCACAGCGGTAGTGAATCTGACCGCCATGCATAAAGACGTGCATTCCTGGATCAAGTAGTGTTAATGACTTTTCCTGTAAATATTTTTTAGTTGCAGCACCGAGTCAGAAACAATGCCCGGTAGTCGGTATAATAAACATAAGGGTCGCCTTTACATAAAATTAGAAATCATAGTTGATGAAATTTTTATATAATACACCTGTTTACTGCTTCAGGAACTAAGTTTTTTTACTACTTCCGCATTATATTGTCTTCTGTTTACGCGAATGTTATTCATTGAAATTAAACTAACTAAACTATGGTCACGGGGAGACTGTCGACTGTCACTGACGAGTCTCCCCGTGACCATGGCTGCTGAAAAGCAACCGAAACGTCGGGGAAAGTGTAAAAATAAATCTAAATAGTATAATAGTATAGTAATAGTATAAATAGTTTTAATAGTTTCAATAATTTAATTAGCTTAAAAATTTGTAAAGTTTAATAGTGATTATAGTAGTGTAACAGTTTTTCAAAAAAATTTGTAACAGTGTCAAATAAACAACGCGATAAAATCCGTATATAGTAGTTTAATTTCAATACTTCCGCATTAGTAATAATTTCAGTGTCGCGGGCGACTTTACAACAACATTCTAACAACGGACATAAAGAACATCTAAACTAAAAACGACGGTTTGTGGATCACGGCATCGAACCCACAACACTCAACAGTGACAGCGACAAGACAACCATTTAAACCATTATAATAATAATATTCTATCACATACACACAACACCATCTAGCCCAAACTAAGCAGAGCTTCTACTATGGGTACTAGACTATGGATAAACATACATATTTTTTTTTTTGTAATATCATACATATTATACATAGAAACACCCAGACCAAGACAAACATCAATGTTCGTGCACACAAATGTTTGACTTGTGCGGGAATCGAACCCGCGACCTCAAGCGTGGCAGTCGGTTACACTAACTAATACGCCATCGAGGCCGACAGATGCGTCATTTATGCCGTCAATATATATGTGTACATACATGTACATAATACCAAAACATAAATAGCGTTAACTTTTAGAACGTTATCTAAACCGCAGGTTTGTCACCGTCCTGAGTGTAATTAATCGTGTGCCGCGTCATTTCTCTTGTGAACACTTAATTACTGAACACATTTTGTGGGACAACCCGTCTGATATAAAGAGGATGTATTATGCAGTGTATACTATGCAGTAAAACTTTCCGGGGATAATCGCGGTAAACTAAAGTTCATCAATTTAACCTTAGCATATGAAATTTTGGACGTAAATAAATGTTATTTTAACATCATTAAATGAACTTTTAAACATCATTCCATGAACTTTTAACATCAATAAATGAAGATACTTTTTAACATAATGAAATGAACTTTCTAACATACAATGACATCACCAGTATGAATATTACAAATTTAAAACTGTGATTGTCATTTTGTGTTTATAACACAACAACAAAGCAAGAGATATACATCATTTTTTGCATAAACTACATTTTTGGGCAAGAGATAGAATCATTCGATCTGCAAGTAAATCCAAAGTTTTACCCAAAAAATTGATGGTCTGTAAAGTCGGTTTACGGACGATAGTTTAACGTGACAACGTCATAACGTGCCTTTCGCTCGCTCGTGTAGCGCTCTCACTCCGATCGTAACGTTACAATGAGCGTAACGGGACAATGAGCGAAACGGGACAATGAGCGTAACGGGACAATGAGTCATTCTTTTTCGTGCGTGCAGCCGGCGTTCATCGATTTATTAGACGTTGTCACGTCAATAATATAAATTGAAATAATTAAACTCGTTTAAACAGTTTTATCATAGTTTCAACTCATTCGGCGTAAACAGTAACACTAATAATAATAATAATTAATTAAACGATATTATGGTACTTAAAAGTAATTTGGCACTACGAGTATTAGATATCAAAACGAATATTAACTTAGACTCTTTGTGAACTTGACTGCTGAAAAGTAATCAAAACTTTAAAGAAAGAGTAAATATAAATGATGATAACAGTTGTATTTAACAATATTTTTGAAACTTTAAATTACTAATACTTAAATTGTCTTTAAATTTGCAAGAAATAATAATTGCATTTAATTTATTATTTTCTTTTATAAAGGCAATTGTTCATTAAACCTCCAGGTTATTCACTAAGACAATATTTTTGGTAAAATATAATATTTAAGTAATATAAAAAGCATTACAATGGTTTCAAACTGGTTAGTTCATTAAAAGCATCGTACGGACCCTGACATCCAGGCCCAATGCTTTTTTCATTATGCCTCTACATGGCTAAACTGACAGCTTAAAGGGCATTCATATAAAGATTCCGAAATAACTTTTAATAGTACTAATTAGCCAAATTTTCCCTCACCTTTCCTATCCAGAACAACGCGTGCTGGGCTCAGATGCCATCCTTACACAGTAGAGTGGACTAGAGCGCGTACCAACAAGTTTGGGTCCTCATACCTCTGCCGAACGATCAAGGCATGAAATTCTCTGCCAAGGCACGTGTTTCCTTCTTCCTTCAATCCTGGGTCCTTTAAGCGGGGCGTGAAAAAGCACCTTCTCAGGCCGTCAAAGTAGAGACCTCAACATCGCCTCGGCTGCTATGAGGGCGGTGTGGAGGCCACTGCTCTTAGACCACACGACTGCTTACCACCAGGTGGAGTTTGGTCATTTTGAAGAGCAAAATTAAAAAAATATATTGTCGTGGTGACTATGAAATATGTACGGTTGCACGGTAAAGTCATTAATTAAAAATTATGCTATACACCATATATAAATAGGTACACATTAGATACAGCATTTTGTAAGATTGTGCTTAGCAAGAAATGGAACGATTTATCCTAAATACAATTTGCTAATCTTTGATTTGTTACTTTTAATAACAGAAATACAATATAAAAATTTAAAATAATGTACATTTACATGAAAAATAAGTACAAAGGAATAATTTTACGGTTTCGGCGTCAAAAACTATTATTAATGCATTGCATTTACAATAATTTGATAATATCATTACCAGGTGGGTTTTGTAAAACTAATGATAATAAATAATTGTCAACGTCGTGCAATGTTAATTGAATTTGCAAAAAACATGCGAATGTTTTTATCTTTGTACTTAGAATAACTTAAATTTAGAATTAAATTTAAGAAAAGAATCACTTATTATTTATCGTGGCGAAAATTCATTTAGAATATTCACAGCACTAACGATGACGTTGTTAGACTTTAATCACAAACTTTCTGATCAGCCATTTCATTCTGTAAATACTCACTACGAAACTCACTTCCGAATCAGCTGTGAAAATTAAAATGCATTAATAGATAGTAACTATAAGTACCGTCGAGGTGAGTATAGAATTCGAGATGACTTTTTGCTGAATAGCACGACAACGTATTATACTTCAGCTATCGTAATACATCCTATCTTTACTTCCCCTACTTTTTATATTGAGTGAAATATATCTACATTTGTTTCCGTCATCAGTTTCTGTTCGATAAAATACAGAAGGAGTTTTATATTAGATGTTACGGTAACGATACGATGCACGGACGTCGCAATGCCTTAAGAAATTTTCTTATGTGATCTAACAGTTGCCAAAATGTATTTCAATCAGAGGGTTATCTCACTGACTGTAAAAGATTGAGACAGTTATGTTGTCATTTTTCCATCAACACCGTTGATGTATTGGATTGCGTATATATATACTTTTAAGCCTTTATAGAACCGTTTTTAGATCATATTTTTTATCAATAATTATACTAATACCTCATTAGTATAATTGATCAACAAATATGTTTTAAAAACAGTTCGTATTGGAAAATATACGCAGAAGTAGCAGTCGTCACGGACCCGTACCGAAACAGCAAGATCACCACCCATAAGGCTCCATACAAGTTGGAACTCACCGATAACAAAGGACATTCACCATGCTCACCCTATTGCACATAACATGCGTCGTAAAGAAGGACGTAACTACTGTTGTCAATACTACCATTGTGCGACCTTGGAGCTAATACAATTTGTTTGTCAGATGCTATCTCATATATATTACTATTATCTACTATAGTTTCCTGTTGCCAATGAAACTGTACTGGTATTAAAGAATATATTTTTAATTTTCTGTTTATGCTAACGAGTTTGGATTTTACATAGCAAGTTTATTTGCAGAACAAGAATAGTGATTGACGAATCAATACATTATTTCAAACATATTCAGTGTTATATAAATGCTATATTAACTTTCATTGACATCTTATGGGAATTATTCTCCTTAGCCTTTATTATTCCTAATTCACTTGAGGTCGGCTTTCTAGGCTAACCGGATTTTACTGGATATTAGTTTTTACACAGAGCGACTGCTATCTGATCGCCACAACCCGAAGGCTAACGATACCCTAAGGCTAGACCAGTGTAAGGATATTAGAGGGAACTGACTTCCTAATAATGACTGCCATAGATGTTTATGGCAGCCGGGTCCGACGGCTTAACGTGCTCTCCGAGGCACAGAGCAGGCGATAATTGTCAATCAATACGCACATAATTTCGAATAGTCATATAACTTCCGAAAGTCAGAAGTGCGCGACGTGGGTTCGAACCCGAGACCTTCTGCATTGCAGTCTGTTGGTCTCCCCACTGAGTTATCGCTGACATCTTATGGGAATAACAAGTTTATAATTGTAGCCTCCTAGGCCACTATTTAAAGTTAAATACATAATAATATATGTATAACAGCTTGAGAATTAAGTAATATATTGACTAACCCGATAAAGATTATAAATTTTCACTCTGCTGAAGATTCTATCAAAATATGACGGTACAAAGGCCGAAGCGTAATATATCCACATTTTGAAATACATGTTTTAAGTCCCACGTAGTGATTGGCGTACGGATTGACGTCTACTGACTTAGAGCTCAGTACCAGATTTAGACCTGGCGCTCAAAATTTCGTAAAGGCAAGTCTTAAAAATCTCCGCCCGATGTAAGAGTCAAGCTTGGTATTTCGTTATCGATCGCAAACTTCCATCACACTGCCGACAAAACAGGCATGTTCCTGTATAAACCAGAGTTATTATAATACAAGTTTCATTAGGTACGTTTAATATTAGCTCCGCGCCGCTCCATGGCCTAGACCTAAAACTGAACTGCACAAACTTTAGTCTTTGAACTAATAACTGAATCTACTACGTCAGCAACTAGATCACAAGTTACAAGTTATACCAAGTACCTAAGTAGATTCTAACTGTTTGATTTACTGTTTTGAAGTTGTAATAGTGTAATCAAGATGTGATAAATGATACGATTGCTAATAGTAGATTTTAGGAGATAGCGATAGTGATTAAAATTTCTTCATATTCCAAAGAAGCGATGTTTGATGTCGTATTTGAATTACGATTGTTGCGTCTCAAACAATCACTGATTACAAAACGATTGTGATTCGAATACGACTGAATAATTGATGATATATTTGATATGTGTTTTGTTATATTCTAGCCGATAGTATAATTTTAACCTAGGATCTAATCTATATTCGATTATATATTACTTTATATATTACTAGTGCATATTGTATAAGCAATTATACAATATGCGTATATATAATATATCCACCACGGCAATTTCACACATCCTGGAGTACGTTATAAAAAGACTCTTAGACATCCTCTTAGGCTTTCTCTCGGTATTTGACTTTAACGCGAGTAATAGTTAGTTACTAAAAACGAACATAGCTTCAAAAATAGAATAATAGCTTTATATTTTCTGTGGATTACGCTGTGAGTGCACATTTAACATTTAAGAAATAAAATGACGATGAGCGACTCAAAGCGCGGTCATTTTATTTCGTTGTATCAAATACAGTCGTATTCTCAAGCACTTTAGGTTGAATTTAAATTGTTACTGAATCAGTCTCTTTGCATCCACTCCGTCCGTAGGCGCTGACCCTTAGTCATAGATAAATAATTTAGCCATTCATTGTAATTATCCTTAGTGTGTAATTGTTTGTAAATCCCTAATAAAAATTAAAAACAAAGGTCAAAGGTCTAGTTTGATAAAAAAACTTTTAACCAAGACTATAGACATCTTTTTCCATAATTATTTTTTTATTTTTCACTACAAGCTGCTGAAAACTCCTACAATACTATTCTATTGCCATAATTATATATTTTGTAAAAAATGTTTTCTTTTTATACAGCCTTCATATTATTAAGACTATGTTAAGCAAATATGACGCCAAATTCTTCAGTAGTTTCGCAGCAAATATAATAAAGTACATTGAATTTCTCCTTTCATTGCTGGCTGCGCGTAAAAATATTTTCACTTCGCGCCACGTTTCACAATATTTGAGATCCATCCCCTTTCCAATTTCAGGAGCCATGTCGCAACATATGACGATTATGTATACCTGAATGTTGCAGATGAAACGAAAAAAAGAGAGCATTTTGAACATGGAGCTTTTAAACGAAATGTATCTTCGACATTCTATACCTTCTATATGTATCACAAATTCGTTTACATGCACAATTTTCGTTATTCATATTATACATATAATATTGGCAACGGTAGCCTACTGAAAGACCGTTGGACTGCCACGCAGAGTTCATGAGTTTTATCTCAAGGCAAGGACCTCTGACTTTTCGAAATGATGTGCGTATTAAATAATTAATTGTCGCTCGCTTCAACGGTGAAGGAAAACATCGTAAGCCTTAGGCCTAGCGCGCACTGCCTTGCGTTTTTTTAACGCATAATCTGTGAAGTATATGGTGCCATAGAAGTGCGCGCATTGCGGTGAAATAAACGCAATGGGTAAAATCGTTGTTGGTCTCCCGCTGTAAATTTGCGGTGAATCTACCGCACATATTTTTGTATCGCATAGAGATCTCAAGAAGTGCCGCGCACTGAGGTGAAAAAAACGCACTGAGACACTCATTCAGCTGCTGTTGGGACGCAATACAGATACGTCGTTACTTGGCGTTTTTCCGGTGATGGCGAAAAACTTTTTTGGATACGAACGTAGATCGTTATATCTTACGAAAAAAAGCCCTTCATAGGTCTTAAGGCCGTCAAGGGACGAAACCAATACCGTTTGGGTACCCTTCTTTTAGGCAATAATAAATATATACAGATAGCAACTCTTGTAGTCCATAAAGATGACGTGTATGCACCACAGTTGGAGTTCGAATGATAAAACGTGCGTTTTTTCGGTTCAGTGCGCGGCCTCGTGAATGCGTTTATTCTACCGCACGGTAGACTAAACGCACCGCGTTCCACAGCAAGGCAGTGCGCGCTAGGCCTTAACTTACATACGTATGTGAGAGTTCTACATAATTGCCCAGTAGTGGGAAAGTTTATAAGCAGGGCAGATATTACTATACTACTATATTATATTATTATTATGTATACATGCATGAATATTAGAAATATAATATCAGATTTTGGTGAGTTTTGTGAAGATGTCACGCCGACTATATAGTAAGTTTAAAGTAAGCGCTATAACAGTTGATTATCGATTATCGAGTTAGTTTAGCTTGCGAAATGGTGAATTAATTACTTAATTAATATCATTTTAATTCACCATCGTGACTGTCCCTACTAGAAGTCCAGAAACAATAATTTGAAAAACATATAGATCTCTATAAGTTAGTATGTTGTCGATGTAACTATAGCACCACCTCTGCAGTCTTATACATCAAATATAGACTACAAAGTATGCACATTCTGATGCAAATATTTTTGCACAGCGTGCTTATAAATATTTCATTTCATGTTTGTGTGCATGATTTCTGTCAAAGAATCTCGAAGCAGGTGTGAAGGAAATTTCAATAAAAATAGGTATGAATGAAAATGTCTGATTTCTCACTCTACTGGCTACATATTCGTACATAAAAAAGCTAAAGTATGATATCGCAAACGATAGCGTAACTTGGGTTAATGTCGGTTTATGTAACTCTTGATGCGTTTTTTATGTCCATGATATGCTGCTCTCTGTCTGTCTCCACGGTTTTTGATAATTGTTTTATAGTGTTACTCCTTTTTATAATTCTATTTTCTTTTCTTGCTTCGTCGTTAGTATATTATTTTATATTATTCCATTAAGTCCCACGAAGCACAATTGCATTGTATGGTAATGCCACAATTTAGAGCAAAATTGCATAGACACTTTTGTTAGCAGACTCTGAATGGTCAGCCATGGTTTGCTTGATTCAGTAGTATCCATTAAAATTGATTTCACTATTTGTTGGGAACAGATCCCATTCACCTAGAGCCCTAAATAAAATATACCTTAGCGTGGAATTTTAAGCTGTACTTGAAAGATTGTATCAGCTTGCCTTTTACTGATACTGTTTTATCTAACTCGTGAGAAGAAAAAATAACTATTACCATTCAAAGTGGCAATGCTGTCAGTCTTCTGGGCACGTTGCCAATTGACGACGATGTAAAGGAATATTATGACGCTTTTTAATTTTGTTGTTTTATTTTCTCTTTAGTTAATATGTCTTGAATCTTATCTTATCTTATGTGGAGGCCAGTCAGTGCAGACCGGTGACACTTCGACCCAGTGGGATCTTTTGTGTCGACATTCTCCCAATAAAGACTGCCATAGATTTTCATGGCAGCCGGCACCAACGGCTTAACGTGCTTTCCGAGGCATGGAGCAGGCGATAATTTGTCAATAAACACGTACATAATTTCGAAAAGTCATATAACTTCTGAAAGTCAGAGGTGCGCGACGTGGGTTCGAACCCGAGACCCTCTGCATTGCAGTCTGTTGGTCTCCCCACTGAGCTATCGCTGCTCTAATAATATGTCTTGTAAATAATTTGTGTATATATTATGTTAATTATTTGTTTAATAAACTCGTTACAGACATAATCATCGTGCTACTTTCTTTACCAGCATCATTGTTAGTCTGTCTAATTAAACTAAGTTTGTCAAACCCCAATCTACAAACCTAGTCAAACCCCAACAAAATATTTTGATTAAAAGTACCCTTGCGCTGTTTAACGGTTTTTGCAATTTAATTTATTCATAGCCCTCTATGTATTTTAGCAAAAAATTAAATGTTGAAAACTTTGTTCAAAGTAAATAATATGATTTCACTTCATGCTCACAAAAAGAGTTTTTCATTTATTTTCCTCACCTACAGATAAGAATTCAAATGGTTTTGTTACCTTGAAATATACTAGCGTCTGGCGATCATATTTTACTCAAATTACATTTTAGCCTGACTCGCTTTTCGCACAAATTTTGACACCAAAATATACCTACGCGTTATTACAGAGTAGCATAATTTTCCCTTTTTTATATTCCTAGGCTTTGTATTTTACATTTTTATCTGACATTTGTCGATAAGTTAATCCATGAGTGAGAAAATTGGTCGCTTGCTGGTCTAGAAAGAATATAATGTTTTGTGTTGAATAGTTTTTATTCTCTGTAACAAATATTTTCAGTAACAGGATATGAAAATCGAAATTGTTCATCAAAATAAACAGGCACGTATGTAACTTTACGGTGTTACAAAAAGCATGATTATTCTGACAAAGTTTTTACGATGGAAAGAAATGTTGAAGAGTAAGAAAAAATATTAAACTTTATAGGTTGTAAAAATTCAGCACTCGGATATTGCGGGCAATTTCTGCCGAATTTAAAGCAATAGATTTTTTTAGGCGACACTTATTTTGTAGAAGCTTAGTATACGTAAAATTTGCTTATACCGAAGATGTCCAACTTTGCAAGTAATTATAATTTCCAGAATTTGTTAGAAAACAAATAACCCTATAGTATGCCTGACATTGTACACGGTATCAACATATCCATGAAAAATGAAAAGGCGCTGTACTGACAGCAGAAGAACCTGTAATGGTCATACAATATGGCAGCGCAGTAACGGTATCTCAAGCATCCATAGACTTCATCATTACCATTTTCTCAGGCATTTGTATGATATCTTAGTATAATGGAATCCTCATTCTGAAGAACCTTGTACAAGAAAGCGTAAATTTTATGTGTGCTATAAATAAATCTTTACAAAAATATGTAACATGGAATTAACTTTTGACATCCTATTCGTGCTTGTTCATATTTTAATTAAATTCTCGTCGACGCCCTTCGCGATTCGAGAACACCTTATGACAGGTTTTATTAAGTTTTCTGATCAACTTCGCTGTTTGATTCGAAATTTCAATAAACAACGATTTGTTTGTTGAAATTTCGCATATTACTTACGTACGTAGAATTAATTAAATCGTTATTAATACCACAGTATAATGAGAAAATACACTAATGAAAATGACATAAAATCTTAAGCAACCAGCAGCATGAAATACATTGTAATAATAATATAATGAAATCAAAATTAATAGCTTTTGTACACGACGCGGGTAATATGCGCAAATTGAGGCACTTGCGTGAATTATATTTGTTACGTAAACAAACGACGCAAGCTACCTGCGTAAGTAACTCATACTTGTAAGCTTACGCATGTAACCCGTACGAGTAGCTGACGCATGTAATCTGTTCGAGTAGCTTATGCATGTATCTCGTGCGAGTATCTTGCGCATCTAACCCGCGCCTGTTACTTGCTTCTTATGCAAGCCCTATAAGGGTTAGTATAATATTATTTCAACTAATTTCAACCTTTTGTTGTATTCAGTCAACATTATAAATGAGGAATAAATCCCTAACGGCCAGACTGCTAATGGACTGGCGACCACAAAAAGCAATGCAGCTGCCGTTAAATCAATTAAACTGATTAATACAAGTTCAATGCAATTGTTGCTTTAGTATTACAAAAATGCCCTATATTAAGACGAAATGTATCATGATATGCTATTGCGTAACGAATAACAGAGGTATGATGGAATGAAGCGAACATAGTAGGACCGACGATTTTTTTTATACGACTATTTTGGCTAACTAGCATACTGCCCACCTGATTGTAAGTGGTCACTGTAGCCTATGGACGCGTGCAACACCAGAGGCATCACTTGCGCGTTGCCGACCCTTTAGGAAAGGAAGTGGGAAGGAGAAAGAGCGGGAAGAGGGAAAGAGGGTGATTGGGCCTCCGGCACTCTCACTCACAGAATGAAACACAACAGTAGGAATACTACTATTTCACGTCGAAGAGCCGTTATTAGCCAGGGTATTGCGATTTTTTTTTGTTGTGTTTGTCGATACATACGTAGACTTGCGTCTACATTGATTAGAGATAGGCAGATGCGTTTTTCACCTACATTTTGCAAACTAGAGCTGTTGTAGATCCCACATAATAATAGGCGAGCTATTTACAGCCAAAGCCTTTTTAACGGAATAAAAATAGGTTGAAATCAAACCCGAAATATCATGAATTATAGTAGCATTTACTACTGTGGCAACTCTACGTGTTATAAGTTTTTCATCTTTATAAAGCTCTAGTTTCTGACCGCATTTTCGCCTGTGTGAATCCCCTTGGAACGTAAACTGCTTTAAAAATTAACGTTGTCTTTTTATTTGCCATAAGTTTCATCTAATTAAATTATTCATCAACGGTTTACCTGTCATCGAGTAACGAATGCTCAAATATATTTACAAACTTCCACATTTATCCTAGTCCTAACTATATTATAAAAACGAAAATGAGTTTGTTTGTTTGTTACTTTTTCACGCCTAAACTACTGAACCGATCATCCTGAAATTTTGCATATACGTTGTTGTGTACAGAAACGGACAAAGCCTACCTTTTATCCCGAAAAAAAATACTGTTCCCGAGGAAAACAACAACAACGTTCTTATGATAATAGATGGCGCCACGTGTCTTTCAAATCATGATTGAATTATATTATTACAAGCAGAGTACAACCCGAAGTGATTGTCAAATTCTAAATTAACGCGAGCGAAGCCGCGAGCAATAGCTAGTAATATTATAAGTAAGAAGGTAAGTATATCCATAGTAAACTTTATTAATATCCCGCTGCTACCCTGCTTGAATATTATCTCATACCACCTTTAATCAAAACCGATATTGGTTTTAATCATAATCGAGGCGGTGACTTTATCTACACGTTAAACGACTCTAACAATTACCAGCCAGTAATAAAAGCCATGAAGCGATTTTATAGCGCAATAAAATCGTATGTAAGTGCCTTTAATAACTTGAAATAATGAGATTCCACTTTATATAAAAATGTATGTCACCAGATGGCGTTGTAATATAAATGCACTGAAATTTGTATATTAAATTATTATCATTGCAATTTTATTACACTTTACCAAAGTTAAATTAAAATTGTATTAAAATAGATGTACTGTTTAATTAATTAATTTATGTTTCTTTTTATACAACTCTGGTGGCAAACAAGCATACGGCCCACCTGATGGTAAGTGGTCACCGTAGCCTATGGACGCCTGTAAGACCAGAGGCATCACTTGCACGTTGCCGACCCTTTAGGAAAGGACATAGGAAGGGAGCGGGATGGGAGCAAGAGGGTGATTGGACCTCCGGTACTCTCACTCACCGAACGAAACACAACAGTAGGACTACTGCTATTCCACGTCGATATTCTGTGAGAGGGTAGACCTTCCCCGGTCGAGCCGGCCCATTCATGCTGAAATCAGCGAGGTTCTACTACTCAAGTTATTGTGTACATGTGATTTAAGTAGCTATGAAAAATATAATTGTCGTAGCAAGCTCATCATGAGATCATTTACTTTTGTTAAAAGTGTTACTCTTTCTTTTGCATTGACACTACGCACGAGTACTTTTTTAAACTAAGTAAAAATTACACATTTTGTATTACGAGCTTCTATAGATTCGAGTAAATGATTTTCATCTTGATGTAATTTCAATAACACGAATTTCATTTATCATATTATTATTATTCGTAAAGCGTTTAACAATTACATTTATGTCAATTGAATGTATCCCCCAACCACCGTCGTCTATGTAACGTGATGAAATTTAGATAGCAATTTTGTGTAAATAAAATAGAAATTCATACATACAATTTGTCCCTTATTTACACAGATGCTAACATTCTCGTTTAAATGTTGTCAACGTGTAATGTCAATTGTTGTTATTATAAACAACATTGGAGAAGTGACAGAATTGCTGTGAGAGTGTTTATTCTATTCTTAGAAGACTTGCTATGTACTTAATACATAGGCATATGTAATTTGAACACGGCTTCATGCCTATGATATTCAAATTACATACTTGAGTCGTTGCCTTGTTTAAGTTAAATCAACTACGCGATTGTTAGTGAAGCTTTAGAAGTCACAACCTTGTTTTCCATTTCCTTGCCTTGAGCTTTTATTTAGTCATGTAGGCTTAACTTGATTAATAAATTAGTCAAAAGAATATTTAAATGACGCTCATAGCTTTAAAATCAGCAGTATCTAATTCATTTAGCTGCTATATACCGTGACGGCCGTGAGTCAAAACGTCTTGACATCGACAAACATAGCTTAAGATTACATTGTATGACCCTTTAGTCGATATACCAAAATAAAAACTATTCAAGCCCTATTTCTGTCATAAACAGCGATGCACGCCTTGAGTTTGTCAACAAGCATAAATGCGTTAGTGAATATCTTTTGAATCAACGCTGCGCTCTTGATCATACATACTGTCTCGACAATAAGCTTGTCGTTGCGCACAGTGACGTAATTATATTACGAATAAAATATAGTATATTTCTTTTAAATTAGTAGTTATATAAAATCCATCAAGCTATCTCGGGAAGATGTAGGTACCTGTCATTGTACGCTTTATACATATTGAAAGAACGGACTCAAAATATTTTCATCAGAATTAAAATAGTTGTGTATGCATATAAATAAATGCATTACACTAAAAATTAAGGTCTTAACTCAACATCGAATTGTTGATACCACAAAGATAAGGAATATAGGAATATTGCACACATTGTTGTGTGGATTAGTAGACATTTTGCACCCATTTTGCTTCGAACTCCAGCGTAGCGGATACTGCGAATGACTTTGTGCAATTAATAATTCTGGGTTTCGATATACAACTAGTTCAGACGTTCAATTAATCGAATCAATAATTATCCTGAAATGAGAATTGAGAAATTAAGCATGATTGTTCAATTCATTATAAAGGCTCATTAAATTTGTATTGAACAATTCAGTCCACTCGATTTAGGGAGCCAGACCATTACGCTCGATTAGAGATAAGTTAGTGATTGGACTAGTAGCATGTTAGCTGTTAATGCACTTGATAGAGAACATAATCCTGCACTCAGATTAGTGCAGGGAATTTAGTAAATGTTCAATACTAGTTACAATAAGACAATCAAACTGATAAATAAAATTATTGGGAAGGGAGGAACCCGCCACACATCCTCGGATTGCCCACCCCAACTTGCAATAGAAAAAGGTTGACAATACCGAACTACTCTGAATAGTCCGACAGCCACGACGTGGAATTCGGGCATACTCCAACTTGCAATATTCCGCTTCGAGAACAAAATATGCGACAACAAAATATCGACGCATATTTTGTCTTGTTTGTCGGTATTGCCAATTCAATTAAATTTTTGTCATTCAGACGCTTCCTACTGACTGCCAAATAAAATATTTATGTATTTCCATTGAGATCGTCGATATTCAATCTGTTTCTTTTAAGTTTTAATACTGCTGTGGATGAAGGGTCTTGTGTTTTTAATTCTTTTACATGTCTTTTTTTATGTTTATACTAGCTTTTGCCCGCGGCTTCGCTCGCGTTAATTTAGAATTTGACACCAATTCGGGTTGTACTCTGCTTGTAATAATACAATTCAATCATGATTCGAAAGACACGTGGCGCCATCTATTATCATAAGAACGTTATTATTGTTTCCCTCGGGAACAGTAATTTTTTTCGGGATGAAAGGTAGCCTATGTCCGTTTCTGTACACCTGTCAACGTATATGCAAAATTTCAGGATGATCGGTTCAGTGATTTAGGCGTAAAATGGTAACAAACAAACAAACAAAAAAACTCATTTTCGCTTTTATAATATTAGTTAGGATTAGGATAGTTAGGATTGCACTTGTGTCATAAATAATTACCGACTTGCATAACTTATCTGCAATATGTAATTGTGTATCTGTTTATACAGATACACAAAGTTGTTATCAATTACTTTTGGGTTTGGCACTTATCTACACAAAAAAGTGCCTATTAAATATTATCTTACCGGTAATTAATTAGACTGTAAGTTTCTTGTCATGCATGCCTGTCATTTGTATGATTACTGTTTTAATGTTATAATACGCACTTTATATATTTAAGAAGCATTTGTAATTGTATAGTTGGTGTGCTTAATAAAATAAAATAAAAATAAAATAAAACCTTTTTCTATTGCAATAGTTGGGATAGGCAATTCGAAGATACGTGGCGAGTTTCTACCTTCTCAATAATTTTATTACAATGGACTTCCGCCAAGTACCTAACGATTTAATATCAAAAAGACATCAAGCGAAAACAAAATTACTCACCATCCACCACCAGAAAACGGGGTATGATTCACGCCGTCATCGAAAAATAGCAAATAGACTTAGCTGATATAGATATAATCTATATAAGAAATGATATTTAATGTTACTGTACAATACAATCTCGTTTCTAGATATCAATTTAATATAGAATTACAAAACAATCGAGCTGGTGTAACATCAAATATTTCCATCACTCTCAAAATTAATCAGATTACTACAAATCTAATTCGAAGCCACCAATACTGGTACGATAAAGAACAAATATTTGTTTTAAACAGAGCACTAACAAAACGCGTGTTGTTCGTTACCCAGAGTAAACACAGTACGTAATATACGAGTATACAAGCAGACGATCTGAATGACATAGAAATAATACTGCCTTGTTTCATGTTGTAACTTTTATTTTGCTTGAAGAAACTAAGGCCTAATTATTTGTGTAATTGCTATAAACAAGTTATAGTCACAGAAGATGTCGGAGAAACTTTTATAGATAGTATTGCTGAAGATTTTGCTTGAGATACATAGGTGGATATTAACGTGTCAATTGTTAGAATTTCGGACATTAATGAAAACCTGTTGTTTCTGACTGCCGGTGTGCCACTGCCACTTAATAGGTTAAATGTAAAATTTTGATCCCAGATGTGATTACGATCTCAGTAAGTGGTCGTTATAGAATGTTTACAAGATCTATCGAATAAATTTTTTGAAGACTTTGATCAAAGTTCAATATTCTATTTGAATCAATTGCTAACTGGTTCTATAAAACCTTAACGCTACTATTAAAGTGTATGTATGTAATTAGTAATTTTGGTGAAAATATAGATTTCGGTAATTTTTGAGCTGGGTTTTTTTAAAAATACATTTTATTATTATATTTATAACTACTTCAGAATATAAATCTCTTAAGCTTATAATAATATTTATAATATCTAATAAATTTAGCCAATCATGAAATATAAATAAACACTATGTGTAAATATTCATGTTTATCATTATTTCAAAATTAATCTCAATACCTGTTGAAATAAATTAAAAATAAGCATATATAATGAAAACGGAATAAAATTGTGCCTACGTAATTCATTAGGATCAGATTCTAAGCCTCGCAATGACCTTCCGACTCCTACAAAAATATTGTTCAAGCTTTTCGTACAAATTAATTGTAATTTCAATTTACGACCATCCAAACTAATATCATTCGCAAGGGAAAAGTCAAATCGTTTGTTATTTAGTGTAAATATAATTATTATGTAAACTAAAATCTTAAATATTATGCTTAAATTATGACATAGCCTTTCTTTTTTCTACAGTGCGTTTAGAATGTAATAAACATACCTAAAAAATACTCAATATACTATCCACCAAAAGCTTAAGTAGATATTAGATATTTTTCTGAGGTCATAGTATAATTTTATGATTTCACTACTTACAAAAGTCGAAGAAGTTACTTTATATTTCCATATTTTTATTAACACACCGCGCTGTGTGTGTCAGCTAGTTATTTAAAGTTCAAAGATACTTGTTAAAAGAAACATCTTAAGTCCAAAGTTTTTCAAATTAGATTTTATTAGTTTGAAATTGAAGTCCCATGTTGGGCGCCAATAAGATCCTTTAGTAAAGTTGGAAATGTTAGATGAAGTGATAATAAGTTGTAGTGTTTTTTATATCTTATAAGTCGAAAGTTAATGGGTATATTTTTATATAATGAGATTATAGTTTAACATTCGTTTCAAGAAGTTGTGTGTGTAATATATCCAGCGCCTATTGGCACCCAATACACGGCGAGAATATGCATATTATAATAATTATCATATTAAGGTCCATGTTCAATATAAGAGCTGAATAAAGACAAATTTAACAAATTAAATATATCTTACTAAATTTACCTTTATTACATTGTGTATTTCTAAATAAACTTATTTATTCATCCATTCCCCAAACCAAAATAACACCTAGGGAAATTGATCTATTCCTTGAAGTCTATTTTTATCAAAAACCTTGTAAGCATTTCTCATTTTGTTTAAGTCATAAAATTACGTAGAATAGACTACCTACTTAAATTATCTCTATTTACCTACAATAGATTTAATTTAATAAAAATCTCGATTATCAAATAGCCTTTTAGTGAAGCAAACGTATTTTATCGTCAAGACAAACGAATAGAGATATTTGTTTTCTTCTGCCACTCATTTAATCTTGATTCATATGTCTAACATTATAAACTACTAGCTTTTGCCCGCGGCTACGCTTGCGTTAATTTAGAATATGACAATCAATTCGGGTTGTACTCTGCTTGTAATAATATAATTCAATCATGATTCGAAAGATATGTGGCGCCATCTATTATCATAAGAACGTTATTATTGTTTTCTTTGGGAGCAGTAATTTTTTTCGGGATGAAAGGTAGCCTATGCCCGTTTCTGTACACTTGTCAACGTATATGCAAAATTTTAGGATGATGTTCAGTGGTTTAGGCGTGAAATGGTAACAAACAAACAAACTCATTTTCGCTTTTATAATATTAGTTAGGATTAAAACATCCACTAGTGTATAATTATATGCTTTAATTACGTATTATTATGGCTTGAAGTCATATCAAAATCTATTCCTATTTCCTAGTACTTGGAAACTGTTTTGAATTTACATAATATATGTATATTCATCATGAATACATTTATGATTAGGATAAGTACTAGCTTTAGTAGCAGTTATTCACTAAAATAGACCTTTATTACTAATTCAGCATGAAATTACCTAACATTATTGTTATCTACATGAAAATATATAGCAGAAAATATAATCACATTTTTGGAAGGGCCCCAAAAACGTGAACATTTATCCGTAGAAAGGTTTTCGGGCTTACATTTGGACAAATATGCAAACAGTAATAACGATTAGTTTTCATTGTGGTAGTATACAGGTCTTTATCTGTATTTTGCCTCGTATAGGCAGAAACATTACTCTGAATTAACTGTAAGGAAAAATTTTGCAGGATTCTTGTTATTATATGTAACAAATAACAAATCGTATATCTTTAGTAAACGTATAAGTAAATTGCTATATTTAGGCTCAGTTTCGCAAAATATGAAAAATTGTAGCTAGTATTTGTAGTCAGTTGACTGTCAAATACCATAGATATACCTACGATGCATACCTAACGTATTTTTTGACAAGTTTCTCAGAAATAATTTATATTTATGCTGATTTAAATTCATAGCATTGAATGTATAGCACATACAACAACATAGCCCTTATGTAATGTAATGTATATGAATATACATAACATTACATAAGTTATAACAACATTTTAAAATATAATAATTTTACTGAAATTATGTAAGCGTGATACATATTTAAATTGATATAATAGTAACGATTAAATCTAAAAAAATACTTATTACCTTTTTTAATACGTTTGTAAATATATATTAGGTTAATTCGTTTTAAAATTAATAATGTAAATACTGTTATTGGACTATTGTTACGGAATAAATATGTAAAATCTAAAAATGTTATGTATAAGCAAATACTATATAATTATATAGTCTTTTGCCACTAGAGTATATTTTTATAGAAACCTTGACAAAAAGAAATACGTTTGTAAATTTATTTGTCGCTTAGGACTTTGGAATTTTAAACAAATGTGAACAGATCGTGTGTTGCATACGTTTGCTAAAACTACATCCGTATTTTAAAGATAAGCGTCAGCAATTACAACGGAAGTTATACGAAGTACTGGTTCATAATATTTTTTTATATAAACAACGCATAAGTCACGGATTTTACTTTGTTACATAAATTTTATAATACACACGCTATTGGAGAACATGCTGAATTCATACATGTCCTAGTCTTGATATTTTTGCAAATATTCCTTACTTACGTTTCTTGTACTTTCACTGTAAAAGCAAGTAATAATGTTTTAGCTCCTAAAATGAATACTGCTTATTGAGGAAATCTTAATCATGCCAAAAGTGTCCAATACAAATGAGTATCCAAAATTGTATGTCAACTTTTTCTATTGCAGGTACATACATAATTATACCTAGACTGTTTTATGACTAAGTGTGCATATGATGCATTCCTATTGATATTTTTAACGCTGATATCCTCCTGATCCTATGAGAATTGTCTGAAGGTCAAACTCAATTGTAGGAAACATATTAAATATTGATTTTCTTTACTATATCCGTTTACTGAAATCCTTCTTTTGACGTCGGCGGTCGGGGTATGCTAACAATGTAAAAATCTAATCTATTTCAGTTGAATTTAGCGGTTTATCGGGATAAAGTTGCTTCTATTGCTTGCGTAGGTTCTATGGGAAATGGACTTTATGCCATTCTGGCTAGGGATAAGCCATCACAAACGGTAGGTTGAGCCCATCTTTAGAGAAAGCGATCAAAGGAATTTTTTATGATGGAATTCAGCAAAATATTATGATATAGGTAAATATAATATAAAAATACAATGTAATAGCAGTAGCTAACTTAGCTAAGTATTTTGATATTATAAAACATGTAGCTTGAGAAAAGATGTTTCAACATTATTTATTTATGGGAATAAATATAATGACCACCAAAAATACTAATTGCGCAGCAAAATATGCTTACTAAAATATATCATAACGCCTATACGCCTCAAATCACTGCAATCCGACTCGGAAGGGTTAGGTTATGTTAGGTTCCTTCTTAAACCCACCCAAAAATAGGAGCCCCGCGAAGCAGGGCTCCGTCGACTTATTTTGATCTCTTTAAATATATTTTGCTGTGCAATTTGATGATCATTTACTAGTTTTGACTGTTATATTTTACTATATCTGGTGATAAGTTAAACATACAGCCTTATTTATCCCTTACTTCGCATTATTCTAAAAATAATTTTAAATGAAGAAATTAATTGTATGTGCCCAAATCACTTCAATTGTAAATAAATATTTATTATAAACTGTCATAATGATTCAGATATTATCGAGGTTTAACGTAGAATATATCAAAATCTGGATGCTGAGCAAGTATTGAATGTAGCAGTGTATTGTTTGAGACTGTTGCTAATATTGAATGTGGCATCACGGCTACGCAAAGCTTTTATAATAAGCGTGAAAGATTTATACATCAAGATTCAAATAAGTATGTATATATATATCTTCTGGTTATGATGTATCAGAAGACAATGAAAGACAATATGTAGGTACTTATAGAAAACATTATGTAAAATTTACAATATTTTAATAATATACAATGCAAACAAAATTGGCGTCTAAACTTAATATTATATACAAACATTACACAAAATTAATTTAAATCACAAAACATTACCTATGAGTATCAAAGTTACGTTTTCTAATTTACAGTTATTACATTACCAAACAAAAAGATGCAAAATATTCAGTTTTACCTTTTAAACAAAATACTACAAAATGTGTCTACGCTGTTCCCTACATAAGAGAATTCAATTATCTCGCGAAGACCGCATAATACAAGATGTTGCCAAAATTGATATTGCTCCTACGTAATAACCGTATATTTTTACTATTACAGCTTGTATTTACTACATAATACCTGTCATGGAACCTCTCGATGCAATAGGCGTTCTGATTTGGTTTAATAAAGTTCTTCTTATTTAAAACAAAGTTACAGTTCTTGCGTACACTCCTAGTGAGTTTATATTATGTAGACATTGTTAAGATAAGATACAAGAACATAAGTTGTTCCTAGAAAATAAGGTTTTTAGAGTAGTAGAGCCTCGCTGATTTCGGCATGGGCCGGCTCGACCGGGGAAGGACTACCCTCTCACAGAATATCGACGTGAAATAGCAGTATTCCTACTGTTGTGTTTCGTTTGGTGAGTGAGAGTGCCGGAGGCCCACGCACCCCCTTTCCCGCTTCTCGCTCCTTCTCCTTCCCACTTCCTTTCCTAAAGGGTCGGCAACGCGCAAGTGTTGCCTCTGGTGTTGCAGGCGTCCATAGGCTACGGTGACCACTTACCATCAGGTGGGCCGTATGCTTGTTAGCCAAATTAGTAGTAAAAAAAAAAATAACTTGATATTTCATCACTAGATATTTTGAAATAAAGTTCCCCACCGCATCTTTCTATCTGTTCACAATAAACTCAGAAACTACTGATGAAATTTTCATGCGGTTTTTACCAATAGACAGATTGATTGATAAGGAAGGTTTAGGTGTATAATTTATTAAGGTTTTATTCTGACGCAGATATTAAGTCCATCCAATGGCAAAAACTGGCTTATTTTTATATGAGTCTTTAGCTGATGCAATAAAAAGTATGAGTTTATATTGAATCAATTCCCTTGTAAATTTTACTTGAAGCGCAAGGATTTTTCTGGGCAGCGGCGTAAAGGGCGACCAAAGATGAGATGGTTGAAAGTTTTGAAAAACGCCAGGAAGAAGAAGCAGAAATTTGCTATATATAAAAAGCATTTTACGTATTCTTAACGTCCTTATTAACACGTTGAGTGCGAAACCAGGTCTAAAACATCTTGTGCATGTCTTGCTAACAGTGCGTCAAAGAAAAGTATAGATTTCTCTGTCGTGCGAAGGGCATAACTTCAATTTGGTTCGGTTTAGTAAAGAGATGAATATATATCTAACGTGTGTTATTAAAATAGAATCCAGTGGTGTGCCTACTTTAATAACAGGTTTCTTAGAACTGGTACCGCACGTAAGAAATAAAGTTTCATCACAGTGCGAAACCAGGTTAAAAGCATCTGGTACCCGGCACACCTGGTACCGCACCCTGCGCCCGCTCCGCGCGGCCAGTGTTGTGATCGTATTCGAAACAAACGCACGCGTCGACATCATGACGTCACGACCGACAAAAAGATATCGTAAAAAAATATATTTTATGTCGATGATGTTCATGAAGAAAGAAGAGAAATTGTGTCAGATGCTATGAAAAACTTCGGATCTTTTTGACAAGTCGCCAAGCTGATAGAAAACTTAAAAAAATTATAACTGAATGTGCACAATGTAAAAGAACCTTTTGTTTGGACTGGTTCAATGAAAAACATCAATTAATGTAGTTTTTCTCTTCTTATACAATAAAACTCAATTAAAATTATCGATATTTATATTTTGCCATCCCTAAAATATGCACAAAAATACCATTATCCAGTGCGGCATACGGTGCATAAAACCCTGTATTTTATTATAGCTATACAATTCAAACAATACAAGCTGTTGACGTACGCCTTCAGATTCATGTCAATCAATTTATCATTGATAATATTCAAAGCAAAAAATATATATATCTTATTTCATGAAGCCACAAAAAAGATTTTACTTTTATAAATAATACAAGGTTTAATAAGCCCGGTACCGCCACAATGATAGTTTTATGGCCAGGTGTAAAATGCCTTGTACCGCAGGAATGGAAAGTATAGAAAAATCCGTGTCGCTTCGAAAGTGTTAATAGACTCATTATATTCTACTCTAAAAGTGGTATCATTGAAGCCTAATTTAATGACTAAACTAAACTAGAAACCATCTTTCTGTAACTACAATTCCCAAAAATAATCTCGGTATAAGACCCAATTATCATAAAGTACATTTTCGATTACTCCAGAATCTGTACTTAGGCTTATTATTTAGTGGGATCTTTATTACGTCACAATTATCTTTAACCTTAGGCTTGTTGTCCACCGAAGTGTAGAGAAATCGGAATTAGTTGCCTACTCAAAATGAATACTACAAATACCTGTACACTGTAAAATCATATTTTATTTATATTGTATTTTCTGCCAAGCAATCAGCAATAATTTTTAAAGTATTATCTTAGTGTCCCCTTGAACATGGCTACTGACAAGCAACTGAAACGCCAGGGAAAGCGTAAATTTATGTATTGATATTTTTAAATAGCTTAAAGTAATAGTAAAGGTTTAGTAGATGTGTAATATTTTCATAATTACGTAATAAACGTGTTACTAACCAACGCGCTAAAATCCGTATAAAGTAGTTTAATTTCAATGAATAAAATTCGTGTAAACATAAGACATTATTATGTAATTCAGCAATTAGCAAAATTAGTTGCAGCTCAAAATAGTGCCTCGTGACGATTAAAAAAAATTCACATCCTCAAGTTATTCGATAGCACATCCATCGTTATCGCTATACGTGATGTTACCACGTTAGTGAAATATATTTTACTGTGTAGTTTGAAGTACGTTCTTCTCATGAGACTTACGCCCTTGCTTTGCTGAACGTGGCAGCAAATGTAAATTCATAGAAAATTTAGTGTAATTTGACATTCATAAGTGTTACCTTGTAACCTAACTTGAATAAATTTATTTTTGATTTGATTTTATTACCTCGATGGCGTAGTAGTAAGTGAAATCGACTGCCACGCCTGAGGTCGAGGGTTCAATTCCCGCACAAGTCAAACATTTGTGTGCATGAACATGGATGTTTGTCTTGGTCTGGGTATTTCTATGTATAATATGTATGTATTTACGAAAAAAAAGCATATATGTATGTTTATCCATTGTCTAGTACCCATAGTACAAGCTCTGCTTAGTTTGGGCTAGATGGTGTTGTGTGTATGTGATAGAATATTATATTATTTATTTATTATTTTGCGTACTATATATGTATATACTAGAATCCACGAATTTTCCTTAGCAAGACGATTTATTGGGGTACGACATTAGCCATTTCCATTATGATAGGAGACTTCTGCCTATTAGTAGTACAGTAATGATCACAATAAACGGAACAAGTACTATTTAAACGTAACACGTCCCTGTTTTAGTGTACCCAGACCCTTACAATTTCATCAGGTAATATAATTATCAGAAAATAACAGAGTTTTCAACGGTTTCTTTCATTGTAAGGCCTCTTTCACAAAAATATTTTTACACCAAAGTATTAAGAGAAAAGCTGTTTTGACGGCGTGAAAAATAAAAAAAGGTTTCGGTGTGAATTAAGGTATTTTCAAATCTGGTGTTAAAACTGGCCAAAAAGGATTTAAAATTGGAACATGTTTTAAAATAAAAAAATGGTTGGATTTGAATTTTTATTTGCATTTAGATGAAATACGTGCTGTTTTATTTTTTTAGGTTTTGTTTGTTTTTAACTAACAAATGACTGCATAACTTTATTTTAATACAATACTTATTGCCGTAAATTATAATTAAATTAAGACAAACTTATGTCACGGCTCTAACGAGGCAAATTATGTCCCGTGAGATTTTAAGATTGTCGTTATATATGCGAGCAATCGTGATCGTCCCGGTTTCAATAAGCGTTATTGGGTTAATAGTGTTAGAAAGTTCTTAATAGCACGGTATCTGGAGCTGTGCTTCATAGACGTTAATATGTAATATATTATCTACTATTACATTACTGGTAAGTCTACTTACATGCTGTATTCCTAGTTCTTAGCTGTTCATGGGCACCACCATATTGGTATAGAACTAAAATAATAATAGACAAATAAATCTATACTAACATTATAAAACTGAAGAGTTTGTTTATTTGTTTGAACGCGCTAATATCAGGAACTACTGATTCGATTTGAAAAATTATTTTAGTATTGGATAGCCTATTTATCAAGGAAGGCTATAGCTATGTAACATCACGCTACGACCCACGGGGGCGGCGCAGTAACGATAAACGCGGGTGAAACCGCGAGAACATCTAGTAATGCAATATAGCGCAAACAACTGGCATATTGTAAACACATAATATTATTGCAAAACCTTAAACAAAAATGTATACAAGAAAGCTTCAAATTACGAATCAAAAACTCGAGTTTGACAACAAAGTTCAAACTGTAGCGTGGCTCCAACCTTCCATCCCTCCACCTTGTGTCAACCAAACATCATTTCACTTAGCTCTCAAGCACTTTGTCGTGATTTTAATGTATGTTATTATGTAAATTTTAATTACTAAGCGAGCCACTCAGGTGGACATCGAGGTAACGGCTAGACAACGTAATTCTATCAAAGTTAATTAAGTTTGTATGTCCCCGCCTTCCAAATGTATTTTTTTCGTGTATTTTTCTGGTGTCGCTACTGAAGCATGGGCTTGGATGAAACGAATTATAATATCAAAGGTCATTCATGGAAATTATCATGTAATAAGGAGATTATATTTGAGTCATTCGTGTATAGCTAACTCAGAGAAATGCATTTAAAAAAAAGATGAAAGGACAGGAATGTTATTGGTACATATGTAAGGCCTTGGAACTTTTACTTACTGGGTGAAACACAGTAACGGTGTTAGTAGTTTTACGCAGTATTATGTGACTGCGGCGTATCACTACAGACAATGGGTCATCTGTTGTCGTGCCCCGTGAGCCCAGAATCGTGCACACTGAATTACCTGTACCAGGCTAAACCAAATGCAATCTGCGTTGCCGACAATTGGTCGAAAATTATATAAAATGTGTTGCCATCGACACGATAAGTAATTAAGTACGCAGTTTTTCATATTAAGATAGTAATTCTCTAGATAAGCGGGCTCAATCGTATGTTAGTTCTATTCGCGGTGTATGATTTGTAATTAAGGTTGTCCAGACCGAATTTAGCCACGGCGGCCAATCTTAACGGAGGCTAGCTATTCGTGTACACGCTTATGCAAACACTTATGTACAATAATATCTCTATATTATTGTACATAAGTGTGTGCGCAAACACAGGTACAATCTCATTTCATGTCAAATGGAAAGGTATTCTGACCCTACTGAAAAGGGATCAGGCGCAGGACCAGCGGCTTTAATTACTTTCTGAGACATAAGACTTCGCAATACTGCGTGTTCTACCGACTCTTCCACGGGGAGTGCTCTGAAGAACTGTTTGATTTGGTACCAGCGGCCCCTTTCTATCACCGTACCACTCGACACCGAAGCAGGGTTCATCCATATCACCTAGAAGCGTTCAATTCTAAGACGGTACGCTTTCAGCGATCATTTCTCCCACGTACGTGCAAGCTCTGGAATGAACTGCCTGCTTCGGTGTTTCCCGAGCGCTATGATATGTCCTTCTTCAAACGAGGTTTAAAGAGAGTTCTTATTTCACGGTAGGCAGCGGCTTTGCTGTGTCCTGACATTGCTAAAGTCCATGAGCAGTGGTTACCACTTTCCATCAGGTGGGCCACTTGCTCGTCTGCCACCAATGGAAATAAAAAAATTAAAAAAAAAAGATTCCTAACTTTGGGCTACTATTGATAAGTTCTTGGCGGAAAACTTCTACAACATTTTGTGTATGAACTTTTTTGTGTATGTATTTATTTAAGGATTTCCAACAAAGGAATATATAATGACATACATTACAAAGCAGTAATAAAGTTCTTAGCGTAACCAAGACAACATCATCAATTTATTTATATTTTACTAAAACGTAATATTGCAAGGGTAATACTAAACATTTGAGAGGGCTCGTTAAATGTAATAGAGGTCTGTGATTAGGGTTCTTAGGGATCTCTTTTATATTAAAAAAAAAACGTTATGAAGGTTGATACAATTACCTTAACGTCTAGAATATGGAAATAAATGATCGGAGTAATAAGTATTTCCAAAATTGTATGGATTTAGAAAATGAATAGTGTTAAGGTATGTTAATTTTTCAACAATGTTGGTGTTGCCTGATAGGAAAGGTTTGCAACGTCTGAATCCATTGCGTGCTTGATAGCATATTACTTACTTATGAAGCTTTGCAACTTGTTATATTTTTTTTCGTATCGCAGAAACACAGCACGCAAGCAAGTTATTCGGCTGCAATCTACTTAATAGCACGAACGTTAAATATTTTTAATTATTAAGACAGGTAAAGTTATAATTGCCTTTCTTTATCTCTTCGCAAAATTAATAAAAGCAGCATATGGATGAACTCTTTTTGTCTGTTTTCCCTTTTAACTAGCTAGCCCACAGTCAATCCCATTCAGACCCTCTTTTTCCTTGCATGAAAATATTATTCATAGTTTACATTAGAAATAAATGCACAATAACAAAACTTCGGTTGCTTTTCAGCAGAAAAGCAACCGAAACGTCGGGGAAAGTGTAAAATTAAATCTAAATAGTAGTATCATTTAACCTTTTAACCGCCCCACTTCATAACAGTTGTGCTCCCAGCGCCCGACACAGTGAATCGAAGATAAATACTTACAAAAATAAATACTTATATTTAGGACTTCTAATTATGAGATTAAAGTGTATTAAATTGTAAATGATTACTTAATTATCCATTTACACAATATAAACATTTTTTGATAGAAAACACCGTAATTAAATAAAAAAGCAGATTAAACGAGCTGTGGTATCTGGTCGGAAATATACGACGCTGGCGAAATGGACACGAAAATATTTGTCGGATTAATCCGACGTAAGCGGTTAAAAGGTTAAACAGCTTAAATTAAAGTAAACAGTAACTAGTAAAAGTGTTTAACAATAGTAGTTTAAACTATCAAAATTATGTAATAATAGTGTTTCATAAAAATAGTAGATTAAAGTTTCAAAATTATGTAAGTAATAATAGTGTTTTATACAAAATGAACAACGCGAAATAAAGTTTTTTTTTTTATCGTGCTCGTCGAAATGACCACGCTCCACCTGATGGTAAGCAGTCGTGTGGTCTAAGAGCAGTGGCCTCCACACCGCCCTCATAGTAGCCGAGGCGATGTTGAGGTCTCTACTTTGACGGCCTGAGAAGATGCTTTTTTACGCCCCGCTTAAAGGACCCAAGATTGAAGGAAGAAGGAAACACGTGCCTTGGCAGAGAATTCCATGCCTTGGTCATTCGGCAGAGGTATGAGGACCCAAACTTTTTGGTACGCGCTCTAATCGACTCTACCGTGTAAGGATGCCATCTGAGCCCAGCACACGTTGTTCTGGATAGGAAAGGGGAGGGCGGGATAAGGTGGAATAACTCTTCAGAGCACTCCCCGTGGTATATTCTGTAGAAACATGCCAATGAGGCAATGTTCCTACGGAGTTGCAGAGGTTCCAGTGAACTCGTGTTTAATTGCAATCACCTTCAAATTTTCTTGCAATTTACGTAGTAGACAAAGCAAGATATTATCGACAAAATGTTGACATTAATGAGCCAAACAAAGGACGTGCCAGCCAAAGTCTGTAATTTAAAATAATTTACGTCTTCAAAAGCCATAATACAATAATAACAGTCCTATATTCTAATTAATAACTTCACAACAAGTTTTGAAAGGATTGATGGTTATTGTCCAAAGTTTATATTGTCATGTGACGTCGCCTTCTTGTGTAAGACTATTAGCTTGTGGTTTATGGTAGACGAGCTGCTTTTAGTTGGTCAGGTGCTCTATTCAGGTACTATACTATAATATTCTATCACATACACACAACACCATCTAGCCCAAACTAAGCAGAGCTTGTACTATGGGTACTAGACAATGGATAAACATACATATTATATACTTTTTTTTTTAAATACATACATATTATACATAGAAACACCCAAACCAAGACAAACATTCATGTTCATGCACACAGATAAACACATTACTGTTTGGATAACGATTGGAAAATTCTAAAATCTTCTTCTCCTTAGCCTTTATTATTCCCAAGTCACTTGGGGTCGGCTTTCTTTCTAGATATCGTTACACGGAGGGACTGCCATCTGACCTCCGCAACCCGAAGGCTAACGATACCCTAAAGCTAGACCAGTGTCAGGATTAGAGGGCACTTCCCAATAACAACTGCCATAAATGTTCATGGCAGCCGGGACCGACGACTTAACGTGCTCTCCGAGGCACGGAGCAGGCGATAATTGTCAATCAATACGCACATAATTTCGAAAGTCATATAACTTCCGAAAGTCAGAGGAGCACGTCGTGGGTTCGAACCCGAGACCTTTGGCATTGCAGTACTTTTTACATAGAAAATAATATAGGAGAACCTTATTTGTAATATCATAGACGAGCTATTCCTTGGTTACAGTACTTTTTTTGGATAAAGAGTAGTCTATGACCTTTTTTGTATCCCCTAACTACATGTATGCAAAATGTCATAATAATCGGTCGAGTAGTTAGGTGTAACCTACGAACAGTTGTGACGAGCCTGGGCATTTCTTATGTCTGTTGAAGTATATAAAGTTTCTGCTCCTACTGAAAACGTTAACAAACTAAATAAACTTTTTATTTTATAATCTATACATATAATAAAATCGTAGGAAAGTCAAAACTGTACAATGAATATTTTTTTAAAAGAATACTTGGGGCGTGATCTACAATCGATATCGAAGCCAAAAATTTAGTTTTTAGAATTTTTGTCTGTTTGTCTGTATGTATGTCCGGGCTAAACTCAAAAAGTACTGCATGGATTTACTTCAAATTTTGCATGAATATTACTAACAGGTCGGGTCAACATATAGGCTACATATTATCACGCTATCACCTACGGGGGAGTAGCTGTGAATTTTTATTTTTCTTACGCATTCTGCGACAGCGTGTAATCTAACGACGCATATTTAAATGTTGTTTTTGAGTAAGCCATGCTATTATCTAGCTTTACACTATAAAAACTACGCCATTTAAGTAACTTGGGCAGAGAAAGATAGTTGGGTTCCGCGGCGACAAACACTTTTTAGTTAAAATCTACGCGGACGAAGTCGCAGGTAACAGCTAGTAATAAATATAGTGACACGGCGAAGTGATTGTAACGGACCTGATGGAAAGCCCAATTACAGTCCAGAGACAGTGACGACGAGGAGAAGATAGATGTCTTCTAGCCGTCGTCAGCGTCAAGCCGGTCTGACCAGATGCTTCTTCACACTACGTTTGAAGGACCCAATGTCGTAGAAGGGAGGGAATACATGTGCCGGAGGACCATTCCAAAGTTATATGGTACGGCATAAGAAGGAAATACTAAACTAAATCTTTATTTGATGTTATGGTTAAAATAAGTTAAAATAACTACATTTTTGCTTATAAAATCTTTGTTCTTTTTTCAACCTGTTCTATGCCTTGCATCTAACATATTCGAAAGCTTTTTTCATTCCATTTCATTTATTTCATTTATTTATACATTTAATACATTTCGGGTATTACATAATTACAAAAAAGTTATTAAATTAGTACCACCAAAATCTGCCTGAGGAGGCGTATGAACATGTCGAGTAAAAAAAAAATAATAATTATAAAATAAATATTAAATTATGAAATTACATATTTAGATAAGAAATACAGAATATAGAATACTAGATTTTGCCCGCGGCTTCGCTTGCGTTAATTTAGAATTTGACAATCAATTCGGGTTGTACTCTGCTTGTAATAATAAAATTTAATCATGATTCGAAAGACATGTGGCGCCATCTATTATCATAAGAACGTTAAGGTTGTTTTCCTTGGGAACAGTAATTTTTTTCGGGATGAAGGGTAGCCTATGTCAGTTTCTATACACCTGAAAACGTATATGCAAAATTTTAGGATGATCGGTTCAGTGGTTTAGGTGTGAAAAGGTAACAAACAAACAAACAAATAAACTCATTTTCACTTTTATAATATTACTTAAGATTAGGATTATCATCGTAACTTGAAAAGTTCGAATAAGTTCTTTCTAGTTGAAATCAATATGCGACACCGACTATTCGCAACTTAAAGTCGCATGATCTGCACAAACACTGGTGTTCCTATAATAACCAAAGTGGGAAGTATTGTTAAAGGAATAAAATTATTAATGTGCGGTTTTCATGTCTTGCAATAACTCAGTTGCAAAACATATTTTATAACTCGCAACTTGTCATCGTAATATGTTTTAAAGACATTGTTTGGGTTATAAATGCTTTTATATGGCAAATTTTTATTGCTCTAATATGATATGAAAATGGCGTAAAGAAAAAAAAAGACATTTGTGGGATACGCAAGACATGCTTAGAGAAAAAGTGTGTCTTAATGACAATACCTTAGCTTGCGCTAGTATTGGCTAGGTATTTTACTACTGATATTAGGTATTGTGCAGCAACTGATAGAATTATATTACTATATCCATTTTTCTATTTTGATTATGCCTTAGTGGTAATAGTGAATGCGTTTGCTGTATATAAAGTCTCTGATACGATTCATGTGCCGAGTCTTTGCTCGTTATTGGGTATTTCTATCAATAAATGCTCACGAAGTCTGTCAAGGTGCGTGATAAACGGCATTAGGCTCGGTGAGAACGTAGGACCTAACATCATAGCTGGGAAAATGTAAGTTTTATACATATGTTTAACCCTTCGTGATGAAGACGTCAAACTATAATTTATAAGTGTAGGTACTCTTTATCAAAAAACAAGAACTCTAAATAATGCTCTTATAAAATTAAGGCTTACATAAATTTTACTCAAATCTATCGAACCAGAAAACATTTACCATGCACGTGTCGGAGACTCAACTTTATATATTTGTACTCTGATAAAACTCGCCGCAATAGTTTACCAAAACATACGAGGAAGGTGAAGCCTTCCTATAGTCCTTCACTCGGCTGTGCAATACGTGTGCACACGTGTGTAACACGTTATAACTGAAACTACATGAAAATAAAAACTGAAACACCGGAATCAGTTTACGTACTAAACTCTACAGTTTTATTTTGTTTTTCAGCCTTCAGCTATATGGTTTAGCTCTATGTCAATTCAATAACAGTTTCAAATAACTTTATCATGTAAAGTAAATGGAATTACAGTGACTGCACGGTTGGCGTAGTAGATTATATAGTCATCTAGCCACATTTTTTTTTGCTATTTCTGCGCTATGGCCCTCATAAGGTAATCTTAGGATATGCTGACTTATTTCTTGCTTTACTGTTCGTATTTTGAGATCTAAGGACATGTATTTGTTGTTTATGCTTTGGGGCATATTGAATATGTCATATCTTGCCACTGACGCCGAGTGTAGAGGGTTCGATTCACACACGCGGCAAAAAAATTGTGACCTACAAATGGATATTCACTGGGTCTTCTTTATGTTCGTCATTTGATAATGCGGTTGTTATATTTCTGAAAATAAATAACTGAATCAAACATATTGAAGTTGTTGAAGTATATTTTCAGTCTACAGCACGCATCGCAGTCCACGCATTAAGAGCAAAGAATCGCTGAAATCTCTATTCTCGTCAATCAAAATTTTTTTTTTTGTTTTAAATATCAAATATGTAATGGGTCTTTGTTTATTACAAGAAACTAAAACTTCATTGCCATAATATGTGTGTAAATACAACTATTACTGCCTAGCTGAAATGACGTAACGTGCTGAACATAATTTTACCCTGTGCTTTAAATACACTAAGAAAAGATTTATATACCGAGCTTATTTTCCTAAAACAGATAATTACAACATATAACATCAACGTTTCTCGACCAGATCGGAGGCGTCCAGGTTAAGAGCTCCTTGAACCGACGGGCGTGTATGAGGAATGTGATGAAAGTGAATGAAGCCAGAGAAGTGTGTCAGGATCGTAGCAAATGGAAATCCGTAGTCTCTGCCTACCCCTCTGGGAAACAGGCGTAAATCTATGTATGTAGGTATGTATAACATCAATATTTATATAAAACTAAAATTAATTAAATAGTTCAAATAAACTTTACTTTCGATAAATGAAGTTGAACAATAATATGTTCTCTAGTAAATCTAATTAAGTAAAAAAATGCTTGAAGTCCTTTAAGAAAATTCTTTGAGAGGAAACACATCAAACACACTCTGAGATTTTCCTTGAGACGAAAAGGCTTTGAATTGAGTAATAACAAAAGTTTATATCTGCCGTGAACGCGTGAGTTAGCAAACACTATCAATTTGCCTAATAAAGAGGTAAAGATAGGCTATGTACTCAGTTGTAATACATCACGACGTAAGCTTTTGACCAGCTTTACTAAAAATCGTGTAGACTATGGAGATTTTTGTGTGTACAAAATAATACGGAATATACTGTGTGTCGTAATGTTGCAACGTGAATATTTGTTAGATACAATGGATGTATAAACCAGATATGTGATCTTTAGTTGGGTTTAAAGTCGCGTACTTACAAACATTTTATACTAGCTTTTGCCCGCGGCTTCACTCGCGTTAATTTAGAATTTGAGTATCAATTCGGGTTGTACTCTGCTTGTAATAATATATAATAATATAATTCAATCATGATTCGAAAGACACGTGGCGCCATCTATTATCATAAGAACGTTATTATTGTTTTCCTAGGGAACAGTAATTTTTTTCGGGATGAAAGGTAGCCTATGTCCGTTTTTGTACACCTGACAACGTATATGCAAAATTTCAGGATGATCGGTTCAGTGGTTTAGGCGTGAAAAGGTAACAAACAAATAAACAAACAAACTCATTTTCGCTTTTATAATATTAGTTAGGATAGTTAGGATGTTTGACAGTTTAGTGCCATAGTTCTTATTTTGAAAAGTTTTTTACAGTACTATGTGTTTTTTACTTTACTCAAAGATCGATATATACATAATATGAGAGAATGTTTCAAGAATTAAAAATATTTTTTTTATAAACCCGCCACGTGATAATAGTGTGACATGCCACACATAATAAAACTACTTCTTACATGCATGATGACGTATCTGTTTATTCGTCCATTATTTCTACTACAAGATTATAAAAACTAGAAATTGTTCTTCGTTGGGTTAAAAAAATATTGCTACGATACTTTTAGTATGTAATTAAAAGCTAATATTTCAATTCATTATCAGTTCAAAAGTCTTTCATAGTCGCAGCTAAGCTGAAGATTATCCAATTTACCCATCATAACCCATGGACACATATAAGCACAATATCGTACAATTTTACCAGACTAAAACAAAAATCAATCACAATACCATGTAAGCACACCCTAACATTTCCAGTACAGTATTCCTAGCAGAGCCGTCGGAACGAAAACATGTTTTCCACTGAAAACCCTGTAATACACGTGATAAAAGTTTGCGTTCTCAAATAACCTTTTACTACTGTGTTTGTACTTTTGTGGTGAATTCATTTGGTGCGGTAGTATTTTAAGATTTTTAAATTAAATAAACACATGCTTCTATGAGTCGTATTTAATTTTTCTTTTGCTTTTTCCTACTCGTAGTTCTGTTTTAGTATTTTGGGCAAGACTGGATATTGTTACGTTTCTTTTTGATATCGTACTGTAACTATTTAGTGAAACTGTTACTGGGTTAGCCATCAAGTCTCCATTTCGAATTCCAGATCAAGCCAGATATTTTCTGTCAAGAAATGTTTAGTATATAGCTGCATGGATTCGTGAAATTTTCCCGATAGATATAAATAAGCTCACGCTTTATTAAGTAGGTCCTGAAATCATAATTGGCTAAGTCTGGATGTAATTGCCTTCTACTTTTCTGGAGATATCAGCGTGACACTATGTTGATATTGATTCAGATAGCTGGATACTAGCTCTTTATGTGAATGAGTATTATTCGATAGGGTCTCTGTAGATCTAATTTAAAGTTGATGACGGTTTGCTTTAGTTCCATAATAAAATGCGTACTATTGTTAAATATGTTATAGAATGCCAATGAAAAATATTAGATCAAAGTAAAAAATATACCATCGTATAGGTTTTTGAAAGAAATGGTACACAAAATGATTAAGAATTTTAATGTAGAAGAAAGAAGAAGAAGACCTACTATAAAAATTGCTGTTAGAATATTATAATAATGTGTGTTATTTAAAATAATTTTCACAAAATGGCGAAATCATTTTTATTTTTACGTTAACAGTAATTTCTTGGAACTCATGAGTCAACAAGTAAGAGATATAAATTAATTGTACACAAAGTAATAAGTATATTAACGTTCGTTATACTTTCGAAATTAATTGGGTATGTTGTGAAAAGTTGTGATATTTGTATATTTTGTACAAATATTTAAATCTTTAATGTATCTTTGCTGTACTTCGCAGGAAAAAGTAACCGCACTAAGAAGAGTGAGCTAACAACTTACAGAGATATAGTAATAGTATTGTGTATGACAATTTAACGCCCAGAAAAATAACCGTTTCGAACGTGGTACTATGGTTTAATTCTTTGATTTTTATTCTGTTTTTACATGCGTAACCTGTTCGATGACTACTTATGCTATAGCCAGTGAATAGCATGCGATTGCCGTTTAAAATAAGAATATATTATATCTAATTAATTTTATTAAAAACTTTATATTACAATATTATTTTATTTACATTAAACTTTAAAAGTCACTTTACGCATTTAAGTAGCTCGTCACAAATGATCAATTAGTCTCACTTAAGTTCAGTAACATTCAAATTTACTTTTGAATGACAAGCCTTTACTAAACGCAAATGTAAAGTATTTTAAAAACGATGCTTACTATAAGCGTCTACTTAAATATTTTAAAGCTATAAAATTCATCAAAGGTCTTTGAAAAATCGACTTTAAGGTCTCGAAATTTTAAAAGCTTTTGCTACAAAGCTAAATGGATTCTCATCAATCACAAAATATTTTATCACTCTATAATCCTTGAGTTATAGATGTACCATTAAATAATATAAAACAGATGAAAATAAACTTACTATGGAGCTAAACTGCAATGCACTGGCGGGCCCGACCCTACGGTGGGCCCGCCTGGACTCCCTGTAAAAGACTCCCTCTAGGCGGTGATTACGGCACCTGAAATTGAGAAAAATCTATATAAATAAAGTTGTATTAAATAAAAATACTTAACACGTTCCCTGTCCGATGAACCACATATGGTACATAACAATTGATTTTCTATTGTGTCTATCACGGGACTGTGAATGGGTTAATTGATTTGAATCGAAAAAAATACTATCGACGGCAATTTGTCATGAGCTAGTAACATCCTTCTCCCTAGCCTTTATTATTCCCAAGTCACTTGGGGTCGGCTTTCTAGTCTAACCGGATTTGACTGGATATCAGTTTTTCCACAAAGCGACTGCCATCTGACCTCCGGAACCTGAAGGCTAACGATACCCTAAGGCTAGACCAGTGTCAGTATATTAGAGGGCACTGACTTCCCAATAACGACTGTCATAGATGTTCATGGCAGCCGGCACTGACGGCTTAACGTGCTCTCCGAGGCACGGAGCAGGCGATAATTATTGTCAATTTCGAAAAGTCATATAACTTCCGAAAGTCAGAGGTGCGCGACGTGGGTTTGAACCCGAGACCCTCTGCATTGCAGTCTGTAGGTCTCCCTACTGAGCTATCGCTGCTTATTATGATTATGAGCTAGTAACATAATCTTTTTATAATACATACCTAAACTGATTGAGGTATGTATTATAAAATATGTGACGGTAGATTGGAGAGATACTTTAATATTTGACTCAGCTCCAGTTTATTCATTGCAAAGTCACTTAGCCAACGTAATTGATTTACACCCGGTATCTTAAAGGCAGATAAAAAACGTCAAACGCATTTCGACTGATATAATTGGCTGACGCATTTAGAAATAGCCAATCACATCACTGGTCATGAGTTGATATTGACACGTCGTTGATTAATCCTTTCAGACACAGAGCTTTAGTCAGTACGACCCTGTAAGGCTCAACAATTCTTCAAGAATATTATAGAGAGCTTTTTAAGGGGCATTTTCTCACGACTGCCATACAAATCAGCAGCAGCCCGACTGAAAAAAACAGATAATAGCTGCAGAGTAATCTTTTGTTGTGTTAGCTGTCGTAATTATGATTTTCAAAGATCTTTAAGGAGCCAGTGCGCTCTCAGTATAGTCAGAATAAGTTAATTATGCTTACCCTGTAACGACTCCTTTTTTAAAGAGTTGTACCTAATTAAATTAACTATTATCACCGATCAACACAAGAAATGCTTTGAACTTGTTTGTCAGTGGTATGTAAAAATAGTGCCTAAGCATTACTTTTATTTGAATAATGACTCTGAATAAAAGAACAAGCCAACAAAGACTAGAAAAATATCATAGAACATTATCGTTATACTGCGAACTAGAAAGAGTGGCATTCAAAATGGCAGCGCAAATATGCAACGGTTCCAAACAAGTAAGTACGGGCTGCAAAAGAAAAACAACAGAACAAACTAAATTATCTAAAACAAGCATTTTAGAATTGTGTAATGTTCGTGAATGGGCAGTCTTGTGTGTTGTAGGGTAGCCAGATCTTTGTATCTGGAAGGATAATTATAATGAGCTTCGTTTTTAGTTTATTTATTTTTTTAACATTGTCAACATCAACTTTGTGTGAAATAATGAAGAGATTGAAATAGAAAAAGAATTTAAGAGCAAAAGAAGCGCGGAACACTTAGCTATACTAATGTAATCTACTTAGTTTACATTATTGAATATAATTAGAGCTCTTCAAATATAAAAGGAAGACAAATTTCGCTTATTTCCAGGATCCAGGTAGATATGTCAACCACGATGGAATATTAATAGATATCTTATAAAATACTATTAATATATCCACCCTAATAGTGAATGGGTCGCTTTATTTCTTTTGTCGTCTATCTCAGCTTCTGCAGGCTGTGGCAACTGGCTTTCTGCCAACCAAATGTTACGGCTCAAGTTGTAGGCTCAAGCGAATTAAGCTAAGCTAATTATAGTTGGCTCGCGACATCTGGCATTGGCCAGTTTTAAAAATAAAAGTTTGCTTGGAGTTTTAAAATAATAGTTTTTGGAGCGAAATTCGGCTTTTAAAATCTACTTTGGCTAAGTGCAGTGGGGTTTAGTAAAAGTATTATCTGTGACGCAGTTGTACAATGCTCAACCATTTGCAATTTTATTTTATGGTGATCGGAAATTTCTACGCAATCAAGATAAAAAATGCTTAAATAAATAAACATTTTAATGAATGATTTTGTATTTTTGATAATACTAGATTTTATAGCAACATTTTAACGATATCATAACTATGACTACACTAGATGACGTCTCTATCTTCAAACAAGAGAACCATAGAAAATAACGTTCAAATGAGACACTGTTTATGTTTAAGATTCTTGGTCATTATTCACGGCCAATGTTGCTTTTTACTTTTTTAGTGTCTACTTATTTATTTTTCGTGGTAATGAAGACTTTTCTTCCCGTAATTAACATTTCTACTATTTTAATTTTAGTATTTTGCGAATTGGACGTACTTTCTGAAAAACGTTCCAACCCACACTCGGGTCAAAATCGAGTTATTATTAGCTAATTAGTCACGGGGTTACTATTTACTAGCTGGAAAAATTTGGTAGCTCTACTATCACTCTAAATATGAAATCATGACTTAGTAGCCCAACCCACATGTATGAAGAAGCAATACGGGATTGAACTTCAATCACGATTATCTCAAAATGTTAACTTTGTGGATTGGAACGTTTTTCAGAAAGTACGTCCAATTATAGTGTAGAGAAATGTGATAAAAAATATTATAAAAAATAAAAATAGCATTTTTTATTAGCATTTATAAAATACAACTTCAGCACTAGGAATAATTCCTGCATCGCGGGAGACTTTGCAAACATTCAAACAACGGATAAAAAGAACATTCAGACTCGAAATAACCATTTGTGGATCACACAAATTTTTGGCCCGTGTGGGATTCAACCCCATAACACTCGACGCAGTGGCAGTGGTAACGCAACCACTTAAACCAAGACGCCATATTAGAGCGAAACACTCCTTAAAGTCTGCGTATGTGATACTAGAATTCACTTAGACATTTTGCGTACGGGTGCACGTAGCAAGTAGCTGGACCTGGTTTTATGCCGAATTATACGGTTTACTTGCATATTTAACTTGCGTTAATCGGTAGCACGTTGCATACAACCCACACAATTGCCTTCACTCGCTCATGCTGACCTCATTGTGTACAAGACCCATGAAACACGAATACTAAAGATAGAAGAAGACGTATTATAATATAAACGTATAACTAGATATTGCACGCGGCTCCCCTCGCGTTTAGATTGGTTATGTCAATAAATTTTCATCCCTCAGGAATAGTACTTTTCCCTAGATTAAAGGTACCCTATATCCTTTTATTCTTGACAACGTGAATGCGAAATTTTATGATTAACTGTTACCTGCGACTTCGTCCGCGTAGATTTTAACTAAAAAGTGTTTGTCTCCGTGGAACCCTATTTTTTTTCTAAAATCAAAGTAGCCTATGTTATTCCTTGTAACATCAGCTATCTGCCAGTGAAAGTCCTGTCAAAATCGGTTCTGCCGTTTCGGAGATTAGCCGGAACAAATAGACAGACAGACAAACATTTTAAAAATAGATGTTTTCGTATAGGTATCTTATATATTTTCATATGCATTAGATAAAAAGCTGCTATTTAGACATTACAAACAGACACTTCAATTTTATTTATTTGTATAGATTATTTATTTATCAGTCGAGTAGTTAAGGGGTGAAAGTGTAACAAACCAACAACCTTACATGCGTATTTATAATATTACTAGCTTTTGCGCGCGGCTCCGCCCGCGTGGTACCTACATCAATAAAAAGTAGCCTGTGTCCTTTCCCAGGTTTTAAACTACATCTGTACCAAATTTCATCTAAATCGGTTGAATGGTTTAGCCGTGAAAAGGTAACAGACAGACAGACAGATAGACAGACAGAGTTACTTTCGAATTTATAATATTAAGTAAGGATAATATATAATATTATAATCAATAACTTGTATACCTATTTTTATACTTATAAGTCCAGAAATGAGCAAATTCCATATAAAGTTCACCCCCCTATTTCACCCCCTTAGGGGTGGAATTTCAAAAAATCCTTTCTTAGTACACTCCTACAAATTAAAACACTCTCCAAACTTCAAGTTCCTACGACCAGCGGTTTAGGCTGTGCGTTGTCTCTAAGTCAGTCAGTCAGGACATCTTCCTTTATATATATAGATAGATTTAGGATTACGATGTAAAAGGGACACCTCAAGTTATAATAGTAACAAATAAAGCCCCAGATATAAAGTCACGTCATTTTCCAAATTACGTTTTCAAGATTTTCCAGCGACTAATATGTAAGCTAGGATGCTTACTTAAAAATGTTCTTGTTTTTATACGTGTTTGGTATATTTTATACTAGCTATTGCCCGCGGCTTCGCTCGCTTTAATTTAGAATTTGACAATCAATTCGGGTTGTACTCTGCTTGTAATAATATAGTTCAATCATGATTCTAAAGACACGTGGCGCCATCTATTATCATAAGAACGTTATTGTTGTTTTCCACGGGAAAGTAATTTTTTTCGGGATGAAAGAAGGTACCCTGTGTCCGTTTCTGTACACCTGAAAACGTATATGCAAAATTTCAAGATGATCGGTTCAGTGGTTTAGGCGTGAAAAGGTAACAAACAAACAAACTCATTTTCGCTTTTGTAATATTAGTTAGGAAGTTAGGATTAGGATTACTTCAAATTTAAAACTGTTTTATTTAAATCGTTTGAACTAACAATTTGTTAATAAGTATAGGAATTATAATAATAATTATAATATAATAATTATAATATAATAATTTATTTATTTCTCTCTTTACAAAGAATATTAGTAGTACAATAAATTGGTTATAGCAGTGTCTGTAAAGCTAATTTCTTTGTGAGAGACTGGAATCTATATTAGGGATAACCCTGTGTGACAGATCTCCAGGCCCCCAACCAGAATATTCAATATTAGAATAGAGATACATGCAGCCACAAAATATAACCGAAAACTGAAATAGTAGATTCAGACCATTATTCTGAGTTAAAAATCGTTGGAGTTTTTTTCAACAATCCCGATTCCTTTTCTGCAATTTTTCATTTTTTTGACTGTCACATTTTTCTACAATACAGCAATGTAATTAAATGGTCGTGATTTAAATAGATCAGCTGCTTTTATGCGCGCGGAACGCAGAGTTCATTCGTCGAGTGCGATGTATTGGTAGCAATCCATTGCGTACCACGTAATAATGTTAATCTACATTACATTTAAATCTTGCGTTTTTTTATTAATTGAAGTTTGCGTCGTGATAAGTACTTACAGAAAGACGTCTTGCTAAAGTTTTCGGTACACCGTCCCTTACACCCAGTATACTGTTTCATCTTTTTAAAGACGTATCGCTACCTCTCCTACACTTGCGAGTACATACTCATTTTAAGTAAATATAATCGTGTCATATTAGCGCGCGTATGAATAATGTAGAGAGGATGAAATGTTGGCTGTCTATGCTCTACCATTGTTAGTTACTAAGAATTAACATTAAAAACTGCACTCGCCTCGTATTTCATACATAATATGCAAAATTAATTCTGTAGGAGTATTATGTGAGCACCATTTTAATATTTAATTAACTTTTAAAAATGCAGGCTTGCGATTTAGGTGAACTAGATATCGTGATTATTATTATTTATTTTATAAATTTTGAATAATATAGCAGTTTTATTAAATTTATTAGTTCATCCCTCCAGCTTGTGTTTAGAGTAGATTCACATCGATAGTACAATGGAATCCATGACCTAGCGATCGTAAGTCCAATGTCATATCTATTGGGTTTCATCTAAAACCTTATCAAGTCTTTAGGTATATATATGTAGACTTAAAATGTAAAGCTCTATCTATCAGCAGAAAACAAATACCACTTATCTTTTTTTTAATTCTTTTATAGGCTTGCGTTTGGTACCGCGATCTCACCTAATCTTAAGTGAAGATCCAGTCGACGATGGAGCATGCTTGCCTAGAAGATACCTATTCACACGCGACTTGAAGACACCCTGATTGTACTCATCGGGAAACACAGAGTTAGGTAGCGAATTCCACTCCTTGGCGATACGCAATATAAAAGTGGAAGCAAAACGCTTCGTGCGTAAATGTGGTATATCTACCATGTCTTGTTATCTTATTGAGTCGCAACGGTATTATAAAATAGACTTTTTAAATTATGCCTGGCATTCAAATAATTGACAGATTATTTATAATATAATATACATAGGAACGATATTGTTAGTATAGCAACTTCTTTTATGAAAAGTTGGCAAATCTGTCGGATTGCCTTCCAAACTCACTATGAGTGAGGGAATAAAGAGTGCACTTTTGTTTGCGCATGCACTTATGCACTAAAATGTCCTAGTTAGGATTGGCTGTCATGATGGAAATGCGATCTGGAGAAACCCTGTTTAAAGAAAATTTTCAAGGCTTCTCAAGAAATTACTGTGCTGACAGCTAACGATCACACATCTTTATCACTTGTGCTGGCAGCACAGTGATTCCATTTTGGAAGGATAGGTAACATGCGATTGACATTGCGATTGGCAATTGCCATTGCAAACGCCTATGGACTTCAGTCATCATTTTTTAAGACCTAGGCCATATACTTGTTTGTACCAACATAAACATCAAATTTTAATTGAAGATTCTTTACTTCGTTAGCGTGTTTATCTAAAGCATTCATTTAAATTTTAATGAGACCTCGGTTCTAAAATACGCGATGGTCTGAATAGAAGACCTACCATTCAAATAGATCATAGTATGTAGTATATTTTCGGAATACAGTTAAAAATAATAATTTCGTGCATGTGAACTCAACGGTAATGTAACAGGCTGGCTAGGTAAATATCCTCACGCTACAGAATACATACATAGTCTCACGCCTTGAAACAGTGCCGCGCTACCACCCCATTATGCGAGAATTCAAAACATATGCTATATTTTTTAATAAATTGTTATTAGGAAAATTGTATTCCATTCCCTTTCGTCAATACATCTATTCTCTCGAGAACAGCTACTATTGATAGTAAAATATTAATAATAGCTTTGTTATAAATTATGCTACATTTGGCCTCTTCTCAATGTAAAAATTTGTAAGACATAGTCGAAAACATCTTTTAGAACTCTCGGACAAATGAGTTTCCTCACGGTGTTTTCATTCGCTGTTGTAAAGATAATTAACTATTGAAATTAAACAACCATATACGGATTTTACAGGGTTAGTTATCTTCTTAAATACTATTGTTACTACTTTTATTACTTTGAAACCTCCCTAGTCTCCCCGTTAACATGGCTGCTGAAAATCAACCGAGGGGAGAGTGTACACTTAAATCTAAATAGTTTTAATCATTTAAATAGAAGTAAGCAATAACTAGTAACGGAGTTTAACAGTACTGAAGAGTCTTAAAATTATGTCAAAATCTTCTCCCTAGCCTTTATTATTCCCAAGTCACTTGGGGTCGGCTTTCTAGTCTAACCGGATTTGACTGGATATCAGTTTTTACTCGGAGCGACTGCCATCTGATCTCCGCAACCCGAAGGCTAACGATACCCTAAAGCTAGACCAATGTATATAATCGCTAGACCAGGATATTAGAGGGCACTGATTTCCCAATAACGACTGCCATAGATTTTCATGGCAGCCGGGACCGACGCGACGTGCTCTCCGAGGCACGGAGCAGGCGATAATTGTCAATCAATACGCACATAATTTTGAAAAGTCATATAACTTCCGAAAGTCAGAGGTGCGCGACGTGGGTTCGAACACGAGACCCTCTGCATTGCAGTCTGTTGGTCTTCCCACTCAGCTATTGCTGCTACTATGTCAAAATACTGGTTAACAAATAAACAACGCGCAACAAATAAACAAGTAGTTTAAGTTAAATGATAATGATAATAATACTATAATAATTAACTATCAAAATCCTAATCCTAACTATCTTAACTAATATTATAAAAGCGAACATGAGTTTGTTTGTTTGTTTGTAACCATTTCACGCCTAAACCACTGAACCGATCATCCTGAAATTTTGGATATACGTTGACAGGTGTACAGAAACGGACATAGGCTACCTTTCATCCCGAAAAAAAATACTGTTCTCGGGGAAAACAATAATAACGTTCTTATGATAATAGATGGCGCCACGTGTCTTTCGAATCATAATTGAATTATATTATTACAAGCAGAGTACAACCCGAATTGTCAAATTCTAAATTAACGCGAGCGAAGCCGCGGACAAAAGCTAGTAAGTATATAAATTTGAAATATCAGCCTTGTGATTGAACTTGAGTCCTTTGCGTGGTAGCCCTATGATCTATAAATAATAGCAAAAGCCTACAGTAAAAACTTTGTAGAGCTAACAGTAATAATATGTAGTAGTTTTAACAGTGGCTGGTTTGGCGTCATTCCAAGCAAAGCTTAATGTTATAATATGTTGACCTTTTGTCGCCGTTCCGTTGTTTAGAACATTTTCCACTCGCTGTAGAAAAATCTAAATTGTTGAGGTTTCGTTTAGATAAAATGTTCACTCATATTAATGGTGAATGAAATTTGTTGGTGTATGTTTTATCAAATAAGTAATATTTAGGTTGTAGATTCGCAATTGACCGATGTCTTATCAGTAAACTAATTTTAGCATAGGATATACACTGGTTAAAAATGGATTACATTAGATATATAATATATATCGGATGTACACTGTTAAGGAATGGTTTATATATAATATAGAATTTGTCTATAAATTGCTCTTCCTAGGGCATACAATTTTTTTTCTATGTGAAAGGTACCCTATGACCTTCTTTGTTACCCTGACAACGTCTATGCGAAATTTCATGATGATCGGTCAAGGAGTTAAGTCGTGAAAACGTATCAAACAAAATCAAACTCACATTTGCATTAATAAAATTATTTAGGATGTTTATTCATACTTCTGACGAATGAAATTTTTGGTGTATTTTTATCAAATAAGTATTATTTGGTTTGTAGACTCGCAATTTACTACTGAATTATTATTCAAGTAATTTTAGTATATCCAGTAGTTGAGCAATAGTTGATAAATACATTAACATACATAGGTACGCGTCTCACGTCTATATCCCCGAAAACTCTTTTTGGTATAGTCGTATTACAACTTTAACTGCCTCCGTGGCGCAGCGGTAGTGAATGCGACTGCTGTGCATGAGGTGTCGGGTTCGAAACCCGGGTCAGCCAACAAAAATATTTAAGGTTTTTCATGTTAAGAAATCTCAATACGAGCCTGGAGTTAGGAAGTTGGCGGTGTTAGACACCCCATGCCTCGGCAAGCAAGTAAAGCCGTTGGTTCTGTGCCTGATCTCTCTCCGGTCGTGTCGGATTATTCGTCCCATCGGATCATGAGAGTTAGGGAACAGAGAGTGCACTCGTGTTTGCACACACATTTGTGCATTATAATATTTCTTGCGCCGATAGCCAGTCTCTGTTAAGATTGGCCGCCGTGACCGAAATTCGGCCTGGAGGACATTATTATTACAACCACATTTAGCCAACTATGGTATGTAGGTCCCATTAGCTTAGTAAAAGGTGCCGTTTACAGATCACAGATCCAGACCCCGTACCGCTACTGAATTCTTTCTGACAGGAAAAACTCACTTTGATCGTCCCGGAGAACAATCCCGAGACCTCATGCACAGTAGTCGCATTTCTTACCGCTGAGCTATCAAAACAGGTAGTGGAAACATTTAAAGATGATTGTATAGAAAACTACAGTTGTGATATATAAACAAAGCTTTTTATATGTCTTCTACGGCTACAAAAAGTTTGAGAGTTAAAGGATTAGCTGTGACACAATAAAGAAACTTTCGACTATAATGCAACTAAAATTAAAGCTTCACATTAATCTTCATGAGGATAGACCTTTATAAAAACATATTATATAATACATACTTAGATACATGACTGTATATCCTTGAGGAGGTAGCCAGAGATATAATATACCCATAGCTCGCCAGCTAGATTATCCCTTGAGGTTTTTAGGCCTCGTATTATTTACACATGGAACTAAAAACTACAGTGACCCCATTAGTACATTAGGCAAAAGTTGCACTGTTATATACAGTGCTGATTTATTAAAAGTAGCTTTTAAATTCTTCCTTGCTATGTGCCAATTATTATCCTCAGAAAGGCGCTATCATTTCAGTTGTAACTAATCCAACAGCCGTGTATAGACCTCTGGACTAGTTATATAATAACTATAAATAAAAAATTTAAAAACCCTCGACACAAAATAATAAAAATAGTAATCGGCCATTTTGTGGTGGCGGCCTTCTTAGATTTGAAATTTATCATAGTGTATAGTATTCTACTAGTTTATTTATTTATAATAGGTACACAAACAGATTACAGTCTTAACATGGTAAGTAGTAATAGTGAACATATTATATAAACCGGACAGTAATCCTAAAGTAGTGTACACAACATGTACATATTAGAGCAGGTTACTCGTGCAAAACAAAAAACATTATTAAAATCTTAAATTCGTTAGCGTAGGATACAAGTGGATAATTGTAAGTAGGTTTTTACTTAATAACTGTAATTTTATATTGTAACTATATTTGGAACTTTTCAGATCTAAGCACACCTGATACCATATTTTTATATTTATTGAAAGTGATGTCAAAAATGACGACCTCTTTATTTATACGTGCTATTTTATTATAAGCTCTGCACATTCTTACTATTGGATTATAAAATGATGTAGTATTTTTATATGCTTGAATTGCATGCTAGTCAAGTCCTTTCATTTGATACCCATATTAACGGGGTTGTGAAAAAATATGTAATTCACTATTTTGTGGCGGCGGCCATGTTGGACCGATTTTCATCAAACATAGCTAAGAACACTCCCGACTAATACACATTTCAAACAAAAAAAAACTAAATCAAAATCGGTTCATCCGTTCGGGAGCTACGATGCCAGAGACAGACACACACACACACACACACACACTACACACACACACATATACTACACACACACACATACTCTACACACACACACAGACACGTCAAACTTATAACACCCCGTCGTTTTTGCGTCGGAGGTTAAAAACGTCAAAATAGTGTTGTATAAATTTTGCCTAAAACCCTAAGGCTTATACTCCTAGTAGGGTCAGTACATATGTATGTATGTAGTACGATAATGTCGGTAGGAAGCCACAAGGATCAGGCACGTTTTACCGTTCTGCGGTCTATAGCATTAATACCTATCGGCTATTTAATTTATTACTTCCTGCATATCTGGAGGTATGTTGGTTATAATTCGGTCTTAGGTATTTACTAAGTATGGGTGTTTTACACGGTGTCTCTTCTACCTAGCCATTATTATTCCCAAGTCACTTGGGATCGGCTTTCTAGTCTAATCGGATTTGACTGGATGTCAGTTTTTACACGGAGCGACTGCCATCTGACCTCCGCAACCCAAAGGCTAACGATATTCTAAGGCTAGACCAGTGTCAGGATATTAGAGGGCACTGACTTCCCAATAACTACTGCCATAGACGTTCATGGAAGCCGCGAGGCTTAACGTGCTCTCCGAGGCACGGAGCAGGCGATAATTGTCATTCAATACGCACATAATTTCGAAAAGTCATACAACTTCCGAAAGTCAGTGAGGAAACGTGGGTTCGAACCCGAGACCCTCTGTATTGCAGTCTGTCGGTATCCTCACTGAGCTGTATATGCCGACAGGCATTGGGAATTATTCATCCTCACATTTTTATGCATGTTCGTAAACGTTCTGGCGGCGATATCGTCTCTATTTCTCATAATTGACTATCTGAATACACTTTAATGGTTTCTGAACGTAGACTATACACCAATTTTTCTCTCTTAGTGGTGCAGCGTTAGTGAAACGACTGCTTTACATGGGGTATCTTGTTGCAATTCCCGATTGAGAAGATGTGTTATCGAGTCTTCTGACAAAAAATTCTCAGTAGAAGTATGGCGTCTAGGCCGGTAGATGGCAATAGGCTCGTGCCTTATTGCGTGGGACCTAAAACTTCAGCTAGCGAAATTTGGATGTAATACATCTCTGCCTAACTCTTCAGGGGCAAGGGCGTCGCCAAGGGGGTGCAGGGAGGGGCCGCTGTCCCCCCCTCTAGAGATTCTGAAAAAGCTTCATATGCTCTCGACTTTACCTACAATTCATACTTTTCTCATTCTCCATATCAACATGCCCCGCCTTGGGCGATCGGCTGGCGACGCTCTTGTTCAGGGGTATAAACTTGGGACTTTGTATATAGATATGTTATTAAGCGACAAATCGCTAGACATATGATATGTGTGCTAGCTTATGTAACTACCTAATTGTTTTGGCAAAATCAACTTAATTTATAAATTACACAATTTAAATTTAATAGTAATTTTAGTAGTAGGACAAATCCTCCGTCCATATCATAAGAGATAACGAACTTTGAAATGAAAATCAACAAAAAAGACTCATTAAGTTTGTACAAAATTTACTTACAAAATTACTTCAACTATAAAAAGAAGATAATTTAAGATGTTCCCCCTGTTTTACTAAATTAATTCCGCCGGACTGAACATGTATAATCGTAGGGAAAAATCTAAAAGAATTTCCAATTAAGAAGGTTCCACCGTTAAGTATATTCGCAGGAATTGACGTTTAATAGGCCCTCGTTGGGGTGTAGAAATGCCAGGGGTTGATAAGCAACCCACCCCTTAGGGGGTGATATAAGAAAATGTTGCGCCCCACACAGACATTTTAAGTAGCTGCTATTTTCCTTTACGTTATTATGTATGTAATGCCCTCTTTGTTGGTTGCTTTTAAATGAATTTTGCTTAAAATACGATATGCCGTGATTATTATACGTATTCGCAAACACGTTTTAATATGTTTGTTATCATCCTGTGAGTTTCTTTGTTTATTTGTTATGCTTTCACGCCTTAAATACTCGACTCGACTTGACTTAACTTTCGTGGAGAAAAGCACATAGGAATTCCTTATATCCTATTTACCTATGGATGTTATTTCATCCAGGAAAAAAGTACTGTTCCCGACGGAAGCCGCGAATTAAAGCTAGTTATTTCATATCTCGTCTAATACCGTAAAATTAAGGGTACTAGCGGTCGCCTAGTGGTCAAAATTCGACCAAGATTCCTAAGATTGCTACTTTGTTTTCTGTTTTTCTCTATTACATACATATAAATAATGTATAGGTAGCCATAGTTACAAAGAATTGTACGACGTCAGACGAACAATGCCAAAATACGAACGCGATTCGACTGCGTGTGTCAAATGCATGGTTGTGTGCGTGTAGTGTTTTTTCATTAATTTAATGTATTTCTAATGCATATTTTATAAAAAATATTAGGATTCGCCCCTCTTTCTCCATATAAACTTTAACTGTGCCAAATTTCATACTCCTACGTCCGCGCAACTGAGATACCATGTTGGGCAAACATTCTCTTTTAGGAAGTTTTTTATAGTAGCGCAGTGAGAGAGTGAGACAGCGCTGTTTGTAAGAGGGAGCAAATTTATTATTTTTTATGAATGCAATAAACTACAGCAGGTGTTACCATAGTACCTACCGAAAATCTTTTGAAATCTTCTATTACTTCAATAATTTTATCAAATGACACAAATTGAACAGGATTATCTGTAAATTTTTGCATAGCATCCTAATTTTTCAAAGTACAATGCCTTTTTAATATTAGTTTGGGTAATAATTAATATCGCTATGCCGCATGGATATGATCTCTTACAGAAAAATTATCTGGACATTAATTCATCAACTTCTTCGGGACTTGTTCGTTCTCTTTCAAAGTAGATTACATCGTTTTAAATCGTATCTTTGATGATATATATAAGCAAAATTTATACTTCGATACTACATAAATGATTTTCTATATATAGATAAACGAATTTCAAACACGAGCCTTAAACCCGCGATTTTGTTCGCATTCGCTCATTATAGGCCTTAAAATCTTTAGTACTACTGAATGGAAATAAATAAAACTAGTGTTATATTTTAAGTAAGATTTAGAGTCCAACTTAATTTAAGGCTTGAGGCTAACTAACAAGCTGTAAAAAGGTATTAAAACTTTATTGACAAGATGGACATAAATAGGGATTAAAAAAAAGTTGGATCACGATCCCTAGTAATAATGGGTATGTATCATTGGGGCTTCATCTAGCTGTTATGTTTTAACGGTGAAGAAAAATCATCGTGAGGAAACCTGCATGTTTGAGAAATCTCCATATTGTTCTCGATGAAGGCTACCAATACGCACTGGGCCAGCGTGGTGGACTATGGCCTTACCCTTCTCACAATGAGATGAGGCCCGTGCCCAACAGTGAGGCAGTTTAATACAGGACTGATATCCTAATCCTAATCCTAACTATCCTAATCCTAATCCTAACTAATATTATAAAAGCGAAAATGAGTTTGTTTGTTTGTTTATTTGTTACCTTTTCACGCCTAAATCACTGAACCGATTATTCTGAAATTTTGCATATACGTTGATAGGTGTACAGAAACGGACATAGGCTACCTTTCATCCCGAAAAAAATTACTGTTATAGGAAAACAATGATAACTTTCTTATGATAATAGATGGCGCCACGTGTCTTTCGAATCATGATTGAATTATATTATTACAAGCAGTGTACAAGCCGAATTGATTGTCAAATTCTAAATTAACACGAGCGAAGCCGCGGGCAAAAGCTAGTTATTATATATTACGTTTACCTTAAACATACTTATCTTACTGAATATAATATCAATGAAGTCTAGAATACTAGAAACAATACCCTTGAAATTTAAGCACGTCTATATGAGCAGCAAGCCTACCTAATCTCGTCTAAGCATAGCAAATCCGTTAAATCAAATTCACTAATTTCGCATCGGCAATACTGCATTGTGTAACGCGCTTAATGAGGTAGCTTAGAACGCACTGAGGCGAATGTCGAAGCGAAAATCGAAATAATACATGTCAAAAAGATTTGTTGAAGCGAAAATAATGAAAGTATTTACTAGGATTTTATCTTAGAGCTTAATATAAGTTGTTTTACAGAGTTATCGATAATTTTTGAGGTTTATTAATGTAGTTTAACGTTTATAGTTAGTATATATATATAATATGTAACGGAGACATGACATCGCAGCACCAGTCAGCTTGTGACCACGGGCGGTGTAACCTGGTCGAAACGTCAAGCATAAAAAAGGTAAATATTATGCATGATCGAGTTAATACCCGTCACACATTATATATCTATCATGCAACGCGAAAGTTTAAGAGTTATTTTATAGTTAGTAGTTTTGAAATTTAATGATTGATGAAATTTTAACGAATAGAATTATTTTTTAAACTATATTGACTGATTACATTTTTAAATAGTGCTTGTTTGTTATTTTTAGATCTATTGTTTTTTTATGGATAGCTTTCTGGAAATGATAGCAGTACCACTGTTGTAGAGGTATTAAATATTAAAACAAGGGACACTAAGAACACCTAGGCTCAACATCTATTTGTCCTTTCTGAACCTACAACTTTATAGGTAGCGAGTAGAACATTTAACCACAGTGCCAGCTATAACAAGTCGACAGTAACACCTGGCAAAAACAGACAAAAATAAACATTTCCAAATTTAATTTAAAGCTATTATTTATTGCTGTAACAGTTTTTATTTTGTCTTAGTTATACTTACTATACTACTGTACTGTACTGTACTGTAGTGGCCTGCCGTTTCATACGGCGAGCCGAAACCTCAGCGGGGTCGCGACCGCATGTGCAAGTGATTCGCGCGGACTCGCCGATAGCGGTTTTGTCGAGGAACACCGTGGTAGATTTAGTCGGTATTCTGGGAGGTACATTATTCTTATTCCATCTTTCTCTTTTACTCCGGTGAATCCGACATAACCCCTCCGCCCGCTCCCGCGGAGGGGTATGCGTGAAAGCATTAACCCACGTAAAAAAAAAGCTACGTTACTATAGAAACTGGTCGCGAAATATTTTCATATCATCTGTTTTTGTAAAAGAGAATCAGAAATCTTACGCAACCAACAATATAACGCTTCGACAACAAAGCAATTTAATCTCACACGTGTGTCACCACCTACACAGTGCGTTCTCTATCCTCGAATTCCATATAAGGGGAACAAAATACAAGGTTTGTGCCCTCACATAGAAAAACACAGCCATAAAGCCAACACACATTTATTTTTCTTTGTATATAAAGGACTATCCATTTTGTATGTTTTGTTTTATCATAGGTTAAAAATATACAAACATAGCCTCACACCTTTATCCCTGAAGGGGATTCCTTTTTCTAAATATTTATGAATAAAATGTTTCCATCACATACTATAAGCTAAGGCTATTAGCAGCGATAGCTCAGTGGGGAAACCAACAGATTGCAATGCAGAGGATCTCGGGTTCGAATCCACGTCGCGCACCTCTGACTTTCAAAAGTAATTAGACTTTTCGAAATTATGTGCGTATTGATTGACAATAATTATTATCACCTGCTCCGTGCCTCGGAGAGCACGTTAAGCCGTCGGTCCCGGCTGCCATGAACATCTATGACAGTCGTTATTGGGAAGTTAGTGCCCTCTAATATCCTTACACTGGTCTAGCCTTAGGGTATCGTTAGTATTCGGGTTACGGCGATCAGATGGCAGTCACTCCGTGTAAAAACTGATATTCAGTCAAATCCGGTTAGACTAGAAAGCCGACCTCAAGTGACTTGGAAATAATAAAGGCTAAGGAGAAGAAGACTATAAGCTAAAGCTATTAAGGGGTTGAATTTTGCTTTTTATTACCCGTTTTAATTACCTACAATAATAATTGGAATAGCTAATAATTATTGCTTGCTTTACTAAAACACATTTTACCTCAAAAAGTCAAAGCTGCCTCGAGATTGAGATCAAGCATGGCAGTCTAACGGTCTGCAACTAAGCTATGGCTTCTTCCTATACAGCCTTTAATTATTTTTTTTATACTACTAAGGTGGCAAACAAGCGTACGGCCCACCTGATGGTAAGTGGTCACCGTAGCCTATGGACACATGCAACACCGGAGGCATCACTTGCGCGGTGCCGACCCTTTAGGAAAGGAAATGGGAAGGAGAAGGAATGGGAATGGGGAAAGGGGGTGCTTGGGCCTCCGGCACTCTCACTCACCGAACGAAATAGAACAGTAGGAATACTGCTGTTTTACGTCGATATTCTGTGAGAGGGTAGTCCTTCCCCAGTCGAGCTGGCCCATTTATCCTGAAATCAGCGAGGCTCTACTACTCTAAAAATTGAATATTTATTTCTTCAAAAAGTGTCATTATTTATTTATATTATAAAATAGCCTATAAGCGATAGCCTAGTGTGAAACCGTGGGACTGCCACGCAGAGGTCTCGAGTTCGATCCCAAGGCGCGCAACTCTGACTTCGAAGTTATGTGCATATTAAATAGTTAATTATCGCTCGTAACATCTTGAAGAAACCAGCATGTCTGACAGTTCTCCATAATGCTCTCGATGATATGTGAAGTCTACCAATCCGCACCATTCCAGCATGGTGGACTATGGCCTAAACATTCCCCCACTGAGAAGAGGCCCGTGCCCAGCAGTGGGACAGTTTAATACGGGGCTGATATTATTATAAAATATATTACATGTAAGCTATAAACGTATATTCTATTATTTGTTTAGTTTTAGTTTGTTTTTTTATTATTGTTTGCAATTATTATTTTAACTGAATTTTACCCGCGGCTTCGCTCGCGTTAATGTAGATTTCGTCAATCAATTTATATCCCTCGGAAACAGTGCTTATTCTGGATGAAAGGTACCTAATGTCTTTTTGTATACACTTAACAAAGTGTATACAAAATTTCAAGATGATCAGTCAAGTAGTTAAGGCGTAAAAGCGTAACAAACAAACAAACTCACATTCGCATCTGAAATATCAGTTACGATTGTTTTGTGGATAATAAGCCACTAATATTACATTATCTTCTCAGTAAATGAAGTCAAACTGTAAATAACTTGACCAAGCCTTTTAGACTTCCTGAATCGAACTTATTAAACGGGTACTTAAAATACAAGTCAGGTCCGCCCAAAGATCAGGTAATTCTGAATACCTGATGAAGCTTATCATTAATTAAGTTATCGAAAATGTCGTAACAAATCGAAAGGTGGCCGGTTAGGGAGTGAGGCTCGATTCTAGTCACGTACAATCGGCTTGGCAGTCACCACTGGTGGCGGATAACTAAGTTTTATGCGCGGGTTTACTCGGTAATGCCTTTACGCCACTTTGAGGGTGGCTGGTATTTGATTTAAAGCTGCTCAAGTTATTGAAGCTTAACTGTTCTGGGTACGTTATAGGTCACGGTGAATAAATTGTGTAAATTTGGGTAAAGGTTAGTTCTGGAAAATATCTTGACTTTTATAATATTGTCTTCTGTTTACGCGTTTCCCCGTGACCATGGCTTCTGAAAAGCAACCGAAACGTCGCGCGTCGGGGCAAGTGTAACCATAAATATAAATAGTATAAATAGTTTCAATAATTTAATTAGCTTAAAAATTTGTAAAGTTTAATAGTAATAGTAGTGTAAAAGATTCTAAATTTTAATAAAGTGTCAAATAAACAACGCGATATAATCCGTATATAGTAGTTTAATTTCAATTTCTTGACTTTTAATTGTACTTCCAAATTAACCTAATTTGGAAGTATAATTAAAAGTCAAGAAATTTAAAATATTCTTGTGTCATAAAAAGCTTTAGCAAAGTAATTAAACGTTTCTTTAAATTTAACTTATACGTACATAGTTTCATGCCTACATCCCCTTAAAGTAGGCAGAGATGTCTTTAATTCGTAATTTACCAAGTAATATTGTTGACTCTCGTTACCATAAGGCAAGCCTGTTGCCGTCCATCGGGCATAGTTCCAGACTCTACGCGTGCTAATGAGAATTTCATGATAGGAAATCCTAATAACACTTCGCTCGATCCAGGCATCGAAAACAACACTTCAGGCAGAGCATCGACATACACTACAGCTTTTTTGTTTGTTTTTTATACGACTAAGATGGCAAACAAGCATACGGCCCATCTGATGGTAAGTGGTCACCGTAGCCTATGGACGCCTGCAACACCAGAGGTATCACTTGCGCGTTGCCGACCCTTTAGGAAAGGAAGTGGGAAGACAAGGAGCGGGAAGAGGGAAAGAGGGTGATTGGGCCTCCGGCACTCCCACTCGCCGAACGAAACACAACAGTAGGAATACTGCTATTTCACGTCGATATTCTGTGAGAGGGTAGTCCTTCCCCGGTCGAGCCGACTCATTCATGCTGAAATCAGCTAGGCTCTACTACTCATACTGCTGCACGATTGAGGCTGTTCTATTAGCAAATTAGGAAATGATTTATTTATTTACTTAATAAGAACGGCCGCAGGACACTTATACTAATTAAGGGCGCAACTATCATACTAAGTTTCCACAATATTCCTTACACGCTGACAATATCTTCTTCTATTCATCCGTAAACATATCACAATGAGTGTTGTCCCCAAGGGGAGCGTTGAGTGTGGCGAGAGACCGAGGTATAGGCGAATTACCACGGGTTACTGTGCGACAAGCTGGTAAGGCAAACAATTTGTGCTTTTTGTCGCGGCGGAAATTATTAGGAACAAATATCCTTAACAGCACATCATGAAGTTACACATCTACATAAAATATATACATAAAAAGGTACTACAGTTATACCTACTTCATATTTTTATTTTGTTGTAAGCCAATTCATACAAAGGTTTCTTTTCTGCTCAGTTTACTGATAAATAAATAAAAACGACAAACAACAGACAGAAGTACAATATTGTAACTTAAGTCGTAAAAACTACGAATCTTAATGACTATTAAGTAAACTGTGTAACAGAATGCTCAATATCGTTTATTTGTTTGTTGCGTACAACAATGTATTTAAAGACAACGGAATGGGTATTCACATTGTAAAACAGATATCAAAGACAGTAATACCCAGACCCGCGACAAATATCATTGGATCATACATTTATTTATTTATTTATTAAGGATCTCCAACAAATAATACACACAAAATTGCACAGACAAATGGACATTAGTTTTGTATAGTGTACTCCTTCAGTTATAGGAGACCACAGCATGCACATACATTTAACAACAAAGCATATAACAGAAAATTTAAAATTAATTAATTAAAATAAGCTACACGTTAGGAATTAACTTAACAAAAGAAATAAACAATGTGAAACTTAATGAAAAACTTAAATAACCCGTTCTAAACGTGTTTTATATTTTGGTAAGGGTTGACTAATATCAATATCGTGAGACTTTGATAAATTATTGTATTGCCTACAAAGGCTTGGTACAGCAGCGTAATGACCCAGGTTAGTTTTTGAGAATGGAACATCCAATAGGTTATAATTACTTTTAGCGTGAGCATTGAAAAGCCACGCGTTTCTACAACATCATTCTGTTTTTTAATATGGCGCTATCTATATTTGCTTGTACAGGGTTAATTGAAAAAATATTAATAAGCTTTTTACACGTGGCTTACTTACACTTTACTTCATAACTTTCACCACATTTCATAGTTCATTATTTGATTTTTTCATAAAAATATAAAGAAAATTATTCTAGGCGAACTAATCGATTCAGACTTAAGACTACACACGGTCGAAAAGAAAGAAGCGGCATACCAAAAAATACACAGGCGCAAGTAATTTTTAAATTGCTAGAATATTTTTGAAGTGAAAACTTCTGTAGGCGCGTTGAGCACTTCTTGGGTGAACATAAATCATAGAACTCGCGTCATCGTCACGCTTCGTCATCGTCACGCTTCCACGCTTTCCATTTTTGAATTATTGTAGAATACTAGCGGTCGCCTAGTGCTCGAAATTCGACTAATAATATTGCTGATATATGTCATTATATATTTATATATGTAACCATAGTTACGCGCTTCGACTGCGTGTGTCAAATGCACGCTTTCCATTTTTGAATTATTTTTGGTTTATAATTTGGTTTATAAATAAGTTTATGATCAAGAATTAAAATTTTCACTTCTATCGGCAGTCCCCAAAAACTACACCAATTTTTTTTTTGTGTTTTTGTTGAGTTTAGGAAAAGTGTTTAAACAATAGTTGTTAAGTATAATGTAAATAAGACACGGCTAAAAGTTTATTTATCATTTAGCCCTGTATAAAAAGATAACTTGACTGCATGGATGTTCCAATGGTTTAAGTGGTCGTACACAGAGTGTTGTGGTTTCAATCCTCAAACAGGACAATGAATTTGTGAGCTAGAAACGAACGTTCTGAGTCTGTACGATCATTATCTGTAGTTTAGATGTTTTTAAAGTTCCTGAAAGTATAGAAATTGTGCTTAATGCAAAAAATATATATTTTGAAGTTAAAATAAATTATTTCCATGTAGATAACCGCTGCTTTCAGACTCGGGTTAACAGCGTAAATCAACAATTTACAACGCACAAATTAGATAGTATTGTTTTTGGAAATTAGTTATCAGAAGACCAAAGCCGTGAGTCAGTTCAATCCTAATAAACGTAAAAATACGATCTTTCCGGCTTTTCACATTTATGCCATTGGGCCAACGGGCCTATCATTTATTTTCGTTACTTTCAACATTAAATAACATTTAACGCGGCACTGGATTCTAACAACTGGGAACCATCTTGAGAGACTAAATTTATTTCTGTCTTTATACGAAAATCTCTGTATACAAGGTTTGCTGGCGCAATAGTAGTGTATTTGACTGCAGCGCATAAGGTCTCAGGTTCGATTTCCGGTACGGTACGTTATCATTTTCTGTCACGAAATTCTCCTTAACAGTACTGAGTCAGGAATTGTGGCTGATTAAATGATAAGCGGCTTGCCTTCTATTTCGCCATAATTACCTACATGATAACTAATGTTTTTTTTTAAATTTAAGACAACCATAGTGGCGTAAATGGAAGAAACCATACATAAAAAAACATCGTAGTCGAATTGGTAATTCAAAAAGTATTCATAAAATAGTATGAGCAACAAAGCCGCAACCCCATATTTTAATCTCTATTACTAGAAAAGGTTTTATTTGATTGTGAGTGATTAACTCTGAAATTACTAAACTGATTTTAATTATTCTTTCACGCTACTCTATCCAGGAGTAACATAAGCTATTTAACGTCACGTACGGAAGCGGAGCAATAATCATAAATAGATAAAACCACGGGTGACAGCTAAGCCTTATAAAATGTATTCTTAACCCACTTCATATAAACCTTATTAAGCTTTCAATCCAATCCTGGTACAAGTAAAACGTCAAAACAAAACCCGTCTGGAGGCTTCACCGCCATTTTTCAAATGTGCATGAAACTTGACCGGCCTACTATTTGTCTTCTTCTCATATTTCCCGAGAGGCCTTTATGCGAATTTTTTTTCGCCAAGAAGATAAATTTAGAAACGGCTCGTTGCGACTGTTATTGCAAAATATAATGCTTTGTATACCCTCACTCCATCTTACTTGTTTTTATATGGAAAAGGCTTTGTTTTTGTACTGATATAGCTGTAATATAAAAGTTTTGTATGAAAATTGCGTAGTGTTCAATATTCGTGCGTAAATGTGGAACGTAAGTTTATATCACGTTTAGTTTTAGTTGGTATCGTTTATTGTATACTCATACCTGTTTGCCAGAGGGGAAGGCAGAGTTTAAGGATTCCCACTTATTACGAGACCTACTTTCACTTATATTTATTCACTCATATTAAAATTTTATGAGCGCTCGTCACCTGGATTTTCTCTAGAATATTTCCGATTTGTTCAGAAACGTTTGGTCAACGTCAGGTTTTTCTTAGTTCTTGTGTAATGGGAAGGCCATTGGTATCTACCGGTTATATGGTGCTACTCCAGCAGAATCTAGTGCTACTAACAATTTCTCAAGAGATAAATCCAATAATACTTTACTTCACCTGGAGATCGAACCCGAAACTAGCTTGACGATACTTTCTTCATCCTTGACGATTACATCTAAACATAAGCGTAAAAAGACCAATAAAGTATGCAGTCATACACTTAAAATTATCTAATGTATATATTAAAATTGACCTACATAATATGTAACGTTTTTGAAATGAATACTTCTGTAGCGGCGTTGTGCACTTTTTTTGTGATGGGTAAAAAATGTTAAACTCGCGTCAGGACACGTGACCTGATCGAAAATTCGTAAGACGGAGGGAGAATTGTCATGTTTGTGTACGATACGCAATAAATGAATATTGTATTTTACCACATAAATGATAGTACTTTTATACTGATAATTAAAGCAATTCGTGCAAAATACAATTATTCCCTAACCATTCCAAAATATCAAAAATGCACAACGTTAATATTCAAGTTTTCACTTTTGCCAGCACTCCCGGAGTGCAACCCGTTGTTTTTTATTTTGTCAGTTATGTCTAAAGACCACACAATGGATGTCGAGCTTACTGCCATCTACTGGGCAAAGTTCCAAATTCCGTTCGGCCACAGAAAATTGCCTTGTAGGAACAGCCAGTAACGATGTATCCACTTTAAACAAGCTTAAATCCTGTCGTACAACAATCTGAAGATGAACTATACGTTTTCATAGTTGATGATCACGATATCATAATATTACGATTACGCGAATATTGTACATTGAAAGCAACTCAAAAGCAACCGAAACGTCGGGAAATGTGTAAATCTAAATTAAGTTAGTTTAGTTTAAAATAGTAGAAAAGTTTAATAGTAAGAGTAGTTTAATATATATATAGTACTAGCTGCTACCTGCGACTTCGTCCGCGTAGATTTTAACTAAAAAGTGTTTGTCTACGTGGAACCCTATTCTTTTCTAAAATCAAAGTAGCCTATGTTACTCCTTATAACATCAGCCATCTGCCCGTCCCGTCAAAATCGGTTCAGCCGTTTCGGAGATTAGCCGGAACAAACAGACAGACAAACGGACAGACAGACAAAATTTAAAAAAATAGATGTTTTCGTATAGGTACCTTATATAATTTCATATGCATTAGATAAAAAGCTGTTATTTTGACATTACAAACACACACTTCAATTTTATTTATTTGTATAGATGTAACGTGTATTAACGCGATCATGCATAATGTTTACCTTTTATAGGCTTGACGTTTCGACCAGGTTACACCGGCCGTGGTCACAAGCTGACTGGTGCTGCAATGTCATGTCTCCATTTGTGAGGCAGAAGAATTTTGATTCACCCTCACTTTTGGCATATTTTTGTTTGTCCATGTACCGTCACAAACTATACTCACGGCATCCCTATTATGTATGCTAGCACGGCATCCCTATTATGTATTCGTAGATTGTTAACTTAGTTCTATATACCCCCACTTATTTTTTTTCTTTGTAAATTTTTTATATAACTCTATATCTAATAAGCTATTATTGTTTTACTCCAAAGTTTACCCTAAAGGCAGAATTTTATGTTTAAAAATTTTATGTTTTCTGTTTGTTTCTTTAATTAAGTTGTTAGTTTAGTTGTAATTATAATTTGCAAGCTGTGGTTTCCTATAATTGAGAGACTATACACGCTAAGAACTTTATTACTGCTATATAATGTATGTTATTGTATATTCCTTTGTTGGAAATCCTTAAATAAATAAATTAGTTTCAAATTTATGTAAAAGTAGTGTCATTCAAATAAAATCCGTGTAAAATAGTTTATTTGCAATGCTCACTATATTTTTCACACATTTTCAATAATCGCTCCTGGTGGAAACTGTGAGAGCTGAATGGATGAGGCATTCAACTTGGAATTGAGAGGTCGTTAGTTTAAATTCCACTTATTGCACAGTAATGCAATTATATACATTAGTAATGTGAACCCACTCTTAACACGAACAGTCTAGTTTAACTGACGGAGTTAATAAGAATACTCTAGCTATATGCAATACAAATTGTCGTTCCGATGGCGTAGTGGTTAGTGTAACCGACTACCACGCCTGAGGTCGCGGGTTCGAATCCCGCACAATTCAAACATTTGTGCATGAACATGGATGTTTGTCTTGGTCTGGGTGTTTCTATGTATAATATGTATGTACGTATTTACAATAAGAAATAAAAGTATATATGTATGTTTATCCATTGTCTAGTACCCACAGTACAAGCTCTGCTTAGTTTGGGCTAGATGGTGTTGTGTGTATGTGGTAGAATATTACTATATTAAAATTAAAAAAAAAAGTATATCTATGGACGGTAATAAGACATGATTAATTCGAAAATATAGGCGTTATAAATCACTGCCAGCCCTTAAGAGATTTACAGGTAGATATTATCATGTATCTACGTAAAATATTAACTTTCCTCATCATAACTCATTTACACAAAGAAAATCACGACCAATTCCTCGGATAATGTATTCAAAAACAAAGCAATACAACAAAGATTAAGCTTACTAAAGCGTAAAAAATCTGGGCAATAAATCAGTGAGAATCGCATGAAAATGGATAATGGCTGAATTACAATGTACCTCATTTCCCGAGACCAATCTTGCGCACAATGGCCGTTGGAAAAAATAAAACCATATGAAATGCGAATGAAGCGAAAATGGGTGCTTACCGCTAAACCGTACGTGTATACTACCATATTAAAGTATTGTTAGCTTCTAAAATAGGGGCTGATTATTTGGGGTTATCAGGATGGTCATATATTCTAGAGGGATTAGACAGACATTACTCGTAGCCACATTTTCAAAGTAATAGATAATAAATGTTTTAAGCCCTGTGCTAACATTAAGGATTTCTTAACAGAATAACGTAATAATTATTTTTCTTTTCTAGAAATTGAGTTTGGTAAGTAGGCCTTTTTATTAATACTGATTAAAGGAGGTTAAGAGCTCCTTGAACCGACGAGCGTGTATGGAATGTGATGAAAGTGAATGAAGCCAGGGAAGTGTGTCAGGATCGTAGCAAATGGAAATCCGTAGTCTCTGCCTACCCCTCTGGGAAACAGGCGTGAATCTATGTATGTATGATTAAAGAAGTAATAATAGCATCATGCTTTTTGTTCGGTTCAATAAAAAAAAAATTGGGGCAGTCTTTGGGGACTGCCGATAGAAGTGAAAACTTTAATCCTTGATCATAAACACTTCTATATAAACAAAAAAAAGAGGCCTGGTCGGATTCCTGATATTCTCGTAGGGGTTATTAAGGAGTCAAAATTTCGTTATTTTTTGCGACGCACCATTTCTGAGATACTGTTAATATTCTAAAATAATTCAAAAATGGAAAGCGTGGAAGCGTGACGATGACGCGAGTTCTATGATTTTTGTTCACCCAAGAAGTGCTCAACGCGCCTAGAGAAGTTTTCACATCAATAAATAAACACATCACATTATCTTCCATAGTACAATAAACAGCTGAAATACTATCGGGTAAGGCATTGGATTATCTGGGTCTCGAGTTCGATCCTATAGCACATCTCTTTCGAATTTAAACACGTATTAAATAATTAACTATCGCTTGCTTAAATAGAAAAACATCGTGAGGATACCATATTAAAATATTCTCGAAAATAAGTAAAGTCTGTCGACACATTGTGCCAGTATCATATTTGTTGATAGCTTAGCCTAGCTCCAACTGAGAAAAGGCATGGTTTAGGGACCCCAACCTTGCTCAGTGTGACTATGGTGAGCTAGAGTAGACAATAGCACATTTGTTAGTGTTCCCTTTTTGCCCGAGCACTTGCACAGTATTTGAGCTTGGGACGGCCACCCCCAACGCAATTAGAATAGCCGAATATTATGCAAATAATATATAGTTCACACAAGAAGAACCATTGACATAAAGAAGAAGAAGCAATGGCAATTTAAATTAACGAGAAATGCATAATATTTAGACTACGCCGAGTATAAGCCAGATAATCACAGAGCTCGTGCGGCGGGCGCATATTCAAATCGGCGCGCGGCCGCCTTAGTAAAATTGTATGGAGGATTTGAAGTGCTTTTTTGATAAATATGTATCTTTATTGTCAACCAATAACTTAAATATTTGGTACGGACAAATTGTAATATAACTATTTATGTTTCGTTTAAGCTGTAAAACAGGATAGATTTCTACTATTATAATCTAAAAATCACGTAACACGAGCTTACGTTTTTGCATTTTTCGTGCAAATTTACGTAATTTTGTAGGCGAAAATATTAATTATTTTAAGTTTTTTTACACGCAGTAATTGTAAAAACATTCATTGTTATGGTAAATGTATATTTTATATTTTTATTAAACAAAAAGTGTTGATTTTATTCACTTAACTGTGACCGCCTGTTTTGGCACATTTCGCTCGGCGCAGTCTTAAGAGGAACGTTGAGTTGTTTAAAAACTATGATCTAGGTGGAAAATTTAATGAAATTCGCTTACAAACTTTGTTTTGCCGAGCAAAAACCGCCACGGTTCGTTTCGGAGTACGAACAGATTAAAATTTTATTAGCACAAAAGTTCCATACAAGTTTCTTTGTTGGATTGGAAACAAAAGAATGCTATGTGGAACAGTTCGTATTGAAGTTGGTATCATAAACAAGGTTCGCGACAAATAATGATCGGGGTTGATATTGTTTAAGCTTACGTTTGTTCTGCTTTATTTCAGTATTCTGTTATTTATTTTTTTGTTATTTTATTCGTTTTGTTATATTTTTCGGAAACGTACACAATATGTGTACGTTTCCGAAAAATATTTGAAGTTATTGTATCGCAATCAATGTTTTCAATATTATTTTGTTAATTATAATAAAATGTGTAGAAATCAGAAATAAATAGTTTTCTTGTAATTAAATAAGGTTCATCATTTTAAAGCAAGAAAAATATATATTATGTAATATTATAGTTTGGGCAATAATATAAATAGAACCGATGTATTGTGCACCATACAGTAATGTTACAATAATTATAATAAATTTGACAGTTGTAAGGGCGAAGCCACAACACTGCGTTGCGACAACGCATCGCATAAATCTACGACGCCGCACAACGCGTCGTGGAAATTTCCGATGCGCTGCCGCATCGTACAAATCTGCAATGCGACGACGCGCTACCATTCAGTAAAGTGTCCACATTAAACGGGATGATTAAATTATTCATGATTGATAGAAATGGGTGCACCCAGTACTTTCTTTTCTGTTTCTATTTCTTAATGCGTCTTAACGCAAGCAGAAGTAGGACCCGTGTAGTGCGGTCTATGTCTCACTAGAAACTGGACTGATGGTTAGCGTCTTGTCGTACGATGTCGTATGCGATGAAATTATTGCGTTGAATCTTCGCATTGTATTACTGTGCGTCGTCGTTTCTGCGATGCGTTATCGCAACGCAGTGTTGTGGCTTCGCCCTAAGGCGAGCTTCCGGTTTTAATATCCCGCCAGAGTGTCCTCGACGTTACGCCAATTATTTAAACGCGCGGGCAATCGTTTGGCATGTTAGCGATGATCCGCACCTATCACTCCAGATATATCGTAATAACGACCAATAGGAGCGCGCAGTGGCCACGCGCTGTAGCACAGCGAGTCGCGGGGAATAGGAATGGCGCGATGTCCGGAGTAAGACACGCGTCGTACTTGTAACGACTAATTTGTCGTCTTCTTATATTTTGTAAAGCGATGCGCATTATATGTTTCTCATTATCATGTACCCAAATTAGAAGTTTGTTTGTATATATGTGCGTTTCAATGAATACGCCTTTTACACAGTTAATAATAGCGACCCTATTGCAGATTACGCTTTTGCCGTTACATAATCGCTCTGACTTTCTCAGCAAAATTAATGAGATGGATTATCATTTTCTCTTCCTGTCATTCAACGTAACTTGAATGACTCGTTGGTTCCAGAAGCGGGAGAGCGATTATAGGGTCTCGGGATCGATTCCCAGATAAGGCAAAAAGTATGATGACATTTAATTCTTCATTGACAATTCTAAGACGTTACATATATTATGTACAATTAAGTATTTAATAATAATATTGTCTTCTGTTTACGCGAATGTGATTCATTAAAATTAAACTACTATATACGGATTTTATCGCGTTGTTTATTTGACACTTTATTACAAAATTTTTAAGCTTTACAAATATTTTTAAGCTAATTAAATTATTGAAACTATATATAATAAATAGTTTTAATAGTTTCAATAATTTAACTAGCTTAAAAAAAATTGTAAAGTTTAATAGTAATAGTAGTGTAATAGTTTTCAAAATGTTGTAATAAAGTGTCAAATAAACAACGCGATAAAATCCGTATATAGTAGTTTAATTTCAATAAGTATTTAATTACTTTAAGCATTTACTTTTTAACCCGTGTCGCATACGTAATTCACGTATGCTGCACGGGTTTAGTGTAGTATAGTTTGTTATGGGCCAAACTTTCATAATTGCATTAAAATAAACTCTTAAAAGACGAACTTGATAAGTAACTTATCATTTCTAACAGATTTTTGCCTTGTCGATTGGTAATATACAGTTAAGTACTTATGCAGGTTTTGCAACAAATATAAAAAAAATATCTTGAACTTTTACAAGAATAATCTTTCGATCAAATAAATTACAAAATCTTACAGAAGCCTAAAACATGTGAAATGTACAGCGGTAACCAGTTTATCAGAATTGTAGATGTTTATCGAGTTGGAAAATAATATGTGGCCGTCTCGGTTATAGTTCGGTGGATTTTCATTCGAGAAGGAATTTTGAGATAAACAGCTGATATAGATAAGAAGCTAGGGATCGGTGCTAAGGACATTTAGTATTTAATATAACTAGGTAATGTTTAAGAGCTGTAGTCTGCATTTTCGCGATTTGTTTGCAAAATTTGGTGGGGATGCATATCAAGGACATATAAAATAGTTAAATTTAATTAAGCAAATTTTTTTTTATACTTCTAAGGTGGCAAACAAGCATACGGCCCACCTGATGGTAAGTGGTCACCGTAGCCTATGGATGCATGTAACACCAGAGGCATCACCTGCGCGTTGCCGACCCTTTAAGAAAGGAAGTGGGCAGGAGAAGGAGCGGGAAGAGGGAAAGGGGGTACTTGGGCCTCCGGCACTCTCACTCACCGTACGAAACACAACAGTAGGAATACTGCTACTTCACGTTGATATTCTGTAAGAGGGTAGTCCTTCCCCGGTCGAGCCGGCCCATTCATGCTGAAATCAGCGAGGCTCTACTACTGGTAAATAATTAAATGTTAATTAGTGCCCATAATATGTTTAATCCGATCGGATCATGAGAGTTAAGGAACAGAGAGGGCACTTGTGTTTGCGCACATACTTGTGCACTATAATATCGCCTGTGTAGATGATCAGTCGCTGTTAAGATTGGCCGCCCTGACCGAAATGTAGTTTGGATGACATTATAAGTTTAAATAGTGTTATTAGATTGTAAATTATAAAACGCTACGCAGTACTCCTTGCTGTTATAATTTGCTGAATTTTGTCAGTAGCGTCAATGAATCGTTATAGACCAATATTTTATATAGATTTAAATGAAAAATAAAATAAAACGTTTAAGTTTGTGTTCTTTGTTTAATTTGTGCTGAGAATAAGTAGTATATTTATTTATTTATTTATTCGATCTTATAAACTAACAGATGTAACACCCAAAACGCTTACAAGATTAACTTTTTCAAGAATTAAATTATAACTAAACATGCTCGTCACATACACATATTTACAAAATAGCAAAATGTCATAGATTATAAATAATAATAACAATAAATTACAATAATGAATTAAAAATATAAAAAAATAAAATGTCTGTCCTATAAATTATAATAATGTCATTTAAAATTATACGAAATTTATTATACAATAGTCAGTAAATACGGCATGAATGCAAATGAATACTTTGAATAGTTACTTCATACCCTAAACTAACAAAAAACGAGTACTAACAATAGCCCGTTTCAGTATTTTCTGACAGAATCGGTGCAAATGGTCCGTGAAAAACCTTCCTTTATGACGAACCGTTGCGTTCTGATAGTAAAACTTAACTGCTTTTCAGATATAACGACACTAAGGTTCGGAAAATGTTATGTTGAATTTAGTTCTATTTGGATGAAAGCAGATGAAGTAGTACTAATAGAGAGTATATTTAAACAGTGAGTAGGTAACCAAAAATATGTTGACACCGATAACTAAAATTTATAAAAATACAAAATCAATACAACCCTGCTTTTTTATTTAAACACTAGATTTTGCCCACGACATTGCATCATGTCATCCGCGCAGTCAATCTATTACGGGGTAGCTAAACTATAGCTAGTCAAATTGGATTTAAAGCTTTCCTACTTTCTAGGCGTGAGTATAACTATTTGTATCATTGAAATTAAACAACATTATACGGCTTGAAATTAAACTACTATATACGGATTTTATCGCGTTGTTTATTTGACACTTTATTACATAATTTAGAAACTTACACTACTATTACCTACTATTAAACTTTACAAATGTTTAATCCAAATCATCATGTCTGTATATAGTAGTTTAATTTCAATGAATAACATTCGCGTAAACAGAAGACAATATTAATTTTATACGGATTCCATCACGTTTTTTTTTTATACAACACTATTATTACATCATTTTGAAACTTTAAACTAGTATTGTTAAACATTTTTACCAGTTACTGTTTACTTCTATTTAAGCTATTTAAATTATAAAACTATTTAGATTTAATTTTACACTATCCCCGACGTTTTGGTTGCTTTTCAACAGCCATGTTCACGGGGAGACTGATCTCCCCGCGCTAAAAACCGTATAAAGTAGTTTAATTTTAATGTATAACATTCGCGTAAACGTAAGACAATATTATGTATTTGTATTATTTTATAAAATGTGGTTATAACTAAATGTATCATTTTATAAAATTTGTTTAAAACGGATAATTTTTACACATTTTTGTATACGTACCAGTATGCGCATTCAAATAAAATTGTGTTCAGAGTAACAGGTATATTCAAAGTTCCCCGAATACCGTTCATATTGAACGGAATAATTGGAACGTAGCGACAATTTTCGCCAAACCCAATTTCCAGCTTTCATTAGTAAATTGTACATATGCAAAGGATATTGCTGCGTATTATGAAACGTAGGTTATTTATTTAGAAGTAAGTGTACTAAAGGGTTTTGCTGTATATATAGTAATTACAATGCAACACTGCTCTAATTCTCCGCAATCGGATCCATCGATATGTACGAGGATTCTTGCTTGTTTCCTCAAGACAGAATCAAGTCTTCTATCATCCATTAAATTCTTTTCTAAGATTAAATCATATTTGTCGACCGTATCCCAATTGTTATCGCTATATGTATGTATCTCTCTTTACGCCACATTAATCTCGTATCGTCCTATTTAAAAATGGAGATTAAAATAAAACATTTTTCTTTCTTTCTTTCTATTCGGCCATAATTATTTTAAAGACGCACTATACATAGTTCTTAATAATCTTCACTCCATTCTTTTAATTTTTAATTCACTTCAATACAATATTTTTATGCATCATCCGTATAATAGAAACATAAGGCACAAACACCTTAACTGCTTCTAATATAGCCATGTTATGAATAGCAAAACCATTGCTTTTCCAGTACAATTTAAGGTCATATTTTTTGTTCTTCTCGCATTAACGTTTGAGATATATGAACGCGGCGCCGATACGAACTCGTTAGTTGGTCGGAACTTTTACACTTGTGAGTTTTTGCTTGAGGTATTTTGTACAAAAACGTCTCCGCTAATGATCCGGGAATGCACATTAGACATTAGCGAGAAAGAAATATTTTGTTAATGTCGTTTTTGGTATAAAATACTAGGTAATGACTAAAATAAATCATTTTATCTATATACAATAATGCCTATATTTTAAAATAAATATAGAAATTGAGTGTTGTTTTAAATACGAAAATATTGATATACCTAGTACTAGAAACCTAAACTATGTCGTAAAATTTCAACACAGATTATTCATTTTAAAACTATCGGTGATATTGCTGTTTAAATGTAAATGTGCTGTGCAAGCTATACGCAGGATCGACATGAGCGGGCCACGTGGACGGGTTAATCATTCGGGCTACGTGCACAGGTGTTTAAGTTGTGCTTATTTCCGGGTTATTATTAGCTAGACTATGTCTATGCTAGTCTAGCCTAGTTGCAAAATTTTCACATTTCATGATTCTAGCAATGTGTCAAAATTAATTTTATTTATTTTCTTTACAGTTATTCTATAAATATTCATAATTTTTGGGGTAATTGTCATATGCTTTGTCTCTGACCGACATCATTATCAATATTGACTCCTTTCCAAACTTTTTTTAGCTATAGGTACATAATTTTGTATCCACATTTATTTTATATACAAATGTAAAATTATTCGGATGATCCTTAATACCAAAATATAAAAAGGTATCTTACTTTACATGAAAAAATATGCCTACCTACAAAAAGACTAGCTATTTATACACTCGTACTAAACACACATATGAGTGATAACCTACGTTATACCCACAAATGGTATCGTAGAATAAAATAAACCAATATCGCCGGCTATAAAGCTGTCGACATTTTTTTACGTACCCACATTTTGGCGTAGTAAAATTTCGACACGAAAGTTCACTCCGAATATCCTGGTGCGGTATTTTGATAACAAAAGTGGTCCCGTGGTATTTTTATAGGATGTTATAGGCTCTAGATATCCGTTTTTGCCCCTACAATAAAACGAATGTGTTGGATTCATTCACAGATTATTGGAATAACTTATTCGGCGAAACCCCGTTTAAATGGAACGGCAGCTATTTGCGAAATTTTATGATTACTAGAATTATGTCATTGAATTTTAAAGCTTTTGGAATTTATTAATGTTGTTTCAAGTATAACTCAAATTCATTAACAAGCTGTATTTAATGTTGTAATTATGGCTGTTTTAGTTATAATATTTAAATATGGGAGGTATTCTGTTTTGGAGGACATTAAACAATATACATAATATATTTATTACCTTATAATTTATCAATTTCTTCAACATTAATTAATTTATATTCATTGAAATGTATGTGATATAATTGAAATACTATAATTAATATTGAAATTATATTTACTTTTTTAATAAATTTTCAAATATTTGTATGCCACAGCACGAGGCTAAACATGACTGGACATATTAATACATTAAATAAATGTAACTTCAACGTGCATGCTTTTTGAAGTGAAAACTTCTTTAGGCGCGTTGAGCACTGCTTGGGTGAACAACACATAGAACCCGCGTCATCGTAACGCTCGTCATCGTCACGCTCGTCATCGTCACGCTTCCACGCTTTACATTTTTGAATTATTTTAGAATATTAACAATATCACAGAAATGGTGCGTCCTACGCAAAAAATAACGAAATTTGGACCCCCTTAATAAATCCTAAGAGAGTATCAGGAATCCGCCCGCTTCTTTTTTTTAGGAAAGGAAGAACAAGGAAGTGGAAAGGAAAAGGAGCGGGAAGGGGTAAACAACACAACACACATGTTAAAAAATGTATGTAAAACGCGAGGTTAAAAAGGTTAAAGCATGCTCTTGGCGCTTATGCACCTATGCAGTGCAAATGGCGCGCAACGAGTTAACAAATAAAACATTATTATTATTATTTAGATTGTTGACTTGTCGCATATATTTGTAAACTAGATGTTCCCGCGGTTTCACCTGCGTTTATGATTACTGCGCCGCCCCCGTGGGTCGTAGCGTGATATTATATAGCCTATAGCCTTCCTCGATAAATGAGCTATCCAACACTTAAAGAATTTTTCAAATCGAACCTGTAATTCCTGGGATTAGCGCGTTCACACAAACAAACTCTTCAGCTTTATAATATTAGTATAAATTACACGAAGTTTTTATGTTGAGAATGGCTTAATTGCGGTCGGGTGCATTTCGTTAAATTATCTAGGCGGCCTCGATGGCGTAGTGGTTAGTGTAACCGACTGCCAAGCCTGAGGTCGCGAGTTCGAGGTCACGAGGTCACAAGTCAAACATTTGTGTGCATGAACACGGATGTTTGTCTTGGTCTGGGTGTTTCTATTCATAATAATGTATGTATTTACAAAAAAAAAATATATATATGTATGTTTATATATTGTTTAGTACCCATAGTATAAGCTCTGCTTAGTTTGGGCTAGATGGTGTTGTGTGTATGTGATAGAATATTATTATATTATTATCTTTTTGCACATATGTTAAAGTTACCGTCTTACCATATTTTTAAATTTTTCTATCGCATTTTAGTAATATTTCGAAAAAACGAGTACCCACTGACTAATATGTAAGATATTATCATTGATTTATAAGTACAAACGTGGCTGTCTTTTACTGTATTATTTATGTATATGAGAATTAGCTCATAATAAATATACTCGTACATACGTAGTCTCACGCCTTTATTTCCAAAGTGGCAGGCAGATATAGCTCAGTGGGGAGACCAACAGACTGCAATGCAGAGAGTCTCGGATTCGAACCCACGTCGCGCACCTCTGATTTTCGGAAGTTATATGACTTTTCGAAATTATGTGCGTATTGATTGACAATTATCACCTGCTCCGTGCCTCAGAAAGCACGTCATGAACATCTATGGCAGCCGTTATTGGGAAGTCAGTGCCCTCTAATATCCTGACACTGGTCTAGCCTTAGGGTATCGTTAGCCTTCGGGTTGCGGAGGTCAGATGACAGTCGCTCCGTGTAAAAACTGATATTCAGTCAAATCTGGTTAGACTAGAAAGCCGACCCCAAGTGATTTGGGAATAATAAAGGCTAAGGAGAAGAGGCAGATATAATATATTAAACGTATTTTTGCCAGCTATAGTTTTTGGACACATAAAAGTTACATATATATGCCATACTTCGTACTGCTGATAAAAATGTTTTGTCAGGAAACCCATTTTATCTTTCCTGAAAATCGAATCTAAGACCTCATGCACAGCAGTTGCATTTCTAACCACTGCATCACCGAAGCAGTTTTGACACTACACTGGCAACAATAAGGTAATAACAACAATTTATTAGTATACATCATCATCGTATAACCGCTGAGAATAGCGGTCATCCAAACAAGTTTAGTGTTGTCCACCTTTTATTGCGACTATTCCGCAGTTGTAAAATAAATCTGATCCCTTGTTATGAGAAGCACTTGAGTCTGTTAGCTCGGTAGAATATTTCCCGAATTTATATAGAACTGAGAGAGTTATAACATGATTTACGAGATAGTAACTCTTGAAAATAAATAAATAATCCTAACTAATATTATAAAAGCGAAAATGAGTTTATTTGTTTGTTTGTTACCTTTTCACGCCTAAACAACTGAACCGATCATCCTGAAATTTTGCATATGCGTTGACAAGTGTACAGAATCGGACATAGGCTACCTTTCATCCCGAAAAAAATTACTGTTCCCGACGAAAACAAGAATAACGTTCTTATGATAATAGATGGCACCACGTGTCTTTTGAATCATGATTGAATTATATTATTACAAGCAGAGTACGACCCGAATTGATAGTCAAATTCTGAATTAACGCTAGTGAAGCCACGGGCAAAAGCTAGTCATTTATACATTTTATTTACTTTCTATAAAAGAAGACATAATTATAAGAACATCTATGTTTAAAGAGTCAAAGCTCACGTCCATCAAAGTAAGTAAAGATTAGACTTGGCTTTTCCAATCATCTTTACGAATTTAATGTTTATACACACGACTGTATTCTTCAGGTTATATTAAATCAAAGGCATAAACAAAGCCTTTGATGTTATATGTCCTGAAGAATACGAATAATTACCAAAAACTTTTCAACATAAATGTACGTTAACAGCATCTCAAGATTAATTCGAACGTCAAGAAATAAATGCCTGAATATTTCTTCGTACTCAATAACCTTGGCGAATTCAAAATAAAAGATGTTAAGTTCGTAAACTTGTATTCAAAATATTTGTACGTCGATTCAACGGCGAATAGCCACTTAAAGAGTTTAAATATCGCTGCAGATCGTATCAAAATCCGTTCAGAAGCGAACGCGACGAGTTCATACTTCACCAAGTTGAAACTCTGAATTACTTGAGAAAGTCCTGCTATAAATTTTGTTGAAACGCTTCAAAGTATTTCATAAGGAAAATTGTAAATAAATTTGGAGAGTACTAGGGTTGACCAAGTAGATAAGAATACGCATAATTATACTTCCAAGTTATTGAATAAGGTAAAAAAATATTCATGCTATAGCAAGATATCTGTTTATCTAAATGATAAGAAATTGTATATGGGCAATAACCAACAAGTGATTCTCTTTTGTTTCAGAGGTGAAATACTTCAAAAAGGAAAACGATGACGAACAAAAGGTCCCACTGCAGTGAGAATGGTCCCATTCAGAAATAGTATTTGGGCGAGTCGTATCGCGGTTCGAATAACTCGCGGTGCGAAACGACTATGGGCCCAGTAAAATCAAACCTTTTATATTTTTTATAAATTATCATTAGGTAAAAATACATAAATAATAATTATACTCCTCATCCTGTATCCATTTGTTAGTGACAAATTGCTATTTAGAAATATCTTTATGATTTGGCAAGACAGTGTGAAAATTGTATTAAAAGCTTTCTGTTAAGTATCAGAAAATAAAAACCTTTTTTTATGTCGCATTTATAGCAATATCTTCTACAACCCTTGAAATACAATTCCAAATAACAAGTTGCACTTTGACTGATTAATAAAACTAAACGTTCTCGATGTACCTACAACTGTAAAAGTTTTGCATAAGCTAACTAAAAATAAACAACAGATATCGACGGTTTTTAAAAAGAGGTTTATAGAAAAAAGCTCTGCGTATACTTTTCTATTCTTTTATCTATATATCGTTTATTATTTTTCTTTTGTGTGGAGACATCCCTACTGCAGGAATTTCAGAAACTCGGACGGTAATCTTCAAGCCTGGTGGGCGCGATATCGCAGTATTTACTTTACCCCCTGACTCTTTGATATTTATAATGTCTCTAACGTTTTGAATCAATTAATATAAATTCCAAGTCTGTTTGACATAGATTACAGAATAGTTGTTCCTTCGCAAATATGATAAAATTGCTGCTAAATCTGGCTTGACAAAATACAAATTTAAATATTTTGAATATTTGTATAAGAACGGTATGTATTCAATATTTAAGAGAATTAAATATAATGACCACCAAATATATATAACGATAATGATGATATAATATATCATAACGAGCACCTATACGCCTCAAATCACTGCATTCTGTCTCGGAAGAGTTAGGTCATGTTAGGTTATTTCTTCTCTACATATAATAGACTTTTCAGAAAATGTATGCTGACTGCGCAAAGACTACAAAATGACAATTTCATATCGAAATCGTCAAATATATGTAAGGCTACTTGGAAGGTCATAAATGACTATGTTAAGTCTGATTTATCAACTAAAATTATTCCTCAATTATCACATAATCAACAAATAATTACTAATCCTACAGATATATCCAACTTATTTAATGATTACTTCGCTGATATAACTGATGGGAGCAATAGTACATTTAACGATGTTAGGATAGATTCTTCTTCAAATTATGCTAGTATGTTTCTGTTTCCGACCAATATAAAAGAAGTGCAAACAATTATCAAGTCATTGAAAAATACGCCTGCTGTAGGATACGATGACTTCCCTACCCACATATTAAAATCGTGTGGCGAAGTCATTGCTCCTGTTCTCACGCACTTCATTAATCTATCTCTCGCTCAAGGAATATTTCCTGATAGGTTAAAAGTTACTGTAATTAAACCATTGCACAAAATAGGTGACAAAAGTATTATGAGCAACTATCGTCCTATTGCGTTAATTCCGATTTTGGCAAAAATTTTTGAAAAGATTATGTATATACGGTTAGTGTCATTTTTAAATAAATTTAATATTATTTGCCCAGAACAGCATGGTTTTTTGAAAGGCAAGTCGACTACACAAGCAGCATTTAAGCTTGTGAACAACATTGTAAATTATGTAAATACAAAGAAACATATTACAGCAATTTTTTTCGATATGAGTAGGGCATTTGACTTTGTTTCACATGATACTCTATTAAAAAAATGTTACCACTATGGCATACGTGGCCCTGCTCAAAACTGGCTTAAAAGTTACCTCAGTGATAGATCTCAATATGTACAGGTAACCAATATTAATAATAAGAGTGAGGAGGTGCATTATAAATCGAGGATGAGGAATAATAATAATAACATCGGTGTTCCCCAAGGAAGTTTGCTCGGTCCTCTTCTCTTCCTCTTTTATATTAATGATTTCCCCTCTGTAACAGAACACCAAACTATCCTCTACGCAGATGATATCTCCATTCTGGTACCTAACGACTCTATGCTTTGTGGAAACTGACAAAAGTCTCAAATAAACAAACCGCACTGCAAGCTTATCACGCATACGTAGTCTCAAACCTTAGATATGGCATAGTGCTTTGGGGTAATGCAGTCAATTTAAATAGAGCGTTCATAGCTCAAAAACAGTGTGTTAGAGCTATTTGTAATGTTGCCCCATGGGTGAGCTGTAAACCTCTCTTTCAAAGTCTTTCTCTATTAACACTGCCTTGCCTTTATTTATATGAAATTTGTACCTTCGTTAAGCATAATATTGACCTTTTTGTTTTTAAGAAAGATGTGTGCAATTTTAACACAAGATATCCAGATCGTCTTGAACTCCCTTCAATAAGAACTGAAATGTGTAGTAGAAATAGTTACGCTATGTCAGTCGGCCTCGATGGCGTAGCGGCTAGTGTAACCGACTGCCACGCCTGAGGTCGCGGGTTCGATTCCCGCACAAGTCAAACATTTGTGTGCATGAACATGGATGTTTGTCTTGGTCTGGGTGTTTCTATGTATAATATGTATGTATTTACAAAAAAAAAAAGTATATATGTATGTTTATCCATTGTCTAGTACCCATAGTACAAGCTCTGCTTAGTTTGGGCTAGATGGTGTTGTGTGTATGTGATAGAATATTAAAAAAAAAAAAAAAAAACCGCCTAAATCTATAAGAGATCTGCATATCAATAAGTTCAAAGTTGAACTGTATAAATGGCTAAGTGAAAAGTGTTTCTATTCTACAAAAGACTATTTAAATTATAAATAAGTGTGATTTTTTTTTGTGCCATGTACTAATAGTAAAATTATGAATTTGTGTTTGTTAAAATATTTGTATGCCATGAACTTGAGATGGCAAATGTGTGAAACTTTTTTCTTAATATGTTACCACCTGTATGTACCACATTTATGCAAATAAAAAAATTATTATTATTAAACCCACCTAAAAATAGGATCCCCGCGAAGCGGGACTCCGTCGACTTAGTTTGATCTCTTTAAAATATTTTAGTAATCATATTTTGCTGTGCAATTAGTTTTTTTGGTGGAACAAGGGCAAAAAATTGAGGAACAGTTAAATACTACCCATATTTAAGTAGTAAATTTTCTATTTCAACCTGAAAACGGGCCCGTTATAAAATTGGTAGTGCATATCAAAATATTAACCCTGTTCAAACCTTACGCATCTCAATATATAAGCCCTGCAAAAAATAGTAGCCCAATAATCTCGTAACGTAAGTAACGCAGTAGCGTTACTTATGGTTACCAGATCTCCTTTAGGAGTTCCGGTACTGTCCCTAGAAAAATAAATTATTATAATAATTATCTTACTTGACAGCAAAAAGATTGGTCAAAGCAACTCTTTTCCAACTAATCAGTGAGAGCAGAGTTGGCTTAAACAGCTGTAATAGCGTACAATACAACAGAATAGAAAGTTATTATCTTCGAAGCTATTTACGCTTTTTCAGTAAGATCGCTTCAGGTTGATTAGTAGTACACATACTTACATATCTTTATTTTACCGAATTGAATTTACAGTACATTTTATCACACATGCCAAAAATTGGAAGGCGTAATTTTTTGCATCCACAATCCATACCCAAAATTATATATCGATTACTTAGCGTCTACTATACAACAATCGATCTTAGTGAATAGTGAGTGAACATCAACAAAATATATCGACAATATCCCCTAGGAATACTTACATCACAAAAAGTCCCAGGGACCACGCACGCAAATCTACACAATACGCTGACTTGGTACCTACGTAACCGCTTGCAAATAAGTGGCGACATATGGACGAACGTTCTGAACGGGCACTCTGTATGCGTATTATTGCATTCAACATAACGTTTGCTTAGGCAATTCTGATGAGCATTGGTTGTACTTCGGATGACAAACAAAGCTGGTGTCTAAAACTATCTAATGAAAAAGATTGCACGAGAGCACGGAAGCAGCAAAACTAACTCAGACATAATGCTAAAGTTCGACAATGACGATTGCTTAAAGTGGATACTTAAAAAGAAACCTAGGTCAATTTTAATTATGGAATGACTAGCTACTTAGTTGACAATATCTGCAAACTTAATCTTTGGATTTTTGTGTATTCTTATTGGTGTTGAACGCTGAAGTGGTCGCTATTTCCACAAAATAAAAGTGTGCAAGTGCAAACGGCGTGCGCGAGTATTTATGTGACTTTATCCACACCATCTAACTATTTGAGTGCAATAATGTGATAGTCTCTAACTTATTGCAGTCGTATAAATTCAAGACATACTCTTAGCAGACAATAAATCCTAATTCCTTTGCTAACGCCTAAATTATAATTTAAAAAATTGTACTCCAACATGCCTGTACGATCCAGTCAGCCTATATATTTTCAAACGAAGAGAGGTCTCGGCATTATTTCGGGTTTATGCCGTTTTATAAACGAGATAAAGCCTTCGGACGGAGGCATGAAAGAGATTATAATATTATTCGCAGATATGAAATTTTCCAAGAACGGTTTTCAAACAGAATATGTCATACGCCATTGAGCTTAAGTTGGGGAAAATAAGTGAGAAAAGTACAGTGTAAAAAAGTGTGAAGACTTGGATAAAATATATAATCTATGGAGGCATTTTGTTATGTCCACACAATTTAACATTAGTGATACATTGAGATTGATGTACACAAACTTGGGAATACAAAAAAGCGGTTTTATTTTGCGACTTAACTTTTATTTTGTAATACAAATTTCTGAGGCTGACTTTAAATACCACTTTAGAATTGTTCTGATGTATTTTCGATACACGTTACTAGTGATTTTAAGTATTAAGACACGTAATAAGGGACAAAATTAATATTCAGTCTAGGCGAAAGCTAGAATATTTCAGTAAGACTGAATATTAAATAGAGAAACTTGTTGGGAACTTAGTAAATTTATTAATAATTGCTTATCATTCGGATACATTTATGTTATCAGCATCGTTCTTTAAAAAGATACCAGGTCTAGCTGTATTCTTTGTAATGATAGCACAAGACAAAGAGCAAAAGCAAAGGCTAATGGTTTCCTTGTTAATAGTAAAATACGACCTCAAGGGAGTAAGCACATATCATGTAGGAATCCGAAGAAATTCACATACTACAATCCTGACATAATTATAACTTTCTATCTTTTTTAGAGTATTAGAGCTTTGCTGATTTCAGCATGAATCCGCCGGCTCAACCGGGGAAGGATTACCCTCTCACAGAATATCGACGTGAAATAGTAGTATTCCTACTGTTGTGTTTCGTTCGGTGAGTGAGAGTGCCGGAGGCCCAATCACCCCCTTACCCCCTTCCCGCTCCTTCTCCTTCCCACTTCCTTTCCTAAAGGGTCGGTAACGCGCTAGTAATGCCTCTGGTGTCGCAGGCTTCTATAGACTACGGTGACCACTTACCATCAAGTGGGCCGTATGCTTGTTTGCCACCTTAGTAGAATGAAAAAAAAAACTCTCATCAGTTTTTTTTTATATATAAAAAAGGACATCTCTCGCATTAGGAATAAATCCTGTGTCGCGGCGGACTTTACAAACATTCTAACAACAGACACAGAAAACCCAGACTCAGAACAACCATTTGTGGATCACACAATTTTATATCCCGGGAGGGATTCGAACCCACAACACTCGGCATAGTGGCAGTGCCGAGGCGACCATGTAAACCAATTCGCCATTCGTGCAGTCAATTAAAATTTAAATAATGTGCATCTCGTAAAGTAAATTTTTTCGGGACACTACATGATAATGGCACCTTATATGAACACATATTAGCGAATAAATTGTTTGGTTCCATTGAAATTAAACTACTGTATACGGATTTTGTCGCGTTGTTTATTTGACACTTTATTACAAAATTTAGAAACTGTGACACTACTATTACTATTAAACTTTACTAATTTTTAGGCTAATTAAATTATTGAAACTATTAAAATAATTTATACTATTACTATACTATTTATATTTATGTTTACGCTTTCCCCGACGTTTCGGTTGCTTTTCAGCAGCCATGGTCACGGGGAGAGTAGTTTAATTTCAATGAATAACAATCGCGTAAACAGAAGACAATATTATTATTTCTTTCTATTTTTAATTATTTCTTTCTTTCTTTCACTCTTTCTTTCATTGTATCTTACATTCTTTCTTTCGTTCTTTAACTTTTTATGTTTCCATGTAGCTTTTCAGTTTTAGCTTTTACTTGCCATATTTACTACCATAGATGTTTCAAATTGCAAGCAATACCGAAAACAATTTAGTTGTGAAACTGCAAAGTGAACGTCACGAGGTTACGACATAACAATTTTATAATACGTAGTATGTAATAACACTAGACATTGTAAGCAGCGCGCGGCCATTTTAGATTTTTATTTTCCTGTTTGGAACGCTCCACACGGCTTTATTAGGTTGGTATGAGTTCAGCACACAATTGGACTTGCTTGAAAAATTAAACAATAACCGTTACGTGAACCGATAAAACAGGTTTTTTTGTGCGTGGGTTCTATGGATTTTGTGTTTATATCAACAGTTGTGAACTGCGCACTTTTGGATTTTGTATGCATAGTTTTGACATTACTTGTAAGATGTAAAACAAATGTGTTTTATATGGTAGGCGGTTACCATTGACTATATTTGCTCGTAGCACTCGAGTCATTGCTGCCTCAGTAGCGTAGCGGTAGTGGATGGACTGCTGTGTGTATATGGGGGAGTCACGGGTTAGGTTTCCGGGTCACACATAGTGCTATTGGTTTTTTGGAAATATCTGAGTTACTCTCAGATATTTTTGGCAGAGAAACCGACTCCAGATCTGAATCTGGAGTTGATTTTTCTGCCAAAAATCTACCTGCGCCGAAGAACCAGACTCCTTAGTCTAGAACTTTGCCCTACAGCTTACCAAGGTACTCTTACAATAGACAGAAATTGATAATTTATAAGTACATAAAGGCAGACCAAAAATTTTTGTAAATTTCGATGCCTGTTTCAAGTTCAATACATATCAGATTACTACAACCAATATTCTACTAGTATCGCCTTTGAGCCAATCTTAATTTATTTGCTTAACAAACAGTTGTCCGGTACAACTATTTGGGAATCACACAAATACCTATGTATAATATATGCTGATTGGTGTTAAATTGATGTAAACGAGTCTATAGCGCCTTAGAGATATAGCGTCATTTAAGAACTGAATTTAATTTTATTTAAATTGATACAGCCATTTTGTATTTATTAAAATTGTGATGTTAATACTCAAAGTAATATTATTATTTATAGATACTAATATAATAAAGCTGAAGAATTTTGATTTTTGTTTGAAATCGCTAATCTCTCTCAATAAAACGCTCAATTCTTTAGCTAGGTTATAGACTATATAACATTACGCTACGAGCCACGAGAGCAGAGAACAACTAATAGGATGCATAAGATAATATAGGATAGAATTTACTTAGGATTTTTGGTACTTAGTCACGCATAAAACTTTAAATCGATTTATATGAAACTTGACACACTGATAGACTATGTCTGGATATGAAATACAAAGGATGTACCTTTTTATCCTGGTTTGCATTCCTTAAGGAGACACGCGCGTGAAGACGCGAACAGTAACTAGTTTATAATACTAGTAGGATTCATGCAATCACAATCCAAAAACAATAATCTTGATTTCGGAGTAGTAGAACCTCGCTGATTTCAGCATGAATGGACCAGCTCAACCGGGGAAGGACTACCCTCTCACAGAATATCCACGTGAAATAGCAGTATTCCTTCTGTTGTATTTCGTTCGATGTATGAGAGTGCCGGAGGCCCAATCACCCTCGTTCCCACTTCCCGCTCCTTCTCCTTCCCACTTCCTTTCCTAAAGGGTCGGCAACGCGCAAGTGATGCCTCTGGTATTGCAAGCGTCCATAAGCTACGGTGACCACTTACCATCAGGTGGGCCGTATGCTATATTGCCACCTTAGTTGTATAAAAAAAAATCTCTTAATACAAGCTCTATTCACAATGCTGTCTAAACGCTATTGTATTCTCAAATCCAACTATCTATCCTAGTGATCTTATTATTCAACGCATGCAAAAACTCCCATTATATCGTACGGACACGGCATTTTCAATTGTAAACATTACATTGTACATTATTGTACAAGAGACTAGGACAGAATTGCCTCTGATTGTGAAAGGGGTATGACATTCATTGAATATTGATTCGCTATAGTACGTGTTCTAGTGTACAGTTCTGAACAAAAGACTTAGCAAATAAAATACTACATTTAACTGCAACCAATATAGAAAGAAAGAAATGAAATAAATAATTTTTATTTGGGCACACAAAAGGGCACACCCAAAACATGAAAAATAAAATTAAAAAAAAATACAAAATAAAAAGCAGAACAATATGTAACTTAAGAAAAATAAAACAAATACTAATACTAACACTATAATTATTTTATTTCATTTCTGCTCGCTGGCAACACTACACCTTCCGTTTAACTTACGGAAACTGTCTCCCATCAGTGCCATCCCATCAAGTTAAGGCTAGTGTTGTCAGTGAGCATACAAACCAAAAATACAAACAATGATATTTAGAGTTAAGTTACTAAACAATTCCGATAGTAAGCGCTTTCAAAATGGAAAGCGTGGAAGCGTGACGATGTCGCGAGTTCTATGATTTTTGTTCACCCAAGAAGTGCTCAACGCGCTTAAAGAAGTTTTCACTTCAAAAACACATTCTCGCAGTATGTTAGTTGTCAGTACTATTTTTGTCGGCAGTACACGAAACATAAGTAAATAATAAGGCATGTGCACATAGCTATCGAAACCACTATCGGCTTGATTGACAACAGGCGTACACAGCCAGTAAGTTTATTGACGATAAGAGTAACAGCCCCTCTCGACAATGTATGTCATGTTTCAACTGATGTTATATTTTATAGAGACGTTTAGTAGACGTTGATATGGTTATATAACAATATAAGACATTTACAGGCTGATTGGTAAAAGACTGGACATATTGAAGAAGGGTATTCAGTACTCGATTCTGGACGCGAATATCTAAAAAAAATAGTTACTTAAAATGTTACCTAGTTATCCAATAAAAACTTAATGTGCGGACACTTGCGCATATACCAAAGCTAAACAAAACCTCCGCCCCCGCACTCTCCCGTATTTGCACCCCCGCCCGTCCTTTTTTTATCAAAGGTCATTAGCCTCGACAGCTGTGTGCGCAGAGTCCACATTTTATGGATATTTCATACAAATTTTCATAAAGGTTTTCTTTGCAGGTTATACAGATTTTATTTTTATTTCTTTTTTATACGTTACGTCTGACCATAAATTATCATGTCCTTAAGTATGTATAATGTTTAACCAGTCACACTGGATATAACTGTCCCACTGCTGGGCACGGGCTTCTTCTCAGTGTGAGAGAGGTTAGGCCAAAGTCCACCACGCTGGCCCAGTGCGGACTTCACATATCTTTGAGAACTACATGGAGAACTCTCAGATATCGTAACTTAATAATAAACATGCAAATGTTAGTTTGTTTAATACGCTTTTACGCATTAACTACATGACTGATCATCATGGAATTTCCCATACAAGTTGCCAGGAGTACGGAAAAGGACATAGAGTAGCATCTAAAAAAAAAGGACTGTTTCCGATGGATAGAAATATATTAATGATATCTAGACTAACGCGAGCGAAGCCACAGGCAAAATCTAGTAATATTATAAATGCGAATGTGAGTTCGTTTGTTAAGCTTTCACGCCTTTACTACTCGACTAATTGTCATGCAATTTTGCAAACATGTTGTCAGGCGTACGGAAAAGGATATAAATGATACCTTTCATTCAGGAAAGAGTACCTATGCGCCCAAAGAAATCTAATATGGTTATAAAGTTGTTTGTTCGTTTCGTAATCACATTCAGTGTCACACACCTGCATCATAAAATAATACATAATTATAGAATAAAATATACAGCGTGTAACAGAAAGGTTTGGTATTATTTAAGCGTCACGTTATATAGCACTGTACAGAACCGCGACAGATAAATCCGTATATATTATTTTTACTAAGTTATACAATTTTCTTTATTGATATGCGCACATTCTAGTTGAAACTTAAAAACTAGTAACAGCTGACTAGATGACCTCCTGAAATTGGCCAGATGCATTTTTGTAGTGATGTAATGCGTTTGTTTTAATGTTTAAATAATAAATAAATGAAATGTTTGAATCTGCCATAGAAATAAAAATTACTTGTTTTGAACCGGGGATATGGCACATAGGTTATTTTTCAGATATACATTATGGTCCTAAAATATGACCACACCCTTCTGTTAGATCCTGTTGAATAATAAATATGCCTGTCAATGCGCAAAAATTACGTGGAGCTTTAAACACAGCTGCCGAAATGTATGTGTAATTCACCACAACTCTGCTTCGTAGATATCTAGGCGTAAGTGATACATGCGGACATGTAATACAACAATTAAAGTTCTGTGAATAGTAAACGTTTGGTGTATAGATAAATTATTTTAAGCATATTGATTACTAAGCGATAATAATATTAGTATGATACGAGAAAAAGACAAACCATGAAGCAGGACTTAAGACCGCAACCTCATTAAACTGTATCCTTTTACCTACTATACTCGGTTTGTTTAGGTATTTAACTAAAGGTAAATAATCTTGATGTGTCTTTTTTATCGTTTTATCTAAAAACTCAGTTTAAAAATAAAATGCTGCTAAAGATCAATGTAAATACAACAATACCGATTACTAAGTCAATTGAACCGTTAGTTTAAGCAGTAGTTTATTTGTTTAATATGTGTTTGTGTAAAAAGTCACAATAAGATTGTTTACTTTTAGTTAAATACCTAAACAAACCGAGTATAAGTTCTGCATAGCTCAAAGCCAGAAAATAAAATGTTGCCATAATTTAATGATGATTGGTATTTTGGATCGCTTAGGACTTACCTGTATCTAGAATAAGGTTCATTAATTATGAATGTATAATATTATCGAAATCGGCATTGTTATTAAACATTAATAAAAACTTTCAATACAGAAACTAAATATGACAAATTACACAAAAGTTAGCAATATCTTCGAAGACATTATATAGATTTACCCTTCCATTAGACCACTATATGATAGGAATAACATACAACACTAGCTTCTGCCGGCGGCTTTACTCGCTCAGAAACAGTTTTTGTAAACCTTTCCTTCAGGAAATATGAGGAATATGAGATTTCGTAGTGAAGTACGTGTAAAACCTTGCATAACATTGAACGATAAGCGAAATTTCATGATATTCGGTCGAGTACTTTAGGCGTGAAAATATAACCAACCAACTAAAAAACTAACTCAGATTCGCATAAATTATTATAATAAATAGTTTGTATAGGAAATACAAAGTTACCGATTTTCTTCATACAAAACAACAATTTCTTAGGCCAAGACTGTGCTTGTTTAGTTAACGCTTCTACATTTGTTCCATGTACTGTGGTGTGAACACAAGGCGCACGGATGTCCGCTGACGCTTCGTAGCGGTCAACGCATCACTGCCTTAATTGCGCTACTCGTGACATTGTTATACATACTGGCGAGACCACTTGCGTGTTTTGTGCGTCGGTGTTTCTCGTTTGAAGTTAGGTTAAAATTAATAACATACTAAAAATGCTCTATTAAAGCCAAAGGCAAACTATTTTCTTTAACTTAAAAATTAAAAAAAACAGTTTATCTCATGAAGACAGTAAATATTTTATTTTCTTCTATCAATATTAAATACATAATATATAAAATAACACAATACAATTTTAAAGTGAATACATTATTCGTATCTTAAGTAATTATAATAAAGTTTTAATTCCTTCTAATACTGTGACTGCAATCTGCTGCTTACGTTTATTTTATATTGGTCTTAGATGACTTCTTAGTCAATTGAGTATAACATAAAAGTTGTACTAATTCATTATAAAGTACACTTTATGAATTAGTAGAAAATAGAGTATATCATTTTATAATGCCATCATCGTTAACGTTTTAGATCTCGGCGACACTAGTTTTGAACTTAGTGTTGATACCTGTGATAAACGAACTATAAGAATGTTATTGTAAATAGCTTATTGTCATTCCAAAAATGTAGGTAACTTAATATAAAGTATCCACTATAATAAATATTTAAGAAAAACGCGTCCAAATATTTTAATTAGTTACCTTAAAGTTGTAAGTGAAATAATATTCGACTACTTAATGACTTAAATAATTATAAGATGTTAAGATCTTGGAATTGAGTTACAATGCCTTTCGGTATTTCCTGTATCCTCTCATAAATATTTTGTTCTACTAGTGTTCTCGCTAGTTTAGCGCACACAATGACGGAACTAGACATTTCTAACGAGCAAGGTGTTCGTGACATCCGCTCTACTGAAACTATCGCTTTGAGCTCTAAATACAAGATAGTTACGTTTAAAAATGAACTGTGACAATATTCGGAACAGGGGTGATCAAAGCCAAAACATAGCTGTTGTACAGTTTTTATACATACATAGTCTTATATATATGTGTGTATCTCTGAGGGGATAGGCAGAAGTATTTTAACTTCTTGAGCGTCAAAGGGAAATACGGGAAAAAAATTAAAAAATGAGTCACTAAAAAAAAACAGACAACTGTATGTCCGCTCGAAACTTGAGTCATTAACGAGTCAAGTGTGGAGCGGACATACGTTTGTCTGTTTTTTTTTTTAGTGGCTCATTTTTTGCGGACAGACGTATGTCCGCTCGACAGTTGACGGGTTAAGGCAACATTTCACCAGAAATGACTATCGGATATAGTTTCGGGCAGACCACTGAACACATATTTCGTCAGCGATAGTTTTATTTTCCACGTAATAAAGGTAGTTTGTTAGTTGTTATAGTTTTAGACTCCGTGCTGCTATGGAAATTTTCTGGACCAAAAGCCTGAATAACACTTTACGCACACTATACGCGGTAGGAACAATTCCTGCGTCACAGCTGACTTCACTAACAATCAAACAAAAAACATCCAGACTCAGAACAACACAAATATAAATAGTATAATAGTATAGTAATAGTATAAATAGTTTTAATAGTTTCAATAATTTAATTAGCTTAAAAATTAGTAAAGTTTAGGTAATAGTAATAGTAGTGTAACAGTTAAAAAAAAAAAAAAAATTCTAATAAAGTGTCAAATAAACAACGCGATAAAATCCGTATATAGTAGTTTAATTTCAATGAATAACATTCGCGTAAACAGAAGACAATACTATGTAAACCATTTTAAACCATTTATTTTCGTTACACATATACAAAACTATCACAATTTTTTGTCCCAGGTCAGTTCGAAGGTGACATCATAAATCATTACGCCATCGGTGCAGTCAAATCCGGTCAAATGACAAATATTATGACAATTATATAAACTAGTACGTATAATCATCAAATCTTATTTCAAAGTAAATATCACTATAGGGCGCTTGCCCGCAAAGCGTCTGACTTCCTACCGTCGGCGCTGCTATCCAAAAGACGTTATAAATCATAAATCCCCATCATTACTTAAGCTTTATGCCCTACAAAAGCGTAAGTAGCCCTTGTATCGCAAAAAGGAAAATAAAATAATGGTCGAGCAATAATTCCTTATCGACGGATACAAGTTTTAAGTGTGTTGGCTGTAAAAGTGGTCGTAAACTACAGCCTGCAGTGGGGGCGTATTGTTGGAAATTGTTGATAGATCGACCGGAGATAGGATCATTCTGGCAATCTACCCTTGTTCTTTGACTTATGTGATCTTGTCGCATGCGTCTAGGACGTTTTTGTAGAAATGTAATTGTTTTTCAAGAGCATTGAATAGCAGCGATAACCTAGCGGGCATTAGATCCGGCTTATGTTTAACTTAACACCAGATATAACAGTCAAAAATAGTAAATGATCACCAAATTGCACAGCAAAATATATTTAAAGAGATCAAAATAAGTCGACGGTGTCCCGGTTCGCGGGGCTCCTATTTTTGGGTGGGTTTAAGAAGGAACCTAACATAACCTAACCCTTCCGAGACGGAATGCAGTGATTTGAGGCGTATAGATGCTCGTTATGATATATTTTAGTAAGCATATTTTTCTGCGCAAGTACTATTTTTGGTGGTCATTATATTTCACCCCGTTAGATTGCTACGCAGAGGTCTTGAGTTCCTATTATGACAAGCAACACTGATATTTCGAAATTATGTGCATATTCGATAGTTACCAATCGCACTCTTTACCCGTGAATTACAACATCGTGAGGAACGCTGCACGTTTGAGAGTTCTCCATTATAATCTTAAAGGTATATGTAGTCTCATTAATCCGCACTGGGCCAGTTTGGTGGACTATAACTTAGCTCTTCTCATATTCAAAAAAGGCCCGTGTCCAGACGTAAAGATAAAAACAGGACTGACATTATCATAATACTGATGATATTTTGGACTTTCTGATTGATTGACAATTATCACCTGCTCCGTGCCTCGTAGAGCACGTTAATCCGTCGGTCCCGGCTGCCATGAACATCTATGGCAGTCGTTATTGGGAATTTAGTGCCCTCTAATATCCTGACACTGGTCTAGCCTTAGGGTATCGTTAGCCTTCGGGTTGCGGAGCTCAGGTGGCAGCCGCTCCGTGTAAAAACTGATATCCAGTCAAATCCTGTTAGACTAGAAAGCCGACCCTAAGTGACTTGGGAATAATAAAGGCTAGGGAGAAGACTTTGTACTTTCTGAAGTTTTGTGCAATAGTACAATTAACAACTACAAACAATGAAAGATCATTAATTCAGTCTTGTTTATTATTAATCAGGGCGTAAATTACAAAGGTCAGCTCTCGAGTCGATCGTAAAAATGCCACAAACATCATAAAATATTAACCGCTTGTTGTAATCAAGTTATTTCGTATCGATTCTATGTTACCCTCTTTAGCAATTTGGTGAATGTGTATCAGACCTTGGATTCGTTTTGTTGAGCGCTTTACTTAGCAGGATTTAGGAAACCATTTTTGTGATTGAGGTTTACGCTGAAGTAATTTGAAGTAACTTTGCATGTTCACTCATATAAACGACGAATATATATATTTTTATTTTTCTAATAGAGTATTTGTATAATGTCCTCCAGACCGAATTTCGGTCATGGCGGCCAATCTTAACGGAGACTGGCCATCTGCGCAGGATATTTTATAGTGCACAGGTATGTGCGCAAACACAAGTGCACTCTCTCTATGGGACGGATAATCTGACACGACCGGAGAGAGATCAGGCGCAGGACCAACGGCTTTATGTGCTTTCCGAGGCACGGGGGTGTCTAACACCGCCAACTTCCTAACTCCGGGCTCGTATTGAGATTTCTTAACAGAAAAACCCAATAACTTTTTGTTGGCCCGACCCGGGATTCGAACCCGAGACCTCATGCACAGTAGTCGCATTCACTACCGCTGCGCCACGGAGGCATGTATACATGAGTTTTGAATTTAATTATGTACTTGTTCGCGAAATATAAAATTATGTTGTGATAAATAATACAGTGATCATAGTCAACACTTTTTTAAACTGGGTAGCTACCATAAAGTATCCAACGTGATACATCGTGTGAATGCAACTGATCTCAGGCTCATGAAGTGTCATCAGGTTAGCAAACAACAATAACGTTCTTATGATAATAGATGGTGCCACGTGTCTTCCGAATCATGATTGAATTATATTATTACAAGCAGAGTACGACCCGAATTAATTGTCAAATTCTAAATTAACGCGTGCGAAACCGCGGACAAAAGCTAGTTCATGAATAAAATGAAAAAAATTATTGAAAGACACACGAAGCAAAAGCAAGCCACTCAAAATATGTAATCTCATAAAAACTTAACTAATCTATATTCCATTTGTATCATGGCGTCACGTTTTTATATTTCATTTTCTGTTTCAAAGGCGAAATTCGGTAATTTTATTGGTATCCCATGAATAACTGAGTTTACTCCTAGCGTCTTCAAGTTTTGTTCACATAATATGATTACAACGTTTGGCATTAACTAGATAATGCAATTTTAGAACACGGCCCAAGAGCTTGTAAAGGAGGAGGTTTTTAAATTCCTGTTCCATTTTGAAAGTTATTTTTTAAAAGAAAGTTTGTTTGCAGCCAGCTTTTCATAAATTTCAAATGTGTTTTGATTTTGATGCAGGTATAGTTCAAAGAGTTTACTGTAGATTTGGTAAATTTATGAGAGTTCAAGCACACCGTTCAGAGATTTTTACTTTGAATGTTATGTTACGTAAAAAATATAATATTATTTATATTCAATAAAGGTGGGCAACTAGCTTACGGCTTTGTTGATGGTAAATGGTAGGCGTAGCTTGTGGTATCACTAGTGTATTCTCGATTATAGGAAATAGGAATTAAATATAGAATATAAGGAAAGGAATAGGAAATTTATCTAAATTTCCTATTCCTTTCCTTATATTCTATATATGTAGTATAAGTGCCGTAGGATAACATATCTATGTTATCCTACGGCACTTAACTTTGAGGGCGATTCGTGGCGATTGTTTTATTCCATATAGCCTTGTGTCATGTACAGTTTGTATGAGAGTGCTATTGCTGCGGGCACCGGCTTATTTGCAGTGTTACTAATTTGGTAACGGCAGTTTCCACTTATAACAAGCATCATAAATGATCGCCAATTAGCAATACAAATATAGAATATAATATATATAAGAGAAATGCGTGCTTAAAATATAGATATATAATATTCTCAAAGAAGAATAGAGTTTTACATCTTGCACTTAGTTTAATGCAGTATGACTTTGAAGTTGAACTACTATATACGGATTTAATCGCGTTGTTTATTTGACACTTTATTACAAAATTTTGAAAACTGTTACGCTACTATTACTATTAAATTTCAATGAATAACATTCGCGTACACAGAAGGCAGTATGACTTGCCTATTCTGAAATGATACTTTTAAGTGAAACAGCTTAGAAAAAGAACAAGTGTATCAATTTAATTGTTTTCTCTTTGAAGAAACTGCAGTACTGAGTTATTGAGCTAAAACCTCATTAGAGGCCATCAAAAAGTGTCTCAAGCCAACTGTGCACAAATACCGCATCAACAATCAGAGGATGTTCGTATTCGATTGCAGTCGCCCGTGCCGGGAATCGGGAAGTTCATTATTCCCATTGAAAACTGGCATGAAACACCGCGCCGTTTAGTTTACTTTTAACAGTAGTTGCAGGGTTGAAATAGGCAGCTTTCGCGCAATAATATTGGCAGTACCTAGTTAGTTAAAAGAAAATGTTGCCAAAACAGAAACAAAGAGTTTCTCAATAAAAATGCTGAACCAAACGAATTCGTTGTGCTGAATTAATATCTTGTGTTTTGGCTGTTTTTGATTTTTATTACAAAGAATTTCTGTGTACCATCTTCACTCGAAAATTATAAATTGGAATCTGAGTTTGTCTGTTACGCTGTCATGTCTTAACTACTCGATCAGTCATCATGAAATTTCGCATATATGTACGTTGTCTGAGGTACAGAATAGGACATAGGGTTTCCTTTCATACAGAAAAAAATACTGTTCGGGATCTTTGGTGGTGCGAGTTAAGTAGACGTATTTAAGTAAATAACAATGAATGCAGGCTATTTTCGTCTTTAGTGGTTTTGCTAATAAATATAAAAATAATAGGCACAAAGAAGAACTAGACTCATAATAATGTTGTCTGCCGATGACACGAAATATGGTCACGTGTGGGGAAAGGTCACAACACTTGAAAGTAACAACAAAATAACCACTTAAACCACTAAAAATCCAATAACGAACCCGAGATCTCATGCAAAGCATTCACAACCCCTGCGCCATTAAGATCACCCCAGTAATCTTCAAAAAATTAAGTAAGTATGACGTATGACCATGATCTGTGAAACAGGGATTAGTAGCAGTACCCAAAGCACTTTCAAGAAGTCTGTCCAGTTGTCCATTGTCAGGCATACTTGAGACAGACGGATTAATTTGTACTTTAAAGCATGACAAGTGCCGAAGTGCTTAAGCTGGTGTAACTGTTTGCAACTCTTGTAAGACGCACATCGCTCTACATGTGGCTAAGCATGTGGTTATAAGGCATGACTACCTCTTTGATCTAATAAACGTTACTATTCTCGATTTTATTTTCTAGATTTTTATAGCAAGGTATAAAATTTTGTTCGACTTTAGCTAACTTGGCATCCAGGACAAGTAAAACTTTTATATCTACTTCAGACAACGCGAAAAGCTAGCAGATACTAATATGAACATTATCATGGTTAAGAGAAAACAGTTTCAATGGAATTTGACTGGTTATTTTTTTTATTTTTTTTTTTTTATTAAGCACACCAACTATACAATTACAAATGCTTCTTAAATATATAAAGTGCGTATTATAACATTAAAACAGTAATCATACAAATGACAGGCATGCATGACAAGAAACTTAGTCTAATTAATTACCGGTAAGATAATATTTAATAGGCACTATTTAATGTATATAAATATTTAATTATTAGCAATTCCTTGATTATAAAAATATATAATCAAGGAGTTGCCTTTTGTTCTACTTATTCCTACTACTAATATGGAGTGTTAGTGTATCCAAGCTATTTTTGGCTCTGCTCTAAACTTTATATTTATATATTTTATCTAGCGAACCCCATAGATGTTGTCCTGCCCGAACTAACCGATTGCAGCGCCATTTATTGCGTTCAGTTATGAATCCAAACAATCTCTACACCCACTTAAAAACACGCACAAAAGTGCATTGATATCGGTCCAGCCGTTTATAAGGACTACAGTGACATTACAGTACAAAAGAATATTATTACACACATGGTATGCATGCCTTTTTATCCATAACTAGCAATCGTATCAGCCACATACTATTTAATAACCTTTTAGTCATCAAAAAATCTTTTGTACCTACGATAATAGCAGTTCAAACGGTATATAAACTGTGATATACATACAAACTTCCTAACTAATATTATTATTGCAAATGTGAGTTAATTTATTTGTTTGTTACGCTTTCACGCTTTAACTACTAGACAAATCATCATAAAATTTCGTGTGATGAAATGTCAGGGAAACAGAATTATAGTACACTAGATGTCCCCGCGGTTTCACCTGCGATTATCATTACTGCGCCGCCCTTGTGGGTCGTAGCATGATGTTATATAGCCTATAGCCTTCCTCGATAAATAGACTATCCAACACTAAAAGATTTTTTTCAAATCGAAGCAGTAGTTCCTGAGATTAGCGCGTTCAAACAAACAAACTCTTCAGCTTTATAATATTAGTATAGATAGGGTGCCTTTCATACGGGATGAAAGTAATGTTACTAACCTAATTTAACCTATATTTAAGCGAAGTTGCGAACAAAATCTAGTCAGATATAAGAGCAGTAATAAAGTCTTCTTTACGTGCAAGAATAATTGTATCACATATCCAAGTTTCATCAACAAAATACATCGTTGTTGTTCATATTCAAACGCCTCAGGGATGCGAAGTTTGTACGTTCCAAGCGTTAAAACGTCAGCCTTATGCGCGATATTTTGATTGCTGAAATACATGCTGCCATAATTAGACAGTCAGGTCTTTGCTGAACATTTACTATCCGCGTTAGTTCGTGTTAGCTTGGAGCGGCATTGTTCTCGAGTGCAATTTAGGTGAGATAATGTGCGAAGTTGTAATCGCTGGGACTGCAAGTAGGTGATCCTAATGTAACACCTTTAATTTATGCTTACTGCTGTCTGCAGAAACTGAGCTTTCTGTATTCTTACTACTTAAAAACAAGTGACAAAAAATGTGATTATTTTTAATTAGATTTTGCCTGCGTCTTCGTTTGCATAAATCAAAATTTTTACAATAATTTCCTATCCCGCGGTAATAGTATTTTTTTCTGGATGAAAGGTATGTCTTTTTTTGTACCACTGACAAGGTGTATACAAAATTGCATGATTCGCTTAAGTAGTTAAGGCATGGAAGCGTAACAAACAAATTCACATTCACATTTATGATGCTAGTTAGCATAAGATGCTGAAGAAAAGGACCGTGAGGGATTTGGAAAAGTAAAAATTTTTTTGTTCTACCGAGATTGCCATTTAAGCGTATGGCTCTAATAGTAAACAAATAATTGTAGCTACTCAACTCTGGGTAACCATTACATGCGCGTTTGTCAAATACCTAGAGAACTAGGGAAACCACAGTCAACGTGATAACACAATACATCGGTATTTGTGTAAGTTTCATGGGATTACTTCATATTTGGTTATAATCTTCTGCAGTCGAGATACTTGTTCACTCGGACTGTTTCAAGTAAGGGAATACTGCAAGGCTAGGCAAGGTTAATAAACCGGCTATTTAATATTTATAACAAAATAAACAAACATACAACACTTTTTATACACTGTGGGGAATTGGTGGTGACAAATATGCTTATCGGTTTTCCATCTTTTTTTCCGGAACAAAGCAACATAGATATTCTGCATTGAGATAGTTCAAAGGTTCGAAAGTAACAAAAGTTATTTTATTTCGAAAATGCACGGTTCCTCTGGGGTAGTTATTTCACGTTAGAACGACAAGAGCTAAGCCGTATGTTAAAGTTAATAACTTTTATCATAAAATGTTATCAGGACAAAAATATTTTTGGAACAATGTCACCGGAAAGTAGTCATTCGGACGGACATTGAAAAATCAGTGAAACATATCAAAGCAATATTTTTAAATTAGTTTTTGCTATATCTGCATATTTAAATTTTAAATGGTATTGCTTTTAAAATTGTGTCGCTGCGTATTTTCACTCGCAGTATTTTAGATAAAATTTTCTACGAATTGCAAAAATATGTACGAACACTCGTTTAAATTGTAATGTATTAGGTTTTATTTTAAAGCATTTCCTACGCTACGGTAGAATGTAAAATATGCTATTCATAATATCATTCTAGGTGCCAAGTACAGAGGCATATTGTAATCTCTGAAGTAGGACCATGAACTGGTTACTATGTAAAGTATTATCTTTTTTCTCGTCTGAAACATAGCTGGCAAACATTTAGTTACATGCCTGGAGACTGAATAATTTCTTTTTGGTTCCACTTGGATGGTAGATAAGTACTAGATACAGTCTGTGTAGTAATTTTTATGACCTTAAATGTAGTAAGGTTGCTACGATTTAAGTCAATTTCCAGGACTTATCAGGATTCGCTAGAGACTTATAATCATTGCCTTTCTACCCCATTGATCCATTGTCACAGTATCAAGGACAAAACATTTTGATAGCTTAGAGTACAACTTATCATATACGCTACCTTTACTTTCATCTTGTCCTATTGAGTAGACCCCGAAATATGGTACATAGTATATTATGGTTAACGAAATCGCGGGACTATAGTCCAGCTGTTTGAAATCGCCATCAAATGTCTGTATTTCATATAAATATAGATTTACAACAGAACTGCGAGATAACAAATCCGGCGTTAAAACCACAACACTTCTAAATAGCTGAACAAAAATAAAAAGTAAAGCACTCCCATGGCAACCATTTTAACGAATCAGCAAAAATATTAACAGAGGTTAGGCAACACAATTTGTATGTTACAACCACTTGAGTTTGTATAGTGTAAGAAACTTGTTAAGGGGAAGTGAACCATATATGATGTGAAATACGAAACAAGTGAGGAACTATTGCTTTCACGTACTTAAGAGTAGGGTTGCTGTGATTAAGGAGAAAGAATTTGGGTTATACTCTTACGTAATGTTATGTAAGAGTAGCTTATGTCTGTGGATTTGTTCAGTCGAAAGCATGCGGGGGTAAAAAGTATCTTATGTGGTAATCCAGGACTTAGTCTATGTAAGTGTAATCTGTTATCAAAATCCGTTTAACGATTTACACGTGATTGAGTGACTAACATCGAAAATCTAAATACCTTATCTATATTAGTAGAGCAAAAGCCTTTTTGTCCGATGACTTTAAAAAAAATCAAACGCGCATATTTTTCAAACATACTTCATATTTCGCGCTGTAAGATATAAAGACTCTTAGATTTCCTCGAACCCAGTTACTGAGATGTGGAATCTTTTGAAACATGTGTTAGCCACGTGGTCATTTACTCACCTTGACACAATTGCGAACCTATGTGGGTGTAACAGGCGGCCATTAACAGCTAACCCCTGTTATTGCAAGCTTGCATGCACTTCGATAGCTTCTTACTGCCAGACGTATCATGCGCTCCTTTATTTTATTTTCTTTTTACTATTTCAACAGACAACGCCTGCACTAGAATTAAATCCTGGGTCACGGGTATTGTTACAAACAATCAAACAATGGACACAACAATCAGATTTGGAACAACTGGTTAACACACGACTCCAAAGCTTGGAGCATCGCCGTAAGGTTGCCAGTCTTTCGGTTTTCTATCGGATACATTTTGGAAAGTATGCAGAGGAATTGCATAATTTGATTCCTCCTGCCCCATTCTACCGTCGGACGACTAGATAATCAGACCAGTGACACAGGTACATGGTGGATATACCACATTTACGCACGAAGCTCTTTGCTTCCACTTTTATGGAATTCGCTACCTAAGTCTGTGTTTCCTGATGAGTACAATCTAGGTGTCTTCAAGTCGCAAGTGAATAGGTATCTTCTAGGCAAGCGTGCTCCATCGGTGACTGCATCTTCACTTAAGATCAGGTGAGATCGCGGTCAAACGCAAGCATTATAAAAAATAAAACTATATATGGATCACACAAACTTTTGTCTCGTATAGTGATCAAACACTCAGTGCAATGGCAGCGCCAAAGCCACCATTTAAACCACTACCCCAACTATGCAGCCAAGAAGGCCAAACAACAAGAAATTAAATGAATAAATCGTAATATCCTGGTATTGTCTTCTGTTTACGCGAATGGTATTCATTGAAATTAAACTACTATATACGGATTTTATCGCGTTGTTTATTTGACACTGTTACAAAATTTTGAAAAACTGTTACACTACTATAATCACTATTAAACTATACAATTTTTTAAGCTAATTAAATTATTGAAACTATTAAAACTATACAATATTATATTAAAACTATACAATATAACAGTTTTTCAAAATTTTGTAATAGTGTCAAATAAACAACGCGATAAAATCCGTATATAGTAGTTTAATTTCAACGTAATATCCTGGATTTATCCCAAGACGTATTGTCACCCTACACACAGACAATAATACAATTATCTCACACGAACTTAGTTGCAAGTTAAATGCTCAAAGGCGGCAGATGGTAACTCGATGCGCGATACGTTTCACTTAATTCAACTCCCGGTTGAGGCCCTTTAGGCTGGGGAGCGATAATAATGTTTTTTCTAGAAAAGTCGGAGTAACACTTAAGAAAGAAAGTTTATATTAAATGTAGCTGAGGGGTGTTTAAGAAAGTTCCCGCAAAGTAATTGAGGCTTTTATTGAGTCAGTTATGTAACTTGTGGATTTGTTTAGGGTGGGAAAATATTCACGACATACTTTTAAAGAACGCAGTGACGTTAATGTATGTATAAAGGATTATAAAGATGCATAAAGAGCAACGATAGCTCAGTGGGGAGACCAACAGACTGCAATGCAGAGGGTCTCGGGTTTGAACCCACGTCGCGCACCTCTGACTTTCGGAAGTTATATGACTTTTCGAAATGATGTGCGTATTGATTGACAATTATCGCCTGCTCTGTGCCTCGGAAAGCACGTTAAGCCGTTGGTCCCGGCTGCCATGAACATCTATGGCAGTCGTTATTGGGAGAGTGTCGACACAAAAGATCCCACTGGGTCGAAGTGTCGCCGGTCTGCACTGACTGGCCCCCGCATAAGATAAGATGCATAAAGGATTACCTTATTGCTTTAAGAAATTGGAGCTTTTATCTACGTAGAATTTTGTGATGTCTATGATTACATGATTATTTAAAAAAATATTTTCTTTTGGATATATTTTTTTTTATACAGCTAGAGTGGCAAACAATCATACGGCCCACCTGATGGTAAGTAATCGCCGTAGCCTATAGACGCGTGCAACACCAGTGGAATCACTTGCACTTGCACATGTATGTTATTAACCTCTGAGTCTTCTTAGAAGAGGTTAATGAAAACACTTTGTGACGGACTGTGTGTTAGTGACAGATTGATGTTAGTGACAGGCATAACTCCGTAACCACTGGACCGATTGGCTTGTAACTTGGTGTGCAGACACCTTGGAGTCATATCTCGGTCGACTTTGAATATGGGCCCTGTGAGTCAAAAGACCACCGAGATATAGGGCTCACAAATTTTTTATGGAAAAATATTGACTTGTAACTTGGTGTGCAGCTACCTTGGGGTCATACCTCGGTCGAGTTTGAATATGGGCCCTGTGGGTCAAAAGACCCCCGAGATATAGGGGTAATTTCCTTTCATTACTTTTACATTTAAGACGAAGAGGTTGAATCCTGGGTTTTTACACCCATCTCGTTTAATATCTAAATCCATTCATTTTCATTCAGTATTAGTTCCTTTAGTATATTCTGTTTCTGTTCCTTTAGTGTCATCGCTTCAATTCGACTGCACGTATTTTAGTTTAGGTTTATTAGTTAGGTTTAAGTGGTCGCCTCGCCACTGCCACTGCGTCGAGTGTTGTGGGTTCAAATCCCAAACGGGCCAAAAACATTGTATGATCCACAAATGGTTGTTCGGAGTCTAGATGTTCTTTGTGTCCGTTGTTTAAATGTTTGTAAAGTCCCGTCCCCGGCGACACAGGAATTATTAATAGAGCGAGGGAAGTCTCTTGAAAAAAAAAATTGGGCTGTCTTTGGGGACTGCCGATAGAAGTGAAAACTTTAATCCTTGATCATAAACAATTCTGTATAAAAAAAAGAAAAAAACAATAACAAAAAGGGGGTGGATCGGATTCCTGATACTCTCTTAGGAGTTATGAAGGGGGTCAAAAATTTCGTTATTTTTTGCGTAGGATGCACCATTTCTGAGATATTGTTAATATTCTAAAATAATTCATAAATGGAAAGCATGGAAGCGTAACGATGACGAAGATCAATAATTATTTTCGAGTTCTATGATTTTTGTTCACCCAAGAAGTGCTCAATGCGCCTAAAGAAGTTTTCACTACAAAAAGAATTACCCTTTAGACGGCTTGCTCCTACATTGGCTCTCAAAACATGACTAGGATTATTCGCCTACACGATCGGCAGTAGGTATGTAAATGTGTAAATATGTAAGTACGTGTTAATGTTATATAAACTTTCAAAAACTAATCCAATGGCCATCGGCTATTACAATATGTTTACACATTTAAAAATAAATTAACATTTGCCGTCCTCCTACGTTTGTAAGTGCGTTGACAAAATATTTAAATGTTTGCGAAAATGGTATGTCTGGTTGTCAAAATATATTTTCTATGATGTTATGTTATGATAATAGCTCGGCGGAACGGATGTTTATTAATATAAATAGCAGAAATATATACCTGTATTTAAGATCAAAATAGTTCGGCTAAAAATGAAACTGAGAATTTTCCAGAATTGCCGTAATTTACTGCTTAAAAATGATACAAGATATAAATAATAAAACTGATATAAATTTTAGGTGGCCCTAATGTTACTCCCACATCACAGAACACTGTAGCTACCTACAACAGACTTACATATTTTACAATCCAAGCGTGTCTGGATCAGCTACACAGGCAATACAATTATGACATGATTTCTTGATTTCTTGCCTGCTTCTTCTCATGAAAGTTCTACTCCTCGAACAGGCTTTTTTTTCAATGCAAAATTTTTATTTCCTTCTAATTTTTTTTATTTTTTATTAATATAATAGTGAATTGACGTGTTCAAAAATTATGGAAATAACGATTTTTGACTTGACACTTTTATTCTCCTCTCTTCTCCATCACCTACTATGTTGTGTCCGACAGAGTCCATAATTTATACCTTTAGTAATTTAAGTCCACCATGTATAAGATCAGATTAGAAACGTTGCGATATCGTACCGTGACACGTGGCCGCGTGGTGCAAATACACCACACAGTACCGCTGCCTGCCGCTGTGATGCGGTGCAGTAACGCTGCGACGTAATGCGACTGCCGGTACCCCCTATAATTGTCCCTTGCAAATATTATTTTCAAGTATAAAAAGTAATTTAATTCGTGTGCTAAGAACCTTAATGTGCAGTATACTGAGAGCACTCTATACTACAATAATTAGATCATGGCAAACGAGTGACAGTTTTAGGTATTTTTTTTTTTCTATTTTTTTAGAGACTTTGCCGATGACAAGAATTTTAATAATCATTCCCGCCATTTCTGATGTCGGCTCTGCAAGTATGCTAAGACATATCCCGACATCATACTTATTTATTTTGGAGTCTTCAGTGAATCTCCTTCTACGATCCTTTTACCGGGCACAATCCATCAACAGATGTTGTTTTAGGTATAAATAATTAGATGGGCAGTTTTGATAAATTAATATATGTTCATAAGCATGTACTGCTCTAAATCTAACAGACAAGCATGACTGCACTCATAATTTTATTGCCAAGTAATTTTGGCAATAATTTCTGTTAATGCTTCATTTATTTCACTTTGTTAAACATATTCACACTTGTCATAACGATGTGACAAATTATGTGTAATAAACCTTGTTTTACCGACAATAAAATATAGTATGCACCTCGAAATCGTTCCAAAGTAAATATAATTGCATATGCTTATAGCATATTCTCAAAGAGATAGCTCCAGAGCTTCATATGTTCAGTTCTATCAAACTAAAAATCATTCTATAGTTTATATCACAAAGCACATGCGTCATAATAATTTGTTTTGCCATCACAAGGAAAGGTTAAAGAGCCTGGGGACTCCATATATGACAAGAATAGAAGGTATGGTTATTTAGCTTCAATATAATTTAAGATGAAGGTACCACAAAAGCTGGACTGTTCTACTTCGAACGTTATTCGGGTTTCAGCGTTGATACGACTGTATTCAATAGTTGTGAGTGAAATTAAATAATATATACAGTTAATATATATATATAGAGAAAAGAGATTGATTATAAATAGGATAAATGTAAAGAATATTGGTGTTTAAGTACTATAATTTTCTGCAGTCTTAATGCATACGATAGTAAATAGTGTCCGTCACTGATGTAAGTTTACAAGGCAAAGTCATCCACTCTCCAAAATCTTGAAAATCCTGAGCAGTTAGTGCGCTTAAAAAACCTACAGCGAGGATGTCATTCTATAGTTTTAGCAAATGATGTTCCTATTATCTATGTTTAACTTCCATTTATTCATTCAAAATATCACTCTTGCTACATTGTTTCACGTATTTCAATGATTCATTCAACTATAAAATCGCGGGCGAAGCCGCACCAAAACTCTATCATTATATTTATTCTCCAATCTATATGATTGCCAACATTCTTTGGTACTACAGTTTAATTTTTACGGACTGTCACCAATCAGAAGGCCAGCACTATGTCAATGGTTAATCGCTTGGCAGACTACCAGAAACAACGGTCTGACACAGAAGTAATTCTCGTGCCGCAGTAGTCATTCTGTTTAGATTATTATATCATTGTGAAGATAAGGAAGCGATCATGCTAAGTATTTATTTTTGACTAGATTTTGCTCGCAGCTTTGCTCGTGTTTATGTAGATTATGTGAATAAAATTCTACCCCTCTAGAACAGTAATTTTTCTGGATGAAAGGTATCCTATGTCCTTTCCTGTACCTTCTAAGGTAATTTTAAGGTAATTTTGCATACACGTTGTCTACAATGTGTATGCAAAATTTCATGATGATCGGTTGAGTTATTAGGACGTGAATGCATAACAAACATATGAACAAACAAACTCACATTTACATTTAATTTTGTAATATTACTTAGGATTATATTTGAACAAGAGTTTATATTAAAGAAATTGTCGTTAACACACGCGTTGCATGCATGTTATTGATGTGATTTATGAAAGTAACTAGACTTGTAATTTGTATTTTTTTTTATTCAAAGTATTTTAAAAAGGCGGTAGTGTTTGCTCGTGCGTTAATTAGTGAAATTAGGGACAGTTTTGTTAGATTTTTTTGATCGGGCTTTTTAGTGTTTGTCTCGAGGGCAATAGACTTATCGTTCGGCAAATGATGGGTGTTATAAAGCTCATCTTAAAATTTAAAGAACTGAGGAGCGGTTTCAAGTAAATAATGGAGGAAAATACCTTTGATGTATAAGGATAACAGATAGAGCATATGAGTTTTTTTCATAAACGGTAGATTAATCAGTGTTCAACAGAAGTATTAGTTTCGATTCCCACACAAGTCAAACATTTGTGTGCATGAACATGGATGTTTGTCTTGGTCTGGGTGTTTCTATGTATAATATGTATGTATTTACAAAAATTAGTATATATGTATGTTTATCCATTGTCTAGTATCCATAGTACAAGCTTTGCTTAGTTTGGGCTAGATGATGTTCTGTGTATGTGATAATTGTGATTGTGAACAATAATTTTAAAAAAGCCATGCTCTGCTTTATAAAAATGCCAAGTGAAGCCACCATTACTTAGATCCACGTAATATAATTATATTCATTTTATTTAAATGTAATACTTTATCTATATTTAATACATACGTTCTGTTCCTTCATTCGTATCACTAAAAACATGACGGTTCGTTCTCGAATTAGATATTAAAAAAGGACAGACATATAAATATAAATATCATAATTTAAATGTTAACATTTCTCGAGACAGCCTTCAGATTATCACTCTGTTCACCTGCTTTGTGTGTCCTCCAGACCGAATTTCGGTCACGGCGGCCAGTCTTAACGGAGACTGGCCATCTGCGCAGGAGATATTATAGTGCACAAGTGTGTGCGCAAACACAAGTGCAACGTACGACAACTTCAACAACGTCAAGTGACACGACACTCGTGGTTGGAACTGAAAATCAGTACTGGGGTGGGTTATGCCCAACTCAGTGTATGCTGAGCGTCCATCCAGATTTCTTAAACACGAAGTATCTTTCGCTAATAACATTATTTTAACTATTCTTATAATATTGGGATAAATAAGTCTTGAACAAATAAAATAAGTCTTGGCTGCCAAGCCAAGCCTCTCTGTTCCCTAACTCTCATGATCCGATGGGACTGTAATCCGACATGACCGGAGAGAGATCAGGCGCAGTACCAACGACTTTACGTGCTTTCCGAGGCACGGGGGTGTCTAACACCGCCAACTTCCTAACTGCGAGCTGCTATTGAGCTTTCTTAACAGAAAAACCTAATAACTTTTTGTTGGCCGACCCGGGATTCGAACCCGAGACCTCATGCACAGCAGTCGCATTCACTACCGCTGCGCCACGGAGGCAGCTTTAGTACCACTATAAAACATTAACTCATACTTTGTAACTACGATAAAATAGCGCACATCTTCGACTTACGACGTCTATAAATAAATACTCTAATAATAACTAATCTATTGATATAGAGGTGATGAAACCGGCGAATAGTGCGCAGGTGAGTCGGAAGTGTGTTGTGCCAGCTCTAGATGTTTTCTGAGTTACTGGCGCACCTAAGGTGCAAAGTTCATGTCTGAATAATCCTTGGGTACTGTTTGATGTTAAATTACTAACATTTTTGTAGAATCTATGTCTATATATTATTACGTGAAGCAAAAACTTTGTACCCCTTTTTACGAAAATTGCGCGGACGGAGGAGTATGAAATTTGGCACAGTAAAGGTTTATATGGAGAAGGAGAGTCGAATCCTAATATTTATATAAAATATGCATTAGAAATACATTAAATTAATGAAAAAACACTACACGCACACAACCATGCATTTGACACACGCAGTCGAAGCGCATAACTATGGTTACATAATTATATCAATATATAATGACATATATCAGCAATATTTTACAGGCAAACTTTGGTCGAATTTCGAGTACTAGGCGACCGCTAGTTGTAGTAAAAATGCCCACCTGTGGATAATTTATGTCCATCAAATGTTAACTAAATACATACAGTCTCAAGTCTATGCACCCATACGGGTAGGTTAAGGTTTATGACACCTACAATTTGCCGTCTATACGCTCTCTCTCTCTCTCTTCCTAGCTATGTATCTCAAATGGTGGTGGGGTCACCTCTCCTTATTTTTTTCCTCCACTTCGCTGGCTTCAACATCATCGTCAGTAACATTGCATTCCTTCTTGTCTTTTAGCATTGCATCTTTCCACCTTGTCTTGAGTCTTCCTCTACGTCTCCGTCTATACACTAAGGTCCGATATGAGGATGTATATACCAAGCATAGTTCTAGACTCCATGCTGCAGCTAAGACTTTCCTAGAGAAACACCTAATAAAATTTTGCCAGGACCGGTAATCGAAACCAAGACCTTATTCACAGCAGTCGCATTCACTGCCGCTACGTCACACATTCAGAAACTTGAGAGGCTGGTCCTGTAGCCACATGCAATTCCTTGATTGGCAACAAATGTTCAATACCAGTACATACCCTGAAGTTATACCTGAATTAGCAATAAGAATCTTTATTTTACGAAAATCATAAATATGGTTAGCGAAATCTTTATGTAACGCACCTCTTAGGTATGTATAATAATAATAATTATTATTATTTATTTCAGACTAGGTTGTCCATAGAGTGTTAGTAGTACAATGCATCTTATAATTATGTTAGTGATACATACAAAAAATAAGAAATATAAAAACAAGAAAACATATTTATTACAACTAGCCTATATGTAGGCGTATCCAGTGCCCCCAGATAGGACTCTCAATATGAGCAGCAATGATCTTCAGGTAGCTGTTAGGACTGTCCCTCACCCTGCGCATCAGCGATGCTGCTCTTTTTCTAATTATGGCATAATAGCCATCCACATGTGCGTCTGCGAACATCGATGACGCACTGCAGTAGCGAGGCAGTCCCATCAACATCCTGAAGGCATTGTTGTACTGAACTCTCAGAGCGCTCACAACCCGCCGCGTGCAGTTGGCCCACAGGCTGCAGGTATAAAATGTTTGGCAGTAAGCCCTAAACAATGTTGTTTTGACTGCCTTTGAACATTTAGCAAACCCGCGATCCAGCATATTACAGCGAATCACGAGCGCCCTGCGTTCCCGATCCACATCTAAGTCATCAGTCAAGTTCTCATTGACAACGTGTCCTAAATATACAAACTGAGAGACTCGTCTTAGCGCAACCCCCGCTAGTGTCACGGGCGGTACATATGAAGGATTCATTTGCCCCGCCCGAAACACCAGCAACTCACTTTTTTTGACATTGTACATCAATCCATGTGATTCAGCATATGCCTCACACACACCTAGGAGCCTACGTAGGGCATTTATCCATGGGGCCAACAACACCATGTCATCGGCATAACTGATGTTGTCGACTATATTAACGTCTATAGAATGTTGTATTGTTGAGCTCACGAACCAACTCCCGCACATATATATTAAATAATGTAGGAGAATTCAGTCCCCCCTGTCTGACTCCACACTTTAATATATAGGACTCAGACAGGCAATCTGCCCATCTTACAAAGTTGGTCTGGTGCCTATACCAGTACTTGAAGATACTAGTAATACCCTCCGGCACATTACTTTCTCTCAGTTTGGCCCACAGTTTGTCATAATTGACCATTGTATAAGGACAACGCTATGTTTTAACCTCGATGACATAATCGAAAACCTATTGTATCTGGATGCCGGTGTGTTGCTACGACTCAATAGGTTAAAACGTAATATATCTATACTAATATTATAAAGCTAAAGAGTTTGTTTGTTTGGTTGTTGAACGCGCTAATCTCAGGAACTACTGGTTCGAATTCAAAAATTATTTTAGTGTTGGATAGCCTATTTATCGAAGAAGATTATAGGCTATATAACATCACGCTACGACCCACGGGAGCGGCGCAGTAATCATGAACGCGGGTGAAACCGCGAGCACAGCTAGACCTTTATCAATGTACAAAACAATACAAAATCAACATATCCAACAGATTTCAACCGTAAAAACTATTTATTACTGTTAAAACTCGTCGAATATGCTTTTAAATGATGCCCCGTGGTCAACTTAATGTCAGTTAAAAAGCTCGCTAGACAAAGTTTGCCTTTACTAGTGTTTTGCGACAACTATGCTCATTTTACAAAGTTTTTACTGCCGCGATTATAGTGATATATGTTTATGTAACTTTAGTTTCTGAAACTACAGTATTTAACCTTTCATATATAACCTTTTATATTAATGAGGCACAATCACCCCCTTTCCCCCATCCCGCTCCTTCTCCTTCCCACGTCCTTTCCTAAAGGGTCGGCAAGGCGCAAGTGATGCCTCTGGTGTCGCAGGCGTCTATAGGCTACGGTGACCACTTAACATCAGGTGTATGCTTGCTTGCCACCTTAGTTGTAAAAAAAAAATCTCTGAAGTACGTTTATCTGTTCAATTCTATAGTTGAAGTTGATTCACGAATGTCGCCGTGGTTTGAATGGTCGATTTGCTGATGACAGTGAGTGTTGTGGGAAGACCATACAAGCCACGAAGTTATGTGAATACTCAGACTCGAAAATCTTCTTGAGGCAAATATCTGCTTCGAGTCTGGGTATCCAATTCATGTCTGTTGATGTCGATCCACACAATGAACAATGTGAATAGACTCTGAACAACTAAATGTGGACAAATTTTTTCGAGACTGTGTGTTATTCGTATTAAGACTGCGCTGAGCGTAAGACAGATAATGACAGAGCTCGTGCGGCGCATATTCAAATCGGCGCGCAGCCGCCATAGTAAAATTGTATGGAGGATTTGAAGTGCTTTTTTGATAAATATGTATCTTTATTATCAACCAATAACTTAAATATTTGAGACTGACAAATTGTAATATAACTATTTATGTTTCGTTTAAGCTGTAAAATAGGATAGATTTCTACTGTTATAATTTAAAAATCACGTAACACGAGTTTACGTTTTTGCACTTTTCGTGCAAATTTACGTAATTTGTAGGCGTAAATATTAATTAGTTTAAGTGTTTCACGGAGTAATTGTAAACACATTCATTGTTATGGTAAATGTATATTTTATATTTGTATTAAAAAAACAAAAAGTGTTGATTTTATTCACATAGCTGTGACCGCCTGTTTTGGCACAATTCGCTCGTCAGCAGTCGTCGCAGTCTTAAGCGTTAAAATTTTAGACGTCGTCGGGTAGCAGTATGAAGTAGTATGAACGTCGTTGAATAAATGTAGACATACTACAGAGATTAAAATTGAAACGAAGACGTAAGATATAATACATAGAGACATCACGAGTATTTTTTTTTAAACACTATTTATAAGGAATATTATAATAAAATGCATTTATGCTTTTAATAAGTATTTAAAACGTACCCTCGCGTGTATTACGGTCTTCTTCTTTTTATTTTCGTGTGGCTAGTGGCCAACCTGTTGTTAAAAGATGTTCAAGCCGCCCGTAGGCCTCTGACATGGCTTAATGAGTGCTGTAAATTTGGCAACAACCGGGACCGACTTTTACGTGCCCTTCGAAGCACGAAGACGTTCAGATGAAATACCACTAAGCGGTCATCCATCTATAGACTGACCTGATAGTAATTACGGTAATGATTAATATTGTAATCGCTTGGCTTAGCTTCGGAGAGTGCATGCACTCTAACTCGTGTTAGATATAATTTAGTTGAGATGTATCCTCTAAGTCTAGTGCGTAGCATTAAATAACTGAATAATTTTAAGCATAATTTATATTAACATTACGACTAGTGACTCAACATGTCATGCAATTACTTAAAGAAGATAGTGCTTCTCAAACGAGTAAATTTTATCACAAATTAATCGACGATTTCATAAAATATGTTTTTCTTGTATTCAGATTAGATACGTTATAACAAAATATTGCTGGAAAACATATTACTTTACATAAAATTCCACAATAGAGATTTTTATAACAGATTTCATTTCTCAATATAAGCATCTACATCTTCTATAATAAATCTATAAATGTACGGAAAACCAAATTCATGCCAAAAAGTCTCAATAATTCAAGATCCTATTCTATTCAAAAATAGATCATGCGTAAATTTCCACCACAAACAATCTAAATTTGGCGCCAAAAAACTCTAATGTAAGGAACATTCGAAGAATAAAAGGGGTATAGACAAAAAATGCAATAAATCTTACCTCTCAACCGAAAAAGTAGCAGCATGTTGTCTATTCTCACGTCCACAGCTATATTCACAACACTTTGGCGGCGCACCTGAAAAGAAAAAACATTTGTTCATAAAAACTTGTTAAAACATTAATAATGATGTCGGCGAAAAGTTTTAGATGTTAAGCTTGTAAATTTTATTCTTTGGGCTAACGCAGACACGCCTAATTTGTTTCTCATGAATGTTGAGTGTAAAAAATGTTTAGTACAAAGTACTTCTTATAGATTGCGATGAGTAGTTTGTCATATTTATTTAAAACAATGTATTTCGCGTTTTTTATTTACAATAACAAGCAAGAGACAAAATTTGTTTTTAGAAATTGTTGTCGATATTATTAGTTTAATTAACTAGGAAGATTTAAATTTTTTGGGCTACCTAAAATTAAAGTATGTAGGTACATTTACCTATACCTTTATCTCTTATAATAATTAGTCATCAATAAAAGCGTCAACTATATTATGAAAATTAATACTACAGCTTTTGCACAGACTAAATTTATATTTATACAGGCTGATTGGTAAAAGACTGGACATATTGAAGGGTGGTCTTCAGTACCCGATTCTGGACCTGAATATCTATAAAAAATACGTACTGAAATTTGACCTAGTTATCCAATAAAAACTTAATGTGCGGACACTCTTGCGCATATACCAAAGCTAAACAAAACCTCCACCCTCACCCCCAGCTACCGCACACCGCACTCTTCCGAATTTGCACCCCGCCCGTCCTTTTCTTATCAAAGGTCATTAGCCTCGCTATCGAGGCTAATGACCTTTAATAAGTTGTAATTGGCCTTCGTTTTCATATTGTTCTGTTTACTACTTTTATATAGCTATAAGTTTTTTTTTAATGTTAAATAAAAATAACTAACCATTCTAAATTGATTACGAAAAAGGCCGTATGCCCAAAATATATTTTTTCGTAGTAAATTTTAACGTATAAATTCACTCGCTTCGCCATCGCTTAAATTCGTTTTATCTTCTACCAATACATTTATCGAAAGTATACCCTTATATTTTAGCTCAAAGTAGTTTTACCTAAGTGTTTGAGACATATCAACAAATTTACTATTTTTTATATTGCTAAGGTCACAGATGGATCTACAGTCTGCCCAAGGGTAAGTTATTAATTGAGACCTATGGAAATACGTTACGAGTTGTCAAACTAACAAAAACAAAGCTCTACTACTAAAACAACTAACAATCACCATTGATCTAAGTAAATACGGTATGAGGTTTGGAAACCTAATCATCACCAGGAATATAACACAAGTTAATTGTCTGCAATCACCTATATATATCCGATAAAGTACTTCCATACTTTATTGATCACTTGAGTAGAAATACTGCAACCCTAATTTTATATTTTATGCCCAGACTTAATAAATATTGAGTGCATGCAATTTGTATTTTGTACACGAGCATCAAACAAAAGAGGCTGTTTTTTAAAAATTTACATGCTGTTTTTTTTTATTTAACCATGGTGTCAAACAAGCATACGGGCCACCTGATGGTAAGTGGTCACCGTAGGCTAAGGACGCCTGCAACATCAGAGGCATCACTTGCGCGTTGCCGACCCTTTAGGAAAGGAAGTAGGAAGGAGAAGGAGCGGGAAGTGGGAAAGAGGGTGATTAAGCCTCGGGTAGGTGCATTTTAAATTTTACGATACTAAAGTGCAATATTCGTATGGAATTATTAAATATGAAACATTTATTACGAATTGTTGCAGTGAATTCAGTTAATCATTTTAACGAACTTCTGCTTTTTAGATAATTATATTGACAGTAATTTTTATACTGAAGTATTGCGATTCAGCGAGATCTATGTTATTGATGAAGTTTAAATCTTTAGTTTTGCCACCGGTGCCGACGGAATAAGCTATTTAAAAGCAGTCTAGACATGCATGCAGAAGAAATCAGGTTATTCCACATATCCCCATTGAGTATTCCCATCAATGGGGATCTGTGAACTTTTTGTCCACAAATCCCCATTGACCAATCATCAACTTAGCAATGGGGATTTATGGACAAAAACCAACAAAGTTCATAAATCCCCGTTAAGTTGGCTCATCAATATGTCGAAATCAATGTCAGCGTACAAGTGTACCGATCACTCCAATACCTACTATTGTCTTTCACCTTGTTACACAACATCTGTTATTAAATAACAAACAACTCGCTAAAATCACACACCTCAAAAATACGCCAACGCGACAACCCTTCGGATATTGAAGTTCTACTTCTAGCTAAACTATACATTAATTTGGCAATACACAAATATTCTTATATCTCCAAAACCCTACGCCGTCCCTTATAAATTGCCGAGCCGGAGCTTAACTTCCATTCGAAGCAAAAGAAGTTAAGCCTCGTAATAAGATTGCCTGTAAAATGGCTAGACTGACTTTACAGACCTTTAAGATGTAGACTTACATGATCCGTTCAAGCAAACAATAATAATCATGAAACGAAGACTACCAAAACCTAATTAAAATTTAAATATAATTCTCTAGATATTCTTATCACTCGAGACCAACGACTTAAGATGCTCATGAGGCATAGTAGTGTTATTTTCACAATTTCATAAATATTAATGTAAATCTAAATGTAAGGCATCCTGTAGAAACAGTAATATGATAATCTAAATGAAAACTATTCTCTGAAGGCCCGTCTTAGTTAAGTTACAGAGCAAGTAGTCTATAGACGAGACGAAATGTTTCTCTTATCAACCTGCTACTGCTGCTTGACATTATTTTGCCAAAAATGTATATGCTTTAACGAGAATATATTTTTTAAAACCGTTATCCGAATCCAAAACGTCTCATTTTGATGTTAATTATATTTAAAATTGTCTTCTGTTTACGCGAATGTTATTCATTGAAATTAAACTACTATATACGGATTTTTTCGCGTTGTTTATTTGACACTTTATTACAAAATTTTGAAAACGTATATCGGAAGATCCTAAGGATGACCCAGATATAGAGAGGGAACGCAGGGCGTTGGCAGTGAGGAGTAATATGCTGGCCCGCAGATTTGCTCGATGTACTAATGAAGTAAAATTAACTCTTTTTAGGGCATATTGTCAATCTTTTTACTCGAGCAGCCTGTGGGTTTGGTATACGCAACGAGCCTACAACGTCCTGCGTATACAATATAATAACGCTTTCAGAATGTTTTTGGGGCTACCGCGTCATTGCAGTGCACCGCAGAAGTTTGCAGTTGCGTGCGTTGACGGCTTTCACGCTATAATGCGGAAAAAAGCGGCGTCACTTTTTCAGAGATTGCGTAGTAGCACCAACAGCATTCTGGAAATGATTGCTTCCCGTAATGATTGTCCCATATAGACACACTGGGTGGGCATCGTTACGGGAAAACTGTAATGTATATGTACTTAATTTATTTCTTTTTACTACCATAGTTTGTAAGAAAATTGTTACTAAGTCATATGGACTATATCCGAAATAAATGTTTTTATTTATTATTATATAGTAGTTTAATTTCAGTTAATTATAATTATATATCCAAACCACCAAAGTTGACAAAAATATTCACATAAAACATTGAAATAAATTGGAGAGATTAATAAAATTAATAATGTCCTTGTTGTGAGATGATGTTTAGAGATTAATAATATGAAGAAACCAAGATGTTAGGTATAGTCGCGTCCGTTAACACATTAAGATACATTAACAAATAATTGCTCTCTTTTTGGAGAGTAGACAAAGAGCAAGTTGTACTTCTCTGGTGTTGCAAGCTTATAACGGTTACTACTAACCATCAGGTGAACCACGAACTTGTATAATGAACAAAACAAAAGTGTTGTAAAAATAAAAAACATATTTACTACGAAAACATAAATAAAAAAAGAAGACAAAAAAAAAACATAAACATATTTATTATGACGCTTTTTAATTTTGTTGTTTTATTTTTCTCTTTAGTTAATACCTATGTTTTGTAAATAATTTGTGTATATTTGTTCATTATTTGTTTATTTGATGTGCAATAAGTATTTACTACATTTAGAGAAGATACACATGAAGTAATGTGTCTTTTATAATCTACATATATATAAAAATCTCGTGTCACGTTGTTTGTGGTCGCACTTCTCTTCCACATTTTGTCATGTACATAGATATAAGAATAGATCGTAAAGTATATTTCATACTGCTATGTGATTAGGGTGTCAACCTAACCTACATTTACGCGAGTGAAGCCGCGGGCAAAAGCTAGTTATGTATATTTATTTGTTTGTGTGTTTTTAAAACCTTGGGGAAGGCTTATGTCCAGCAGTGAACGTCTTTCGACTGAGATAATAATGAAGATTTTATGAATCATTTAAGTATAGGCATAGTGCTACATTATTAAAATATAGCATCGGCCATTTGGTATAAAAAAAGTCCATTGCAGTATTTAGTTAACAATTTAATCTATTTCGGAAATTACCTCACCATATTAATTTCCAATGAAGAAAATGTTAATTATTACCAGGTATGTGTGTACGTGTATAATTAATCTTCCCTTTTGAGTCAAAGTTACGTAAATGCGTAAATTAATTTGCGCTCACAAGGCATGTATAGTTGAAATTATAACTGCTGATAGATAGAGGCAAAGATTAACGAGAACTCAGCTTAACGTGTGTGGTACTGCTCATGCTAAGAACTTAGGAACATTTTAAATATTATTTAGTCGGCCTCGATGGCGTAGTGGTTAGTATAACCGACTGCCACGCCTGAGGTCGCGGGTTCGATTCCCGCACAAGTCAAACATTTGTGTGCATGAACATGGATGTTTGTCTTGGTCTGGGCGTTTCTACGTATAATATGTATGTATTTACAAAAAAAATAGTATGTAATATGTATGTTTATCCATTGTCTTGTACCCATAGTACAAGCTCTGCTTAGTTTGGGCTAAATGGTGTTGTGTGTATGTGGTAGAGAGTATTATTATTACAACTATAAAGCTAGAATAGAATAGCATTTATTTCTAAGTATATAGTACATTAGGGTCATATATATTCAAAATTGATTCACACATATTACCATTGCTGGTGTAGAAATATTACAATTATGATTTCATTCCTTGAGTAGACAATTAATTTTATAGTATAATGATTTTTGAATTAAATTAATATAATATTTCAGTTAACAATGAAAATATCAGAGTATTATCAATTAAATTACAATGTCAAGGAATTCTAACTAATATTATAAAAGCGGAAATGAGTTTATTTGTTTGTTACGTTTTCACGCCTAAACCACTGAACCGATCATCCTGAAATTTTGCATATACGTTGACAGGTGTACAGAAACGGACATAGGCTACCTTTCATCCCGAAAAAAATTACTGTTCCCGAGGAAAACAACAATAACGTTTTTATGATAATAGATGGCGCCACGTGTCTTTCGAACCATAATTGAATTATATTATTACAAGCAGTGTACAACCCGAATTGATAGTCCAATTCTAAATTAATGCGAGCGAAGCTGCGGGAAAAAGCTAGTGGTATAATAAATTCAATATTAGTTACAACGTGAGTAAATATTTATATATTAAAATTGCAATCAATAAAAATTTGTTAATAGTACAATTCAAAATTTGTGATTAATAAATTCATTTACAGAGTAGCTAACGATTCATCAGTGAATACATAAGAATACATTGAGCTATCATACACGGGAAGTTCCTATGCACGTTAAACTAATATAGAACCGCAAAAATTTTATCTCAAGTGAGTTGGAAAATTTAATCACAAGTAAGTTGGAAAGTAAATTGGAAAGGTTTTAGTAAAGTAACTACCAATGATGCTTCGCGAGGCTATTGAAATCAAAAAACATCGTAATTTCTATAGAGAAGATGGTTGGAATGTACCACCAGCTTGGGATCCAGTAATTCAAATAGTCAAAGCCAAGAAGAACCAAACCACAGCTAGACTTCATGATAATTTGAGCTCATTCTGCGTAAATAGAAACACCCATGATTAAATTATGTTCAGGTACTTTGAAATAACTACACTGGAACATTGAGACAACTACCATCTTAGTCTCCCCGTGACCATGGCTGCTGAAAAGCAACCGAAACGTCGGGGAAAGTGTAAACACAAATATAAATAGTATAATAGTATAGTAATAGTTTTAATTAGATTTTGATCAAACATCGTAATTATCTGTAATTTGGTCCAACAAGGTAGGACAGTTTAATCTCGCGTCATGATGTATGTTCGGGATAAACTCTGAAACTACTGAACCGAATTTGATCAAACATCGTAATTATCTGTAATTTGGTCCAACAAGATAGGACAGTTTTTTTTTTGTGTGTACAGGACAACTTCTGTCGGGGCAGCTAGTTAGTATCTAAATCAAATATGCACTTCGATTCAATGTGACTCTGTTTGTTACCTTTTAATGACTAAACGGCTAAACAGATCTTAAGCCAATTTGGTTAAGATTCTATCCGAAGGAAAAACATAAGCTACTGTTATATATTGTAGTGTGCGTACGACGCGAACACCTGCGTGTGTGACACGCGTACGAGACATATTTAGAAAAATTAATTAGTATGCAACTGACTCGCGGTTTTACTGCATGAGCGTTTCCCCCGCTCCACATAAATACGTAACAGCTACCTTTTATTCCAGTATGATATGATTTATTCCGTTGTTTTCAAACAAATTTAAATTTAAACGAATTCTAGCTTACATATAGAGATATACCACACACTCAATAATTAAACGCCATAGTTTGGTCTAGTATCTAATTTATTCTATCGATATTCCAATATCAGTTTCCAACTCTAATGGGTGTTACCTACCTTTTGAAGTACAATTATTCCACTTTTAACTACACATAGAACAGCTGATAGACAAAATCTGAACTACTTTTATTAATTGAATTTCAGATTGGTTCAACGAGAAGCGGTGGATACACTCAAACTTTAAAACGGCTTCATAGCTGAAACTCTCTCAATACGTTAAGCTAAGCTTTGTTTAATGTTTGTTGATTGTATATTGCAATTATGACCTGTACGACTCGGCATTTATTAAACGGCAGTCAGTCGTAAGATCCCAGGTTAGGTATACAGGTTAATAAGACGGCTTTTTGATAAGCATTTATTAACAAATATGACTGTACGGATGGCGTAGTATAATATATATTTTTTTTTTCATTTATTTAACATTTATTAATATTAAAATTATTACATAATAGTCACATACAAAGAAAAAGTATACGTAACCATTTTTAAATGGTTGTGGGTTCGAAACTTTGTGTGATCCAAAAATGGTTGTTTCGTGTCTTAGTGTTTTTCGTGACCCTTGTTTGAATGTTCGTAAAGACCCCTGCGACACAAAATTTATTTCTAGCCCGGGAGTTTTCATTAAAAAAATATAATTTGACTGAATCTATTCTTCTATAATAATAAAATCGTATATCGTATATCGTAATCGTATATTGTAAAATGAAAACCTGTTGTATCTGGCTGCCGGTGTGTTGCTACGACTCAATAGGTTAAAACGTAATATATCTATACTAATATTATAAAGCTGAAGTTTTTTTTGTTTGTTTGAATGCGCTAATCTCAGGAAATACTGTTTCGAATTGAAAAATTATTTTAGTGTTGAATAGCCTATTTATCGAGGAAGGCTATAGGCTATATAACATCACGCTACGTACAATAGGCGTGGAGCATCGATGAAAAATGTTGCAATAACGGGGAAAACTCTCTTATGTGAAGCAGACGAAATTAAATATAAATATAAATCAGTATGTATTGTTATACCGTAGCTTGCAAATGTCGCACCTAAAGGCAAATGGTTATTGTCGCTGTTAAAAGTAGCAAAACTAAGGGTACAGTTAGCATGCTGCCTACCCTGCGATAAGGATATTATGCGCTGCTAGTCAAAGGGACACACTGATCGATCACTGGCAAAAGGCCTCTTTAAAGGATTAAGAGGACTGCGATGTGATTTACCCGTTTTTTTGTCTAAAATCCTAAGGCAACGTTCATTTTATCGATCCAAAAATCAATAGCATGTATGAGGTATCTTAAACATGACCACATATTTCTGTTACACGCTGTATATATATTGCATTACGTAGATGAATTATGTAGGTTCATACTCGTAATATAAGGATCATTTAAAAGAGATACCTCCTAAATCTTTAAAACAGATCTTACTCAGGTGCTTACTTAAAAAGCAATCCAATCTCTGGCATTTTGAATTCACGTTTACATGAATTTTTATCACAAGTCTGAGTGTACATATTTCAGATTAGAATCCAGATTCAAATATTAGTTTTTGTAATTTTAATAACTCAGTTTTCACCTTTAAATGTTTGGTGTGGTTTCTGAACCGGTCTGTGCGGAAAACGTTGAGGGAGACCGATGTCCAGCAGTGGACGTCTTTCGGCTAAGATGATGATGATGGTTCCTTGCTATTGCAATTTTTAGAAAATATAAGTGGAAGTGCGATTCTTATCTTATCTTATGTGGGGGCCAATCAGTACAGACCGGCGACACTTCAACCCAGTGGGATCTTTTGTGTCGACACTCTTCCAATAACGGGTGCCATAGATGTTGATGGCAGCCGGGACCAACGGCTTAACGTGCTTTCCGAAGCACGGAGCAGACGATAATTGTCAATCAATATGCACATAATTTTGAAAAGTTATATAAGTTCTGAAAGTCAGAGGTGCGCGACATGGATTCGAACTCGAGACCTTCTGCATTGCAGTCTCATGGTCTCCCCACTAAGCTATCGCTGCTCGGAAGTGCGCTTATTTTTATGCACAAATTAGATTTTATTATACGTATATAGGTTGCCTTGTGACACACAGTAAACGAGATTAAAGAAATAAAGTGTACGTCAAAGAGAAACTATCACTAGCGTTAATATTTAACTAAGTCAATGTTTTAGGGATCTTAAATGTGATTGCGTCTTTCTAAAGACATAATATAATATAATTCAGTCGATTTTAAATAAGAATTAGTATATGAAATTATGGGATTAAATATAATGACCACCAAAAATAGTAATTGCACACCAAAATATGCTTACTAAAATATATCATAACGAGCACCTATACGCCTCAAATCACTGCATTCCGTCTCGGAAGGGTTAGGTTATGTTAGGTTCCTTCTTAAACCCACCCAAAAATAGGACCGTCGACTTATTTTGATCTCTTTGCTGTGCAAAACTGTAAATTTAAATTGAATGTGTAAATTTTTTAAACGTAACACTATATTTAATATGAATTAAATTTATACTTCTAACAAACTAATAATGTAATCTAAATATTCCTAAGTCCAAAGTTCTAGTACACAAGATTGCAATTTATAACGACTCGGATTAAGCTATTTCTCGTCTAAATGTTTCGCGTTCACCATTATTGATGGCAGTTATTGTATTATAAGATTATAACTAATAGAAGCTATATTTCAAATTGCTTACATTGAGAAGGAATAGTACAATGGGGACGTTTCTAGGTTTAGTAACAATAATAATCAGTTATTAATACCACACGCGGCTTCAACCATTATTTATAGAAATAGCATTTTTATATATATTAATAGCATGAAAGTTACTTTCGCAATTATAATCATCAATTTTAATTAATAAAAAATAAAAAATAAAAAGTTGTCTGTAAAGTCCGTTTACGGGCGATTGTTTAACGTGACAACGTCATAACGTGCTTTTCGCTCGCTCGTGTAGCGCTCTCGCTCCGATCGTAACAATGAGCGTAACGGGACAATGAGCGTAACGGGACAATGAGTCATCCTTTTTCGTGCGTGCAGCCGGCGTTCATCGATTTATTAGACGTTGTCACCTCAAAAAATCATGCCTTTTTTTAAACCACAGAGTACGGGACACGCCGGTATGATATGAGGTTTTATGTCGGTTGAGAATTTCTTCATAACAAAACCCAATAACCCTTTTCCGGAATTGAAAATCGAAGCCAAGACTTCACTCACGCATATTAATCGTATGTCTACTACAAATGGACCACCAAAACAGTAAATTTAAAAACATAACACTACAAGAAAATGTATAGACTGATCACAAACCGATCAACTGAACGAATAATATTATAACATAAATTATGTCGCATGTTGCTTTGAAAGCGACCATTATCACATTGAAACTTTAGTTATCAATAACAGACAGATAACCTAATCGTAAACGACAAACTATGACAATATCTTATTTGCTATATATTCAGCTGCTTTAAGGAAATAGGAAATCATTAATCTTCGCGTATAAAATTATTCTTTGTATTATTGGTCTCATATTCATGATACAAAACATAAGGCACAACTTAGAAATGTTGTCTAACCATCTTTATAGCCTGACTGCATGGATTAATGAATGAGTTCAATTGATTGAAGTGGTTTAAGTGATCACGTCGTCATTTCCACAATGCCGAGTGTTGTGGGTACGAATTCCATATCTATACATCTATACAAATAAATAAAATTGAAGTGTCTGTTTGTAATGTCAAAATAACAGCTTTTTATCTAAGGCATATGAAAGTATATAAAGTACCTATACGAAAACATCTGTTTTTTTAATTTTTGTCTGTCTGTTTGTGCCGGGCAATCTCCAAAACGGCTCAACCGATTTTGACGGGACTTCCGCTGGCAGATAGCTGATGTTATAAGGAGTAACATGGGCTACTTTTATTTTAGAAAAAAAAGGATTCCGCGGAGACAAACTCTTTTTAATGAAAATCTACGCAGACGAAGTCGCAGGTAACAGCTAGTGATACATAAATTCGTGTGACATAGGGTTCGTGTCTAGGTATTGCTTATGTTTATAAAGTCCCCGCAACGCAGGAATAGTTCATAGTGCGGCAGGAAAAGAGAGAATTCGATTATAAAAAATGTTTAGGATGGTTAAGCCGATTGTAATATAGTTTCACTGTAGCGGCACTGCTGACGCGTGAAGTGATCGATGATTGTCAGCCACGATGCGTAGTGGTTACTGTAACCAACTGCCACGCATGAGGTCGCGGGTTCGATTCCCGCACAAGTCAAACATTTGTGTGCATGAACATGGATATTTGTCTTGGTCTGAGTGTTTCTATGTATAATATGTATGTATTTACAAAAAAACAGTATATAATATATTATGTATATTTATCCATTGTCTAGTACCCATAGTACAAGCTCTGCTTAGTTTGGGCTAGATGGTGTTGTGTGTATGTGATAGAATAAATATACTACATTTTATATCTTAAAATATTTTCTTAAATTTTACACGATCTAAACCACGATTAAAGGTAGTCTCAAATATTCCTATAACTTCAAAACATTGTTATTTCTTTGAATTGCGGAGCTTTAATGACTTTCTGTGGCAAAACTCAAACAGCTGCAATGGACGACTTTATAATTAAGTACTTTCGGCGGCAAGGAGGAAAGGTACTCACTCTGGAAATAACCAATCGCAAACTTCACCGAGCCAAAGTTACTTAGCCCCTCGGGTCGTTAAAAATATAAATTGCGATTGAAATTAGGTTGCTGTAATGTATTGTAATATATTCATTAATTTTGTTATAGAATATTATCATAACTAATGTTATAAATGCGCAAGTGAGTTTGTTTGTTTGTTACGTTTTTACGCGTTAACTACTCGACTTATTATCATGAAATTTCGCATACATGTTATCAGGGCTACAGAAAAAGACAAAGGGTACATTTCATTTTTAAAAAAATCAACGGATTGTACTCCGGGAGTGCCGGCAGAAGTGAAAACTTGAATATTAACGTTGTGCATTTTTGATATTTTGGAATGGTTGGGGAATAATTTTGCACGAATTGCTTTAATTATCAGTATAAAAGTACTATCATTTATGTGGTAAAATACAATATACATTTATTGCGCTATCGTACACAAACATGACAATTCTCCCTCCGTCTTACGAATTTTCGATCAAGTCACGTGTCCTGACGCGAGTTTAACATTTTTTACCCATCACAAAAAAGTGCACAACGCCGCTAAAGAAGATTTCACTTCAAAAATACTGTTCCCGTAAAATATAAAATTGACAAAATCTACGTAGATTAACGCGAACGAAGCTGCGTGCAATATCTAGTTAAGTTTTATTTCTAGAAGTGCAACATTTGCTCAGGTTTTCATATCTGTTCAAATATGTTGATTCAAAATATTACTTTAAACCTATAATATGTTTATGTTTGTTAATTTATGTTATACATGTTTTGTCCCGTGTGGAGATCGAACACACACACACACGGAACACTAGCATTAACATGCTACTACCGCATATGTGTTGTCTCTATCTAGCGTCAAAAATGTATCACTAATAATAATACAAGTAGTCTGGCTTGTTAAGAACATTTTCTTTAGCTGAATCATCGAGTCGGCGATCATAGTCTAGATCCCTTGACCTAGTAACACACGAATACTTTCCATGACGTAAACATGTTACGTGCATTTCAGTAAGTGTGTGTTTTTAATGAGGAACGTACTTTACTCACACACAACTTTTGGCTGAGACTGTAGTTCTTTTAAAATTAATACTCATTGGTCTAAACATGGTCCGTTTTCATTTATACATTTGTTTGAGTTAACTTTTTTAGATGTAGATAGATAGAGGCTGTTTGGCCTCTTGAAATAAGTTTGCGCTCTTCTGCGTTTAATATTAAGTTTTTGAGATCGATGGTCGGGTCGGACAAATTGTAAAGGATATCATATTTTGAACATTTTAGCAACATACGTTTGATGACAGGAATGTCTTTAATCTCATTACATGTTCAATAGGCATAAATATGATGCATTAGAGATTTTATATACTTATTAGTATGATAACTAAAGTATACATATATACTACAATATTCTATAGTATACTATTTTACAGATATCATGCATAGCTGTTATGTTTTAATTTAGTAAGCATTTCTGTTGTTTTTCCTATTTATATTTCGTTGTTTTGGCTTTGATACTAATTATTACTTGACTAATTAAAGTTTGTTTATTTTCAACGAAATATAAGAGTAAATAAACAATGGATTTAGTCTTATCGTAGACTAAATAAGCCTTAAACATAGGCACAATTAAAACTAATCCATAGCGTGTTTTATAAACTAAACCTTAACTTATTGAATTTATTATACTAATGCAAAGTTTTGTGTTTGTCTTTGACAATAAAATTATAATGACACTGAAAGAAGTAACTGTATTTTGAGACAGGTATTCTTTAAACATTTTTGAAGTGAAAACTTCTTTAGGCGCGTTGAGCACTTCTTGGGTGAACAAAAATCATAGAACTGGCGTCATCGTCACGATTCCACGCTTTCCATTTTTGAATTATTTTAGATAGTTAACAATATTTCAGAAATGGTTCGTTCCACGTAAAAAATAACGAAATTTTGACCCCCTTAATAACCCTTAAGAGAGTATCAGAAATCCGATCCGCCCCTTTTAATTTTTTTTTGTTTTTAATGAAGTGTTTATGATCAAGGATTAAAGTTTTCACTTCTATCGGCAGTCCCCAAAGAGAGCCCCAAATTTTTTTATTTAAAGGTCATGCTTGTAATTGAATTTAACACCTAGACTTCACAGAATACATGACGATCACACAATTTTTGATTCGTATCAGGAATGAACTAGGAACGTTAACTGGATTGGCTGTTACCACTAAACCATTATTATATCCTATATTGCCTAGACAATTAATTTAATATAACCGAGAGCTTAATACGTACGTGAGTTTATATTCAAAACTATGTTATTATTTTAGCGGTCTGTGTGGCAGAGTAATTGTATACTACTAAATATACAATTTGAATTTAGTAATACTAATTGAGCTTATGTTCCTGCAGTGAGTATTTTTATAATTAACTAGATGTTCCCGCGGTTTTACCCTCGTTTATCGTTACTGCGCCACCCCTGTGGGTCGTAGCGTGATGTTTTATAGCCTATAGCCTTCCTCGATAAATAGGCTATCCAACACTATAAGAATTTTTTAAGTCGAACTAGTAGTTCCTGAGATTAGCGCGTTCAAACAAATAAACAAACTCTTCAGCTTTATAATATTAGTATAAATATAGGAATTAATTAATATGTAAATGTAGTTGTCCATTTGGTCTTAGCGAAACTGACGTTATATGTATTATATTATATGTATATTCCGACCGTTGCGTTCATGTATAATATCAATGAATATTATTCATTTTTGTTATCTTTTGTAGTTTTGGGCTTTAATGTATGTGGTGTTTTAGCCGTAGTTCACAAATTATGGTACGTTAGCCGTCTACAACTATACTTTGACCATAGCATATAATTTGGTATGTATTCATTGACTATTAGAATTAGAAGCTTTTATGAACAAATGAGAAAAGTTTTATAAATTACTTAGATAATTTCAACAACTTAACACAATTGTTAGACAAAGCTAATATTGTTTAAAGGCAAATACAGTCACTATTATGACTGTAATAAAGAAGTAAGGCAGTTCCAACAGGGATTAAATATAATGACCATCAAAAATACTAATTGCACAGCATAACGAGCAACTATATGCCTCAAATCACTGCATTCCGTCTTGGAAGGGTTAGGTTATGTACGGTTCCTTCTTAAACCCACCCAAAAATAGGAGCCCCGCGTAGCGGGGCGCCGTCGTCGGCTTAGTTTGATCTGTTTATAATTATATATTTTGCTGTGCAATTAGTATTTTTTTACTGTGCAGTTAGGTATATAAATATCAAATGATTTTCCAAGTTTAAAATACACGTTAATCTGTGAACCGTGCAATCTTTATTCAATTCCAGTTTTAAGTACAAATGTGTTTCAAGATATAATTGCAAACTCGTTTGAAGCTTTTAAGAAAAATAACGTTTGGTATTCGAACATGGTTGATTATTATTTTTGAGCTGGATGAAAGAAACTAACAGTGAGTAACGGTGTTAGTCAAATATAAATAAAATGTTAGAAAGAACAATCTTAAAATAGAAATGTCGCGCCTGGGCACTCTCCAATTTCACACACAACAAAAAAAGAACTTGTCACACATAATAATTGCCACTAATCGTCACTATGTCACTAACACTTAATTATAATTATAGCACACATTATTTTATTTAAAAAACTAATTAAAGATAAACGCCCGAACCAAAATATTGATATTAAAAATAATTAATAAAAAATATGTGTTTGACAGATTAACTTTTGGCGGGAAATGGTATCGATAATCTGTCTTAATTTTTTAAGAACCTTTGAATTGGTTACTTACTGTCGTGCGCGCGCCTAACGCAAAGATACTGCTTCTATTCAGCCCGCGTTGCGATCGCTAAATTCTAAAAAAAGATAGGGCCACTCATTCGTGTGAAGTGCGGGACTACATATCGGGACGTCATTGTAGTTTATTTTTTATGCTTGGTGTTAGCACGTCCACTTTCATTTTAAAATTCGAACTCTATGAATATTGTGTCATTCTAAATAGGTTATTGGTGCAATTTATTTGTACACAAGTAATAAAGACTTTTTAATGAATAATTATAGAGCTATGAAAAATATTTTACAACAATTACACAAACTTTTATTAGCTTACTAAAAATGATGAGTTAATAATTATAATCATTATTTGTGTCCGTTTGATTTGTGATAATCGTTTTTTTTTTTAAATTATCTTTTTCTATATCGCAGTGTTGACAAATTTATTTCTAGAAACTTCGTATAATCACAGACAGTCTGGATTTTATTGTAACTAATGCTTGTTTCATAAAATTAGAATTTGGGCCTCGTGTACATTATTTCCGCTTCATGGAAAGTCATTGGATGTCACTTTAATTATGTTCATTATAATATTTTATGTAATATATATATATTATTGTAATATATATATATTTTAATATTTTATGTAATATATAATAATTATGTTCATTATAATATTTTATATAATATCGCTTCATTTTGCAACATAAGTAAAGTCTTTATCTTGTTTCTATTATTGCTGCGTGCCACGCGTTCCTTACCGTGCTAAAGTAAATGTTTATATGTTTCTCTAATACTAATAATAATATTCTATCACATACACACTTCACCATCTAGCCCAAACTAAGCAGAGCTTGTACTATGGGTACTAGACAATGGATAAACATACATATATAATTTTTTTAATTTTAAATTTCTACATTTTATACATAGAAACACCCAGACCAAGATAAACATCCATGTTCATGCACACAAATGTTTGACTTGTGCGGGAATCGAACCCGCGACCTCAGGCGTGGCAGTCGGTTATACTAACCACTACGCCATCGAGGCCGACAAGATATTCTCTGATAGTTCTGTTGTTCAAGATCTGATTTTCTGTGCGTTATATGTATCATACAGACAGGTATTGATCCCTAGTATAATTTACAAAATATTAAAACTTTCGAGGCAAGATCCGTAAAGAAACTTCTGTAATCAATGTGTTGATGAAAATAATTAGGTTGTATGGATATTTTTTTTGGTTGCGCCCGCCATCGCTGGGTGTTGCGCAAACCTCCCCTAACATAATGAGGGACCTTATTTATCACTTTATGATTCTATTTCTGAAATCTTTTCTTAAAAAAATTTTCTATTTACATTATTTATCTATCATTTTTGATGCATGTATGGATATTGGTTTGGAAAAAAAACATACAATATAAGAAATGCTTCTTAAACGTGCAATCGATTTTCAGGACTTAGATACGTATCCAAGGTCAACTCGGCTTAATGATCTAGGTCTAGTTCAAGACTGCGAAATTAACCAGTAGTTATATCTATTACAAACTAGATTTTGCCCACGACTTCGCTCGCGTAAATGTAAGTTAGGTTAAGTTAAATTGGTAACAGTACTTTTTCTGGATCCACCCTGAGGTTTAACCTGGGGGTGAATCCAACAATCCAACTAACCGCAGGAATACAACACAATATTTATTTGTCTGGAATATTCTGTTTGCTAAATGTAATTTCCTAATCGGACACTTGCGGGTTTGAAGCAATATAAAAAAAAATCTTGGTCTTCAATAAAATGTATGACATTGTTTGAATAATAAAGAAAAGAACAATCGGTGGTTCAGCAGAATAAAGTCAGGCCATACTTTTGTCGACTACCGAGAACACTTCAGATGTGACATATTTAAAAACCAGTGAAAGTTCCACATACATGTGCCCAATTCAAGCATTGAAGTTCTGTCTTCATGATCGGCAAGTAAGCTTAAGCGTAAGCAGATCTAAATCACTGTAGTAGTATAGTATAGATATTACATATACATATACATATACATATCACAAATACAAATACATATTTGCCTCACGCCTATATTTTGGAAAAGGTTTGCAAAAATGTGATACATCTTCATTTCGCCAGGCATAGTGTCAGATTCTATAGCCAGGCTTAGCCTTAGCTGCTACTGAGAATTCTTCATCAATATGGTTCCTGATGAATACTCATCATCTATGTCTTCCATGATCACAACGTCTCTGGCAACAATTATCTTTTGTGACTATGGTTCAAACAGACGATAACCTTTGGTAATATCTGAATAACCAACACAGAAAACCCAATAACCCTTTGTCCGATTCGTGAATCCGAGAGAGCACAGCAGTCGCAATATCGTCTATAAGCATCAATAAATCCTTGAAACGGTTCGAAAAAGATGCACAATCGTTCAACGCTACTGCACAAAAATGTCAAACGGCCGACAGTTATAAATAGTTTGTTTATCCGGCTTGGCGCAAGATATATTCGAGAGCTGAAACAATACTATGAAGAAATATTGGCATGAAAATAACTTATGCAAGGAAAATGCAGTCTTTTACCGACAATGCTTATATCAGAAGTTTTAAATTGGCAAATCATTAGCAATTCTGAAGAGACAAACTCAACTATCAAACAGTTTTCGATTGACTTACCCGAAGTAGATTTGTCTTGTGTTTCGGAAAGATTTTATGCTATTGACAGGTGGACCCTACCCGAGGTGACCATCGAAGTAGTAGCCCACCTGATGGTAGACAGTTACCGCTGAGCATGGATTGAGCTGATTTGCTAAAATCAAAACAAATATCCACCCTGTCACCATAAAAGAAGGTACATTATAGTAACAAATTGGTGGTACCAACCAGTTGGTCTGCCATGAAAACGTTTACCCAAAATATTGGCCGAACAAAATTGTTTCTTTTAAAGTGTCGTTACTTCGTTGTTTCGACCAGTTTACTGTATACTATGTCCACTTGGATGGAGGGATTGAGAGAGGGGAGCGCCACCGTTCCGCACGACGCAGCCGACATGACCGATCCGCGTGATAGCCTACTGTTCGGGACTAGTGTTACGTAACCATTCTTACACTAGTGATAGGACAGGGATGAAGGACTATGATACTAATACCATGGATGTGATAGTAGTCTTTAGAGTAACCGGGTTCACATACCAGAGCTACAGCATTGGAGTCAGATAGGCCACAGTCAGGATAACCAATTGTAAAAGCCCATAGCCTTTGTTAAAAAATTGCTGTTATTTAGTAAAAGCACAACACAGAACAAGTTACAAAATTAACAATATTTTAAGCTTGGTGATTTAGAGTACCCGTGAATTTCTTGCCAGTTCTTCGCATAGGTTCTACGCCCTTGCTTTGCGGAAATTGAACTATGTTTATATGTATTCCCATTAATAAATGTACCGTACCTTTAACTTTTATAAGTGTCAGTTAATATTCTACATGAATAAACATATTTTTAAGTTGATAAATGAATTGACAAGTTATTATTGATAAATGAAACTGTTTGAATCCAGCATCCGCACTACATCGGTCAAAATACATACACAGCATGCATATATCTTCAGCAGTGGTTTATAACACCCACATTTGATTAGGGTTTGATATCCTACGTAATAAGGGCAAGCCTATTGCCTACTACAAGGCACACTACTAGCCTCCATTTTGCAATTTTTTTTTTGTACAACTGAGTTGGCATACAAACATACGGCTCACCTGATGGTAAGTGGTCACCGTAGCTTATGGCCGCCTGTAACATCAGAGGCATCACTTACGCGTTGCCGACCCTTTAGAAAAGGTAGAAGAGAAAAAGAACTCTCACTCACCGAACGAAACACAACAGTTGGAATACTGCTATTTCACGTCGATATTCTGTGAGAAGGTAGTCCTTCCCCAGTCGAGTCGGCCCATTCATGCTGAAATCAGAAATGCGAATGTCTTGATAGAAACATCCAGTAATACTTTGCCCTGAAATCGAAATTGAAACCTCATGCACAGCTGTCGCATTTACAACCACTGTATCACCTTACCAAATCCTACCTAAATAACTCAGATTGAATTTCTATTCATAAATGAGACTGGAATGTGCTATAAATCTATATTAAAATTCTCTAAGACGCAGAAATCACTATAATTGGCAAGCAAGACGGTAAATCGCAATAAGATGTTACACGCAGTTATAATTAGATCACAGGTGAAAACGGACATGCCCGTCAGCTAAAGGTTACTCCACACTTATACTAATCACAAGCGTCGTACGCACACGCTACAGATATGATTTATGTGTTGCAGATTCCTAAGTATATTGACATCAACAAACAAATATCATAGGCTGTAAAATGTGTGCTGAGTGGCTATTAAACAATAACCAAAGCTCCAATCTTTTTTTTTACCTGATGGTAAGTGGTCACCGTAGCCTATGGATGCCTGCAATACCAAAGGCATCACTTGCGCGTTGTCGACCATTTAGGAAAGGAAGTGGGAAGGAGAAGGAGCGGTAAGAGGGAAAGAGGGTGATTAGGCCTCCGGCACTCTCACTCACCGAACGAAACACAACAGTAGGAATACTGGTATTTCACGTCGATATTCTGTGAGAGGTTCCCCGGTCGAGCCGGCCCATTCATGCTGAAATCAGCGAGGCTCTACTACTGTCAAATATTATCTCAATATGAATCTATAATTGCCTAGATAGAATTACTTTAATCTTTTTGGTTCTCAATAATGTAGATTTTTGGATCCGATGGATACCCTACTTATCCTACTAACAATGTTGGATAAATGTAGAGGATAGAATAATTTGATCGAAGAGTCAGTGCAATGCAACCTGGCCGAAACGTCAAGCCTTTCAAAAATTTATGTAAATTGTGACCATGATTTATTTAGTACCCGTCTTTAGTTAAATAAATGCAACGTGAAAGTATAAAAATGAGGATAGTATTTTGCTAACATTTTTGTTTAGTTGCAAACTTCTGATTTTAATTACTACTGTCTCATTCAAGCTAATTTAGTATGAGTGCAATCCCAAGTCACGCTGAGACTTGGCTGTGTCTTTTCTAAAACATGTAAATTAATTATTAAAATCACTGCCTTGATGTGCCCAGCGGTGGTAAACGCGACTGTTTGCATAAGCAATTGTATTTATTTAGTGGGTCTAGCAGTGTCTAGGGTTTTTCTGACAACAAATTTCAAATAACTTCACGGAGTCGGGTATCTGAACGGCAATAAACTCGCGCCCTACTACGTGGAATTTCAAACCAAAACTGACGTAATGTGGGATTTACACAACTCGGCTTGCTTGTACGGAGATAGAGAGGTGTGATACTATGTATGTATGTAGTTATTAACCTCTGAGTCTTCTTCGAAGAGGTTAATGAAAACACTTTGTGGGTCTATGTGTCTGTCTGTTAGTGACAGGAATAGCTCTCGAACCACTGGACCGATTCACTTGTAACTTGGTGTGCAGACACCTTGGGGACATCCCTCGGTCGAGTTTGAATGTGGGCCCTGGGGATCAAAGGGCCCCTGAGATATAGAGGTCACATATTTTGAATGGCAAAATATTGACTTGTAACTTGGTGTGCAGACACCTCGGTCGAGTTTGAATATGGGCCCTGTGAGTCAAAAGACCCTGAGATATAGGGGTCATAAGGTCACATGAAGACGAAGAGGGTGAATCCTGGGTTTTTACACCCATCTCGTTAAAATATTTGTTATTCTACACGCGAGATTAAAGAAAATGAGAGAGCATAAGTATGTATATACTATTATCGTAATCCTCCTACTCAGCTCATGCGTTCGACCGAAATACAAAAATACTGCACGTCTGACATTGCACACTGCACGAGCAGAGCTATTCGCACGTGTTTACCTATTCACTGCCCACGCGTGGACATCGCATAATCTCATGATTATGACTTCAAGTGCATATTATTAGTGTACTAAAAATATTATGGCGAACTGAGTGTTGTGTGGTTTTGGTATTTAGATTTGTGGTTAAAAATAGCGTTGGAAATTTCTTGCTGCTAGTCATTCTGTAATATGACCTGGAGTAGCAGATGAATAATTAAATAGCTGACGTTTATTAAAAAAGAAAATACATGCTTAGAATATAAAGTGTAGGATAAACGGTTTTGGAATTTAGATTTGCTGCTTAAAAATGGCGTTCCAAAATTCTTACAGCGATTTATCAATGTGCATTTAATTTTTTTGCAACGCACGCTTGTGTGATTGCAGATATAAGCAGCAATGTATTAGATCGACGTTTTTGTAAACAAGGTTTTGAGTACCATGATATGCCTGAGCGAGAGCCTATTGTCACAGTAAATATATAAGCTTATATATTTACTGTGCTATTGTGATCTACCAAGTACATTTCTTGATGTTGTGCTGCTACGGACGATTTTTCAACAGTGAAACATTTAACGAACACGATTTATATATTAAACTTGACATCACAAAACCAATGAGGTATTATTTTTAGAAGAGCTTTGGTTGTCAATTTTCTGTATTTTTTTATCGGTATCTTCTTTTTTTTATCACATATACACAACACCATCTAGCCCAAACTAAGCAGAGCTTGTATTATGGGTACTAGACAATGGATAAACATACATATATACTTTTTTTTTGTAAATACATACATATTATACATAGAAACACCCATACCAAGACAATCATTCATGTTCATGCACACAAATGTTTGGCTTGTGCGGGAATCGAACCCGCGACTTTTTAAACTAACCACTACGCCATCGAGGCCGACAATATTATAATAATATTATAAAGCTGAAGAGTTTGTTTGTTTGTTTGAACGCGCTAATCTCAGGAACTACTGGTTCGAATTGAAAAATTATTTTGGTGTTGGATAGCTTATCGAGGAAGGCTATAGGTTATATAACATCACGCTACGACTCACGGGATCAGCGCAGTAATCATAAATGCGAGTGAAACCGCGGGCACATCTAGTCTCTCATATTAGGGAAGAGCTTTATTTTGCATCATAGTGGTTAAAAATATTTTATTTAAGTGACAACACGTTTCGAGTCTGAAACAACTAGGTACATGATTAAGATCCACACAATTGTCTGTCCCATGAGGGCGTCGAGCCTTGATCACTTCAAAGTACTACACCATCCGTGGAAACAATTTTGAGATTTGCCAACTTTTTCCGATACACAAATTTTTGTACGTGTAGTACACGCTGTTCGCACATTATCTCTTACCCAGTGGCAAAATATTTAATTAGGTCACCATAAAATAAATAAATAATTAACGGTATCGTTTTATGTGTAGGCGTCGATGGCGTAGTGGTTATTGTAACCGACTGCCACGCCTGAGATCGCAAGTTCGATTCCCGCACAAGTCAAACATTTCTGTGCATGAACATGGATGTTTGTCTTGGTCTGGATATTTCTATGTATAATATATATGTATTTACAAAAAAAAATTATATGTGTATGTTTATCCATTGTCTAGTATCCATAGTACAAGCTCTGCTTAGTTTGGGCTAGATGGTGTTGCGTGTATGTGATAGAATATTATATTATTATCTGTAGTAGGACACATGATTTAAGAAAACTAGTCTAAACACTCTCCTTATAAGAAATTAACGTTTTTATCTGATTTATTATTGTAAATCTGCTATGGTATCAATTTCTGAACCGACCGCGTCACCTGCCTCCTATAACACTTGACGATTGAATCAACAGCATTCTTATCCCGCTCCACTGAATTTATAAGCTTCTTACATCTAAATTCTAAAGCAACGGCAAATTTTGGCTGTGCAGAAATGAGAATTCCTGTAAAAGTATCATCTTTTTTTAAATTAGGTAAGGAGTGTTTTGGCTTGGCTGATAAAAGGAGCGGCGTGAAAATAAATATCAATCTATCTTTACAAGTTCTCATCACAGTTGATATAAATTAGTCATTGAATTTCAAATACTTTATACGGATTTTATCGCGTTGTTTATTTAACACTTTACTATATACCTAATTATTATTTTGAAAACTGTTACTCTACTACTACTACTACTATTAAACTTTACTAATTTTAAGGTAATTAAATTATTAAAACTATGTATTTGTATTTAAGTTTACACTTTCCCCCTAAATTATAAATTAGTCTTTATACATCTTTTTATTACAAGCCATCGCGCAACGTCAAAAAGCACTTACTAAATTTATTGTATTATGTAAATCAAATAATTACGTTGACGCAAATTTAAAATTCATAATTATTTAAAAGTAAACTAGATGCTAGACGTAAATCTGGCAGTACAGGATAATTGTTTAATGAAAGAAAAGGTATTTAAATGCAAGTTTGCGAGGACGTAAGCAATATGTCTACACTACACCTCCCCTTACTAATACCCGAATATAAATTGCTCCCTTATGTTGCCAGCTATCTTGAACCTATTTAGACAAAATAAACTTTTGTAATCTCTTTGGTAATAATGTACAAAATAAAACAAGCAACTACGCAGACACAATGAAAATAGCATTGTGTCTGCCCGCAGGGGCCTAGCGTTGGCTAAGAGATTAACAATATTAAATGCATATCGGAGACTAGCCAGTTGCGTAGGAGATATTATAGTACTCAGGCAAATGCGCAACTTAATTGCACACTCTGTTACCTAAAGGTTCATTTCCGTGCATCGTGACCGATCGCGACTGATTGCCGCCGCTCGCGTTTTATCGCGTGCAGCTGACGCGCGCGGCTGATGCGACAATAGTCACAGTATGAAAATGTATGGTGCCGATTCCGAGGTGTGCAACAGACGCGCGGCCGATGACTGACGTAGGCCGTACGTGTCTCAACATACTCAGTATTTTCGTGCATTTTACTGAGCAAGCATGTCTGAAAAAACTTGTCAGCGAGAGAAGATGAACCTCTGAAGCAGTGCTATGCAGAGAGATTAGGCGCAAGAAGAATTACTTTGAATGCTTATTGAGGCACAGAATAATATGTAAAGCCAAACAGTAAAACTTAGTCTGGCAATCAAACCTCATACACAACAGTAACATTAATCACCACTTTGCTAATCAACAACTTTATTTTTCAGCAAATCAATTTATATCTTTCCATTTTACTCATTCATCATCATAGTTTTCACACCAAAAACCACACGCTCCAAAATTTACATGACACTTCAAATTAACGTTCTGATATATCACATTTATCTACATTAACGTAATCGTATTTGATCTGAGTCCAAATCCATCCATCATGGCAGCATGAAGTCGCTCTCGTTCAAAACTTGATCGAAGTTTAATGTACTATACCTAATGTGAGCGCACAAGTTAAACAGTATGGAAAACGTATTACCAGTCTTAATAAGCTGATCTGGTGATTAGGATACTGATGTTGGAAGCAACAACTGGAAGTTTAAAGTAGTTTTATGTTGAAATAGTGGTGATTAATATAGTTTGTGATCATGTTTTAGTCATATTTTTGTATATATTATATATAGCTTTTGCCCGCGGCTTCACTCGCGTAAATTTAGGTTAGGTTGACACCCTAAACACTTAGCGGTATGAAATATATTTTAAGACCTATTCTCATACTTCTCTGACTTCAGCATGAATGGGCCGTGCCGGCTCGACCGGGGAAGGAATACCCTCTCACAGAACATCGACGTGAAATACTAGTATTTCTACTGTTGTGTTTCGTTCGATGAGTGAGAGGGCCGGAGGCCCAATCACCCTCTTTTTCCCTTCCCGCTCCATCTCCTTCTCACTTCCTTTTTCTTTCCTTAAGGGTCGGCAACGCGTAAGTGATGCCTCTGGTGTTACAGGCGTCCATAGGCTATGGTAACACTTACCATCAGGTGGACCGTATGCTTGTTTGCCACCTCAATAGTATGAAAAATAAAAAATATATGCATACTTACATAAAAAAAATTATAAAAATCGGTCGACCCGTTTGGAGGAGTGCAACCTCAAACACCGTGACACGAGTTTTTATATACGTAGATGATACGTTGTCTATTTTCTTTACGTGATTTATTTTTCTTAGCATTCATATTTTTGTTAGTAATGGCCTAATGTATTTAAAGCGGTGTTTGTTTGCCCTACATGTAGTTAAATGTTTAAAGACTACAGCTTTTTTAAACATCACGCGCTAGGAATAATTCTTGTACCACAGGGGACTTACAAACATTCAAACAAGAGATGTAAAGAACGCCTAGACTTGGAATAATTATTTGTGGATCACACAATTTTTGTCCCATATCGGATTTGAACTCACAACACGCCGCGTACTGCTATTTGCGAGGCAATTACTTAAGTCAAGAGTCAAAAATCATTTATTTACTTAGGTCACAAACCTATACCTACCACATAACACCTATGAACGTTAAAGGGGTTAGTGAGTTTGTTACATTTACTGAATTTACATTTATGTTAGTTGCAAGGTTCAGGCAAAAGGTTGAGCCTATGAGAAGATACCTGCAGGAAACTCAAGGCCACTCTTGTAAATTACCATCAAATTATAATTTCAGTATTTTACAACTCATTTATGTACCAGGTATTGCAGTCATTATGCCATATGTCACTGCCCATACAAAACTGAATTATAAAAATAAAGGATAAGTTAATAATATTAGGTAAAATCACTAAAACCTCCATGCAGTCCCTTGAAAGCACTACTAACCGGTTTTATTCAAAAAATTCGATACAATAATGATAGTAATCTTCCAAGCCTAAACGTATATTGTATTCGCTGACAGCTAAAAAAATAAAAAAAATAACATAGTATATTATTAAGTAAACATATTTTTACTAGATGTGCCCGCGGGTTCACCCGCGCTTATGATTACTGCGCCACTCCCGTGGGTCGTAGCGTGATGTTATGTAGCCTATAGCCTTCGATAATAAGCTATCCAACACTAAAATATTTTTTCAAATCGAACCAGTACTTCCTGAGATTAGCGCGTTCAACCAAACAAACAAACACACTCTTCAGCTTTATAATATTAGTATAGATTACAAAAAATAGATTTCATTTTTGGAATACTTATCTTATAAAAACCAGTGTGCCTTCTGGTCATTAAGGGCCTAAAGCAATGTTGCATAGCACGTTTGTCTGATATAATCACATTATTTTTGTAAAAAGGGACAATTTGGTCACAAAGTTTGCATAAAGACGTCCGCGATCAAAAAGATACGTCACCTTTTTACGAAGGGTTGTGAAGGACCGTGTTTGCGACTAAAACGGGAGACCATTCAGAAGTTGTCGAATTAAAAGGGCCAGGTCAGCGTTCGGATTAAATTTCGAGGGTTTGATGAAGGTAAATTTATACATTGCCACTGCTTTTTTGAGATTTGCTCTTAACGGTACACCTGCTTAATCCAAAGGGCAGGCACGAATTACCTTGCGTCGATAGCACGTACAGAAAAAGACTTACTCAAAGAAAATTTTGGATTGTTTTCTGGACACAGTTAGCGATGAAATGAGTATATATTGTGAACAATTAAACCGAAGAAAAGCTTGAGTTATATGAATAGTTTCGTGTATGCCTTCTTGGGTTCGATTCAGGGTCGAGCAAAGCATTATTGGGATTTTCAGTAAAAAATATTAGGAGCATCTTTAAGTTAAAATTGCGCCTAGCAAATGGCGATAAGCTCTTCACTATTATGTGGGACCTTAGCTGGAAAAATGTGAGGATAATAGGTAGGATAGTTAGGATTAGGATTAGGAAGTTAGGATTTTAATAATTTAAATAATTTAAATAGTTTCAAAATGTTCTAAAAGTAACTCTTTTTAGAATTGAACTGCAATCAAATCCGTGTAAAGTCGTTTAATTTCAATGTATAAATTTAAGGCTGTATTGTGTATGTCGTCTTATAACTTTAACTTACCATACAATATATAAACCAACAAAAAGTGAACGCTACATTAAGATTGCATGAGTCGCTGTCGTTCTATTCATGTATCTGACAACTAACAAGTCCCCAACTTAGCAAAGTACTTCTTAAACTTTAAGCCGGTAACTGGGGTTCTAACTATCCTCTACCATGTCTCACACCAGGAAAGACGAGATAAAAAGTAGGTACTTCTGAAACGAATAAGTTTTATAACAGTTTGTGAGAGCGTTTTAAGCCAAATTTCCATAGTGGAACCAATATTTGTACAAAATCGACAGAAGGTAGTATGTTTACACGACTCTCCGAATACAAATTGACTATCGAAATGTCGATGGAACTTCGCTCGACTATTTGAGGTAGTAATGGTTTTTAATGCTTCAAAAGTTTAGTTTAGAGGGAGGTGTTACTTAGGAAGAAAAATATGGTATGTGTGAATTGCTTTGAGAAGTAAAAGGGTAAATAGACATGAGTTTGATATTTTAGTAAAGGGGTTTTACGTGTAGCTTATATGTTTAACGAATGGACTAGAAATGCCATGGTTCTTGTTAAAAGTTTCCAATAGTTTTTAGAGTTCGAAAAAACTCTTATACAACAGCTACGTCCGTCCATCCGTCTGTCTGTTATACAACTTTCAACTCAAGACCCGTAAGAGCTATAGACTCGCGGTTAACGCCATTGGACTCAGCATAGTCGATATACCCCGAAATGACTATGACCTTTGACCTCTGACCACGTGATACCATTTTTTAGAACTTTAAGATTTACGGCAATTCATTGTCATTTATCACTTGTTACTACTGTTATTTTTACACAATTACAGTTCGATGCCCGGAGTAGTAGAGCCTCGCTGATTTCAGCATGAATGGGCCGGCTCGACCGGGGAAGTACTACCCTCTCACAGAATATCGACGTGAAATAGCAGTGTTCCTACTATTGTGTTTCGTTCGGTGAGTGAGAGTGCCGGAGGCCTAATCACCCTCTTTTCCTCTTCCCGCTCCTTCTCCTTCCCACTTCCTTTCCTAAAGGGTCGGCAACGCGCAAGTGATGCCTCTGGTGTTGCAGGCATCCATAGGCTACGGTGACCACTTACCATCAGGTGGGCCGTATGCTTATTTGCCAACTTAGTTGTATAAAAAAATATATTGTTTAGTTACTATATTTTTGGTAAGGCGAAAAGAAGACTATCTATTGCAATTATAATAAATGCATTGGCCGGCCCAGGAGGAGATGGCGAGACGAGCTCGATGCTCTTAAAAGGGATTGGCAACTCAGAACAAGCGATCGAGATAGATGGAAGTCGGAAGGGGAGGCCTTTGCGCAGCAGTGGGACGCCAATTAGGCTTATAATAATAATTTATCTTATGAATTTGCTGGATTAAAATCCTACGTATGTTTGGTTATTTAATGAATACACTGTGTAAATAATTCTAACATTAATTTACAAATTACAAAACCAAACACAAATGCAATATCACGAAATTACAAATGAAACATTGTTATATTTCTATTCCGTTTCAGTAACAGAATTTCCAAAGTAACATAAAAAGCATCACAGTAATAATATTTTATCCATGTCACGCTCATATTGAAAACAGCGTGTAATTTGTATAAAATCACAAAGTATTACCCCACATAGATATTCGGTGGGTAAAGGTAGAATCAAACGAATATTCAACGTGCTTACGGAAAATAGGAACTCTTGAGAAGCTTATACACTTGTTTATAATATAGACGGAGTAAAAAATAATAAGTATAAATATAATTGAAGTGAAAACTTCTTTAGCGGCGTTGTGCACTTTTTTGTGATGGGTAAAATATGTTAAACTCGCGTCAGGACATGTGACCTGCTCGAAAATTCTTAAGACGGAGGGAGAATTGTCATGTTGTGTACGATAGCGCAATAAATGAATATTGTATTTTCCCACATAAATTATAGTACTTTTATACTGATAATTAAAGCAATTTGTGAAAAATTATTCTCTAACCATTCCAAAATATCAAAAATGCACAACGTTAATATTCAAGTTTTCACTTCTGCCGGCACTCCCGGAGTGCAACCCATTTTTTTTGTGTAAATTTTGACTTAGTCACGTGGTAGAAAAGTCATCGTCTTGACTTAAATTTGCGGGCCGTGCAAAGTATTATTGAGTTGCAGTACCAGAACGGAGTCCGGTAAAGTGCGGATCAGGCTTGCTATTAAGTGGAACCTTAACCATAGTTGACAAAATTTAGTTTCAACCACTTCTACTTAGTCCATTTTCTTAAGTGAGTTTGTCAGTTACGCTTTCACGCCTTATCTACTCAACCGATCCTCATGAGATTTTACTTACACGTTGTCAGAGGTAAAAAAGAAAGGACATAGGGTACCTTTCATCCAGAAAAAAGTACTGTTACTATTTTATTTTTATATTTTTTTATACCACTAAGCTGACAAATAAGCATACGACCCACCTGATGGTAAGTGGTAACCGTAACCTATGGACGTCTTGCAGACGTCCATAGGTTACGGTTACCACCAGAGGCATCACTTGCGCGTTGTCGACCCTTTAAGAAAAGAGTTGGGAAGGAGAAGGAGCGGAAAGGGGGAAAAGGGGTGATTGGGTTTAACTCACCGAACGAAACACAATAGTCGGAATACTGATATTTCACGTCGATATTCTGTAAGAGTGTAGTCCTTCCCCGCTCGAGCTTGCCCAATCATGCTGAAATCATTGAGGCGCTTCTACTACTAAACTAACCTTATCTAAATTTACAAGAGCAAACCCGCGGGCAAAATTTTGTTTTTAAATTTGCATGTGTATTATGTATACGTATAGATTATACATTGAATTGTTTTTTATTTTCAGAAATTATTCCTCCCTTTTAGCATAATTTCTATAACACAGAAAGTATTATAACATGCAAACAACGGACACAAAAAATATGTCCAGTCGGCATATATGTGGTACGCAAAAACTTTTTCCATCTGATCGAACCCACACTCACATTACCTCGAGATCATTAAAGCCATTGGATTTGTATGGTCACCTCGCTATGCTGTATGTGCCATCATTGAAGGCAAACTTTTTATAAAAACAACGTAACTGCATCGTAGGTATAAGTCACAGTATTTAACTTCTCGTAACATGATTAAAACTGTATACCAAATGAAAGCCAGCGAGCAAGAGCGAAACTACAAGCGTAAATTCTTTAAAAAAGTAACTTGTTATAAAACTCGCGAGAGAATAGAGAAATACATTTGAACGTGCATTTATTGCACAAGTTGCGATAGATTAACAAAGTAGGACAATAAATTTATTGTCTATCCATTTAACAAGGATACCTTGGAGTGTGATACATTAGATTAGAATTACAGATGGAAACTTTACAACTCACACTGCGGAATTGTCTTACATTTAAAAATAGTTTCTTTGTTATCCGTCCTGTCCTTATCAAGACAGAATTAGAGGACGTCCTTTAAGAAAGTAACTGTCGTAAGTTGTACTGCTACATGCTGCAATAGAAATCAAATCGATTCTCGTAAAATAAGTATATCAATTGCTTAGTATCCGCACACCCCTGACGGCTGGGTTATTACTGAGTATTTGTAATGAAAACTTGTGACTAAATTATCAAAATTATCGCTGTCCATGTGTGTGTATGTGTGTGTGTGTGCGCTTGTGAGGGTGTGTGTGAGGATGTGTGTGTGTGTACACGGTGCGGTTGCTGACATATTTTGAAGACAAATTTGAAGGCCATTTTGTTCTTTAACAAGATATGATATTTGCAACAAGGTAGTATTTGAGAACAATGGATACCTATGCAAAATCTTGCGAAATAAATACAGGCGTGACAATACCGTCTACCCTTAATAGTTACTTAGGGCTCATGAAAATGTATATATTTTTTTTATTTACAAGATCCGAAGATACTGCTGAGATAGAGTTCCAGTATTGCCTTCTGGTAAATTTAAATTGTAACTTAAAATTTTCGGTTCTCCTGGCAAAACATTATTATTAGTGTCTTCAGATCTCGTATGGGAAAACACGGCCAACATATTTTCAGTAGTACCTTTAAAGAAACTGCTAAATTTGTTAACACAGTTATCACAATTCGAGAGAAAAATATTGTATAACTTTTCACATTAAGAATCTATTTTAATAAAGAATGGCCCACCAGAAATACATATTCAATATACTATAGAAGTTCTGTCAATTTTCAAACTATAGTAAAAAAGAAAGAAAGGTAGAAAATAATTTTATTTGTTCCACGCTTACAAGGTAACAGGAAACACAACCATGTTTAGGAACAAATAAGGTCCTGCGTCAGCAATGTAGCAGGATATCCACAACGCTGGTATTCTCGCAGAGCCTGCATGATTTCGGTGCATGTACTATAGTATATACGATGTAACAATAAACCATATAGTATATTGTTACATCATAATATATTAGGCTGGATGTTGGTATAATACAAAGTATTTTGTCTATACCAACATCCAGTGAAGCTAAACTTATTTATGATCAGCCTTGTACAAATATGATGGCTCTTAATTGTATGCAGTGTTTGAGTGTCTATTCCTGTTCATTTCATTTTATTTAGATATAAGTTATATGTGTATATCTAAGTTTAAGGCTTGATGGGACTGACATATCCTAAACAGATAAAAGTCCCTAAACATTAAAGATTTAAAAAAAAATAAAAAATAATAATATATACTACATAAAACACTTGATGTACGAAACAAGGAGAAAAGTATTTGTGCAAAGTTAACAAACTATGCTAAACGACCTATGTGCGTTGGAGTAAACAAGTCCTACTCGAGAAACTCATGCACAGAGTAAATTAAAACCGGGACGTAAATTAGAAGAGGCTCGCATCCAGCACTTGAGTGTAAAAAGCTAACTGATCGATACAACCTACAAAGTGTTAGACTAATTATACTCTACTCTACTATGTTACCTCCAACTAAACATATTTATGATCAGATTTGGATGCATAAGTCATTTTTGCTTAAGCTGCACAAATGGCGTACCTTATGCCTAGGAAAACACTATCATTACCACAACAAAAGGACATTAATCAAAATTAAAATTAAAATCTGTTTGTTTTTAATTATCAGAAAGATATTTACCGCACTACGTTTAACTCTTGTGTTGTGGCGGATTTTACAAACATTAAAACATTGGACTCAAGGAACACTCAGCCTCGAAACAACAATTTATGGACACTTAAACCATTATATCATACATGACGATTTAAATCGCTTTTTTTTTCTTTATTTATTTAGGAGCTTTAAGTCACAAATAAGACCATGTCAGCCCCATTGTAACCTAAACATAATTATTTAATCTTATTCTAAGATTCGATATTGTAATATCTTATGAGTTCATTAGTTTATATGCATCAAAAGTGGTATAATAGATGTTAGGTACATTTATTTTGTAGAACAATGATACATTTCGCACTTGCTAATTAAGGAGGTAATATCACCTCATTCTTCGCTGATTTAGTGTCCAGAAATACAAATAAAAGAAAAGAAAGAAAACATACTTTATTTCTAAAAACACGAAATCTTCCACAATATCATGTAAATATGTAAATGTTTTAAGAGAACACACATATTTAATAAACATTAATTAGAAGTGACAGCCCTGCGCCACAAATGCCACTTTTCTAATATGCCACCAGTACATAAACTTTGGTCACCCGCTTATGCTACGAAATTGCCATGAAGGTATAGATATACATTGTTTATCTATACCTTCATGGATGTCGTTATATAGCAGTTCACAATATGAGATATGCTACTTACACTACATCTAAACTACCTCAGACTTCATAGTACAATACAGTAAATACAAACCAAGACAACTAACCCACAGAAGAATTATTATATCCTTGTATAATCGTGCACCTGTCTAAAACCTTCTTTATACTAAGTCAGCGAATTTACAAAGGAAATTCTCGGTGCAACGAGTAACGTGCGTTTACTTTTGGGTGTTTAGAGCTCTACACATACGCTCCGGAATTAATATTTTCGGAACAAACATACACGATACACTTTTATGTTTGTTCGCGATGAAATTAACGCTGAATTACTTTTGTTGGCATTTGTACAAATATGTTTTGTTTTACTCTATTGGTTTGGTGCTATTATGGAGTGCTGGAGAGGTGAATAGGATATTATAAATTTAAGAATTTTAGTATAACTGGGATAATTCTAATGGTGCGTGCAAACTTTTAAGATTGAGAATGTTTTGTTTATTCTATTTAATGTAAATATTTGTTATTTTAAAGAACTAAGATATCCCAATTTGTAATTTAAACGGGTACAGACAGATAAGATAAACCACAGTAAGATTATTTAGAATATACCTTATTTTTATTCTGATGGCCGCAAAATAATCATGTCTTTAGTAAAATTTTAATGACGGCGCACTTTACAGGACCTCTGATAAATAATTATAATCTATTTTATTAGCACCATGCAGAAGATTGATTGCTGTCAAATAGAGTACAATTTGGGTTAGAAAAGAATTCTGCAGAATTCTGCAGAATTGTGACCCAAACTCTATATAGTATAAGATTATACTATACTTAAATAGGTTATAAAACCATACAACTAAATTTCGATACAAAAATAACCTATCATAAAATAAACAAAAATCTAGAAACAATAATTCAAACTTCGGTCAAACACTATGAACAATCGTACAATTTTCATTACGAAAACCATGGATACCATTGCAAGCAAAAATGACAAAAACATATACTAATCTTTATTAAATGTAGATATTTTATGAACATGTTAAATGTACCATGTAACGGAATATGTTCCACAGTCATGTTATAAATATGTTTAGGGAAATGGGATCGATTTGTTCCAAACAAATTTACAATGCAAAATTGGAAAGGGATCGAACGAAACCCTTCCGTAACGCAATCTAATAACGTACATTTGACGGAAGTCAGAAGTTACAGAAAGGATTACTTGCACGAAAAGTATTGAAAAGGTATTGGAAAATCGATTAGCGCGTTTTCCTTCGAGCTCTTATTAAACCGCTTTTGTAACTTTCAATCATGAAGCTTAAAATCATGATAGTGCCTAGAATCTTTACTAATATTATAATGTCAAAGTATTTTTGTTGGTTAACTCTGTTTTGTTGTCTTCTATCTGATCTATCTGATTTATTTGACAGAGAACGTTCATGAACTGAATAGTACCATAAGCGATTTTTTATCTTGAAGATATTACCAGATTCTTGTGGGATGGTTAACATTTCTTGGAATGAAGGGAGCAAACGCGACATTAAAATTAGTGCTATATGCTAATATAGAAGTTATATTATGTTATTTTTTTATTGTTTTTATGCTATCCACATATGACTACGCGCGCAAACTTACGTACGCACGAAAATAGACATATCGCCATACATACGCTCATATAAAAAGCGACTATTATTTACATATGATGTTATTTTTGTTAATCAAGTGATGAAAGAAATCAGTGATGTCACGCAATTTTCAGCAAATTTATTTGATGGACGAACAATTTACTAATATTTGATGTAAGGTTTAATCGTTTTAATAACTAACAATTACTAAAGTTTGTCATTCGAGACGAACGTATCATTCGAGTCATTTCTCGATAATGGCTCATTCAAGCTAGAAATTCTCGCTACGAACCATTAAGCGTGAACGTGCGGTTGTCAACTGTCTGCAATGTCTCTGGTATGACGCTGTAATTACTGAGTTGATTGTAGGTTTATATAATAGTGCAACTATACGTTTAGTTCGGCTTTAACCATATTTTAGGTCAATCGATCGGTGTGGTTGAAATTTGCCGAATAAATGGTTTGGTGGATGACTATTGCCAAAATATTAAGGGATAATGCGTCCCCTAAGTCAGGTATGTCAGTCTGTACGTATAAATAAATTCAAGACGTTCAGTACGGTCAAATATCTAGATCACTTATCTTTTTTAAAAGACCACGCCTGTACTAGGAATAATTCCTAAAACATATGGGACTTTCTCCTTCTTCTCCTTAGCCTTTATTATTCACAAGTCACTTGGGATCAGCTTTCTAGTCTAACCGGATTTAACTGGATATCAGTTTTTACACGGAGCGACTGCCATCAGACCTCCGCAACCCGAAGGCTAACGATACTCTAAAGCTAGATCAGTGTCAGGATATTAGAGGGCACTGACTTCCCAGTAAGGACTGCCATAGATGTTCATGGCAGCCGGGACCGATGGCCTAATGTGCTCTCCGAGGCACAGAGCAGGCGATAATTCTCAATCAATACGCACATAATTTGGAAAAGTCATATAATTTCCGAAAGTCAGAAGTGCGTGACGTGGGTGCGAACTCGAGACCCTCTGCATTGCAGTCTGTTGGTGTCACCACTGAGCTATCTATCGCTGCTGCATATGGGACTTTACAAACATTAAAAAACGGGCATAACTTGTAACTTGGTATGCAGACACCGTGGGGTCATACCTCGGTCGAGTTTGAATATGGGTCTTGTGGGTCAAAAGACCCTCGAGATATAAGGGTCATTTATTTTCATTACTTTTACATTTAAGACGAAGAGGTTGAATCCTGGGTTCTTACACCTATCTCGTTATTTAAGGACAAACCATAGTGACGTAAATACAAGGGGAAAACATAGAATTTGAATAAGCTACTCAAAAAATATTGATGCAATAGTTACTATAAATATTGGCGATGTATATATAAATAATGTTACCGATTTTCTTCATACAAAGCGTACTTCATATTATACCCCTATTATTATTCATAATTATAATTGTAGAAATGAAATAATAGTATGAGAATCCGGCAGGAGACGTATGTATATACAATTCAGTTTTGTTGTTTACGTTAACAGAGAAAAGAAAACAATGTAAGTGTTGCCCAAATAAATATTCAGCTTTCTGTTGTAGCAACGCTGATTATATTTTTTGCTGTGGCAAACTTTTCAGCAATTTACGTTTTATGGCGTTTTCGTGCATTTTATGCGTCTGGGTGTTTGAATAATTTTATGTAATGTTGACGTGCTGCAAGAAAGGTGATATGAAAGACATTAAATTATTTGTCTGGCATGCAGATTCATAGTGCTTTGTTTATATTTTGCGTGTGCACGTTTTTGTAAACAATATTAATATATTCTGCATTAGCATCGTGAATTGCAGCTTAGCAGTATTATAATTTACTTTTAAAACATTGCAAGGAGAATTCGTGTTATATTGTCTTACGTTAATAGCTTGAAATAAAACTACTTCATACAGATTTCATCGTTGTTTTTTTTAAAACCCTCTAGGTATTTCTTTTACGGATGCTTTTCTACTATTGTGTTATATGGCCTCCGTGACCACGGCTGCATAAATGCATGAAAGCGACTTAAACGTCGGAGAAAGTGTAACTTTTAATAGTTTGTTTTAAATATATATGAACGTTGTGTTGTTTTTTTAATAAACCGCGATAAAATCCGTAGTAGTACTTTAATTACAAAATATTTTTTTATTTTGTTACTTAAATAAGAATGAAAAAGTTGTCGTTGTGTTGCCAAGGTAGATCTTAGAATACTGCTACCCAGCAGACGTCAAAAAGCCTTGGAATCGTAGTTGTTTATTGGCAGTGATTTGCTATGCATAAAAGAGTGAAGATGCTGATGTGGATACCTTCTCTCCCCGAAGGGGTAGGTAGACGTGTGTTACACCCGTATTTGAGCAACTATGATTTCATATTCCATGTAGGTAATAGGAACCGACCCTAGTACCAGCATGGAGTCTAAAAATGTGTCAGGACCCAAAACCTCGTGAACAGAAGTTGAATTCCCTACCGAAGGATTTTTGTCCTGTATTTTTTTGACCATATGTTATGTTGCTACTACAAATGTATTGTGTCCTCATACAACTTTACCTTCGCGCCACGGAGGCAATCATATTTCATATTGTTATTGAATCATCCTACAACTCTCAAGGTGAGACAAATTTTTAAATTATAACAAATGTAAGACAATAGTCGTCCAATTTTAGCCTCACCTCAGATGACCGCTCATACCTCTTCTTATATCAGATCTTTTTAGATCATAGTTTGTAAATAAACAGCAAAAAGTTTTAAATTTAGAAATAGTTTTATGAAGGACGTTATGACTCTTGTACTAAAATTATTTTAGTATCTTAACGATTCTATATTTATTATCTGCCACGTGTAATTTAGCGCGTATCGCATACAAAGGTGATCTTATGTATATTAAAAAAACAAATGTTTATTGAAATTAAACTATTTTATACGGATTTTATTTCGTTGTTTATTTAACGCTTATTACATAATTCAGAAACTGTTACACTATCCATAACACTTTATTACATCATTTAGAAACTGTTACATAATCCTGGGTCAGATAAAACGTTATTGGCTTTGCAAATCGTTTGAATTTGCACCTTGGTACACGACATTGTAATACTTCTACCACAATTTTGTAATTAGCATGAACTACCGTGCGATATCTGAAATACGTTTTAATTCATTTAAATAAGTGATTTAGCTATTTTTTTTTATACTGCTAAGGTGGAAAGCAAGCATACGACACACCTGATGGTAAGTGGTCATCGTAGCATATGGCCGCCTGCAAAACCAGAGGCATCACTTGCGCGTTGCCGACTCTTTAGGAAAGGAGGAAGCGGGAAGGGGAAAGGAGGGGTATTGGGCCTCCTGCACTTACCGAATGAAACACAACAGCACTGCAAGAATACTGCAATTTCACGTCGATATTCAGTGAGAGGGTAATCCTTCCCCAGTCGAGCCGACCCATTCATACTGAAATCAGCGAGGCTCTACTACTATTTAAAACTAGGTAACGTTTCTGATGCTAGGGATCGAAATATTTGTATAAAAATGTTCCCAATGCGCACTCTATTTTTAAATCTTTTTGCATTATGTAAATAGTAAGCGTGAGGCTTTAGTAAATATTAATATTTCACAAAATAAAATAATAACTTATTTCATAGGAACAGGGAAGCTGTTAATTCTAAGTAAAAAAAAATTGGGGCAGTCTTTGGGGACTGCCGGTAGAAGTGAAAACTTTAATCCTTGATCATAAACACTTTTTCATAAATAAAAAATAAAGAGGCATGTCGGATTCCTGATACTGTCTTAGGCGTTATTAAGGGGATCAAAATTTCGTTACTTTTTGCGTAGGACGCACCATTTCTGAGATACCATTTCTGAGATATTGTTAATATTCTAAAATAATTTAAAAATGGAAACCGTGGATGCGTGACGATGCCGGGAGTTCTATGATTTTTGTTCACCCAAGAAGTGCTCAACGCGCCTAAAGAAGTTTTCACTTCAAAAATTGTAATAATAAGCGGTGTACAAGTTTAATATCACATTAACGATCCAGCAGAAAAGTTGGAGATTAACAAATGGCAATCACTGTGCCTGGTCATTAAGAAGCTTAGACCAGCAAAAGATTAACATTAAAAGCGTAACTAATGATGTTTAATTAACAGCTTCATAGCTTAGTAACGCTGGCAGCCATTTTAATTCACTCCTGTTTAATCATTAATTCTTATAGTTCAGTATCTAACAAGACAGTCTAGAAATACGACCGCATGGGTAGCGGTTAAAGGTTAAGCGCAAGTAAATAATTTACCTTTAGCATTATGCTGAGATAAGTGCCATTTTTGGTCTCGCACTGGCGGTATGATTAACTATATAAAATTGCTTATTCTTGTTTTATATTTTTATTTATGAATATCTAAAGTTTCTGTTCTTTTTTGTTTTTTTTATTTGTTTTATGCCAGTGCAGAGGACAAAATAAACGTTTTTCTTTCTTTCTTTCTTTCTTTACCTCGATGTCACACCGAGTGTCGTGTGTTTTTCGTGTGGTTTCTTCTTAAGACAAAAATATTGTATAAATCACAGACAGCAATTCGAAATCTGGGTGTTTATTTGTTTGTTAAGAAAGACTACTTCTATACTAGGCATAATGCTTGTGTCACGGAAGATCTTACAAACATTCAAAAAACGGACATATAAATCACCTAGGCTCGGAAAAATTATTGGTAGATCACAAAATTTTTGTCTTAAACCACTGCGCCATTCATTCAGTTCGGTATATTCGTTGCTTGTGTTTTTGTAGATCTCCCACAGTAACTAAAGTATATAATGAGATGGGTGTAAAAACTCAGGATTCAATATCTTCGTCTTAAATGTAAAAGTAATGAAAAGAAATGACCCCTATATCTCGGGGCTCTTTTGACCCACAGGGCCCATATTCAAACTTGACTGAGGTATGACCTCAAGGTGTCTGCACACCAAGTTACAAGTCAATCGGTCCAGTGGTTCCGGAGTTATGCCTGTCACTAACTCCAATCTGTCACTAACACACAGACCCACATAGTGTTTTCATTAACCTCTGAAGAAGACTCAGAGGTTAGTAATTTAGGTATATATTACAGCACCTTATTTATTTATTAGGGGTCTCTAACAAAGAATATACTTACACAAAGTTGCACTTATAGCAGACCACAACAAGCATATGTAACAATAAAGCTTAAAATAGAACATTTAAAGTACATTCAAAATAAGCGACACCTCACGATTAAAGATTATTTTTTATGCAGAAACATGGAATCTAGTTTCACTCTGCGGCATACTAATGTTTTTAATTTATAATGTGTCAACCTTGCTGGCTGATTTAAAATATTTTGTTTTGCTAAATGGTCTCCGTAACATAGGTGGCAGATGAAGCGCCTCTGGACGCTCTTTAAACGCTGTATATCTATATTATACACGTCAACATACGGATTCCATATGATTTAATCATAGACACTAAAAAGAATCAGGGATATCCTCATACATTTCATTTTCTTCAAACTCTCTCCCGTAATCTGCTTTCAATGGAAGCAAAATCAAAGGCATAAGCTTGTTTAATCTGAGAAATTATTTAATTTATGCGATAAACACCTACTACTTAAAAATATTACGTTACAGATTAACTAAGCGGTTAAGTCAGAATACGTATAACTATTTTAATTAATATACCCTGAAATACAATCGTTTTGTGTACCATAAAGGGTTTCTTATCAGTACAGTACATGTTACTAATATTAAATGTGAGACTTTATGAAGATGATTGGATAATTGTTACATGTTACATGTAATGTAGTAGAGCCTCGCTGATTTCAGCATGAATGGGGCCGGCTTAACCGGGGAAGGACTACCCACTCACAGGATATCGACGTGAAATAGCAGTATTCCTACTTTTGTGTTTCGTTCGGTGACTGAGAGTGCCGGAGGCCTAATCACCCTCGTTACCTCTTCCCGCTCCTTCTCCTTCCCACTTCCTTTCCTAAAGGGTCGGCAACGCGCAAGTGATGCCTCTGGTGTTTCAAGCGTCCATAGGCTACGGTCACCACTTACCATCAGGTGGACCGTATGCTTGTTTGCCACCTTAGTCGTATAAAAAAAAACTTATAAACAGCAGAATCGTGTTTATTTAATTTTCTTTAAAAAGACATCACCCGCACTAGGAATAATTCTTCTGTCGCGGGGACTTTACAAAAATTCCACTAACGGGCACAAAGAACACCAAAACTCGGAACAATTCATTAGCATCACACAATTTTGAAGTGAAAACTTCTTTAGCGGCGTTGTGCACTTTTTTGTGATGGGTAAAAAATTTTAAACTCGCGCCAGGACACGTGACCTGATCGAAAATTCGTAGGACGGAGGGAGAATTGTCAAACTCCCGTCAGGACACGTGACCTGATCGAAAATTCGTAAGACGGAGGGAGAATTGTCGTGTTTGTGTACGATAAAATAAATGAATATTGCACATAAATGATAGTACTTTTATTCTGATAATTAAAGCAATTCGTGCAAAATTATTCCCTATCCATTCCAAAATATCAAAAATGCACAACGTTAATATTTAAGTTTTCACTTCTGCACTCCCGGAGTGCAACCCGTTTTTATTTTGTCCCGAATCGAATCAAACTGCTGCAGCAGTAGTAAGACAACCATATAAATCACTACGTGATCAGTGTCAAAATAATAGTTTTCCTAAAACTTAGCCCTTAGCTATGCCATGTCCTGGAATAATACATACATACATACCGACGTATGTAGAAGAGCTTGTGAAAATGTTTAGAGATTTGTATGTTTGGTACTGAATTACGCATAAACCGCTGAATAGATATGAAAAGCACATATACGATGCACATATAGTATGTCCTAGATTACCACATATTTGTTGTTTCTTTCTAAGTTCCCATTGGCTTTCTGGTTGAAGCCGCAGGCGGAAACTAGTACTTTAAAAATATTTTTATTTTACCTCTATCTTTACTTAGGATAGAAATTATATCCTGTTTTCTATCTCCTCCAATACACATATTATAGTTAAATACGTTGTATCGCACAGTAATCGTTTCTGCGAAACTTTACAAGTTTCAATATTCGGTGTTACTTGTTTATTATAAGCAGTGTCTGAAAAAAATGAACGTTAAAACGTTTGACGATTTCAAACGATGTATATCTAGAGTAGGAACAATAATTGTGACTTACCCAATTTTCCGGGTTGGGTATGGTGTATAATAGGAACAGAGAGTGCACTTGTGTTTGCGCACATACTTGTGCACTATAATATCTCCTGCGCTGATGGCCATTCACCGTTAAGATTGGCCGCCGTGACCAAAATTCGGTCAGGAGGACTTTATAATGTAGGACCTACTGTATTGAGTAGACCCTATAGGGCTCGAACCCACTCGGCAGCACTTGCTGCGTCATAGTGACTACCTGAACCACTAAATCAACCGTGCATCTCAAATATTCTTAATAACTTATTTCAACTTAAATTTGATCGTGATAATGGCGAAAAATTTTCAAAACAGGAAGCCGTATCGTATGTTTACCGACTGAAAGTCAATCTTGCTTTCAATTTGAAGTTTAATATCCTGTTGTAACTTGAAGTAATAATGGGGTGTTGATGTAAACGTCAAAGATTCAAAAGTTCCCTTTGATGTTATTGGTTCGCAAAAGAGAACTCTGAAGTCAAATGATTTCGTATTTTTAATGATATGAACAAAGCACTTATATAAAGAAGCTTTGTATAAAACATTACTTATACTTGAACGATCTTTTGTTAAATATTCACTAATAGCATGGAGCTAGAAAATCTGAAGACCTCTTGGCTTATATTGATGACGTGGTAGTGTAAGCAATTATGAGACTGTCCTTGCTCGATTGACTTAAAATTTTCGTTTTTACACTATGGTTAAAGATTTAAATCAACCTTTCTGGGTCGTTTATTGTAATCCGACACACAATGCCATCGCATTTGAATTACAAATATATAGTATTCTCATACTCACTCATATTGAAAATTTTACACTATCGTTCAAATAAGCTTCTTAGTGTGGAAACTTTTTCGAGCAAAAAAGTATTTAATTACGAATAAGGCATTTTTTATAACAGCATAAGCAGGAATATCTTAGTGGGGAGACCAACAGACTGCAATACAGAGGGTCTCGGGTTCGAACTCACGTCGCGCACCTCTGACTTGCGAAAGTTATATGACTTTTCGAAATTACGTGCGTATTGATTGACCATTATCGACTGCTCCGTGCCTCGGAGAACACGTTAAGCCATCGGTCCCGGCTGCCATGAACATCTATGGCAGTCGTTATTAGGAAGACAGTGTCCTCTAGTATCCTGACACTGGTCTAGCCTTAGGGTATCGTTAGTCAGATGGCAGTCGCTCCGTGTAAAAACTGATATCTAGTCAAATCCTGTTACACTAGAAAGCCGACCCCAAGTGACTTGGGAATAATAAAGCCTAGGGAGAAGAGAAAATCTTATATTATATTTATATCCTATGTATATGACGTATTAGTGGAGTGAGCCGGTGCTTGTAACATAAAATACATTGAATTTAAAACATCGCTGTATTGTCGTTTATTTCATCGATATAATATAAATAATAGCTAAAAGCGTCAATAAACTAGGAATACTATTAGTTAACCAGCAGTATTTTCCGATACAGCGATATCGCTGTGTTTTAACCGCCAAATGTTGTCGCATCGATGAAATATGGCTAAAATGTGCATGTTTACAGATACATGTTTTCACTGCGCACGTTACTGTAATTCAAACGTTAGTTAGTAGTCTATGCTATCATTTTGACGAGGTACTAAATGTTCATTCGATAATGGCAAAAAGTGCCAGAATAATAAATAGCACGAGTTAAGGATGCTACCCTCATAGATATGTGCCTACTCAGACCTAAATAACCTATATACCAGGTAAAAGGGCTGACATAGCATTCTACATAACACGTGTAAGGCAGCGTGAGAAACTTAATGGAAAGTTCTAGAACAAATTATGCTGACTTTTACTTATAATACTTGTTACTGGAAACCCGTGTAAACATCGAATGTTCTAGAACAAATAATGCTGATTGTCACTTTACTCCCGGTTATATGAAACCCGTGGAACCGATTTTTTTTTATACAACTAAAGTGGCAAACAAGCATACGGTCCACCTGATGGTAAGTGGTCACCGTAGCCTATAGACGCCTGCAACACCAGAGGCATCACTTGCGCGTTGCCGACCCTTTAGGAAAGGAAGTGAGAAGGAGAAGGAGCGGTAAAGGGGTGATTGAGCCACCGGCACCCTCGCTCACCGAACGAAATACAACAGTACGAATACTGCTATTTCACGTCGATATTCTGTGAGAGGGTAGTCCTTCGCCGGTCGAGCCGGCCCATTCATGCTGAAATCAGCGAGGCTCTGCTACTATAAAATGTACTAAGTTTTTAATTTAATTTAGATTAATTCTGTTCTCGCCATCGATTCTGTAAGCAACTTGTTTTCCAAAAAAATATATTTTTTGGAAATTCGCTCTCATTAAACCTTGACTCACGCGTGAATATGCAATTGGATTTATGCATGTGTGCATACATAAATTCATACATATATTAGTCCAAAGATATACTTAAGCAGAAAATTAAATATACTACGTAGTGTCTTATGCGGAAATCTAAGGACAGCATAAACTTATGCCAAGCAACGAGGCAGGAACAGTTAGTTACTTAAGTCGATACTCCCTATGAGATCTCGATTAACTCTTATCTTTCAAAATTGTAGCAAACAAGATTTTGCCCGCGGCTTCGATTACATTAATGTTAGTTATGTAAATTTTCTGTCGCTCGAGAACAGAATGTTTTCCTGATTGTAAGGTGCCTTTTGTCCTTTTTGTACCCCTGAAAACGTGTATGCGAAATTCCATCATGATCGGCCAAGTAGTTAGGATGTGAAAGCGTAACAAAAAATTATAATATAAGTTAGGATTGTTAATATGGGTTGTAAAATATGTCATTTATATTTAATTGACGATTTAAGAGAGTGGCAGTGAGATTGCAGTCTTCTTTCATAGGACCCTTTGCCTGAACTTAGCAACTAAACTAAATTTGGCTTCAGTACCATACTAAACTCATTAACCGATAGATTTTGAAATTCACAAATGTTATTTTATGGCCTAAACGAACAAATGACTACTGACTTGACATAAAAGCTCAGCTACCTATAATATTCACCATCACACACATCACACACAACACCATCTAGCCCAAACTAAGCAGAGCTTGTACTATGGCTACTAGACAATGGATAAACATACATATATACTTTCTTTTTTGTAAATACATACATTTTATACATAGAAACACCCAGACCAAGATAAACATCCATGTTCATGCACACAAATGTTTGACTTGTGCGAGAATCGAATCCGCGACCTTAGCCGTGGCAGTCGATTACTAACTTTACAAAACAACAAATAGTATTACCACCCACTTATTGAACTCAAAGGTTAACTCTATACGAAATAAAGTACCTATTATTATCACAATATAGCAAACCTTTCTAATATTCCTGACAGCTACTCTCACTAAGCTAAGTAGGTATAACTGAAAGACTAGAGGTGGGTTCACCACAATAGTTAGGCGGAGTGGGAACTTATCTAAGATCTTATCGTATTTTGGGCACTTTAATCGAGTGATAATTTTGTTGTTGTAATAGACTTAAATATTGTACAAAAGTATGTGGTTTTTGTTCTTCTTTTTCGTGTGGTTAGCGGCCAACCAGTTGTCAAAAGTGGTTCAAGCCGCCCGTAGGCCTCTGACATGGCTTAACGACTACTGTCAATTTGACAACAACCGGGAATCGACTTTTTACGTGCCCTCCGAAGCACGGAGACGCTCATATGAAATACCACTAAGCGGTCACACATCTATAGACTGACCGTACCCAACGTTGCTTAACCTCGCTAATCGTTTACCGATCAGTGAGTGCAACTGGCTATGAGTGCTTCAGTATGTGGTTAATCCTATGAAAAAAAGACTGCAATCTCACTGCTACTCTTTTTAATCGCCAATTTAATATACTTGCAATATTTTATAACTCATATCAATAATCCTAACTAATATTATAAATGCCAGTGTGAGTTTGTCTGTTACGCATTCACGCCTTAACTACTCGACATATCATCATGGAATTTCGCATACACGTTGCCAGGAGTACAAAGGACGAAAGGTATCTAACATTCAGGAAAAAATACTGTTAGTGTACACTACATTAATACGAAAAACTTTATTTCGACAGTCACAAATATGAATTTCAAAATACCGATTTTCATAATTCCGAATAGTTCAAAATTCCTAATATAACAGCTCTGATTTAATCCTATATTTATATAATTCCTAACGTTTACAGTTACTATTCCCAAAATACCGAGTTTCAATAGATTGAATAACAAAAAGTCCGACTTAATGGTTAGTTTAAACTATTAAGATTTAACTTAACACTTTCCGTAACGTCTCGGTGCCTCGTTGCTCATGACTATATCCCCGTAGGGATAGGTACAGGTATATAATCTTTGCCGACACTTATATACACTATAATCTTTGTAAACACTTTGCCAACTTTGGTTCTAGCTTCCATATAATAAAGAGCGAACGTATATCCCTACGCATTTTAAGACTCCGTACTGCCATTGAGATCTTCTTGACAAAAAATTATTAATTCTTTACTCGCCCCGGCAATCTAACCCGGGGTCACATTCACAGCAGTCACATTGTAACGTTATAGTTGGTCTAACCCGCTTTAGAGGCGTGGTTGACCCAGGAATGAACTAAGTGGAGACAATTAAAATATTATTCAACACGATTTAAAGGTTATACTTCTGGTAAACACTTGTATCGACTAGATGTTAAGTAGTATATCAGAGCGTGGTTCGTGGAAGGCTATGTTACGTGGTCTGGATAGCTCCAAAGACCACTTAACTTAGACAGCGCAGCGCAGCGGAAGGAGCCAGCATCTGGGCGCGGTCTTGCGTATATATATACGCACCGCCGCTACCGCCGGGCAGAAGGGGGAAGAGGGGCGCCACCACCACATCGACTCGCGCGCAGCCGTCATGGCGCGAACGATCCCCGTGACAACATACCCTTGGTAAGTTACATTGCACGCTACTCGAGCTGGCGCTACGCAAATAGCGTGCAATCCATGTACTAGCATGGATTATATGTATGGCCTCAACCTATGAATGTTATTTGTGTGCTAAATTCTAGCTTTAACCACTTTGTTCTCTTACAAGCTTTATTTTTCTTTTTGTTTTTATATTGCTCGTCAAAATTACGACACTTCACCTGATGGTAAGCAATCATGTGGTCTAAGAGCAGTGGCCTCCACACCGTCCTCATAGCAGCCGAGGCGTCTCTACTTTGACGATATGAGGAGGTGCTTTTTCACGCCTCGCTTAAGGGACACAGGATAAAAGGAAGAACGAAACATGTGCCTTAGCAGAGAATTCCATGCCTTGAACGTTCGGCAGAGGTATGAGGACCCAAACTTGTTGGGTGACTCTTGTTAGTATTGCTAAACGTATGTATTCATAATAGAAAGAAGAAGCTTTCTTACCTGATAATCTTATAAGCTACCTGCTCAAACATTGGTATGGTTTATATAAAGATCGATGAACTAATAACATCGAAATCGGCCTATTATCTCTATCCCATTCTATCTGTAGGAGTTGGATGCAACAGAAAGTTTGTCTAACACAAACAATGGCCAGTGTGGACACACGACTATTCAAGCAGTCCGCTTCCGTTTGAAATTCCACTGCGCTCTTTATAAAGACTCTTTGAGATCAAAGTTAGGATACGTAAACTATGGAGTTTTGATTTTGTATCTTTTTTTACATTACTTTGGTAAAAAACATTTATATTAAAAGATTTTTCTGGAATCGAAGCAGTTTGTATTGATATACAATTTTTATTTTAGGATTTATTGCAGTATATTTTAAAGTAACTACTAAACTCTTTTTAAATCTATAAACATTTTTACTTTCTCCGATGTTCCAGTTGATGTTCAATTTCTTCAAAATTCGCTGATTTTTAAAATACGCAATCAAATCTTTATAAAGAAGTTACTTCCATGTACCACAGAGGTCTGGGTTGGCATGTTAGTATACAGATGATAGCACAGCAGATATTCTGTATGTTGCCGATCTTGAAAAAGTGGGCAATAGGCCGCTTCACCTCTTTGCCTAACATTGCCAGATTAAACCAGCGCCTTTGGTGTATTACGTGTGACTATTGGCTCTAAATTATATAGCTGACTGACAAACGGTTGTGTTTAATTTGCGACGCAATGTCCTATTATTCTTATCTTATGTTTAATGTGTAAATCCCAAATCATAAAACTGTTCTCAACTCCAAAGCCAAACTAGTCAGTACATCAACGACGAGCTCCGTTCCTTTTAGCTCTGAAGTTAGATTTTATTGAACTTTCCATAAAGGTAAGTATAAAAAGTCGGAAGCAATGCACGCGGACTTAAGAAGAACTTGCTGTTTTCCTTTAAAATAGACCATTTAGCGTGATGCCTTTAGCTTGAACTTATAAATGAAGAGCGCCCAAGCTACATCTTATTCATTCTTAAGAAACTTAGTTAGAGTTTCTACTTTGTTAAGAAAGTGTAGATAAGCTGCATCGAGGAGATTTGGAGCGAAAATAGATTCGTCTCGTTTGCGTCTTTTACAAAGTTATCTATCGGATTGTAACTTTGAGGTTTTAATTACAATTTAGCTTTATTCGTATACGTACAGTGAACTATATATTATTCATTATTATATTACACGTGCAAACTGTAGTTTGTTTTTTAAATTTGATATTGATACATAAGACTAGCCTTATAATAATATAGTTTGAAGAAAAGAACGAATTATATTTAGTAACGTTACGAAGCCGAACCTCAGGACCAATGGCTTTGGATCTACTGGCGTTGGACCTGTTTTTCGAGGCACGGACGTGTGTGATACAGCAAGCTTGCCGCCGCCAACTCCAGGCTGCTATTAAGAATGTCTTGTCAGAAATAATAGATTTCTTTATATTTATCTTTCTACAACTTTTTATCTTTCGAACCAGAGACCTCATGCCTCAGTTGGATAAACTACAACTACGTCACCGAGGACGTTACTTAAATATAATATTAAAAAACGTAGCCTACATGTCATCAGGTGGTTCTTTGTACAAAAATATGAAGTTAAGTGTGCTTTTGACTTTGCTTACATGTCTCATAAATTTTCCAATAGTATTCTAATTACTTCTTCTTGATAAATAGTTTTGACACTTTATAAATTCTTTAGATTTTGTTTCACTTTATTATACAGGTTGTCCTGTAATTAACAGATAACCTTAAAATATCTTATAGGAGAACGGATGGCCGTTCAAAAAAATATGAAAAAAATCTATCCTAACTACTACCTGAGATGTGATTTTTTTTAATTACCCTATTTAACTTTCTTGTACACTACCATTAATGAATGAATTTCATCAGTTTTTTGTTGTTTTATTATTAAACACTAATTTTGCTAGTAGATAGACAGTTAAAAGTATGACTAGCCATTGCACTTTTTTTTTCATAATTTTTTTTTCTGAACGGCCATCAGTTCTACTATAAGACATTTCAAAGTTATCCATTAATTACGGGACAACCTGTATGTAATGATTATGTACCAAAATGTTATTACTTCAAACCTGTCACAAGTCACGCCAATTACATCATTTTTAAAATAATTACAATTAGGTACTGCGACATAGAATTTGGATGACAAAAGACCAAAATTTATCCAAATTCATCTTGCTCTAATAAAATAAATAAATGGCAAAAAATTTTATTCTACATTCCAATTCAATACAGAATGAAATGGTGCAAATGCAAAATCCTCGAAGCCCTAGCTATTCAAACTAGAACCGGATTTGTGCGATTTAAAACAGAGTCTATCCGGTAAATACTGGACTGTGCCGACTGCCGGATACAATTCCGTCGCCATTTTGCCCGGGATTAGGTGACGCGAGCCGGCGAAATAGCTGCGTTAACTTCCACTAAAGTTTCTAATTATAATTTTCATTTTGTCGTAATATCATTTTATGTTCATGACATGCCTGTATTCAGGTTAGGCAAAGATGTATAATACTGTTACATTTTGCTATGAACTTTTATAAATAAACTATTAACCACATTGAATGGCTAATTAATGTGGTGTTAAAATTAAACTTATGTCAAGTGACTTGATTGGTTGTTGCCAATTACTGCAGCTGACGTTCGATTGACGGTCTGATAAATAATCTGTATTGATCTGCCTTCCAGAAACCAAGTGTAAGCTTTTGTATTGCCTTGACAATTAATTATTTTAACGTGAACTTTAAAATCATTGTACCTAAGCGAACATAAGCAAATCGAACTGTCTAACGGTTAACATGAATATTCAATATTAATCAAAATCTTTTTATATATTTTTTTAAATATGAAGAGGACCTTTATTCTAAATATATAGATTTTAGATAAGATTTATTACTAATTTGGACTGTTAAACATCTAAATTATCTTTAGATTACATAGGGCTCGGTATATATGTATAGCAACGAGATGAACAAGGACTGCACTATCCATGCAACTAAATATTGACGTATATTTTGCCTTGCTGTCAAATGAAAGTAATTTCAGACGTAGACCTTTTGAATTTTGTTCTGATTTAAGATCCCAATGTCCAAAAATACGCAAACGACAAGTATCAGTACCGCGTCTAGGAGTATTTTGTATTACTTATTTTAATGTCAGCAAAGTCCTCCATGACATAACAATGCTAGCCAGGGCAGAATCTGTAAAAAATATATATTATATTTATTATTAAGATTTAAGAGTTTTTTTATTAAATTTTATTTAAAAGCTTAAGGACTTACCATAGCCGTTTATTTAAAATGTATAACCTCTTCTACTGTAGTTATTGTATTTTGCTCGATATGTAAGAGTTTCAGATTCTCAAATACCTACTTCTCCCATTACTTTCTGAATAGAATCGGTAAACTGCGAGTAACACATCCAGTATCTCACGCTGTCCTAGGCTACAGTAACCACTTACCATCGAGGGGTCTGCATGCTTGTTTGCTGCCTAGAATAAAAACACAAAAATATGTAATCGCCAAATTATAGTCAGCGATCACCAACTTACGCCAACACCCTCAGACCAACAAAACATCCATTTAAGAAGATAAATGGAATAATGTATGTGAGTTGCTTAAATTGTCTCGTGTTTGATTTGGAGGATCAAATATGGAGACCCAAATGAAGAGGCTCAATGTTGACTGATTAATTCATTCCTCATTATACGCGTTAACGTACGCTCAATCCAAACATCTTTGTAATTATCTTGCCAAGTCTAATATTTGCGCAATGATTAGTAATGGTGGTTTATTGCTAATTGTTTGATATCGGTTGACTTTGTATTATATACATACGCATTCTCACGCCTCTAGTATTACGCCCACATTTTGCCAGCTACAGATTTACGGTCTTTCAAATAAAGGAAAAATAATAAATTAAAGGCAAAGGTTTTATTTATTAGTTTAGTATACTGTATTTATTAGTTATGAATTTTAAGTATTTTATTTATTTTATGCTAGAAGGCGAGCCTATTGCCTTCGTACTGGACTTTCGTACTGTTTTCAGACTCATGCAGCTTCTGAAAACTTCTTGACAAAATATTTAATAATATTTTTCTAAATATCACATCTTAAACTATTTTTCGCAAATTTTCATTTGGCAAACAAAACATTTGTCAAAACAACTTATCGCAATTTATCAGTTAGCAAATTCTTTTTTGGCAAATGACAATATTTACAAATAATTACTTGATCATGTTTCATTCCAGCATAATATACTCTACCCAAAAAGTAATTCTTCCGGCCTTATGGCCCCAGACCTCACCGCCCTGCTTTCGAACCACAGCTCGAAATAGCTCCTATTTCTCTATTATTATTTTATATATTTCTAACCTATCCGAGTCCGATTGCTCTGAATAATATTTGCCAAAATAAAAAGTTTGCTTGATAAACATTTGATTTAATTGACAAAGTAAAATTATGCCAAATGGTAATTGGACTAATTGAATAAAATGCGAAATAAACATTTTCTAAATACCTATTCATTTGGTAAATGAAACTACGGCGATAAGTTTTTTGGAAAGTAAAATTTTATCAAAAATATTTTGCCCAAAGGGCAGAACACCTAATTCGCTCATCCCGGGAATCAACCCCGAAACCATGAGGTTGTGGCCTAAGCCTTAGTAAAAATGTGTATATAAATATCTTTTCAGATATGCGCTTGAAATTGACGCTGCGAACCACACCGGAAAATAGTACTGTGGGGAACTGATGACAACTTAAAACATTGTGCCATTCCTGCAACCTACTGTGGTAGATTTAGTAAGGTAAGTTTGTCTTATTTATTAATTAACGGCTACAAATAAATTTCTAGATAAATACAAAAATAAATTCATCGACTAACTTTAAAAGCATTGAAACATTGAAGACTTGCCTTGTCTTATACAATTCATCTTCCTCTTCTACAGAAATAAACAAACTTTCTAAAGGGTTCGAGATAAAACAAACCGGAGTTGAATCAGTTGCTAATTACCCATTGTCTTCGGAATAATTGACAATAATACTAATTTAGGCCTGTCATTGGGAGACTGTTTCAACTTCCTTTGAATCTATTTTCAAGGTGAAAATGTAATGGAAAATTTATTACGTGAAACCTTTGAGTGCCTTGTCTGTTTGTTTTAGTAATCATTGTCTGATGTAATGTTACAGAGATTTGTGTAGTCAACTTGGCATTGTACGTAGAGTGTTATGGATTCGGTTACCACAAGGAAAAATAAAAGCATGTAACAATAAGATGTGGTCATAATTTAAGATCGCCACTCTGTGACGTAATGAAAAAAGCTTAATATTTTATGAAAAATGTAGCTTTGTAAAGCGGTAAAATATAATATTATTTTTTTTTTTAATATGACCTTGATTTATAAAAAACGAAACGGTATCAATGAAATCATGCATTAATTCCACTTTCTCGCTAAAAACGAATAGGTATATTATTTTGAGCTGCTATTTTATTTTGGAAATATTTTTGAGAAGCTTGTCGTTTTGGGCTGAATGCATTTTTTGGTTCCAAAAAGACACATAATTATGTAAATACAGTCATGGTTGCATCAATTGTCGTTTCCTACGCAGATAAAATATTCAGGCAATCAAAATATAGACTTCAAAATGTTGATATAGTAAATTAATTGATATACATTTAATTTAACTTTAAAAGACTTATAATATTAATTATTTATTTTATTTTATTAACAGTGTATTTACATTATAAATGAAATTGTAAATTAATTGGAAGTAATGGTATTTACCATCATCGATAGCCCGACTAAAAAAATTTGGGAACTAAATTTATGATATTAATATGCAAATATAATATATGTGTTACAAATACACATTGAAAACATAGTTTATCAAGAAAAAGTAAATTTTAATTAATAAAAAGAAATATCCATCCTAAAAATATATTTTTGCTCATATTGCTGTACCACTTTCGTAGGACAAAAGAAAAATCTGTAGTTGGTTGCTCCAGATTTCAGCAAAAATTCCGAAAAGGTATTTTGTAGAATATCTTATATTCTCATATAAAGTATATTGATAAAGTAATTGAGGCAGCGGCACTGGAAGGCGTTGCCTGTAGGATAAAGTCTTCAGGGATTTTGTGTCAGAAAATTCTGTAGCAATTTTATAAAGTTCTACTTCTATAAACATAATTTACTATCAGCCGCTCGCAGCTACGCTCTCGTGCTACGTGTATCGAAAATATGATTTAAAATATACATAGCGCTATCTAGTGCAACGCCACCTAGTGTAGTGTTATCATTAGTACTTTAGTGGTGTTTAATATACATATACTAGCGGTCGCCTGGTGGTCAAAATTTGAACTAAATTCCTAAGCTTGCTACTTTGTTTTCTGTTTTTCTCTATTACATATAAATAAGGTATGGTAACCATAGTTACAAAGAATTGTATGACGTCAGTACGACGAACAATGTCGAAATACTACGAACGTGATTCGACTGCGTGAGTCAAATGCATGGTTGTGTGCATGTAGTGTTTTTTCATTAATTTAATGTATTTCTAATGCATATTTTATAGAAATATTAGGATTCGCCGCTCCTTCTCCATATAAACTTTAACTGTGCCAAATTTTATAATCTTCCGTCCGCGCAATTTTCGTAAAAAGGGATACAAAGTTTTTTCACTTATTAATATATCGATTTTTTTATAGTAAACGATGTTAATATGTTTTGTTCCACATACATATTATGTTTAGATAGTCTCCCCATAAACATGGCTGCTGAAAAGCAACCGAAACGATGGAGAAAAAGTAAACTTAAATCTAAATAATAATAATTTCAATAGCTTAAATTTACATTTAAGCTATTGAAATTATGTTATACTTTGTACTTATTTACAAAGTAACTAGCAACAGTTACGTAATAATAGTGTTTTAAAAATAAACAACGTGGTAAAATTCGAATAGAGTAGTTTAATTTTAATATACATAATATGCTTATTTTTTAACTGCCTCCGTAGCGCAGTGGTTGTGAATGCGACTGCTGTTCATGAGGTCTCAAGTTCGAATCCAGGGTCGGGCCAGCAAAAAGTTATCAGGTTTTCTGTTAAGAATTCTCAATAGCAGCTCGGAGTTAGGAAGTCGGTATTAGATACCCCCGTGCCTCGGGAAGCACGTAAAGTCATTGGTCCTGCGCCTGATCTCCCTCCGGTCGTGTCGGAATACCGTCCCATCGGATCATGAGAGTAAGGGAACAGAGAGTGCTCTTGTGTTTGCGCACACGCTTGTGCACTATAATATCTCCTGCGCAGATGGCTAGTCTCCGTTAAGATTGGCCCCCGCGACCGAAATTCGGTCTGGAGGACATTATGCTTATTTATAAATACCATGTTTCGTATTTCGTTGTTATTTATTTATTTATTTATATAATCATCACTTACAACTATTATTATGACATACAATGACATTAAAAATATTGAATAGATTTTTAAGAGCGTTTCCTGTTTGGCAGCTCAGGTTTTAATTTAAAACTATGCCACGTTTCATATCATTCAGGTCAGTTGAACTTAAAATATGTTATGATGCATAGTAATACCCACGATCCATCACATAAGACGTACGCTACGGGTCGAACTGTAGTCTGTAAACCACAGGGACTAAATCATAGACAAAGACAAATTACAAGTGACGCGTACACCTTCCTAACACAATTACAAACATGCATAGCCTATATCCCCGATGAAGTAGACAGCGGTGAATTATTACACTCACATTTTTCCAAGCATGGGTTGCCGTAATGCCGTCCACCGAACACTGTAACGTTATACTTTGTCAAGCACGTCTTAGGGACATGGTTGGCTATGGAATCTATTCAAATTAAAAAGTAATCAAACCCCATTAAAAGGTTTATGTTTCTACTAGCTTTTGCCCGCGGCTTCGCTCGCGTTATTTTAGAATTTGACAATCAATTCGGGTTGTACTCTGCTTGTAATAATATAATTCAATCATTATTCGAAAGACACGTAGCGCCATATATTATCATAAGAACGTTATTATTATTTTCCTCGGCAACAGTAATTTTTTTTTGGGATGAAATGTAGCCTATGTCCGTTTCTGTACAGCTGACAACGTATATACAAAATTTCAGAATGATCGGTTCAGTTGTTTAGCCGTGAAAAGGTAACAAACAAATAATCAAACAAACTCATTTTTCCTTTTATAATATTAAGTTAGGATTAGGATCAAGATTTACAACTTGGTGTAGAACAACAGAATTACTAGATAAAATATCAACAGGTCGTGGTTCTTATAGGCTCACTACGTGGTCTTGAGGCTTGAAAGACTACTTAACTTCGTCGTCAGCACGGCAGGTAGAAGCGGGGGCGGCACCAGGGCGTTTTCAGCTTATATAGCGGTCGGCCACCGCTCGGAAGGAGGGATAGAGAGAGGGGAGCGCAATCGTCCCGCACGATGCAGCCGCTAGCACGACCGGCCCGCGTGATAACACAATACCAGACTTCAAGCTGCAAGTTAAAAAAATTCAACACGGAGATCCTATAATATTATGCCTGATCGGAAATCAAACCCGATACTTCATGTTCAGCAGTAGCATATTATTATACTATCGCTGCGCTACCAAGTCTTTAACACAATTATTTACACAAATATCTAATATAAACAGTACGTTCTATTCAAAATTTGAATTATTGTAATTGCTCAGAATTAGTTCACTGGCCCATCGAGGTCAGATTCTAAACTTATAATCGACGCTGTAACAATTAATTAATTATAACTAAAATTTATTAGTATGGCGCCGTAAATTTCAGTTGCCATTAAATATGCATAGCTTCATTACACGTAATTTATACTAAGTGATCATTATTTAGGGGTATGTTTATGTTTAGTAAAATTTACGCGAAAATTATGCGTCAGCGTGTATGGGTATTAGTTTATTATTCACTGACAATAATATCCATGACTTTGAATGGAGGCAATCGGTTTCCGTTTAGTTAAGCGAAAGGTGTGTTGTGAGTGAGCAGAAATGAAAAGATTCTTATTATAGTATTTTAGTATTTGTTTTTATTTTTCTAGTTTTTATTATTGCTTTGCTTGTTCTTTTTCATGAATAAGGAATAGTGTGATTAGAGAGAGATGCGGCATGAAAGTGGATATAGTGACAAAATAGAAAAGGGTATGTTAAGCTGGTTTGGACATGTAGAAAGAATGGACGAGGAAAGACTGACTAAGAAAGTTTATAAGGCTAATGTGAATGGAACAGTCGCAAGAGGAAAACCTAGGCGAACGTTTCTCGATCAGATCGGAAGCGTTCTGGACAAAACCCAGGTTAAGAATTCCTTGAACCGACGGGCGTGTATGAGGAATGTGATGAAAGTGAATGAAGCCAAAGAAGTGTGTCAGGATCGTAGCAAATAGAAATCCGTAGTCTCTGCCTACCCCTCTGGGAAACAAGCGTGAATCTATGTAATCTATGTATTGCTTCATGTTTTGGGTGTGCTCTTCTGTGTACCAAAATAAATCATTTTTCTTTCTATTAGCTTACTTTTGGCTTCCAAAATGTTAAACGTTGTGTGATGAAGGGCTTTTAGTGTTTGAAAGGAGACTAATATGCTATAGAGACAAATACGGAAAGAGACACATCAAATACGACGTTGGCGTGACGTTCTCGTCGAAAGCAAGTTCTATTAGAACTTAAATTTTTCTCTTTTTGATACTTTGCTGGCAGCCATACTAGTTGTCCAACTGACACTGAATAATAATAACAACGATTTTATTTCGCGTGGCATAGACGCATAGATAAATACCTTATAGACTAAAATACATACAATTTATATAACTTACTAGGTTCTGCTCGCGGCTTCGCTCGCGTAAAAGTAGGTAACGGCACTATTTATTAAATAAAATATAGCTATGTTACTCGGTGACAATGTAGCTTACTAATGGTGAAAGAATTTTTATAACACAGATATTTTTCAATTGTAATCAAAAACTTATGTACCAATTTTCATACTGCTAAGACCAGAAATGAGAAAATGTTGTTACAAACTTTACCCCCATTTATCCCTCTAGGGGGGAGTTTTGTCCATTCCACTTACATAGATCATTTTTGTTTGTAATCAGGACCCAATATACCAATTTTCATGCTTCTAAATCCAGAAATGAGAAAATTTCCATACAAACTTTACCCCCCCATTTTACCTTTTTAGGAAGAGTTTTGTCCTTTTTACCTACACAGGTCATTTTCAATTATAATCAATAACTTGTATACCTATTTTTATACTTATAAGTCCAGAAACGAGCGAATTCCATATAAATTTCACCTCCCTATTTCACCCCCTTAGGGATGGAATTTCAAAAATACCTTTCTTAATATACCCTTACAAATTAAAACACACATGCTCTCCAAATTTCAAGTTCCTACGACCAGCAGTTTAGGCTGTGCGTTGTCTCTAAGTCAGTCAGTCAGGACATCTTCCTTTACATATATATAGATTAACTATGTTAGTAATGCGTCATTTGTTCATGTGGTACTTGTCCGCGGAAGCGATGGAACACCACACCCTTCGGCCAAAAGTCCTTCTTCATAAATATACATAGAAAGGAAGTTGGGACTCGCACCACGAACGCCTTGAAGTTGACGTTGCGACGTGACTCCAGCAGCTGCACTCTTGGCATGTACTTAGAGCTACGCTTATAGAAATGTACACGTCTGATCTGAGACATTACGCCGGTTCGATATCGGGTTTGCAAAATGTTATTCAGTTTCCTGTTACAAAACTTTCAATAGTGGTACGTATTTGAAAATACAATTATCTAGAGATAGAATCGGAAGTTATATCTTCATACGTAATTCTGCAAATAGAAACATTTTCTGCATTGAACAAAAATCTTCGAATTTAAAGAATCAACAAACATTTATTCCAACCGAATTTGGAATCCTATATACAATCTCTTAGAGCTAAAGGAGACTACTTTGAGCTTTGGCGATCAGCCATTTTGCGAGTTTTCATGTTGTCGGGTCCGATCGTGACCTCACAATCGTGCATTTTAGCACTGGCATTGCATTTTGATGAGTATTTGTTAGTTTTACGAATTGGGTCGCTGCATTTAGTTTCAGATAAGCAACTTAATGGGCAAAAACGTTTATAAAGTGTTTATTTATGTCCCTGGTCAGTAATTAATGCTGTCTGAGTTAGTTAATTTTTAAATCACAAATTAAAAGTGGATACATGAACTTTAGATTTGCCAGACATACTACAAATTATATTATGTATAAAATTAATTATATAAAATGTTATAAGTAATATACGCATTCTTAAGCATATTCTTCAAAAAATGAAAGTAAAAAAAAGAAAGAAAGTAGAAAGAACGAGAATAGGAAGAAAATTAAAATAAAGGGAATAAAAAAGAAAGAAAGAAGAAAGAAAGAAGAAAGAAAGAAAAAGAAAGAAAGTATATTATTGGAATTAATCATTATATTTTAATTTTAGATATGCGCCTTCTTATTTATTTTTTGTTTAATTTACACCAATCACAATTTTGTATTCAATCTTTGTACACCATAATTACAATTTATGTATGTATTGGCAAAACATGTGCCTTAGCATTTTGAATGTTACATATTTACAATAGCTAACCCGTGCAACTTCATCTGCTTCACATAAGACAATTTTCCCCGTTTTTGAAACATTTTTCATTGCTGCTACGCTCCTATTGATTGTAGCGTGATGTGATATAGCCCATAGCCTTCCTCGATAAATGGGCTATCCAACACTAAAAGAATTTTTCAATTAGAACCAGTAGTTCCTGAGATTAGCGTGTTCACACAAACTCTTCAGCTTTATTATATTAGTATGGATTATAATCCCTATATGTTGTTTCAATGAATTAATACGATTAAATGATCGCTATAGATATTAAAAACGGAAATAAATTTTTGAACAACACTGAATATTTTTCTTGCACTTCAATATACAAAAATATATTAAACGGACTTTAGTTTCTTACTCCAGCTTAGTTTTCTAGACTAACACTTCAAGAAGTCATGATTACAATGCAAATACGATTTTCTATGACTTTCTAATTAATTTAATAGAATTAACTCGTATTTACAACATATAACATAATCTATATATTAATACGTGAAGCGAAAACTTTGGATCCCTTTTTACGAAAATTGGACGGACGGAGGAGTATGAAATTTTGCACACTTATAGTTTATACAGAGAAGAAGTGACGAATGCTAATATTTATATAAAATATGTATAATAAATACATTAAATTAATGAAAAAAGACTACACGCACACAACCATGCATTGACATACGCAGTCGAAGCACGTAACTATGGTTACATATTATATCAATATACGAGTATAATGACATGACATAATATACATATATATATCAGTTGGTCGAATTTCGAGCACTAGGCGACTGCTAGTATATAAAAACATTCATCTGGCACACTAACAGTGTCTTAATGTTCACACGTCTAGTTATCTTTTATCAGCCTTTTATAATAGATATAATAGTTTAAAAAATAACAATCTACGGATCCTTTTAAGGAAGATAACTAAGCGTCAGCTTCCTTAATGGCTACAATGAAATTATCCGCGCGATTAACCAAAAGAAAAAGTTCTTCAATAAACTCTTATTACTGCATACCCCATTAATTTAACTGTCGTTTTTAATCTTCCAGTTAAAAATCATCCGAATTTTAATATAAATGAGAAGCAAACTTATTATAATAAGAAAAAGACTTTGCAGGAAGACTCATCTGTTGTTCCAAGACTTCTTTATTTTTAATCCTTTGTCACTTCACAAAAGAAAGGTACAGCCTTAAAAAATAAACGTAAAACAAAATTCTGAGCTGCCAGCATCTTGCTTCAACCGAGTTTTTTAATCAGTCCTTTTTATTTTCCTGATGTTCGTAGTTATGACTACATAAATCAATTTACTTTAGTGATTGTAGTTGGCATAAAGTGTGTGATATACAAAACTTTAAGAGCTCTATAGCTGCAAGACACTTTAGCGTACTTGATGGTCATATTATATACAACACAGCCAATAAAGTATGTAGCATTTACGAACTAACAAGACATCAATGTAGAAAAAAAGTAACGGATTGGCTGTTAGGCAAAGGCTATGAACAAAACTGAAAATTTACTAAATATATCAATATTATGATACGCACAAAGGACACAAACACCCACACTCAGCACACATACACAAAACACACACACACACACACACACACACACACACAACACACACATACTCACACCACACACACACAGTCATAAGTGTCAACCCAATATTTATTTAGTTGTTTTCTTAGATTTTGTTTTTATTATTATTTTATATTCTTTATTTTCTTTTTGTAATTTATTTGGATACATCAATGTACGTACCTAAATTAATACCAAACTGTTAAGAAACCTGAAAGTGGGGCCTGGTATCCATAACACAAGTTAGATCTTACCTTGGGTACCAGTGTTCAATAATTACTGTAACTTACATATTTGTGTTTATAATAAAATTTCATTTCGTTTCAAAATGTCATTATCTACCCGGTCAGATTTTCAGCCTCCTAACCGAACTAAAAGGGAGTACTCATCGCCTTTGAAAAATGCAAATTTTTCGAAAAATGCTGTAGAAAGAGAAAAGTCAGGCTAATAAATAAATCATATACAATATGAATATGATTATTGATTGTAGTCATTCTAAGGAACGAAACACAAGTAATAAAAACCATACCAAGCATACCATATATTATGGATCTGATAGTCTGCAATGGTCTGCAAGATGTTTTGAAGTTCGTGACTCAATTACGCGTAAATCGATACAAGATTTGATTGCATCTGATAAAGAAATTGATAGATCAAATCCGAGATTTACATACTTTTAATGCCAGCATAGGTAACGCGACCAAAGCGAATGCACAGAAACTAGCCACCCAAAAACGGTAAAATTCTGTAAATAAGTGTACTCGATATCCTAACTAATATTATAAAAGCGAAAATGAGTTTGTTTGTTTGTTACCTTTTCACGCCTAAACCACTGAACCGATCATCCTGAAATTTTGCATATACGTTGATAGCTGTACAGAAACGGACATAGCCTACCGTTCATCCCGAGAAAAATTACTGTTCCCGAGGAAAACAATAATAACGTTCTTATAATAATAGATGGCGCCACGTGTCTTTCGAATCATGATTGAATTATATTTTATTATACAAGCAGAGTACAACCCGAATTGATTGTCAAATTCTAAATTAACGCGAGCGAAGCTGCGGGCAAAAGCTAGTAATATATAATATGGTACATCAATACAATTGTTTTATTTTATACTTTCTGCCATGTGCGGTGGAAGGGTGTGATAAATAGAAGTTAAATTAAAGTTAAAAGTATTTAATGTTTCTGAATAAAAAATCTCAAGCCCAAAGCGTTTTAATGCACTCACGCATATAAAAATAATAACTTGCCATAGAAAAGTAGTCAAGACTTTACCTTGCATGTTATTTACTGATCAATCAATATAAGAGATATTTAGATAGAACTAGTTTCTATCAATCGGAAACAGTACTTTTTCATGGATAAAAAGTACTATCTTTTTTGTACCCTTGACTCCGTGTATACGAAATTTTATGATGATCGGTCGAGTAGTTACGGCGTGAGAGCGTAACAAACAATCTCACTTTTCCATTTATAATATTAGTAAGGACTCTACTCTTTTAGTAAAAATATCACATGTGATGCTTAAACTAGACCAAACTAAAACAACACATGATAGAAGTTATAGTCTACTTCGAATACAAACTGCTGTCGGTACCACAGCTACGTCGCGTCGCTGCAAGCTTCAACGTCATATATTATTTAAATTAACTTGAGGAGCCACTATCAAAAGATCGTCACACAACAACAGCTTTTAACGACGTGAAAACTAAATCACGGACGAAAGCTACGAAATTTGTAACAGCGTTAGTTTCGGTATAAGTTTTTAACTACAGGTATTATTTCGGAACGAGTTTAGCAGTCACTATGTAAAATTATACCTGTATTAGATTTTGCTCGCGTTAATCTAGATTTATAAATTTATATTCCGTTGGTATTAGCACTATTTACTAGATGCATGGTATCCTATGTTCTATTCTGTATTCCTGACAACGAGTAGCTAAAATTTCATGATGATTGGTTGTTTAGTTGAAAACGTAACAAATAAACTCACGTTCATGACTCTGCCTGTGAAAGATTTCCTCATGACGCTCGGCGTTGTATTGTACAGATAGACCATAGCAAAAATCTGTTCAAATTGTACGACAAAAACTCCAAGCAAAAGATTACAAGCCAAAAATCCATAGTGTTCCTGTAATCGAATCGTCGACTGCCAGGATGTTTCAAATCGGCTAGTCCCCTTGGCGCTACGTAGAGATGTGGCCTCACTATGCATGTTCTATCGCTTTTACTATGGGAGTTCTTCGAGGAATTGTTCGGACTGAACCCTGCCGCCTCTTTTCGCCATCCTCCTACGCGACAGCATTTTCATCCCCATGATTTAGATGGTTAGCAGTCCACAACTGTGCGTTATTCCAGAAATTTTCTGCCTTGCACAATAAAACTGTGGTATAAACCGTACCTGCGGTATTTCCGGACCAAAACGACCTTCAAACCTTCAAGAAAAGAGCGTACTCCTTTTTAAAAGGTCGGCAACGCACTTGTGACTCCTCTTGTGTTACGGGTGTCCATGCGCGGCGGTAATCGCTTACCATCAAGCGATCCGTTTGCTCGTTTGCCTCCTATCCCATAAAAAAAATTTAATATATTTATATTGCAAACGAATTTTGTGGTGTAAATGTAAGACTATGTTGAACGTCGAATATCTCGTTATTTTAATGTTCAGTTGTTTCAAATGTATTTGAATAAAGTACCTATGGAACGTTATTTGAATACCTAAAGTTTATTTTTATACGTTAACCACATAATATATACATACATATGTATAATACACTCAATTTCATTTTGTTTCACGTCCAAAGAAGAAAACCTATACCAAACTCGAATGTATAAAGAGGTATAGATTTCATCCGACGGCACTTGTTAATTCTGCATCTTGCTTTCAATGAAAGTGTCTTTTGTAACGCGATACGTGCTGACTGCTTTGTTCAGCTTACTTTTAAACAGATCCAATTTAAACTCGTTGGTATTTTTCAATGTTGTAAGTTGCTTGTGCAGTTTTGTAATAAGTTGTCTTATGTATAAAGTTATATAACTTCGTATGTCCCATAGCATATCGCACTCTTAATAAAACAGCGACTTAACTCAAACTTTGGAAGTAAGGCAATTTTAACTCTAATTGTGTGACTATAAATTGTACTATTATATTTGTACTAAGTAATTACAACAGAGTTTAAATTTGTTTAATCCATAATACTCAGATAATACTCAGATAAGTCTCTGTTGTACTATAAGTGCGATATTATGATTGTAAGCGACGGTGAGGCACCGAGGTGCGTACCCGGGTTGAACGTATTATTGGATTGCTTATCAGGGCATTTTCTGTAAAGGAATATTTTCTGGGCCGATGTAAATTCTTTTTATGTATGTTGAAAATATGGCTTATACATTTAGGATACGATGATGTAGAAAATTTACTACAAATTGTGATATAAAATGAAAGTTGCAACTTAGACTCAAACATCATATAAACACCAAACACACACACACACACACACACACACACACACTCACACGAAAGCGCGCACAATCATACAATCATAAATACACATTTGTTCATATATTCCTTCATAAACACACACATGCGCGCACTCTAATAAATCAGCTTGTAACTATTTAGGTTTAAATTGTCTTTGGGAAGGAACTGACTCCCAACATACAGCTCACGTTAGTTTGGGAATCAGGGCTGCATAATTATTATTTTTATTCACCTTGCTGTTACAAATAAATAATAATTATTATTATTATTGTTGTTGTTTTTGAAAAGATCTTTTGAAAATGTACAAGGTAAATTAGAAATTTAAAAGAAATTAATTGCAATTTTTTGAACAGGCCAACGTCTATGGGGTCACCTAGTATATCATAAAATGCAACACCACAAACCCTTTTTCAGTTCACGAACTTTTACATCCACGAATATAAACTTCTACAACGACCACTACAGTATCAAAAAAGCAATGTTGAATCGATGAAACTGGACGTGTCCGTAGTAATCAATTAGAGAATTTTTCTGCGTTGGAGCCGTGTGAGCATGAATAAAATATGCGACAACGCCACACCGCGCACCGGTGCCAAATAAATGGAGCTTGGAAGCTTTCGTTTTGTGCTATGGACAAGTATTATTAAAACATACATAGATTCACGCCTGTTTCCCAGAGGGATAGGCAGAGACTACAGATTTCCATTTGCTACGATCCTGACACACTTCTCTGGCTTCATTCACTTTCATCACATTCCTCATACACGCCCGTCGGTTCAAGGAGCTCTTAACCTGGCCTTTGTCCAGAACACCTCCGATCTGATCGAGAAACGTTCGCCTAGGTTTTCCTCTTGCGACTGTTCCATTTACACTAGCCTTATAAACTTTCTTAGTCAGTCTTTCCTCGTCCATTCTTTCTACATATCCATTTGTTATTAAAAATGTAACAAAATAATTTTGTATGTTTTATGAGTGTTTGTCTATTATGCAGCGATCCTGAATATGACTGCTGAAGGTGTCAAGTTTAATTCTGGAGTCGAGTAATTGGATTATTCTGTCAATGATTTTTCAGTAGCAGTAGTGTGTCCAGTAGATGAGAATTTGCTCGCCTTGTATTACGTGGAGCTCATCAGTCTATTATTTTTAGCTTACCTATAAAGCTGACATAACTAACAAGCGATGGCAAGATATAGTCTGCACTACACAATCATGCTCAAAACATATTTTTACAAATAGATTTTTTGCATTTCTAGGGCCATTTTTGTACAATAGATTAAATAGAGAATTAAGCATTTATAAATTAACTCATTTTAGCTTAATTTATACTTATATTCAAACTCTGTCATTTGACCAAACCGAGCAGTTACTTGCAATCTTTAAATAAAATTTGCTAATTGAGTTTTAAAGTAGAATATTAAACTTATTTTAATTGTTTTTTTATAAAAGTTATTATAATGTAAATTTATTTATACTGATAATAGTATGTAAGCAGTTTGTCGCTCGAAACACAGGCTTAACCTAGTTCGTGCAAATATCTACAAGTTTGTTATTGTTAAGATGCAATTGTAAAACTAAGAATTTATAGGTACTAAAATAAAAAAAATATTATTAAAATTACATTTTATTCGGACCTGAGGTCGCATGCACACCCAAAGTCAGTCACTTACGCACAAAGGCTTAATTATAGGCTGACAATCAAATTACAAACTATTACTTTGGCTTCAAATCATAGCTGGCGAAATGAGGTTGTAATACACCACTGCTTACTCTTTTAGGGATATAAGCATCAGACAATGTATATTTTCCAGATACAGACTTAGGTATTATTTCCTATATCTTTAATTTTAACGTAATACATATGGAAGCAGCCTTTAAAACCTAGAATATGTACATATTCTATTCCAAAACGTTAATAACCACCTCACAGAGAAATAGAATTCGAATTGAGAAAATCACGCGGTGGTTTCCTCCTAATTGTAAGCGTTCTTCCCCACCTGTTACACAACAAATTGCCTATAATTTGGAAAATTTCTAGAACAATGATGTACTAGCATGATTGCTTTGCTTCTAACCTATTGGAGCGATTTTGACAAAATTAAATGAGGTGTGTTGACGCGTCTCAGTGGCCTCTTCAAACGCTCCATTGGTTCAAACACTGAGAGAGAATTATTATACATACATACATACATATCTACTAAGTTAGGCACGCTAGCGTTTCTTATTTCGTGTAAGTTAAATATAGATGAAAGCTAAGACAAAACTGTAGCTATAAAATTACTGAACCATGTTTAAAGATGGGGTTTGACCTAGGAACGCACGCTTAATGAAGACCGCTTAGTTACCAAAGACTAAGTTTCAAGTCCATGTAGTCTTAAATATAGCGTGTGTGTTAAAAGTCAATTATATTCATGAAGTAATGATTCTGGTATAAAAAGAAATGGTAATATTACTGTCGGGCTCGATGGTGTAGTGGTTAGTGTATCCGACTGCCGCGCCTGAGGTCGCGGGTTCGATTCCCGCACAAGTCAAACATTTGTGTGCATTAACATGGATGTTTGTCTTGGTTTGGGTGTTTCTATGTATAATATGTATGTATTTAAAATAAAAGTATATGTGTATGTTTATCCATTGTCTAGTACCCATAGTACAAGCTCTGCTTAGTTTGGGCTAGATGGTGTTGTGTTTATGTGATAGAATATTAATATATATTATTATTATGTTTCTCTTATCACAGGGATTTTCTAACATATTATATTAGAAAATACCTTTAGGAGGCTTACACGGAGACAGGTCCAACGTGAAGAGGCCCTTCGAGAGTTTTAATCAAAGGTGGGATGCAATAGCGACAGCGGCACTAGCCGCAGCAGGCGTAAGACTTTTGCTACGTATGGATTCTATTATATATGCTATGGGTATAGGTGTTTGGTGGACTGGTATATTGGTAACTATGGATGAAAAACGGCGTCTGCTCTGAATAATCTAATAGCATCAATGCAATGGGCAGACGGTGACTCGCCTACTCACTAGATGGGCCCCTTGAATAGCCACCATAGGCATACATGCCAGCAGCAGAGAGCAACACCGGTGCGAGCGGCTAGGTGTGTCGAGCGGTGCGGCGCCGGTTTCACCATCACGGGTCTCGTGACAACGGAGACCCGGGGCGGGTTTCCCCGTACTTATGCCCTTGAAAATGACACTTCCACCCCCAAGCATATAGCTCTAGAGGTTTCCCTCTGACCGACCGACCAAGGCAAGCCAGAGTTGAAAGTCCTACGGGCTCTTGAAGTTCTACCCCAGCCAGCCAGTAACGGCAAGCCGGGGACGAGACCCTAACCGACTCTCTGAGGCATTCAGGACCGCAGTATCGCCACTTACATTCAGCTCGCCACAAGCTGCCCTGCGGCTTGTGCGCCTTTATTTAACCTGGTGATCCCTTTTTTGTTTATATCACTAGGCGAAGGTGATAGTTTAAAAGCTAGTGTACGTTGCCCCTTCGATATCGTGTTAGTCTCATGATGAGATAACGACTGTCCCAGAGGGACAGCCGTTATTGCATCATGAGATTATTATTATTATTATTATATTATTAAAATACTGTATATATATATATACACAATAGTAGAGGGTCCAATGGCTTTCCTTTCAATCGTTGCTTACATCCGGACTTTAATTAGACAAGAATATTCGCACAATCTGATACAAAGAAACAACAAAGACACAGTTACAAAAGCAAGCGCAATATGCTCTTCACAATATTATCGTGTAACAGAAGGTCGTAGGAATTGTTCACGTCTAGCGTGTAATACCTATATAAAAATACTAGATTTACCCGCGGATTCGCACGCGTAAATCTAGGTTAGGTTTAGTTAGTAAGATTATGTTTTTCTAGGTGAATATTTATATGATAACGTGTATGCGAAATTTGATTACCATCGGTCGAGTAAACTAGTTAAGGCGTGAAAGCGTAACAAACAAACTCACATTTGCATTTATAATATTAGTTAGGATTGTTGCTAGTGGGAGAAGGAATATCTATTTCACAATCCTCTCCCATGAGGAAGTCTACTGGCCTTCTCATCATCACTCTCTTATACACTTATATGGCCCCCGTGCATTCTATGGTTAAACCCGAAATAAGAAACATAAGCACATAAATTTGAAAACTATTATGAAATTCCTCCGATTATAAATCACCAATTCGGCGACACAGCGCAGGCATGGAACGGATAAGGTACAAACGTGATTTAATTTATACAGAAGAGACGCCGGTACGTCGGGTTTTGTCATTATACAGTTGGATTTTGTTGCGATAACAGGTTTTCTTCATAAGTACGATATAAAAAGCGGAAAATGTAAAAACACAAATATGCAATTTCAATTTTAGATTAGTAGTCTCGCTTATTTCAGCATAAATGGGCCGGCTCGACCGGGGAAGGACTACCCTCTCACAGATTATTGACTTGAAATATCAGTATTTATACTGTTGCGTTTCGTTCGGTGAGTGAGAGTGCCGGAGGCCCAATCACCCCTTTCCCCTTTCCCGCTCCTTCTCCTTCCCACGTCCTTTCCTAAAGGGTCGGCAAGGCGCAAGTGATGCCTCTGGTGTCGCAGGCACCTATAGGCTACGGTGACCACTTACCATCAGGTGGTAAGTGGTCACCGTATGCTTGTTTGCCACTCTAGTTGTATAAAAAAAAATACATAATGGAAAAAAGAAAGATCATATTCTCATTTTGTATGGAAAAGTTTTGAAGCGGCACCATGCCTCTACTGCGCCTGCACTGCGCTTTTGCTGTTTCTATATAATTTACGCCTAACGTGTGCCACGAATAAAATTTTAAAAGTCGCTAAATATGCTTTCTACGTTTCAGTTCAAGTTCGCAGGGTGTATCCCTGGGGATACGACTTTAATTTGAAAACTCTTTTATTCACACGTTGTATATATACCATGTTCAGCCCTTAATATTAAGGTCAGCGACACAGTCATATCCGACGTAATTGCTTCGCCTTTCTGTATCTAGTTTTGCCATCTCACGTGTGTTATTAAATACTTCAGAGGCATCCACGCTTCACGTGTTAGGCAGGTAACACATCGTAGGTTTTATATTTTTCATGCGTTTTATTACATGTATCTAAGTAACTGTTGATAAATGTAAACTACTACTTTTAGATTGCTTCTAAACAATATGTTTAGAGCCGCCGAAAACTATGAAAAAGCAGCAGTGATAGCTCTGTGGAGAGACCAACAGACTGCAATGCAGAGGGTCTCAAGTTCGAACCCACGTCGCGCACCTTTGACTTTCGGAAGTTATATCACTTCTCGAAATTATGTGCGTATTGATTGACAATTATCGCCTGCTCCGTGCCTCGGAGAGCACGTTAAGCCGTCGGTCCCGGCTGCCATGAATATCTATGGCAGTCGTTATTAGGAAGTCAGTGCCCTCTAATATCTTGACACTGGTCTAGCTTTAGGGTATCGTTAACCTTCGGGTTGCGGAGGTCAGATGCCAGTCGCTTCGTGTAAAAACTGATATCCAGTCAAATCCAGTTAGACTAGAAAGTCGACCCCAAGTGACTTGGGAATAATAAAGGCTAAGGAAAAAAGAACAGAAAATTACAAAAGTGCTTGTCATTATTTTTTGGTTCCACGCAATAGAGGGTGAACCTATTGCTATCCAAGCTGCTACTGAATTCATTGTCAGATAAACCTAATAAAAAATTGCCACGTGCAATACATTTCTATCGTACCTACCTTAAATACTCAATACATTAATTTTATTAAACTTATAAGTACTATTTTAATATAACAGTAATTAACGTCAAAATTGAAACCGAAAAACAGTAAAACGTTTAATTGGTAAACCATCGGTACAGATTGCCTAGATGGGGACTTAGTCTTTTCGCACCGCGGGCGGTTCGGACCGCGGTATGAATAGCCGAAGAGCTCTTTTTGAATGAGTCCTTTCGCATCGCAATGAGTCGGTTCGAATCGCCCAAGAACTTTTTGACATGATCTGTTGGTTCTTTTTTGTTTGGTTTTTTGTCACGGATTCAAGCTCAGCTTAGTGATTTGCCATTTTTAATCTTATATTTTTGCAAGAGCAAAATTATTTTAAATATTGTAGTAATATTATAAATATGATAAGCGGTAATATTAATTGTTAAATTTAGCAGCAAATAATAATAATCTCCTATCTTTATTTAGCCCTATAAGCTATTAATTTCTAGCTCTAAATCTAGACTATATGGAATGAGTGTTCAATGGTATGTATCCTTTCAAGATTGGAGTAAAATAGAATAAATGAATAATTAATATTCATCATGTATTATTACAGATAAATAATTACGTTAGCACGCGCACGGTAACGAGATGGGTGTAAAAACCCAGGATTCAACCTTTTCGTCTTAAATGTACATCATTTGACCTTGTAACTCTATATCTCGGGGGTCTTTTGACCCACAGGGCCCATATTCAAACTCCACCGAGTTATGTCCCCAAGGTGTCTGCACACCAAGTCAATCAGTCCAGTGGTCCCGGAGTTATGCCTGTCACTAACAGACAGACACACAGACCCACATAGAGGTTTCATTAAATTCTGAAGAAGACTCGGAGGTTAATAAACAGGTACTTTTGCTTATCATCAAAAGAAGTTAATGAAGAGATGAGAAGTTATATAATAATAATCATAAAGATATTTATTTCCTCTTTCACAAAGGTAAGTACTTTTTATCTAATACAATACATGTTGAAAAAATTCTCATTCCTTTGTGAGAGGCTGGTGTCTATAGTAGGTAAAAACCTGTGTTACAGATCACCAGGCTGCCACCTCCTGGATAAGTCTTAGTGGTGATTTTAGTTTATTAGGACATGTACTTAAAAACTACCTATGCATATTTTGAATTAGAAATAAAATTGGTGTGTGTGTGTGTGTTTGTGTATGAGGGTGTGTGTGTGTGTGTGTGTGTGTGTGTGTTTGTGTGTGAGGGTGAGTGTGTGTATGTGTGTGTGTGTGTGTGTGTGTGTGTGTGTGTGTGTGTGTGTGTGTGTGAGGGTGAGTGTATGTGTGTGTGAGAGTGCTAGCGTGCATTTGCTACAATTTCTATCATGCATTTAACTTGTGTGATTTGTGCATAAATTATATTCATTATATTAACGGAATAAGTAGGGCTTCAGTATCAGAATATGATAAGGTCTTGTAACCAAGACGTTAATACTTATTTTACATTGAAATTATTTAGGCTGTATATAGAAAGAAGGGAATTAACTTTGTTGTATAAGTATGGACCTAAGAAACAACGGGACCTATGTGACAATTACATATATACTCTCAGTTCAAAGTCAGTTCCCAACCAATAACCACTAATATATAATACAGAACAGAACATTCATCTCAATACAGATGTTAAATATCAAGTGTGTACTCCTCATAACGCAGTATACCGCAGACGGCATTCGCGTAATTGAATGAGGAAGACGTATGGCAATTTTCTAGTCATGTGTGCCCAAACGCATGGCTACATCTTATTAGACGTATAAACGGTTATCTTCCCCATATCCCGAGCGGCTGATATGATAATGTTGGAGGACGAAAAATGGCGGAAAATACGGCAAACGAGGCAATCAAAACGTCAAATCTTTTTGTAAATTTTCGTGTTGTGATTTTGTTATGTACTGTCAAGTTGAAGGTTTGTTTACTGCGGATGCTGATGAGGATTTTAATTGCGATTTGTTAAAATGATGGCAATACCATTCAGTCAAGGGTTCGGGATGTCCTGGGAGGTAATGTATTATCTAATGCACTTTTTTACTCTTATATACAGATATATCTTAGCTCAAACAAAATTAGATTGAAGAAGACCTCAAACCAATAATAAATATCACACGTCTAGCAATATTTTTTAAAACTGTTATATAAAAAATTAGGAATTTGTTATACTTTGTATTTCAACACTAAATTCTTATATTCTCCAAGCTGACCAGTTATGTGTTTTTATAACACAATTATTATGTGTGTGTCTTATTCTCCCTAGCCTTTATTATTTCCAAGTCACTTGGGGTCGGCTTTCTAGTCTAACCGGATTTGACTGGATATGAGTTTTTACACGGAGCGGCTGCCACATGACCTCCGCAACCGGAAATCTAACGATACCCTAAGGCTAGATCAGTGTCAGGTATTATAGGGTACTGACTTTCCAATAACGACTGCCATAGATATTCATGGCAGCCGGGACCGACGGCTTAACGTGCTCTCCGAGGCACGGAGCAGGCGATAATTGTCAATCAATACGCAGATGATTTCAAAAAGTCATATAACTTCCGAAAGTCAGTGGTGCGCGACGTGGGTTCGAACCCGAGATCCTCTGCATTGCAGTCTGTTGGTCTCCCCACTGAGCTATCGCACTACTTATAATCTTATATCTTATAAACATTTATTATTGTGTGTGTATTACACCTTTAAAATATTGAATTATCGCTCGCTTTACCGGGAAAGGAAAACATAGCAGTGAGAAAACCTACATGTTTGAGAGTTCTCCATAGTGTTTTCAAAGATTAAGCCTGCCAACTAGACCAGCCACTGAGAAAAGGCATATGCCTAGCAGTGGAGCAGTTGATGATAGCACAGTGATGATAGTACATATGATACTAACTAGCGGTCGCCTAGTGGTCAAAATTTTACCAAAATTCCTAAGCTTGCTACTTTGTTTTCTTTTTTTCTTTATTACATATAAATAAGATACAGGTAACCATAGTTACAAAAAAATGTATGACGTCAGACCAATGCCAAAATACTACGAACACGATTCGACTGCGTGTGTCAAATGCATGGTTGTGTGCGTGTAGTATTTTTTCATTAATTTAATGTATTTCTAATGGATATTTTATAAAAATATTAGGATTCGCCCCTCTTTCTTCATAAAAATTTTAACTGTGCCAAATTTCATACTTCTCCATCCGCGCAATTTACCTAAAAAGGGGTACAAAGTTTTTGCTTCACGTATTAATATATAGATGAAATCAATGATGATATTATTATCGCATTCCACCTTCAAATCATAACAAACTGAACAGTCAATTTACCGATACAACTATCTACACACATACTAAGCCAAGCTTATCAACTATAGCTGCATATAACAACTAATTCTGTTTGGCTCTCTGACTATTACCATTGTCTAACGTTCATATCTCCGAATATTATTGTTACCGATATAACGATATTATGCAAATGTACAGCGAACGGTCTATCTGTAATCTTTAGGTTCATAACGTGAATACAATATCAGTTTGGGTAGCGAATTTCAATAATGGAGGCGCCGTTTAATTTAAATATTGAAAAAAGGGGTTTGTGTGTATAGAAGGGAATGTAAATTTGTATCGGTAAGTCTGGACACGTGTAAGTTTGGTTAGATGTTTGGACCATATTTTTCTTTATAGAGTATTTTGGGTAACGAGACGAACGAACGGACGAAATACTAACAGGTAAAAAGGGTTGTTTGCTAATCAAAATAGATATATATATATACACGGATATATAATAATATATTATAATTTTAGCCCTGTATAAATATACCACTGCTGGGCACGGGCCTCTTCTCAGTGTGAGAAGGGTTAGGCCATAGTCCACCACGCTGGCCCATTGCAGGTTGGCAGACGTCACAAATCTTCGAAAACATTATGACCAGCCCTTTATCCTACAAGTTACTCTCAAACAGCATTCATCTCTTCCATTCGACACTTCCACTTTAAGCATGTATAAAACACAAAGTCTGTCAGACTATTGGTAATAAATGGTCGACAGCATTCTCTAGCAAATTCTTTGGTTTTCTGGGGGGATATTTGTATAATAAAATAAATGGAGAGATCTCAATATACCATCTTACCACGTCCAACTGTAAAAAAAACTGTCACCTCGTGGTTAAAGACGCTTGGGTACGATGAAACTGAACAGCTATTATATATAGCCGCTTAATTTCTCCCACCTCATGTAATACCATACCAGCTATACCTATAATCATACCATAATCACTTTATGCTCCTATCCACCACTTTCGTTAACAGATTTGTTATGATACAAAAATTATTTTCTAGTCCTGAAGACCTGGCTCGTACGGTTATCAAATAATTTCACTCTCATACATTCACACACACACACATACACACCCTCACACACATACACTCACACACACACACACCCACACACACACACCCACACACACACCCTCACACACAAACACTAACACACTCACATGGACACACACACTCATACGTTTACCCACTCACACATCTGTACTATGTGAGAGAACAAATAAACAATTATTATTATTATTATATGGGGAAGTGTTAGATATGCAGGTATTCTCTTTTCCTCGATGATTACTTTCACCGTTAAAGCGAGCGATAATTAACTATGTGATGCGCGCCTAGCCATCGAGCTCGAGATCTCTGCGTGGCAGTCCAACAGTTTCCCACTAGGCTTATAAATGTCATACGGTGGAGATTGTGCGTTGTTGCCTGTTGCGAGGTGCGGTGAGTAGTCGCGGACATGCGGCGGCGGTCCGTTGCGAGTCGTTACGATACGCTGGCGGAATAATCGCCTTACCGTGGAGATTACCTAACGATAGAAGGGCGGAATCGTCACGATACACTCACCCATGGAGGTGACGCCTAATCGCTCTCACACTTTTAACTGAGCAGCCGCGGCCAATAGTACTAATAACATAGTATAATAATTGTGAACAATGTTTCATAATAACCCACGACAATATATAAGTGTGTATATCACTAGAGAGATAGCCACAGATGTATAATTACATCCTAATTTTCATTAGCTATGTTTTTAGTCGCTCGTAATGTGTTGCGAGCTTAATGCTCTCTACTTGACGCAATCCAGATTAAATGCTGCTATTGAAAATTCTCCAACGCAAAGCCTCTATAACTTCGATCGAAAATAAACATAATCGTAAACTCATACCACAAAACCAAAGAGGACAATTACTTGCCTTACCTAACAATTTTTTTTTATACTTTTAGAAATATGTTCGTCACGCCTCCCTATTAAGCATGTATGTATAACAACAACAATCCATCAACAATGCCTTCATGACATGAAATAAGAGACAATGCTATTAACCAACCACAGTGGCTCAGTGCTGTTACTGAGAATCTCTACAGATTAAACACTAACATTCGGATTCTGAAAGGCTCATCAAAGACGTGTCAAAATCAACCTCACGTCAATTTGATTTCACACAACGTGATTTGATTGGCTGTTGCTACTTCAGTCAGTCAATCAGGATAGTTGACATGCATTTGACTGACTGTTAACTAGCTTTTATCTACTGGGTAAAACGACTAGAAACACTTCGTAGAGAGGAGACCTAAACTATGTCTAGAACACATCTAAGGCTCGCAAGGTACTACGAACGATATTGGTACAAATTTAAATACATAAATCCATGTAACCATAACACAATTTTAAAATAAGTGCTTTGTGTTCTTTACTGACTTCTTAAATGTCACCTTCTTCAGAATTTATACTGTTGCATATATTTGACTGCCTCATTGACACAGCGGTGATGACTGCTGTTGATTTGGTAGTACGATTCCCGGATCAGACAAAGTGGTATCGGATGTTTCTGTCAAAATATTCTCAATAGCAGCAAGAAGTCTGGTAGTGTGCCTGATAAACGAAACTTTGCCTAATCGAGCATTGTACACAAGATCTTACTATCACATAATATATAATATATAGAGCAGCGATAGCTCAGTGGGGAGACCAACAGACTGCAATGCAGAGGGTCTCGGGTTCGAACCCACGTCGCGCATCTCTGACTTTCGAAAGTTATATGATTTTTAAAATTATGTGCGTATTGATTGACAATTATCGCCTGCTCCGTGCCTCGGAGAGCACGTTAAGCCGTTGGTCCCGGCTGCCATGAACATCTATGGCAGTCATTATTGGGAAAGTGTCGACACAAAAGATCCCACTGGGTCCAAGTGTCGCCAGTCTGCACTGATTGGCCCCCTGATAAGATAAGATAAGATCACATAATATATACATATTATACCATTGGAACAATGAGGTCAATCAAATAACTACATCATCAAAAGGCAAAAGCGACTCTATCATATTAACATTGGTTTAATAATAGGTCATCTACTCGCGGTTTGGCAGCTAGATAAAAGCGAGATAGTCACTGCTGCCAATGTGTCATGTAGAGTAATATCGGTAAAATATGCTTTGTTTAGCATAACCCAGCGTTTCTTAAACTTTTTATTAGGACGACCCCTCAGGTCGCTATTGTTGTATGAACGTCAATAAGCATAATACAAACATACATAATAATAATAATAATAATAATAATTCTTTATTTGCTAAAAACATGTGTTGTCTCATGCCTATGTCGCTAAGGGGGTAGACAGAATTCTATTTATGCTTACAATTTGTCAGCTATATTTTTAGGACCCACATAATAAGGGGCGAATGTATTGCCATCTACCAGTCACAATTCTCAACTCATTGTATAGATGCTATTGAATATTTCTTGACAGTTAATTCAATATTACACTTTACAAAAACCAAGAACGGAATATAAATATTGGTTGTGTTAAGTCTCTTGACATTAGCTTGTTAAACTAATAATATTATACTTAGCAGTGCAGATGCCATAAGAGAATAGCTTTCCTAATGGGGGTCACAAAGCTACCTCAAAGTTGAGAAACGTAGATAAAACGTAGCTCGTTATAAAGTGTTATGATAAAATCTGCATTCCAGTAATAAAAGTAGGCTGCAATATTTTTTTATGTCTTTTTTGGTGTCAACATGTAAATTAAAGCTCTGTGCCAGTAAATGGGCTTTGCATCCGCATTAGCATATTTTGGATACATTTATTTTAGGAATACAGGGTTCCAAAATTCTTTATTATTGATTTAATAATGAATAAATCATTAATCTTATATAAATTTAGCAAACTAAATATCTGGTTAGAGATCGAAACATAAGTGATAATTACACGTAAATAGTATTATATTTTAATAAGCAAAGAAGAAAGAGCACGTGTCACGATAACACGTATTGTTCTATAAGTGTCTTCGTGACACATGCTCCATTTCTTATGTTTACGTTCAACGGAAATAGGCGAGCCCTTTGGCTTCCACTAAACTCAAACATCTAATGTACTGATAATCCAATGTCATGTAATAGTTCAGGATTGATTCACTTACTTTACATTTACCTACCCCCTGCACTGCACCAAAAAGGGCTGTATGTTTACTTGTACATAAGCAGAAATGTCTTCCAGGCATTATTGCTTTTGTAATAATAATAATCTTTATTTGAACAAAGATGTTTAAATATTAAAATAAGCACAACATACGTATGAACAGTATACAAAATTAATATTTAAAATTAACCATAAATATGTGAATATTAGATAACCTTAAGATAACAATAATACTATAATTATGAAATAAAATAAATATTGTCCTTAATTAACTTGACATCAAGAATAAGAAATTATAAATATTGTATTAAATTATAATTAAAACATATATTATTATTAACAATATCATTACTAAGTTACATTATTAATTAAATAAAAAGTTTATTATTTTTATACATTTGCACATTATCATATGTATATGTATTGGTGTGTATTATTATGAGCATAGCTATACAATTAATAACATAAATAGAATAATTAGAATTATAATAGTTTCTACTAAGTCTGGGTTTTCGACACTTTTTTTTGTTGATGCGGGGAAATGTGCAATCACATTCCTCATCGCCGGTTTTGGTGCGGGCGATGGGTATATGTCGGGAACCAGCCCCTAAGATGGAAATTTGGGCTGAACCGACTAAAACCACCGCGGTGTTCCTCACACCTTTATGGCGGGGCCGCGCGGATCGCTCTCGTATTCAAATCGCGACCCCGCTAAAGGTTCGACCCGCCGATGGACGTAACGGGTCCCACACAGCCATCACACACAAATTGGGGGACCTAGACCCCGACGACAAAGCGGGGGACCTATTTCTCCTTCTTACATCGAGAGTTCCTACATCGTGCGTTTGACACTAACAAATACTTATTTATCTTTGCGTAGTATAAATTCAGCAAGAGTGTAAAAGCATTTATTTGTGAGCCATTGCTTCTATTTATGTACTCATATGAATTGTGTCAGGGGTAATGCTCGTATACTTTTTGGTATTTTGTTAAATACTTGTATGCTCATACAACTGCTATTTCTTTTGTGCAGAGCAGTTGATATCAAGTTATACTGTAGTTTACTGGCATCTCGTAGGGATTTTTTTTTTATGCACACTCATTTTTTGAAAAATGTATGGATGCTTTTTAACAAATATTCCGATTTCAAATATGTATATTGAAGTTAATGTTATCAATTTTAGTCTCTTAAATAAAGGTCTACACGAGTCTAGTGAGCCAGCATCACAAATTGCATTTATACATTTATTTTGTGATATAAAAGCCTTATTGATATCTGGTGAGTTGCCCCATAGTAATAGCCCATACCTTAGTTTTGATCCGACGTAACCATATGCTATTAGTGCCGTCTTTTCACGTACCAATTTCCTTATTTTTTTAGTGCATATACAAATCTATTAACTCTGGTAGAGACGTGTTTTATTTGGGCTTACCAATTTCAATTTTTAACGATTGTTATACCCAAAAATTTTGCTCTGTCAACTTTGACAATTTCTTGGCCACGATGATTTATTTTTAATACATAATTTTTTTATTGTAATTGCTAAATTGTTTTATTTTTATTTTGTTTATATTAGCAGTCAAATTATTTTCATCGAGCCATTTAGATACGTGTTCTACAGTAGTGATTGTACTTTGTTTTTAGTCACAGTTAGAATTATTTTGAGTAACAACTACAGAAATGTCGTCTGCGAATAGTGTGCATTCATGTTGTGTAAGGGATATCATTTATATATTATATAAGGAACAAAAGTGGCCCCATTATGCTACCTTGAGGGACTCCAAACCTATTTTAATTGAATTTGGCCCCATATGATGTAACTGTTAATTGTTGATCGATATAAGTAATCTCGACACACTGTCATCTATTACTTAGATAGCTCTCTATTCACTGCAGAGCGTTACCTCTTATGCCTTATAGCTCACACTTGTGTAGCAATATTTGATGATCAACAAAATCGAAGGCACTGGACATATCAAATAATATAGCAGAAACACGTGATATTTTATCTAAAGATTCTATTACAGATTTTATAAGAAAAAAGGCCGCTAATCTGGTTGACTTATGTTTTTGGAAACCATTTTGCTTCGTACAAATGATATTGTTTATATTTAAGAAGCTAACACGTGAATCAGTCAACCAAGTATCAGTTTTTCGAAAATTTTTGAATGCACTGGGATGTAACGTTACTTATAGCAAGTCTAACGTGTTTTTCAAAAGTTTCTACAAAGTTTATTGTTAAACAAACAAACACATTAAACAAATTTGAAGCAGTATTTTTATATAATATTTTACTTAATTATTATTTAATCGTAATTAGTAATTGTGATTAAAATAACTGTCATTTTTAAGTCACTGCAGTTAAAGGTGAGGAAATAATATTAATGTGTATTATAAAGCAGTTAAAATACCGCTAATGTTTATCGACATACCGTTGACTGTACCAACACGCTTGGAGTATAAGGTAGGATATTCAAATTGATATATAACACTACGACCAGTGAGATTTAGGCAAAACTGTACCAATATCATGGATTGGACATCGTAATCGGTATCGATCGTCATAATATAGAATATACGGTCTTGGTTTATCTCTATTGCAACAAAATGTTCAGGCTAACACTTTGACTTAGGTTATGCTTGTACTTATAACCACAATATCACTTTTACGCATCATCCTAACCAATATTAGGAATACGAGTTTGTTTATCTGTTACGCTTTCACGCCTTAACTACTCAACTGATCAATATGATATTTCGTATACACGATGTCAGGGCTACAGAATAGAACATAGCATACCTTTCATCCAGAAAAAAATCCTATTCCTGTGCGAAACCCTGGGCAAAATCTGATTATATATATATATATATATAGTTTTTTTTTAAATAATAAAAGATACAATTAAATTTTCTTTTTGTGATGCATACATAAACTCGTTCGAGTTATACCGTGCATCATTATCATCGACTGCGACATAACTACGTCAATTTCATGGTAAAATACCTTACAAACTTATAATCCAATGAACAAAAATTTTATACACTACGTAATATTAAATTTTTACGTATTGAAGGTAGATTCAAAATACGAATGTTGATTCAAGCATCGCTCACGTTACCGCATTGGCTGTCTTTTGTATGAAGTCAGTGTTCATATTACGCATATACAGAATGTTCCATAGTAAGAGTGTTAAATTTTACTTGAAAAGAATACCTATATACAGTAATGTTATTATTTTTTCTATATACATATTTTAACAGTGTATGATATATACAAGTAAATTTAATTGTACACATAAATTTTGTTCTAAAACACCGTAACTGCGTGTATACCCAAATTAACCCTCAACCACTGCCTAGTTCCTACATCTGCATATGAATGACTAAAACACATTTGCTACATACACGAGTTGAATACACTACGCAGGGATAAATATTTACATTCAACATTGTGTAGCAAGTTTAGAACCCGCTGGATTGTAATTAAGGCACCTATGTTGTGTATGCAAACTTTGAGACACATATGCTTGTAATGCCGTGTGTATTTGTCTGAATATAACAATACAGAAACTCTTTAAGCTGGCCGCAAACATACGGTTTCCTGATCAGGTTTCCGAAACAGGGATTCAGATTCTGATACCCGAATGAACACTTTTTAAACGAATTTGCTATATACCACACACGTTCATATATTTTCCGTGCGAAAATAATTCCCGTCGTTCAATTCGGAATCTCGCCGGTATGTTCTGAATGAATAATAATAATAATAATATTCTATCACATACACACAACACCATCTAGCCCAAACTAAGCAGAGCTTGTACTATGGCTACTAGACAATGGATAAACATACACATATACTTTGTTTTTTGTAAATACATACATATTATACATAGAAACACCCAGACCAAGACAAACATCCATGTTCATGCACACAAATGTTTGACTTGTGCGGGAATCGAACCCGCGACCTCAGGCGTGGCAGTCGGTTACACTAACCACTACTCCATCGAGGCCGACAAAAGTTTGCGTTCTTAGTTTCAATATTAAAATGTACATTATATCACAATAGAATATTAAAATACATCCTCACTCGCAACAATTATTTAGAGGTCAGAACACATGACGCACTGGCAGTGGCGACCAGATTAACCTACTGTGCCGTCTGATAATTTAAAGACAGACCTACGTTTACTCTTATCATAATTCTTCACGCACTTTTATTACTTTTTAACGTCTCCGATGTGACGTTTCCATTACGTTTTAGTGTATAAGTATATAACTTACAAATATTTTTTTGTATTTTTCATTTAAGTTAACATCGTCCACATAAGCTCCATCGTTGTGTCTTGGGGGACTTCACAAACATACAACGGGCGCAGAGTATATCCAAACTGAGAACAATTATTTGACGATTACACAAATTATTGTCCCGTGTGGAATTTAAACCCACAACGATCAGCGCAGCAGCTACGATGAGAGCTAGATAAGCAAACGTTTGCCCCCTGAGCCAGCCTTGCAAATAATTAAACATACTTTAATTAAAATTTTTATTTATCCAGTCTCTATAATCGCGTGATTTATCTATTTTTAATACATCTCTTAACTAATCAAATCAGATTCGCAACGAATTTTTACCTCCGATTCTCGTTAGCCATATAGTTTCCCCATCAATATCTTTCAACAAATCATTTTATTACGCAAATGTTAAACTTTCCAATCCATTAACAGGCAACCATCTACAAGCAAAATGTCAAACCGTTCTTTCAGCCCAAGGATTTTTTACATAGAACCTTAACAAACAGCGGTACTGAGGACTCAATAAAACAAGTGGCCAAGGGAAGGTTCTCTAAAGAATTCGTTGCATTATTCAATGATGGCCGCTCTTCACTTTGCTAAATGAAATAAATTACCATTGATACGTATTTCACTGGAATATGTATTACATTTTAAATTGACAATTTTATATGGAGAAACTTGTTGTAATTTAATGAAAAGTACGCGGATTGTTTCGTGGAGTGATTTTGGCGAAGGACTTTTAAGAATAATAAGGTCATTGGAAGTATTTACACATACAGATACATACAGACAAGGATCTTTTCGTGACGCGTGATCTTTTGAAATTGGGCTCAATTTACACACTACAGATGAAATAAAAAAGTAGAAATGCAGCATCAACATACAAATGCAGCTCATCATCAGCATCGTCCACTGTAAGAATGGCAGACATGATAGAAAATCTATAGTGCTGGTGTGTCGCTGCAACTCAATAGATTAAATATCCTATAATTACCGACCAGGCACAATTTTATGCATTACGTTTAACTATTTTTTTTATGGGATTAAATATAATGATCAGCAAAAATACTAATTGGTCAGCAAATATTGCACAGCATAACGAGCATCTATACGCCTCAAATCACTCCATTCCGTCTCGGAAGTGTTAGGTTATGTTAGGTTCCTTTTTTTAACCCACCCAAAAATAGGAGCCCCACGAACCGGGGCTCCGTCGACTTAGTTTGATCTCTTTAAAGTTTGCTGGCCATGAGTTGCTGACCAATTAGCTTTTTTTGCTGTGCAGTTAAATACTACCCTTTTCTTATCAACTTCTTTCAAATGGCTTATACTATTTTTCACATATCTACTTCTATAAACTTACCATAGCACTCTTGCTTCGATCACTGTTGTTATTACATTTTCAAACATCGATTTACGGCTTTCTTAACCTGGCATTTATCAACTATGTCATTACACTGATATACACAGATATTACACTGATCAGTGAATTGTATTGTAAATACTAGATGTGCCCGCGGTTTCACTCGCGTTTATGATTATTGCACCGCCCCCGTGGGTCGTAGCGTAATCTATACTAATATTATAAAGCTGAAGAGTTTGTTTGTTTGTTTGTTTGTTTACTTGAACGCGCTAATCTCAGGAACTACTGGTCCGATTTGAAAAATTCTTTCAGTGTTAGATAGCCTATTTATCGAGGAAGGCTATAGGCTATATATCATCACGCTAAGATCAATAGGAGCGGAGCACCAATGAAGAATGTTTCAAAATCGGAGAGTATTTTTTCCTTTTGAGAGCTTCCGCTGCGTGCGCTGCGTAAACAGTTAAAGTTTCGCAAAAATCATGTATGACAGAATTGTTCCCCTTTAAAAGTTCTAAAAAAAAGTCCGCGACAGCATATGTCTATCTTTTAAGGTTGGCTCACTATAACCATTTTTATGCTAACGAAATTTGTTCTAAAATAATGCATTATTTGCGAAGGTATTTTTATAAACATGATATTAATCCTTATCCAAATAAATACGTTATTCATCACAAGTATTTAATTCAAAACAAAATTGCCCTTTACATCATTCGATTTCAATGAATATCTTAGGAGATATAGCAGTTTTAAAATAACATCGCAGCAAAATAATTACCCATTACAGACATAGTACAAACGATGTTTCTCCTGGTTTATTCTGTGTGATTACTACTGGTTCGATTTGAAAAATTCTTTTAGTGTTGGATAGCCTATTTATCGAGGAAGGCTATAGGCTATATAACATCACGCTACGGCCCACGGGGGCGGCGCAGTAACGATAAACGCGGGTGAAACCGCGGGAACATCTAGTGTTATAATATATAACGTTCCTCGATAAATAAGCTATCCAACAAAAAAATAATTTTTCAATTCGAACTAGTAGTTCCTGAGATTAGCACGTTCAAACAAACCAACAAACTCTTCAGCTTTATAATATTAGTATAGATTAGTATTCGAAGGCATATACGGTAGTGCAATGAATAAAGCATTGGATTTGTGATCGACAGGATTCGATACCCATCCATTGCTTTACCAACGTAAAACCTACCCATAATATAAACATATAGCTTACTTGACAGGGTTAACAAAAATACCAAAAAAGTGCAACACAAATTACTACTAAGCATTAAAAAATACAGAAAGAAAGAAAGAAAGACTGCAGGCAGATGCTGGATGTGGCAAGCTGAAGACAGGGCGCTACGGCGCTCTTTGGGGGAGGGCTATGTCTAGCAGTGGACTATTATAGCTTGATGATCATGACTAAAAAATACATACAGACAGGGCGCTATGGCGCTCTTTAGGGAAAGGCAACAGTTGACTATTATAGCCTGATGATGATGATGATTAAAAAATACCGATAATGTGGGGCAGTGATTTCGGCATCTATGTGCTGTATGTATATGCTGAGCAGATAGTATTTTTAATATAAGGGGCTGCAATTAAATACACTTCTGACTATCTCATCATGAATATACTGGCGTAAATTTATGTAGCGCCAAAAACAAAACATCGACCAGCTATCTCGCGCGGAGAAATTCCGAGCTCAATTTGTTTTCGCTCAACACATTCATGCTTTGCTCCATTATGGTGTAAGGCAGCGAAAATACAGTTTTATGCTCCGCTCTAACCCTTCAGTTGCCTGCCGGCTCGAGTGAGCGTTTACTTCCAATTAATTGCTGGCAAAATCCCGTTTTGAAACACTGCACAGCTGGGTAGTTACACAAGAGAACGTTTTAGTATAATATTAAATTTTAAATACAAATTACATACTCGATTTAATTGTTATAGAGTTTGTGTGTGGTGTTCTGGAATTACTGTTAGTGTAGCTGAGTTTTGAGTGGAGTATTAAAGGGAAAATGGATTTGAAGGATGTAGGTAATTCTTGAGATTAGTGTGTTTTACATACATAAGGAGATGTATATAAACGAAATGTGGGTTCGCCATCTTTGTATTTAAATGCCACGTAATGGAGGGCAAGCCTGTAAAAAGACTTCGTGCTGTGACGAAGAATTACTCAAAAGAAAACTTAATAGCATTTGCTCGACATGAAAATCGAACTCTTGAACGTCGAATGCCACTGCTGTGTATCCTAATGCACAGCAGTCGTTTGTGTATGACATATCCAAATGCACAGCAGTCGTAATAATATAGCACTAAAATTGTGGAAAATATGAGATAATATGAAATGTGGTTGTAATTCACGTTTCTTTACCTCTTCGTGTATACAGGAAGGCGATTTAAATAGTATAATAACTGAAGGCGTTGAATCAGACCATGATACTCTACCCGAATCTATAAAAAAACCACAATTTAATTTTTCATCAAAATATGTTTATCATACAAAAGACTGGTGCAAACTACTGCATAATAGGGACATGTGGAAAAGCGGGAGGAAGGCCAAGGACAATACAGGCTTAAAATAATAAATAAATAATAATACAAAATTGGACTTTGACCTCGACAAAATGTATGGAACAGCTGTTTCTTTTTTGCGATTTCGGCAATGTCCCAGAACAAAAGTTCATAATAACAAGTATAATCACCCCCTGAGAGATTTTCACTATACTAAGAAACAGCCAGTATGTATACTATGTATGTATGTATTATGCAAGTCTTCAATACCATTATGTTCAGTCAATACCTAACCCAGTTCAGGATTCACTTTACTTCTAATACGAAACATTGTAGTCCTTGGATCCCAAGATTAGTATCAACTCATTACAAATTCTATCAGCTAGACTTCCTCAAGCAAATTTGCACTTCAGATCGCTTAGATAAACTGCAATAGCAAGAACGATCATTTGTAGGCAATAATTTAGCTGCCATCGCAAATATCTATGGGTATCTATCTGACAACACCCTCTGGACACCGTATTTCAAACTCCTAGATAAACTTCGATTAAACCAGGGCTGTTCGATTTGACTAAGTTTATATGAAACGATACGATGTCCCAGCTTGAATTACTTTTTCTTTTGATGCTTCTTAACATATTAGTTAGTTAGGTGGACGCGTGTTTTCTGCACTTAAACACAAAATTAGGTCATTGTTTTTTGCAACATCGGTCCTCTCCTATCTTTCGTGACCTGAGGTGGTATGAGTAATAGAGCACCGACATAAAAGGTGGTCGGTTACTTGTTAGTAACCGACGTAAAAGGTGCTCTATTACTCATACCACCTCAGGTCACGAAAGATAGAAGAGGACCGATGCCGATGTTGCAAAAAAACATTGTTGTAGAATCGATAACGAAAAAATATATGAAGCAATATAAATAATAAGCTTACGCTTCTGCGGTGTAGGAACAAATGAGCCAGTGTCTCGTTGGTCTCCAAACAGCCTCTTCTTAGGCTGGCGGTCTTCCTCTTCTTTCTTCTTCTTGTGATTTGGCTTTTCTGATAAAATGTAAAAAAATCTTCGTGACGGCGGCTGCTAAAAAGCAACTGTTCCTTAAAAAGTTAGTTGTTAAATAGTAGTAATGATTTCAAAGTTATTTTATGATAGTGTTTTGTAAACAACGCGATTAAATCCGTATAAAGTAGTTAATTTAAAACATTCGCATCAACATGAAACAATATTATGTATGTATGATTGTATTAAAAGGTTACTTTTTCGGTGCTCACGACTAATCGTGCGGTGTAAAAGTTTATTTAATCGTTCCTTGAAGCAGAACATAGTTGATTAGAGAAGCTTAGTTGTTAGAAACTCTGGCCGATAGCGAGACCACTGACTAACAATCAGAAAATACAAACCTATGCATGTTTCTTAACTAGACATGTCATTGTATCAAACTAGCCTTTGTCCACGACTACGTTTGTGAAAACTTTCGGCATTTAATTAATAAAGAAAAAGGACGAATTTAAAATTTATATAGCCTATGTCACCCGGGCCATTATTACGAATCATTAAAATCGGTTCAGTAGGTAGTTTGGGCGCTAAGGTGGAACATACACAAGTCAAATATTTGTGTGCATGAACATGGATGTTTGTCTTGGTCTGGGTGTTTCTATGTATAATATGTATGCATTCACAAAAAAAAATAGTATATCTGTATGTTTATCCATTGTCTAGTACCCATAGTACAAGCTCTGCTTAGTTTGGGCTAGATGGTGTTGTGTGTATGTGGTAGAATATTATTATTCTCTTTATTACTTATTTTCTCTAATAATTACATTTTTAAATATAAATATAAAAATTATGTATATTTAAAAATATAAAAACTGAAATGACCTACCGATATCGGGTGCAGGGACCAAGCTATCGGTGGTTAGGGCTCCAGAGAAAGGAACCTCCGCACTATGCGCGCCATGTCGAGCAATACTGCCTTCTGAATCGAGGACTTGACCCAGCTATTCAACGCGAGCCTCTTAAGATGGTGGTCGAGGCTCTTGGCAATTAACCCGTTTACCGAAACGACTATCGGTACAATGATCGCCGAGCCTACATCCCACATGTCGACAACCTCGCGAGCCAAGTCCAGATATTTAATTTGTTTATCTTTTTCAGCTTTCACGAGGTTCTCGTCATGAGGGATGGTGACATCGATGATCATTGCAAGGCACTCTAATCGATCTATCACCACAATATCTGGCTTGTTAGCCACAACGGTTCTATCAGTGATGATAGATCGATCCCAGTACATAGTGACACGACCATTCTCGAGAACTGGATCGGGCACATACCTGTTGTACGGTATCTCTGAATCCACAAGATTGTACTTTAAGGCAAGTTGCTGATGGATTATCCTGGCCACTTGGTTGTGTCTGTGCAAATATTCGCCGTTGGCAAGACGGGAACACCCAGAGACAATATGCCTGAGAGATTCACCGGGCTGGTGACACGCCCGACATATGTCGACCGTCCCATCCTTCAGGATATGCCGCCGGTAGTTATTCGTCATAACAACTTCGTCCATTATTGCAAAGACAAAACCTTCTGTTTCGGCAAAAATATCGCCGAAACGTAGCCAGGCCACAGAAGATATTAAATCAATACCGGGCCCGTGTAAGGCCCGATAGAAGCATCCATGCAGCTCTTTACCTTTCCATACATCCCTGCGGTCATCAGTACTGAGTACCACAGGTTTGCGCCAGTTCTCCTTAGCCAGAGCCAGCGGGGTAAGGCCATTGTCCACTGAGACTACAGCCCGATGCACACCCGAGCCGGTCTGGAGAAAATATTCTCTAAGACTGCACACCTCACGATTATGGAGGGTCTTGGCACTTAGAAAGCCACGACCCCCGCATTTCCGCGGGATGTACAGCCTCATTACAGACGAGCGCGGGTGATGCATCCGGTATGCGGTCAACAGTGTACGGACTTTTCTATCCAGGGCCTCCAGTTCAGTCTGAGTCCATCTGAGTATGCCGAAGGAGTACATTAAGACCGGCATGGCCCAGCCATTATAAGCACGCACCCTATGACCGCCCGACAAGTAACTTTTGAGTATCTTTGTCAGGCGGCCAAAGAAGCGATCCCGCAATGTCTGTTTCATGCCAGTCTCTGAAATGCCCAACGCCTGCGACATACCCAGATATTTGTATGTTTCGTTTGCAGAGAGAGTCCTAAGTCTTGAGGAATCCGATAGTTCCATCCCATCAGATTCCACAATCCCACCTCGCTTTACATACATTGCCGCACACTTGTCCACACCAAACTCCATTCTGATAGAATTACTAAAGTTTTCAGTTACCTTTAGTAACTCTGTCAGCTGAAGATGGGTGGGGGCAAATAATTTAAGGTCATCCATGTAAAAAAGGTGAGATATGACCGGGCCTCTACTCTGCAACCGGTAGCCTAGCTCCAAATTCTCCAGTAAAGTACTAAGAGGGTTTAGAGCCAGGCAAAACCACAGTGGACTCAAACTGTCACCCTGGAATATACCCCGCTTGATCATTATAGGCATACCATCACTCTGGATCTGCCGACATCCCGGATAGCGAAGGACAGTCCTCCATTGCCCCATACACGTCTTCAAGAAAGTGCATAAAGTTGTATCTATTTTGTACAACTCCAGCACCTTCAAGAGCCATGTATGGGGCACAGAGTCATAGGCCTTCTTATAATCTATCCAACATGTCGCCAAATCCCTTCGGTGACGACGTACCTGTTGGAAAATGGTCATGTCAATAAGGAGTAGCTCTTTGGTACCACGAGCCCCATTTCTACATCCGTTTTGAGATATGGACATGATATGGTTAGTATTTATGTGATGTGATAATTTTGTTCTCAAAATGGATGTAAAAAGTTTGTAAACAGTCGGCAGACACGTAATAGGTCTGTAGTTTTTGGGGTCCGTGGTACACCCTGACTTAAAGAGCAGGTGGGTTATACCAGTGATTAAAAAGTCTGGCAACGACCCCGATTCCAGAGCCAATTGGAACTGGGACGCCAATCGATCGTGAGTACTGCGTAACCACTTCAGCCAGAAGTTGTGCAATCCGTCCGGTCCCGGTGATTTCCAATTCGGGAGCGAACGGGCCGCACAAGATACATCTTCTGGCCTAATGGTTACAGGCTCCATTTGATTTATTGCCTCACACGCTCGCTTGACATCCCTGAACCAATCGCCCTCCGTGTGGCTGGTGGGCGCCGACCAAATATTACGCCAAAAATTATTTGTAATTTCAACATCTGGTCGACGTCCATCATCCACACTTGAATTGGATCGTTCCCACACTCTGTACACACACCTCTCGTTTTTTTGGAATGCACGGTTCTGGGTATATCGGTCCACTCTTTTTTTGTATCGCCTAATTCGGTTTGACCACGCATAAACCTTCTGCTTCAGGAAGTCAATGCGTTCTGTGACCCGTGAAGCATATTCGTGAGGCTCAATGCCCGTTCCCACAAATGCCCGGGTCACAAAACGCATCACTCTCGGGCGTGTATTGCCCGACCTGAAGCAGATTAGCTTGCCAATGAGTGCCCTAGATTCGGCGATACGCCGCTCAATCCTACACTGCCAGGCCGGTACGGTATTAGTTCGAGTAGCAGTTTCACTATTGTATGTAAATTTAATACCTGCTACTCGACACACCGCAACAGCCGCACAGTACAAAATTGAGTGCGTATCACCAAGATCTTCACTACTGTCTAAATAAATAGACAGTAGCGAATCCAGGGCACAAACTAGCGCCATATTTTTCTTATGCATGGGCAACCGGGGTAGGCGAGGTCTATTTTCTAAACTTGTGTACCTATATTCCCGAACAGCGCACTCCAAGGCACTCCTTAGTTTATCGATGCACCGGGTACTTACGTGTGTATCCCTACTATCCACTTCTTCAACACCGTTTGTATGTGGTACAGGTGTTATACAGTTTATTTGAGTTATATTTTGTGTGGTAGAAAGGATAGGAGGGTTACCACGTACGTCAGAGCGAAGCCTCTCAAGTGCAGCTTCATCCAACAGGTGACAACGTTGGATTGCCCGCACTTGATCGGACAGTCGTTGTGCCGAAACGTTGACAGCTGGCTCCAAGTCCTGAAACAGAGGCAGCATACGATCACGGTAGGAAGTGAGGTTGATTCCTCCCTCTGTCGCCATAAAAGATGCCCGCATGACATTTTCATTCATTGATTCTGTCCATCTCATGCGGTGCACATTACCACCGATAGCGGGGGCCCGTCCCGGGGCCGGTGGGCCTCTGGGTCCCAGGCGTGTACAGGTGACGGCGACGCCGGCGGAGAGAAATACTCGCCGCTTGATGAGCTCGACGCCTCTGCAGTAGCCACCGCCGCTAATGCGGGACCCGGCGACTGCGAGGCGGAGCTGAGCGGCAAGTCCGGGGATCTTTCTTGTGCTTCTGCTCTGGCTTTTGCTCTAGTCAACATCGTATTAAATGATGATATAGGTGGTTTTCTTAATTTTCATTTTGACATTTGCTGTAATTTTTCTGTTTGCTGATTTCGGGTTAATTTATGGTTTATGTAGATATTTCTTGTGAAAATGATTATTGTTGTGATCTTATGGACTTTTTTAAAGAAACTATATATATTTTGATATTGTAAATTTGCAATTTTAGAAATAATTTTTGTATAAAAACGGACGATAAAAATTTTCGATGTTTGACTTCCAGTGTTGCCAGTTATTATTATTATTATTATTATTATTATTATACAAACATACATACCTAGACTGCCAAAATCCTTCCCTTCCTTTTCGCGTCGCCGTAGTCGGGTAAAAAGGACTACTGCTGCACTAAGAGCTATTGCTATATCATTTTACAAATATTGACTAGACAGACAAAAAAGGACACTCAGAATTGGAACAATTTTTGTTCGGTTGGGCATAGTTGCGAGTTGACTACAGTTCGTGCGAGTCACACTTTGCACCATATCGCTGAAAGATTTTACTACGTTTCGGCACTTATTGACAGATACTTTACTCCTGAACAGCGGTATTTGCTGTACAAGACCCAAGTCTGTAGCAGCATGTAGTACTGTTCGCACCTTTGGAATAGTTCCGCTAAGTACCTACTCGATGCTTTAGATAGACTGCAGCACCATACCGTACGTATAATCGACAGCCAGGAGGTTACGAAGGACACCGAACCACTACAACTTCGTAGAGACATTGCGTCCCTTAGCGTATTCTTTCGCCTCTATCATGGCGAATGCTCTGAAAAGTTATTTGACCTCATCCCACCTTCCCCCTTCCTTTTGAGAACCACGTGCCGGTTTTCGTAACCACAAACCCGTCTCGCACCAAAAGGTTCAGCAATTCCTTCTTATGCCGTACCATACAACTTTGGAATGGTCTTCCGGCACATGTGTTCCCTCCCTTCTTTGACATTGGGTCCTTCAAACGTAGTGTCAAGAAGCATCTGGTCAGACCGGCTTGACGCTGACGACGGCTAGAAGACATCTATCTTCTCCTCATCGTCACTGTCTCTGGACTGTAATTGGGCTTTCCATCAGGACCGTTACAATCACATTGCCGTGTCAGTATAAAAAAAAGGATAGACAAAAAACTGAATCCCAATTACTTATTTCTTAAAAATGTTTGCAATCTACAGATACAGCTTCATTACAGCTTATTAAATCTTCTGTGTGCGGCTTAATTAACCTATGTATACATCGATCAAATATACCATAGATGGACGATCGTCGCTCGAAAAACGGCCCCAACAAAACTGTGCATAAATCAGTCATATGCGCTATATTATGCACCTGTCCCACTCACTCTTGCGTGCGCTGCCCGTAAGCGAGAGCGAATCGACACCACTACTACGGTGGAGACCGTACCATATACTTAGTACGCTTGCGTATCGCGAGTAACACACTTAGGACGCTTTACATTGACGCGTTTTAACTAAACTATTACAAAATGTTTCCCAGTGGGCGTTCAATGGTTATTCCGGTTTATTTCCTGAATTGCATAATAAATGCAGACACTTATAAGTAAGTAGTACTGGTCAGTGCCACATATTGACGCGGTTTTTGTATGAGAATGTGCATCTATGGTATATTTGATCGAAGTATGTATAAGATAATCTACAACATGTCTTTTTCTTTTTAAAGATTTCTAGTAAAGGAGTGGGTTCACGTCGGTAGTGCAAGGAGTGGTATTCGAACTCACACGCAACCTCTTCAATTCCTTATCCATTGCGCTACCACTGCTTAATCTGATTACTAAGTTTATTTAAAACTGGATGTGCCCGCGGTTTCACCTGTGTTTATAGTTACTGCGCCGCCCCCGTGGGTCGTAGCATGATGTTATATAGCCTTTAGCCTTCCTCGATAAAATTAAATAGGCTATCCAACACTTAAAGGTTTTTTTTAATTTGAACCAGTACTTCATGAGGTTAGCACGTTCAAACAAACAAACAAACTCTTCAGCTTTATTATATGTACTAGATGTGCCCGCAGTTTCACCCGCGTTTATAGATACTGCGCCGCCTCCGTAGGTCGTAGCGTGATGTTATATGGCCTATAACCTTCCTCGATAAATAGGCTGTCCAACACTAAAAGATTTTTTCAATTCGAACCAGTAGTCCCTGAGATTAGCGCGTTCAAACAAACAAACTCTTCAGCTTTATAATGTTAGTATAGATTAACGATGTCTTAAAACAACTTCACAAACTTTTAATACTATTTCCTTATTAACGCGATGTATGCAGGTCGAATTTAGATAGAAAATTGATAATTTGTTTTAGATAGAAAATTGATAATTTGTTTTTCAGTTAGGTATTCTCTATATCAGTATGGAGACTGGATTTATACCTAGTATTTGCAAACAGGCCCACCTCTCATGACGTGATACTAGTTTATCGTTTTGTCAAATCAGTAATCGGGATCGTGCCCTTTACTATTGATCTCTAGTAACTGCTCAACATGACTTGGAGTCATGGTAGGCAAAAACATAAAAGAGACTCTGGACATACTTCTCTCGTCCTCGACGAAGTAGGCAGGCATTTATTTAACACATTGTGGTTCGATCCCCACACGAGAAAAATTATGTGATACACAAACAGTTGTTTCTAATTTAGTTGTTGATTGTATCCATTGTTTAAATGTTTGTAGAGTTGCCCGCTCTACAGGAATTACTGCCAGTGTGGCAGTTGTTTTATAAAAAAAAGAAAATATCAGCCAATTATATTTTCTTTTTAATAATAGTTTGCCTGACCAGCGAACGAAGTCGATTTCACGAGTGACCTTAAACACAAGCGTAAACTTATACCACAAGGCAGTGAAACAGTCTGTTTTCATGCAATCAATTAGTTGCATACCTCACAAGCGCCGGTTCCTTAACAACTCAATACATACAGTAACAATTTAATATCGCGCTGACCGCAGCACTGTGGCTGATTAATTTGCGAGACAGCAATTTGTATTGAACGTAGGGACGAGCGCCGAGCTATCTGTGCAACGCAAAACAATTTCTCAAGCTTGGCAGTGCTTTACTGGCCATGATATAGCAAATCCTCCAGAGATTGATACGAAGTCTGAAACCATTTGAGGCCAAAATTAATATAGTACTATCTACCGACTGTATGATAGCTCATATATAGCCAGCGATAGCTCAATGGAGAGACCAACAGACTGCAATACAGAGGGTCTCGGGTTCGAACCCACATCGCGCACCTCTGACTTTCGGAAGTTATATGACTTTTCGAAATTATGTGCGTATTGATTGACAATTATCGCCTGCTCCGTGCCTCGGAGAGCACGTTAAGTCATCGGTCGCGGCTGCCATGAACATCTATGGCAGTCATTATTGGGAAGCCAGTGCCCTCTAATATCCTGACACTGGTCTAGCCTTAGGGTATCGTTAGCCTTCGGGTTGCGGAGGTCAGGTGGCAGTCGCTCCGTGTAAAAACTGATATCCAGTCAAATCCGGTTAGACTAGAAAGCCGACCCCAAGTGACTTGGGAATAATAAAGGCTAATTAGTCGCCTCGTCACTGCCGCTGTGCCGAGTGTTGTGGGTTCGAGTACCACACGGGCCAAATATTTGTGTGATTCACAAATAGTTGTTCCGAATCTGGAAGTTCATTGTATCCGTTATTTCCAAAGTCTTCCGCGATACAGGAATTTTCCCGGTGCAGGAGTGGCCTTTAAAAGCAGAGCTTTTTGTAATTTCTATGATATACTTCAACTTCAACTTTTCTCGGTGTTAATCGACTTCATCATAAGGGTACTGATGATACTGCCAACAGTCATATTAAATACTTGATTGGATTAAAACTGATATATTCATGACGAGGTATATAATTATGTAAAAGGTACATACTTTCTTTATATAGCAAAATGGGGTTATTGATTTCTAGAATGGACAGTTGGACAGTACAATCTAGACAGTGAAATAATTTAAGATATCTTATTCATTTCAAACTTTCGTTACTTAGACTTCAATGGTGAAATAGCATAACATTCAGCGTTTTGACAGTACGAGTGGCGTCGTAGTAGCGGCTCGTTTCTTTTTTTTTTTGCAGTTTCTGGCACAGTGTCGATCTCCACACGGGATAAATAATTGTGTGATGCACAAATTGTTTTGCCGAATCTAGGTGTTCTTTGTATCCGTTGTTAGAATATTTGTAACCTATGTCATCGCGACACAGGATTTTTTTAAGTGCGGATGATTTTATTATTTATATGCTTGGAAATTTTACTTTCTACAACAAAAAAAATAAAACCAAACATATATCTATATATTAATACGTGAAGCGAAAACTTTGGATCCCTTTTTACGAAACTTGGGCGGACGGAGGAGTATGAAATTTCGCACCCTTATAGTTTATACAGAGAAGAAGTGACGAATGCTAATATTTTTTTAAAATATGCATTAGAAATACATTAAATTAATGAAAAACACTACACGCACACAACCATGCATTTGACACACGCAGTCGAAGCGCGTAACTATGCTTACATATATCAATATATAATGACATAATATGTCAACAATATCTTACAGGCAAACTTTGGTCGACTTTCAAGCACTAGGCGACCGCTAGTTATGTTAAAACCACACATGACTTAAACACTTAACATAAATTCTTACAGCAATGTCCAAAAAATAGTGAAACATGCACCTGAGCTACTTCAGTTCGTCTTCGAAGAGAAAATTTATGACAGGGATGTCATAAATTTACTACACCATCCACATGCAAAAAAGGTAAAAGATGCAACGAGTGTCGTAGAATCTAAAATTCCTTTTAATCAGACATGGACGGTGCAAAAGACAGTTGATTAGAGGGTATCGCTCGATCGAGTGTAGGGTAATGAGTGCATCTCGAGTAGATAACCAGCGCCAGTGGTTTAGATATCAGCAATCTTCGTGAAATCGATTTGGGTGTAGAGTTTATTTTAGCGGGATTTTCTAAAAGTTTGACATACTTTTGCTATGAATTTAATAAAGGCCACTGTATATTATTATAGATTTTTCGGGAACAGTGTTTCTTTTTCTGTATGTGAGGTACCCTATGTTCCTTTTTGTACCTCTGACAATGTGTATGCGAAATTACAAGATAATCGATCAAGTAGTCAAGGCGTGAAAGCGTTACAAACAAACTCACATTCGCATTTATAATATTAGTCAGTATGATGAAGAAGGCTAACTCTCCTAATTGTGATGTATGTGGTGCAATAGTGGTGCAAGAAGAATTTTAATATTAATAAAATTTATTATAGAAAAGATTATTTATAACAAATAAAAAAATAAAATAAAAAGAGCCCTATTTTTTTTTCTAAAATCAAAGTAACCTAAGTTACTCCTTATAACATCAGCTATCTGCCAGTGAAAGTCCCGTCAAAATCGGTTCAGCCGTTTCGGAGATTAGCCAGGACAGACAGACAAAAATTTTAAAAATAGATGTTTTCGTGTAGGTACCTTATATACTTTCATATGCATTAGATAAAAAACTGTTATTTTGACATTACAAACAGACACTTCAATTTTATTTATTTGTATGTAGTATGTATATATATGTATGTATGTATAGATATAGTATATGTACTGTTTAGGAAACGCTGGGGCTCACCTATCCTTGTTGGACATATGCCCCTAAATAAATAAAGAGAAAAAAAATTAGTCGTTATTATGATAGTGAAGTGTTACTGTGGCACAGACATGGCCATTTATTTGGTGTAATACATTTCGACGACGACTCATACACACTGATTTGACATAAGATTGTTACTTTCAAAACCCTTGCATAAGTAGTCACTGTTATTAAGTTTCGTCTAGTAGGTATAAATTCAGGTGGCTACGTATGTATGTACTACCTTTCGTATTCCTTCCCTTTCATCGTATTCTTAATTATTATTCTCTAATATTTATTTATTTTATTATTTATTAATTTGATCTTACTAGCTAACTGATGTGATATCCAAAACGTTTACGACATCCAACAATTAAATTATAACTTAAGTCATGCTCGTTACGTAGTACAATATTCTTTTTAATAAAATAAGAATAATGTCAAAGCCTATAAATAATAATAACAATAAATTACAATCATGAATTAATAATATAAATAATAAAATTGCAGTCCTATAAATTATAATGTGTCATTTAAATTTATAGGAAATTTATTAGGTATACGAATGTCCTAATCCATCGGCAAATATCGGACTATCGATTCGAATGCAAATTATTGACAGGTATTGCGCGACTTGAGACATAGCCCTTCTAAATTTCAACGTTTCTATGTCCACCATACCCGAGACGAATAAAAAAGGGTAGGGGTAGGAATAGAATCCATACTGTTTCTTGTATATATTTGATGATGTAACGATGATTACATTGATATTGCTAGTTGTAATTGTAATTGGACTCCCTTTTCCGCATTTGAACTCCAAGTTGGTCCATTATGCGTGAGGATATTGCTAGTTATTATGGGTCAATGTAACCATTTAACTTTAGACAGGCCATATGAAAACCAGACACATTAGTCACATAGCTACGTGAAAAACAAAAGGTCAAGTCAAGCGATCTTAGTACATTGTTATAGATGCTTGTTCTATAACGTATAAGGATTGTTTGACTATGATGTCAGACAATTCTATTTACAAGTGATAATCTAAAACATTAGTTCCCAAAGTGGTCCAGGTGGACCCCCAGGGTCCACGGGAGTCTCAACGGGGGTAAAAAAATGGGGGTGCACAATTCGGTTTGACTTCACCGATTATTCGACAAGCTCAGCAACTGTTACTTATAAAAACTTGCATATTCCATATTCAGTACCAGTGGGTTTTCGGTAGAGAATTGCAAGAAAAGGGTCAGCCCGCCTACCGTGTGGTAGGGTGGTAGGTTCAGTTCCGAGAATCGCTAAAAAGAAAAAAAAAACGGTCAGCCCATAGAAGTTTGATAAAATTTTTTACTTGCATGAACTTGTTTAGCTGCAGGGGGTATTTTAAAAGTGGTCTATGAGAAAAAAAGTCTGGTAACCTCTGATCTTAAACATTCTAACGCGATAACGTTATGTGGGTACTAAAAGTTAGTATCAAAAACACAGTGAAATAACATCTTCAAAAGTGTTCGATAATGTCCTTATATATAATGTTTGTGAAGTCTGCCCAACATATCCAGTGTGTTCTAACTTAGATGCTTTGAATGTTTGCGTAATATTAGTGGTCATACCATGCCATAATATTTATTAATGTTGTTGTTAATAAGAAAACTTAAGTTTAGTAGATTTCTTGCTAAAATCTGGGATATCTTTAAATCTGTGACCAGATACGTGTGATCTCGATCTGGCTAAGGCGTTCGACACAGTCTCTGCTCCCCTCCTACTAACTAAACTTGAAAAGATGGGTATTCGCGATACCCAACTTAAGTTATTTAAAAGTTACCTCACAAATAGGCAGCAAAGGGTAAAAATTGGCGAGGTGGCTAGCGACAATCTGCAGGTTGACTGGGTCGTTCCCCAGGGCAGCGTGTTAGGTCTGACTCTTTTTCTAGTCTTTATTAATGACCTGTGTAATCTCAATCTATCGAATGGCAAAATTGTTACCTTTGCGGATGATACCGCCTTGATCTTTCATGGTGACACTTGGGAGGAGACCTTCCATGAAGCTCAAACAGGTTTCAATGCAGTGTCTACATGGTTGAGAGACAATGGACTAGCCCTTAATGTCGACAAAACAAAATATAACAAAATATAACTTTTCTATGAAAGCCATTCCAACTGGTACTCTAAATGGGTACTCTATTTTAGCCCATTCATGCTCTCTCAACAATAAATGCACTTGCAGGCATCTGAGTTGTGCTACCAATATTAAATATCTAGGTGCTGAATTGGATAGTACTCTGAACTTTAACCGCCATACAGACTTACTCTCATCTAGGCTAGGAAAGTTGATATTCGTATTTAAAAACTTACGACATGTTGCAGATAAAAACTAATTAAGATGGTTTACTTATCTTTATGCCAGCTAATACTTGCGTACTGCATTACAGACAGCATGGGGTGGTACCAGCAAAGCGGGTATGATTAAAGTAGAGAGAGCACAAAGAGCTGTCCTGAAGGTAGCCCACTTTTTACCTTTCCTCTACCCTACCAGAGATCTTTATCGTCTTGCTGATGTACTCACGGTTCGCCAGCTCTTTATCCTACAAATTACTCTCAAACAGCATTCATCTCTTCCATTCGACACTTCCACTTTAAGCATATATAAAACACAAAGTCTGTCAGACTATTGGTAATAAATGGTCGACAGCATTCTCTAGCAAATTCTTTGGGTTTCTGGGGGGATATTTGTATATTAAAATAAATGGAGAGATCTCAATATACCATCTTACCACGTCCAACTGTAAAAAAACTGTCACCTCGTGGTTAAAGACGCTTGGGTACGATGAAACTGAACAGCTATTATATATAGCCGCATAATTTCTCCCACCTCATGTAATACCATACCAGCTATACCTATAATCATACCATAATCACTTTATGCTCCTATCCACCACTTTCGTTAACAGATTTATTATGATACAAAAATTATTTTCTGGTTCCGACGACCTGACTCGTACAGTTATCAAATAATTTCACTCTCACACACACACATACACAACCTCACACACACACCCTCACACACACACCCTCACACACACTCACACACTCATACACACACACGCCCATACACACACTTACACACACACACACACCCTTACACACAAACACTAACACACACACACACCCTTACACACAAACACTCATACGTTTAGCCACTCACACATCTCCCAACATGACGTACATTCTCAACACGAACATACTAGCCCCAATCATACACATTCCACCTATTCAAAGCACGGAGAGGCTAGTTATCTGTAATACAGGACCTCCTAGTACAGAAACCAGTCTCCCACACAGACTATACATTCACTGCTTTCTTGTATGGACTGTTTGTTTAAGATGTCAAATATTATTTACTGTGTGAGAGAACAAATAAACAATTATTATTATTAATAATTTTATAATATATTAAGTACTGCAAATAAAACTGCAAATAATATAATATACAATTATAGCAGCGATAGCTCAGTGGGGAGACCAACAGACTGCAATGCAGAGCGTCTCGGGTTCGAACCCACGTTGCGCACCTCTGACTTTCGGAAGTTATATGACTTTTCGAAATTATGTGCGTATTGATTGTCAATTTTATTATCGCCTGCTCCGTGCCTCGGAAAGCACGTTAAGCCGTTGGTCCCGGCTGCCATGAACATCTATGGCAGTCCTTATTGCGAGAGTGTTGACACAAAAGATCCCACTGGGTCGAAGTGTCGCCGGTCTGCACTGACTGGCACCCGCATAGGATAAGATAAGTACTGCAAACTAGCGCTTATTAAGAATATGTGGAATAGCGAGAGGGAGGCCTTTGCCCTGCAATGGGACAATACAGGCTGAAATAAATAAAATATTAAGTAAGTCATCCTAACTAATATTAATAAATGCGAATGTGAGTTTATTTGTTATGCTTTCATAAGCCTTCGCGACCGATCATCATAAAATTTCACTCACCCGTTGTTAGGAGTACAGAAACTGGTATAGTGTACCTTTCATCCAGAAAAACTTCAGTTCTCAATGGATTGAAATTAATTGACAAAATCTAATTTTTAAAGCGAGCGAAGCCGCGGGCTAATCTAGTTCAATGTGATTCTAAGATTTCGATAAAAATATTCTTTAACCAGTCTATAGCTAAGAAATATTATCTGTCCCTTTCAATATTATTTGACATTTTTATATTCTAATAAGCAAATGTGCTTTAATTTATCACTGTAGATGTCAGCAAAAATATATTTTTGTAACTAAAATCTTACTTTAATATTTGGTCAACATTCTTTCAAGTGAAATTCTTGGTAAAATACCTAAAAAAAGTTAAGTGAAAATATTAATTTCTGAAAGTTTTTGTAGCAGAAAAAATACCTACATAGACAGAAGGACTGAAAATAAAAATTCCTGCCACAAAAAGACCAAAGCATTAACAGCATTCAGCCTAATTCACTTTCCTTAAAAATATTTCACACACACCAATTTGAAACTTTCAAACAACCGCAAAACTAGAACAACTTAAATTAAATTCGGGGCCAAACTAAACTTAACTTTGTACTATTATACTTAAGGCCTAATTTTGTCTGTGCTTCTTCTTATTCCAAATATATAAGTGAAAACCACTTTTATGAGGCACTAATGATGCGGTGGGCGCTACCCAACAACGTTATTTATTAACAATATATTTATAAATATGCTGCACTGCCTTTTATTCGACTTTTAAATAGTTGCCGTTTACACATTGCTTCCTTACTTCTAAATAAAATTAAAAAAGTTAATTTTAAATGACACTATACAGAATATTATAAACTAAATGTTCCCTCGGTTTCACCCGAGATTATCGTTACTGCGCCGCCCTAGTGGGTCGTAGCGTGATGTTATATAGCCTATAGCCTTCCTCGACAAATAGGATATCCAAAACTAAAAGAATTTTCAAATCGAGCCAGTAGTTCCTGTGATTAGCGCGTTCAAACAAACAAACAAACTCTTCAGCTTTATAATATTAGTATAGATTGGATGTAAAATATTGTAGGAATGACTGTTGTGTTGAACTCAATGTGATTCTCATGTTCGTAATTTTATTGATAGAATATATCAAAATATTAAATTTGTTCAAAGCTTTGAGATTGCATGATTATAATAATATAAAAAGAAACTTGATTTGACTCACTGACTGATTCATCAATGCCTAGCACAAATCCTTAAATCTAGAAAGCTACATTTTGCACAGACAGTGTCCTGGTTTGCGTTCCTGTTGGATTATCAAGACAATACCGTGGACAAGAGCTCATTTAAAATAATTTAGGTCATTATTATCAAACTTAATTAGTAAGGATTCTTGCTCTGCATGTCCTACATATTATATAAGGAATATGTAAAAACACAGAACATAACCACTCTTATATAATATTCTGTCTTAATAAATATCTGCTAATATTTTGAAACTGAAACCTTTACCTAATACACCAGACTTCGATTGAATCTCCATTCATCACGCCATCTCTATTCAAATTCATTTTTACAAAACTGTTTCTAATATGTCTTGAATTGTGTTCCATATTGAGAATCCTTCTAATGCAGAAGGTAATATTCATAAAGTAATCCGTCAGTTCCCTCGTAGGACACGCACGGCAAATGAACGAGCTTATATTGATGTTGACAGTGCAGATTTTGACATATTTGTAGGGTAATTATAACTTTATATATTACGTGGATTCTTTGGCTTTAGTATAATGGACTACTTCTCCCTAGCCTTTATTATTCCCAAGTCTCTTGGGGTCAGCTTTCTAGTCTAACCGGATTTGACTGGATATCAGTTTTTACATGGAGCGGCTGCCACCTGACCTCCGCAACCCGAAGGCTAACGATACCCTAAGGCTAGACCAGTATCAGGATATTAGAGGCACTGACTTCCAAATAACGACTGCAATAGATGTTCATGGCAGCCGGGACCGACGGCTTAACGTGCTCTCCGAGGCACGGAGCAGGCGATAATTGTCAATCAATACGCATATAATTTCGAAAAGTCATGTAACTTCCGAAAGTCAGAGTTGCGCGACGTGGGTTCGAACCCGAAACCCTCTGCATTGCAGTCTATTGGTCTCCCCACTGAGCTATCGCTGCTATAATTATATATTATTTTATTGCAGTACTTTATATATTATAAAATTTAATAATATGTCTTTAGACTGTAGAAGTATTCTTTATACAATCCTAACTTCCGAAAGTCAGAGGTGCGCGACGTGGGTTCGAACTCGAGACCCTCTGCATTGCAGTCTGTTGGTCTCCCCACTGAGCTATCGATGCTCTAGTATAATCGACTACACTAGTTATTATATTCCATCCAAACTTGATGGAACTATGGATTTTGTATATAAGCAGTAGCAGCGATAGCTTAGTGGGAGACCAACTGCCACACAGAGGGCTCAAGTTCAATGCCAAGACACGTACGCACCAATGACATTTTATCAATTATCGCTGACTTTAACGGTGAAGCAAAACATCTTGTGAAAACCTGCATGTTTAAAAGCTGTCCATAATGTTCTTGAAGATAATATGTGCAGTCTGCCAACCTGCACTGGTCACGTTGTGGACTACGGCCTAACCGTTCTCGCTTTGGGAAGAGGCTCGTGCCCAGCAATGCGACAGTTTATATACAGGGCTGGGATATTATTTTATTATATAATTTTATACAACTACATAGTAATAGTAGAGCCTAGCTGATTTCAACATGAATGGGCTGGCTCAATCGGGGAAGGACTACCCTCTCACAGAATATCGACGTGAAATAGCAGTATTCCTACTGTTATAATTCCTTTGGTGAGTGAGAGTGCCGGAGGCTCAATCATCCTCGTTCCCCCTTCCCGCTCCTTCTCCTTCCCACTTCCTTTCCTAAAGGGTCGGCAACGTGCAAGTGATGACTCCAGTGTTGCAGGCGTCCATAGGCTACGGTGACCACTTACCATCAAGTGGGCGGTATGCTTGTTTGCCACCTTAGTTGTATAAAAAAAAACTTATTGTATTCCAATTGAAATTTCGCGAAAATATTCAATGTACAGACAAAGAGCTCTTTGAATTTTATTATAGTATAGATAAGTGCTGGTTAGCCTATCATCAATAAATATATAAGAAACTCACTATATGTCATGTATATTATATATTTACTGTTGGCATACCAAATGAAATAAAATAAAATTAAAATACCAAAACGAGAATTGTCCAAATCTAAAAAAAATAAGAGTCGCTATATATTATGTTTGTGGCTTTTATATTTTGCTTGTCAAGACATTTGAAGTTTCGTTGACATTAATTAACAAGCGTCACACATACGTTTGATGTCAGCTCGAAACATAAGCGACTCTACATAGAGACCTGAAGAGACTCTACATAAAGTGAATAGTCGCAATTAGTTAGAGTCGAGGATGGATCGAGCTCGGGACATGATTAAGCGACAAACAGACGTTATGTCATTAGTCGAAATAAACATTTCTGTGTACCAAACTTAATTGTAAAGTGGAGGTTCTTCTCGTTATTAGGATCAGTATATAAATATTTGATTTATCATTCGATTTTTAAATGCCAGTTGGCAAGCATACGGCTCACCTGATCATTATCGTTATCACTCAGATCATTATGGTTATCGATCATTATCACACAGCTAATGGTAACCGCTTATCTCTATGGTCGCCTGTAATAGTATGTAGAAGCCTAATACCCTCTTTGTTATTAAATGCACGAGAACGAGATAAATCTATTCACTCTATAATGCGCAGTCTCATTCCTACGTGCAATGGCAAAAGACACTAACGCATTGTCGACTATCGGTACCTACATAAAAATAAGTGGAAGTGATGTGAGTTTTCAGGCCTCTTACGTAACGTATGAAACGCAGTGACTGTATTACTACTATTATGCCGGAATTCTGTAAGAGAGTGGTAGTTCCCTTGGTAAACTAATTCATCTTTTTATTCTTTAACAATACTTACATACTCACTTCAATTGGCTGTAATATCTTTGGATCCAGATGTTTGCTTCTATATTGCAGGAATGAACTGTGATCTTACGTTCCATTCTATAAACTACAGATAATATTATAGTATTTGGGAGACTTTTCCACAACCTTAAACCGATTTTTAGAATGCATCCAATCTTTTGAATATAATAATATAGTAGAATTAGCTTTTGCCCGTGGTTTCGCTCGCATTAATTTAGAATTTGACAATCAATTCGGGTCGTACTCTGTTTGTAATAATATAATTCAATCATGATTCGAAAGACACGTGGCGCCATCTATTATCATAAGAACGATATTATTGTTTTCATCGGGAACAGTATTTTTTTTCGGGATGATAGGTAGCCTATGTCCGTTTCTGTACCTCTGACAACGTATATGCAAAATTTCAGAATGATCGGTTTTGTGGTTTAGGCGTGAAAAGGTAACAAACAAACAAACTCATTTTCGCTTTTATAATATTAGTTAGGAAGTTAGGATTATCAAGAAAGTATTCGATACTTTCAGAAGGCCTTTAGGGTTTATGTAATTTGGTTAAAACAGATACTTAAGAGTAGGTTTACTTTTAATATTTTAGAAATACCTTTACAGTCACGTGTACTTATTATCAAGTACTAGTTTTCACCCGCGGCTTCGCTCGCGTAAATGTAGGTTAGGTTAGGTTAGGTTTACAACAGTTATATTTTTTGGATGAAAAGTACCCTATGTCCTATTCGGTACCCCTGACAATGTGTATGCAAAATTTCATGTTGATCGGTTAAGTAGTTAAGGCGTGAAAGCGTAACAAACAAACAAACAAACAAACTCATTTTCGCATTTATAATATTAGTTAGGAAGTTAGGATTAGGATACAGTAGTCCATCTTTCCTCTAATAAATGGCAGCGTTGTAACAATATGAAATTCTCGAAATAATTCTTATTAAATTAGTACTATTTCAAGTGATTGTCAAATTGAATCATCACTACAGTAGGCGTTTACTAACTCATGTTAACATTTCTATATTGACACACTAGCTTTTGACCGCGGCTTCGCTCGCTTTAATTTGGAATTTGACAATCAATTCGGGTTGTACTCTGCTTGTAATAATATTTATAATTCAATCATTATTCGAGAGAAACGTGGTACCATCTATTTTATCATAAGAACGTTTTTGTTGTTTTCCTCGGGAACAGTAATTTTTTTCGGGATGAAAGGGAGCCTATGTCCATTTCTGTACACCTGACAACGTATATGCAAAATTTCAAGATGATCGGTTCAGTGGTTTAGGCATGAAAAGGTAACAAACAAACAAACTCATTTTCGCTTTTATAATATTAAGTTAGGATTAGGATTGAGTTATTAGGCACTACGTCCTAGAATTACTTGAGATGTCTCCTCTAGAACATTGTACATATTAACTCAATATGTTAACATACATAACTTCACAAACCGAACGCATATAGACTTGGCTCCTACATATCCACTATTTATTCATCAACATTGAAATTCAATATTAGGGTTCCTTTGAGAATTACGGCGGATGGTGACTCGCTACTATTACTATATAATAGTACTCGAACTTTAGTGTGGTAATTACTGTTTTAGTTAATTTGTATGGTAATATCTCTTGGAACTATTTTGGAGTACGTATGTTGGTAATTTTGAGGTTGAAGGGGTATAGGAGGATTGCGTCTGATTTTGAATCGAGGGTAGGTTAATATGTAGAATTGATTTTAACAAAAAATGAATAATCTATACCGTAGTGTGCAGATTGAGATTGGCAAACAATTTGATCTGCAGAGCCTGTGGTGAACAGGACGAGTCAATATCGCACCTACTATGTGAATGTGACGCGTTGGCTAGATTGAGGATGGGTTGCTACGCTGCGGCTGATGTAGTACATTCATATCCTTATGAATGTACTACATCAGCCGCAGCGTATACTTCAGAGGGAGAAGCCTAAAGATAAGATCTATATCGTATCTTTGTGGAAATTTATGTCTGACATGTATATATTATCATCATCATCTCAGACGAAAGATGTCCAGTGCTGGAAAGATATGCATATATATATATATGTATATATATATATATATATATATATATATGTAAATTTATGTATATAAAATAAATTGTATTTGGTTTTTTCTACGTATTTAGTTTAGAATTGTATTTCAAACGTAAAAAGCAAAGCAAGCAAGTACATTATATTGATACTTAAAGCAGGTTTTTTTGATATTTGTATAATATTTACAAAATGTAATCTGTACTTCTATACTATATTCTTTTATACTAACTACTACCTACTTCATTCCTACCTTTTAATCAACCTTTTAAATTAAGACCTTATCTATTAAAATATGTGAAGTGTGTTTTTGTTGATTAAGACACCTCAAAATTGAGAACGCAAACTACCTTAGTCTCAATCCCAGTTTATTTTAGTTAGTAAACGTAAGATACTGATTCCTTAAATTATTACTTACTCAGCACAATGGTTTCAAAACCAAAGCACCCGGCATGCAAAATATCCTATCTTGCTAGTTGTATGATACATGAAGCAAGAACAAGGCCTGTGATAAGAACTTTCGTGGAAACGGAATAGGTATGAGATATATTTGTTTTTTTTTTATACGACTAAGGTGGCAAACAAGCATACAGGCCACCTGATGGTAAGTGGTCACCGTAGCCTATGGATGCCTGCAACACCAGAGGCATCACTAGCGCGTTGCCGACCCTTTAGGAAAGGAAGTGGGAAGGAGAAGGAGCGGAAAGGGGGTAAGGAGGTGATTGGGCCTCCGGTACTCTCACTCACCTAACAAAACACAACAGTAGGGATACTGCTATTTCACGTCGATATTCTGTGAGAGGGTAGTCGAGCCCGCCCATTCATGCTGAAATCAGCGAGGCTCTACTACTCTAAAACCTATGTAATATATGTATACTATGGCATTAATGCTATCTTATGAGATTGTATGATCGTGTTTAATGTAAATAAATAGTTTCATTTCATTGCATACCATTTCTACTTTATTTAACAAAGCCGCTGTAAGGCGATTACTGAACTAAAATCAGTAACAAACTAGCTATAGATCAAAATCAGGGTACCGAACTAAACTGCTTAAATGTTACGAAGTAAACGAGCATAAATTAGCCCAAATTAATCCAGCTTAGGCTGTCAACGATAAACTCGATAGACACTCTACAAATTGGAAAAATAAGGACTCTACTTGATACACAAACACCTACATATAGAAAAATACTGATTTCGAAGAACATCGAATGAAGCTTTAAACAAAGAAACAATAAAAAGGCACGGACAATAATCGACCAAAATACTTCAATTTAGATGAAAGCGAACATTAACAGTTCTCATAATACAAAATACTAATTTAGCAGCAATCATTCAACAAACAGAATGACCTTCCATTATTTGTTGAACGTAATAAACGAGTGGTTTTAATGTGAAAACCTAATTAAGAGGTGTTGTTTACAAATAACACGAACACGCAGACCAAAATTATAATTAGTACCCGCAATAATATCGTTATAATATTTGGTCATTCGAAATATTGCTGGCTTAAAATGCACTTATGAAACACAATTATGTTGTATTTAATTACCTGTTTTAATAAACTATCGTTATATTATTACCTTCATTTAGAATAATTGTACCAAATTGAATACAGTATTTTTGTGCATAGAACTTACACTAACAGAGGAAACATTTCTTAAACGTCCTTTGGACCAATTAACTTTTTTTTTATACAACCAGGGTGGCACACAAGCATACGGCCCACCTTATTGAAAGTGGTCACCGTTGCCTATAGACGCCTGCAACTTCACTTGCGCGTTGCCGACCCTTTAGGAAAGGAGGAAGTGGGAAGGAGAAGGAGCGGGAAGGGGAAAAGAGGGTGTTTGAGCCTCCAGCACTCTCACTCACCGGACGTAACACAACAGTAGGAATGCTACATTGTTATGCGGACGACAGTACCGTGCATGGGCGATATCTCGGACATCCTGGGGCCAAACAGGCTGAGGTTGAGGGGAAAAGGCAGAATCTTGTCGTTGAACTTAACCAGACCTTGGACCGCATCTATGAATGGGGTGCCAAGAACTTGGTCGAGTTCAACGCCAAGAAGACCCAGGCATGCGCGTTCTCAAAAAATAAGTCTCCGCTCCTTCCTCTCCCTTCTCTGAAGAACACTCCACTGGTGATACGTGACAGCCTCTCCATCTTAGGTATGGATCTCTGCCGCTCCCTTAATCAGAAAACCTAAATCGAGAGCGTCATTAAGCAAGCTTCGCAAAAACTCGGAGTTCTGAACAGGGTGAGGCGGTTCTTCATGCCTGGGCAACTGTCCCTATTGTATAAGGCATAAGTGCGCCCTTACGTGGAGTACTGTTCTCATCTTTGGGATGGCTCCGCGCAGTACTTGCTGGACGCTCTCGACCGGTTACAGCGGCGGACTGTCCGTATCATCGGAGATCCAGAGGTCATGAGTTCACTGGAACCTCTGCAACTCCGTAGGGACATTACCTCATTGGCATGTTTCTACAGAATATACCACGGGGAATACTCTGAAGAGTTATTCCACCTTATCCCGCCCTCCCCTTTCCTATCCAGAACAACGCGTGCTGGGCTCAGATGCCATCCTTACACGGTAGAGTCGATTAGAGCGCGTACCAAAAAGTTTGGGTCCTCATATCTCTGCCGAACGACCAAGGCATGGAATTCTCTGCCAAGGCACGTGTTTCCTTCTTCCTTCAATCCTGGGTTCTTTAAGCGGGGCGTGAAAAAGCATCTTCTCAGGCCGTTAAAGTAGAGACCTCAACATCGCCTCGGCTACTGTGGGGGCGATGTGGAGGCCACTGCTCTTAGACCACACGACTGCTTACCATCAGGTGGAGTGTGGTCATTTTGAAGAGCAAAATAAAAAAATAAAAAATTAAAAATACTGCTATTTCACGTCGATATTCTGTGAGAGGGTAGTCTTTCGCCGGTCGAGCCGGCCCATTCATGTCGAAATCAGCGAGGCTATACTACAGATTTTAATGAAATTGTGTATGCTTGCAAATTAGCGACAACATACCTATTTTAAGAAACCAAACTAAGTGGAAGTTTACAGCTAACTAAGGTTTATTTTTTGAATAATTTCTGTCATCTTTGAGATATAATAGTGTAGTTGGGCTACATACACTTACACGCACCATTTACCAAAGCAGTCCATCCAATATAATATCGATAAATACAAGCAACTTGAGTAATGCGTTAAACCTATAGCATAAGTTTGCACTTATACTTTTGTTTTTGAAGTGAAAACTTCTTTAGGCGCGTTGAGCACTTCTTGGGTGAACAAAAATCATAGAACTCGCGTCATCGTCACGCTTCCACGTTTTCCATTTTTGAATTATTTTAGAATATTAACAATATCTCAGAAATGGTGCGTCCTACGCAAAAATAACGAAATTTTGGCCCCCTTAAAAGCCCAAAACAAAGTATCAGTTTTTTTTTGTAAAGTAGTGTTTATGATCAAGGATTAAAGTTTTAACTTCTATCGGCAGTCCCCAAAGACTGCTCCAATTTTTTTTTTGTGGAGCGATCGCTGCGTCCGAATTCGAGTCTCGGAATAGACACATAATTAGTAGTCATATAAGAGTTAGCAGGCAATGTGATGACTTTTAATTACTTAAGACCTAGGCGATTAAAATTTCACACCTAAGTTTGATATTCAATCCATATCCTGTTACAAGCATACAAATTAACTATGTCTATCAACTTAAGGTTTAATTTACTGCGCGTATCGCGTGACACCAGGATATCCTAGTCAAACATTGATATGTCACGTTTGATGGACGAGCGTGTTGACGGGACAATAGATTATGTACATGAATGGACGATGGACGGATGTTGACATAAATACGCTTCCGGTAAACATCCTATTATATACCCATTCAATTCTATTTTCAAATGGCTACTATAAAGCCCTGGTACTGTGTCCTCTTTTTTTGCAGTATAACGGTCGAGATCAAGGACAATCATATATAGATTTTTGCAACAGCGAGGGTATTACTAACACGATGCTGAGTCGACATTACACGTTTCCGGTATATACCTAACCATTGTTTGTCCATTTTCAAATTGCTACTAAAGAGCTCTCTAATGATATATTCTCACTTTATAAAGACTTTCAAGGTTAATCAAGCGTAGGGTGTATAAATCTTTGCAACGTCAGAGGTATAATCACTCTTGCGATGGTTATCTCGTCATAAAAAAGAATCTAGTAATACGTACTCAATTCTTTTATAAAAGGCTTTCGATTTTAATAATAATAATTATATAATATTCTACCACATACACACAACACCATCTAGCCCATACTAAGCAGAGCTTGTACTATGGGTACTAGTCAATGGATAAACATACACACATATACTTCATTTTTTTGTAAATACATACATATTATACATAGAAACACCCAGACCAAGACAAACATCCATGTTCATGCACACAAATGTTTGAATCATGCGGGAATCGAACCCGCGACCTCAGGCGTGGCAGTCGGTTACACTAACCACTACGCCATTGAGGCCGTTACTATAGAACTTAATCGACAAATATTATTGAATAGTTAAATTTTATACAAAGTCTGAAGATGTGACCAGCAAACGTCAATAGGTATCTTATCACTCTTACGTTATCATCTAAAATTTGGATGTAATATATTTTTTTGGCTCAGGAAAAATCCCAGCTTGCTTAATAATATTTTCAATGATATGACTAAAACAAAATTTAACCTTTAAAAGAAACACTCTATATCCTCGCTGTACGCGAAACGTGCATTACCTTAACTACATCTACAGGGGGTTCAATTACCACCTCCGCTGAAATTTGCAATTTTTTTGCCAAATGTGTCGTGAAGTGAAAAAAGTTTGAGATAACTTAAAGGCATTCTTCTTCAACTGAAAATATTCCTTAATTTTTTTGTGAAAAGTTGCTGAAGGCAGACAAAAGCTCCTTAGATAGCTAAAGAAATATTTTTTACGGAATATTTTTTTTATAAAAATACTATAGACTTTTTAAAAGAATCATGCTTATAGGTATGTGGACATATCACTTTTATTCGTTAAACAGGTTGCTTTCTAAGGAGGAAGTACTGTAATCACAAAGCTTAGTAGCAGACTTTTGATAATAGTAAGTGAAAAAGGTACTTGCCGTCTGTAAGAACGGTACCATACATTTTTGTCCGAAACTTCGAGCTGAACAAAAATACTGTTAACAAAATTTCTTCGGATTTCTTTCTTTAAAAATGATATTGCTCTGTTGTTTGAAATTAATGAGTTAAGGCCATCAAGAGGTTACTTACCGAAATCAAGGAGGAACTTCAAAATTTCGAACTATGTATTCGATGTTCATGCCTAAGAGATAATGATGTGAAAAAGATGAACACATTCTTTTTTTAATACAAGTGAATAGTAGTAACTATAAGTTCCGTGTAAACGGTTGTGTTGGTATTTGTTATTAATTTATTATACGTATATACACTGTGTACTGCCAATGTGGCGCAGCGATATTAAAATACCACTTAACCATCGATAGCGCGGCGAGGGCAATGGCTCCCACCTCCACAGGCAACAAAAAAATTTGTGATCGTCAAATAATTGTGCCAAGTATGGGGGTGTTATATGTATGTTATTTGAATCATAGTAAAATATCCTGTGTATCAATATCCTTAGTGCAAAAAGCGGTAGGGTTAAATAATATTAGGAGACATTTCGAATTCGAATCCACGATATACGTCTTTATAAAATCATTATCGACATAACATTATGGCGTTGTATCAAGTATATTTTTAAAAAGATATCTACTGAACTATGTGTAAATTCTTTGCGGCGGGGGACAAACATTCAGATTCGGAAGAAATATTTGTGAATCACACAAATGTTTGTACCGGGTGGAAATCGAACCCACTCAGCACAGTGGTGAAGATAAAATCGTTAATACATATCTATAAGACGAACAAACTATACTTACTGATATTTATGGTATAATAGGTTTGCCTGCGGCTGCGCTTGGAAATAGCAATTTTTCTGAATAAAAGGTACTCTTTATCATTTTCTGTACCTCTGACAACGTTTATGCGAAATTTCATGATGATCGGTTGAGTAGTTAAGGCATGAAAGCGTAACAAAACAAACTCACATTCCCATTTAAAATATTAGTTAGGATAAAGTCCATTATGTGTACCAACAAAAATAGAATACACTTAAAAACAGACAACATAAAAATAACATCATTTATTATTCCATCCTCCATTTTAATTTCAAGAGCTTTCCATTAAACATTTTGCAAATATCGTTGTACATGACATCGGCCAAGTGGCAACAGGTGAAATGAGAATTTATGTCCAACCCGTCACACCCGTCACGTAATTTTATTACGAGAATTACGAATGTTACGTGTTAATGCTACTTTAGCACTTTTGGTATGAAATCTGTTTTTATTTTGAAGTTTGTTTGCTTATTCTCGGAAGTACGAGTCAAGCGAAGTATATCTTCATGTGGAAATCCTACTTTATTTTAAATGTAATTTACGTGAAGATATTTGGATGTCTGTTTATTAGTAAGACTGACAGAACATGTTCTGAATTGACTGATGAGTTAGTTTTTAAGGTTAAACGGATTTGGATAAAACTTAGCATACATATAGACCATATTATACTGTATACTCATGAATCAGTTTTTATGTCAGTATGCAACTTCATGAGTTTGAGCGAATTCGCGGCTAGACAGGTGGGAAATGGAATCCTTTATTAATATAGCATTAGAGTTTATGTTAATAAAGGATTCTTATTTAGACGCCATTATTTACGTGCCTTCGTCTAAATACAATGCAAATTTTATCATTATGTTTTGGTATGAATATGATGGCAAGTTAAAGCAGTCTTAGAAAACACGCGAACTGTGTAGTTAGGCAACTTTGCCCCGGTCAAGTTATTGGATGGTGATGCAAAAGCGAGAGCTCAGAGCGGTTAATGTAGATGAGAACTTAGACGAAAACGAAAACTTAAACGCAATGACAAATATTACAAACTAGTTTTCACCAGCGGCTTCGCCCGCGTAAATGTAGGTTAGGTTTGCAACAGTTCTTTTTTCTGGATGAAAGGTACCCTATGTCCTATTCTGTGGCCATGACAACGTGTATGCAAAATTTCATGTTGATCGGTTGAGTAGGTAAGGCGTGAAAGCGTAACAAACAAACAAACTCATTTACGCATTTATAATATTAGTAAGGATTATAATAGTCATGTTTAATATAGAAATAAACAAAATATGTCGTAGGACGATGGATAGCTCAGTACGTAAACTTACCTAGTCTGTCAAGCGTTCAAATCCTCGTTCATAATTAAAATTTTTCCTTTGCATACAAGTTGTTAGGAATAATTCATAATATTATACTAGTAATTTTTTTTTGGATATTAATTATAAATTGTAGAAACTACGAATAAATCATTAGAAAGAACAGCTGCCATAAATTTATTCCGCATAATAAACTCCGGGGAAGTGAATCAAATATCCGGATTTGTCCACGGTAAGAAGAAACGGATGATTAAATTGACCTGAAAATTTAATACGTCCGTACATTTAAATTAAATGAACTAAATTTGTAACTAATTACAATTTTAATGATTGTTGTACATGCGGTCTAAGTATTGATTATCGGAACAGCGTATGATTTGATTCTTCGGTCAAGAAATGTTTGGTAGCAGCACAGAGTTAGGAACATGGCAATAATACTGCTGTGGTAATCGAGAGGACAGTAAGTCAGAAAAGGCAGTTTTAGAAAACATTGCGCCAAGATTTTGTTACTATTTTAGCGTTTGTGATAAAACTATATACTATTTTTTTTCTTTCTTTTGACATATAGAACATAAGTTCTATATGTCAAAAGAAAGAAAAAAAAGTTGTTTACAGTAGAGAAGCATTCCAAACAAGTAATTGAAAAAAATGGCCAACTTTAACTTACTGCCATCTCGAATACCACAGCAGAATAGGCTCACCCCGTATTACTTGTAATCTAAAGATATTGCTCCTGAAATGTGGCTGTAGTTCAGCTTTGTTCTTCCCTTCGGGTATATAGGGGTGATGACCTGCGACTTCGTCTGCTTGGTCATATTTAGCAACCTAAAATGTCATTAAGGGAATCACACTATGCATCATAACTCCGGTTCTACAGAATAATATCAAATTAAACGTGGCTTATGTTTTTTATTATACTACTAAGGTGGCAAACAGTCATATGGCCCACCTGATGGTAAGTGGTCACCGTAGCCTATGGACGCCTGCAACACCAGAGGCATCACTTGCGCGTTGCCGACCCTTTAGGAAAGGAAGTGGGAAGGAGAAGGAGCGGGCAGAGGGAAAGAGGATGATTGGGCCTCCGGCACTCTCACTCACCGAACGAAACATGACAGTAGGAATATTGCTATTTCACGTCGATATTCTATGAGAGGGTAGTCCTTCCCCGGTCGAGTCGGCCGATTCATGCTGAAATCAGCGGGGCTCTACTACAAACAAAAAATAATTAACATAATTGAAAACCTATTGTGTCTCGCCGGTTTGTCACTGTCACTCGAAACGTTAAGTTGAATACTATTAACGAAACTCCTCTTCAGTGGTTTTCGTGTTTAACATTAACATAGGTACTTTATTTAATTCAGAAATCCTTAATTACATAATTTGAGTTTTATTTATACTTTTGTGAACACATTTATGAACACACACAGCTATTTTAAAGTTGTGTATACTGTATAGATATTTAATCCATTAAAACATCCAGCCAAAGCATTGCCAAAACAAAAATGTTATCAGAAAAAAGCCTAACCGAAACTATATTGGATAGCCGATTGCGATCTCCATCACATAAAAAACGGCATTCCCCAAAGCCAACGTTGATTGAAGTTCGAAATTCAAAAAAATATCGAAATCTTTACCCAATTTCGACAACAAAGAGGGTCTTTCAACGGTTGTCGTCACATGAATAGACCCAACTTTTACCCAATTTTGACCCTCCTATTGCTCCTCTTTTACCCCAGAGTTACATCAAGTTAACCAGATTCTGATTTAATGGGTGACAGAATAGGGCCTCATAATTAAGGGACTTGTTATGCGGAAGACCCTTCAGTCACCTTTGCTTAAGTAATTATGAAAATTGGCGGGTAAATGAATGTTAGATGATGTTGTTTAAAGTTAGTGGCAGTGCAGTGTATATAATTTCCGTTGTTATTCGAAACGACAATCCATGATTTTAATTGTAAACAAAGCACAGAATAAAAATAAAATAAATTTTAATAAAGGCAAGTCAAAACGATTAAGTTATTCTGGTAAAAACTTTTTATAAAACTATTGCAGCTATGGTTTGATTGACAGTGATGTTTAATGTATATTGAGAGTTCCGTTAGCTATCTCCAAAAATTTCCATCGGATTATTTTGTAAATTGAGATTTGTGCAGATTTGTCAGGCTTATACGGGATGACATACTAACTATATGATAAGATATAAAATGAATTAGAAATCTTCTTTTTTTAAACCGGTTTAAACCGGTAAATGTACTACTTATATACATTTATTAATTTAAAATCATACCAGGAAAATTAAGTTTAATATTTACATTGCTACATACAAATAGTATTTTTTTGTAGAAGCATTTCTCGTCTCGAGCATTTTTCAGAAGCTGTGAACGTATATATTTTGAACAAACCTAAAACACTCGGTGCATTTACAGAATAGAAATTACCATGTGGCTTTTATGTAAGGAAATCCTCATTAGCAAAATGTAGTCTGATTCTGCCCATTAAACAGCAAAATATCCCTTTTATTGGCGAGAGCAAAACTTAGTCAGCGAATGGAAATCCTAATTCTAACTAATATTATAAAAGCGAAAATGAGTTTGTTTGTTTGTTTGTTACCTTTTCACGCCTTAACCACTGAACCGATCATTCTGAAATTTTGCATATGCATTGTCAGAAACGGACATAGGCTACCTTTCATCCCGAAAAAATTACTGTTCCCGAGGAAAACAATAATAACGTTCTTATGATAATAGATGGCGTTGTTTCGTGTGTTTCGAATCATGATTGAATTATGTTATTACAAGCAAAGTACAACCCGAATTGATTGTCAAATTCTAAATTGACGCGAGTGAAGCCGCGGGCAAAAGCTAGTTTAATATAAAATAACTACAATGGGAGCCTTTTGTTTCGCCTAATTTTTTTGTCCTTATTTAATTTGGTATAACGAGTTAGACATACTATTTTTTGTCATAATTGTTTTTTGGCATATTATTTCAGCAGGCATAAATACCATTTAGGCTAATGCTTTTTTTCCCTAATTTTGATTGACATAAAGTTATAAGGCATATATAACTTGGGTACCGTAATGTAACAATAGGTTTGGGTGCGGCGCCTACGCACCAACATATTAATTTTATATACGTAAAGTATTTTATTAAATGCAAGCACAAAATTTACAAAACTTCCAATTTATGCTTTAGAATAGTATGCTTAACAATTATTATTATTATACTTATAGTAATTAAGTATGTGAGGTAGGTAAAATCAAGTCATTCCTTATCTTATCTTATGTGGCGGCCAGTCAGTGCAGACCGGCGACACTTCGACCCAGTGGTATCTTTTGTATCGACACTCTCCCAATAACGACTGCCATAGATGTTCATGGCAGCCGGGACCGACGGCTTAAAGTGCTCTCCGAGGCACGGAGCAGGCGATAAATTGTCAATCAATACGCACATAATTTCGAAAAGTCATATAACTTCCGAAAGTCAGAGGTGCGTGACGTGGGTTCGAACCCGAGACCCTCTGCATTGCAGTCTGTCGGTCTCCCCACTGAGCTACCGCTGCTCTAAATCATTCCTTAAAAAGAAAGTTAGTCACTCCTTAAAACTCTTATAATTTTTCAAATTTCCATACTATTATCCTTAGAAAGCGTACAAGCTCATAAAGCTCTTAAGTTACGATCTCAGAGATTGGGTCCAATCTGCTGGAGGCCTGAGGGACCTCTGTAATGACTGGCCATTTAGGAAACATGTGACGGTACATACTATTATGAAGTTGAAACTCTTTTGTGAAGGAATCTTTATTGGTCGCCTAACGCTTTTTAGTGTCCTAGAGTTGAAAAATATATGTGGCGTAGTAATTTTACGTTCCTGCGAGATTTGCTTTTATTTAGGTATCATGCTCTCTTGGGTTACTTATGCATGTCTGTAGTTACAGGTAAAGAATAATAAATCCCCTTTTCAGAAGCTTTAGAAAGTGGGTAACTAACCGAAACAAAATAGGTCCTTAAAAAATGGACTTGTTTTTATTTTTACCTCTCAGCTAACGATATCTTCATTGCCTCACATCTACTTCTCTGAGGTGTGGCCAGTTGTTACGGATTACTACTTGATAAGCTCCTGGCAAATCTTCATGTATGTTCGTTTGGTTTACGTGCATACTAATACTAGATGTGCCCGCGGTTTCACCCACGTTTATAGTTACTGCGCCGCCCCCGTGCGTCGTAGCGTGATTTTATATAGCCTATAGCCTTCCTCGATAAATAGGCTATCTAACACTAAAAGAATTTTTCAAATCGAACCAGTAGTTCCTGCGATTAGCGCGTTCAAACAAACAGACAAACTCTCCAGCCTTATAATATTAGTATAGAATGATTTTACTAATTTTTAAGCTAATTAAATTATTGAAACTATTAAAACTTTTTATACTATTACTATACTATTAAACTATTTATATTTATGTTTACACTTTCCCCGACGTTTCGGTTGCTTTTCAGCAGCCCGTGACCATAAGGGTGACATACCTCTCCCTACCCGGGGGCGAAGTGTGATTGAAATAACCCACTGCCTATTCTTACGTATGTATTTAAACTGTCTAGTATTTTAAGACCTATACGGGATAGGTACCAAACTTATAAATTTACGAAATAAACAGACTTTTGTACAAAATCATAAAATATATCGGCCATGTTGAATAAGTGCCTACAATGCACGATGTTGCCAATCGCTTTGAACAAACTGCCCGAATCAAGCCAATGACTATTGGCTGTACCCTTTTCGTCCCATACCCCTAATAACTATAAATTATCGTGTCACCAATATGGGACGGGAAGGGAAAACCTTTTGGCTCAATGACGTCAATTTTGTTGTACATCAGACTGAACTGATTTTAACCCCACTGCGACGCTTTCGAACAACAGTCATAAAAATGATTGAAACTTCGGTGGTATTGCGTCATAAGTTGGTGATAATATTTACGGTCTATAATGGGAATTCGGGTTTGGTTATTTGGTCGTAAGAAGTGATATTAGGATTTTACATTAGTAAATTGTCAGTCGGAGTTCATAGTCTTATGCGTATCTAATAGATGGCAAAAACCTTATGATGCACGTTGGCGACCTTATCAAATAGAGCCTTATTTCATATCTGGCAAAATTATCGAAGAAATATTCACCTCTGTCCACAATCACATTTTTTTAAAGACATCTTCTGTGTTAAGAATAATTCCTTTGTGACGGAAAACTTTACAATCATTCAAAAACGGAGACAAAAAACACATAGTCAGAACAACTGCTTCTGGATCAATTGGTTATCCTGTGTGGGGATCGAATCCAAAAAGCCCGGCGCCGTGGCAGTGGTGAGCCATCCATGAAGTCGAATACGGAACTGGGATCGAGCCTATCGAGGACATCGCCGGATATTCTAGAGAATTTGTTTAAAGAAAACTCGACCATGGATGGAATTCCATTGTGTGCCAAATTTCATCCAGAAATCGTTTCTGGCTTTATAAGTGATTCAGCAACAAACATCTTTAATATCATTGCAAACTTTCTCATTCATAAAATTACAAAGATTAGGCGCCGGCCCCACTGCGGGCGGTCTAGCGGTCAGAGTTCCGAGTTCTGCGTTCCGCGTTCACTGTTATGTATGCGGTGTCTTAGAATCCTACACACACAAAAGCAGTTAGACCGCGGCGATCAAAGACGCACGTTCTGTCGGAGTACCATTTTTTTCAAAAGCGGTCACGATGTTCGACGAAATTGAAAAGTTTTTTGAATGAATGCGACACAAACGTACTGAACTCCAGATTTCTAGACCGCTCGCTGTGTGTGAACGCTGAACGCAGAACTCGACCGCAGAACGCAGACCGCTAAGGAGAATGCCTTATTCATTAAAAAAATCTAGTCATTAAAAACATAAAACCAACTCCCATTATTTGTATTTTGATTAACTGTTCCCGTATAATAATGTCCTCAGAAAAGGACACTGGTATACAATGTCGCGTTCGGTTAACCTTTACGTCAACATGATTCATATAGACTCTTGTGACAGCGGGGTCAATCTATTTGGCAGTTCATTGTTTATATTATGTACATTTTGTTGTTTGATAGCGAAAGGAAAATGTTTTTATTTGGATGTTGCTGTGTGGAAGTGTATCACCGCTGTGAGTTTTATTTGTTGAAGACCATTTCTGCGTATGTGTCTGTTTCATCAGAAAAATAGACTCAAAAACATATTGGGGATTATTCAAACGTACACATGGAACAATTGAATTTGTGATGACATATATTTTTGTTCCATATGGATTGAAACGACAATATCATATAGATTGTTTGTACCGTATAGGTAACCATAACAGTCGGTGCACTGGCAGTTGTAAGTTGATGTTACTACACTTAAGTGTGAGTAGTAGAGCCTCGCTGATTTCACCTTGAATGGGCCGGCTCGACCGGGGAAGGACTACCCTCTCACAGAATATCGACGTGGAATAGCAGATTAGTCCTACTGATGTGTTTCGTTCGGAGAGTGAGAGTACCGGAGGCCCAATCACCCCCTTTCCCCCATCCCGCTCCCTTTCCTTCCCACGTCCTTTCCTAAAGGGTCGGCAACGCGCAAGTGATGCCACTGGTGTTGCAGGCGTCCATAGGCTACGGTGACCACTTACCATCAGGTGGGCCGTAAGCTTGTTTGCCACCTTACATGAATAAAAAAAAAAGTAATACCTTTGTTACTGGGTTTCAGGCTGTGAGAACTTTACGTTTATCTTTCTAGAAGTTCTTTACTGAGAATTTCCTGATAGAAAACCCAAAGTTATAGCCAATTCTCCTCCCTCGGCAGCACTACGGCTTAAAAGTGACTTCTGTAATAAGGTTCGGATTAAATACTTGACCTGAGAATAGCAAATTGTTACAAGGATTTTCCGTTTAAAAATATCTAAGTATGCAACACAAAGTCTCACAATAGCCTAGTGGATGCCTAAAAGCTCACTGACTATTAGGTAAGACCTAAAATTGGACGTACTTTCTGAAAAACGTTCCAACCCACAAAGTTAACATTTTGAGATAATCGTGATTGAAGTTCAATCCAGTATTGCTTCTTTATAAACTTGGTTGGGCTACTAAGTCATGATTTCATATTTAGAGTGATAGTAGAACCACCAAATTTTTCCAGCTAGTAAATAGTAACCCCGTTAGTTACGGGGTTACTATTTACTAGCTAATACTAGCTATTTGCTAATAATAACTCGATTTTGACCCGAGTGTGGGTTGGAACGTTTTTCAGAAAGTACGTCCAATTATACCTGAAAATTTGTAGATGTAATACTTCTCTGCCTACCTTTTCGACAATATAGGCATTAGACTGTGTATCTATGTACGTCTCTCATCCAAATGTATCCTTACTTCCACACAAAATAGTAACATTCGATCCTCACCGCCATCGTTCAAACTCTACGAAATGTTACAAAGTAACGACAGCACAGCCACTTGACCTACCCTAATCTTCCAATCTAACTTAATTATCTAAGTCAATTACACTTGGTAACAACCTTTAACTGCAGTTAGTTTTCACCTTCTGATCCCTTTGAAGCTTTAAACGGTACTAACTTGTTTTGTTTTGTACTCGATTAGGGACAATTGTTTGGTTTATCGACTAGGTACTAAATTTGTGTTGGAAATTGTGGTCATATGCAGAGGTTATTTATTGATTTTTGTTGCGTATGGTAATTTCGGATTTATTTCAGCCGAAGGACGTCCACGGCTCGATGTAGGCCAAACCCTATGTCTAGCAGTGGACGTCTTTTGGCTCGAAAATCGGTTTGTGTGAAAAACTTTGGTTGAAACCAAGGCTTTCCATACAAACCTACTTTGCCTAAGAGTTCTTAGACAACCCACATCCAACCGCTTTCCGCAATCCTTACCAGTTCGGTTTGTCTAGCTAGGACATTTTTTCTTATTCGTAAATTTTTGCTAGAAAGATTATTAACTGAATAATAATGATGAAGTACCAGTAGACCACTTTCATCATCTAGTCTTCACGCTAGTCACCACGCTTCGCTTCTAGATTCGATTTAATTTATCAAATATGTATTTTTTAATATTCGGTTTAACCGAGAATCTATTATTCGATTAGGACGTTTTCCATATGCCTATATATCCCATCGTCTGTCATTTTATAGACACAATAAAAAATCTATTGTTATGTACTCGTATTTCCTGGAGATTGAGTAACGGTTAAGCTAATATATTATAAAGCAACTGCTTCTTCAATGAAACTCTAAGGCCTCACAGCAAACGAAAGCCCTCAAGCTAGAACGAAACTCAACAAGTCAGCCGAAACACAAGTTAAACAAAACACATTTAAACGTTTCACAGTACTTAATAAACTAACGAACGTTGTTACCGTAATAAATCTAAACAGAGTAGTGTTAAGTAAAGCGCGGGATTATCCCCGCGTTATATTGTTTTAGTTTTTGATGCCCCCGCTTAAGTGACGTCAGCTTTTTATAGACTATACACGGTTTATACTGTAATTTAGACTGTGGTCGCGTTGGATGTGACCTAGAGTGGACGGTGAAGGTTATTTCTGTACGAAATGAGGTTGTTCTAATATAAGTCAATGTCAAAATAATATAATAATATTCTACCACATGCACACAACACCATCTAGCCCAAACTAGGCAGAGCTTGTACTATGGATACTAGACAATGGATAAACATACATATATACTTTTTTTTTTGTAAATACATACATATTATACATAGAAACACCCAGATCAAGACAAATATCCATGTTCATGCACAGAAATGTTTGACTTGTGCGGGAATCGAACCCGTGACCTCAGACGTGGCAGTCGGTTACACTTACCGATACGCCATCGAGACCGTCAAAAATGTGTTCATTTAGGTCACAAAGTAGCACTTATGAACGTTAAAGTTGACAGTTTTGTTAAGTTACGGAAGTTAGATATTGGTTAGCTGTTTGGTTGTATGTGCGTATCCAATATTTATTAAGTTTATAGCCCACTTTATTAAGAAACAGGGTCAAGTCAAGTCAAGGATATCAGAGATTTCAAAGACTAGTAGGTACAAGGCCAGCATGGATGACTATGGTACAACTCTTGCCATACTTAAATTAGGTATGTGCCTAGCAGTAAGATAATTTAAATAAACATCTGGATTCGTTGCTAAATTCTGGCAAAAGTTTGCCTATGAGAAGATACCTGCAAGAAACTCACAGCTTCTATCCCTGAAGATAGTAGAGTAGTAGAGCCTCGCTGATTTCAGCATGAATGGGCAGGCTCGACCGGGGAAGGACTACCCTCTCACAGAATATCGACGTGATATAGCAGTATTCCTACTGTTGTGTGTCGTTCGGTGAGTGAGAGTGCCGGAGGCCCAAGCACCCCCTTTTGCCCTTCCCGCTCCTTCTCCTTCCCACTTCCTTTTCTAAAGGGTCGGTAACGCGCAGTTGATGCCTCTGATGTTGCAGGCGTCCATAGGCTACAGTGACCACTTACCATCAGGTGGGCCGTATGCTTGTTTGCCACCTTAACAGTATAAAAAAAAAGATGATGTATTACCCATATTTCACCATCTATAATTTAAGGTCTCATGTAAGAGCGTGAGCCTATTGCCACCTACTGGATACAATTTCAGACTCCATGTTGCCAATCAAAATTATTGACAGATAAGCCTAACAACACTTTACTTAGCCCAGGCATTAGGCCTGGATCCTCATGTGTATGAGGATCCTGGAGGCGGTATTGAATGCGACTACTGTGTAGTAGTCGCATTCAATACCGCCGAGCCATAAAAACTTTTAATGCAACAAAAGCAATACATCAATGTTTTGTTGCGTTATAAACCTTTCAATAAACATAATTATCATAGTGTAGTAACGCAATATTAATGAATGCGGCAATCGTATAGGACAATGCTATTATCATAATATGATTATGACAATAGCATTGCTATTATGGAGCTGATTAATTAGTTTGTGAATACGACAATTGGTTAAATTATTGAAAACACGTCGCTTTTGATAAAATATAATAACGTTAAATTCAACAGTATCTTGTATAATAACACAAGCTGTGCTGTTCGGTTTTACCCGTTTACTTCTAAAATTCATAATTATCATGATGTTTGAATTGAATATAGGTAAATGTTAGGTCCGTCCGGTCCATTCTTTGATAGTGATGTAATGCGTTTGTTTCGATGTTTCAATAATTAATAAATAAAATGTTTGAAATTGTGATAAAATAAAAAACATTGGTTTCATCCGGAAATAGACCGCATGGGTTATTTTTTACATATATGTGTGTATATTACGTTGCCAAAATATTTTTACACACTGTATATACAAGGTTATTCTTAGTAAAGTGAAAACCTCTCAGGGGGTGATTATACTTGTTATCATGAACAACTGTTGTTCTGGGACATTGCAGAAATCGCGACAAAAAAAATTTGCTGTTCCATACAAAATTGGACTTGAACCTCGGCAAAATGTATGGAACAGCTGATTTTCTTTTCGCGATTTCGGCATTGTCTCAGAACAAAAGTTGTTCATGATAACAAGTATAATCACCCCCTGAGAGGTTTTCACTTTACTAAGAATAACCTTGTACAATTATGTATCTTCACGCACTATTTAATTTTTCCATTTATAGAAAATATATGTTCACAACCTTTTACATCTATAATATAAGTATGAAAATAAGCTAACGGTAAGCTAATTATATAGCCCTGTCCACGTGTACCCGTTTGCCTATCTCCGCTCAAGAGTTTAGCTTAGAGAGCGTGCTCATCGGGGCGTCTCGTTTAATATCCGTTAGTGACCACGGCTCCACTCCTTGCCTCGAGTCTATGCAAATAGACTATGTAAAAAATATGCTATTATGTTCTGCCAGTCTGAACATGTTAGATTACGTTTACCATAAAAATGTATATTCAAAACTTCGAGTCGAACGAACTATTATATAAAGAATATATCTACTATGAAGATTTCGGATTTCTTTTTCTATGACATTATTGTTTGGACCACTTTGTAGTAGCATTTATGATGATCTATTAGCAGCGATAGCTCAGTGGGGAGACCAACAGACTGCAATGCAGAGGGTCTCGGGTTCGAACCCACGTCGCGCACCTCTGACTTTCGGAAGTTATATGACTTTTCGAAATTATGTGCGTATTGATTGACAATTATCGCCTGCTCCGTGCCTCGGAGAGCACGTTAAGCCGTCGGTCTCGGCTGCCATGAACATCTATGGCAGTCGTTATTGGGAGAGTGTTGACACAAAAGATCCCACTAGGTCGAAGTGTCGTTGGTCTGCACTGACTGGCCCCTACATAAGATAAGATAAGATATGATGATCTAAAAGTTGCTTTATGTTACGAATAGCATGAATAATTGGCCCAATACTGCGGCAGTTACGTTTCATGGTAGGCGTAAAGAAAAAATTTAAAGAATTTTCTTATATTTTAATCAATTTATCTGCAAACTTTCACAGTTATTATTTTAATTTAGATCTATAATAATATTCTATAATATTCTATCACATACACAATACCATCTAGCCCAAACTAAGCAGAGCTTATACTATGGGTACTAGATAATGGATAAACATACATATATACTTTTTTAAATACATACATATTATACATAGGAACACCCAGACTAAGACAAACATCCATGTTCATGCACACAAATGTTTGACTTGTGCGGGAATCGAACCCGCGACCTCAGGCGTGGCAGTCTGTTACACTAACCACTACGCCATCGAGGCCGACAGATCTGGCAATATATTTTATGTAACATCCTATCTTTAATATTATAAATTCGAAAGTCTTAATAAGTGAATCTTCATTAAGTTTTGCATACACGTTGTCAGGGGTACATAAAAGGACAAAGGGTATCTTGCTCCCAGAAAAAAAAAGTTCTCTTCGCGAGGGATAGAAAATTGACATAAACTACATTTATGTGAGCAGGACCGCGAGCAAAATCTAGTTTTTTAAATAAACCACGGCGTTGCCAGTTTAGTATTTAATAGTAGAACCAATGAGCACCCTTGTCTTGCAAGTCTCTTACAGATGACGAGAGTAGTAACACTATTATTGCATTTTGCTCTGTTACTAACTGTTGTTGATGAGTTCCTTAGGCTTACATACCTACTTCTCCCATCCTATTCCTTTCATCTCATCTTTAATATCTTATCAAGCTTACGGCAACTGCCTACGATTAAGCGTGCCTAATATTCTTTGTCATATTAATAGAGTATTTAAAAATCTTCAATTTCTCTGTGAAACCCACTCTTTCAGGCTGACTCGAAATAATTGGCAATGTTAGCTCCTTTTACACCCTATCAATATTTAAGCAACCTACGTAAGCACCTTGAATATTTTTATAAGATTTGACCAGGGACGTAGGAGATATACTCGTATATTCAAATAACTTTAAACTGTCCCCTATAAATTTTACTGCGCACAGACAGTCTTACTGTAAAAATGTTATATTTATTATCGAATAAAACCGTCAGTACTTTTACTGCTTGAGATAGCGGTTGAGATGCCCAAACTTATTGGGAATTAAAACTGCGTAATAGATGGTATATTCTTCTTTTATCTGTACTTTAAGTTAAAGCGTTTTGAATGCTGTACTTAACTAGCTATTTGTAATAATGTCCTCCAGCCAGACCGAATTTCGCTTAAGGCGGCCAATCCTAACTGAGACTGCCCATCTGCGCAGGAAATATTATAGTGCACAAGTGTGTGCGCGAAACAAGTGCATTTTGTGTTCCCTAACTCTCACAATCCGATAGGATGGTAATCCGACACGACCGTAGGGAGATCAGGCGCAGAACCAACGGCATTACGTGCTTTCCTAGACACGGAGGTGTCTAATAACGCCAACTTCCTAACTCCGGGCTGCTATTGAGATTTCTTAACAGGAAAAACTTTAAAAATGTTTGCTGGCCCGACACGGGATTCGAACCTGAGACCTCATGCACACATTCACTACCGTCGATAATTATTAAAAGATAATAAATATCTATTTATTTCCCGATGCTTTGATTGACTTATATTGATCGTGGTCACAAAAATGACCAAGTGACACTAGTTGCTGAAACCCACACCTCACAAAGACGACGCAAAGCTTACATCAGTCAACCCTAGACTACGTCGACTAAAAGTTAAGAATTTAACTTTATTATCATCATCATCATCTCAGCTGTAAGACGTCCACTGAAAGAAAGACACACACTTTCCACACTGACCAGTCTTAGGCTACCTGCATCCAACCACTTCCCGCGGCCCTTTTTTTTACGTGGCTAAATGCTGTGACGCTTACCCCTCCGCGGGGGTGGGTGGAGGGGCTATGTCGGGCTCACCCGGTGAAAGATAGAAATTCCCGAGTCCTACCGACTAAACCTACCACGGTGTTTCTTTACACGGTCTATGGCCGGGGCGCAGGGATCTCTCGCGCATTCATCCTGCAGCCCCGGCAGCTTCCCGCGGCCCTATATTACTCATAAGTAATTTAGCCTATTAACTTTTACTCGGTTATTTATGAACACATTGAAAGGAACTGTCAGCCTCTCGAAGGGTAATTCCATACAATTAATAAAAATCAGCTCATCTATCGGACGAGATAATGTATTTTCAAACTAAAATAAGCTGTTGGACCTCCATAAATAAATAAATAATCATCTTTATTATCTTATCTTATCTTATCTTATGTGGGAGCCAGTCAGTGCAGACCGGCGACACTTCAACCCAGTGGGATCTTTTGTGTCGACACTCTCCCAATAACGACTGCCATAGATGTGCACGGCAGCCGGGACCAACAGCTTAACGTGCTTTCCGAGGCACGGAGCAGGCAATAATTATTGTCAATCAATACGCACATAATTTCGAAAAGTCATATAACTTCCGAAAGTCAGAGGTGCGCGACGTGGGTTTGAACCCGAGACCCTCTGCATTGCAGTCTGTTGGTCTCCCCACTGAGCTATCGCTGCTCATCATCTTTATTAAAAAATAGGTTGACAACTATGATTTTAAAGTGTATCTCAGAAAGTGTTCATTGGGTAGTTCAATGAGATTATCAAATAATTGACAACGGTGGTCAACCATAGAATAATAAAGAACCTGTACTACATTCCAAGTCATACATCGTAAAATAAACATTATTATGAAGTTATTATAAAAGCTAAAAGCAGAAATAAAAGATAATGTTACTTTATTGTATTTTCTTGGCAATGATACAACTTGAACGGTTCTGTGAAATAACTTATACAATGTGAGCTTCGGTAAATTATAAGTTAATAGTTTTAAAAAAGAAACATCGACTTTTCTTATTTATTGTTCCAGAGCAGTTTGCTTCCAATAATAAGATGAAGTAAATTGCTGCACTGAGTTATTTTTAAAGATTGCGCTGTATTCTTTTTCGTTATTAAGACTTCCTGGAAAAACATGGTTCCATATATTATATTACTAGCTTTTGCTCGCGGCTTCGCTCGCGTTAATTTAGAATTTGACAATCAATTCGGGTTGTACTCTGCTTGTAATAATATAATTCAATCATGATTCGAAAGACATGTGGCGTCATCTATTATCATAAGAAAGTTATTATTGTTTTCCTCGGGAACAGTATTTTTTTCGGGATGAAAGGTAGCCTATGTCTGTTTCTGTACACCTGTCAACGTATTTGCAAAATTTCAGTATGATCGGTTCAGTGGTTTAGGCGTGAAAAGATAACAAACAAACTCATTTTCGCTTTTATAATATACTAGTTTTTCCCCGCGGTTTCACCCGCGTAAGTCCCGTTCCCGTGGGGATATCGGGATAAAAAGTAGCCTATGTGTGAATTCAGGACTCCAGCTATCTACATACATTCATTTAATTGCAATCGGTCCAGTAGTTTTTGCGTGAAAGAGTAACAAACATACACACTCACACACTCACATATTTCGCCTTTATAATATTAGTGTGATATATATATATTGATTCATCCATGAGGATATATTTTTCTTGGAGACAGATACGTAGGCCTGTAACGTAAAAGTTTGCAACCCTTACACCGGTTTCCTATAGGCGGTTGGTACTTTTAGGGTGCTCCCGCTTATTGGATAGGATGTCACTCTGAAAGTGTCATGTCTTCTTTGCCTCAGGTAACACAAGAAACCGTCGTTTCTGCTTTTCATGAATGATCTCGAATGCAGTTAATGCTGGTGAGCAGTCTTCACACTACTTCGAGAGCATTATTGACAACCTCAAGATCGTTCTTCAGAAACATAACTTCAAAAAGTCAGATGTATGAGCTTGAACTTGAGACTTCTCTGTGGCAATGGTCTTCTCATAAGCTTATCGTTGATCTGCTGGAAATTTGAGTTGAGCTGGTGCCATATCTTTCTAAATAATTTTTTACACATGAAATTAAAGTCACAATCATCATGGAATCTTACAGCGAACTATATATTGCTACTACATATTCTTATACAACGCAAGCCTACATCTATCTTGAATCCATATCAAGTCTAACTGGGACATCTGGTGACTAGCATCCGTCCGCCAGCCTTACGCGAGACGCCAGGAAATGGATTCTACTGAAACCTTCACTGAATAATACTCTCTACGCTATACACATCACGTTACATCAAGGAATACTCTTTTAAAACGAGACACCATTCGAATTTGAACCTTATCTATGAGTCGAAAAGTTGAATTTAGAATAACAATAGAGTATCGTAGGATGCGATATTATTGCAAATAAATTTGAATCTTAAACCAAAGAATGTACAGTTTATAGTCCTTTACGTAGAAAAAGGGTGTCACTTTCTTGGAAATGCAAAGGGAATGGAAATATCTACTTTTCGCAAATAGATACAATCTGTAAAACTGTATAATGTTAAAGAAAAGTTGGTGTTTTAGTTAACTTATGTACATGAAATTATTCTGGTATTTCTCTTTGTGAAACGGTAAGTATGTTGTCAAATAAAAATTATGATAATTTTATATATAACTGACGGTCGTCTAGTGCTCGAAATTCGACCAAAGTTTGCCTGTAAGATATTGCTGACATATTATGTAATTATATATTGATATATGTAACCATAGTTACGCGCTTCGACTGCATGTGTCAAATGCATGGTTGTGTGCGTCATGTGCGTGTAGTGTCATTAATTTAATGTATTTCTTATGCATATTTTAAAAAAATATTAGCATTCGTCACTTCTTCTCTGTATAAACTACAAGTGTGCGAAATTTCATACTCCTCCGTCCACCAAATTTTCGTAAAAAGGGATCCAAAGTTTTCGCTTCACGTATTAATGTATATATACAACTATCATAAATCTAATATATTTTGAATATTATTGTATCGCATTATTATTGTACTATACTGATAGTAGACACTTGAGGAACGCCGTCAGTTCAGAATAAACCGTTGCTACGACGAACTACCTGTTATAGGTATGACTGCCAGACAGTGCTGGAATTTTGCTTGTGGCTTGTGACTTCTTCTAAACCCTCGGTCAACACTGGAACACTAGACGTCAAGAAAAGTTTAAAGCAGTCTTTCGCTTTACGCTTTTGATTATCTCCACGTCCATGTACCTCAAATGTCCTTTAAGAACAGCGGTCGGCCTAGATGGGAGGACTAACGACAACATACATTCAATCGAATAAATAATCCTAAGGCATTATTTTGGCACGGACTTTCTTATAAATACAAAAACGTAGGCGACTCTGGTCTATCATAAGGTCAAGTATACATAATTTAGAAGATGTCACAAAATTTTAAGAATTTTATGGTGACAGATCATCTTTGAAAATTTTTGTTTCATTTTCACTGTTCTTTACTTGGAAGTAACCTGAACAGTTTTACAACATTACTAGATGTTTCCGCGGTTTCACCCGCGTTTATCGTTACTACGCCGCCTCTGTGGGCCGTAGCGTGATGTTATATAGCCTACAGCCTTCCTTAATAAATAGCCTGTCCAAAACTAAAATAATTTTTCATTTCGAACCAGTAGTTCCTGAGATTAGCGCGTTCAAACAAACAAACAAACTCTTCTGCTTTATAATATTAGTATAGATGTGTGTAGTATATACAATTTTTACGTGTATTATTAATTATGTACTTATTATGATTATAATTTTTACGTGTATTATTTTTATCTGCGCTATTATATTTATATCCTTTTTTCATTTTAGATTATGTATCGAATGTAACTCTAATAAAAAATATTTTATTTGCCAAAGATTAACGTAATTTATAAATGATTATAATATATTTTCATTATATTTATTTGTAGTCTATAATTACTAAAAAGATGTTGATTTTATGTTTATTTTATCTAAAAAACATCTTTGGGAAAGGTTTCGAGAACTTATTTCGATTAAAAAACATGCTTAATTTTTGAGATATAGGTATAAATAATATGCCAAAATAAAGGTTTATCTGTGATTATTAAAAACATGTTATATAAACTGATTAAAATAACATACTAAGTAGTTTTTCACAATTTTCTATACACCTTCAAAACTTCCATAATTTTGAGAAGCCTCTATTCGTTTGTAATTAAAAGTGCTTTTTTTAAAGAAATTGTGCCGATAAATCAAGTGACCATAGGGTACGATCCATAATTAAAGAGCATATAATAAAAAAAAATCTTTAATTATATTATTTATGCCAATTATTCAATCCGGGTGTTTTTACACCCATTGTAATCTTAGTGGTAATTCATTGTAGCCTTTGAGGGTAAAAGTTGCTAATTATTAAACAATTTTAAAGCACGAATGAATTTACCAGACAGACTAACTCTCCAGTGACTAATTGCCTGGAAGTTCGAAACCAAAGAGCATTTTGTCCTAGAGTATTGACAAATTGTCCGTTCAAAATATGACCAAAACTAAATGGCATGTAACCTTTAGGGTGTGAACCTACTCACACTCCACTGAATTTTTATTGAAGTTCACGGACCGATCGTCATTATATTAACATGCTTTCATACTCTCGGTAGCCCATTAAGTTACTTAGGAACTTGTAAGTTTAGTTAGAGGGCAATGTTGAAAGCTCAACATACGAATACATTTGGGAGGTTAAGTGTATAGTTATTATTTCTTTAATATATGTGTCGGAGAGTAGGATGGTAAACTCGCTTTTGACATGATGAAGCAACAAAATATAGGTGTGGTATTATACTTCGTACGTATACTAATGATAGGCAAATACAAGAGAAATAAAACAATAAAGGTTGACTGTGATTATCTCTGGTTTGATCCGTAACGCAGCGAGTTCGTCCACCGAATGTGTCCACGCACGCGTCTTCCAGCGCTTAACGTCAATATGACACTGACAGTTATAACCGTCACTTCAACTGACACATTGGCTCTATGGCGACCTCGCTCAAGCTTACGCTTGATGTTCCGAAACAAACCAATAGATGGCGCTTTATTCAACTACAATTACAAAAATAAATTACATTCCAATGTTTATTTTCTTGACGCTTCGACATATGAGTATTTGAGTAAATTAAAAATAATAGTATTGCTTTAGCAACAATAAGCATATTATATTTTTTCAGATATGGCAATATGTTTGATAAGTGGATGCGAATATTACTACCATTATACATAGGTATATTTTCTTTCTTTATTACTATTTGTGATACACACAATTTTTTATCACGTGCGGAACTCGCTCCTACAATTATAATACTTGACACTGGCTACACGACGACTTAGGCTAATACGCCACGCCATCCAAGCAGCCAACTATTTATTTTATTAATAAAATTCTTTCTCTTCTAATCAAAAGTCACTGTGTTCCTTTTCCTGTTCCTTTTCTAATCAAAATAGACACAGACACTGATAGACAATCAAAATAAATAGAAGTGAAATACATACTTCGAGCGTTAAATTTAAACCATAAAACAAAATAATAAAAGCACGAAATATTTTCAACGAATAGAGAGCGTTTATTATAACAGTTACAAATAAAGTACATTTGTTGGCCCGTAATACAATCGAATGGGTTTCCTCTACAACGAACGCACGTTAAATTCCTTAACCATTAAGCTACCGTTCGCTTAGATCCTTAGTTCCCAAAGTGGTCCAGGTGGACCCCCAGGGGTCCACGGGCGACTCGACGGGGGTCTGCGTTGGCGTGACAACAATATGGGGGTTAACAATTCGTAAGCGGGGGTCCACGAAAATTTATTTGCTTTCGATAGTGATGAACTAAACTGTTGGCTTGACTTCACCTATCAATGTAGTCAGATAATATATTTTAAGAAGCTCAGCGACTGTTAAGTACTTGTAAAAACTTGCATATTCCATATTCAGTACCAGTGGTCTCGGACCTACGGTAGTTTTCGGTGGAAAATTCCTAAAACAAAATACGAATGCCAAGGAATATGGTGGAAATGTATCTGCAAGGGGTCCACCGGAACCAGCTAAATTTTGAAAGTGGTCTATGAAAAAGAGAAAGAAATGTCGGGGAACCACTGGCTTAGATAAAACATAAAATAGCAGAATAATAATATATTCTATCACATACACACAATACCATGTAGCCCAAACTAAGCAGAGCTTGTACTATGGGTACTAGACAATGGATAAACATACATATATACTTTTTTTTTTGTAAATACTTACATATTTATACATAGAATACCTACACGAAATGATAGGAACGTCTAGGTCCCAATTCTCATGATATGTGGACCGAGAGACTCATCTGCATAGCGCTAACAACATCATTACATACATACGCGTTGCTATGGCTACAATCAAAATGTCAGCGATATTACTTTCTTGTTGGCGATTTCATCGTACCAGAAAGCAAGGTCATATGAGTGATGTGCGATTGCGAAACGAATATTCGAATTATTCGAATATCTGAACGATTCTTAGTTTATTCAAATCCTCGTTGGCGCGGCGGTATTGAATGTGACTGCTGTGTATATAATCTCCGATTTGATTACCGGGTGCGGCAAAGCCTTTAATAGATTAATATATAACGGCATTTAGTTTGGAACTGCGCTCAATAGACGGCAATATTACGTGGGATCTAAAGTTATAGTTAGCGAAATGTGCCAATCATTTCGAGGATAGAAGCTTTAGACTATGTAGATATGTATGTTGTTTGTGTGTGTAAATGTGGTTTTATACAATTTTATAAAATCAATATTTGAAGTGAAAACTTCTTTAGGCGCGTTAAGCACTTAAATCAAATCAAAAATCAAAAATAAATTTATTCAAGTTAGGTTACAAGGTAACACTTATGAATGTCAAAGTTACACAAAATTTTTTCTGTGAATTTACATTTACTGCCACGTTCAGAAAAGCAAGGGTGTAGGGCTCATGAGAAGAACGGGCAAGAAACTCATGGCCACTCTTTTTAATCGCCAAGTTTACAATTAAATTTTGTTTACAAATCATAACTGTAAGGTGCTGCAACCATTCTTGAGTGAACAAAAATCATAGCACTCGCATCATCGTCACGCTTCCACGCTTTACATTTTTGAATTATTTAAAATTATTAACAATATCTTAGAAATGGTGCGTCCTACGCAAAAATAACGAAATTTTGACCCCCTTAATAACCACTAAGAGAGTATCAGGAATCCGATCCACCCCTTTTCTTTTTGTTTTAAATGATCATGGATGTTTGTCTTGGTCAGGGTGTTTCTATGTGTAATATGTATGTATTTACAAAAATAAAATTATGTTTATCCATTGTCTAGTACCCATAGTACAAGCTCTGCTTAGTTTGGGCTAGATGGTGTTGTGTGTATGTGGTAGAAAGTAAAACTAACTAGAAACTTAAATTTCATTGAATGCTGCCGTGTCAGCATTCGTAAGCTTACAGTAATCTTATTGCAATTTAACTATAATGCCATAATATGAACCCGCTCGTTTCCTTTATCCGTCATCCGATACGTAAGAGGCATGCGGCAAACGCAGAGTGCGTTTGCCGCATGTATATCGCTCAATATGAGACACGTATCACACGCTGATAAATGCTGCGTTCTAAAAACAAGGAGTAGCAATTGCTTTATCTCTATATTCTTTTTTTATTTTTATACAACTAAAGTGACAAACAAGCATACGGCCCACCTGATGATAAGTGGTCACCGTAGCCTATGGGCACCTGCAACACCAGAGGCATCACTAGCGCGTTGCCGACCCTTTAGGAAAGGAAGTGGGAAGGAGAAGGAGCGGGTAGGGGTAAGGAGGTGATTGGGCCTCCGGTACTCTCACTCACCGAACGAAACATAACAGTAGGAATACTGCTATTTCACGTTGATATTCTGTGAGAGGGTAGTCCTTCCCCGGTCGAGCCGGCCCATTCATGCTGAAATCAGCGAGCATCTTATACATATATAATATCTTATACATATATAATTTTTATGTACACTCCTATACGGCTGGACCGATTTTGATATTCTTTTTGTCTCTGGATGGTTTAGACTCACTGAAACACATACAAAAACAACAACTTCACAATTAGACCCGGTAGGTGTTCCTGCGATTGGGATCTATGTATTATTTTGGTTCACGCAAGGCAACCTCTATTGGGTCCGCTATTATGTAATTAAATAATCTGCAGCAATCGTAAAACGCGCCGTATGACGCGTAAACGAACGAACGCTTTAGTTATAACACTGTTCGTCATCTAAATACCTATTGCCGCGCCGTACCCCCAGTGAACGACAGACTCAAGCTATTACGTCACGTTCTATCATTAGTCAGTTAAAAGAGGTTTATGAATCTGCCAGCCGAATGCACTGTTATCGCATATATCTTTGGAAAAGGCACTTTACGTCGAGTAGTAAATAACTGTCCATTAATGCCTACGCGAATCGCTTGCCTAAAAGCAATTATGACAATACCCTCGTTATTTACGAGTTGTTAAGTATACACTGGCTGCACATTTAGTGCATTAGGGAAATAGCTGCCTTCCTGGCAGCTAATGTATGGTGACTTAATCGATGGGCGGAGAAATAAATTGTTTTTTTTTTATACCACTAAGGTGGCAAACGAGCATACTGCCCACCTGATGGTAAGTGGTGACCGTAGCCTATGGACGCCTGTACGACCACAGGCATCACTTGCGCGTTGCCGACCCTTTAGGAAAAAAAGGAAGTGGGAAGGAAAAGGAGCGGGAAGGGGGAAGAGGATGATTGGGTCTTCGGCACTCTCACTCACCAAACGAAACAAAACAGTAGGAATACTGCTATTTTACGTCGATATTCTGTGAGAGGGTAGTACTTCCCTGGTCGAGCCGGCCCACTCATGCTGAAATCAGCGAGGCTCTACTATTAAAAAATTGTATAAATGGTAGATATATAGGTCGACTTTGAGTTCTTTTTTCGTGGTATAATTAACGTAATACTCACGGTTTCTCTCGCGGTTTATTTTAAAAACACACTTTATACTATTTTCACGGGTTAATAGTAGCTCAATGGATAAGGCATCGGCTTGGCGATCGACAAGTCGTAAGTTCGAATCCCATCTATTACACTAGGCAACGTGAACCCACTCCTAATACAAGCATATTAACTTAACTGAAGGGCTTAATAAGAATACTAGCAATTTCTAAATAAAAGCTAGTAAACTTTATCAAATAAACTTTATAAATCAACTAGCTTTTGCGCGCGGCTTCGCTCGCGTTAATTTAGAATTTGACAATCAATTCGGGCTGTACTCTGCTTGTAATAATATAATTCAATCATGATTTGAAAGACACGTGGCGCCATCTATTATCATAAGAACGTTATTGTTGTTTTCCCCGGGAAACAGAATTTTTTGTCGGGATGAAAGGTAGGCTATGTCCGTTTCTGTACATCTGACAACGTATATGCAAAATTTCAGGATGATCGGTTCAGTGGTTTAGGCGTGAAAAGGTAACAAACAAATAAACAAACTCATTTTCGCTTTTATAATATTAGTTAGGATTAGGATGATTCGCAAATAAATCAACATCCAGACATTGGTTTTTACGTGTTGCGGTTACAAACAGGCAGACGGATAGACAGACAACGTTTAAAAACTATAATTTCTATTAGAATTATGTAACTCCCACAAATAGCCGATTTGAACATAGTTCTGAATCTGTGTTAGGTACTACTAAGAAGTACGAGAAAAACTTATTTTCCCTTACCGGGAATCGAATCTAAACCCTCATGCATAGCAGTCACAATTACTATAAATATACAACTGCGCCAGGGGGGCACCCTAAATAGTATAGTCTCTATAAATTAAATATGGGTGTTATTTAAATGGTTAGCATAGTACTGGTAATTTTTTTTTTCGGGCACGCCACGATCGTGGCGGTAAGTCCCGTGTTCGAGGAGTGGCTGGAGAGGCGGCATGGCGCCCTCACCTTCCGGCTGACACAGGTAATGACCGGCCATGGTTGTTTTGGCCGGTTCCTGTGTCGTATAGGCCGGCAAGAGACGCCCGGTTGTCACCACTGCGGCGACTGCCGCGACGTTGTTGAGGACACGGCGCTGCACACTTTGGCGGTTTGCCTCGCCTGGGCATCGCAGCGCCGTGAGTTGATCGCGGCAGTCGGATCGGTTGCCCTCTCGCTCCCGGCCGTAGTTCTGTCTATGGTCCGGAGTGAGAGGTCGTGGAACGCCGTCGCCTCCTTCTGTGAGGAAGTTATTTCCATCAAGGAGGCGGCGGAGCGGGAGAGGGAACGTTTAAACCCTCTCCCCAACCGCAAAGCCGGGCGCCGGAGTGTGCGAGACGACCTCCAGCCACCCTGAGATTTGACCTGGGGGTGGCGGGCTTTGTGGGCCTGCCCGCCATCCGTTCAGCACCAGGTCCGAGAGGCGGCGTGCGTGTTCCCACGCGCGCCTCTGTGTCGTGTCCGTCTCCCCTCTAGGGGGGACAGTAGGGAATATTTAGAGGTGACCAGTGGGTAGGTCTTTTCGAGTAGTGGCCTGCCGTTTCATACGGCGGGCCGTAACCTCGGCGGGGTCGCGACTGCATGTGAAAATGATTCGCGCGGTCTCGCCGATAGTGGTTTGTCGAGGAACACCGTGGTAGGTTTAGTCGGTATTCCGGGAGGTACTTTATTCCCATTCCATATTTCTTTTACCCCGGCGAGTCCGACATAACCCCTCCGCCTGCCCCCGCGAAAGGGTACGCGTCAATGCATTCCCCCACGTAAAAAAAAAAAAAAGTATTGGTATTTTTGTAAGCAGAAAAATATAATCTGTGAGCAGAAATAGCTAATTGATCAGCAACTCATGGCCCGCAAACTTTAAAGAGATCAAACTAAGTCGACGGAGCCCCGCATCGCGGGGCTCCGTTTTTTGGGTGGGCTTAAAAAAAGGAACCTAACACTTCCGAGACGGAATGCAGTGATTTGAGGCTTATAGATGCTCGTTATGCTGTGCAATATTTGCTGACCAATTAGTATTTTTGATGATCATTATATTTAATCCCATTAAATATTACCAAACACATCAGTAAACTATCTGCTAAATACAGAAACAACCTAATCCTGAAACGAGCTCAATATATCCAATACCATAAGTCTTACACACAGTTATAAAAAATGATTTCAGTAATTAAATTTTTCACATATTGAGTTACATACAATGGTTTCAATTAAGAGTCGAAATTGAAAGGCGTTCGCGGACATTACTACCATCTGTGTCGATGTAAGGGTTAACTCACACTTAACTAGTATTACAGTATCTAGTCAAATATAAACACTTGGTTTATGTTAGAAAAGAAATAAATACCTCGATGGCGTAGTGGTTAGTGTAACCGACTGCCACGCCTGAGGTCGCGGGTTCGATTCCCACACAAGTCAAACATTTGTGTGCATGAACATGGATGTTTGTCTTGGTCTGGGTGTTTCTATGTATAATATGTATGTATTTACAAAAAAGCAAGTATATTTATGTATGATTATCCATTCTCTAGTACAAGCTCTGCTTAGTTTGGGCTAGATGGTTTTGTGTGTATGTGATAGAATTTCATTATTATTATTAATAATGAAATTCGCGTAAACGTAAGACAATTTTAAGTAGTAAAAGCATTGGACTTACGATCGAAAGATCGCGAGTTCGAATTCCACCCATTGCTCTACTAACGTGAACCAATTCCTAACACAAGCATTCTACTCAACAAGAATACTAGTCATTTGAAACTCAAATTGCTAGTAATATTAAAAAAAAGAATTTGTCTTCTTCTTCGTGTCAATGTATAAACACCCTCAAATTTTGGCTGCCCAAAATCCCGCCACAGCCACGGCATCGTCCGTTGCTCTCCACAGATCCTCCAGAGTGCAGCTGGAGGGGCACATTGGACACGAGAGCAAATGTGGCATAGTTGCAGTGGAGCTCCACAGTCACAGCGCGTTTGCGACTGGTCCGTGTAGCCCCAATTTGCCATATTGTTCTTGCAACGACCAACCTGGGTGCGCAAGAGATTCAGTGATTTCCAGGTTGGCCATTGCAGTTGGTGTCCAGGTGGCAGGTTTTCTGAAGATGTAATGAAAACCGGGACAGGATGTATCGCTGCCGACATTTGCTCACTTGCCCGTTGTGGGGGAATATTGAAAGAATTTATTACGACAACTGATAATTTTATAAACATTCATACAATACGAAGAACATCCAAGGTCGGCACAATTATTTGAGGATTAAATATTTTTAGTCTCATCTGGGAATTGAACTCAGAACACTAGATGTGGCAAAGTAGCGAAGCAACCAGCTTAATCACAACTCCTAGACTAAGAAGCAGACATGTTTACATACACACACATACAGACACTTACACTAACATACACAAACACACTCACTCACACACACACACACACATACAGACACACACACGAGTGTGTACGTGCACGGGGCACGTACACACTCCATATCTTATAGTCTACTCAATTACTCACCTCACATATTAAAGGTAAAATATTGTAAAATCAGGTTATTCATATCCGAGCACTAACTTGTCTAGAGTCAGGAGAGGCTGGTAATCTGTCATACAGGTCTACCTAGTACAGATACCAGTCTCTCACAGAGATTCACCCTTTTAATAATAATTGTAACACCTAGCATAAGATTCTGATTTTTTGTAATTTTCTGTGTGAGAGAGAAAAATAAACGATTATTATTATTATTATTTTCTTTATTATTATTGTTTGATTTTTAATTACATAAAAGTATTGTATACGGCATGTTGTGTACGTGTGAGATTAGCCTTACAAATTCAACATTCAATACATGTGGTATATAACTGATGATATCGATATGTAACTTAATATTACTTTCAGCTATCTTTTGCCGATTTTAACAATCAAATCATGAAATGTGTAGAGGATTTACAAGCAGACAGTATCGAAATAAATCAGGGTATATTTAAAACAATAAAAAATATGAACTGCCTAGATTGCCCAATGTTTTAAGTGATCAAATCATCACACGTGATACATAATTGTGTAATGAAACTACTTTATATGGATTTCATATCGGTTTAGAAAAACACTACTTTATGATTTCTTTTTTTCATTGTGTTTTTTTCATTTGATCACTAATCCATTGCACAACATATCAATTATATAAAAAATTATTCTAAAGGTTTTCAAATGAACGGCGATAACATTTGTATAAGCTAGCCTAATTTTAATGTATTTATGGGAAGGAGAAGGAGCGGGATGGGGGAAAGGGTGTGATTGGGCATCCGGCACTCTCACTCACCGAACGAAACACAACAGTGGGAATACTGCTATTTCACTTCGATATTCTGTGAGAGGATAGTCCTTCCCCGGTCGTGCTGGCCCATTCAATCTGAAATCAGCGAGGCTCTACTACTCTTTTTGCGTAAACGTAAGCCAATACAAGTATATTAAAACCCATTAGGGATAACACTACAAGTGTAAAGTGTAATCCCTAATGGGGTTTTAAAGCTTATTTATTTTTTTAAGATCAAGCTCTTTGTTGCGGGAACATTGCAAAAATATAATTCACGTACACAAAGTACACCAGGAGCAGCGATAGCTCAGTGGGGAGACCAACAGACTGCAATGCAGAGGCTCTCGGGTTCGAGCCCACGTCGCGCACTTCTGACTTTCAGAAGTTACATGACTTTTCGAAATGATGTGCGTATTGATACAATTATCGCCTGCTCCGTGCCTCGGAGAGCGCGTTATGCCGTCGGTCCCGGCTGCCGTGAACATCTATGGCAGTCGTTATTGGGAAGTCAGTGCCCTCTAATATCCTGACACTGGTCTAGCCTTAGGGTATCGTTAGCCTTCGGGTTGCTGAAGTCAGGTGGCAGCCGCTCCATGTAAAAACTGATATCCAGTCAAATCCGGATAGACTAGAAAGTCGACCCCAAGTGACTTGGGAATAATAAAGGCACAAAGTACACCAAGACCCGGAAAAGATATTTGTCGATCACACAAATTACTATCTTGTGCGCTATTCGAACTCATAACATTTGGCGTGTCGACAACAAAGATGCATTCATAAACCCATTATGTTATGCAGTTAACGTAAAAGATGTTTCATGTATAACCGTTCTGGTTTGAATGTTGGTAAAGCCCCGTACTACGTCTACGTAATGTAGAAATGCTCTTGTAGGAATTATATTTTATTTTTGATTTAAGGCATAATTCAAAACTAACTTCCACGACACAATGCTTGTATCATTATGTCTCGATCGCCAAGGTCTTAGTATTAGTCGGAAACATAAACGAAAACCTAATCCACAGTGCCAATGAGGGAGTCCTTAGCTAAGTAAAGTGAAAATATATTAAATACGTCTTCCGCGTCTTATAAAGCATTCCTTAAAAAAACTCTTAAAAGAATATCCAATAATAAGGCGCTTATTCCGGGACTGATCAGGTAGAAACAACTCAAAGGTATAAAATAATTATCTTTGAAATTGCCTTCTCATTGATCTGAACGATATTTACATAAACGTCAGGTAAAAAGTTAAACATTAATTACGCCTTTCTCAGAAAACAAACAAAGGCACTAAAACCTTACGGCCTAATAAAAATAACAACACTGGTAAAAACAGAAACGTGTTCTTAACTTGAAATTAATTACAAAATTAAATTCCAAGTAAAACAAATTGTTGGTAATTTACGAAAAAGAAATAAATATACTGTTTGTGGTGTTTGAATTAGTAGTCTGTTGTCTATGTGGTTAGGTAGCGGGCATATTAAGAGGACACACTGAAAAAATGCACTAACTTTCATCGAATAGTGTAGGACATAAATTGATGTCTTTAACTAGAATTTCCTAGCTTAAAAACACGATATTGTGATTTTGGCTCGATCATAATTATTTTCGAAAACACCTCTGAAAAATTACTATTTTTGAAATTACAAGGAAGTTACACTATCATTATGCTTAGGAATTACTCAAATATATTCGTAATATCAATATTAGTAATTTACTAGCTCATTATTTCCATAACTAAAACCAATCATTTTTAAATAATATTTTAAGATTTTAACAAACAATTTCTAAACGCTCTCGATCATTGCGGGCGCATCGCAATTTTAGACCTTATGACCGCTCTTTATCGATTGATACACAATGAGTGTCAATGAGTACGTACGTCACGTTTCGCGGTGTCCCCTTAACTGTGTAAGATTAGGCATAAATTATACAGAAAAGGCGTAAAGCGACTGCACGGAGCAAGCGTAGCGCAGGCATAGGATGGAAAAAGAACAGACGCGCTTAAAATTATGTGGAAGAGGCAAAGATAGGACAAGATGTGTTTGTTATATATTGATTTTGTTGCGATAACAGGTCTTCTCCATAAGTGTTGTATAAAACGGCTTGGGTCGCGCCTGCAGGAGGCAGGAAGCGAAGCGGCTTGCCTGCACTACGTAACTTGTGTATAATAATTCACGACGCGTTGCTTTCTTACATTTTGTATGAAAATGTTTTGAAGTAGCACCATGTCTCTGCTACTCCTGCTCTGTGCCTTTGACTTATGCCGTTTTTTGTATAATTTACACCTTAGAGGCACGAAAGACATATTGTAAGCGAGTCAGCACACCAAGCGGTAACGGTTACATGTGCATCGAACGTATTCGCTTGAAGCGTAGATTATGTGGACCTCGGATAAAAGCGATACTATGATTGTCACTAGTTGTGCAACCTTAGAGTATTCTCTAAGGTTGCATTGGTGACCACAAGTAAATTGTGCGTTCTATATTTATGTATACATACACTTTTGCACGGAGAATGACCGGCTTTTGCTACAGTACACCAAAAGAAAATACAGTTTCTCTTTATTTTGCTTCTACAATGTTAATTTCGTTAAACTATAAACACAAATATAAATTAGTTGTGTAAGCTAAGCTTGAACGCTAACTAGTAACTCACTTCTCGACTACTTTTCATTCAGCCTTTCTACCGTCAATAAAATGGTGGACAACGCGTTGCAAATCTATCCAAACATAAAGTTCCAAGAAAATGGTTGCGTCACCGTTAAAAACAATTAAGTACGCTGTAAACAGGTTGACATTATTATTTTCATCCTTGGAAAATTATGACACCCACATAACTTCACATACATGGAAGCTATGAATATATATTGAATTAAATATATTGTTCCCTTGGTATACAGGATGAAATATAATTTCTTTCGTCACTCAAGAGACAAAGAGGTAACTTTGTTACTTCAAGAAATAATTTAACCTCTCTCTCAGCGGATTAATAATTTTATCAAAACTTGAAATCTGTGAATAAGGCTCCGTGTAAAGATGTATAAATCTAATTTTATAAGTCTTCAGAAAATTGGAGCGTTAATACAGAATATAGCTGTTCTGAATGTGATATGAAAATTGGATGACATAATTAGTTTAGCATTAGTTTAAGAAGTCTTGAATATGAAACCTTACTAATATAAGAAAGTAAAAATTTTATATTGGGTTTTTAGGCCATATGCAAATTAACACTTTTTGTACCCGTTGTTTTTAATTAAAGCTCTGTAGCGTCATCTTGTACTAATCTATATCTAATAATCATGATGTGTACACATAGTTAGAACCATAGTTTAAACCAAAACTGTTAGTTTATAAGTTTTATACTGTATGCACTATGTTTTATTTTGTGTGCCTTATTAAATAAATAAGTAGTATAAATATGTATAACTAGGTGTTGCCCACGATATTGCTCGCGTCTGTTTAGATTTTGTCCATAAATTGCGATCCCTCGAGAGCAGTACTTTTTCCGGATGAAAAGTAACCCTCTGTCCTATTCTGTAACGGGTGTGCGACATTTCATGATGATCGGTCGAGTAGTTAAGGCGTAAAAGCGTAACAACCAAATGAACAAATTCATATTCGCATTTATAATATTAGTTAGTAAGTTAGGATAACAATCAGATTGAAACATAAATACATACATAAAATATATACACACTAGCTGTCCCGACAAACGTTGTCCTGTATAAAAGAGAAAAAAAAGCATATTTAAACCATCCTCAAATCCACTTGAACATACACAAAAAGTTTCATTCAAATCGGTCCAGCCGTTTGGGAGGAGTTCACTGTCAACACACGTACAGAAAAATTATATATATAAAGGTTATACTCTATGTATAACCTTTAACACCCAGACCAAGACAAACATCCATGTCCATGCACACGAAGGTTTGACTTGTGCGGGAATCGAACCCGCGACCTCAGGCGTGGCAGTCGGTTATACTAACTACTACGCCATCGAAGCCGCCATATTATATATATATTTGTTTGTTTGTTACGCTTTTACGCCTCAACTACTCGACCGATCATCATGACATTTCGCTTACACGTTTTCAGGAGTGCAGAAAAGGAAATAAGGTGCTGTTCTCGAGGGATGGAAAGCTTTAAAGAGAGTTCTTTTTTCACGGTAGGCAGCGGGTTTGCTGTATCCTGACATTGCTGAAGTCCATGAGCAGCGGTTTCCATTTCCCATCAGGTGAGCCGCTTGCTCGTCGGCCGCCAAAGGCAATTAAAAAAGAAATTGGGCAGTCTTTGGGACTGCCGATAGAAGTAAAAACTTTAATCCTCGATCATAAACACTTCCTTATAAACCAAAAAAAAGAAAAAAGAAACAGGGGCGGGTCGGATGCTAGTTCCTGATATTCTCTTAAGGTTTATTAAGGGAGTCAAAATCACGTTATTTTTTGCGTAGGATGCACCATTTCTGAGATATTATAATTATTCTAAAAAGAATTAATAAGGCGTGGAAGCGTGACGAAGCCGCGAGTTCCATGATTTTTGTTCACCCGAAAAGTGCTCAAAGCGCCTAAAGAAGTTTTCACTTCAAAAAATACCCTAGTGAAGCCGCGGGCCAAAAATCTAGTCCCTCATAATCTCACATTAAAGTCAACTGAATTAATTTTTGGTGGAAAGTTGGTACTTTCCGATAATAGTCGGTATTTGTTATTGTTTGTTTAGTTCCCTTTATTATAATGAATTATTTATAAGCTTTAGAGTTAAGCTATTATTGGGAGTTGGTTCGACGATATTACCTCCAAAGTAAACTGATTATAATAAAATTACCCTTTCAAATTCTTTACCTTTTCGATTAAATTACATGCCTTCAGCACATGTCATGTTAACAAATGGATTGTATATACAGCGTGTAACAGAGTGTGGTCATATTTAAACATCACATAATATAACCGCCGCACAATGGAAAACCGCAACAATCAAATACATATGCATTATGTTCAATATGATACAGCATTTTCTTTTTATCGACTTATCAATATCACTTTGTCGGCCTCGATGGCGTAGTGGTCAGTGTAATCGACTGCCACGCCTGAGGTCGCGGGTTCGATTCCCGCACAATTCAAACATTTGTGTGCATGAACATTGATGTTTGTCTTGGTCTGGGTGTTTCTATGTATAATATGTATGTATTTATAAAAATAAGTATATATATGTATGTTTATCCATTGTCTAGCACCTACCCATAGTACAAGCTCTGCTTGGTTTGGGCTAGATGGTGTTGTGTGTATGTGGTAGAATATTAGAAAATAAATTAAATAAATAAAATTGCAAATTTGACCGAGATCGAATTGATAATAAAAACTACAACAACATTATAATAAGCTATCACGTAAAATCCTGACGTCAGATGACAATCCAGACAAATATTATGAAGGCGAAATTAGCTCCATCTGTCTATATGTTTGTTACACTTTCACGACTAAACCACTAAACCTATTTTGATGAAATTTGGCAATTAAATAGATTGTATCCTGGGGAAGGACATAGTCTACCTTTTATCCCGGTTTGTGGCCTCAGGGGATTCAGACAGGCAAAGCCGTAGGCAAACATTAGTATTTTATTCGTTCTCTCTAACTTTAGATATTAGACTGCAATTATAAATGTATATCATGTAAGCGGAGCGTAGAGCAGATTATTTTTTATAATACCAGATAGTTAAAAATCTCTTGTATCTGGCCACGGGTGTGCTGCTGGGACCCAACAGGATGTGCCGAGTCCTGAAGTAAATACATATATCTTAAAAATACAACTGCAAGCAATACACCGTAACATATTCTTTACTTATTTCCCTTAGCGGCTGCGACTCCATAATTCTTCAAAAGCCATTATCCTTATTTTTATGCAAGAATTATCCACATCTCCAATATCCCAGCGGTCACGTAGAAAGGATCGTGTAGGAAGTTATCATTTCATCACATTGTTGAGCGCGTGACTGGAATGCCACAGGGGCCGGCTATGGGTCTTCTCTCTGCATATCATAAGCAATTTTTTTGACTTTTACAGCTGGGAATAAACGAGATTTAATATATGCTGGTTTGGAAATCTGGGCGTGTAGCTCCTATGGAGAATTTCGAAAAAGTTTCCTTTCTGTATGTATAATTTTGCTTTAACCGCTCTTTTCTTGATTTCTAAGACGGAATTTTATTTTTCTGGTTATATAACTATTTAAACTTATTTAAATGTATTTTATGGATTTGTATAACTCACATACAGGCTGTTTCTTAATTTTGAATTATACGACTATTCTGAAATTAAATAATTAAGTTAAACAAACACAAAGTAACTTGAATGTATGTAAAATCTCTGTATTCTGTGTACAATTAGCAGGAATAATACATAATTGCCATGCGGCCATGTCACTAATATAAATTACTGAATAACGGTCCAATACAAAGAGCACTTACAGTCCTATTATGAAGAGTCAAAATCAACATTTAAAATTCTACAAGCCATGTTTATCCTAATCCTAATCCTAACTAATATTATAAAAGCGAAAACGAGTTTGTTTGTTTGTTACCTTTTCACGTCTAAACCACTGAACCGATCATCCTGAAATTTTGCATAAGTATACGTTGTCAGGTGTACAGAAACGGACATAGGCTACCTCTCATCCCGAAAAAAAATCCTGTTCTCGAGGAAAACAATAATAACGTTCTTATGATAATACATGGCGCCACGTGTCTTTCGAATCATGATTTAATTATATTATTACAAGCAAACTACAACCCGAATTGATTGTCAAATTCCAAATTAACGCGAGCGAAGCCGCAGGCGAAAGCTAGTATTTTATAACTTTACAAACCAAACGCAAAACTTGTCTATTTAAAATGAATAATGGTATAATATAATATAATATAATATTCTATCACATACACACATCACCACCTAGCCCAAACTAAGCACAGCTTGTAGTATGGGCACTAGACAATGGATAAACATACGTTTATACTTTTTTTTTGTAAATATATCCGTATTATACATAGAAACACCCAGTCCAAGACAAACATCCATGTTCATGCACACAAATGTTTGACTTGTGCGGGAATCGAATCCGCGACCTCAGACGTGGGAGTCGGTTACACTAACCACTACGCCATCGAGACACGCCATGATTCCTTACTTTACATAATGACTGGACGCTCCATTTTTAAATGGATACTTCACAACAGAACATTTGCAAGGAAATGTGTATTAGCTGCTTTCACGGTAAAAATATTATTTTCTCTAACCGGCACATTTTTCTAACATAATAATATTGTTCATCTAATAAACGGCGCCTGTACTGAAATGACGCTTGATAAAGGTCAGTACTTAAAAGCCTGCCAGTCTGTATTAAACTTGATGAGAGCTTCAAACTCGTCCACTTATACGATCGACAGTATTCGATAGTTGGCAAAGTTTACTCACAGTACCGTATAGTGCTACTAGTTTGAAGTTGGCTACTTTATCTTACAGCGTATCGGCTTATGTGAAAATGTTACAGCTATTTACAAACTTATGCAACGTGTCCGAAAATGCATAGTATTTTGAAGTGAAAATTTCTTTATGTGCGTTGAGCACTTCTTGGGTGAACAAAAATCATATAACTCGCGTCATTGTCACGCTTCGTCATCGTCACGCTTCCACGCTTTCCATTTTTGAATTATTTTAGAATATTAATAATATCTCAGAAATGGTGCGTTCTACGTAAAAAGTAACAACATTTTGACCCATTTAATAACCCCTATGAATGTATGTAAAATACATTCATAGGGGTTATTAAATGGGTAAGGAACTAGCATCCGACCCGCCACATTATATATTATTTTTAAATGAAATCTTCGTTAGGCATGTTGAGCACTTCTTGGGTGAACAAAAATCTTGGAACTCGCGACATCGTCAACGAACGCTTTCCATTTTTGAATTATTTTTGGTTTATAATTTGGTTTATATTGTTACATTAATTAATTGATTTAATATTTATATCACATTTTTTGAGTAACTAAATAAAATAATTATGTCAGCTTGACATGTTTGACACTGACAGATATGAAAGGTGACGGTCAGTGTCAAACATGCTCGACTAACAGCCTGTCATTCGAATGCGATCGTGGAAGTGTGAAGCACGGCGATTGATTGTAACGAATAATCTAGTGAAGAGGAAACATTAAACTAATTGTGGATTGTTGATGCGTGTTTTCTTGAAGTCCTTCTGAGCGTTTTTCAGCTCAGAAGTGGGATCACAGCAAAAACATACCGTTTTTGCAACGCCCACCATAGTTCAAAGGTATGGTTATTATGACTTTCGTATTTCTTTCACTAAATTAATTTGAATACGTGAAATATACATTAATTGGTCTATAAAAATGCATAACTAGTTGAATAATATGAAATTACTTGCAAAATATAGTGACGATCGAGTAGATTACAATGGATTAGAGTTATTCATCCACACGCGGAATGTGAACCACTTGTGAGAGACTTAAATAGGTTAGTTGAGGTATTTAATTATATCAGAGCCTACGAAACCCATTAGAAATTATGATATCTTTATTATTTCATCGTAATTTTGCAAACATTCAATTGTAGTTGTAATGAGTGTCTTAATGGCGCCAGATGCATCAGTTTACAATGTTGAATCCTCAAAATATGTAGTTATTTAGCTTGGTAATTTCAAAAGTAACAGTAAAACAAGATTTTTGTTACGAAACAACGTGACATTAAGTAGATGCAATTGGATTGAATTGATACAAATTCCTACGTAATTCGACTCCATGCAAAAATCGGAAGCTGGCATAATCGAGGTAGCTTTGAACTGCACCACGATCACATCTTGAAGATTATTCTACCCGTTTATAAAATATCATCATATTTACTCTATTAAATTAGTAAAGACTAATTTTTTTCTTTTTTTAAAATAAATATTTGTAAATCTTGCCTTTATACATAAAGGATAGCTCTGCGATTGAGCAGCTGCCCCATTGTTCTGCGTGTCACGGGTTCGATACCCGCACCGCACAAAAATGTGTGGGGCTCACATATAATGTCTATGTAGGCCTGAGTGTGTTTCACGCGTATGAAAATTTGTATCGTAACGCACATACGAAATATACGTATATAAAAATAAAGTCATAATGTACCGCAATGTCCGTGTCTAGAGTGGTACATTATTAGGCGATAAACTAATATAAATCGTGTGTACGAGTTCCAGATGAGTGTACGTGAGGAAATTGGACGGTGTAGGCGAGAAACTCCCTCGAGACACCCTACCCAACCAGAGGAGCGAAGTCCAAGAGACCGTGAGGGTGATCGTCGTAGCCGAAGTCGTACTAGGGGCGACAGTCGACGAGGTGATATTCGATATGAACGGTGTAGGAGTCGAAGTCGTAATGACAGAGCGGTAAGCAGGCGATTACGCCATAGCCGCTCTCGGCAAAGCAGTGATCGTCACGACCCAAACTTTGGTCACGGAGAATTAAACAATGACGAAGACTTGTACCAGAGATTGCGTCTGTTGGAGGATGAACTGTCAAAGCTAAATGAACGTCGTAGGCGTTCTGAAGCTTCAACTAGCGACAAGCTATCGTCTACGCGCCCGCGGCAAGCATCCATCCCTCCTAGAAATGACGTAGGAAGCCCGGAACGCAAGAGGTCGAGGTACTCCGATTGTACTGATTTTTTTGAAGAATTTGTTAATATTTTTAAGGGTAGGGACCGTGAACCGTTTCTTTCGTCCTCATTAAATAACGTTATCCCAGAGTTTGACCCACTCTTAAAGGAGCAAACCATTGATATTTGGTTAAACAAAGTAGACGAGTGTGCAGAGATTTACAATTGGAACGACAAGCAAACGGTCCACTATGCCCTGCCAAAATTGACCGGACATGCCAAAACTTGGTATCAGGGCCTGCCTTCTATTAAGCATACGTGGTCGAAATGGAAGAGCCTGTTGCAGGAATCTTTTCCATCCACTGAAAATTACGCGGAATTGCTGACGGAAATGCTCAACAGAAAGGCACGCCCTGGTGAGTCACTTGAGTTATATTATTTCTCAAAAATTAACTTACTTAACCGTTGTAAAATATTTGGGAAACAAGCGGTGGACTGCATCATATTTGGGATAGAGGATAAAGGTGTTCGGTTGAGTGCGCAGGCTGGGAAGTTTGATAAGCCCGAGGAAACCTTAGAATTCTTTAAAACGGTTAGAAATCAACAACCGCGCGATGTCCATGAGTTTAAGAGAGATAATCAATCGAGAGATACGCGACCGTTAACTTCGACGAGCACGTCTCAGCGCTATAACGGCGCGATGAGGGGTCGATCTAAGGGAGGTGTGACTTGTTTCAACTGTAATGATCCCGGACACATGAGCTGGCAATGTCGTAAGCCTATAAGTAAATGTACTGATTGTAATTTTCTAGGTCATAACTCAAGTAATTGTCCCAAAAAGACCAGTACTACTAGAACTAACCCTAACAGTAGTGTTCAAACTAACTTTGATCAAAATAAATTTAAAAATGTACTTGAAGTTGCTATCGATGACATTGAAGATGATAAATACAAAATTGGTATTAAAATAAATGGTATAGATACTCCATGCCAGGTAGATTTAGGTAGTCAGGCTACGTTAATCCGAAAGAATGATGCATGCAAGTTAAATATCAAATGGGAGGCGGTACAGGGCCCATTATTAAGGGGACTAGGTAACGTCACCTATCTACCTATCGGGAAGGCACTTGTCTGTATCGAGGTACAAGACGTCAAGGAAGAACAGGTAGAAGTACTTATTGTCGATGATTCGGTTATTAATGTGCCAGTTTTACTTGGAAATAGCTTTACGGAACGCCCTGGACTGAGAATAATGAAGACGGCTTCCGACCTATTGTTCGAAACTGTCGAATTAGATAAAATTGTCAAATTATCTCTGATAACCGTCGATGACATTGGCATAGAGATCGGTAAGCTAAAGGCGATAGTAGTTAGTTCTAGCGGTGATAGTTATAATGGCAACGTCTACGTAGGTGGGTCAATTAGGGGAAAACCAGGGATGGAATATTATTTACTGCCTGGTGAGTTCCAGTTGTGTAACGGTGTCGGTCGCGTACTGGTCCAAAATGTCGGATCTCAAACTATTCGTTTCAAGCGAGGTTCTCTCATATCTAGGGCAAGAGTTGTGTCACGAGATACTACGGTAGATATTCTGAACATATATCAGGTTACTGACAAAACTCAGCAAACTGACGTAAATTTCGGGACACAACTCACACCTGACGAGAAACAGCGGTTTCAGGACTTGCTGACTAAATATAAGTCTTGTTTTAGTACGGGCTTACACGACTTAGGCTTCACTACGATTACTGAGATGAAAATACACCTTTTAGATTCTACACCGGTTGTCTATAGGCCGTATAGGTTGCCACACTCGGAACGAAAATATGTTCAGGATTTGGTTGACGAAATGGTTCAGAATGGCATAGTACGTGAATCTAGTTCACCTTACGCTAGCCCTATAGTACTTGTGCAAAAGAAGTCAGGTGAAAAGCGATTATGCGTAGATTACCGCGCGTTAAACAGGCGCACAAAACGTGACCACTACCCGCTTCCACGCATAGAGGACCTTATGGATCAACTCTCGGGCAATTCTTTGTTTACTACGCTCGATTTGGCCTCAGGGTACCACCAAATACCCATAGCCGAGGAATCTAGAGAGAAGACCGCATTCGTCACACCCGATGGGCAGTACGAGTACAATCGCATGCCCTTCGGATTGGCAAATGCACCTGCAGTGTTTCAGCGGGTAATTCACAAAGTCCTCAGTAAAGCCAGAGTCCCATACGTAATTATCTACATGGATGACATTTTAATCCCTTCAAAGACCTTTGAAGAAGGATTAGAACGTCTTGAGGAAGTTCTGCAGCTGTTACAGGAAGCTGGTTTGACCCTAAAGATGGAGAAGTGTCGGTTCTTTTTAGAGAACATTGTTTTCCTTGGATATGAGGTTGATAAATCCGGCATACGTCCTGGAGAACAGAAAATCCAGGCGGTGTCAATGTTTCCCGTTCCGCAAAATCAAAACGACGTTAGAAGGTTTCTTGGTCTAGCTGGGTTCTTCCGTAGATTCGTTAGGGGCTTCGCTCTCATAGCCAAACCCCTGACAGAGTTGCTCAAAAAGGATATTTCTTGGCAATGGGCGGAGGCCCAGCAAAATTCTTTAGACACACTAAAGAAGGTACTTACCGAGCGGCCAGTGCTTGCATTATACGATCATAGGGCGGAAACGCAAATGCACACTGATGCAAGCAAATTCGGGCTAGGCGGCATTCTATTGCAGAGGTCAGGGAGTGATCCTTGGAAGCCTGTGTCATACTACAGCCGCCAAACTAGCCCTGACGAACAAAAGCTCCATTCATTTGAGCTCGAGACGCTTGCAGTTGTAAGTGCACTTAATAAGTTTCGGATATATCTCTTAGGTATAAAATTTACAATAGTGTCGGACTGCAATGCTCTGCGATCCACCTTCACGAAGAGAGACCTGGTACCTCGTATTTCGCGTTGGTGGATACAATTTTTAGAATATGATTGTGACATTGAGTACCGCCCAGGCGAGAAAATGACACATGTGGACGCGTTAAGTAGAGGAGCCACTGTAGTAGAGCAGGAACCGTTTCACTTACTGGACATAATGTCTGTAAAAGTTGATGACTGGGTCACAACTGTTCAGTCAGCAGACGAAGAAGTTAAACGCATAAAGGATATTCTACAGGATCCTGAAACCTCTAAGATTGCTTCTATTCACAAGGAATATCAAGTCAAAAATGGACGGGTATTCCGAGTTGTTGAGAACGGTGAATTGAGATGGCTGGTGCCAAGGGGAGTTCGTTGGCAGGTTCTCAAGGCTAATCATGATGAAGTAGGTCATTTTGGTTTCGAGAAAACTCTGCAAAGAATTAAATCCCTGTTCTGGTTTCCGAAAATGAGGAAGTTTATCCGAAAATATGTCATAGCGTGTTTAGAGTGTGCACATCACAAGATTCCATCTGGATCTAAGGAGGGAGTTTTGCACCCGATCCCTAAAGTAGATGTGCCACTTCATACACTGCACGCGGATCATCTCGGTCCTTTTCCCAAAAGTAAACGCGGTAACGCCTACATACTCGTTATCATAGATGCATTCACTAAGTACGTGTATTTGTCAGCAGTTAGAAGTACTAAAAGCAAGGCGAGCATTAAGGTTTTTAAAACTTATTTTAGTTTGTTTGGTCCACCAAAGCGTCTAATTACTGACCGTGGTACAAGTTTTACCAGTAAAAAGTTCAGGACATTCATGCAATCAGTGGGAGCTAAACATATTCTCAACGCAGTTGCAACCCCGCGTGCTAACGGCCAAGTAGAGCGGTGCAACCGCACAATCCTGGCTTCGTTAGGTAGTATGACTCATGGGAAAGCCGAGGATACTTGGGATGTATATTTACCAGACGTTCAGTTAGGTATTAACACCGCAGTGCACGATATTACAAAGAGAACACCTACAGAATTATTGTTCGGGCGCAAGGTAGGAAATCCGTCCGATGGTATACTGAACAGTATATCTGAGGAAATTGACGGAAGTGAAAAGGTAGAGGACATTGACGATATAAGAGCGAATGCGCGTGAGCGAATAGAAAGTAACCAAATAAAGACAAAGGAAAGATTCGATAAGGGTCGAAAAAAAGCTACAGAGTTTAAGATAGGTGATTTAGTTAGGGTGGTAAGAAACATAGTAGGAGGATCAGGTAAGTCAAAGAAATTAGAACCCAAATGTCAGGGCCCATACCGAATCAAAAGCATACTTCCCAATGATCGATACCTTATAGTTGATACACCGCTTACTAGAAAGGGTAGGCCATATGAGAATATAGTGTCCGTCGATAAAATTTATCCGTGGATGAGTTTTAACGCACCTGCTTGTTCCTCAAGTGATGAAAGTGACGATAATTAATAATTACTTAGTTGTGCCAAAAACCAGTGATGTTTACACTGTATATATTAATCATGTTATTGTTAAGGTTTTGTGATGTAATTAGAGATTAAAGTGACAAGCGAAACGGTCTGCATAACTCGGAGTTCGAGCGGATGTGAGCCGAACATGAGTGTTATGTATGACAAGCCTATCAAGTTAGTAGTGAAAGAATAGAAGTAGCTACACACTTGTAGGCTGTAATGATTTATCACAGCGAGTATATAACTAGATTTAGAGCAAGGTGTCGGTGAAAGAATAGAAGTAGCCGTCCTCTTGCGAACTGAAGTGACATGATAGGGATAGCAACTTCGGGCAAGGTGGTAGTGAAAGAATAGAAGTAACTCCTCTTGCACGACTCCCAAGTGATACTTACACCATAGAATGATTTATATCATGTTATAACGAGAATCATGTGATAAGTAGTAATAGTACTTAGTCAATTAATAAACATAGGTGATTATGTGATTTGCTTATTACAAATTAAGTATAGCTTTAACGAAGGGACTCGTTACTGTGACGGATGGCCGACTGTTACATTAATTAATTGATTTAATATTTATATCACATTTTTTGAGTAACTAAATAAAATAATTATGTCAGCTTGACATGTTTGACACTGACAGATATGAAAGGTGACGGTCAGTGTCAAACATGCTCGACTAACAGCCTGTCATTCGAATGCGATCGTGGAAGTGTGAAGCACGGCGATTGATTGTAACGAATAATCTAGTGAAGAGGAAACATTAAACTAATTGTGGATTGTTGATGCGTGTTTTCTTGAAGTCCTTCTGAGCGTTTTTCAATATAGAAGTGTTAATGATCAAGGATTACTGTTTTGACTTCTATCGGCAGTCCCCAAAGACCGACCCCATTTTATTTGAAAGGCTTTGTCGCTCAGCGACCACACCGCCTTATTAGAAGTAATACATAGTAATATAATCAACAAACCCTTTAATCAATAATTTATACAATTGTTTAGCCTTATTGGAGGCCGGGCTAGGTAATATGCTATTACAAAATCCGATATCAGAAGTTTTACTGTTACCAAAAAGAGTAATCTATACTAATATTATACAGCTGAAGAGTTTGTTTGTTTGTTTGAACCTGCTAATCTCAGGAACTACTGATTTGATTTGAAAAATGCTGCATCTCATGCGATGGCACTGTTATATTAGTTGAAATTCTCAGTAGCGGTCCGGACTACACCTGCGACAATACGATGCGACAATTGGCTAGCTGAGATGTAAAATATAGTATACAATATGCAAGCGTAATACATACCTCTACACACCCATCATGTATACATTAAAGTATGTAGTATATAATTGAATGTTGAACTTTTTAATGTTTAGAATTATGATTGTAGTCCTTTATGCGTTTCAGTTCTAAATTTTATCATATTATTTATATTACATATTGTAAATATACTTCCACCAATATATAATATATTTACTATAAATACATTAAGAATCAAGTACGTTCAAAAATGGCTAATAATACCCACGGCAAATATCGATGGAAAAACAGGTATTCGATTTTTGTCTCCCTCCAAAATTGCCCAAACAAAGTAAAATTAATTCTACCAAATTTCCGTAACGCAATCGCGCGGAATATTTTCGATAATTACGAAAAGAACATAAATCAACAGCCAAAGTTTACTGTATTACCATATTGGGTTGCGGGATCCTCGCAAAGTAAACGGGTGTACAGAAGGATCACAGGGGTGTAAGGGACTCCACGCAAAGTTATCGTGAACAATTTGTTCTCGGCTTCCCCCGGGCTTCAGTCAATTTCGCACAACTCAGTACATCGTAAGCTGTTTTATTTGCTTTGTGCTCATCCCACAGATGGTTTTGTTACTGTGTTCCGTATTAGATGTTAATTTATTGATGGGACTTATGAGTCATAAGATGTTTAGGCTAATTGGTTTGGAATTTTCATTAGAAACGTTTTGGGTAACTGATCTTTAACGATGGCTTTTATTTTCTGTTTGTTTGCTGATTTATAACCGTTGTTATTATTACTAAGCAAGCTATTTAATCTTATTAATAATTTATTAATTGGATCTGTTGTATACTTTTTTTATGGTTTACAACGGCAAACGAGCAGACGGATCGCCTGATGGTAAGCGATTACCGCCACCCATAGACACCTGCAACACTAGATGAGTTACAAGTGCGTTGGCGACCTTTTAAAAAGGAGTACGCTCTTTTCTTGAAGTGTTGAAGGTCGTATTGCATATACATTAACAATAATTACACTGATTCATATAAAATAAATCACTTACATAAACAAACTGTCACAATAAAACAGACATAAAAATATTATTTAAGTTGCTACATTTTATTTCATTACCAGTTATTTTTGTAGTCACCGCCTACTTCACCTTTCTTTCTAAGGAAAATGTTTTCTGATCAGATCCGCGAAATTCTGCAGAACGGCCAAGTTAAAAATACCCCAACCAAAAAGCGTGCATAAAAAATATACAAGTAATTTAATACAAATAAATGAAACAAAAGACATATTTGTAAGTTGAGATTTATGACAATGGAAAGCCGTACTCTCTGCATACCAATCCCAGAAACAGGCCTGAATTTATATGAATGAATTTAAGCAAAGATTTATTATAATAAACAATTTCAACTGCAAAATAACTTTGCCGGAAATCTTGTTGCAGCAAACGAAATATCAGGCACACAACCGAAATGTATGCACTATTTTTAAATAAAATTAATTTTGTAATAAAACAGTTTCATGCGGTCTACGGTGGCCGTATATCCGTGTAATTAATTTTATGTTTAACGTTTAACCCTGCCGCTGCGTTGAATACACCGGAATGTATACGGTGTGACCGCAAATAAAAATAGTTGAAAATTTTCTGGGGTTATTGAATGCGTAATTACTTGGATGGGCTGGTTTAAGTTGTGTCAATACTGATAAATCTGGCGTTCAGGTGTTTCGGATGTTATGTAAGCTGGTAGAGATTTAATGATGTTGGGTTTGTGTTGCTTCGGTGCAGGGTTATTGTATATGACTGTTGTGCTGGGCAAAGTGATATTGGGATTTCTGTCAAGAAATTCTTAGCAACAGAATGGAGTCTGGAACTGTGCCCAATGAACAGCAATAAACTCGTTCCTTGCTGTTAACTTTAAAACATCAAATGTTCAATCGATGACTCTAATGTATTCGAAATATTGATTTTGAACTTTTGTCTTAGCGAGACTTATTAAAATCTAATATAATTAAATTCTAAACCTAATCATTCTATAATAATAAATTATATATATATATATATATATATATATATATATAATAAATAGTTTTGACAGGGGAACTGTGAGGGAAGCCGTTGACCTGCAACGAAAAGGCTTCGAGCTAACTTATTTCTTTTTTATATAACTGAATATTTAAGTATCATACAGAAGTATATATAGCACATATTTAAGAGCTTAAAGAACCACTGTGAGAAATACTGCATGTCTGTGAACTCTAATAGTGCTTAATTATTGGAACGAAGTTCCTTACGGCAGGCTTGGAGGGGATAGGGATTTTGCTGAGCGACCGAACTGAAAAAAATGTGATAGTAAAACCGTAAGAAAAAATCCGTGGAAAAAAGTGCGTGGAATAAAACCGTTAAACTACATAAAATTGAGCACGATTTTTTTGCAATTTGTGTCGATTCTACATTAGCCGAAGGAACTTCGTTCCTACCTGGTGTCCCACGACACCACATAATTTTTTTTCTTTGAAATAATGACTTCAGCAATAGGAGTAATTCCAGTGTCGCGGGAGAGTTTACAAACATTCAAACAAAAGATACACGGAATACCCAGACAGTATTTTATCCCGTATTGAAGCTACAACACTCGACGCAATGGAAATGCCGAGGCGACCACTTAAATCATTTTCTCTATGTAGTTTATTCGTTCCTCCTATATTATAATGAGAAACAAACAAATCATGTTGCGCTGAATTTCGCACTGTATCAAACAGACGGGTCATGCCATTCTTGCTATCCCGCTCCTCACTGAGCTAACCATCCACTCCCATCACACAATTGTACGCATGCATATCACGCATTATGATTTTTTTTTATCCAATCGCTTCAAGATTTTTCTTTAAATTTTATCCGTCGCATCAAGTACTCGCGCAACTAAAAGTTGTTTTAGAAAAAACATTGGAAAGTTAATTAAGCTAAGCATAACATGATTTTGAAGGTGTGCTCTATGGTATATATGTAGAAAGAATGGACGAGGAAAGACTGACTAAGAAAGTTTATAAGGCTAGTGTGAATGGAACTGTCGCAAGAGGAAAACCTAGGCGAACGTTTCTCGATCAGATCGGCGGCGTTCTGGACAAAGGCCAGTTTAAGAGCTCCTTGAACCGACGGGCGTGTGTGAGGAATGTGATGAAACTGAATGAAGCCAGAGAAGTGTGTCAGGATGATAGCAAATGGAAATCCGTAGTCTCTGACTACCCCTCTGGGAAACAGGCGTGAATCTATGTATGTCATCATACGCTCTATAGTATATACAAAAAAAAAAAGTAAATTATGAAAAGTGCCAAAACACTAGTAAAATACAGTAAAATGGTTCTACTTTGCTCCCCTATGGGTAATTATGCTCCAATATGTTTTATCGCCTAATATGTTATTAGGAAATAATATGTAATTAGGAAAGCGTAAATTTGCTCCAAATACTTTCACAGTTGAGATTGGTTGACAATTTTATCTTGAAGATACAATTGTTGTAGAAGATACCCAAGTCAATGGGTAACTTTGCTCCTTATTCATTGTTTTATATTATAAAATAAAATATTTCATAATGTTGATTTACCAATAAAAATGTGGTACATAAAATCTTCTTTATATAAATACTTCTGAGTATAATTATTTTAAATTAATAATAAATAATAATTATTAAAAAATATTCATAATTTCCTGAATTTGGAGCATATTTTGGAGCAAAGTAGGACCATTTTACGGTAAGGTATAAATAAATAAAAGGTTATTAGTATTTTGCAATTAAACAATCATTATTTTATTTTCTATGTCACGACTATTTCCTTATCACTTTACTTTATTAAGATCAGTCCTATTACTATCGCTACGTAACTAACAAAATTAGCTCCAGTGCCTTAACCCGAAAAATAAAAAAACATCCAATTTTTTTTCAATCAGCATAGTAGCTATGCAAATCCGCCGGATCGGAACCGCTGTGAATTTAATTATTAGTTACGCCGCAAATTTAAATTGGATCAATCTTGGATAATCTCGTCCATCTGAGGTGGCTTAACCCTCAAACCTCAGTGAGAGGCATCACAGTGAACTATGAGCATCGACTATTGACTTACTGGTATAGAATTACTGAGGTATTATTTAGTAATTACTGAGGGTATTAAGAGGTTATCGTTACCGGGTATAAGCGGCGGGTATCTTTGTAGTTAATCCGTTTAGTATCATGTTAAGAAAGGGTTAAGTTCATTAAATTTTGAGAGGAAATGCTCGCAGTGTTTGTTTGCTTTTTAGGCATCATTTTTATATTTGTTTCTTTATAAGTAATTTATTTAATTTTCATCTAATAGACGGTACAAAGCGAGATGTTATCCTAACTAATATTATAAATGTGCATGTGAGTTTGTTTGTTACGCTTTCACGCCTTAACTACTCGACCGATCATCATGAATTTTCCAATACACGTTGTCAGGGGTACAGGAAAAGACATAGTATACCTTTCATCCATAAAATATACTAAGCCCGAGGGATAAAATGTAAGTGAAGCCGCGGGAAAAACACCACATACACACAACACCATCTAGCCCAAACTAAGCAGAGCTTGTGCTATGGATACTAGACAATGGATAAACATAGATATATACTTTCTTTGTAAATAATATACATATTAGGTATACATAGAAGACCAAGACAAACATCCATGTTCAGGCACACAAATGTTTGACTTGTGCAGGAATCGAACCCGCGACCTCAGACGTGGCAGTCGGTTACACTAACCACTACGCCATCGAGGCCAGGAGGAGGTAAGTAATATGTAAAAGGTGGCTAGTTTATTATAGCTTTTTTGACTAGTACGTGCGTCGTGCTACTAAAAACTTCCTTAACTCAAAAATGGCTCGTGCATGGGCATTGCTATCTAGCATTAGTCGATGAAGATTGTATTCTTACCAATATTTTAAATGTATACGTTTGAATAGGAGTTTGTATGTTTGTTACTCAATAACGCATGATCCGCTAAACGACTTTGTAATATCTTATCTTATGTGGGGGCCAGTCAGTGCAGACCGGCGACACTTCGACCCAGTGGGATCTTTTGTGTCGACACTCTCCCAATAACGACTGCCATAGATGTTCATGGCAGTCGGTACCAACGGCTTAACGTGCTCTCCGAGCCACGGAGCAGGCGATATTTGTCAATCAATACGCACATAATTTCGAAAAGTGATATAACTGCCGAAAGTCAGAGGTGCGCAACGTGGGTTCGAACCCGAGAACCTCTGCATTGCAGTCTGTTGGTCTCTCCACTGAGCTATCGCTGCTCATATATATATACTGTAATAGCACGTAGGATACATTATTTCATCTTGATAATACGTACCCACAAGAATCACACGGACAAAGCCGCAAGCAAAAACTAGTACATAGTATGTAAACTCAAACAACAGATAGTAATAGTTTTGTCAACAATAATATGTCTTGTGACCTATTCACACAAGCAAAATACTTATCCGAAAACAACGTCGTTTCAATCTAAAATAAATACATCACTACTGTACGTTGTCCGTCGGAACGCGTGAAATTACGCATCCTATCGGCGACAGGGTGACCATAAATCTATCAGAAGTGGGTTATTTGACCTCGAACGAGCCAGACGAGAGACCTCGGTCCCGTTCTACCCATATTTATATACTTTCAGAGCAATTGAAACAAATTTACAATGCGTAAGTGACTTTTAGTACTTTTCGCTGTTTTTTATTGATATGGTATGTCTGTTTTTGGTGGCAAATCTGGCTGAAGGTCACTATTGACCGTGTCAGTAGGTTGGTCAATATTTGAAATACTGGCAGCCTAAATCTTGACGAAGGTTTTCTTTTTGTGGCTACAGTCGTAAAAACATTAGGTAGCAAATACATAATATGCATCATGTATGTAATGAAGTGTCCAGACGTAGGTCTCTTTTTTGTGGCTAAATTCGTAAAAGATTAGGGATTAAATACATAATGTCTACATGATAATGTTAGAAAACTTTAATCGTTAATGGTACCCAAAGAACAGAATCATTAGCGCTTCATTGTGCTAATAATTTTTATATTTCGATGTATATAAAAAAATCCATGTATTAGTACTAGATTTTGCCCGTGGCTTCGCTTGCGTAAATATAGCTTAGGTTAGTAACAGTATTTTTTTTTATGAAAGTACCCTATGTCCTATTCTGTTCTCCCGATAACGTGTATGCAAAATTTCATGATGACAAATCAAGTAGTTAAGGCGTGAAAGCGTAACAAACAAACTAACATTCGCATTTATAATATTAGTGAGAATTACTTCCGGCTCCGAAGGGTGGATTTTATAAGAGACTGCGAATGTATATATATAAAATAACTACTATTATTGTGAATGGAACAGTCGCAAGAGGAAAACCTAGGCGAACGTTTCTCGATCAGATCGGAGGCGTTCTGGACAAAGGCCAGGTTACGAGCTTCTTGAACCTACGGGCGTGTATGAGGAATGTGATGAAAGTGAATGAAGCCAGAGAAGTGTGTCAGGATCGTAGCAAATGAAAATCCGTAGTCTCTGCCTACCCCTCTGGGAAACAGGCGTGAATCTAATCTGTTATTCAAAATCCCTTTTGGAACCTATAATATAAAGAGAGTTAAGTTATACAAAGACCGCAAGATATTCGAACAGAGTCGTAAAAATTTTAACTTAATATCTCTAAACATTTTTCACAAACAACTTTCCAAAAGCGGTATCTTTGAAATGAGAACGATTTATAAGCTTTAGGAAATTGAGACATAAATCTGTTAGCGCGGCGAGCGTGTGATAAAAAGTGGACGCGGTGTCAAAGCTATGTCGTGCAAAAGCTTTTTTTAATAATGGCGAAATAAAAATGCGCTGGCTTTATTGTGAACGAGATGTTGCAAGTGTTAAATGTTGCAAGTGAATTCAAAGCCAAAGTCAAAAATCATTTATTCATTTAGGTCACAAAGTGACACTTATGAACGTCAAAGTATATAGGTTAGTGAGTTTACTAAGTTATTCAAGCTATATTTAGGTTAGTTGCTAGGTTCAGGCAAAGGGTTGAGCCTATGAGAAGAAACCTGCTATTCTTTTTGACGATGAAACATCAGCATGTTACGAACCAAAGTAACAGTTAGGATTGTGTAGACTGATCTTGGGATTAGGCTCTGTAGATGCACACATATAATATTATTAATTTGACACAAAGTGACTAAATAACAAATTTATTGTTATAATAGCTGTCCCACGCAACTTTGTCTGCTTCACATTAAATAATTTATGCCTGTTTAAAAAAAAATTATCCTATCTATTAAGTTGGACCAAATTACAGATGGTTACGAAGTTTGATCAAAATCGGTTCAGTAGTTTAGGAGTCCATAGCGGACAAACAAAGTGACACGTAATTTATATATATTAAGATTATTTACATTGCGGCGAAAAATAAAAGATGCATATTAATTATTCTCAAGAAATAAATGGCCGTAGCCGTTTTCACTGCTAAATTAGAATGAATAAGAGCTGCCTTATCCTTTACGTCGTTTATTCGAATTAATATATCTAATCGTTTTACCTACCGAAAGTACTATGGCTGACGAGAGAAATGACCCCACAATCTTTACATAGCCAAGAACTGAGTAACATCAAGGTGTTACTGAGTCTGAAAGCTCAGTAATGTCAAGTTTTGTTTTCTTATGCATTCATGTGTATTAATAAATTATTGTTAGTAGGCCTGCGAGAATACCAGCGTTGCACTCTATACTGCAATAATAGCTGACGCAGATGCCTAATTTGATCTCCATGTACTGTTTTCTGCTTAATTGTATTTATTATTGTTTTTAAAATTATGTATGGGTGGAGATTCACTTAAAACATTTTTCTTTCTTTCTTTCTTTGTCAAGATATTACTGAGTTTTTGCCTATGTGAAGTCTTCTTAGCTTTGGTAAGGGGGTCTGGAGTAAAGAATTTGTTACGGTATACAGAAATGCTTAGTAAAGTACAACTAGCTAACTAACATGACTGCACAATTGGCCTAGTGGTGTACATTGCCAATGTTGGGCTACATTTGTGTGACCTACAAATATTTGTTCCAAATCTAAATAATTTTTGAGTTTATTTATCTCCAGGGATAAATAAACATAAAAATCATTTAGATTTGGAACAGGTTTGTCTTTGTAAATAGATCATTATACAATTTCTTATCCTGTCCCTATCCTACCCATATCTTGTCCCTATGCTATCCCCATTCATGCCCTATCCTGACCCTGTCCATTCCCTATCCTGTCCACTATCCATCATCTATCATGCCCCTATAATGTCTCTATTCTGTCCCTAGCCTGTTCCTATGCTGTCCCTATCTTCTGCCTATCCTGTTGCTATCCTGTCACAATCCTGTCCCTACCTTAAATTAAAAGGGGATACCTTTTAATTTTACAATTATATAATCAGTGATATTTCACAAGTAGGTATATGACTAATTATATAATTATATATTTTTTTGGATGTTTACTCCATCACCTGTAAACCGCAGAATTTTTATTGGAGTGAATCTTGAATTAATGGCCATATTCGCGGATAGAAAGTGTATAAAAATAAAACCAAAAGCGCCCACTTCTGGATTCATTCCAAAATATCTACGCCGAATCTAAAATTATCAGTATTGTCAAGTGCATACTGCTTTTAAAGCTAGGCATTCAACACACGACAAATACAAAAGCCTACGATGCTTGTCAATAACACAACAAAATAACAAGCAAGAAATTCTTCATTAGACTGATTCTTTGACTGCATGGCGTTCGGTAAAATCTTGCGTCAATTTTTACATGCAGTTTTTAAAGCCTCAGTTCGATTTCTGTTTCGGACATTGTTATTGACTTTTTATGTAAACACAGATATTTATGATGCTAGGGTAACAATACAAATTAGGACAGACAGAAAGAAAAATGCCATGTTTTATAATGTTTTCAATAATCCTCACTTCCTTACTAACTTCCTTACTCTGTCTATCTGTCTGTCTGTCTGTCTATTACCTTTTCACGGCTAAACCACTCAATTGATTTAGATGAAATTTGGTACAGATATAGTTTAACACTTGAGGAAGGACATAGGCTACTTTTTATTGATGTAGGTACCACGCGGGCGGAGCCGTGCGCAAAAGCTAGTATTTCATACATCTGAAATTTCTTTTATTCTACTTACCCGTCGTTATAGATGTATATATAATATAATAATAATATAATAGTTTGATTAATCTAATATTAAATCGTTCCAAAATATTATGTTTGGGATACCTTACTTATACCTTTTCCGTAAGGTAGCGAAGCCTTTAGAAAGCCTTAATATTGAAAATTAATACTTATAGCCGTGAACTTGAACCTTTGGCTTAAAAAGTTCGGAGAATGTTGGCTTTCCATTTACTAAGCTACACTCTTGATGCTAGTAAAAGGATAAAGACGCAAGTTCACATACCACTTTGTTTACTTGGTTACTTCCCTTATATAAACTACTAGCTTTTCCCCACAGCATCACTCGCGTAAAAGTAGGTTAGGGTTGGTTAGTAACAGTACATTTAAAAAAAAACAAACAAACTAAAAAATCAGATCTTTCCTCTTTATAATATTTTTTTAATAATAATATTTTCTTGCCATAAAAAATTACAAATAATACAGAACAGGTTTTAAAATTCAAGAAATGTTAACATTGTTTACAATTTTTTGAATCAATTCTATATTCTATCAAATCCATCCTAAACATTTCTTGAATTTTAAAACCTGTTCTGTATTATTTGTAATTTTTATGGCAATAAAATATTATTATTATTTTAATATTTGTATAGATTAGACGCGACATATTATTGTATTTTGGATAGAAGTTGTTCTAAAAAACAATTCGTTGTCGTTTAAACTTTAGAAAATTATACATTTGTGAATGGCTCGCTTTACTTGATATAATGGCGCTACAGCTGCAAGTGACTCTGCAAGATTTTAATAAAAGATAATTTCCTCTTCACATACGTTCATAAATCTACTTATAATATGTATGATATCATGACGTACAGCTTGTAAAATTAATTTCATAGTCGGCAGTTACCTAGATACAACTTCAACTATCTTTCATTGTACTACTGATTTGAACCAACAACATCTTTTTTTTTTATACTACGTAGGTGGCAGACAAGCATACAGCCCACCTGATGGTAAGTGGTCACCGTAGCCTATGGACGCCTGCAACACCAGAGGCATCACTTGCGCGTTGCCGAACCTTTAGGAAAGGAAGTGGGAAGGAGAAGGAGCGGGAAGGGGGTAAGGGGGTGATTGGGCCTCCAGTACTCTCACTCACCGAACGAAACACAACAGTAGGAATACTGCTATTTCACGTCGATATTTTGTGAGAGGGTAGTGTTTCCCCGGTCGAGCCGGCCCATACATGCTGAAATCAGCGAGAAATACTCCTTGTGTGACGTACCCCACGCCACAAAGGCGAGAGGGTTATCTCGGGTTCTCCCGAGACTTCGGACCTAACAACTAAAACAACCACGGTCTGCCAACTCGCTGCTTTGTATGATGGGTGGGTCACTGGAACTGAAACTACATCAGCAACCTAAACAGTAGTGCCCAACTCAGACAGGAAAGGTCTGCGGGCAAGCGACTAAAAAACAGCATCCTCCTCTCTTCTACATTGCCGTGCCCTACAGGGCCCATATTGTACCTACTGTGATATTGTGTAACACCTATAAATAACGTATGAAATGCAATAAAGATTGGGTATTGGGTATTGAGTATTGACTCCTGGGCGACGCCCGACACGGCAAAAGTCGTCGCTCCGAGACAATGGCTGGCGGGCGGAAGGTTCCCGTTCTCCCACCTGCAGCTCCCACTACGATGGTATAAGGCGCGCATACACGTGGTTCGCCGGCAGCGGCACGGATCTGCCAGGATACTCCTCACGGATCCGCTTGGTCGCCTCCTTCTGCGAGATGACATCCTCACAGAAGAATGCAACCACTACCTACTTCCTCTTGCTGTCGAGCACTTAACTAAGCCTGCGAGGCTAATAAAAATAATAGTGACATTGAAACCAAATTTTAGAAATTTTGGAATATATTATCGTAATGGTTTTATTTTTCAAATGCCTTTATTACTAAAAAAATAGACATTTATTGAATAATAATATCATAGGATAGATTAAAAGAGGATGAAATAAGACAATAATTAGCTACACAATGTCATACCACGTTAGATACCTACATAACGATAGGCAATCCTATTTTCAGTGAGGTGTACCTCACCAACGAGATGCTTATTAATAATAATCAAGCCATAAAGAAAACATTTTAAAATCTCTGCTTCTCCGTTCATTTATCAAGATAGCCTATTAAAAATAATCTGAGACCCGTTTCGATTGATAATAAAGATAATCCGACCATCACTCATTTCGGGCGAAAAGTTCAAAAGGTTAATTTGGCATAAAATACAAAAATCTTTGTATTAAAATTTAATTTCCTTCGACAGGACGAATTCATTGAATTGACAAAACGTGATTTAACTATACAAATGTTGTTTCATTTTTTCAATTTACAGTAAAACTCTCAAGTTAATTAAACGACCGTCCAAGTTATAGGCGTCTGAATATTTATTGGCACTTAAATTTTTTTCATGAGTACTGTGCAGCAGAAATGGTTTTTAAAGTATAAGAAATGGATTTTAAAGTAACTTTAAATGTTGGCTAAATGGAAGTTGCTGCTGTTGTAAAATTATGAAGTAACAACTTTGCAGTATTGTAAATTTATTATGCTTTGTGTGCACAAAGTTTCTCTAGAACTGTAGAACTTTAAATTAGTCTTAAGAAGTATTAATTTACAATTAGCGTATAGAGGTTTTGCGGAAAACTATTCGAAAGTTGATTTTACTCCTTTAGCCGTGTCCAAATTAGAATAGCACCTTGCTATGCCGGCTTCAATTTGATCCTTAAAAATATATATTTTGTAATTAATATTTTAAGGGCGTAGTATAAGTTTTGGTCACTCAGATGTCTTTAAACGGCTTGGAAAGGAGATCTATGATTTAGCCAATAAATAAAAAATAAATGCTCTTGCCCTGTATGACCGGGACAAACACGGCTGTACTGGTCACAAAATAAATTTATAACTTCCTTGATTCTGACTGCCTCTCATTACTCCTACTTAAAATTCCTTACAGAAAAACCTAACATCCAATTTGCCTAAGCCAGGAATTGAAGTTAAAACCTTATGCGCTCCTACTGGGCATGTTTTACCAGAAAAATTCAATAATCACTTTACCTCAGCTCGAAAAAGTTTGATGGAGGCAATATGAATATTGTTTTTTTTAGGCACAGCTGTTCACTAACGCTACTCCATCGTAACGGAATAGTTGTAGTATTCCGTTTTCCTTTTAGATGTAAAAAATCCTAAAAGATACGGTCAGTTGCTCGTCTTATTCACTTTAAAAACTCCTAACGCTTAACACGATATCATTAGGTATCTAATGAGCCGTATTCTGTCAAATAATGCGTAAAATCGTCGTAAATCGAGCGTCAGTTGTTTTTAGCTATTTATGTACACGGAGCACATTCAACTTTTTCTGCACGGATGACGTAGTGATTTAATTGGTCGTCTCGCTACGGCTCCGTGTGTTGTGTTCGATGCCCATACGGTACAAACATTGGTGTGTTTCATATTATTCAGTATAATAGTTGTACAGGGTATGAGTGTTCTTAGCGTCCGTTGTTTAAATGCTTGTAAAGTTCCTTGTGACATAGGACTTGTGAAGTGGCTGCAAAAGATATTCTGAAAAAAACAAATCACGAGAAATTTGAATGGATTTTATAGATACTAGCTATAAATGGGACTTTTATGCTACAATGCATTTAAGTTTTATCAGAAACTAGTTTCTGCTCTCTGTTTCACCTGCGTGAATCCTACTAGGTGTGAGCAAAAGAATTAAACCCTAAGACCACATATCCACATGCACCGTTAAAGCAGGTATACTTTTTATTTAATTATTTCATTATTATTATAAACAAAAACTAATAACTTTATTTTTCACACCTTACTGGTTGGAAAAATAAGCCTTGGTTAACAACTAGTGAACTTGTTTGAACCCGAGATCCCTAAACTGCTTATTTACCAAACCTCTAAGATATCGGAGATATAACCAATATTATAGTCGACATACGAAAGCAATTCAACTAAACACATAATATTATTATAATTTAAATATAAAAACGTGATGTAAGCCAACGATTAATTTTCATAAAGCAAATATTTACTAAGTCCCTCCAATTTCGGAATATAAACAAGATTTTTTTGACAGCGAACTCTCTAGGGATATCTGAAGAGATATTAATATTTTTTCTATATGGAAGGTAGATACTGAAGAAAAATGTTAAAATATTGGTTTGAAGATAGAAGGAAAGTTATAGAATACACTCGAAGTGTAGATAAGCTTTGAGTGGATAAGTATTTGAGAAATGTTGTACAATTATAAGACTGTCTCCAGCTCGCAGCGGTAGTGAATACTTATTTTATTTTTATTTTATTTTATTAGGGGAGCTTACAGCTACATACAAGTAGTTACATAAATACAATCAATAAATGCCAATAACAAGCTTCCACGATTAGAAATACGACTGGTGTGTAAGGTTTTGGGTTTGAGTCCTGGGCCAGGCAAAATGTAATTAGGTTTGTCTGAAGCTGTGGGCAGTACACGGTAATAGACTCGCCCTCTATTTCCTTGGTTCTAAATCTATAGTTCGCAAAGTCTGCGCGTAATATACCTTTGCCTATATGTTCAGGTGTATACCTGAAAATGTCTACTATGATCGTATTTATGGAGGGATAAGATAATACTATGGATTGCCATGTGCTATGATCCACGACTTCTATAATTGAGACTATACAGTCTCACATAACCGAAGGCGAACCTATTATAGTTGATAAGGCTTATTGCCAGACTATGTGGTACACCTAAAATTTCCTGTCAGAAATACCCAATTAAATTTTACCCAAATCAGGAAATAAACCCAGACCACAAGTAAACAAGCATAAGAACAAATTTCATTTATTAAATTTATTTATTTTTTGGGATTTATTGTTCTTTTCAGCAGCAGCACGGCCTCTGTTAAATGTGTCCAGCAAGCAGCAATATAATACTCAACTCATATCACAACTCACCAAAACGCGTAACTGATCAAACATGGGCGTAAGACACTGCTGCTCATCTTTTGGAAATTAACATACGTGAATATAAGTATAATCATGACTGCGGGGATTGTAGAAGCAGTGATAGCCTAAAGGGAGACCGTTGAGTTGTCACGAAGGTCTCGAGGTCAACCCCAAGGCACGCACTTCTGACTTTTCGGAGGTAAGTGTAATATCGCAAGCTTTAACAGTTAAAGAAAACATCATGAGGAAACCTGCATTTCTGCTAGTCCTTCATTATGTTCTCAAAGATAAGTGAAGTCAGCTAACCCGCACTGGGCCAGCATGGTAGACTAAATAAACTAACCATTCTCACACTGAGAAAAGGCCCGTGCCCAGCAGCGGGAAAGTTTATATTCAGGGCTAATATAATCTTCTTCTTCTTCTTCTCCCTAGCCTTTATCATTCCCAAGTCACTTGGGGTCGGCTTTCTAGTCTAACCGGTTTTGATTGGATATCAGTTTTTACACGGAGCGACTGCCATCTGACCTACGCAACCCAAGGGCTAACGATACCCTAAGGCTAGACCAGTGTCAGGATATTAGAGGGCATTTCCCAATAACAATTGCCATAGATGTTCATGGCAACCGGGACCAACGGCTTAACGTGCTCTCCGAGGCACGGAGCAGGCGATAATTGTCAATCAATACGCACATCATTTCGAAAAGTCATATAACTTCCGAAAGTCAGAGGTGCGCGCCGTGGCCGTGGGTTCGAACCCGAGACCCTCTGCATTGCAGTCTGTTGGTCTCCCCACTGAGCTATCGCTGCTTTTAGGGCTAATATAGTCATTATTATTATTTCGGGTGACAACACTCCTGATCGATCAAATCATGTAAGCGTCTATCAATCAATAGACCTACGGCCGCGCCATGACAACGGGCTCTCTGTGTGTGTTCTTGCCTCCACCCGATTGATTTACAGTATGTAGGCAATCCATCAAAACCACATGATCGGCTGTCGATGTGACTAAAACTGCGATTATATAGACAATACAACGTGAATGATGAAGTATTTAGACGTGCCTATGCGATAGGGATGTGTGGTTATCATCGAATAAAATATCGAATGATTTAAAATTGTACGGACTTGCAGTAGAATTTAGATTTCTAGGCTCATCTAATTGTTCTTTGGATATCGATTGAATATTTGATGACAAATTAATAAGTACTAACGGTCGCCTAGTGCTCGAAATTCGACCAGTTTGCCTGTAAGATATTGCTGATATATATGTCATTATATATTGATATATGTAACCATAGTTACGCGCTTCGACTGCGTGTGTCAAATGCATAGGTGTGTGCGTGTAGTGTTTTTTCATTAATTTAATGTATTTCTAATGCATATTTTATAAAAATATTAGCATTCGTCACTTCTTCTCTGTATAAACTATAAGTGTGCGAAATTTCATACTCCTCCGTCCGCCCAATTTTCGTAAAAAGGGATCCAAAGTTTTCGCTTGACGTATTAATATATAGATTATGTTATGTTTTAGTTGATCATGGCCCTTCTGCTGAAAATCATTTGAATCTATTGCACTGTGAGTGATATGTGCACGTACCTTTTGAGAAAGTGGCGCTTCTCAAGCATGCTTACAACAACAAAGATTGGAAACTTACTCTACAGTACATAACACAATCAACTTTCTGTTTGAAATGATTATATATATTGATAAAAGAGTAGGCAGAGATGTATTATACACTTAGTAAAATTTTATCTTTTACAAAATAAAGGGCTAACCCTTTATTTTGTCAAAGATAAAATTGCTGTTGTCCACTACCAGATACATTTCCAGACACAGATTGCTTGTTGCTGCTGAAAAATCCAATAACCAAACATCATAATTACACCCCAATGCATCTGCGAATTAATTCACACTGGTCCTGAGCTGGAATTTGTAGGTGCAATCTATTTTAAGTCATCAATTTTCGCTGTATACGCAATAGACAAAATACAAATAAATACATAACAGAAATATACAATTTCAAAATATACTCAATATTTCTACAAAATATATACCACAAAACTAGCACAGCGGAGTTTGTGAAAGAGAGTAACAAATCTGAATAAATCAGCGACCGCTCGGAGACGTAAATTCTTTAACATTTTTCACACAAAGTAAACAAGAATTGAAGAACTTATGGGGAAACATGATGAATACTGAGACATTTTAATTTTTTTACCCTCAAAATGCTGTAACATTTCGTGCATACATAAATTCTCTCTTACTGCTTTGCGCATCGTTAACTTCGCATAAAGCCGGCGATGTTTTCAATTTCAGTTTCGTTCCCGAAGAGAAAAATCTAGAGTTCGGTATCGTCCCTGAATGTGAAATAACAATGTTGTTCGTGAATCGAATTTTTATTTAAAACAGCTTATTAGTTTGCTGGCATTTGATATCTAGGAAGTCAAATTTTTACAGCAGCATTACATATTTTGCAGACCGAAAATTTAATTGATTGTTTTCTTTTAAAGTTTTTGAATTTGTACTTAAGTTTTAAACACGAATTATTTATTGGTAAAATTTTGATACCTAAAAGAAACCTAGGTGATCATATTTTGTTGTTACTTGATAAAAATTCAATGTTACGGACGATATTAATTTGCACGAAAATATAGGGTATCTCTCATCTCATGTATCCAAAATGTTATTCATTATCTACTAACTCCAAAAGGGTGAATGTAAATTATAATTATATTAGAATTATCTAGGACAACTTTATGCCAAAAAAACTAAACTATTTTTGGAAATGAAAGTATCCATATATATAAATTAATCTAGGTCATGTTCGTGCCAAACATCGAAATCCTTTCAGCAGCTCGGCGTGACTGCGTAACAAATATACATCATCCAAACCATTATATTTACAGCTGTGGTCCGATGTTAGTAAGCGCTTAATCCTTATGGCAGAATGATAATATTTAATTTAAAATATTTAATACAGTTATAATACAAAATGTAATTTAATAAAAGGGGAAAAATATATACCTACATAATTAATTATAATTAATAGATATCAGTACTATATTGAACTGTCCCACTGTTGGGCAAGGCTTCTCATTGTGAGAAGGGTCAGGCCATAGTCCACCACGCTGGGCCAATGCAGGTTGGCATTCACATATCTTCGAGAATATTATTGAGAACTCTTAGACATGCATGCTCTTAGATATACTATTCATAGAACGAGTTTGCATAGTTCTCAAATACGATAAACGTCAGTCGTATAGTTACAACAATTAATGAAGCTTCAACTAGAGAAGCCTTATGGAAAGATATAAAAATAACATACAAGACGGCCTCGATGGCGTAGTGGTTAGTGTAACCGACTGCCACGCCTGAGGTCGTGGGTTCGATTCCCGCACAAGTCAAACATTTGTGTGCATGAACATGGATGTTTGTCTTGGTCTGGATGTTTCTATATATAATATGTATGTATTTACAAAAAAAAAAGTAAATGATATGTATGTTTATCCATTGTCTAGTACCCATAGTACAAGCTCTGCTTAGTTTGGTCTAGATGGTGTTGAGTGTATGTGATAGAATATTATTATATATTATTATTATTATATTTACTGTAGTCGAATTAAAAACTTGTGCTAAGAAACACGGTTACTGGAATTCCATTTCATGGTTGTATTTTTCACTTTAATTAAAGTCGTAATTTTTTATCTGCAGACCTAGTCTCTTTCTTTTCAATATCTAAAGCCTTTTTCTTATCCAGCTGCAAGTGACGGCTACTAATTACGGCAGTAGGTATGCCGACCGCCATTTTCTTCGAGATTAAGAGATCGCTCGGGCGATATTTAAAATGCCGCACTGCATTTATTGAAAATTGCAGGTCAACTATTTTATGCCATATATTTATGATGCAATATTTAAATAACTGGCTAACGAGAATATTGGTAAGGAAAAGTTTAATCAAGATGGTTGTAGTGGTAAAACATTGATTGTTATACATACATACATACATAGATTCACACCTGTTTCCCAGAGGGGTAGGCAGAGACTACGGATTTCCATTTGCTACGATCCTGACACACTTCTCTGGCTTCATTCACTTTCATCACATTCCTCATACACGCCCGTCGGTTCAAGGAGCTCTTAACCTGGCCTTTGTCCAGGACGCCTCCGATCTGGTCAAGAAACGTTCGCCTAGGTTTTCCTCTTGCGACTGTTCCATTCACACTAGCCTTATAAACTTTCTTAGTCATTGATTGATTCGTTCATTGATTGTTATGTGAAGGCAAAAAGCAAAAAACAGATAGTCATCTTATAAGAACGGTTCATGAATTTTTGGAAATATTTACGTAATTTATTTTATTAGAATGTAGTGGATCGTTCCACTTCTTCTTCTCCTTGGCCTTTATTATTCCCAAGTCACTTGGGTCGGCTTTCAAGTCTAACCGGATTTGACTGGATATCAGTTTTTACACGGAGCGACTGCCATCTGACCTCCGCAACCCAAAGGCTAACGATACCCTAAAGCTAGACCAGTGTCAGGATATTAGAGGGCACTGACTTCCCAATAACGACTGCCATAGATGTTTATGGCAGCCGGGACCGACGGCTTAATGTGTTCTCCGAGACACGGAGCAGGCGATAATTGTAAATCAATACGCACATAATTTCGAAAAGTCATATGACTTCCGAAAGTCAAAGGTGCGCGACGTGAATTCGAACCCGAGACCCTCTGCGTTGCCGTTTGTTGGTCTCTCCACTGAGCTATATATATAATTATATATTATATTCCACTACATTCTAATAAACTAAATTTCATCATTGATTCTTATTTATTCATAAAATCAAAAGTACTTAGTAGGCTGAACCCAGGTGGCAAATATAAAATACCAACTTTTTCCTACGGCTACGCTTGCTTGGGAACATTACTTTTTCCTGGATAAAGGTGCCCTGTGTTCTTTTTTATTCCCCTGACAGTGACAACAACGATCAATGACATGATGATCGGTCAATTATTTAAGGCGTGAAAGCGTAACAAACATATTCACTGCCGCATTTATAAGTAATTATAGACCAATCTCACTAGCAACTGTAATATCAAAAGTTTTAGATGGCTTGTTAGACAAAAAACTTTGTAATTATGTCACACTTAAAGATACACAGTTTGGTTTTAGGGCAGGACTGTCAACTGAAAGTGCAATATTATGTGTAAAGGAAACTGTGAATTACTATGGGAAACGTAAGACGCCAGTGCATGCCTGTTTCTTGGATTTGTCCAAAGCTTTTGACCGAGTGTCATATGGCGAGCTTTGATCAAAGCTAAGAAATGAAAGAGTACCAGCTGACCTTATAGGTATTTTTACTTACTGGTATAACAACCAAGTAAACTGAGTAAAGTGGGGTAATACATATTCTGAAGAATACACTTTGGAATGTGGAGTAAGACAAGGTGGTCTTACTTCTCCTAGGTCATTCAATATATATGTTAACCAGCTTATTGAGGAGCTCAGTAGTAAACATGTCGGCTGCCATATAGATGAACGGTTTAAGACAGCTGGTGAAAATATGTGAGAATTATGCTTTGGAACACGGCTTGGAGTACAATGTGGGTAAGAGTGAGTACATGATATTTAAATGCAAAAGTAATGTATTTGATAGGTTCTCTTCAACACCATTCTTGCTCAATGGGGTACCTCTGACCCGGGTTTCAAAGTTCAAATACTTGGGTCATATGTTAACAGAGAGTCTTAAAGATGATTGTGATGTTGAGAGGGAGCGTAGGGCGCTGTCGATTCGGGGTAACATGTTGGCGCATAGGTTTGCTAGGTGTACAGGGCCTGTCAAGGTTACGCTCTTCAAAGCGTTTTGTCAGGCGTTTTACACCTGTAGCCTGTGGGCCCGTTTTACGCAGAGGACTTACAGCGCCTTGCGCGTCCTCTACAATAACATCTTCAGGTCACTGTTTCGCCTACCTAGATACTGCAGTGCATCCGGTATGTTTGCCGACGCCGGCGTAGACGACTTTAATGCACTGATGAGGAAAAAAGTAGCTTCCTTAGTACAACGCGTACGGGTGAGTCGGAACAGTGTCTTGAGGATGGTGGGTGACAGAGTTGACTCTGTTCTTCTCGGTAGGTTTACTGAGCTCCACGTAAGGGGTGCGCAGAAGGGTCTGGGGATGAGGTAGTGACTGTTCTGTACCTACTTATTATGTTTATTTTTATTTTCATATAAAATTCTTGTTTGGCTATGGACTGTTTTGTCTGAAAATAAATGATTTTTATTTTATTTTTATTTATTTTTATTTATAATACAACTAGCTTTGGCGCGCGGCTCCGCCCGCGTGGTACCTACATCAATGAAAAGTAGCCTATGTCCTTCCCCAGGTTTTAAACTATATCTGTACCAAATTTCATCTAAATCTTTTGAGAGGTTTAGCTGTGAAAAGGTAACAGATAGACAGACAGACAGATGTCGGATATTAACACGTATGTACATGTAATATATTTAAGTTAAGATATCACAACATTCTTAATAGCAACACGGATTTCTGAGCGTAGCAATCCTCAAAATTATTAATTAATATTCAACATATTTTCATAACATTTCCTCCTCTAATTTATTTTGTCACTAGCTTTTGCCCGCGGCTTCGCTCGTGTTAATTTAGAATTTATAAATCAATTCGGGTTGTACTCTGCTTGTAATAATTCAATCATAATTCGAAAGACACGTGGCGCCATCTATTATCATAAGAACGTTATTAGTGTTTTCCTCGGGAACAGAATTTTTTTCGGGATGAAAGGTAGCCTATGTCCGTTTCTGTACACTTGACAACGTATATACATAATTTAAGGATGATCGGTTCAGTGGTTTAGGTGTGAAAATGTAACAAACAAACAAACAAACTCATTTTCGCTTTTATAATATTAGTTAGGATTCCATCTTTAATATTTATTCCCATAAATTTAGTGGCATGCCAATCTCTGATTAAGCTGACATTTTCCTTATTGACATCTTCTCGTTCGTGACTATGTAGATGGACTAATTTAATTTGGATTGTCTATCGTACGCTACGCGTGTTGATATTTGACATATTGGTTGAAAATAAATGAAGCTTTGGGGTAGTGTAGGTCAGGTTACAAAGTTAGTAATGACATGACTGCAAGCTTTGGAAATGAGATTAAAGAAGTTTGGCTATACTAAAGTGCAGGTTTGGGTTGCATTCGTCCACGAAGTAAAACTAACTATGTAATTCATACCTGTTATCCCGAGAGGTAGTCAGATTAGAATAAATTATAGAATATATATTTCTTTGTATAGTAAGTTCAGGGAAGGACTATCCCCTCACAGAAATATCAATCAAATATAGCAGTATCACTAGTGTTGTGTTTCATTCGGTGAGTGAAAGTGCTGGAGGCCCAATCACCCTCTTTCTCCCTTTCCGCTTCTTCTCCATCCTACTTCCTTTTTCTCTTCTTCCTACCTTAAAGGGTCGGCAACGCGCAAGTGATGCCTCTGGTGTCGCAGGCGTTAATAGGCTACGGTGACCACTTATCATCAGGTGGGCCGTATACTTGTTTGCCACCATGATTGTATAAAAAAAAGGAGATATGTACATCGATCAAATATACCATAGATGCACGATCGTCGCTCGAAAAACGGCTCCAACAAAACTGTGCATAAATCAGTCGTATGCGCTATATTATGCACCTGTCCCATTCACTCTTGCGTGCGCTGCCCGTAAGCGAGAGCGAATCGACACCACTACTACGGTGGAGACCGTACCATATGGTTAGTACGCTTGCGTATCGCGAGTAACACACTTAGGACGCTTTACATTGACGCGTTTTAACTAAACTATTACAAAATGTTTCTCAGTGGGCGTTTAATGGTTATTCCGGTTTATTTCCTGGATTGCATACTAAATGCAGACACTTATAAATAAGTAGTACTGGTCAGTGCCACATATTGACGCGGTTTTTGTATGAGAATGTGCATCTATGGTATATTTGATCGAAGGATATGTACATTAAAAAAGTGAGCAGCTTTCTACTTGTTACTAGTAATATGTTGCGTATTTATATGTATTCCATTTATAACTTGTAATAATATTTTTTGACTATCTGTAATTTTTGCCCTAATAGTGGATTACACTTCTTTTTTCCTAAGTATTTCAAATGATAAGGCAGGGTTATGTCATACCTCATTTGCTTATATTTTAATATGAGTTTTCATGTATAGCCCGACACCGAAGCAGTTCTACCCCGGGATCCATATCGTTAATAACTGTATCTCAAAAAATTTACAATATCTGAATCCCTTATAAACAGCGACTCACGCTCACACTTAAGCCACCAGATTCATTAGCTAATAATATTAAAGTGTTGCCACAAATTACAAACATACAGCTAGCTGACTGAATACAACGTGAGGCAACCCATACACCCATTGAAGCGTGCATAACATAACGATTTCGATCAGCCAGCCGAATTCAATAATTGCATTTCAACCTATGTTTGGTATTTCTCTAATCTAACTTTCAATATACAAACAATGTTATTCTAAAATAAATAAAAAACTTCTGACTATTGAAAACGAAGTTCCAAAGAATAACTTGGAAATATCTGAAAGAAAATGCATTTTCAGCGATTAATTCAAGTATTTCACACAAAAGAAATATTAAATTCGAACGGAGTGCAAGTCACGTCGTACCGCGGCGTTCAAACACTTGTGAAGAAGGACTTATTACATTTGTTCGTTGTCGCCCCTTCCATTATTGTAGTGATAGATAATATCAGTATTATCGCTCATGTGGGAAGAGACTGGTAATGAACATTTGAAATAAAAATGTTGCCTTTTGGTGTTTATGCGATACAGACAAAAAATAAATTGGGGCAGTCTTTGGGGATGGTCGATAGAAGTGAAAACTTTAATCCTTGATCATAAACAGTTCTTTATAAACAAAAAAAAATATTTATTAACATAAATGTAACAAAGTACCACATAGTATGAACGTCGAAATCTACTGGTTAGTGAGTTTACTAAAGCTACATTTAGTTTTGTTTTCATAAAGAGTTGAGCCTTAAGAAACTTGTTTTGTATATAACTTTTTAGCAGTCATGGTCACAGAGAGTCTCTTTTCAGATATGGCTGTTGAAGGTTGGGATAAGTATAAACAAGAATAATTGTAGACAACATAAGTCATGTTATTTCTTTGATAAGGTTTGTTAGTTTTCTATTTGCTTTCCTGTATGTGGATATAAATACCAGATATACATACGTTTATAGGTAAGCATATACTTAGAAAATTTAAAGTTTGCCATTGAATTGTTGATGTTCATTTCAGCTGTTATGTTTATAACATTTTTTTTTTATACAACTGAGGTGGCAAACTAGCATACGGCCCACCTGATGGTAAGTGGTCACCGTAGCCTATGGACGCCTGCAACACCAGAGGTATCACATGCGCGTTGCCGACCCTTTAGCAAAGGAAGTGGGAAGGAGAAGGAGCGGGATGGGGGAAAGGTGATGATTGGGCCTCCGGCACTCTCACTCACCGGACGAAACAAAAAAGTAGGAATACTGCTATTTCAGGTCGATATTCTGTGAGAGGGTAGTCCTTTCCCGGTCGAGCCGCCCATTCATGCTGAAATCAGCGAGGCTCTACTACTTTCAGATATAAAGATATTCGCTTTTATATTTCTCTTATGTTAAATTTTCTTCTTCCAAAAGTGATAGCCCCCAATTACAGACACAAATAATACCCAAACTCGAAACAACTATTTGGGGATCACACAAATAATTCTTTCGAGTCTGGGTATTATTTGTGTCTGTTGTTTGAATGTTTGTTAAGTGCTCCACGACACAGGAAATACTCTTAATGTAGAATTGTATTTGTAAAAGAAAAATGGAATAATAAATCGAATCCAGGATATCTAAATACTAAATCCGATACCATAACCAATACTGTACCCTGGCTACAGAATTATCCTAAGGACTAGAAAATTAATTAAACATATTCAGAGTCACCTAGCGGTTTGAAAATATCTAGCGCCCAGTTATCTAAACCACGCAAAAGTAGCACTTTAAATTTCATCTCATAAATCCTTGACAACGTTGCCGCAGGATGTATGAAGTCTCTAACAAATGAGTTCAGTTATATAAAATTTAAAGTTTCAACATGTTTCCGCCATATTTCTTGCGGAGAAACTGACTGTTGGGGTTTTTATTTATTTATTGCGTTTAACTGAAACTTTGGGTGTGTTTATTTAAGTTATTTTGCATCAGCATTAAATAGGTATGAATGAGATTTTTTAAGTTGTTGTTTTATAAAACAGCTTGTTATAACATAGTGTAAGCGTATGTAGGATATTTACGTGTGTATCCTATGGGTATGTGTGTGTGTGTGTTGCATTGGGAATTACTGGCGATAAATTAAACGTGTTAAATAAATTTTCACATGGGATTTATTGTCCGGAATGCACCCTTACCTACATATGTACGTGCATCTAGACCGGACAGCGCGCAGTAACTGCCGGTCACACTAACATACTTCTCGCTTATACACAAAACTGTTTATCATCATTTCTTTTGGAGGCGCTCATAGCCAGTTGCACTCACTGATTGGTAAACGATTGGCGAGGTTAAGCAACGTTGGGTGCGGTCAGTCTATAGATGGATGACCGCTTAGTGGTATTTCATCTGAGCGTCTCCGTGCTTCGGAGGGCACGTAAAAAGTCGGTCTCGGTTGTTGTAAAATTGATAGCAGTCGTTAAGCCATGTCAGAGGCCTACGGGCGGCTTGAACAACTTTTTATAACAGGTTGACCACTAACCACACGAAAATAAAGAAGAAATATCATTTCTTGCATACTTACAGAGTCCCTACACGTATTTTGTTATTATGTAGGTAAGTTTTAGATCATTTCTAGCTTATCGACAACTTTAGGGCGTACGATTGCACGGATGGCTGGCGTAGTGTTTTAAGAGGTCAATTCACAGCTGCCACAGCGAAGTTATGAGTTCGATCCCACACTGGACAAAAATGAGTTGTTTTAAACCTCAGTATTATCTGAGTCCCTTGTTCGAATATTCGTAACGTCCCCCGCGCCACAAGAATTAAAACTGAAGCGGCAGTAGTATATTAAAAAAAAAAGTGGGTTGCTCTGCGGGAGTGCCGGCAGAAGTGAAAACTTCAATATTAACGTTGCGCATTTTTAATATTTTGGAATGATTAGAGAATAATTTTGCATGAATTGCTTTAATTATCAGTATAAAAGTACTATCATTTATGTGGTAAAATACAATATTCATTTATTGCGCTATCGTACACAAACATGACAATTCTCCCTCCGTTTTACGAATTTTCGATCAGGTCTCATGTCCTGACGAAAGTTTAACATTTTTTATCCGTCACAAAAAAAGTGCACAACGCCGCTAATGAAGTTTCTCTTCAAAAAAAACAAATGATAATTTTAGACTTCATGCTGCTACTGAAAATCTGATCTGAAAATTGAACCCGGTATTTAACGCTCGATCGCATTCAAATATATGCACAAACTTATACCACGATAGGAACGAGGCAATGAGGCATTTAGTGGGTGTAACTCACCCCTGGCTGCCTTACTCCTTTTAAATGTTAAGTGGACTATGAAGGCCTGCAATAAAAAGTAAAACAAGACAGAATCCAACTTTTCACGTTTTATAGCTCAAAACGAACGACTTTTATTCCCAAGTCGATTTGAAAATGTTCACTGAAACTGCTTTAAAACTTTCGTTGAAGTTCTGATAGTTTTCCAACTACAATATTTTACTTTTAAATCCTCAGTATAAATATAGATAATTACGTACAAAAGTAATTAATGTTCCGTTTGGAACATTTTGTCAGATAGGTGGGCCGTCAGCAAAAAAGATTATCGTCATTAATCCCTATATTAATGGGCCGTGAGCTGCCCTTGTTTTTCTGACCCTACACCGTAGTAATGTCGTGTACGACATTAAATAATATAATGTTTGGTTCTCGTTCGGCTTTAGAAATCCTAGCTTACCTATATTATAAATGTAAATGTGAGTTTGGTGTTATCACGCCTTAATTACTCGAATGATCATCATGAAATGCCGCATACAAATTTTGAGAATTATAGAAAAGAACATAAAGTAACTTTTAATCAAAAGAAGTACTGTTCCAGAACGAACAAGCCAAAATCTTTTCTAGCGATGAGTGATGATTTGAATTTGGGATGACTGATGATTGTGAGATCTTGGGCACTGTATATTAATATGAGTTGGGTTTGACTCCCAGAAAAAATCCATATAGAAATTTCTATGGAAAATTCAGCACAGAGTCTAGAAGCACATGGCAGAATAAAAAGTTTACACTTATTATTACTTATTTCTATCGGAAAGAATCATCAATGTAAACGATAATTAATAATATTGAGGCCGAAGACGACACTCAAAAAACCCTACAGAATATTTAATCAAATATTATAAATACCTGAAGCCATTTGCTTTAAACACTCCATGTAATAAGGGATGAGTATATTGCTTTATACCGGCCACAATGCGAGATACCGCTACTGTGAATTGCCCAAATTAGAAACCTAATAATAATTTGCCCAACTCGGAAATGGAATCCTAAATCTCAAGCACAGCAGTAACACTTCCGCTGCGCTATAGATCACTAACAAAATAATACATAAATTCCTATCTACGTTGCTATGAATGGAATGTTACAGAATTCGAATTTTAAAAGTATTTGTAAGCCTGCCCTACACACAAACGGATACAAAGCAAAATGCACAGTGCATAGACAAATCTATTACAAGAAAACGTGAATATGAGGTTCGAACCGAATCGCATAAAGCTTTTAAAATAAAATTGGAATACATGCAACTACAGGTGTCGCATAGAGGTCAAAGTCAGCTATACCCACCAACCAATAGGATAAGCCGTGAGTTCCTTATTTCGAATCTGTGTTCTCTATGCACGGGCTTCGAAAAATACATTTTTTTTCAAACGTGTAATTTAAACAAATCACGCTCTTATTCCAAAGGCATAAAGTCGGTTCGAAACGCAAAGCCAGTTTGGTCAGCATAAAAATCCGCTTAGGAGGTGCGCCAATTCCAATTTTGAAATGGTTTTGGCGGAATGGCTGTGGATTTTGTCTGTAGGGTTCAGCCAGTATAAAGACCCTTTCGTTTATCTGAATATTATACTAAGTCTTAATTTATTTACACTAGAAGAGGTAGAGAAGTGTAAGCCCTTATTTTCTCAAGTATCTGAACGGTCGCCATAGAATTTCTAATGGTCAAATATTCTCTTATCATTTGAGGGGTACAGTCTAAATAGCCGCTTTTATACTATGAATCTGCCTTTTGCATTTTCTATGTTCACTCTGCATATTTTGAAATTTCAGGTTGATATATTATTTTGGTTACATTCTAAATAGATTTATCTGCCTCTTACATCAACTTATTGCAATGCTCTGCTGCTATTAGATCGTTAGAGTAGTTTGTACTTACGGGAAACTTTACTTTACAACCTAACAACTGTAAATCATCTTCTTAGCCTTTATTATTCCCAAGTCACCTGGGGTCGGCTTTCTAGTTTAGCGGAATTTGACTGGATATCAGCTTTTACACGGAGCGGCTGCCACCTGACCTCCGCAACCCGAAGGCTAAGGCTAGACCAGTGTCAGGATATTAGAGGGCACTGACTTCCCAATAACGACTGTCATAGATGTTCATGGCAGCCGGGACCGACGGCTTAACGTGCTCTCCGAGGCACGGAGCAAGCGATAATTGTCAATCAATATGCACATAATTTTGAAAAATCATATAACTTCCGAAAGTCAGATGTGCACGACGTGGGTTTTTTTTTTTACCCGAGACCCTCTGCATTGCTGCAGTCTGTTGGTCTCCCCACTGAGCTATAATTAACTATAAATATTATTTTAAACTAACTACGGAACTCTCCACCATTTTTATCACATAGCATGGCCGTTTTTTTTCAACACAGTAGGAGCTAAAAGTTGTTTCCGTTGAGGCTCGATAGTGAAATAGAAATCGAACTATCACTAGATGGCGCTGGCGTCGCTAAGCTGACGTCTGAAATACATGAAATAATATTTCAGACCGTAGTTCTATGCGATCTCGTTATCTGGGTGAAGACAAAAGTCGACAGCATGAACTCGTGGGTGGTTTGTGCAACTGACGATTGTAGTGTTAAGGATTCGATTCTGAGGTCAAGCAGTTAGTGAAATCTTTGTACTGGTTTTGAGCCTGGATATACGTATAGTATGTCTACTACACACATCTCCAGGCCCAAGTCGAACAAAATGTTATTGCATAATGGCGTCCCATTTTGCAATAACATTTCATTGGCTACTAGCTCGCTAGATTATATTGTGTGTCTAACTGCCTCCGTGGCGCAGCAGTAGTGAATGCGACTGCTGTGCATGAGGTCTCTGTTTCGAATCCCGGGTCGAGCCAAGAAAAAGTTATTGGGTTTTTCTGTTAAGAAATCTCAATAGCAGCCCGGAGTTAGGAAGTTGGCGGTGTTAGAGACCCCCGTGCCTCGAAAAGCACGTAAAGCCGTTGGTCCTACGCCTGATCTCTCTCCGGTCGTGTCGAATTACCGTCTCATCGGATCATGAGAGTTAAGGAACAAAGAGTGCAATTGTGTTTGCGCACACACTTGTGCACTATAATATCTCCTGCGCAGATGACCAGCCTCCGTTAAGAGTAGACGCCGTGACTGAAATTCGGTCTGGAGGACATTATTGTGTGTCTTAACACTGCCACTGCGCTGAGTGTTGTGGGTTCGATCCCCAGACTAGAGAAAATTTGTGTCATTCCGAGTCTGGCTATTATTTGTGTCTATCATTTGCAGTTTTGTAAAGTTTGTTAATTCCCAGAGACGGAGTTTTCTTCATCAATACATATTATAAAACAAAGGCCTCCGACGCGTGTGTTTGTTTGTCTTCTGTTTGCGATAAACTCAAATATTACTGAACGGATTTTCATGTGGTTTTCACTAGATAGAGTGATGTATGAGGAAGGTTTAGGAGTATAATTTGTTGTTGTACTATCCGTGCGAAGCCGGGGCGGATCGCTTGTTTAAAATAAGATAGAACTAAAAAGAATTTACTACTAAAATTTATAGTTGCGATAGTTTGTGAAGATTAGTAACTTAATCACGCGTAAACTGTTAAGCAGATTTGTTTGTACAAAACTTAATATGAAAGATAAATATGTATTAAAGCATATTTTATGTGTAATCCACATAGGATATTTATATTTCAATAATCTTTATATATATAATTCTACTGTATGTGTGTATGTCACTGAACTCCTCCTAAACGGCTGGACCGATTTTGATTAAACTTTTTGTGTGTGTTGAAGTGGATTCGAGAATGGTTTAGATTTGGTTTTCTTTTTTTCGTTTGTACAGGACAATGTCTGTCGGGACAGCTAGTATAATATAATATTCACACAACACCATCTAGCCCAAACTAAGCATAGCTTGTACTATGGGTACTAGACAATGGATAAACATACATTTTATACATTTTTTTTTTGTAAATACTTACATATTATACATATAAACACTCAGGCCAAGACAAAAATCATGCATACAAATGTTTGAATTGTGCGGGAATCGAACCCGCAACCTCAGGCGCGGCAGTCGGTTACACTAACCACTACGCCATCGAGGCCGACAAAATAATTTATGTTCCCTGATGTCAGAAACGAATTAGATATTCTAGACTAGATTTTGCCCGCGACCTCGCTTGCGTAAATGTATGTTAGGATAGTAACAATTCCTTTTCTGGATGAAAGGTATTATATGTCCTTATCTGTTTCACTGATAACGAGTATGCAAAATTTCACTATTATCGGTCAAGTTGTTAAGAGTTGAGAGCATAACAAACAAACTCATATTCGTATTTATAATATTAATTAGAATTTTGCCTATTCATAGATCAAAAGAAAAAATATTCAACTGAATTTACCGATCTTTATTTAAACAGATAATTTGACCGGAGCCGTTTTCGACGTATAATTACGGAATGATCCTGAAAAATTAAACAGTACTCAACTTCTTGCCGAACTCGTTTCTTTCACTTTTAATTTTTCAGGCCTTACTCAAATAAAGTGGGCCTCAAAACATTATGGTAGCGATATTTTTATTAAAAGAGGCCGTGAATGGATAACAAGGCAGCTGAATTGTTGAGTTGGGTAAAGTGTTTATTCTGTTTTATTTTTCTTTATATTATAACGGGAAGGGACCTCGTTGGATCCGTGGATTTTTTTGTACTGGGTTTGATACTTGAGGTTGGGTAAAATGTTATTGGGATTTAAAATTACATAAATGTAGAAAATTGACAATAAGCTATATCTATAATAATATAATAATAATATTCTATAATATTCTACGACATACACACAACACCATCTAGCCCAAACTAAGCAGAGCTTGTAATATGGGTACTAGACTGTGGATAAACATACATATATACCTTTTTTTTTTGTAAATACATACATATTATACATAGAAACACCCAGACCAAGACAAACATCCATGTTCATGCACACAAATGTTTGACTTGTGCGGGAATCGAACCCGCGACCTCAGGCGTGGCAGTCGGTTACACTAACCACTACGCCATCGAGGCCGTCATCTATACTCTATTCTTCTCCCTAGCCTTTATTATTCCCAAGTTACTTGGGTTCGGCTTTCTAGTCTAACTGGGTTTGACTGGATATCAGTTTTTACACGGAGCGGCTGCCACTTGACCTCCGCAACCCGAAGGCTAACGATACCCCAAGGCTAGACCAGTGTCAGGATATTAGAGGGCACTGACTTCCCAATAACGACTGCCATACATATTCATGGCAGCCGGGACCGACCGCTTAACGAGCTCTCCGAGGTTACTCAATACTAATATTATAAACAGGAAGGTTTTTATTTTTTGTTTGTTTGTATGTTTGTTTGTAATAATTTAACTCAAAGACTACTCACAACTATAATTCTTTCACCAGTAAATAGCTATATAATCACCGAGTAATATGGGCCATATATTTGTTTAAAGTAACCTACTTTTACGCAAGCGTAGCCGCGAGCAATAGCTAGTAATATAATAAAGTTTGTAAATGTCTGGTAGATGCCGATGGGGTCGAAACCGAAACGTCGGGGAAAGTGTAAACATAAATATAAATAGTATAGTAATAGTATAAATAGTTTAAATAGTTTCAATACGTTAATTAGCTTAAAAATTAGTAAAGTTTAATAGTAATAGTAGTGTAACAGTTTTCAAAATTTTGTAATAGTGTGTCAAATAAACAACGCGATAACATCCATATATAGTAGTTTAATTTCAATGAAAACGTTTACTTTTAATTCAAAACCCTAACATAGCATTAAATATTAAAAACCTTTTACTTAGATATAAAATATACGAAAATCACTTATAATGTATTATATTAACGTAAATTAGTATTATAAATTACATTCAAAAATAATTTACGTAAAAGAACATAAAATGTAAGTACAATAAAATTTCGTTTACTTTGAATGATATGTAAATTTTATGTAACCAAATCACTCATCTGTAATATGTTTTTTTATAATATTTTATTATCAGCCATAAACATACAATAAAGTTAATTTATTAGCTATTCTTTTATCAATTTGTGGTCCAAATGTTCGGCAATATTTTCTCTGTTAAACCTCCCAATCGTTGCTGTGAATAGATAGGGTTACTCCCGATAATGTTGTTGGATTCAACTTTATAATAAATATAATTTAACTCTATAGCATAACTGAACAGTGTTTATTGATATACATGTAGGAATAAGGGTGTTTCCATTGAAAATGCCATCTCCATTATCCATGCTATTAATAAGATAAATCAATTATGGTAACACTTTATAAACCAATAAAATAAAGAAATACTATCACGTGAGATCCGTCGGGTTCGACCGCCGACGACTGAATGCCGCTCCCACATTTTTATTTTTATGTGTGTTATTTGTTGATCTCAAATGGTCTTCACAACTTTACGCGGATTGTGGGTGAGCGCAGAAGGCTCCCAACCCGTAACCGCTCCCACAGCTGCGCAGGTCTTTTATAAGGCTACTAGGCTACGATAGTGGGGCGCGTTAAAATGAATAACGTGTTGCTGCACAAATAAGCAGTGGTCTCAAACCTACCGATTTTTCGGTATTTCTACCGATTTGGCGCTTGTCCTACCGAAATACCAAAATGGAACGATTTTTCTACGATTTTGTTAAGGTAAGGAATTTCGCCCGATTTTTTTACCAATTTCCAACAATCTCAGTTCACATCCCTATTGTTTTGTACTGCTTACGTCGATCGATGGGTAAACGATATATTTTGGGGAATACTATTGTGTCCAATGCCTAGTATAGGTTAACCGTGGTTACACCGTGGTAGGTTTAGTCGGTAGGATCCGAGAACTACTAAAAAATACATACACGGATAAACTACTGCACGGATGGCGGAGTGGTTTAAGTGGTCGCTTCGCCACTCTCGACGCGCCGAGTGTTGTGGGTTCGATCCTCACACGGGAAAAAATTGTGTGATACACAAATGGTTGTTCCGAATCTGGATGTTCTTTGTTTGCTTGAATGTTTGTAAAGTCACGTGACACAGAAATTATTCCAAGTGTAAATACATATCGATATACTAAATTATAGTTACTGAGCTCGAAGCAAACAGTCGTGGCTATTGTAAAATTATTTTATTTACATGTTGAAATGTATTAAATTTATTTTGTGACTTAGATTTAGATTACAGTAAGTGCAAAGTTTGATTTAATTAACGATATCTGAGTGATATCTAATATGGGAAATAGCCCTTTCAATCGGAGTGCGAAAACATCACGTTGCCTTTCCAGCACATCTCAACCCCAAGATCATGCCGCTGATAATACCCAAGATATTAAATTTTCGATGTCCTCAATTGAAAAATGCCTGAATGTGGTATGTCTTATTTCTGCAGAGGGCAAGCTCAATTCTAACCAAAAATTAAGGTTGTCACCGTAGCACGGCAGATTGGTAGTGAGATTCTACGGTGACACACGGTGTGCTTGTGTGATGACTTAACAGTTTCGCCACGCAGACAGCATTGACATAGTTCAAATTGAACACTGGCATGTTTTTGTATATTCATAGCCTTGATTTCAATTCCATACACTGTTTCACGTCTTATTCGGTCGTATATGTCGATATATCAGAATGTCGACACGTCTATATGTCGATATGTCAATATCTCGAGAAACTAAAACACCTTTAACTTTTTTCTAATTAAATAATCAACGCTAAACAAAATCATATGTCGATTTTCTTGAATGTAAAGCATTCTAAATAGACACTCGCATTTAGACTTGTAGAGCAAAGTTACTAAAAGCATTCCGTCAGAAAAATGTGCACAAACTTAATATATGTACTATAGCGCCACGCTTACTAATTTCTACGTAAAGCAATTTTACTCAATGTGATTTACAAGGAAATAAACATTTGTAAAGTACATTGCAACACAGAAATTATACTTAGTATGAGAGCGAGAGCAGCGATAGCTCAGTGGGGAGACCAACAGACTGCAATGCAGAGGGTCTCGGGTTCGTAACCCACGTCGCGCACCTCTGACTTTCCGAAGTTATATGGCTTTTCGAAATTATGTGCGTATTGATTGACAAATTATCGCCTGGTCTGTGCCTCGGAAAGCACGTTAAGCCGTTGGTCCCGGCTGTCATGAACATCTATGGCAGTCGTTATTGGGAGAGTGTCGACACAAAACATCCCACTGGGTCGAAGTGTCGCCGGTCTGCACTGACTGGCCCCCGCATAACATAATACTGAAATTCTGTATATCACAGGGATATAGTTAATAATTGGTCTACTTGCCGTTTTATTTTAAATAAAATAAATAAATAATTAAGCGTCCAATTCACTACAGGTAAAGCGATGAACCCTCGCTAAGGCGTTTACTCTAAATAACGTCGGTCGAGACTCGCCGCAAATTTATTGTATCCGACGGCTTTGTGAATAAAAACCTCTTTAATGATATTGGTTATTTTGTTGTGATGAGTACTTTATCTGTAACACTTTGAGACTCGTTACATAATGATAGTTTAAACTGCGAAAGAGAAATTCAATTGCTTAGCTGGTTGAATGACGTGAGACCGCTGGCGGCTTCGGTTCCCCAAGATTGACATATTTGGTTAGCTTTATCTACATGACCATTGGCTAAGATAAATGTACCACATGGATTGTGTTAATATCTTACCAAACATTTTTAGAATATTTATTTGTTCAATAGATAACGTCACGTCGTTTAAATTTACGGAATATGAATATAATCTTTACTGATATTATAAAAAGGAAAGAATAGATTTTTGTTTGTTTGTAAAGATTTAACACAAAAACTACTTATTTAATTAAAAAAATTCTTTCATTATTAGAAAGCTATATTATCACCGAGCAATATAAGTCTATATTTTATTTAAAAAAGGATAGTACCTAACCAACTTTTACTCGAGGTAAGCCGCGGGCAAGGGCTAGTAAAATGTAAAAATTTTACTAATTAAAACTAATATTATAAATCGAGTGTAAGTTTGTTTGCTTATTTGTAATGCTTTCACGTCTTAATTACTCGACCGATTATCATGAAATTGTGCACACACTTTGTCAGAGTTACAGAATAAGCCATAAAGTACATTTCGAACAGAATAAAGTACTGTTCAAGAGGGATAAATAGTATTCTTACTAATATCTTAACTAATATTATAAATACGAATGTGAGTTAGTTTGTTTGTAACGCTTTTACGTCTTAACTACTCGACCGGCCGTCAAGAACTTTCGCATATACGTTGTCAGGGTAACAGAAAAGGACATAGGAGACCTCTCATCTGGATAAAAGCATTGTTACTAACCTAACCTACATTTACGCAAGCGAAGCCACGGCGAAAATCTAGTAATATTATAAATGCGACTATGAGTTTGTATGTTTGTTACAATATTTCGCATACAAGTAGTCAGGGGTACAGAAAAGGAAATATTATCCAGAAAAAGTACTGTTCTCGAAAGATAGAAATTTATTATCAAAATCTATAATAACGCAAGCGATGCCGCGAGCAAATTCTTATTATAAATAGAAAATAAATGTTCTATGTTTGTTACTCAACTACGCAACCATTGAACGAATTTAGATAAAACAGTCTAGGTAGGTAGTCTAAATAAAAAAGGCTAGGGAGAAGAAGTCTACCTGTATGTCTAATACAGGTAGACTTCTTCTCCCTAGCCTTTTTTATTATTCCCAAGTCACTTGGGGTCGGCTTTCTAGTCTAAACGGATTTGACTGGATATCAGTTTTTACACGGAGCGACTGTCATCTGCCCTCCGCAACCTAAAGGCTAACGATACCCTAAAGCTAGACCAGTGTCAGGATATTAGGGGGCACTGACTTCCCAATAACGAGTGCTATAGATGTCCATGGCAGCCGGGACCGGCGGTTTAACGTGCTCTCCGAGGCACGGAGCAGGCGATAATTGTCAATCAATACGCACATAATTTCGAAAAGTCATATAACTTCCGAAAGTCAGAGGTGCGCGACGTGGGTTAGAACCCGAGACCCTCTGCATTGCAGTCTGTTGGTCTCCCCACTGAGCTATCGCTGCTATAGGCACAGATCGACTATATTCTAGATTAATATATTAGATAGAGTCCTCGAGGAAGTCACATGGAGGAAAGTTCCAGGTAGAAACTATGATTTCTCGAGGAAGTCACGTGGGGAAACTTAACATACCTAAACTTAGATCCACTTTTCACTTTCACAAGGTTGAATTATTTCAAAATGGTAATTTTGTAATAAATTAACCACTTACTATGAGCTTTTTATTTAATAGATACATTTTATACAATTCACTTCCAACAGGTCTGTATTTTGAAAAGCCTTGCCTTTGTGAACGCCTACCTTATTATGTAACGTGTGTCTAGTGTGCAAAATATATTTATTCTGAACCCTGCGGTTTGATAGCTGTTGACTGACTGATCTATCAAAACCGCAATGTCAGTCAGTCTCTCCCTTTGTTATATAAAGATAACAGAGGACTTAGCACGGTTCATGGTTTAAGCTATAATTGATATTACAGGCTTTTGAGTCAGTTTCGTGATTCTGCAAAATCTCATTTCTGAACGCAAAACAATATAATAATATGTAGGTAATTAAAATTTTCCATAGTAACTATAGTAAAAATTTCTGGGATAAAGCAGATAAAAAATAGTAATAAGTGCTCTCTAGATGGAAAGAATTACCATAGCTTAACTCAATAGTCGATTGAGGAATTAGTAATTTAAGATAGAATAAAAGTCAAGAAATGGAAGAGAAAGCTTCTCCGACTGAACCGGTTTTTTTTTACCATCACCAAATTATTAGCAACAGCAGACTCAGGCAGACGTAGGAATCAAACTCGGGACTCCCCAACTATTTAAAGTATACCTGCAAACCTATACCATGTCAACGAGATCAAACAATTTTGCCCTAAACTTTTAACCTATAACTTAAACCCACAAATTACATTTATGAGATAATCTCACAGACAGCATATATACTTAAGTTAGAATTTCACTTTAACTTAGCAAATCATCTAAAGTAAAGCTTTTCGCTTAGAGATAATTGAATCCAAACTAAAATAGGATCCAAAAGAATGCTCCATTTATGCGTCTGGCTATCTGGAGCCGTATTTTCGGGGTAATATATCGTTCTCTGTGTCAAAAAGATCAGGGTCCCATATGCATAAAGTTCGTGTTTTAATAGCCGATTTTGTTGAAAAGGGTTCGGGCAAATTTTTCGCTTGATAGCTCTTAGTGTGTGGAGCGAGTGAGAAGAGATAAGAGAAAACAAGTAAAGACCATTCCAAATTTTCCCACTCTCAAAAGATTATGATTACTCAAATGAGTAAACCATTTGCATTGATGTTTGTCGCATAGTTCGCAAATTACTGCGAAAAAGATGAACTGCAGAACGTTTTGTTTTATGAAACAACTCCTGCACTAGGAGTAATATGTGTAGGCCCCGATGAAAACCACTTAAAGACAAGGCACTTTCTTGCCTTGTTGAGAATCAACCCCATAATACTCTAGCAGCAGTGAAGCAACCACAATGCCATTAGTAAAGTTAGACTTAAACCTTTTTTGGACATCGCATAATCTTTTTTCTTTTTTATTAACAATGCCAATGATAAATATTGTACAAAAAAAGGCTCATCTCTAGTAGCAAAGGATAAAAAATGAAACAGTGGTGAAATATTATCATAAAATATATTGCAATATAACTTAATATTATATTATGGTTAACACAATAATTCTTGATACATGATTAAAAAATATAAGTAAGTAGATTGTGCTGTATAAATAGCCCCTTTATAGAACTTACACTTCCATTTTTATAAAACATTCTAAACATGGCGCATTTTATAAAGCATTTGGCGGTACAATATACAATACATTGTATTCTGTATGGTATTTCGACCTTCTCTTTATTATTAGTCAAAACTAGAACATTTTATTCGTCAAAAACAAAAGCAAGCCTCTCTGTTTACAACGTAATGATTTCTAATGATGCAGTTTCGGCGGCTTCACTGTTGGCTGCGTTACTGTGGGTACTTCTTCAACATAGTATACAGGCAATGGATTGTGGTGGTGATTCTGGTTTGTCCCGTATACGTACTGGGAAAAGCTCGTCGTTTGTGGTATGTGGATGTACCGGCAAAAGTATTTTTCGTGAGCATCTAGCCAACGGGTTACCTTTAAGACAAAAATAAAGTTAACATAGAGAAACATTAAGATTATAAATATACAGAAAGTAGAAGACCGGGCTTAATAAGCGATAGATGGAACCTTAAGACTTTTTAGATGGAAATTATACTACTTTATACGAATTTTATCGCATTGTTTATTTAAAAAAGCACTATTACTAGATAATTATAAAACTATTTAACTTCTAAAATAATTGTGTATTTTTAAATAAACATCGCGATAAATGCATATACTAGTTTTATTTCAGTACTATATATTCCCGCGGTTTCACGCGTCGTCGGTCCTAGCGTGATGTTGTATAGCATATAGCTTTCCTCGATAAATAGGCTATCCAACACTAAAATAATTTTTCAAATCGAACCAGCAGTTCCTGAGATTAGCGCGTTCAAACAAACAAACAAACGTTTCAGCTTTTAATATTAGTATAGATATATTAGTTTTATTTCAGTATATAACATTCGCGTAAATGTAAGAAAATATTATAACTTTGTAGAGAAGAACAATTTAAATGCACATAAATACGGGCAATAGCATTTTTACAAAATTTTTATAACATATATACCAAGTCTGAAAGTTCTATAGATTCGTTCGTTCAGAACAGAAACCTGTCTACAGCTTTTAATCCTTAGCGATTGAAATATCTTTTAAGAAAATACTCACGTAGTCACATCGGCACGGTGGACTGCAAGTTTGAGAGTTCATATTAACACAAAATTAAAAATAAATAGGTGACGATCACAGAATCTACGTTGTCAGCTATGTTCAAAGACGAATGAAATAAACTTTTCGATCGCCGTACTTATAAGTCAAATAATTAATTACTGAATAATAAATACTTAGAACCCTTTTAACAAACATAAATAGGTAGTGGTAATTAGATAATGATTCTTCATAAAATAATTACCTCGATGGGCAATTAGACTCACTTAAAATTAATTAGAAAGGATTATATTTTTCGACAAGATATTACTTAATTGTCTTTCATTAAAATTATCCTTTGCTAACTAGTGTTACAAGTATTTTTTTATGTTAACGACAGCTGTATTATTTCTAAGTAACAATACAAAGTCTAAAGTTTTATTTAATAAGCAGTGGCAGGAACACTCTTCATCATGTGTTATCCAAAAAGATGTAGATAAATTTGACTTTGGTCCTGTATCTTTTCTAGACCATGTACAAACGTTGTAACCCGCGCAAGTAGCTTGCTCGTAGAGAGAGATACCGACGCAATAACTGGCGTAAATATACGTTTTAATACCATTATCTTATTTTATGTGGGGGCCAGTTAGTGCAGGCCGACGACACTTCGAGCCAGTGGGATCTTTTGTGTCGACACTCTCCCAATAACGACTGGCGAAAAAATTCTAAGTCTATGACTGCAATAGATGTTCATAGCAGCTGGGACCAACGGCTTAACGTGCTCTCCGAGGCACGGAGCAGGCGATAATTATCAATCAATACGCACATAATTATACGCACATAATTTCGAAAAGTCATATGACTTCCGAAAGTCAGAGGTGCGCGACGTGGGTTCAAACCCGAGACCCTCTGCATTGCAGCTGAGCTGGGCTATCGCTGCTATGCACAAAACACATAACAATGTTTAATACATCTTACATCAATTAATCTTACTTAATATATTTTTATTGACTAAGTTATCCCAATGGGCAAAACAAACAATCACTGCAGCAAGAGCCACTGATCCTTCTATTTATAATAGAGCATAACCTCTGGGTATCCCAGGATATTATAAAACAAAAAAAATCTGTATTTTACGATAGATATTTATAAAAAAGTAACTCTGACCAACTTATAACTGGTAACTTATTCCAAAAGGAAGATTTTCTTGCTTGAGATAACAGTTTAGTTTTTACTTGGACTACAATTAATTAATATCGTGTAGCTTTCACTATACTTACTTCCATACTAATATTATAAATTCGAAAGTAACTCTGTCTGTCTATCTGTCTGTCTATCTGTCTGTCTATCTGTCTGTCTATCTGTCTGTCTATCTGTCTGTCTATCTGTCTGTCTATCTGTCTGTCTATCTGTCTGTCTATCTGTCTGTCTATCTGTCTGTCTATCTGTCTGTCTATCTGTCTGTCTATCTGTCTGTCTATCTGTCTGTCTATCTGTCTGTCTATCTGTCTGTCTATCTGTCTGTCTATCTGTCTGTCTATCTGTCTGTCTATCTGTCTGTCTATCTGTCTGTCTATCTGTCTGTCTATCTGTCTGTCTATCTGTCTGTCTATCTGTCTGTCTATCTGTCTGTCTATCTGTCTGTCTATCTGTCTGTCTATCTGTCTGTCTATCTGTCTGTCTATCTGTCTGTCTATCTGTCTGTCTGTCTGTTACCTTTTCACGGCTAAACCACTCAACCGATTTGGATGAAATTTTGTCCAGATATAATTCCTCCTGGGAAAGGACATAGGCTACTTTTTATTGATGTAGGTACCATGCGAGCGGAGCCGCGCACAAAAGCTAGTTTTATATAAAAGTGACGAGTCTAATTATTGTACCATACCATAATTATCATACCATACCATCGGCGTCAAAATACTTATATCTTGACTTATTATTTTAGGGTTTGAAACCGTTCACACATAGATGAAGGCAGTTTGCAGCATTTTACGAACATAATCTGTACAATTCAGCAAAATTTAAATTTACTAGCGATTTGGACGTGGATTGCTGAACCGTCGTAAAATTTACGATATTGATTTACCTAGTTGAAGTAAAAGCAATGTTAGGATTGAATGAAGCCGCGTAGCTCTACTCTAGCTCTACATAATATTATTATATATTATTATCATATTCCACCACATTCACACAACACCATCTAGCCCAAACTAAGCAGAGCTTGTACTATGGGTACTAGACAATCGATAAACATATATATATACTTTTTTTTTGTAAATACATACATATTATACATAGAAACACCCAGACCAAGACAAACATCCATGTTCATGCACACAAATGTTTGACTTGTGCGGGAATCGAACCTGCGACCTCAGGCGCAGCAGTCGGTTACACTAACCACTACGCCATCGAGGCCGTCATATTATAAGTTATATACGCAAATATATGTATGTGTAAATAATTTTAATAAATGAAGTATAATTTAATGAACCAGAACTTACACGCGATACCAACCGCATAAAAAAAAAATGTTGTCCAGTATATAGTCAGTTTATGTACTATCATCAAAATTTGTTTAACGACTTATGTCTGACTGAGTAGCAAACATACAAAAATCTTTTCAATCTTCTACATTTATAATAATAATGAGATAGCTTCCAGGAATTTGTGAAACCATCTGTTGAAAATTTATATTTATAACATGCTCCACTTGCGTTGATTATATTTATAATCACTTTTGATATCGTCATCACTGTAAATTTCACACTAATAAAATGTATTTTATAATTAATATAAACGTATTTAATTAAAGTTGGTTTTTTTAACGAATGTTTAAAAAGCTTTTGAAAGCATTGTTCGTAATGAATTAAAATGGAACGGTTGCAATGATGACTTATTCATTAATGTCATTAGGCATAGCTGACGAAACGTGGATTATACACTTTCACCTACCCTTTCGGATATAAATAAACTCGATTATGTATTTACATGTATATTTTTAGAATCCATAAATGATTCAATGGAGAGACTTCATTTCATTTTTATATCAAAAGTGACGGTTGAGTTGATCTGTAGATCAAATGTACGTGAAAATCTAAAAGCATGTTAAAGAATCACGTGACCGAATGCCCCTTGTGTCCCCATATGTTGATTTAAGGGGCGGCTTAAGGCATAAGAATGTGTGGTTTTAAATTTCAGGCCTTTAAATGTTATAGTGTAGAGTATAATTGTAGTATCAGCGAATGTTGAGTTTGAGAGCATTGAGCTGCCACGCAAATATCTTAAGTTTGAGCTCAATACGCGTTCATTACAGTTATTTTAATAAGTAATCTTCTTCTTTTCGTGTGGTTAGTGGCCAATCTGTTGTCAAGAGTTGTTCAAGCCGCCCATAGGCCTCTGACATTGCTTAACGACTGCTGTCAATTTGGCAACAACCGGGACCGACTTTTTTCGTGCCCTCCGAAGCACGGAGACGCTCAGATGAAATACCAATAAGCGGTCACCCATCTTATAGACAGACCGCACCTAACGTTGCTTAACCTCGCTAATCGTTTAGCGATTTATTTATCTTCGTTGTAACGGTAAAAAAAACATTGTGAGGATGCATGCTAGAGTTGTCTAAAATCTTTTCGAAGATGTGTAAAGTCTGCTCTCTCGTATAGAGTTGACAGTACGTTCATATTATACATTGTTATGTCTATACTTATTTTGTATAGACGTGCGTGTCTAGTCTCTCCAGCCGAGGGTCACAGTAATAAAACGGTGCTTATGTGAACCGCATTTATTTGCGCGGAATCAAACCAAGTATACATGTTGTTACATTCACGGGAGGGAAGTGACTCTGGCGCGGCAAGCGCCCCGTCGTTGTAATGTACATGGTGCAATATCAAATATTATTGCATCATGCTTCCCGTGTCCCAACATAAATACATATTTATAACAATATATATATATATATATTAATACGTGAAGCAAAAACTTTGTACCCCTTTTTACAAAAATTGCGCGGACGGAGGAGTATGAAATTTGGCACAGTTAAAGTTTATATGGAGAAGGAGGGGCGAATCTTAATATTTATATAAAATATGCATTAGAAATACATTAAATTAATGAAAAAACACTACACGCACACAACCATGCATTTGACACACGCAGTCGAAGCGCGTAACTATGGTTACATCATTATATCAATATATAATGACATATATTAGCAATATTTAACAGGCAAACTTTGGTTGAATTTCGAGCACTAGGCGACCGCTAGTAACAAAAATTATATGATTTGGTCATCTACGGTAATTGCAGGCAATTAAACTGGATCTGCTACTAAAGCACAACAATTTAATTTAAATAAGGCAACTTTCTCAATATTTATTGAAATTTTACATTATGAATATTATAAAGATGTTGTTTGGAGTTTTGGATGAGTGGTTTTCGAAACGTATAATTATGCTGTTGAAGGAATTTGTAGGTATGAAACTTGGCACATGGATAAACCATGCTTTGGATTTGCACATTGAATTCTTCTTATACCGAATATGTGTTTCTATGGAATTCACGCGGGCCATGGCGTGGAAAGAAACTACTGATATACTTCTCCCTAGCCTTTATTATTCCCAAGTCACTTGGGGTCGGCTTTCCAGTCTAACCGGATTTGACTGGATATCAGTTTTTACACAGAGCGATTGCCATCTTACATCCGCAACCCGAAAGCTAACGATACCCTAAGGCTAGACTAGTGTCAGGATATTAGAGGGTAGTGACTTCCCAATAATGACTGCCATAGATGTTCATGGCAGCCGGGACCGACAGCTTAACGTGCTCTCCGAGGCACGGAGCAGGCGATAATTGTCAATCAATCCGCAAATAATTTCGAAAAGTCATATAACTTCCGAAAGTCCTCTGCATTGCAGTCTGTTGGTCTCCCCACTGAGCTATCGCTGCTATGCTATGCTGGAAAGAAACTACTGATATACAAATATATAATATTCGTACCAGGAATAATCCGAGACAGCAGGACTTAAAAACATTGAACAGCAACGGACACATAGAGTACCCAGACTCTGAACATCTATGTGTGGATAACACCATTTTTTGTCTTGTATGGGATCGAATTCACAATACTGGTCAAATATTATTGTTTTTATTTACTAAACACACAACTGCTTCAAACTCAAAAACATTTCTTTATTTAGGTCACAAAGTAACCAATATGAACGGTAATGTATGACTTACTAAATTTACGTCAGTTGATGTTCTCGATTCTTTACTATCGAAGGGTCTTACACTAGCATATTACATGAAAAAAATATTGAGGCAGTCTTTGGGGACTGCCGATAGAAGTGAAAACTTTAATCCTTGATTATAAACACTTCTTTATAAGCAAAAAAAAATTCGACGCACCATTTCTGAGATATTGTTAATATTCTAAAATAATTCAAAAATGGAAAGCGTGGAAGCGTTATGATGACGAAGCGTGACGATGACGCGAGTTCTATGATTTTTGTTCACCCAAAAAGTGCTCAACGTGCCTAAAGAAGTTTTTACTTCAAAAACAATAAAATGTGTTGTGTGATATAAACGTAACTTAAGATGCTCAGAATAAAACTGGATAAAAACATTTTTACCTGCAGAACATTTCCACACACTCATTTCCTCAGCATCACAAATCTACACATATTATTACAGATAATATCCACTTATCGACATGCTTTACATGTTCCACAATCAGAGGAACTAAAGCTATATTCCTGTTATCTCGAGAGCCCTTAATAAATAATTGATAGGGGATGCGTTCAGTCTAATACGATTATCGTCCCTTGAGAGCCCGCCCTTGTGTTTTCAAGAAAAGGCCGTGATTGCTGATAATGCCGTCTATTGTTAGGTTATATGTGTGTGTGTATTTATGTGCGTGTGTGTGTGTGTATGTATGTACGAGGGTTATTGATGGTATAAGGCGTATGTTTTGACGTGATTGCAGCTGTGTCTACACTTAAAGGGAAAGATAGTAGCGAAATAAAATAGCAAAGCGTTTTAGATTAAACTTTTGAGTCGCAGGTGAACACCGGCGGCCAGTGACAACAAGTTTTCGCTTATGTCTAACATTCCAATAATGGACAGGTTAAATAATAAAACTGCAAATCACGCTGAGCGGTGTGGGTGGCAGAACAATAACATTTTTAGTGTTAAAGCGGAAACATACTTACGTGTCGTGGCGGATCGTGATGCGCCAGAAGCATATCGCTTTCATACATTTGATATGGTTAGTGACATATTTGCCTGTCGTGTCGTGTCGCGACGCGTTCTGTGAAATGTATGAAACCGATATGCTTCTGGCGCATCACGATCCGCCACGACACGTAAGTATGTTTCCACCTTTATCCACGTATTATTGTTTCGAGTCTGGGATGTATATTATCCGTTGTTACAGTACTTTCAGACACCCGCGACACACGTTTGTTTAATACCACCTAATTACAACATGTTATCAAATTCATTAGGATTTCTGGTTTGTAACTCTTGCTGTATAATGTACTAGATGTTCCCGCGGTTTCACCCGCGTTTATCGTTACTGCGCCGCCGTCGTGAGTTGTAGCGTGATGTTATATACCTTCCTCGACAAATACGCTATCCAACACTAAAATAATTATTCAAATCGAACCAGTAGTTCCTGAGATTAGCGGTTCAAACAAACAAACAAGCAAACATTAATTTAATTATTTTAATTAAGCTTTATAATATTAGTATAGATTAGTTCTTATCCTTCCACTATGCCACTGGCCATGCCTACCACTTTTGCTCATAGTAACGCACGTCACGGAACAGAAAATGTATTTATATATTTAGTTCTTTCAACCCGTGAGAACTTTGTAAATATGCCACATATAAGTCCTTGCCAGCTGCTTTCGTCGCGTACCATTAAACACAGTGAGAAAAGGCGACAGAAAGCGACACTCAAAAAGAAAACTCTTTTGATCGAATTAAAGCCGCTTATTCTAGTGAATTGTCACTAAAACTCAGCGCCTTGAACTCAGTTTTTTATTAGAAAAAGCCGTACCGAAATTACCATAACTCTTTTCTAGCACAAAACAGTACGGAGCATAAAAAGTAAAATGATTCTCTTGCTCTCTTAAATATTTGCGTGGGCCTAAAGTGATCGGATTAATCCGGCCGGTCGGGGTATAAATTGCAGTCCGGGTAAAAATCACATGAAACCCGGATGTTTTGTACATGTTTCTCTTTAAATTAGGATTATACTCAATGTTTGGTTGCCTCCTGTAAATATTTTCTTATTCTTTTGTGTTAAGTTGGTGTTGACTGCTTTTTACGGTATGCAAGACTTTTTACTCCTGTAATATTATTATAACATGGATACATTTTAAATGGTTTGAGGGTTAAATATTATTACATTTCTTAACCGTCTTAGAATCTTTCAAGTTTACTAGTAATTTAAAGATGAGCATTATTAAACGGCTCATTTTTTTAATTATAAGTTAATTTTATATCTGATCATATAGAACAACTAAAGAGGTTGTAGCCTTGAATAGCAAAACAAGTATGGTCTAGATAACACTTGTAGAGGACTGCGCCGAGCGTAAGACAAATAGTGACAGAGCTCGTGCGGCGCATACCAAATCGGCGCGCGGCCACCATAGTAAAATTGAATGGAGGATTTGAAGTGCTTTTTTGATAAATATGTACCTTTATTGTCAACCAATAACCTAAATATTTGGGATGGACAAATTGTAATATGTATAACTATTTATGTTTCGTTTAAGCTGTAAAATTGGATAGTTTTCTACTGTTATAATCTAAAATCACGTAACACGAGCTTACGTTTTTGCATTTTTCGTGCAAATTTTGTAGGCGAAAATTTTTCGAGCAAATTTATGTAATTTTGTAGGCGAAAATATTAATTATTTTAAGTTTTTTACACGGAGTAATTGTAAACACATTCATTGTTATGGTAAATGTATAATTTATATTTGTATTAAACAAAAAGTGTTTATTTTATTCACTTAACTGTGACCGCCTATTTTGGCACATTTCGCTCGGCGCAGTCTTAAGGGGGATCCTTACGATTCGTGCATGGTTTTAAGATTTTGCCATTTAAGCTATAAGATTTTCTTGTAAGCAGGTTTTAAAAAGCATTATTATGACTAACAATAAAATACTGCCTTGTAGATCCATTAATATAATGTTACGGTTACTACATATCGTGAGAAACTGGAAATGATTCACAGTTCATTAAAAAATTACTGGCAATTCTAAGTAGAAGCATGAAATTTAGTTATTTGCCTGATAGACGATTTGAAGAGGAACTTTGTTACATTGGACTAAAGCTTCATTACTAGCAAAATATGAATTTTGTATATCTCTACCGGAACACAGATATCGAAGAAAAGTCTTCACCAAAGAATCTTCTCCTTAGCCTTTATTATTCCCAAGTCACTTGGAGTCGGCTTTCTAGTCTAACCGGTTTTGATTGGATATCAGTTTTTACACGGAGCGACTGCCATCTGACCTACGCAACCCAAAGGCTAACGATACCCTAAGGCTAGACCAGTGTCAGGATATTAGAGGGCATTTCCCAATAACAACTGCCATAGATATTCATGGCAGCCGGGACCGACGGCTTAACGTGCTCTCCGAGGCACGGAGCAGGCGATAATTGTCAATCAATACGCACATAATTTCGAAAGGTCATATAATTTCCGAAAGTCAGAGGTGCGCGACGTGGGTGCGAACTCGAGACCCTCTGCATTGCAGTCTGTTGGTCTCCTCACTGAGCTATCGCTGGTTATTCTTCATCAAAGAATATTTCGATAAAAGTTAGTATTATAATGAGTATAGGTACTTCCGTTGATCACAGCAGGATGATCACGTACTAACGATTGGGTATTCTCAAAAGGTTTTTAATCAAAGCCCTGAGCACCGTGCCAATAAAATATGGGCCCATTAAAATTTTACGTGCCCCATAAAGAGAGTTATACGACCAATCTGTTTAGTTGAACGGCTGGATTTTAGAATTTGAGGATTAAGACAAGGGTTAAGTCATTTTCAATTGTTGCCTTGACGAAACTTTCATTAACCTCTGTCATGCGGTATATGCATATTCACATCACTAAAATTACTTTCAACTGTTCAGCTGTTAGCCAACTAGGAATACATATTTGTCATAACTAATATAAAGATTCTGTCTGATGTGTATTTCTAGTACATTAATTTTGATCTATAGACTTAGGTACGTATATTTTGATTGTGATAGAGAAACTAATTATAGCCATATTATATCTGCTATAAGTTGTAGATTGTGTGTAATAGAAACAACAACAACAAACAATGCAGAGGGTCTCGGGTTCGAACCCACGTCGCGCACCTCTTTCGGAAGTTATGACTTTTCGAAATTATGTGCGTATTGATTGACAAGTATCGCCTGCTCCGTGCCTCGGAGAGCACGTTAAGCCGTCGGTCCCGGCTGCCATGAACATCTATGGCAGTCGTTATTGGGAAGTCACTGCCGTCTTATATCCTGACACTGGTCTAGCTTTAGGGTATCGTTAGCCTTCGGGTTGCGGAGGTCAGATAGCAGTCGCTCCGTGTAAAAACTTATATCCAGTCAAATCTGGTTAGACTAGAAAGCCAACCCCAAGTGACTTGAGAATAATAAAGGCTAAGGAGAAGAAGGTTTGTAGAGTTCATCGTAACACACGTCCTGAAGTTAAATTGTCCAAAATGAAAAAATATATAAAATTTGTTATTATTTGTATTAATCCTATGCTTATTCTGGGACACAACACAACGCTTCTCTCGTATACCACTTAAGCATAGTATATCAATGATACATGTATGAAAGAGAAGTCGTTTCTTTTGTCCTTTTGACAAAGAAACACTTTTAAAATTACAATAATTTAGTAAGCACTTTCATTGTCTGTTCTAACATTTCATAACTAATATTAATTTAATTGTTACATAACTTTAAGTGTCTAGCTCAATTTCAAATAAACTTTTAAGTTTCAGACTTAAAATGAAAACTTATAGTAGTAATTTTTATGTCAAGAAGATAACAGAATATTAAAATATTAACTTAATTTCTAAGGCTTATTTTAGTCGCTCAGTTTCGTAATAAATACGAGAGTTTAAGACTTAAATAATACTTTTTCACATAAATTGTTACTTGAGATAACCTTTTTAGCTTTTTAATGACTAGATCATGTTTTCAAAAAGTTTATGTTTTGTTTCTTTTGTCATACTTATGAGATATTTTACATAATTAATTTATTTTATTTATTACATATTTTCCAAGAGAGCAGAGAAATTTTTTCCTACTTTATATCATCATCATATATATATATATATATATATATATATATATATATATATATATATATATATCTCCATATACATATATATGATATAATAGTCCACTGCTGGACATAGCCCTCCCCCAAAGAGCGCCATAGCGCCCTGTCTTCGACTTGCCGCATCCAGCATCTGCCTGCAGTCTTTCGCAGATCGTCATCCCACCTGGTCGGAGGGCGTCTTACACTACTTTATATAGGTAATGTTAAATAAGTATAAATGCGACCATACTTAGTATTTACATACTTTTTGAAAGGCTTATCGTTTCAGTTGTTTCGTTTGTTAGGTTGAAAGACTAGCGCAGCGATGTCAGGCTTCCGTTTGTGAGGTAGATGTTACTAAATCCACCTTCACATTTTGTTTTCCCATATAGCCCTACAATCTTCTACATAACCGTGTCCATATTCTGAAAGTTAGTCGACTGCAGATCAAAGCGAGGTTGTGTTATTAATCACTGTATTCCACGTCGCAGATAGTTTAAATCCCTGTTCTTGATTGAAAGTCTTTTGTTTACATATTTTAATCGCTTAACACAACTCTCAGATAAAATTGGCGATCTGTAAAGAGAACCTGTAGGCGATGAAACTCAATCTAGTGCTTAGTCCCTACTTCAAGTAAATGCTCTGCTATTTTTAACTTATTTGTCTGACTGTTTTTCTCTGCGGTGATATGTTCCTTGACCCGTTAATCTACGATTCACTTAGTCTGTGTTGATCTATGTAAAAACTATCACAAACGTCTAGCCTTTAAAGGTGTGTTAATTGTTTTCCATAATTATAATCATGCAACGATTTTATAGTAGAGCCTCGCTGATTTCAGCATGAATGGGCCGGCTCGACCGGGGAAGTCCTCCGGCACTCTCACTCACCGAACGAAATACAACAGGAGGAATACTGCTATTCACGTTGTTATTGTGTGAGAGGGTAGTCCTTCCCCGGTCGAGCCGGCCCATTCATGCTGAAATCAGCGAGGCTCTACTATATTTAAAAAGCCTAATGACGTCCACTGCTAGACATAGGACTCCCCCAAGGTTTTCCATACAGACCGGTCTTGGGCCATCCGCATCCAACCGCTTCCTGCAACCCTTACCAGGTCGTCGGTCTACTTTGTGGGGGCCTACCCTTCCTGCATCTTTCAGTTATAAGGAGTAAGGAAAGGTAAATAAAACACAAAATATAATCAGCAGTAATATTTTAAATTGCTTTGAATCACAATTTTGTAGTGTTTATAGATTATAATAATTACAAAGGAAGATTATTTTTTTGTTCAAAGTACACTTATCCAACAGCACGTCATCATACACTCTCATGTCCAACACCTCAGAATACATCACAAAAATAATAACAGTATTATCAAAATAATAAATTAATAACATTACAAACATATAACAATCTGATCACTCTTACTTTTGGATAAAGTTACAAACCATTTTATATAAAAAATAACAAAGAAAATTATATCGAGTAAAACAATTACGATATTAATATAAATACTTATAGGAACGATATTGCTTTCTTTTCACAATAAGAATATAATATTCATGTAATTTAAAATAACTTTCACAAGAGTTATATACTTTTAAATCAGCTTAAAAACAATAATCATATATATTTCCATTAGATTTATTTTAAATTCATTAGGTTTTTAACACAAAAAGTAATTTTACAATGAAATATTTAGCTAAGTTTTATTTTTTTACGAATGATGAACTACTGAAAGAGATTCTAAGTTGTTCTACTGGACAATCCACAATCACACATCCCTCCATTTGGTGTTTTAGAAACCTTGAAACTGGCAGTACATAACAATTTCTTACAATCGCTATTATTAAAGAAAAACTTACATATAACGCTTAAGATTGCATATAAACAATTATATTAATTTAAAAAATTAAATAACATCATAAAATTCGCTATCAAACGCTCGTAATCTATATAAAATTGTTTATAAAGCAATAATACTAGTAGCTAGCTGTAAGATATAGGATTGCAATGATTTTTTAAAGAAACGGTACAAAATATAATGATTTTACAATTAAATGACTAGGACATCTGACTAAATAAAATGGCAATGTAACTTACAACAAAAATACTCTGAATATGTATGTACTTGAAACCATAATACATGACTACTACCTTTGTCCAATATAATAATAATTAAAACTATTAAATAAATAATATATTATTATGACGCTTGTTCGAAGACAATTTAAATGAATAAATACCATATATTTAATGTACGAACAAATTTTTTGATTGCAATATTACTTCAAAATATAATTACAATCCCATTGAAAATTATTTAGCGACTATAGAATATTATTTAAACAAACTTCTAGTGATCTAGCGTATTATAAAAAAAAAATTACAACTAATATCGTACGCGAGTGTCGAAAACGTTCAAAGTTATAACTAAGTATCTAAGTGATATGCAATATACTTTAGGCAGGCTCATTTTGATTAAAAATAATCATTTTACACGGAGCCGCTATATATATTAATTTTAGTCTTTTTTAATTCAAAATTATAAATTACTCAAAACATTTTAGTTATTTTTTTACAAGAAAATCAATAACTATAAAAATTACTAAAATTAATATATCGACCCTACACAAGTATAAGCAAGCTACCGCGAATTAAATCACTATAAATAGTCGCTTAATTAAACAACAGACACAACTTATCATAATTACACTAAAATCATAGATACTAAAAATCAACGCCATTTGCAATTTTTATCACATTATTATTAAAAAAATCGTGCCTTTGGCATAATAATTCATATAGCTTCACTACTTACGGCCCACCCTAAATAAAAAAAATCCAATCATAGTCTCACTAATATCTCATTCCAGTACCAGTTAGTAACAATTTCTATCTCTTAGTCTTAGAAATACTTACTAAATATGAAGTTAAAATGTGTGAACAAGCTTCTTATAATATAATAATAAAAAGTATTAGTTAAACTTTTAGTTTTAAATTCTATGTATAGATTTCAAGTTTTTTTATTATTTCATATAATAATAGTAATTTATCTAACTATAACTACTTCTAGTGCACTATCTTTTAGCTGTGGTCAATTACTAAGCCCATCCGCAAGTATGCCGCTTTTATTCTCCTTCAAAGTATTATTGCTTTCGTTTATCAGTCAACAATAAATATGAATAATGATAATAATAAAGACAGAAATATATTAGACAGAATATTTTGTATTTTAAGATTACTTATTGATTTAGTTTGTGTAATTGACGATATCGTATTTGAAAAATAACATCGTTTGAAAATATATGTATAATTAGTATAAGAAATTTTGTTGAAAGGTATGTGTTTGTAGGTAAATATTCAGTATACATGCTTAATGATAGGTTTGGATAATAAAAGGGGCATAGTAATCGGCGGCACTAACAAGCGTCTATATTTAACTGTATTGTGACGATCGCGTGGATATTAAAATACTCTTTCTTTACAAATCGGAGTTTATTTCACCACAAAAATATTATTGCTTTCAGAGGTTCTGCGTTACTGTGAAAAATATTTTTTTAATTAATTTACTTTTTCTTCATATTTCCACCCGTTTCGTATTTTTAATAACATTATCAGCGCTCCTGAAGCAATCGTGCACGCTATCTAAAAATATAGGTATACGCATGACCACTAGCTAAACGAACTATTTGTTCGAAAATAAAGACTGAAATGATAGAATAACTTTTATGGAAAATTAATACATCAAAACTTTTGGCGCAATACATCTCGAAATACTGGTATCGTACCCGCCATTACTACATATACATATATAAATATAACATCTTAAAATTAGCGATCCAAAAATATGAAATATACGTGTTGTATTAGTGCGCCCCCGGCCGCCCGCTCGACGCACGCTGTCCCCCGCACCGCACCGCACCGCACCGCACCGCATCGCAGTGATCCGCACCGAGCGTGCACTGTGCAGCGTATCCGCGGTATCGCGACATTTGCGACTTTTGCCGTTCGCCACCGGAGGGTGCAAAAGCCGCCACAACTGGACGGTTTTCTCAATCCTCGTCGCGTGTTTTATTTTTCTCTAATCGAAAAAACATTGGTACATTCTCAACAAAACTCCGCTCAACAGTGAACGGCAAAATATTGAAATTTTTGCTGTGAATCAACCAACTATTTTTACCTACAAGTGTTCGACTCTGGGCCTCTCAAAATCTAAATAAACAGGAATATATTGGAATGTTACGAACAGTTGGAACGAAATTTTAACAGAAAAAGATAAGAATTTCAAAAGAAATAAATTTGAAATAGAACTAAATATCGTAAAACTAAGTAACAAAGAAGTTTAACGAGATAGTTGAAGTAAAGTTGTTAACTCAAAGTACCAGGGCCCTGCTCAAGCAAAGCGTCCTTAATCGTTCGAAACTTTTGCTTTATAAAAATACGAATCGAAAATATCTCGACTGTAGCACGTCTTCTTATGGTTAAGCTATGATTATTCTATTATTTCTTATACTATAAAACTTTACTATGTTTACTACGTTAAAATATCAGAGAATTCAGAAAAAGGGAATATTTAGGTTTTTATTTTCTATATTAGTGGTGCACAACCTTATTTCTTCATGAACGCTAGGTAAGTATGGCGTTAGCATTAACGAGGATCTAAAATAAAAGTCACTATCTAAAGAACTAATAGTAGATGTAGGTAGTCGATGAAAATTCATATAAGGATCCGTACTTATTGGAATAGGAACTAGGGTAGGGGAGGAGGAACACAAAGTTAACGACTTATTGCGAAACTAGAAGAAGAAAGAGAATCTAGAGAAGACGGCATGAAAGTAAAACAAAAATAAATATTAGTAAAAACGGTCGAAGGTTTTTTTCATAAGATTAGATCTAATCTAAAGGGAGTCTCGAAAATCGTAGATCATGTTCGATGATATCTAAGGCTTCATCTTCACTGCATAGACTAAAAGAATTAAAACTATTTAGGCTGGAATGAAACCTATTGTAAACTTTCGACCGAAACTAACTGCGTAATTACTTTTATTTCTCTTAAATACGATAAAATCTCAAAATACTCACAGCTCGTCGGGTTTATTGTATTATACGCTAAGTGCATCTACTTTATAAGAACAGTGGCTTTTTAATAATTTGAATTTGTACTTAACCTACATATTTTAAACTCCATCGCTGAAATCATTCATAGAATAGAATTTAAGTTTTGACTCGATCTAAAGTTCGAAGCAAATAAATTAACAGAATATTTCACATTAAAATTCATTACCAAATCGATTGCAATTGACGTGAATCGCAAAAGCCAAACATTACGCATCCTTTTATAAAGATATTGTATGAAATTTCAAAATTTCCGCGTAGACCCGAAAATTTATCAGCCAATACGTTTGATGATCTAGGTTTAATTACTTTACATCCAATTTAGAGTTTTCAAAAATATGATTCCAATAAATGTTCTAAACAAATATCTCAAAAATACATTATGAAAATATAATACAAATACGATAAAATTTATACTAAATATAACCCTGTCTATGACCTGAAGAGTTTAAAATAAAGAATAAATCGAAATCTAAACTCTGAACAAGTCATTTCTGAGGAAAAAAGGATTACTTCCTAGAGTCACGCGCGTTGCTAGAATACATCAAGACTTTAGCGCAGATCTCGCACAATATTACTTGATGGTTGGTAGAACAATTATAAATTAGCTAGATCTCATCTGTTTGATAAATAGTGATTGTATTGATAAATCGTAACGCGGTGATATAAACAATAAGAAATTAATCTAAACCGCAGTACGTGATAGTCAAAACTTTTCGTATTCATCTACAAATACGAATATATATAAAAGAACTGTTAAAACATTTCAAATAGACAAGGCCTGAGTTTATTCACAACTCCATTAAGAAACCTGTTTCATAAAAGTAGCTTAGTTATATCAGACAGTATATTTGATAATGTGAAAGGCAGTTGGTGTTAACGCGTAATTTAAACTACTCGATATAGAAATTAATTTGAACGTTAAACTGAAAATGTCAACATAATACATATGAAAGAAATAAACGCCTCTCTTTGAGGAAGAACTGAAAGGTGAAAAGTAGTGTCGAAATGAAAATAATCTATTTAGTAGTTGCCGTCATATTTTAAACAGAAGCTCTAGTAGAAGGTCATCGTCGACGTTCATTGGCGATTCAGGTGCAAGGTAATCAATGATCCTAAAAATAAAAAGAAGCAATGTTATAATACATAATTCACAATAGCCAAATATTATACATTTTAAAAGTACTTCGAACTTTACAATAATATCAAGATGATTAGATAACAAGTCAGTTATCTGATCATCTTGATAGTCATCAACATCAAGAATATTCGGTTCTAATTCTTGAGATATACATTGTCCTTTATGTTATCTCATCTGTTTGTGATTCATTAACTTGCTACGTAATGTCAATAAAATTTAAATGAAAATACGTGTTAAATTTTGGACTCACCTATTGGGCGTGGGTGGTGTACTGGTGATGCGCTGCAACGAGTTTCGGTGGGCATCCGGCGATAGCCGGACCACCTTCACGTTTCCGGCTTGTGCGCTCTGCAACCTGACACAAATGAAAAAGAACATTATGCATCTAATAAAATCAATGAAATTTTAATACGTTAATAATAAGTTTTAATACGTTAAAATTTTTCCATTTCAGTATATTTTCTAATTCATAAATTACAATTTGGCAATATTACCGATTCTAAGAAATCATGAAATATCGGCAAAAAGCAAGTATGACATCTTATTATTGAGTATTCAATATAAGAACTTACGTTGGTTGTGAATTCCTCCCATGTGCTAAGTGCGTGAAAATAATGACAAATACATGATCAATATTAGTAAAGAGAAGGAACAAGAAACTACAATAACAAGAGAATATTTTACTGCCTTGACGACAATAAAATATGAATACAACCGATTAACTATTACTAAGACTCCTTATTCTTCAGTAACTTTCCCACGTTCATAACCTAAGCCTTTAAACATTCCCAACTCGCATAAACAAGCTTGAACAAAAACCCTCCTTTAATTTAATATAACAACAAGTCTGGAAGTTTAACAAAATCATGCTCTAAAGATTCCCTTATCGAAGGCAAGAAACAAACTTGGCTACAGTTGATTTATCTATCCGCCACAGATACTAAAGTTTCGCGAAAAGCTGAAATGTTTCATTCATAAAGCAGCGAACTGATGTCGGCTTAGATTACTTCGGAGGGGATCGGCTACGAGTCAGAACGCCAAAATTAATTTAGCATTGATGGGGACCGTGCCAACGAATAAAAGACGGTCTTAATTCCTTGAAATATTTGAATATCCCTTTTGTGCTCATTAAATTGGAACGGGAAAGAATTGAATATATTTTTTGGGTTATATAGCTATCGGTAACAAGTGTCATATTCTTTGTTCTACGCGAGAATCATCTGCTGAAAAATATGCCGTAATATTCATTAACTACTACAATTTCATTAAATTGTACTAATCATAAACTTCAAGTATTGAAATATAAGTTTCATCGTAACTATGAGATTAGTCTACGAACCTTGAGCTTCTATTGAAATTAAACAAACTTTATACGGATTTTATCGCGTTTTTTTTACTTAACTTTAAACTACTTGAGCTTCTAATTTGACTTAACAAACTGACTAATTGTTTATAATTATTATACTTTTGTAGAGAACTTTCTAAATTAAAATGAAAATTGATATTTCTGAATCCCTATAATGTATTTAATGAACTTTACGTTTACTCCGAAGCACGCACATCATTCAGACTCAATGCTGCATGACATAAAAACAATGTCTCATTCGCTCGTTGCTTTAATACACATGTAGTTACCTTATACTGCAATTTACCTCTGCTAGCATATTATATTTGAAGATCTACGTATGTTGTGTTTGTATAGTGTCAAGATGTTTATCTCAAAATTAACACAATCTATAAAGTAGTGAACTTTTAAAACATTTAATATAAATTGAAACCTGTTCTATTCTTTGATAACCGAAAATTTCAGAGTAACAATTTTGCCACTTAGTCAATTTGAGTAAATATTCATGAAAATATATGTACAATTTTCGTAACATCATGAATAATAACACCACAGTATATAAATGTCACCGAAGCAGAACCAACTTTGTGTAAATCTTTAACTTCCATATTAAAATCGGTAACAAGTTTGAAGCCCAAAAGTTATTCTTCACAACGATCCTCCCGTTCGTTACAAACAAATATTTGGCTATCGACAATTTGAAAGTATATTTTCAATTCCAAATGAAAGATTATTATTTTCTGTTTAAATATTCATTTTGACTTTAAAAAAAGAGACTTTATAAAAAGTCAAAATGAATATTTTAAACAGAAAATAATAATAATTGAAATACGAAGAGGAAGCTACGATCACAAATATTATCATAAAGATAATATTGTTTTTATTGAATACGGAAGAAATGGATCTCATAAATGTGTAGCATAAAGAAAGTTATTTGTACTCAGTAACTAAATTTAAATTCTGAATAAATATTACTTTATCAATGTGAAATAATTGCTTTCCTGTCAAGACATTTTCAGTAGCAGTACGAAGTCTGAAACTGTACCCGGTAAATGACGTGCCCTATTACGTCGGACCTTGAATCGTGATTGGTGAAATTTGGGTATAACACATCTTTACCTATGCTTCTAGTAATAAAGGCGTAATACTTTGGATTTATGTATGCATTACATTTTTTCCACATTTTCACATCATTTGCCATTTATGTCTATGAAAACATGAATTTTAGAAACTTGAAGAGAATAACACCGCCATTATATTATAATCAAACTAAGAGTTATCCTTACTAATATTATAAATGCAAATGAGTTTGTTTGTTTGTTGTTACGCTTTCACGCCTTAACTACTCAACCGATCAACATGAAATTTTGCATACACGTTGTCAGGGGTACAAAATAGGACATAGGGTACCTTTCATCCAGAAAAAAGAAGTGTTGCAAATCTAACCTAACCTAACTACATTTACGCAAGCGAAGCCGCCGGTGAAAACTAGTATTATATAAAATATAAAATATATCATACGTGAGTTGAAATAAGCAGTGCGAGTAATTTTAAAGCTTAAAATTTAAAAGCTAGTTAATTAATTAATTTTCATGGAATTGTGACAACTACAACACTAAGCTATTGAGAGAGAGAGAGAGAGTTGAAGCAACGTGAAAAACGTCTATGTTTTAAATCCAGTTAAGGAAAGTCTTAAAGATGAAATTATTTGATAAATTCAACTCAACATAAAATAATCATCAAAAAGCTGTAACAACTTTATCGTCTGTGTCATCAAACAAAGGAGCAATTAAATCATTTACAGACGTAAACCGATCTTAAAAATACCAGAATTAATTCCGACTCCCCAAAAGCCGAGAAGAGATCTAAAATAATGCGACAAAAGCAATTTATTTATATAGGAGAGACTGCTTGGACCGTGATGTTGAAATAAGAGCATCATTGAGACAATGGTACGTTGTAAAGGATGTTGCTTTTTACTCTAATTTTGAAGAATGTGAATGACAATAAGTAAATGAGAAGTAAACGAGATTAACAATCAAGCTAACAAGGTAATGTCTATTTTATTATGAATACGAAACAAAGTCACAAGTTATGCCTTTTATTAGATCATTTTTGTACGAGTGAGGCGTTTATTTGAGTAATTTGGTTAGGAGACTTTATTCGCTTAGCGATAATATTTTATATGCTATTGATATTCTTAGCATGTAGCAGCATGTTATAACTAATGTTATTAATGTTAATATTATATTTTGTCCCTTTTTGCGCTAAGAATATGAGCGACGTAACTTTTATTAAAGCGATACGAACAAGTTTTTATTTGAAACTAATATGGCACCCTCGGCGATAAAAACATAACAGGCTTTTTTACAGTTTATATTAGGTACTAGCTGTTACCTGCGACTTCGTCCGTGTAGATTTTAACTAAAAACTGTTTGTCTACGCGGAACCCTATTTTTTTTCTAAAATCAAAGTAGCCTAAGTTACTCCTTATAACATCAGCTATCTGCCAGTGAAAGTCCCGTCAAAATCGGTTCAGCCGTTTCGGAGATTAGCCGGAACAAACAGACAGACAGATAGACAAAAATTTTAAAAATAGATGTTTCTGTATCGGTACCTTATATACTTTCATATGCATTAGATAAAAAGCTGTTATTTTGACATTACAAACAGACACTTCAATTTTATTTATTTGTTTTTTGTTTTATCAGCATCTACCTATACTTAATTTTTCAGCAGTGTCTTTAAGTTATCTTGCTTCTAACACTTCTGTATTGGAAAGTAGCGTAATAGTATCAACTGTTTCTGTATTTTATCTTGTAATTCAGAATTATAATGCCTTTTTCGTTTATTTCTTTTTTAGTAATCTCTCGTCGACAAGGTGCTAATAATTGCTCTGGTACGACAAGCTATCTTATTCTACGGTAACTGCATGCCATAAAATGACTTCTATGCTTATTTGCCACTTCTAATCAATCAAGTATGTAATACAAATGTTGGAAAAAAACGTTTATTTCGGCAATATACATAATATGGTGGTATCCACTGGTGAAACTCAACGGATGTTAATTTAAGATTTATCCTACAAAAAACTGTTTGAGAACAATATATAACATGCATAGTTAATAATCATTCAAAAATATTTTAAACGGCCATAATAAACCCACTCTAACTGGGATTTATATATTAGATACAAATACTTTAACTCTAAATCAGTCGCAAGAGGAGAACCTAGGCGAACGTTTCTCGATCGGATCGGAGGCGTTCTGGACAAAGGCCAGGTTAAGAGCACCTTGAACCGACGGGCGTGTATGAGGAATGTGATGAAAGTGAATGAAGTCAGAGAAGTGTGTCAGGATCGTAGCAAATGGAAATCCGTTATAGTCTCTGCCTACGCCACTGGGAAACAGGCGTGAATCTATGTATGTAAAATATACATAGCATATACAAATATTATATAAATTTGTCAAAAATTACATCGATTTCTGGTATTATATGATTTATAATCATTCAGAAGTTACTAGAGAATTAAATGGAAAACTGGTTAATATATATGAGGAAATGGTTTGTGAACAAAGTATTTTATACCATGAAGGATTTTTTAAATAGTATATAATTATAATCTTTATTGTAGCCATCAATAACACTTTTACATAGAAGCACTGTCCCCTGAACTAAGTTATTAAACTATATCTCAGGAGACAGTTCCTTCCCACATTACATGTTAACTTATAATGTTATGTTTACTGATACAGAAAATTATATTTTTGATTGTTCAACCTTTTAATGTACACTGGTATGCAATAAATAGGTACACGTTTATCTTTATTGTAGAACAGAATAACCTACTAAGGCTACATCTACATATAAAGAGGGTAAATATATTCAACAATAAATAAACTGTCTCGATCCAGAATATGCGCCATGCCGTCATTTTTTACAGAGTTCATTCACCGAAATTAAATACAAAAGACTTCGAGCGAGCCCTTTTCCCTCCACTATATCATATTTTTATGTATCTATCTATTCATAAGGCTTTAGCCCTTCTGCCTGTATAATGTAGTCGTTGCATTAGTTCCAGGTAAACAACCCGGGAGATCCGGGCGGATGTACAAACGGATCAAATCCGGTAAATAATATTTATTATGCGGTATAGGTATACAATGAAAGTTGATATTTTTATTGAATTATTGGAGTGGAACGGTTATCCTTATAATCATTTTGGGTTATGGATATCTTTAAGGAAGTTCGGATAAAATAATAAGCATAAAGGTTAACGACCTTTTATGGTAGTTGGATGCGAAACTTTTTCCATTTATTATAGAAAGAAAGAAAGAAAAGAAAGAAAACATACTTACTTTATTTCTAAAAACACAAAAGCTTTCACAATGTCATGTAAATACGTAAATTTTTTAAGAGAACATATAGATACATATTTAATAAACATTAATTAAAAGTGACAGCCCTGCGCCACAAATGCCACGTTTCAAATGTGCCACCAGTACTTACATATTAATAAACTTTGGTCACCCGCTTACGCTACGAGATTGCCATGAAGATATAAATAAACATTGTTTCACTATACCTTCATGGAGAGTGCACGTCACGCGCGATCGACTTTTTATATAGGATGTAATTGATTTATTTGCGTTTACAACGCGTGATATTAAGTCACAGTCGGCCTCGATGGCGTAGTGGTTATTGTAACCGACTGCCACGCCTGAGGTCGCGGGTTCGATTCCCGCACAAGTCAAACATTTGTGTGCATGAACATGGATGTTTGTCTTGGTCTGGGTGTTTCTATGTATAATATGTATGTATTTACAAAAAAAAAAGTATATATGTATGTTTATCCATTGTCTAGTACCCATAGTACAAGCTCTGCTTAGTTGGGGCTAGATGGTGTTGTGTGTATGTGGTAGAATATAAAAATAAAATAAAAAATAAAAAAACAGTCATAGGACTTAGTAACAGTAAGATTAGAGATTACTAATGGGCTATGTCTAATGTTAATTTCGACAATCATGTGCAAAATGTGAAAACTAATGAAATTATTCCACAAAATTTTGTTGCTACTACGATTATTTTATTTGATGAAAACACGACCATACAATAATGATCCTTGAGAATACAGATTTGTAAGACAACATCTGTATTAACCTATTGAGTCGCAGCGGCACACTAGCGGCCAAAACAATAAGTTATCAATTATGTCGGACATTTCAACAATTGACAGGTTAATAATAAAGTTCTTTTCTCCATATTCTTACGTGTCTTGCTGGAAGGGCTTAAGGGACCGGTAATAAGGTCAGGGTTGCAAATGTAATAAAGACCGTGTACTGCGTCACCGAGGCTGTGATAATAAACGTCATATAACTGTGATATACACATAACGATGCATGAGATACAGATACATTTTTGTACTATCAGATGAATCGTAATTAATAACTTAAGTATTAGATAGAGGCTATGTTTATGTATTTATTTATTCTAGTTATGTTTTTGCAAGTAAAAAAGCCTGATGGGCCTGTTATTAGTGACCCAGCAAATGTTTAGGGCTATCAAGGTTAATACCTAGCTTTTAATTTAAACTTATTACTAAGTCATAAAAGGATAAGAGGCGATAGCTCAGTGGGGAGGCCAACAGACTGCAATGCAGAGGGTCTCGGGTTGTACCCACGTCGCGCACCTCTGACTTTCGGAAGTTATATGACTTTTCGAAATTATGTGCGTATTGATTGACAATTATCACCTGCTCCGTGCTTCGGAGAGCACGTTAAATCGTCGGTCCCTGTTGCCATGAAAATCTATGGCATTCGTTATTGGGAAGTCAGTGCCCTCTCATATCCTGACACTGGTCTAGCTTTAGGGTATCGTTAGCCTTGAGAGTTGCGGGGGTCAGATGGCAGTCGTGCCGTCTAAAAACTGATATCCAGTCAAATCCGGTTAGACTAGAAAGCCGACCCCAAGTGACTTGGGAATAATAATGGCTAGGGAGAATGGCTAAAGGCTATGAATAGTCCTTTAGTTGGCACAGCATTGGGCAGCCTAAAGAGTGATAAAGACATATTATGAAGTCTCAGCCATGAGGATACGATTAATATGAAGATTATGTAGAAACCAATGAAATTCTTATATTCATTCAATGTGTACATTGTACGAAGACAAAATTAAATGTTGTTGCTCTTTATACAGAATGCATTTTTCCGTTACTCCACAAACTCACTGTTGAACTTGCCTCTAACTCGATTTTTACCTCGCCAGTAACTATAGAAACCAAAAGTTATGTCAAGCGTACTGTAGAAAACTCAATTTACTATAACAGCTGACTTGGATGTGAGTTTGGAAGTGAAATTTAGCAGAATTGCAAAGCTAAATTTGCAGTGATATCATTATAATTGCTATACTTACCGTCGTAGTGAAATATGTTTAAAAGCTAAAAACTTTCATAGAAAACTACGGCAAATTAAGTGAATGTATGGTCAACGAAGCCTTTATGATAGCCGCAATCAATATAAAGAGATATACAGCCCCCTTCAAGAAGTTGTTCCACAAACAATAATTTTGAAGTGAAAACCTCTTTAGGCGCGTTGAGCACTTCTTGGGTGAAGAAAAATCATAGAACTCGCGTCATCGTCACGGTTCCACGCATCCATTTTTGAATTATTTTAGAATATTAACAATATCTCATAAATGGTGCGTCCTACGCAAAAAATAACGAAATTTTGACCCCCTTAATAAATGCCAAGAGAGTATCAGGTCAGGAATCCGACCCGACACTTTTTTTTTGTTTTTAAAGAAGTGTTTATAATCAAGGATTACAGCTTTCACTTCTATCAGCAGTCCCCAAAGATTGCCCCGATTTTTTTATTACACGTATATCTTACTCTACGCGTAATTTATGAATAGGTAAACACTTTTGAACTAAGGATGCTATTGTCGACAATACACTGGTAACGCACATAGCTTGATAGATTTAATCTATCTGTTGCTGGACTACTACCTGAAGTTTAAGACGTTAAATAACATTTCCTATGTACTATCGTTGAAATGCATTCGATAAAAACATGATAGATAATATTTTACAATATAACACAAAATAATGGGGAGACCAACAGACTGCAATGCAGAGGTTCTCTGGATCGAACCCACATCACGCACCTCTGACTTTCGGAAGTTATATGACTTTTCGAAATTATGTTTGATTGATTGACAATTATCGCCTGCTCCGTGCCTCGGAGAGCACGTTAAGCCGTTGGTCCCGGCTGCCATGAACATCCATGGCAGATGTTATTGGGAAGTCAGTGCCCTCTAATATCCTGACACTGGTCTAGCCTTAGGGTATCGTTAGCCTTCGGGTTGCGGAGGTCAGATGGCAGTCGCTCCGTGTAAAAACTGATATCCAATCAAATCCAGTTAGACTAGAAAGCCGACCCCAAGTGACTTGGGAATAATAAAGGCTAGGAAGAAGAGAAGAACACAAAATAATGTTATCCAATGATTAGGTCACCACCAAATAGTCGAGCCGGTTACCTTGGACGTGCTTCTAGAAATAATCTAATAAAATAAAATTTATACGAGTTTAATATTTACAACTGACTAAATTTTGCCTGCTGGTTTGCTCACGTAATTGTAGATTATGTACATTTTATATCCCTCGGGAACGGTACTTTATCTGGATAAAAGGTAGCTTATGTTCTTTTATGTACCCCTGACATCGTGTATGCGAAATGTCATGATGATCAGTCGAGTAGTTTGTTACGCTTTCACACCTTGTGAAAGCGTAACAAACAAACAAACTCACATTCGCATTTATACTATCAGTTAGGACTATAAAACAAAATTTTGACAAAAAAGAAAACTGACTTCAAGAAAGAATATTCTAAAACTTAAAATGCACTAAAAAGTTAATAAATAATTGCATATTCTTGTGAATAATTAAATTATTGTTATTTTTGGAGTCGGTGTCAGCCGCCCGATTGTGCATGCCAATGTTTTGTTATGATTATAGTAAGACATCTCATGTTTAATTAGCTACAAACCTACCTTGGCTGACACCGACTCCAATAATAACAATAATTTAATTATTCACAAGAATATGCAATTATTTATTAACTTTTTAGTGCATTTTAAGTTTTATAATATTGTTTCTTGAAGTCGGGTTTTCTTTTTTGTTAAAATTTTGTTTATTTCTCGGTTTTTAGTGAACCTTGCCAAATATGAGAACATCATCAATGTAGCCAAATACGCATTATTAAGGATAACTCGAAAACGAATGGTCAAATCTTGATCAAATGGGACCACACGGGAAGCATCAGCTTTCAAATAAAAAAAGAATCATCAAAATCGATTCACCCAGGCAAAAGTAACGAGGTAACAAACATAAAAAAAATACAGTTGAATTGAGTACCTCCTCCTTTTTTTAAAGTCGGTCAAAAATAGGAAGTTATGTATTAATGCAGTGTATATAATCATGGCGTATATTGAAATTTATCCCAAAGTTAAAATAAAGTGGATATTGGTCCTTTTTATATGCTTGAAACATTGATAACAACTTAATGTTGATATATTTTAACTACAATATGATAGTAACGTTAAAGAAAAACTCACTTGATTTTAGACTGTCTCATGAATTGCTGAATCTTCCTCGCTGCTTGATTTTGACGCCTTTGCGAATACGTCCTCCTAAGAATACAAAAATTATTATCAGATTATGACAAACAGTTGTAACCATGTATTTAAGAGAAAAACTTTCATAGCGCTATTTTTTATATTATGTTGCCATATAGATATTCTATATGTATGAGGAATGGAGGCGTGTATGAGAAATGTGATGAAAGTGAATGAAGCCAGAGAAGTGTGTCAGGATCGTAGCAAATGGAAATCCGTAGTCTCTGCCTCATCATCATCATCATCATTATCAGGCTATAATAGTCTACTGCTGGACATAGCCCTCCCCCAAAGAGCGCCATAGCGCCTTGTCTTCAGCTTTCCGCATCCAGCATCTGCCTGCAGTCTTTCGCAGATCGTCATCCCACCTGGTCGGAGGGCGTCCTACACTACGTTTGCCGAGTCACGGTCTCCACTCAAGAACACGCTTACCCCAGTGGTTGTCGGTTCTTCGCGCGATATGGCCAGCCCACTGCCACTTCAGCTTGCTAATTCTCTGAGCTATGTCGATGACTTTGGTTCTCTGGCGGATATATTCGTTACGAATCCTATCCTTCAGAGAAACTCTGAACATAGCTCTCTCCATAGCTCGCTGAGCGACTTTGAACTGGTGGACCAGTCTGAATCTATGTATGTATGTATGTATAGATATTCTATGTCAGGTATTTGATATTATTTAAGTAAAATATTTTACTGACAGAAAGATGTTTGACCTCTTTAATATTACGTTTCTTATAGATGTCTTTGTTTATCAAGCAAAACGGAGATTGCGTAACCTATATCTACAGACACGATCTGAACGATATAGGTTCAATTATAGTTAACGGATAATTATTCTTGTAGTTATGAGCGATTGAGAAGTCGTGGTTTCGAATCGCACCCGTTGCACTATAGTTGTGATCTTACTTCTAACACAAGCATACTAGCTTAGTAAAAAGTGTTAACAAGGGTATTAGTAATTTGTGATCCAAAATTGCAACTAATATATTTTAGACACTCACAGAAACGTTCAACCGGCTGTTACTGCAAGCGTAACGAGAAAATATACGTTTTGAAGTATAAATAAGAAGTCATATTTTGAGTGAGTGTACATACACGAATATTTTGAATTTTTATAGTCAAATGAACCTGCAGAACTGTATCTTCATAAATAATCAAAACTATTGATGAGTAGGGTTAACTTACTTGATGGGTGTGGTAGCCATCCTGCGCGCGCGCATTGAGCGATACCCGCGCTGTATCACCGTCGCCGCCGCGTGCATTTGCTTCAGATATGCGAACTGTGTAAACAAACAGATTTTTGATAATAATATTAATATTGTCAAAGTCAAAAATCATTTATTAATTTAGGTTATAAAATACCACTTATGAACGTCAAAGAGGTTAGTAAGTTTAGTAAATCAACTGAATTTACATTTATGTTCAGGCAAAAGGTTGATATAAGACTTAAAAATAGCTGATACCTATATTATCATGATGTAAACGTAAAACTGAGGCGCTCATAACCAGTTGCACTCACTGATCGGTAAACTATTAGTTAGTTAAGCAACGTTGGGTGCGGTCAGTCTATAGATGGGTGGTATTTCATTTGAGCGTCTCCGTGCTTCAGAGGGCACGTAAAAAGAACGGTCCCGGCTATTGCCAAATTGACAGCAGTCGTTAAGCCATGTCAGAGGTCTACGGGCGGCTTGAACAACTCTTGACAACAGGTTGGTCACTAACCACACGAAAAGAAGAAGAAAGAATAAGAACGTAAAACTGTTCGTGAAAACTATATCAGTGGCATCAGTTGAGAAATGTGTCCGCTAGACACCAATAAGCTCGGCACTGCTGTCGAAAAGTTGGTGTAAATATAGTGTACATACAATTCACCAGCAGATAACTGAAAAGCGTTATGTAATAATGTAACAGTCTTACATAGTAATTATTCTGATCACGCCGGTATGTCCTTGAAGCGTTAGGCCTCTATGTATTGATTTAAATGTACCTGTTTGTATCTCCTGTAGCAGTTCTGTATAGTGATGGCAGCGGCGGCCGCACGTCGCTGCAGCTGACGACCGCGGTATTGACGGTAAGCCTTCTGAATGGTGATAGCCGCTGAGTACAGCTCGCGTTGTTCACGGTCTGAGGAAATGGCAATTGCTTAGCCTTTGATATAATTGTCTTAACCTATTGAGTCGCAGCTGCAGCAGCTGGTTTTCAATTATGTCTGGTATTCCAACAATACACAGGCTAAAATATAATGACGCTAAGTACGTATAGCGATTGCGAAGCAATTCGGTCAAATATGCTGGTTTCAGAATCGTTAATGGATCGGCTGAATAGGGAACATCTACATATTATGTTTATATTTTCTCACAGTACAGTGACGTATTCGTACTGTTGCATTTCTTTCGGTGACTGAAAGCGTTCGAAGACTAATCAATCTCTCGGTCTTCTTTCTTCTTCAACACTTCTTATAACTTTTCAGCAGGTTAAGCTAGTTACCTAATGGCACTTTAGCAATGAAAGAGTAATGTAAGATGGATGTACCGTTAAGAGTAAGGTTAGAGAAGTGCGTAGTAGCGTTGAGAAATTCCTGTAGCGTCGCTGATGGTGTGGCGCAGTGTGGCGAAGCAGGCGGAGGAGACAGCGCTGCAGAACCCGGCGATACAGAGCCGGATGAGCAAGGGGTAGAACCGCCACAGTACCTAAGGATATTAGAAGAAGATAAATATAATACTCTGGACACATATATTTTGTTTTACCTTTAAGAAAGATATTAAAATCTATACTTAAATCTCTTTGACGTATGAAACATATCAAAATACCAATTGTCATAATATCGCGTCGTTCACACTATATTAAACGGAGCAATATATTGTCCACATTTTTAATGTAAGCATAATAAAATTGACTGTACCCTTTACATAGTCCTCGAATTTATTTCGTTTTGTTTTTATTTTTATATTACGACGCCCATATTTTGGAATAATCACTGTTATGATAGAAGTTAATATTCAAAATTCTGAGAGACAGAGTGCTCAATCCTGCTGATGAGAAGAAGGCGGTGCCCTATCAATAGGACACTAGTGGTATTTGTTCGTTGAACAAGCAACACAGCAATTTGTTGCTCGAGCAACATTATATTACTATGATGATTTTTTTTCACCAACAGGTGGTCGGCGGTTTTTCTAGATTAGCAGCGTAAAATATAAGCGATGTCTGACCTATAAGTATTATCGCAGAACTCGAAGCTAAACTCAGTGGTGAAAGTGTTGGTGTCGTCGAGCAGTGGCGCCATAAGGGTGTCTTCTCCGTTGCCGCTGTCTAGTCCGCAACCCGATAGCAATGAAGAACTCTCGTTCTAGGCAGACATGTCCAAAGAAGTATTAGTGGAACAAAATCTTAATATAACAAAAGAGTATTATGCCAATAAACAGTCAACTAATCTTGATATGAAAGTAGTAGGGTAGTCAGAGGCATAGCGAGGGTGTAAGCCGCCCGGGGCGGAAATTTTTTTACCGCCCTCATATTTAGATATTTATTTATTTTATTGTAATAAATAATATATAAAATATTAGCTGTCCCGACAGACGTTGTGCTGTACAAACGAAAAAAGAATTAAAAAGAAAACTAATCTAAACCAGTCTCGAATCCACTTGAACACACACAAAAAATTACATCAAAATCGGTCCAGCCGTTTAGGAGGAGTTTAATTACAAACACACGCACAGAAGATTTATATATATATAAAGATTGTCAATTTAAAAGACTAAATTGTACTAACTAAAAACTTTTCAGTAAGAACAGTCATTTATTGTGTAATTTTGCCGCCCCCTAAAAGTGCCGCTCGGGACGGGCCACTCCTACTACGCTACGCCACTGAGGGTAGTAGTAGTAGTATCTATTACCACAAAGTAAGGAATGAAAACGAAATGTTAAAAATAATACCTTTTTAAAGTCGCCAAAAACACAGTCATAATGATTTATATTAACATCTTGAATACATTGCTTTTTATAAATGTATACCTAATACGCGATAAAGATTTAATGCGTAGTAGCCATACATTTATTGTATACTAGAGAATATAGATACCATAATCAGAGTATAGAATTTATCAGAAAGAATTGTTTTTAGCGTAACGTGAATGTTTAGTGAAAGAATTTAATTTTAGATTTTCTCCTATTTTATTACATTTAATTTTTAAATATGTATGTATGGTGTAAATAGTGTTAATATTGAGAAATAGTAATATCGCACAATTTTGTTAGACGACATAAACTTAATGAATCCTTACTTTAAATATTTTCTTACCTTTATCCTTTCTGGCATGGCAGCAATTATTTGTTCTGCCAGCGTGAATACCCGGTCATCCTGCTCCCCTGAAACATTTTTATGAAGTGGGACCTCATAAAATTAAATAATATCACAAAACTTCTGTCACTACATATACACGAAGTATTCGAGCATCATTATTAAGATATCATAAATGAATAAAATGAGATATTTATTCAAATATATTTTGGCTACATCTGCCATTTTACTTGGTGTATTAGTAGAACATTTGAAACACTTAATAGCTTAATATAATGTTAGAACTAAAATACACAGATGACATCTTTTATTACAACATATTAAAAATTCTAAGTAACGAAGTGATAATATGCACAAATTATGTTATCTGAAAACAACAACAACACCCTAACACAGTTTGGAAATGTTAAACAATCAAAATGTCATCCATATAAACAAGAACGCCGTGAGAATAAAGCAGTATGTTTGATGAATAATTTGGAAAGTATCTGTATTTTTAGATAACTCCAAAGAATTTTATGGACTGGAATGAAACTGAATGTACTTAATTTCTAGTCAGCTTAGCTGGATCACCCCAAAATAGAAAATTGAATACTTAACTGTAATTGACAATACCCCGTTTATGAATCTTATGATAAATTAGGATATTTTCATATGCTGTTTTGTATGTGTGATTATGAAAATGTAGAAACACAAAGAATGTTCGTTAAAATTGAAATAACGATGTGCTCAGAATAATTTGTGCCAAAGCATTGCCTTGAACAATGGCAACATTAAATATATTCTACACATAAAAAGCTTCTAGGTAGTCATGCAAGCGTAATAGCGACCATGCAGTGTTAAATTGTCACGTAATATTGTTTGAAACAAGTGTACTGACTGAACAACGTAGTCTTGTGTTGAAATTGGAAGTAGGAAGCCAATCGATTTGGTTGTGATACAGTGATAGTGGATAGACCAATACGAACCACTGAAAGCGACATCGAGGGACAACATCGAATAAACTAAACCGAATTTTATCATATAATCAGATATATTTTTAAATATAACAATGTTATTCTAAAATTTAATAAAATTCGGTGTAGCTAAGGATACTACAGACATCAAACACTCAAGGGAAACTCCGCTCATCTTGGAAAACAAAGTAAGTACAGAAGAAACTACAAGTGGTCTACCGACATACAGTGATACAAAGACTACAGACTGGCGACAAAGAGGGAGACAAAGATATATAGATAACGTTTGTTAGAAGAAGAGGGAGGCAATGCAACTACTACATACACAACATCGATAGATAGGACGAGCGGAGCTCGATGCGACTCGAAATGGTATAGAATGTTTAACAATATAAATATGTGCCAATAGGAAGACAAAATACGAAGATTCAATCATTTTGAGTCATTATGACTATTATATAAAAATTATTATTTATTATCAATAAATAAAATGGTTAAACTCTATGTAAATATAGTTTAAAAAAAATGTACTCACGCGAGCACATTTCTTCTTTGGTATAAATCTCTCAATGAAACAACGAAAAAGGAACTTAAAGCTGAAAATGACTCATTTGATCAGCTTTTATATATCATGTTTTTGTCTTGGAATATATTAAATTTTGTGTGAAGTAATGTCTATACCGTTCGAGCGTGGTAGGGTCGTGGGGCGTAGGGCGTGGAGCGGCGGGGCGGAGTGACTGACCTGCATGTGTGGTGGGCGAGAGCGGCGGCGTGTGGTCGGAGAGCGCCTCCACGTCTATGAGCGGGCTCGCCGCGCGCCGCGCCGCCGTCTCGCCTGCGGAACACCCGCTCTACTACTCCGCGACGACATAACGGAACTGGTCAAACGAGTGAGCCTACTTCACGACTGGAGGGACAACTTACTCAAATCTTTCATATCAGACATGTTTAGCTATTCAACTCGTTCTTAGATTAACTATAACGATCTCAAACTATGTATATCATATATTATATTATATTGCATAAAGTAAAGCGTTTGCCACAAAATACAAGTCATAAGTGGTAATTTCTTTGGCTTTGAGCATATCAGATATCTGCACAAGGAATTATGGTATGGATATCTGATTTATATAACTTGTAATTATTGCGTTGCTGGATATAGAAGCATTATAAATCATATAAAATATTCAAGAGCATAATTATAATGATCGCGAATTAAACTTACACGTTTGACCAGTTAAATCGCCGAACAAACCGTCACCATTTTTAACAATTCACAATCGAACCAAAACCAAGGTAAGAACCTTCCAAATGTCATCAGCAGCCGTGCCGATATAAAATAACCAGCAAATGAAAATCGAATCGACTATGAATGAAGTGAAATAATCTGAAGACTTACAGAGAGCAAGATCCATACGCCTTCCAATTTTGGAGTCACCGAGACTATCTTCGGAAGTATCCGAGTCTAAAGGTAATGACATACTTCGTTCCCATCTGAAAGTTATAAGCAACGTTCTTTAAAAAAATGTTTACATTTAAATAAAGTTCAACACATGTTTTACTTACCTAACCGTTATTAAAAAAAATCGGGGATATTTAAAAAAGGAAGAGTTTATAAATTATAAAATCATTTTCAAATCCGGGATATTACTATTAGAATTACAGGTAATCATACATTTCTATAATTGTTGCCAATTTACCCACATTTTGTCAGCATTTATCGTTAAGCTATAATTTATACGCTAACAAAATATCTTATATAGAATAGAATAAATTAGAATATTTATTCGCTTAAGACATGGTATACAATCAAGAAATTACAAGTAAAGGAGATTCGAACACATCTCACCCTCAGTGGGCATGCGAAAATTATTTATTGATATACTATCTTTTACTAAATTACATAATTATTAAATATGATTATGCTTATTTCTACCTGTTACAAAGCTTAAAAATAACAACGACATTCATACATATTATCTTTTATAGCTATATAATCTGTTATATTGTAAAAACAATATTCTAGGAGATATAACTTAATATTTTGGCGATTATGACGATGATGACGAAACGTCCCTAGTTAAATCATGTACGCAGATTGATAAGGATTAAAGGTAATAATAACTATAGCTTCATAAAGATCATCTATCAGTGTTTTAGATTTTACCAGATATACTATTAAATTCTTCGTTTATATCTATGTATATATAAATAATCAAAGACAGCAACAGTTCAGTTTTCTCTCCTCTGATTGCCAACCGGTTTTCTTTGTTTTGTTTTGACTAGTAGATAATGACGAGCGTTATGCTATCAATGAAAAAAAATTGGAAACAGTTAGATTTTTTATATAAGGTAAAGACAAACCATTTCAGTACCTTGTTCTTCTATGTTTGTCAACCGACTTTCAGTATTTATAATAATATACATAATTATATGAAAGTGTATATTCTAAGATATACAATGAACGTATGTAAAAGAGTAGAATATAATGCAAATTCATATAATATGATTGCCACAAATTTTCTATAATTATTGTCGAAATTTGACCGCTAAGCGAACACTAGTTTCAATAAAAATAAATGCTTTCTCACCTAGCAGACGAGCTACTTTCGGATTTATCGATAGCAGAACTGGATCTAAACGCATCAGCCATGTTGATGCCGGAATCTATGGATGGTCTCTTCACAAGGTTGCTCTCCAAGCTCCCCGCACGACTCTTTTGGGAGAGGCTGGAAGTATAAATATAATTATCACTTTCACAAATTGCTCATACATTTTTCGTAGTTTATTTTAATTCAGCTTTTAATTGATTTATTATTATTTTAAACTATTTATATGCACTTTCCCTGACTAACTATCTGTTGTGAGACAAAAAGTTTACACAAGACAATGGATGACGACGATAAAGACGCATCGACTACTAATTGAACAAAATATGGATGACTTCGAAGTTCGAGCTTTACAGATTGCCAGCATCACTCGCAGGTTTTATAACGGTATACAGATGATACTTTCACAATTTATGAGCACCAGATAGCGTCAGTGCTATCCTTTTTTTTTATCAACTAGTGTCCAGCTGTTTGATATATTTATTATGCCTAGGAAATTATTTTGGCACTTTATATAGTTACTTCACTAGTCATCTAGTTACCCTGTCTCAGACAAAATCAATGTCTACCTACTAAGGAATTAGGAGTTACATAATATCATATTTTAGTTATTATTTTGTTTGTTGTTTATTTTGTCGTTTGCTGGCCGTTTTATATGTACGAGTTTTCTCTGTTCCGTGTTTTGGGTAGTGTCGGAAGACGTCACCGTCGGGCTATTCCAGAACAAACACCGGTGGCAAGCATACCTGTGCGTGACCGGTGTACGAAAGATCGCAGTGTCTGCGGCGGGTGGTGGGTGTATCCTGTCGAGCAGCGCGGCTAGGTGTGTGTGCCCGGCGCGGCGCGCTGCGGCAGCGGCGGCGCGTGCGCCCGCTTCACGCCGTGTGCCGGCACTCCAGCGTGCCAATACCACCGCCGTTTCCACGTGCCCCAGACCACTCGCCACCATCTGGTGAAAAATCATTATTATTGTTTAAAACACTAAAATTTTTATTAACATATTAATCCAATTATGTCTCTAAATTTACGTTGCCAAATCAAAATGCATATTACTTGCCAACAACATGCTGCTCAATATATTTTAACCACCTACATAGGTATTGTTCTGTTAAATATTATATCCTTTTATGGAGAGCCTATGACGACATAAATCAGTGCAGCCACCATAATTTTTTAGTTTTTTTAGAAACAATTCCACAATCAAATAAGTTTCTGGAGTCAGTTTTTTTACTTAGCAATGCATTGTTTGTTATGAAACACAAAAATGTTTTCTATTCGCAAAATATAATTCATAAATGATGTCTCCTAAAATGATTTGAATGAATTCAATTAATCGTTACTTTCACGAAATTGAATTTCATGATTCGTTTAGTTATTCTTTTTATCTGTAGCATCTAATAATAATTCAACTAAATATTAGTCTTGATAACTAATCTTAGCGACAACTCTGCAAAAGATATAATTATTATATTGATCTAGTGTAAGCGCAAACAAAAATACACTCTCTATTCCCTCCGTGAGTACGACAAAACGATAAATAAATAGCAGAACCAAAAACTTTGTGTTTGCCAAGAAAGGAGAAACATTTCCAAAGTTCTGACACCGGGCTGCTACTAAGTATTTTAAGCCAATAAACTGACCATTATCTGCATTTGCTACTGCAGCATATTATCATAGCATATATCATGAATGGTAAATAATATTCAGAACATACTAGTGATACCTGTGAAGTACGGTGTTTTTACTTATTCAGAATAAGCTCGAAGTATCCAATAGTCTTCTTGTCTCTTCGTCCCTAGTATTTTAGCTACACTAAACTTAAAATTTAAACATAATTCGTTTTAAATTTGATTGAAAGTATACTTACCAATGGCGTACAATTATCACTATCCCTTGCTCCTAAATTGACTTCCTTCTCCAAGGCCAAACTGCTATCGTCTTGCCTCCACCTCAGGAGTACAGTGGTAAGCTTTGTGTACCCTAAGGCAGCTGCCAAGTGCAGGATAGTGGAGCCATCCTCTCCAGGCTCAGTAGTGAAGCCTTCAGACATGCCCTTAGACCGAGAGCTCATGGTGCGGCAGAAAGAGACAAGACGCTCTTCAAATTTTGGATTGGAGTACAGCTGGACGTCTTCAATCTGGAATTGATATTAAAGATATTTTAATTATGGGTTTGATAAATAAATCAATCGCGTGGCTTTAGAATTTGCGTAATATCTCAACATTTATAAAAGGTTATGCTAGGCTGTTTGATATATTGGGAACTTTATTTCCAATTTGCATTGGTAAGAAACATTTTAGTACAAAAATTATAGCATAAGTCATGTAAAATTTGTATACCTGATTATTATCATCAGTAGGTTCAATCTTCATTTGCAAGCGCCCCTGCAGACGCTGCAAGCGCTGCAGGAGCGAGAACCGTCTAAAATCCAGCGACGGTAGTGGTGCTGATGCGGGTGACGATGGTGTAGGTGCTGGGCCCGCTTTGTATTCGAACACTACTGTATCCGAAACTACGCGACCACCTCGGGCTACTTGTAAAGCAGCGAGACCTGCTTCGTGAGCTGAAATTAACGGAAAATATAATTTATATTAGTCAAAAATATATACATCAATAACTATATTATTTTACGTTGATGAGAGATAATATTAAAAATATAAACGTCCGGAATAGATTAATTTCGATGATATCGTCTTATGTTCTATCATCAGCATATTGTTTCTGCGTTTTCTACATATTAACTCATTTATATGTTCGCATCAGCTTGCCTGACTATATTATAGTCATAACAATAATGTCCTATATTTTGTTTATTTAAATTTTCAATGCGTTAAAAATTATAAACTGTTTTACTACTTAAGCTGTACAATCTCTAAAATATATATGAGAATGTAAACAAACTGCTATTTTGGTGGTTTCTACTTAAACTACAAAATACACATAAATTCCTACAAATAAACTTGTGTTACTAACCTGGACAGTAACACCTTAGAAGACCATTCTGTACTAATATTGACGGTACGGGAAAGTTGTCAAATAGAACGGTATACTGATCTGACGTATCCGTCCAAGGGCCAGCCACTAGCACTTTCGCGCCTCCCTCAGGGTACGCCCATTCAGGAGAGTAGTCAGTGATGCTTAACGTTCCCTCACTGTTTGACTCGGTTTGCATCTTTTCACTTGTATCTTCTGCTGCGGGTGGTGATTTGTCACATAACGTCTGAAAATTCGAGAAATAGAAACTCTATTTACGAAATATTATAACTCTAAGCATTCGATTAACTTCCAGAATTAAAGACAGAATCTCACCACAGGGTTCGTTGATATCGTACTGGGGTCCAGCACTTCCAATTCGGGGAAATCGCCTAACATATCAAAAGCGTCCAAATTAACAAATACATTATCGTCAACGCCATGTGTGGGGGACGCTACAGCCTCACAACTCTCTATAAAGTCCATTGTATCTATACCTGAGACCATTACATTGGCGGTATCAGTAGATCTCACACCATTTCTGTCTAACTCACAAGTCGGCATATTAGCTGATAAAGTCTTCTGTATATCCTCGTGCGATAATTCGAGAGTCTCGTCGAAGAACCCACTAGCTGCTAAATTGCCATCAGTACCAAGTAACACTAAAGTATCATCACAGTTATCCGTCAAAACTTTACTTTCTAATCTTTCTACTAAGTCTGGGTATCTTGATGGAGTTGCTGGCGCACTTGCCACTACTTGATTTCTACTCCTTGGCTCCATTTTAATTTTCCTATCAAAATCAACATCAATCTTTTCCTCTTGAGTCTCTATTTCAAAGGTAGAATCCGAGTTCTGAATACACGAAGATGGCTGACTGTCTGGTATCTCCCTTTTCAACACAAAAGTTGGTTTGTATTGTTGCCTATACCTATCTCTAGGTTCCTCGCAGACAAACGACGTCACTGATAAAGGAGACACTAACGATGAACTCTGCTGAGAGCCATTGCTCGTTCCATTTAATATTAAAAGTCCACCACCCCCTTGGATTTGGCCTAAAGATAAAAGTAATGGGGATGCTGGTTGCGGTGCGGGTCTATGGTCTCTGGTGTATTGTCTCGGTGGGTGGGACATAGGTCGCGGGGAAGGGCCGGTTGTCGATGATACTTGATGATCAGAAGGTGGTGGCTTTGCAGCTTGAATCCTGCGCAACGGATGGGCGCAGGTTCTGGAGTCTTGACATGTGGAATCTGGACAACCGCATTCAAGCTGTCTTGCTAGTGCGGCAGCTCTCGCTGCTCTTTGCTTCTCCATGAGTTGCCCCACGATGGCTTCCACGGTTTCCGCCGTCTGGAACATTTTGCCCTGCCATTTTATTATAGTAATAATCTTTACGCTTAAATCATCTGATTACAAATACTCACCGATATTTCAAGATCATTGTTGATGTCTGGATCATCTTCACTGAAGACTAAAAAAGAAATACGTAAAAAATTAATACTTTCAGAAATATTGTCAGTGTCAACTATTAACCTTTTGACCACCACGGACGTCCATTCACGTCAAATTAAACCGTGCTCACGACGCCCCCGACGGCATGGCACGTCGAAAATACGACAATTTTACAGTTCAAAATAAACATAAAAAATATGTTTGTTGTGTTCCTTTTACCTATTATTTAAAACTACATTAATCATCGCCTGGCGTAGGGTCACGACGCTACTTTTATGCTGTGGCGGTCAAAAGGTTAAATAAAACTTTACCATTATCAATCATAGAAATTACAAATATTCAAATAACTTTTAAGTGTCCTACTTTCGTGGATAACCTATTAACCCTTTATGCATTCTTTCATAATTGGAACGCGAAATAAATTTGGCAATAACGCCTGTAATATTAATTTTCAATCCAGAATCAATAACAGGGAGCCTCTAAATTAACAGCAGCATCGTTATTCCGATCAGATAGGATTAATAACCGCGGTGCATAATTGATATTTGCCACCGTTATCATAAATATTCAACATGGGAACAGAAACTTTCAGCGTTTCAATTTGATTTCAGTGTTTTAAATTCTCGAATTCTGTTAGAATGCCAATTTTTACAATTTCATTTTCACAAGTCGTTAATTGGGACGAAAAATGTTGTGGCTGTCAACTATTGTTACGTCATCTATAAATTGGCAAAATACAACATAGTAATATTCTTATTGATACACATGTTGAGTGTGTATTCCGAATGAAAAATATGCACGTCTTACAACTTTCGAACGATGTGAACTAATTCAGAATCAATACAGAATTGGCTACATGAAAATTTCGAAGAACTCAATGAGCCTATATTCATTGACTTTGAAAACACAACGTTCATCATTTTACAAAGAAAGAGCCTTGACAACAACTTTTATACTTTTGAAATTTTTCGCAAAACCTTTGATTACATTCTTATCTCCGAAATTATTTAAATTTATGTTGATCCACAGTGAAAATGAAGTTGCTGGCATCTTTCTCATTTAGCAATGTTATAATTTTATTCATAAGATGTCCATTTGGATAGAACTAAATGAGCTATGTTTTACTTCGATAGAATTTGTTGCACGATTTAAATATTCTTGGAACATAATATATTTACTTGAACAATGAAGTTTGTGCTTTATGCTTCAATATGAAGCTTTAGCTAATATATTATTTCAAACATTATTACATATATTTTCGTAATATCCCAACGTAATAATTTGTGTACTTTGTTACTGCTAATTTAAGTCTAAAGCATCGTTTTTATTTGAATAACCGATTATAAATTGCTATAATATACATAATTATATATATATAGAGGCGCTCGCAGCCAGTTGCACTCACTGATCGGTAAACGATTAGCGAGGTTAAGCAACGTTAGGTGCGCTCAGTCTATAGATGGGTGACCGCATAGTGGTATTTCATCTGAACGTCTCCGTGCTTCGGAGGGCACGTAAAAAGTCGGTCCCGTTTGTTGCCAACTTGACAGCAGTCGTTAAGCCATGTCAGAGGCCTACGGGCGGCTTGAACAACTCTTGACAACAGGTTGCCTACTAACAACACGAAAGGAAAGAAGAAGAATTACTATAACGTAGTTTTATCTTTTATTCACAGCTCCGCCGTCGTGACTCAATGATTCACATTATCATAATTATAAACAGTGGTCTAATATTAACATTTATTCTCAAAACAATACAAAATACACCGACATGTATATGTCAAGGCAAGGTTGTTTTAGTTCCAAATTGAAGGACAGAGGTCATGATTTCTACCAGAGAGAGTAAAAAATCATTACTAGTTCAGATAGCCAATAGCCTAAGCTGCTACAATCCCCAATAACCTAACTAAGGTTAGCTTAGCATTAGAGGAAAGAGAGTATACTTACACATGGGCTTCAACTGGCTGACTAGCTCGTCTTTCGTCCACTCCTTCTTGTCCGCCCACAAGGCGAGGCTCGGAGCCACCGTTGCCAGCTTGTTGTCATCAGGGTACGGCACGTTCAGGTAATGCACCAGCACGATGTCGGGGTTCTGTAATCCCCGAAATTTGTTCTGAATGAAAGGTAAGACTGTATACAAAAAAGTCTGTAGAATTCTATATATAATGTTTATAAAGAAAAGGGACAAAATATATAATAAAACAAAAAGGCTAACGTCTTTAAAGGCTCTTGTACACGAAGCAAGTTTTTACAGCTAGTGTAGTATTTTTGTCAAACGTAGTGGAAAATATAGGAATAGCATTAGTTCAAGAAATAAGCTCGTGTATATGAGCCTTTATAGTACCATCCATTTAACTGCTTTATGTTAGTCTAGTGTACTATTTGGAAGAGCCTAATGGACCAATTTTAGTATTCCTAAGGGTAGTTACCAGTAATCTATTAATCTGAGTTTTCTTAATAAATCAAAGATGATATATTTCATAAGGAGTTTATATCAATTTTTCAATCTTTAGTATGGCAAACTACAGATAAATTAAGCTATTGGGAACCAAACATATATTCAGAGCAGATTTATTGAACACTAGCTGTTAACTAAAAAGTGTTTGTCACCGCGGAACCCTATATTGCTTTTTTAAAATCAAATTAGCCTAAGTTACTCCTTATAACATTAGCTATCTGCCAGTGAAAGTTCCGTCAAAATCGGTTCAGCCGTTTTGGAGATTAGCCGGAACAAACAGACAGACAGACAAAAATTTAAAAAAATAGATGTCTTCGTATAGGTACCTTATATACTTTCATATGCATTAGATAAAAAGCGGTTATTTTGACATTACAAACAGACACTTTAATTTTATTTATTTGTATAGATTAATTTGTAAAAAATGTTAGCGTTCCCCTTCCTCGAGTAAAAAATCATTGAATATATACAATAACAATTATATTAAGAATAGTAATGTTTAATATTCTATATTAGTTTTCTTAGAATAAAATAGATTGGTAATTGTTTCCAAGCATGAGCGATTTATTTTAAAAAGAATACATATAGATTCACGCCTGTTTCCCAGAGGGGTAGGCAGAGACTACGGATTTCCATTTGCTACGATCCTGACACACTTCTCTGGCTTCATTCACTTTCATCACATTCCTCATACACGCCCGTCGGTTCAAGGAGCTCTTAACCTGGCCTTTGTCCAGAACGCCTCCGATCTGATCGAGAAACGTTCGCCTAGGTTTTCCTCTTACGACTGTTCCAATTCACCATTAAAAGAATATTACTAACAATTTTTGTTAACCCCTTAACAGGTTCCCTGTCCGATGAATCACATATGATACATAACAATAGATTTTCTATTGTGTCTATCACGGGACAGCGAATGGGTTAAGTTAAGCTATAGTGCTTGTTTTAGAAGTGGGTTCACGTAGATAGCGCATTGGTTGGGTATCGAACCCGTCTTCGCAAGTCCAATGCTTTATCAATTTTCAACCGCTTAAATGCAAATATGCCTTATAAACTAATTATATGTACTAGCGATCGCCTAGTGCTCGAAATTCGACCAAAGTTTGTCTGTAAGATATTGCTGATATATTATGTCATTATATATTGATATATGTAACCATAGTTACTTGCTTCGACTGCGTGTGTCAAATGCATGGTTGTGTACGTGTAGTGTTTTTTCATTAATTTAATGTATTTCTAATTCATATTTTATATAAATATTAGGATTCGCCCCTCCTTCTCCATATAAACTTTAACTGTGCCAAATTTCATACTCCTCCGTCCGCGCAATTTTCGTAAAAAGGGGTACAAAGTTTTTGCTTCACGTATTAATATATAGATATCTGAAACTCTGTTTCCGATGTCAGTTTTTGTTCTTTGTGTATTTAACAATGCTAATTTTAATTGAAATTGTATCAACGTGAATAATTGATCAGATTAATTAATAATCAATAACACGAATCATCAAATTATTTGCTACATGAAGATTTCATTATAGATGTATTCGTTTAACACTGCAGCTTGTATTTATTTTGGAACAAATGGTTCCAATAAAGAAGTCTTTTTATTTCACTTGTGAGTACAAGTGAAATAAAAAGACTTCTTTATTTGTTTCATGATAATAATAGATGATAATAATAGTGAGAAATTTAACTTCTTGAGCATCCAGGGGAAATACGGAAAAATAATAAAAAATTCATTGTGCAAACAATACTCAAACGGACAAACGTATGTCCGCTCGACACTTGACTCATTAACGAGTCAAGTGTGAAGCGGACATACGTTTGTCTGTTTTTTTTTTAGTAACTCGATTTTTGCGGAAAATCGAAATCAAAATCAAAAATAAATTTATTCAAGTTAGGTTACAAGGTAACACTTATGAATGTCAAAGTTACACTACATTTTTTCTGTGAATTTATATTTACTGCCACGTTCAGCAAAGCAAGGGTGTAGGGCTCATGAGAAAAACGGGCAAGAAACTCATGGCCACTCTTTTTAATCGCCAAGTTTACAATAAAATTTTGTTTATAAATCATAACTGTAAGGTGCTGCAACCATTTCTCCATGAATTACTACTGAACATACTCAAGCATTTAATAAAATTTGATGGTAGCCTCTAAAGCAGCAGTATGGTAAACAGGAGCATCCACTTACATGTACATAAATAATCAAGACAAGGCATGATTGTAGTCCGTAGTTTAATCTAACTGTTTAAATAAAACACGTATATCCGCTCGGCTCGTACGGACAGACGTATATCCGCTCGGCTCGTACGGACAGACGTATATCCGCTCGGCTCGTACGGACAGACGTATATCCGCTCGGCTCGTACGGACAGACGTATATCCGCTCGGCTCGTACGGACAGACGTATATCCGCTCGGCTCGTACGGACAGACGTATATCCGCTCGGCTCGTACGGACAGACGTATATCCGCTCCACAGTTGACGAAAAGAACAAATGACGTATTGGTTTAAGTGGTCGCTTTGCCAAAGTCACTGCGCTGGGTATCGTGGTTTCGATCCCCACGAGAGACAAAAAATGTATGTGATTCACGAGTAGTTACTCCGAGCCTAGGTTTTAAGTACGTTGTTTATATTGTTGCAAAGTCCCTTGTGAAACATTCGAGAACAGGATAATTCACAACTCATAGCTGTATTTTTAAACAAATAAAATAAAAAAGAGAGACGCAATGAAAAATTTTTAATAAAAAGATTATAATATACCTACTTTCAAATTAAAATGTTTAATTTTAGATGAAAGTTCAAATTAATTTACTCATTTTGTTTTCTACAAAAAATGTTAACATTTAATTATATATGACTAACGAGATAATTATGCTTACCTATCCTTACTAATATTATAAATTCGAAAGTAACTCTGTCTGTCTATCTGTCTGCCTGTTACCTTTTCACGGCTAAACCACTCAACCGATTTAGATGAAATTTGGTACTATATAGTTTAAAACCTGGGAAAGGACATAGGCTACTTTTTATTGATATATGTACCACGCGGGCGGAGCCGCGCGCAAAAGCTAGTAATATTATATTTATTGAATAAATAGAATTTTGAAGCAGTTAGTACAATGCACAACTTTTAAACGACGGTCCCTACAGAATCCTTCTTTCTAAACGTTTAATCTAAGTGGTGGAAATAAAGACAATTTTCACCATTTAACAATCGCTAACAAAATATACGTACACTAGTTACCATTTAAACTCCACTCAAGCGTACACACCTTACTCCCATTAATACTGCAGTTAGTTAAAATAAATAACAAAGGGCTATAAAAACAAAACGCATTTGTAAGCGTTAAGTGATATGTGAAAATTTACAGCGGCATATAAAACTCGTTACAAGGACAGGCTAACGAGTGTACGTAAATAAAAAAACTTGATACAACGTACTGCACTCAGTAGCGCATAAACATAGCCCAACATCCGAAACTGCCAGTAAATCGACTCCAGCGCAGTTAAACTTGGTATAAAAATAAGTAATACACAATATTTTAATTTTACCAACCCGACTAGCGAATGTAAAACCGAGTGCGCTGTAATAACTAACCATTTGTCTTCAAAATGGTGGCAATAAACATGGCGCCATTATTTATGTAATGGCCGCCAGGCTAGGGTTGCCACTCGACACGTGTGCACTTTATTATTGTTGTGGTTTTTCATTAACACGCCGTTAAAAGTGTACCTATGTTGTAACAGTACTTCAGTGTATCGTTTTATGTTAGTAATAATAAATTTGGCAGGGTGATTCTGATTGTTAACTGTACTGGGAATGTTTGTGGTGTGATTCGACAGTTTCGCGTACCGTTTGTGGGATATTTTTGATTTTATACAAATTCCAGCACGGAATAATATTATAAATTACTAGCTTTTGCCCGCGGCTTCGTTAGTGTTAATTTAGAATTTGACAATCAATTCGGGTCGTACTCGGCTTGTAATAATATAATTTAATCATGATTCGAAAGACACGTGGCGCCATCTTTTATCATAAGAACGTTATTGTTGTTTTCCTCGGGAACGGTAATTTTTTTCGGGATGCGTTTCTGTACACCTGACAACGTATATGCAAAATTTCAGGATGATCGGTTCAGTGGTTTAGGCGTGAAAAGGTAACAAACAAACAAACTTATTTTCACTTTTATAATATTAGTTAGGATTAGAATTAGGATAATAGTTTTAACAAACTGCTGTTTACTTTATTTTTCATAACAGCTTGATATAGAGTACACAATATTTATGAAAGTAAATGTTAATATAATAAAGAATCACAAAAAATTATCCTTTTGTGAAAGTCAACTCCCGCTTTAAGTTCATATACCGCACCCTATACTTGTCGGCCTCGATGGCTTAGTAGTAAGTGTAACCGACTGCCACGCCTGAGGTCGCGGGTTCGATTCTCGCACAAGTCAAACATTTGTGTGCATGAACATGGATGTTTATCTTGGTCTGGGTGTTTCTATGTATAATATGTACGTAATTACAAAAAAAGTATATATTATGTATGTTTATCCATTGTTTAGTACCCATAGTACAAACTCTGCTTAGTTTGGGCTAGATGGTGTTGTGTGTATGTGGTAGAATATTATTGTTATTATAACATAAAACTTCAGAAATTATAATTATGTTTATCATATTCGATAATAAGACGAGCTTATGATTATACATTGTGTACTGTATTATCATAAATGGCATTACTTCGTGATAATCAATTGTAAGATAATAGTTACAAAAAACTACGTAAATTGTTTGAGTTGTCAATACGAGAAAATCTCGTGTACGTGTCTCATGATTGTTTACCCAATATAAATGCAGTATATTTCAATCACCAAAACTTACGTTATATTATTAGTTTTAAGAATCAAATTAATTTTATAATTTTGCAAGAACACTTCGTTCTTAAATGCAATATTTGCTATATTTTTTATTTGTTTTTGTTTGTAAAATACTTTACATTTGATTTTATTGAAGCATAGTCCCAAATATTAGCGTATACTTCATAATATCATAGAGTACATGATATATGAGCTATAAAAGGCTACAAACAAACAACGACAAAAGTTAATAGTAATAAATTCTGAGGAAGCGACAGCCCTAGTTTTTCTATGTCCCAAAGTCGAAAGTTAGTTGCAGCTCTATGAGCTTAGCACGATCTAACGGTCCGACTGGCGACAGGAAATAAAAGTATAATGTACTGTTTAATACAACACATACGAGGGAATATAATAAACATTTTGAATAAGTACATTTTGCAAACAATTTAGATATAATCGTGTAAGGGGAGGAAACTATAGGAGAGTAGAGACAATTGCAAAACTTCATCGGAGGTTTTACAATGTTTGAGAACCAGTAGCGGAAGAATTTATTGTTTAAGAAGCAATAGAATTGAAATTAAATTGCTTTTGTCTGTGAAGTGAAAGAAAGAGGAAAGTGGCAATTATATCAAGTTAATAAAATTGGAGAAAGTGTGTTTAATACGTATTCAACCGGTATATTTATGGATGACTAGCTGTGCCCGCGTTCTCACCCGCGTCAGTGGTATTTATGGTTACTGCGCCGCTTCCGTGAGCCATAGCGTGATGTTATATAGCCTTCCCAGGGTCTCATGGTAACTCCATTCTAAATTTCAGCTAAATTGGTTCAGCGGATTGAGCGTGAAAAGATAACAGGCAGACAGAGTTACTTTCGCATTCATAATATTAGTAAGGATTTATAGAATATGGATTATTTTAGTAATGGCAGAGAATGCGACTAATGTGCCTGTAATCTCGGGATCGATTCCCGGGACGGGCAAGTGTTATTGGGTCTTTCAGTCAAGAAGTCTTATAGCCAATGCATTCACTGATCGGTAAACGATTAGCGAGGTTAAGCAACGTTGGGTGCGGTCAGTCTATAGATCGGTGACCGCTTAGTGGTATTTCATCTGAGCGTCTCCGTGCTTTGGAGGGCACGTAAAATGTCAGTCCATGTTGTTGTCAAATTGACAGCAGTCGTTAAGCCATGTCAGAGGCCTAAGGGCGGCTTGAACAACTCTTAACAACAGGTTGGCCACTCCACACGAAAAGAAGAAGTCAAGAAATTCTTAGTAGTAGCTCATATTCTAGTACTGCGCCCGGTAAACGGAAATTGGCTCGCTGTCAATAACGTGGGACCTAAAGTCATACTAAGCGAAATTTAAGTCGGCCTCGATGGCGTAGTGGTTAGTGTAACCGACTGCCACGCCTGAGCTCGCGAGTTCGATTCCCGCACAAGAAAAATATCCTCATACTTTTCAGAAAACACTTTGTTAAATTATCCATAATAATATAATAAACTTTCAAAAAACAGACACAAATGACACCCTTCTCTGAACAATCATTTGCGGATCACACAAGTGTTTGTCCTGTGTGGGTTTCACAACACTTGGTGTGATGACAATGGAAAGGCGACCATACTATGCTATCCATACAGTCAGAAATGTAAACTACCAATTACATAATGTGTAATAACAGTATGCCTAGGAAACACGATGAGAAATATCATATGCGATACTAATCATCAATCACGTTAAAGATAATCTCACTATACAATGTGGGTCTTCATAATGGGCACATATTAAATAAGGCAAACTATGCTTAATTTAATCGACAAAAACCATAGGTAATTCTTTTTCCTACCCTTTATTATTCCCAACTCACTTAGTGTCGGCTTTCTAGTCTAACCGGATTTGACTGGATATCAGTTTTTACACGGAGCGACTGCCATCTGACCTCCGCAACCCGAAGGCTAACGATACCCTAAGGCTAGACCAGTGTTAAGATATTAGAAGGCACTAACTTCCCAATAACGACTGCCATAGATGTTCATGGCAGCCGGGACTGACGGCTTAACGTGCTCACCGAGGCATAGCGCAGGCGATAATTGTCAATCAATACGTACATAATTTCGAAAAGTCATATAACTTCCGAAAGTCAGAAAAATCTTATGTAATTAAAAATTAAAAACAAAAAAAAATCGTTTTTCAATTGATTGTTCGCTACTTTGACCCAACCAGCAAACAAAACGGTGTAAAACCTGTGCTCGATTGAAAATAACGATAGCTTTTTTAAAATAATTCTGCATTTTTTTAACAATTTTATTAATAGTTAGGTATGCTTTTTGCCGATCAAATTAAGCATAGTTTCCCTTATTTTAATATGTTAACATACATTATAAAGACTCACACTGTAGAATATGATTAGTGAACTGCCATTCAAAGTATCTCCATATCAACAGCCAAGCCTCAGGCTGCGAGCAAATATCTATACAGAATCAGTCAATACCACAAAACCAATTATTATTAACAGCAGCCTAATTCTACAATCCTCTCAAAGGGAAGAGTAAAGAATACTGATCCTCCCATTGTCCTTTAATAGGCTATTACAATCCTTCGGGTACCTTCCCTCCGGCCCTCGAGAGTTCGACTATACAATCACCTTACATCTACTTAATTGTCTAATTAAATATTAACTTTGTCTAATTGAACTGTTCTTGCGAGGATTGGTTCTGTAGCGTGTACATCTTAGTAGTCAGGCTTAGTTTATTTGCGATATAAACTGAGTTTTGTGTTGTTTATTAGGAATGTATTTCTGCTAGGTTTTATTTTTATTATAAATTTTATTGATTTGCATGTACGTACATTTATTATAAGTATTCAGATTTTGTAATTAGAATATCAATAGAACCTTTATTTTCACTTCCTTCCTTTCCCATTCCCGCTTTGGGGACATTTCCTTATTAGATTTTTATTCTTATTTAGGAAACTTTTGATTCTACAATACCATTAGTGGATCATACAATTTAATCTCTCATATAGATACAGAATTCAAGACATGCAGCGATAATAGATCAGTGCATCTATCAAAGTACTGAAATTAATCCGAATAATATGAATTAAGAGTACTAAATGGTTATTTAAATGTTTAATTTTATTTTAGATAAACAAAATGATAACTTTCAAAATAGCAACAAATAAATCGTTTTCCTAAGAACGTATATTTCCAATACCCGAATCAAACAACGCTAAGCTAAACTAACAGTGACTATCGGAACTGAAATTCCTTTCACCTGAATAAATCAACGACACTTCAAAACCACAGCGCAATGTGGACGTGTTTCGTCGAACCGCGTTGCTAATACGTCAATAGAAATTGACACCTGTTACGTACACAACCAAGCAGTGCAACAAGCCATCAGAAATTCAATTAACGCCCGGCATTTTCAATGCGGATTTGATGGCATTTTACAAAATGTCATTTTGTTATTGCCGGCGCAATAGAGGATTAGTTCTGAGGGTTCCGTCTAAGCGTTCATTACGAGCTGTCAGTTTGTACTGAAGACACGGTGATTACGTTTGGTTCTTTTTTTTTGGTGAATTGGTTGTATAGTCTTGGATAGATGCATGCCTTGTCGTTTTTTTTTTATTTGGCGAGTGTGATGGATAATTCGACTATAAAAAGCCTTTGGGAGAAGTTCAAGTTCGTTAAAGTGCTCAGTTTGTTTATACGAAAATGAAAACATATAAATTTTACGTATAAAGCTATTGTACTTCTTTGATATATGCATTGAATACAACGTCATTTGCAACGGGAGCGTGTCATTTTGAGCGACGCAGATAGAGCAAATACAAGGATACGTTTGGCGTTTGTATCTTGCCGGCTATGGGATGTATAAACTTACCGAACATTAAAACATATAATCCTTCTTTTTAAGCAACATATGACTAAATTGAAACCTTAATCCTATTCACTGGCGACTATAGCAGTACAAAATTGGAAATTATACCAATTTTTATACTACTATAGACGCAAATATGTATACAGTCCTCATGATAGTGTCTACGATAGCTATGATCGATTACAATACTAATAAGGTCCATCGCGCGTTAATGACTATAGGGAAACGGAATTGAAGATAAAATGAAAAGGATGCACCGGGTATGTGAGGGAATTAGGGACTCTTAATCCCTGGACAAAACGTTGCAAGCAATCCATTTAAAATTGACGGGCTGAAGTAATATGCATCGAGCTCTATGAGTTATCTAAGAGTCAAGCTTAATAACATCATGAAAACTTTATTTACTTTAGAAAAGACAAATGGCTGACTTGAAGCTTCAGCTGCCAAATTAAAGTGGAACAACGTTGCCAATGTCTTGCTTAAGTTACTGAGTGATTGTTCTCGTATTTACTTTCTTTAGACTGAATCTGTACAGAACGACAACCACTCAATATGTACTAATTAGCAGTAAATAACATCGCAGTAGAATCAGTACCAGACGGTGGGACAAAATTAATAGTAAGTAAATACTGGGTTCTTCGCCTTTTTGAAAGTGTAAAAGGGAGGCATTTATTATAATAAAGTCCACTATAGACTCATAAAAAATCTCAATTTTTTAAAAACTTCTTATAACAGGACCAGTCGATCAATATTTAAGAGATCAATACAACAACTTAAGCCAAATATTATCAAGATTCTTGCTAAAATCTAGTAAAAGAAGGGTGCTCTCCTATATTATATTATACTAATATCTATACTAATATTATAAAGCTGAAGAGTTTGTTTGTTTGTTTGTTTGTTTACTTGAACGCGCTAATCTCAGGAACTACTGGTTCGATTTGAAAAATTCTTTCAGTGTTAGATAGCCTATTTATCGAGGAAGGCTATAGGTTATATATCATCACGCTAAGATCAATAGGAGCGGAGCACCAATAAAGAATGTTTCAAAATCGGAGGTTATTTTTTCCTTTTGAGAGCTTCCGCTGCGTGCGCTGCGTAAACAGTTAAAGTTTCGCAAAAATAATGTATGACAGAATTGTTCCCCTTTAAAAGTTCTAAAAAAAAGTCCGCAACAGCATATGTCTATCTTTTAATGTTGGCTCACTATAACCGTTTTTATGCTAACGAAATTTGTTCTAAAATAATGCATTATTTGCGAGGGTATTTTTATAAACATGATATTAATCCTTATCCAAATAAATACGTTATTCATCACAAGTATTTAATTTAAAACAAAATTGCCTTTTACATCATTCGATTTCAATGAATATCTTAGGAGATATCGCAGTTTTAAAATAACAATGCAGCAAAATAATTACCCATTACAGACATAGTACAAACGATGTTTCTCGTGGTTTATTCTGCGTGATTACTACTGGTTCAATTTGAAAAATTCTTTTAGTGTTGGATAGCCTATTTATCGAGGAAGGCTATAGGCTATATAATATCACGCTACGACCCACGGGGGCGTCGCAGTAACGATAAACGCGGGTGAAACCGCGAGAACATCTAGTCTTAATCATAAAATGATCGTACTAAGTATAATTTTTAGTTGAATCAAATGTCTTTAGAAATTTTATTCCATGTTATTTTGTTGATCTCTGATTTGATCGATTATTACCGATGTTGTTAAATCCCTTAGTGTATTATTAAAACAAAATGTTACGTGCAAGTAATATCAATTACAAGATTGAAGTTGTCCACTGATAATTCTGTACCACACGCAGAGAAAAGATTAAATGTATATATAATAATATCTGAACAGAAAACATTGTCCCCTTTTTATATGGGCAAAGAGGCTTGTGAGATTTGGCGTAATTAAAGTTTAAATAAATAATTATTACAAATCAAAACTTATGCAATATATTTTATAAAAATAACGATAGAATTTCGATCACTAGACAACCACTAGTTTTTATAAATCTCTTACGGAATAGGTTGGTCCCCAACCCCCTATGGGTTGGGGAATTTACTAAACAAAAAAGTATATTTCATTACTACGATATACAAAGTAATTTTCGACTGATATCCAGTGAATAATGCTCACCATAGGTAGGCGTAATGGAATTAAGATGATCAAATATTAAATTTTCATTTGGTACCGACCACCGCGTCCAATCCTTGACTGTTTGCACTGCATACGTAATGCTAATGAAAAGAGTTATACGATTTAGATACACTAAAATTTGATTTTTAATACTAGATAAGTGGTGGATCTACTTTTGCAGCTAAATAATTTTGTTTTGTGTAATTTTGTCGCGTTGTTGCGATGAATACAATCTATAAAAGTTCATGAAGAAGACATTGCTTTTTTTATGGCATATAGGGCAAACGAGCAGACGGATCGCCTGATGGTAAGCGATTACCGCCGCCCATGGACACCCGCAACCCCAAAGGAGTTACAAGTGCGTTGCCAGCCCTTTAAAAAGGAATGAAGGAGGGAAAGGACAAAGGAAAGGATAGAAAAAGTATCGGGATAACTGGGCCTCCGGCTCTCTCACTCACCGATACGAAACGCAACAGTACGGTTACCGTTACTTCACGCCGGTTTTCTGTGAGAGGGTAGTACTACCCCGGTCGATCTAGCCCATTCATGCTGAAACCAGCGAGGATCTACTACCTACCAACACCTGCTTTGTAAGCAAAACCAAATTCAGGTTATATTTTCTAACTAAACAACTAAACGGATATTATTAAAATTTGATGTGATGAAGTGATAGGTTTCTGAAGCCATGATATTCTGCAAAATTAGAATATAACTCCTGCTTTGGCGACTAGAAAAAATAAAATTGATATGGTATGAACCAAATGTATCACCCACGATTTGACCAGAAAAAAATAATATAAAATTAAAGAAAAGGAATGAGCACAATATAACACCTAGTCCTACCGCAATATTACACCTGAAACTTAACTAATAAATCTAGGTGTGAAAAATATTCTGTGACGTCATGATAACTAATTTGAATTCAGAACTGGTAACCGTTCACGTCATTCACTCTACGAAAATATATTATTACGAGTACGATATAGAAACCAATTACTAACCGGAAACCCAAATCTCAAAAATGTATATGTAGAAAGCCCTAACTTTAGCAATAGCCTTAAGGCTTTAGTCGCATCCATAACCTAAAGAGAGCCCATTAATATTATAGCGTTTTCATCTGGAAAATATATCAGAAATATTGGAAACGGTGCCTCCAATTCGCGGTTTCATCAATAGCGGCGGTATCAAAGACGCGAATTTCAATATCTCATATTTCAGTTTTCAGTGCTCGATGCATTCCCAAGTCTGAAAAATGTTTTCAGCTACCGAGAGATTACCGTATATCAATTTCTATCCGACTTGGGAGTGGGAGAGAAATGTACAGATTTAAAGCGAATATGTTTGTTTCAATAAGTTTTAAGGTCGGTCTTAGGTTTTTCTTTTTTGCAAATAAATTACCATCAGGTAAGCGATTACCCAGAGCTTAAGATCTGTGTAATATCAATAGTATATCACATTTTGTACTTCACTAATGTTGACAAAATAAAATGAAAAGAAAAGGTACAAAATGAATGGTGAATGGAAAATAGTTTTGGAATTATGATTGGATGCTAACATTGACGTGAGTTTAGCATTCCGTATGATGGAGTTATTTAAAAGCGTTTTACTCTTGCAAATGCTTAGGGAGTAGGTATTAAATAAAAAAAAATAAAAAAGAAAAAATATATAATAAGTAGCTGGATGAGCGGCATAGTCATATAATTGACAAAGCCCCTTAAACAAAGATTTAAAAAAGTATCTGGATTTAATGAACAGAGTAATTAGCAAGTTATAAGAAGTTTCTTATTATTCGTTAAGTTAACTATTTCCAATTTCAAATAATAAGACGTTTAACAAACATTTAAAATAATTTGAAGCTTTTTAGTTGTTTCTTTAGTTTTCGTTGACTGTTAATATTGATTTATATTCAAGTAAGTGCTCCTTCTTTATTTTATTTTAAATCTGCAGCATCAGATATCTTCTTGATATAAATTCAGTATTTTTGTTTGTTTGTCTAAATCTAATCAAGTGTTCAAGTTTGTCAACTCACTGAGCAAATGCAAGTCAAAGCCCACAGAATGTATTTGATGTTGCAGATTATAGTCAACATTATTTTTCTCTAAGTAGGCGTATTTGCGTAGCAAGACAGTTAATAAAGAGGGCTAATATCATACTTAAAATTAAAATTATATGTTTTGCAACAGCCATTACGCTCGGAGTAAGATTTGAGGTACCTTAAGCTTCGTAATTAGGCAGAGCTGCATATAAACAGTGGTCTGCACTCAAGTTATGTGGAGCTCATAATGATAATACTACTTTTTCTTTCTTACTTTGACTTGGTTAATAACTATACATAATATCACACTTTATCTGCCCGTTGAGGTAGGCAGAGAAGCGTTTCTATAACTTTTAGTTATACATTTCATATGTTTATTACTTAACTAGATGCGCCCGCGGTTTAACCCGCGTTTATGATTACTGCGTCGCCCCCGTGGGTCGTAGCGTGATGTTATACAGCCTATAGCCTTCCTCGATAAATGAGCTATCCAACAAAAACATAATTTTCAATTCGGACCAGTAGTTCCTGAGATTAGCGCGTTCAAACAAACAAACTCTTCAGCTTTATAATAATAGTATAGATGGGTAGGTTAGGTAGGGAGGTGTATGAAAGCAACAATTCGGCAGCTTTGGTTATATAATTAATTATTATTCTGGATCAGGTCTGACGTAATAGAGGGATAGCCCATAACTGAAATGCTGCCGATCGGTCCGAATGCACGGTACAGATTTTTGAAGTTTACTCTAAAGTCTTCATCATCATCATCATCATGTCAGCCAAAAGACGTCCACTGCTGGACATAAAGTCTTACGTAAGTATAATTGGCTTTAAGTTAATCAAGATTTAGCTCACTTAGGAGACCAACAGACTGCAATGCAGAGGTTCTCGGGTTCGAACCCAGGTCACGTACCTCTGACTTTCGGAAGTTATATGACTTTTCGAAATTATGTACGTATTGATTGACAATTATCGCCTGCTCCGTGCCTCGGAGAGAACGTTAAGCCGTCGGTCTCGGCTGCCATGAACATATATGGCAGTCGTTATTGGGAAGTAAGTGCCCTCTAATATCCTGACGCTGGTCTAGCCTTAGGGTATCGTTAGCCTTCGGGTTGCGGAGGTCAGATGGCAGTCCGTGTAAAAACTGATATCCAGTCAAATCCGGTTAGACTAGAAAGCCGATCCCAAGTAACTTGGGAATAATAAAGGCTAGGGAGAAGATTTCTATACCTCGGGAGCAATACTTTTTCAAGATGAAAGATACCCTATGTCCTTTCCTGTACCTCTATATTATGTTTTTCCTTGCACAAAATCTAATTGATTAATTATTAGACGGCCAAACGTGGCTAGTTTTCTGACAAATTGTCGAGCAGCAGTTATGTTTTTGCCAGGCCCAGGCATAAGATTGGGAACATTGACTGACACGCAAGGAACACTGATCCAACAAGCTTGTATATATTGTATTAGCTCAAATCAAATCAGTACTGATAACCGGCCTAATATAACGTTTGCATTAATATGCAAATTCGTCTTTAATACCATTAAATAATAAACAAGCCATTTATTATTTAATGGTATTACTAAATCGAATAGTGAAATAAAGGTTCGTTCAAAATAATATAATATATACTGAAATAAAAAGTAGTTTATGGTGCTTGTACACCATGCAGCTGACTGCAACGTACGTGCGCACGCAGCTCGTGTGGGTTGTGGGTCGCGCAAGCTGCTTGTTTGGGACAAGTTTTTATTAGCCTAGTATCACTCGCACTCATGCCACTGTAGTTAATTTTTGCTTATAAAAGACTCCCGCTCTACGAATAATATTTGTGTTGCGGGTGATTTTACAAAGATTCAAATTAAAATCATTAATGGAATGGAATTTTGAGTAGTAGAGCCTCGCTGGTTTCAGCATGAATCGGCCGGCTCGACCGGGAAAGGACTACCTTCTCACAGAATATCGACGTGAAATAGCAGTATTGCTACTGTTGTGTTTCGTTCAGTGAGTGAGATTACCGGAGGCCCAATCACCCCCTTACCCCTTTCCCGCTCCTTCTCCTTCCCACTTTCTTTCCTAAAAGGTCGGCAACGCGCTAGTGATGCCTCTGGCGTCGCAGGCGTCCATAGGCTACGGTGACCACTTACCATCAGGTGGGCCGTATGCTTGGTTGCCATCTTAGTTGTATAAAAAAAAAACAAAGGACACCTAGATTCGAAATAGTATTTGTGAATCACACAATTATTTGGACGTACTTTCTGAAAAACGTTCCAACCCACACTCGGGTCAAAATCGAGTTATTCTTAGCAAATTAGTCACGGGGTTACTATTTACTAGCTGGAAAAATTTGGTAGCTCTACTATCACTCTAAATATGAAATCATGACTTAGTAGCCCAACCCACATGTATAAAGAAGCAAAACGGGATTGAACTTCAATCACGATTATCGGTTGGAACGTTTTTCAGAAAGTACGTCCATTTGGCCGCGTGGGAATTGAATAACATTCGGCGTAGTGGCAGTGGTAAGACGACTACAAAAATTAACGCCATCCATTCAGTTAAATTCTCTAATATCTATGTATGTAAGTTTAGCAATGGTGTCTATAATCACGGAGTTTAGATACTCGTAAAGCTCTGAACAAAATTCAACTACCTTGGAACCCACAATGAATTTAATCAGAAGTATATAAGACAAGTTGGTTGAGGAATTCCAATTAGGCTACTTCTTGCATGAGTGACTAGCATCGATCGTGGATACCATGCATGCAACCCGTGCAAGCGCATTAACTTGCGCATGATAGTCATGGTGTACAAGGGCCATAAACATTCATTAAATAAATAAAAGGGGAGGATAATAATAATATATAGAATAATGAAACATACACTTACCTGTAGCAGCCAGTAGCACCTTCGATGGAATGTGGGCAGTATGGCGGAGTGGACATAGCAACCGTAGATACACTGGGGACAAACAAAATCATTATGTCAATGAATGATAAATACAATTATTTACTCGATACCTACAAATCTTTTGACGGCCCATGTCTTCTTTCTACAATATTTAAAAAAAATGTTCTACCTTTTTTTACAAGACTCAATATTTATTCGAAGAACATACTCCAACTAGTTTTAAATTGCGTCCCACACAATGCCTCCTCTCTTCGCGACGTGTTGCTGGTTAACCGCTGTTTTCTATTGTGACTACATGTAGTCATAAATTCGTCTTTTTAAGTATTTGTAAGAAAATATTAAAAAATAATGAAAGTGGTAGAACAAAAGTTATAAATAACTCATAGGTAAAAGAAGTATTTTGTAAGTAATAAGGTTAAATTAGACCAAAAAAGCTAGACTGGTTGGCGTTATGGCAACAACTATACCAAAGTTGGTGATTGAGGCGTCAATTTAGAATGAAGATATGGCTCTCACTTTCAGTCTATCGTTTCAACCGTTTCTGGTGATCCTATTTTATATGTATTTCTTATTTTAGTGCCTGAACGTGACTACAAATGTAACTTAATGTTTTCAAAGAAAAGATCGTAAATTTATCATCGCTGCATAACTATTGATATAAGCTATAATTACCATATTTTACTTAATACTACTAGAGAGCAGCGATAGCTCAGTGGGGAGAATAACAGACTGCAGTGCAGAGGGTCTCGGGTTCGAACCCACGTCGCGCACCTCTGACTTTCGGAAGTTATATGACTTTTCGAAATTATGTGCGTATTGATTGACAATTATCGCCTGCTCCGTGCCTCGGAAAGCACGTTAAGTCGTTGGTCCCGGGTGCCATGAATATCTATGGCAGTCGTTATTGTGAGAGTGTCGACACAAAAGATCCCACTGGGTCGAAGTGTCGCCGGTCTGCACTGACTGGCATAAGATAAGATAAGATAATACTACTAACTATAATTTAATTTATGCATATATTTCAAGTCTACTTGCATCAGCACAAACTGGTCGAAACGTCAAGCGTTTAAAGATAAGCGTAAATGATCGAGTTTAAATTATTTTGAGTATAAAACACAACTGAACTGGAGTTTTGTTCTACTACAAGGTATAATTCCTATCACACGGGAGTGTTTACAGACATTCAAACAACGAAGACATAGAACACCTAGTTTGAAACAGCTATTTAGAAATCATGCTTTCTCCCGTGCAATGATCAAAATTTCTGTATAAAAATTATGCAACGCAAAAGTATAAAGGCTATATAAATAACATTCAACTGTCACAAAACGAAACAAGCCGTCCCAAATCCGAACAATTCAATTGAAACGTAAATAGATTTCGCTCACAAAACTAAAACTAAATAAATCCAGCCTGGATCACAGTACGGGTCCTAATCAAATTCAATAAAAGTACGTACAACTCAAATAAAGTTATCCACGGTTCCATATTTGGGAATTACGTTAGTGAACTCTAAAAAAGCATGCCACATACGTCGTAAAACAAGCCTAACCAAGCTCGACCTAGAATTGGCACCTGAGCTAACTTCGTTTACTAGGAATGCCTCTCTGTGCACCCCAGTGGGGCAAGCTATGAGTGTGAGCGGGTGAGGAGTTGGGTAAGAACTGATTTTTTAATGAAAGATTTGATGAATATTAAAAAGATTGAAGTCTGCAGTGTGGTCAAATGTCTTAAGTGCTCATTAGAGCCACGATAGGTATTTGACACACGTCAAATGTTTGTTTGACCTTCAAATAGTTCATTAATATAATTTTTGTAAGGTCCTACCTGATACAGGTATTTATCAGCGTAATGCAAGAGTAGTCTTTTTAATTAATAATAAGAAGGCACTACATCATTTTTTCATTATTTGTATACAAACCTAATACAAAATAAATTAAAGGAAAATAAATTTTAACGCCAATATTTGCTTTACAATTTCTTAATTACTCTTCAGTCACACAAAGACTTGAAGATAAGTCAAAGCCAAGTATCGAATCCTGAAAAGAAAATTAAAAACCTGACTATAAAGTTCAGCCAATGCAAATTATTTGAAAATGGTACAAATACAAGTAATGTACAAATAATGAGTCACCCGGGATAGAACCACTCTCTTAGAGGCAATCAGTTCTCAGGAACCTGTACTAGGTTTCGTTTGGTTAGTAAAAGTTCCAAAGGCTGACATACATATCTTTTCACACTTGCGCATGGTTGAACCTTGGTAAAAGATAATAATGATAGGACTAAAACAAGATTCAACCATGCGCGAGTGGTATCAATCGCCAGGGTATCCCTGGAATCGCAAGCGATCATAAGTTACGGTAACCGCTGTAGAGCCGCATAACTGATAAATGTATTTTCTTAAATTATAAAATTTACAATTTAATCTACACTAAACACATATGCAAGTGTCATGATTTCATATTTTTGTTAATAATTCTGTTCGGGAGTTTTTATTTACCGAACTGGCAACACAGCCAACCATCATTTTTAAATAGTGGGGTTATTGTGGAAGGGAAAAGTAACTCGTCTCTTGGCGAAAGATCGCTCAGCAGTGAAGAACTAGCATTCAACTCAGTAAGACGTTCTCGACAGTCGGTGTAATTGCTGTGAATTTGGTAATATAATCACATAATATTTTAGAGTGAGTTTCTTTATACAAGTAAATATCAACAAATAATAACGAAATACACATGCAAGTGAAACTAAAAACATTTGACGGAACGTTGACCTTCCAACATCAAACCCAACACGTGTAATATATTCTCCATATTCGGCTTATATTATGTATATTCTGGGACAAGCAATCTGATTATATATAATAAAAAAAAAACTCTTGTGAGAACGTAATAAAACTTCAGAACATTTTTATTGCTTTCTGTAAGAATCGTCCTTGATCTGTTTCAAACAAATCAAACTAGCATGGGCTTCTATTTGTTCTTCGTTCTAAAAAAATGTTTGTAAATCGTCGATAATATGGTGAATAATACGCTAGTTCATTTATGGAGATATAAATCAAGTTTCTTGTTTATATTTTGTTCTATGATCTACCCGGTTTATTTACCAACAATAAAACAATACTTTGTGTGAATGTCCTGAGGCTTTTCTTATCACTGTATGCGAATAAGACAGTATATTACATAGATTATAGCTTTGCCTTGCACTCGCGCCTGCAATGACAATGCTTTAATAGATGGTGGGTAAGGCGTCTTATCTAATATTGTCTTCTGTTTACTCGAATGTTATTAATTGAAATTAAACTACTATATACGGATTAAAAAAGAAATAAACAACGCGATAAAATCCGTATATAGAAGTTTAATTTCAGCGTCTTATCTATTTATTTTGACGGCTAAACAAGTGAAGTGATTTTGGTGAAAGTTTCTACACATACCTTTGTCAAAATCCGTTCAATAGCTTACAATATGTACAAAGACATAGCAACTTATTATTTTTAGCAAGAATAAACTCAATGTAATGTTCCTATAACCACCTACTTGCGTAATCATCAGAGCCTAAGCACCATCTACCATGATACGCTTCTAGTCAAGTCAAATCAAATGTAAGGCAACTCGAATATTGGTTATCGAGACATAATGTAATAGTTATGTGCTTTAGGGCTTGATTTATGGGGAGCGAAAGAGCAGCGATAGCTCAGTGGGGAGACATATAGATTGCAATGCAGAGGGTCTCGGGTTTTAACCCTCGTCGCGCACCTCTGATTTTCGGAAGTTATATGACTTTTCGAAATGATGTGCGTATTGATTGACAATTATCGCTTGCTCCGTGCCTCGGAAAGCACGTTAAGCCGTTGGTCCCGGCTGCCATATCTATGGTAGTCGTTATTGGGAGAGTGTCGACACAAAAGATCCCACTGGGTCGAAGTGTCGCCGGTCTGCACTGACTGGCCCCCAGATAAGATAAGATAAGATATGGGGAGCGAGCGCATTTCTGTCTAACGAGCACATTTCCAGACATCATATTACTACTAACAACTTCCTAACAGAAAACTAACCCAAGAAATTAACCTACTATCAAACATAAGCGTGGGATGAAGCTCAGTACGAGCGAAAAAAAAAACAAATGCTTGCTATTGTATCTTGTGGAAGCCCGCTGTCGCTACCGCTTATGTCCTAACGCGTGGAATAGCCTCACTCACCGGTCACAGTTGTGCAAAATGTATTATTCAGCGTTTCTTGCGCAGCACGCGGCCCACGTTACTCCTACAACTGCTAGTAGTTCCACTGACTACGATTGCTTGTTGCTATCATTTTTATTTACAGCATATAAAAATACGCCGCGAATGGAAACGGTATATACTGAAATTTTTACATGAATTTTTCATGTTAAAGAGAATATTCCGTTGATATTAAATTACTTTTATGAATTTTATCGTGCGTTACTCCATTTTATAAGGTTTAGCTTTACAAAAGGCTATTATTGTACCAGGAAGAATGTTCAGAATAATAATCACGTATACAGAATGAATTTAAATCTGCTTTAATATCTATGTACGTATATACGTACGTGAGGGAGGAATGTGTACCAACACAATGACTTAGTATAGGCGCGTATTCCAATAGAAACAATTATTCGTTTGGTCCACAAATAATTGTAAAGAGACATGGGGTGCACTATGATTATTAATCGTATATTTATTAACCATTCAAACCTTAGCAGTACACCGGTGGCCAGTCAATCGCTTTTTAATTATGTCTAGTATTCTAAAACTTGACAGACTACGTTCCCCAATTTACAGGCATTCTCGTGCCGGAATGATGTAAGTATGTAAATAATAAAATAACGAATACGCAAACTGTTTGAGGTGTCACGTGGTTAGTGAGCGTAGTGCTGTCTATCGGGAACATTTCCATAAACACCATACTGCTTCTGAGAATCTCCTACTACTTAAAAAAAAATGGGGCAGTCTTTGAGGAATGCCGATAGAAGTGAAAATTTTAATCCCTGATCATAAACACTTGATCTTTATAATCCAAAAATAATTAAAAAATGGAAAGCTTTCGGTGACGATGACGCGAGATCCATGATTTTTGTTCACCCAAGAAGTGCTCAACGCGTCTAAAGAAGTGCTGTGCATGAAGTCTCGGGTTCGAATCCTGGGTCGGACCAACAAAAAGTTATTGGGTTTTTCATAAGAAATCTCAATAGCAGCCCGGAGTTAGAAAGTTGGCGATGTAAGACACTCCCGTGCTTCAGAAAGCACGTAAAGCCGTTGGTCCTGCGTCTGATCTCTTTCTGGTGGTGTCGGATTACCGCCCCTCGGATCATGAGAGTTAGGGAACAGAGAGTGCACTAGACTTGTGTTTGCGCACACACTTGTCCACTATAATATCTCTTGCGTAGTTGGCAGTCTCCGTTAAGACTGGCCGCCGTGGCCGAAATTCGGTCTGGAAGATATTATTATTTATTACACCTAAATTTTGTCAGCCATGGTTATAGCTACCTTGTCATAGGGAGCTATCATATTACCGTCTACAGAGCACAATTTCATACTTCGGGACTTTCAGATTTCATACTACTGAGAATTCATTACAGACAAACAAAGTAACGTTTTGCCCGACCCAGGATCCAATACGGATCATCAATATGTCCCGAATTTGATGCTCACTACAGTCACATTCAATGCTATTGCATCACTGAGGCATTTATTGTGTTATGTCGAGTTACTGTTGATGTTATATTTATTACTAGTTTTCACCCGCGGCTTCGCTCGCGTAAATGTAGGTTAGGTTAGGTTAGGTATGCAACAGTTCTTTTTTCTGGACGAAAGGTACCCTATTCTGTACCCCTGACAACGTGTATGAAAAATTTCATGGTGATCGGTTGAGTAGTTAAGGCGTGAAAGCGTAACAAACAAACAAACAAACTCATTTTCGCATTTATAATATTAGTAAGGATTACACCATACAAACTCAAAATCGATGTCTTTGTGCAAGCCATACTGCAACCAGATTTTATTTAATCTAAATGAAACTTTAACCGACTTCATTAAGGTCTTTATTCCCGTCCTCATTAGCGTTATATGACCTGCCAGCATAGCGCAAGGCGTAACATACCTTTTCTCACTTCCTTGAGAAGTCATCAAGTTTAAAAGCGTCTCAGAATAAGACTTTAGTACTTTAACTGGGGCTATTAAGCTGGTTAGTGTTCTCCGGAGACCTTTGCATCTATTCTCAGCTAAAGATAAACTTTAAAGACTTTAATACAAGGGTTCTTGTGAATGCTTCACAATTTCATGTGTAACTTAAGGGTCAGGCACTCAGCGCAAACATCGAATTTGATGGAAGTATTGCCTGCCCTCGATAAATCTAATGTGAAACCTTTGTGCTTAGAATTTAACGTCGTAAGCGACAAATCACTGTTTCGTCAGTCACGTAATTAATATAGCTATTTTCGAAATATTATCTTGAATTTATATCTATACATCTATACAAATAAATAAAATTGAAGTATCTGTTTGTAATGCCAAAATAACAGCTTTTTATCTAATGCATATGAAAGTATATGAGGTACCTACACGAAAACATCTATTTTTAAATTTTTGTCTGTCTGTCTGTCTGTTTGTTCCGGCTAATCTCCGAAACGGCTGAACCGATTTTGACGGGACTTTCACTGGCAGATAGCTGGTAAGGAGTAACTTAGGCAACTTTGATTTTAGAAAAAAAATAGGGTTCCGCGGAGATAAACACTTTTTAGTTAAAATCTACGCGGACGAAGTCGCTGGTCAACAGCTAGTATATAATAAATATAAATAGCTACAGTAGAATATTATTGAGATATAATTTACAAATGAGCCACTCCGTAAAATATGAATGTGTATAATATTGTCTTCATAATATTGTCTTCTGTTTACGCGAATGTTATTCATTGAAATTAAACTACTATATGAATGTGGTAAATATATTTGACTAAGGAATCGTTTTAGCGATGTAACATTATTATTATTTTATTATTATAAGCCTAATTGGCGTCCCACTGCTGGGCAAAGGCCTCCCCTTCCGACTTCCATCTATCTCGATCGCTTGTTCTGAGTTGCCAATCCCTTTTAAATGCATCGAGCTCGTCTCGCCATCTCCTCCTGGGCCGGCCTCGTTGTCGCTTCCGGTTACTTGGCATCCACTGTGTGATTGTTCCCGCCCATAACTCTCTTGGCATACGACAAACATCGATGTAACATACTATATATTTAAAGGTATATTACAAGCTATATGATTCCATCTCTATCACGTAAGACCTAATCCCATAGCTGGTGAAATGGGTATGTTTCACCTCTGCCCACCCTCCAGATATAAATAGAGAATAATACCTCAACGGAAAATTTATCGAGCAATAAAACAGAATAAAAAAGTGATAACGATATCGATAATGATAATTATAATATAATTAAGAGCATTACTGACTCGCGACGTAACAACTAAATAGCTGTAATATAACAAATTAAAAACTAGTATTGTCTTATGTTTACGCGAATGTTATACATTGAAATTAAACACATTATACGGATAACTTTATACGGGTAAAATAAACAACGCGACAAAATCCGTATAAAGTATTTAATTTCTAAATTAAAAACTAATTAAATCCAAATCCATCGTAATCCTAACTAATACTTTAAAGGCGAAAGTGAGTTTGTTTGTTTGTTACATTTTCACGCCTAAACCACTGAACCGATCATTCTGAAATTTCGCATATACGTTGTCAGGTGTACAGAAACAAATTACTGTTCCCGAGGAAAACAACAAAAGCGTTCATATAATAATACATGGCGCCACGTTTCTTTCGAATCATGATTAAATTATATTATTACAAGCAGAGTAAAACCCGAATTGATTGTCAAATTCTAAATTAACGCGAGCGAAGCCGCGGGCAAAAGCTAGTCAATCAATAAACTACACATATATGTTCATCAACGTATACAGCAGCTTATGAGTAGCAATACTGTTATTGCATTTCACCAGGTAAATATGACTTCTCACATTTCACATGTCTTTCCTTTCATTCCGTCTTTAGTTCCTTTTACCTAGATTTGATAACGCGCTAGATAACTAGCGTTTTATAATTAATTATTTAAGTAAGGGTATAAACCCCTGGCATCAAAGCGAGTGTGGGGACACAGCGAATACACACACATAATGTAATGTTATATCGCATGTCACTCTGCATATGTGTATGTAAATGCACTACGATTATTGTGGTAGCGCATAAGCAGTGTTACGGTATTCGCGGTGTTGTATAGTCACATATTTAACTATAAACCTAATTGGCATAACCAGACATGTCATTTCTTCACTCAATCGTACCCGAAGTCAGATATACACCAAGTTCATACAGAGTCTGTACACGAGTAATCTATGGGTCAATTGTACCAAGAGATCGCTGGACGCCCTGCGCATCCAATATAATAATGCTTTCAGGATGATGCTGGGATTGTCTCGTTACTGCAGTGCGTCGGAAATGTTCGCGCAAGCACGAACAGATGGCTTTTACGCAATTGTGCGCAAAGAACGGCCTCGCTACTGAGGAGAGTGAGAGACAGTCCTAACAGCATCTTGAAAACTGTTGCTGAGAATTTCCATTCTCCACTTTTAAAAAAGTTTGTCTCTAAGTTAATTTATACTAACACTAGGAAATAAGTTAAATTGTATTACTAACAGTCTATCGATTCATTGGTCCGAAATAAAGATATATTATTATTATTATTATTAAAACGAGTATATACTATGGAAACCGCTTATCATCAACCGGGGCTTGTTTACCATCCCTGATGTTTAAAAGAAACTTATTCCAATTTAATATCTTATTTTTTATATTTATATAAGCTGCTGCTCCAGGAATAAACGCTCTGTCATGCGGGACTTCACAAACATTCAAACAACGGACACAATGAACAGTCAGACTCAGGCAGCTATTTGAGAATCATACAAATTTTTGTCCCGTGGATCGAATCCGCAACACTTGTCGCAATGGCAAAGGCAAGGTGACTACTTAAAACCCTACGCCATCCGTGCACTTGTTTACCACCCTTGATAAATAAAAGAAAATATTTATTTTTCTTCCCGCTCTTACACAAGTCTCGTATTCTCAATTGATTGTCATTGTCTACGATCCATTCGCCGTACCATAATCCTAAGAACTACCAATATTTGCCATCCATCCCTTCACTTCCATAATAAATAACACCATCACCAATCCATCATCTACTCAGCCATAGCCCCAATCAAATATCCGGATGAAGGGCGGGCCCGCAGAATGGACATTCAGATCTAAATCGTAGTCGTATTGGCGAATCGTATTTTTGCGAGACCATTCGAGCCAATAACCGGGTCTGTAGTGGCTTTTTCAGAGGGGATATCCGGACTGCTATAGATATTGGAATAAGGAATAAGCTACAAGCGATTATTCAAATATCAATAGCCTAGATTTTTACAAACGACAAGTGTCACACCTTTTGCTGTAAATTCAATTTAAATCGGAGGATGACTGATCGTTTCGGAAGGCATTAATTTTAAAATTGGGATTTGGATTGAAATATGTACTCTGCTATTCAACATGGGATGATATTCAATGTAGAATAGTTCAATTTTGGTGGAGAGACCAACAAACTTCAATGCAGAGGGTCTCGGGTTCGATCTCACTTTTCGAAATTATGTACATATTGATTGACAATTTTATCGCCTGCTCCGTGCCTCGGAGAGCACGTCGCCGTTGGTCCCGGCTGCCATAAACATCTATGGTAGTTGTTATTGGGAAGTCAGTGCCCTCTAATATCCTGACACTGGTCTAGCCTTAGAGTATCGTTAGCCTTCGGGTTTCGGAGGTCAGATGGCAGTCGCTCCGTGTAAAAACTGATATCCAGTCAAATCCGGTTAGACTACAAAGCCGACCACAAGTGACTTGGGAATAATAAAGGCTAGTGAGCAGAATAAATAGTGTCACGCCTATATCCCTCAAGGAGTATACAAATGTAATAAACCCTTATTTCATCAGTTATGGTTTTTCAGGACTCAGCTAAGGTTTTTCACAGACTACGTGCTGCTACTGACAACTTCTTAAAAGTAACAACACTTAATCCAGGTATATAACCTGAAAACTCCTACACAGTGGTTACATTTACTCCCGCTGCGCCATCAATGCAGACATGTATGTATTTAACCAAATAAACCCAGATAATAATTCAAATGTGAAGAGTAACCAATATCTACATTACTTATTAAGAAAAAGATGATTATCGCTCTAGCTATATCCTTATTTCGGGGACGTAAGAAACATTCGAAATGACAGAACTAGAAGAATCTAAACTCGGGCTAACTAAATCTGGCAATATTTTTTTGTTGTGGATTGTGGATTGAGGCTCTACTTGTTTTCGTCCCCTGTGCCCTCACAGGGGACGAAAAAAAGTAGAGCCTCGCTGATTTCAGCATGAATGGGGCCGGCTCGACCGGGGAAGGACTACGGTTCTCACAGAATATCGACGTGACGTAGCAGTATTCCTACTGTTGTGTTTCGTTCGATGAGTGAGAGTACCGGAGGCCCAATCACCCTCTTTTCCCCTTCCCACTTCCTTTCCTAAAGGGTCAGCAAAGCGCAAGTGATGCCTCTGGTATTGCAGGTGTTCATGGGCTACGGTGAACACTTACAATCAGGTGGGCCGTATGCTTGTTTGCCAACTTAGATGTATAAAAAAAACACTAATACCGGCAGTAGCGACGTGACCACTATGTAACCTGGGTAAAGGCATACTTAAACTGGGAATATATTATACAACTGTGCTAGGAATATTTTTTACGAGTAATAAAACCAGCTCTCTGGCCTTATTAGTCTTTTTGTTCTGGTTAAGCACCCTTTTGTAAGTTTTACTCAGAACATAATATGTATAGTATATTGTTACTTAATTTGTTTACAGAAATTATTTATTACTATACTACATTGTATATTTTAGTAAGTTTATTTAGTATGTTGATTAATCCTGAAATATCCATGACAGACAAATATTGTTAATAAATGTACTGACGACATGATAATTGATAATAGTTAATTTTCTTTCATTGTATTTCAGGATTGGGATTATAAGAATAATCTAATGTTAGAGATATGACCACAATTCTTTACTAATTAAGCAATGTTTCAATAAAAATTATCGAAGCTTAGCAACATCCCCTTCGGCAACCCTTCTTATACAACTACTTAGATTGCTTAGAATATTTTAGTTAAAAAAATCTCGTAAAAATCCTAATCCTAACTAATATTATAAAAGCGAAAACGAGTTTGTTTGTTTGTTACCTTTTCACGCCTAAACCACTGAACCGATCATCCTGAAATTTTGCATATACGTTGTCAGGTGTACAGAAACGGACATAGGCTACCTTTCATCCCGAAAAAAATACCTGTTCCCGAGGAAAACTATAATAACGTTCTTATGATAATAGATGGCGCCACGTGTCTTTCGAATCATGATTGAATTATATTATTACAAGCAGAGTACAACCCGAATTGATTGTCAAATTCTAAATTAACGCGAGCTAAGCCGTGGGCAAAAGTTAGTATGAAATAAAGCCGAAACAGTATTTTATAAGAACATATTTAGTTTACTTATTTCCATGGTGGGAGACACGTGACACGCCAGAGGTCTCGAGTTCAATCCCACAGCACATATCTCGAACTTTTCGAACTTATGTACGCATTCCATAGCCAAAGATTGCTCGTTTTAACGGTGAAAGGACATATTTCGAGGAAACCTGCATGTTTGGGAATTAGCATATTGCTTTTTAAAACATGTGAAGTCTGTAAGCCCACACTGGACCAGCATAGTCGGCCTCGATGGCGTAGTGGTTAGTATAACCGACTGCCACACCTGAGGTCGCGGGTTCGATTGTGGACACATGGATGTTTGTCTTGGTCTGGGTGTTTCTATGTATAATATGTATGTATTTACAAAAAATATATTATATATGTTTGTTTATCTTGTCTAGTACCCATAGTACAAGCTCTGCTTAGTTTGGGCTAGATGGTGTTGTGTGTATGTGGTAGAATATTATTATTATTGTAGTGGATATAAGCCCTTATTTTTCTACCCATGCTCAGCAGTGGGACAGTCTATATACATGGCGGATATGATATTATAAAGCCCGCTACCTCTTGTATCTCGCACCACCACTTAATATCCGTACGAAGAGTAGCTCGTGAGTGAATTAGACTTTTACGAGCGCCGCCGAATCCGTGCCACCTTATCGAAGGTAGTAATGACAAGAATCGAAGCAAACGTATACCTAATCTAAATCTTAGACCAGAGTATAAATTTATATTGTTTGACGTTCGGCTCCAATCGTAAAAGAGTTTTATTTAATTTTGTTCGATTCACCAAGTGTTTTATGAAATTTTATCCAGATCGTAAATAATTTAATAAAGATTATTACAGAATAGATAGCGAGAGTTTTGGTTGTGTTATGAACAGACATTGCCAGATTTTTATTGCTGTCGTACAACTTATCTACTCTATACAATAGAAAAGATTTGTATATGGTTTGTAATGAATAAACTCGATCTACCGACCCGATTAAATTTTTTTTTAAATTAATAAGCTACATTATCCAGACTTCTGAATAATGTAGCTTACTAATTTTGAAAAAAATATAGTCCATATAACTTCACGCTACAAGCTACAAAAGCGGTGCAGTAATTATAAATGCGGAGGGAACTACGGGGGACAGCTAGTATTGTATAAATTAAATAAATTTAAAATCATCTGTATTATAAAATATGTTTATTGACATCTACCTCACTTTAACCCTTACAATGTCCCGTAATAGACACAATAGAAAATCTATTGTTATGTATCATATTGTGATTCATCGGATAGGGCAGGTTCCCTAACTACTAACGACTAAAATACAAAATAAACATGGAATTTCAATAATACAAACTCTACCACTGAAAACATCTAATTCCATTACAACACCACTTTAAAACTCTAGCGCGGTAAAAAACCAAATAGATTATAATAAATCCCTCTTAAATTTAACTGGGGAACTAGACGGCAATATACGTCTGACTAGAACCAGCGGAAGCCGGGTATTGCGGGACCAATTGACGGGGATCTGAGCGGTTCGGTTTATCGAAGTGTATATCGCATGAATGCACTTTCAGATTGGACGAATTAAAAAGTTCAACACATTTGTGTGAGACCGTCCGTCAAACAGGATTAGCGTGAACTGCTTTTGACTTAATGAGATCAGGCGTTTGCTTTTTATTTTTAGGGTCTAGTTTGCCTTTTGGATGGAGAATTTCTGATTCTGCATTGGTTTGAGTACTCATGTCACGAAGCATTGGGTTTAAGCTCTGGATTATTGAAATATAGTTTGATTTATTGTTTTTCTGAACTTGTACTTCGTTTTACTTTAGTGCATGACTTCATGGATGACATCGTAGTTAAGGGTGAGAAGTCACCTTGCTATAGCTCGTGTTACGGGTTTGATACAACAATAAAAGTGATCCATAGTAATTGTGCTGTAACTAACAAGTAATAACACAAACATTGATACGACGGTTATGTACATATATATGTAAAGTTTAACTTAAACCAACGAATATTCGAAGCGTCGAAGTCATTTTAACAATGTCTATACTTAATCGCTTCCTCAAAAGCCTTTCTTAAATTAAAAAAACACATAAAATTGCTTTAGTGGCGCAGCCGTACTGTGCATGTCTCAGGTTCAATTACAGGTTTGGGTAGTGTAATTGGGATTTTCTATTAAGAAATTCTCAGTAACAAGTCTGAATTTTTGTTCAGTAAACAGCAATCGGCTCGTCCTAACTAACCTTCTTGGACACATAGAGAATATGCATATATATAATTTTTATTATTGACATATTTCTTCACTATTAATACAGCCAATGCTTCTACAGGTTATTACCGCAAATAAACGTCATCAAATAAATCAGCAAAGTCAGCTTTCTTGATTGTTAGAGCACTGAAGTCAATTGTGAGGTGTGCTGGACGCCCGCCAGCAGTCTGCTTGCCGGACCAAAACAAACGTTACTGAACGTCGATTGGCTTGTTAGAGAGATTGATTTTATGGTCATAGTACGGTTGAAAATACCTTGTAAAAGCTCAATGAGTATAGTGTCGGATTAAACAGATGGTCTTCTTTTTCTAATTGTTATTTTCCAGTGAATTGAATTGAAACATAGCGATAGCCTAGTGCGAGTTTGTGGATTGTCACGACTCGTGGCAGTCCATTTGTGACAGTCTCGAAATCCCAAGGCAGGTACTTCTAACTTTTTGAAGTTATATGCAGTTTAAATAGTTAGTTAACGCTGATTTAAACGGTAAAGCCTGCAAGCCTGAGAGTTCTCCATTATGATTTCGATATGTAAAGTCTGCCAATCCGCGCTCAGCGAGATGGGATCAGCGAGGTGAACTATGTCCTAATAAATAAAGACGAGTAAGCACAATGGCTCGAAATACAATGCTTAGAGCCGATACTGGATAGACATTAGAGACGCTTAGAAAAGAGCTGGTTCATGTCTAAAGAGGATGCAAATTATAATAATAATATAATAATATTCTACCACATACACACAACACCATCTAGCCCAAACTAAGCAGAGCTTGTAATAAGGGTACTAGACAATGGATAAACATACTTATATCCTTTTTTTTTTGTAAATACATACATATTATACATAGAAACACCCAGACCAAGACAAACATCCATGTTCATGCACACAAATGTTTGACTTGTGCGGGAATCGAACCCGCGACCTCAGGCGTGGCAGTCGGTTACACTAACTACTACGCCATCGAGGCCGACTAACGACGGTTAAAAAAGTTCTTACAACATGCATTCCAGTAGGTATTACAAAAACGTATTGAAGTATGATAATTTTTATAAAATTATTGTTGTTATCAGTCATAATCACTGTTTAAAGATTTCATAGACGATTAGCGCGCGCGAGCAAACTCCATAAGTAGTCCGAACAAGTAGTCCTAACGCGTCATATATTACGTGAATTACCTATAACACGTATACAAGTTAATTTAGATTACGTCCTTCTTTTCATAGCAGAAGAAATGCCTAATATCAAACCTGAGACCAGTCCTCCCAAACTTCCTTAAACAGCGTAAACATATGCAATGGATGCAACCCCAGGTAGAAAACCATATAATAAAAAATAACAGTATTTAAGAACACAAATACATTTCCTTACAAACATTTCACTGGAATTCTTTGCGTTCGTGCACAGTACACAGTAATTGTGTAAGCAGCTGTAAGTTTCCTCCGCCAACAATGTAAAATAGAACGAATACACACTATTTTCCAAACTCATTTAAAATTAAAAAGAAAGATGCACGGAGCCACAAAATTCTTTGTCCCACGCATTTAACATATATAAAAATGCTTCTCTAAAATAAAGTCTCGTGCATACTGGTATAAACGAAATATTGGCCTATATATAAGGGCGAGTCCGGGCCAGATGGGCCGTTTTGCATGTATGTCCCCAGCCTTGCGGTCGAATAAACAATACCTAAAACGGCGCGTTGCATGTGGCCTTGCAACTTTACAGACGGACTCAACACAATACATTTTAAACCTTATAGCTTAAGTTTTAAAGCACATATTGTCCGAATAAAAAATTGTATCATAAAGAAATTTTGACAGTTAATTCGGAATTATGCTAAGGAGTAATGCAAGTTAATTTAGTATATTAATCCTTGCATCTAATCGCCGTACTTGGTATGTAAATTGTGTGAAAAATGTTTACTTTTAAAATTTTAATGAGTGTCGTTTGTTTTAGGCGTGCTTTATGAAAAATAAGGAAATAACACGATAGCTGTCAGGCCTCACTAGCTGTAATGGCTTTGTTATAATTTTGACAGCGTTTTTCATACCCGGTGTAAGATTAAAATGTTTATATAAAACATTATTTAAATGTTTATGCAAAGATTATTTTATCAATTTTTTTACGCTTTTACTTTTTATTGTTATTTAAATGCTTGTGTTAACTTATTTATACACACGTATAACATTATTACAATCAATATGATTGGGCTGTTATAAATACCACAAGTCACAATTATTTTTCTACCAATATTGATAGCTCAGTGGGGAGACCAATAGACTGCAATGCCCTCTGCAATGCAGAGGTCTCGGGTTCGAACCCACGTCGCGCACCTCTGACTTTCTGAAGTTATGTGCGGATTGATGGACAATTATCGCCTATTCCGTGCCTCGGAGACCACGTTAAGCCGTCGGTCCTGGCTGCTATGAACATCTATGGCAGTCGTTATTGGGAAGTCAGTATATATAATATCCTGAAACTGGTCTAGCCTTAGGGTATCGTTATTCTTTTTGGGTTGCGGGGGTCAGGTGGCAGACGCTCCGTGTAAAAACGGATATCCAGTGAAATCCGGTTAGACCAGAAAAGCCGACCCCAAGTGACTTAGGCATAATAAAGGCTAGGGGAGAAGAAGACATTCTATCACTTCAGTACTCGAAATCATTACTGTAATCGTGTAAATATGAAAGATATTGTAGTCTAGTGGGTAAAAACATACATATATTTTAATAGACTTTAATTTAATATTTTTCTATTATATACAACATAATATATTATGTAATTCTACTAATGAAAATTAATTATACTTTCTTTCGTATTTTCGCTACGAAGAATATTCTAAACGTGAAACTTAAATTATAACTCCTCTTTTAAAATATTTAATACTAGCTTCTGCGCGCGGCTCCGCTCGCGTGGTACCTACATGAATAAATAGTAGCCTATGTCCTTCCCCAGGTTTTAAACTATATCTGGACCAAATTTCATCTAAATCGGTTGAGTGTTTTAGCCGTGAAAAGGTAACAGACAGACAGATAGACAGATAGAGTTACTTTCGAATTTATAATATTATAGTAAGGATATTATTGTATATCATTGAGGCGATACTCACCCTTACTTACCAGTTTACTTTGTTTTTTATTTTTTGTTTTAAGCAAAATACTGTCACATCTGCATTTCAATATGTTTAGTTTTAAGATAATGTGGAATGAGCCTATTTGCCGTCTACTGACTACAGTCATCTAGACTTCTTGTATACACTTAGCAGTTTGTCAATCCCAGCAATAAAACTTTAGACCTCACTGGCCAGTAGCAAGCTTACTGTACTAGACCAAAAAGGGGATCGGACAGATTAGATAAAAACATTTAAAATAAAATGGGCTTGGAACATAATTATCACGAAGTCCATTTTAAATAAACATAATTATACCCAAGCTACTGAGAACAGTTCTAGACTTTTGCGATTACTTAGCAATATTCCGAGTCCTGAATAAAATTTGAGGCTTCAGAAAGTCCAGCCCTGTGGTAGTTTATTGTATAAGTTTAACGCGGTGATCGCACGTGATAAAATGTAAGTATCAAGCCCGTTTCACGAAAAATCATTTACCCAGAATCGAAGAGTCAACAGCACATTTATGAAAAATATGGAGTGAATGTTTTAAAGAAAATCGTCCGAATTATAGTTTCTATAGTTAAACGAACTGGAACGAAACTGAGCGAAATTGTCCAAGCCTCGTTCACGGAATTTTATTTTATTTTTAACACAGTATTGTTGGAATTTGATTTTATTTTTATTTTAACGTACCGATGCACATGTCAAAAATTGATATAAAAATGATCGCGGTATTTTTTTAATACCTCGTGCCGGTGTATAAATCCCTCGTGAATTTTTAACTTTTATATTGGAACTATTTTTACGGGCGTTTTTTTATTTACTCATACTCGTGGCAACAAAGAATAACTATATAAACCGGAGGGAGAGGGAGTCGTTGCTAGCTGAATGTAACATCAATATTAGTGACGTGTGAGCTTTCGTAGCCATATTGGCAGAGCCTGGCTCGCAAAAAGCTAAATGATTGTACAAAATGGTTGCTGCTGCAATGAGTACCTCTTCTGCTTGAGTTTAAATACAAGGTAATATAATTATTGTAATTATATATTAAGATTAGGGCACGATGAGGCTGACATTCCTTTGTAAGGAAAAAGCCTCCATAAATATTAAAAGAATAAAAAATAATAATAATAACTATATAGGCATTCTAAAATATAAGCGTCAAAATAGTTTTGTTTATATCTACATGGGTAACCAGACATCCTACTTATATTTAATGTGAAAATTTGTAAAAATGTTTGCATATTGTAATTCAATCTCGCGTAAATTGTTTAATGGATTTGGATGAAACTTTGCAAAGGTCTGCTTGAGACCTTGTCCTGGATAAACATATAATTTGTATCTCTATAAGCGGCCCCGTACGATGTAGGGAAAGTAAGCGATTTCACCACGTTGTCTGTAAAATAAACCTACATGTTTCTAGTACCAACTACATTCCTAACCTCCTTTACGTACATCAGTTATACCGTCCAGAATATAGGTCAGCTCATTAGCAAACCACACACACATTAAATAGCTAAATAAAACAACATATTTTATAGAACATTTCATAGATAACTAATCAGCAAACATAAATTCCAAAACTGTATAGGTTTCGCTCATTAAGCTATTTCCTTCTTTGCCATACGGAATTCGTGTGGCTATCTAATTTGCATATAACCTGGGACCCCTAGGTAAACGCTTTTAAAACCCAATAAACACTAATTCACGCCTAAACTCGACTTATTCTCGCAATGATATCTAAAGCCGGCACACGATGTTTTGTAGCCCCACAACAGGCTTGGACCTGTGCCAATATTGTATGGCACAAGTCATTAAAGAAAGACCTTGTCAACTTTGCTAGTTAAAATTGTTCCGTTTGAAAGACAGGGTCGAGAGTTAAAAAGTTGTTTGGTGTTATTGATTCATATTTAAGTAAGTAGGTAGTAAAAACATGTTTAGTTCTGCACGCTGGTGTTTTAGGCTTTGAATTATAAATAAAAGTTACTTGTACCGTGATAAGCCATAAATGTGTAAGAAGGATGTCATAATTATAAATTAAACAAAAGCTATGCCAACATCATCGGTAGTGTACACCCACAGTCTCTGACAAGTGTCAATGTAAGTATTTTTATTGTGTACTAGCTGTGCGATTTCACCCGCGTTTATGATTACTGCGCCGCTCCTGTGGGTCGCAGCGTGATGTTATATGGCCTATAGCCTTCCTCGATAAATAGGCTATCCAACACTTGTCTGCCTCGATGGCGTAGTGGTTAGTGTAACCGACTGCCACGCCTGAGGTCGCGGGTTCGATTCCCGCACAAGTCAAACATTTGTGTGCATGAACATGGATGTTTGTCTTGGTCTGGGTGTTCCTATGTTATAATACGTAAGTATTTACAAAAAAATAAAGTATAATTATGTATGTTTATCCACTGTCTAGTACCCATAGTACAAGCTCTGCTTAGTTTGGGCTAGATGGTGTTGTGTGTATGTGGTAGAATATATTACCTATTATTATATTTCAATTCGAACCAGTAGTTCCTGAGATTAGCGCGTTCCACCAAACAAATAAACTCTTCAGCTTTATAATATTAGTATAGATGTGTTACTCGCCTCTTGGCTATCTTAATACTTTTAATTGGCTACCTCACATCTACCACAGTGTCGAGTGTTGAGTGTTTGATGAAATAAAAAAGTTGACATGTTTTTTTATCCTTTATTTACCAATTGTATTTTTGAGTGTGCATCGTATTTGTGTCCGCTGTTAGGCAGCTTGTTACGTTGCCCGCGTTAAAAAAAGTATTACTAGCATAGGCATTCTATTTTTAAATCTAAATCTTACAGTTGAGAAAATCTATTTTATTTGAAGTACTGAGATAAGTTGTAACAGATTTTATAATATCGTCGTTCTAGATGTGACCCCTCGTATATGCAAACTAAGCAACTTTCCAGGAGAGACAAAGAACTGCTTTGTTAATTAACAAAGTATATTAAATATCTTTTATTTTTTTACAAATATGAACTGAAAATAAAATGAATTATAATGCAGGAGATAATTAGAAGGTAACACCAGAAATATTTTTCGGATAAAAATCTCATTTAACCAAAAAATTTTAGTTAGGGGTCACATCTAGAACGACGATATACAATATCCAGATTTCCTTGTACCACACAAAACACCGCAACCGCTACGCTTTCAACTTGCGGCACACACAAAGCAGGCACGCAAGACTGTCACTTGTTTATGGGCAAAAAGCACTAGGCCAATGTAAAGTGTACCTGCGCTTGACGAGTTTACTCTTTGAAGATTATGTTGTAACGAACATTAGATAAGTCACCCGCCACACTAAAACTGGCTTTGATATGATTATGAACCTCGTTTGTGGCCGATGTAGCCTCAGTCCGTACTTTAGTGTGCTGCTGGTCACAAAAAACAATTGTGTTAGAATGGTCGCGGTTGTTTTACATGTGATAAGTCAGGTCAACTTATTAACCATCATTTGGATATTTATCATTATGTCGCAACAACATTTTGCCCACGTCTTGCTTCCGTTAACGTACGTTATGTCAATAAGTTTCTTTCCTTTAGGAACAGTACCCTATGTCGTTTTCTGTACCCCTGATAACGTATATGTGAAATTTCATGATGATCGGTCAAGTAGTCAAGGCGTGAAAGCATAACAAAAGAAGAAACAAACTTACATTCGATTATTTTGATCTCTTTGCTGTGCAATGTGCGCCTTATTTTGATCTCTTTGCTGTGCAATTAATATTTTTGGTATTAAAATGCGGTTTTAATTTTGGTGATAATTTACTATTTTTGAATTTTTAACTGTTATATTTTACTATATCTGGTGATAAGTTAAACATAAGCCTTATTTAATTAGTCCAACTTTACTCTTTTGAGGTCATAAACCCCAAAACCATAGAACAGTAGCGCTCCAGTTACGTGATGACGTATCCGTGTACATAAAGTCACGCAGCCGATCGATATCTCAATTACTAAACTATTTTAATGTGTTAATGCCGTGTCCATTAAATGGCGAGGTCTATATACTCACTAGTACTCGGGCTATGATTTCCCGCGGGTACAACCCCGTCTATTGCAGTACATTAGGCTTATGTGTCGGCCAACAGATCAGTGATACACCTACAAGTGTTTAGGAATTGGAATGTCTTTGGAAATGGAAATTAAGACTGCGCCAAGCGTAAGACAAATAATGACAGAGCTCGTGCGGCGCATATTCAAATCGGCGCGCGGCCGCCATAGCATAACTGTATGGAGGATTTGAAGTGCTTTTTTGATAAATATGTATCTTTATTCATCATCATCATCATCAGGCTATAATAGTCCACTGCTGGACTTAGCCCTCCCCCAAAGAGCGCCATAGCTCCCTGTCTTCAGCTTGCCGCATCCAGCATCTGCCTGCAGTCTTTCGCAGATCGTCATCCCACCTGGGCGGAGGGCGTCCTACACTACGTTTGCCGAGTCGCGAGTTTGAATATGTATCTTTATTGTCAACCAATAACTTAAATATTTGGGACTTAAATATTTCTGAGATATTGTTAATATTCTAAAATAATAAAAAAATGGAAAGCGTCGAAGCGTGACGATGACGCGAGTTCTATGATATTTGTTCACCCAAGAAGTGCTCAGCGCGCTTAAAGAAGTTTTCACTTCAAAAATGAAGTAGAAGAAATAAAATGGAAGGCAAGCCTATTGCCGTCTACCAGGCAGTAACACCCTTAACACTTTGCCTGACCTGACAATCTGACCCAAGACCTCATGCGGAGCAATCGTATTTTATACCGTTGCTTTACAATCCCGTCACTAAACAAAGATTCGTATGATCATCAAATACCCAGTCTGTATGTCGTCAGGAAATGTTCCCAGTCTGGTTCCTTGTATCCTGCAATATAGTGTTGATCCCTTGAACAAGGTGACACATAAAAAGAAAAACAAAGCAATGCCTATTACTAAACCCCACCAAAACAAAACGAAACCTCCATATTCATCACCAAAATCAAAACATTTCGCTCAAGTTGTTCCAAAAATATCACATTCAATCCATTCACAACACAAATCATAACAATCAAAGGCCTCAATATAAAAAACAAAGTTTACAACAAGCCGCGTTCGACGGCAATTAGCAGTGGGCTCTTGTTCAGCTTTAATTGCTTCGGATCCATTTACTTATTCATCAGTACGATGGCCATGCATCACATTTATAGTTACCGCTTCCGTCCTGCCTATATTGTGGTCACTGAATGTTTGGCCAAGCGGTTTTGAATGATGATGTACATCTCTTGCTTATAGCGACTGATATTATGATTTAATCATCCTTACTTAATTTTATAAATGTGAATGTGAGTTTGTTTGTTATGGTTTTACACCTTACTACTCGACCAATGATGATTGGTTAAGTAGTTGAAATTTTGTATATTATACTTTATTAGGGGTACCGAGAGAGAGCTTTGGCAATCTCTTTGGCAATTTTTTTTTGTATTGACGCTGCAAACTGTTTGTAACGGACCTGACCGAAAGCCCAATTATAGTCCAGAGACAGTGACGACGAGGAGAAGATAGATATCTTCTAGCCGTCGTCAGTGTCAAGCCGGTCTGACCAAATGCTTCTTCACACTACGTTTGAAGGACCCAATGTCATAGTTTGAAGGAACATATGTGCCGGAAGATTATTCCAAAGTTGTATGGTACGGCATAAGAAGGAATTGCTGAACCTTTTGGTGCGAGACGGGATTGTGCTAACCGTCCATCCGTGGTTACGAAGACCAGCACGTGTGGTTTTCAAAAGGAAGGGGGAAGGTGGGATGAGGTCAAATAATATTTTACACGCAAACATAAGCGTAATTCAACTAGATAGTGACTTTAATATTTATTTCTATGATAAGATTTTCATCTTCGAATATTAGAACTTAGGTACTTTAGAAAGGAGCGTTAAATTCCTATTAAAATATCAGAACAATCACAAACATCTGCCCAGCCAAATCCATTTAAAAATACGGGTTGCACTCCGGGAGTGCCGGCAGAAGTGAAAACATGAATATTAACGTTGTGCATTTTTGATATTTTGGAATGGTTACGGAATAATTTTGCACGAATTGCTGTAATTATCAGTATAAAAGTACTATCATTTATGTGGTAAAATACAATATTCATTTATTGCGCTATCGTACACAAACATGACAATTCTCCCTCCGTCTTACGAATATTCGATCAGGTCACGTGTCCTGACGCGAGTTTAACATTTTTTACCCATCACAAAAAAGTGCACAACGCCGCTAAGAAGTTTTCACTTCAAAATAATCTTGTCTTAAAAATATCGTTCCAGTCTTTACGAACTTGCGAAAGCATTCCCTGGCTCGAATATTATCCTAACACTGCGCTTAACAGCAACCCTCGCACCAATTCCCCCAAGCTTATGTTTACCTTAATTGAAAACTATCCACAAACAGAAATAATCCGACAAAAAGTTAAAACATTCAAAGGCGATTTAGAGCGGCTCACGAAACCGTGCCGTAATTACTTAGCTATAATAATTTTTCATCCACCAAGGTTGTAATAACAGAAGCACCATGCTTATGTAACTGTTTCGTATATTCTCTTCAATGTAGCAAAATACTGTGAAAGTAATTGCTTTAGACATTCTTTAAGGTGCCATCACATTGAAGGCGGTGTAGAAAATTTTTAAATCTTAATAGTTCAGTTTGTGCTTCTGCATATTCTTTCGGAGATATACGCGTGAGGCCATGTACTGATTACAGGGTAACTCATACTGTTAAGAGTATTTTCACACCGATATTCTGATGCTTTCATTTACCGTTCAAACGAGCGATAATTAACAATTAAATTTACGCATAACTGCTCAATGTCAGAGGTGTGTACTTATGATCGAACTCGAGACCTCTGCGTAGTTATCCAACGGTCAGTGACTGGGTTATCACTCTTAAATAACATGTATATTTCTGTCAAAATAATTCCATTGTAATATTTCGAATGACCAGCTTTGACAACGAAATGTTGCCTTAAATTTGCAGCAGCAGTACTTTGTAAAGGTAATATTTTTTGAAGTGAAAACTTCTTTAGCGGTGTTGTGCACTTTTTTTGTGATGGGTAAAAATTTTTAAACTCGCTTCAGGACACGTGACCTGATCGAAAATTCGTAAGACGGAGGGAGAATTGTCAAACTCGCGTCAGGACACGTGACCTGATCGAAAATTCGGAAGACGGAGGGAGAACTGTCATATTTGTGTACGATAGCGCAATAAATGAATATTGTATTTCACCACACAAATGATAGTACTTTTATACTGATAATTGCAATTCGTGCAAAATTATTCCCTAACCATTCCAAAATATCAAAAATGCACAACGTTAATACTCAAGTTTTCACTTCTGCCGGCACTCTCGGAGTGCAACTCGTTTTTTTATTTAGTAAAATCCCTAGCAATCAGAGGACTTTATAAATTTTGTCTATAGTAACATGAAAATAAATCATTAAAATTTGCATTCATGATTTGTAGTTTCATGGAGTTGTCTACACTAAATCACTAATGAACCTTTACAATCAAGTCAGAATACGAATTTTCAAACATAAAACGGCATATATGACGTTAAAATATTTATATAACTGCGTAATTTTCACATAATCATAAATAACATTCAAAATTATACATCATCAACATAATTGATACACAAACAATTACCTCGATTAACTAAATTACATACTATGGCAGTAAGTTAAGAACCTGTAATGATAGACTAATAGGTTAGAAAAAAAAATTAAAGCATATTATTCAATCATTCATATTTTTGCAGTGCACTGCAACACTCCCATTTTGAAGGGTATAAGACACCTTTCTTTTAACGAACTTTTATTGCTGTTTTAGAACGACCCACAAAGGTAAAAGTAACCGCATACAAAAAAAACTGATTACTGTCTTCCAACTAGGTAGTTGGTCCCAATTGTGATGCCAATGCCTGGATAGAGGACTAAACATTATCGAGATTTCCCTGTCAGGAAATCCTCAGTAGCAACTCGGCAGTCTGGTCATGTGTCCACTGGACGACAAGACCCCTATAACGTAAACATAACTGGCGAAATCTGAGTGCTGTATACTTCTGCCTGCTTCTTCAAGGACTACAGACTATATTTAATATATTAAAGAAGATTTTGAGTAGTAGAGCCTCGCTGCTTTCAACATGAATGGGCCGGCTCAACCGGGGAAGGACTACCCTCTCACAGAATATCGACGTGGAATAGCAGTTGTCCTACTGTTGTGTTTCGTTCGGTGAGTGAGAGTACCGGAGGCCCAATCACCCCCTTTCCCCCATCCCGCTCCCTTTCCTCCCCACGTCCTTTCCTAAAGGGTCAGCAACGCGCAAGTGATGCCTCTGCTGTTGCAGGCGTCCATAGGCTACGGTGACCACTTACCATCAGGTATGCTTGTTTGCCACCTTAGTTGTATAAAAAAAAGACTTGAATTTTCAAAAATCTATCACCTTTTAAACGCACAAAAGATTAATGTCCAAACATTAATCTTCAGAATAACTTTTATTGGAACATCATAAGACGGGCACTTAGAGCAATTTACATTCTCTTTCATCTTTAGAATGTTCTTTTATGGCGTCAGTAAAACGTTTGAAAGTTGTGTCCCAACGCGTTGGTACCGAAATTCTCAGTCGAATGGTTAACGTCTCAGTCCACAGCCCCTGGGTGTCGTTACGTTAACCTGTTACACTCGGCTGGCTGTTACAACTTGCATTCGACCATAGTAACCATTAGATTTGTTTATTCTATGTACTGTTAGCTAAACTCTGTTGATCCTCTAAATTTGTTATTAAAATACATTTGAAAATGATAAATAAATTTCCTGCTGTCGTTTTTGAAGTGAAAACTTCTTTAGGCGCGTTGAGCACTTCTTGGGTGAACAAAAATCATAGAACTCGCGTCATCGTCACGCTTCCACGCTTTCCATTTTTGAATAATTTTAGAATATTAACAATATCTCAGAAATTGTATGTTCTATGCAAAAAATAACGAAGTTTTGACTCCCTTAATAACCCCTAAGAGAGTATCAGGAACTAGCATCCGACCTGCCCCCTTTTTTTTGGTTTATAAAAAGTGTTTATGATCAAGGATTAAAGTTATCATATCGGCAGTTCCCAAAGACTGTCCCAAATTTTCTTTTTTATATATAATCGTTATTTTTCCGTTTTGGTTATTTTTTAGCAGTTATAGAAAAACTGTATGTTTTTATTTATCTATGACTATTAAACTAATTAATTTTGTAACTATTACTCTGTTCTACCAGACTCCATAGTAGCATCAAAACAATTGGGACCCGCAAGAAAATTGGTCAGAGGTAACCCATATTAAATACACATAACCAAGTAAGTATTCAACGAATAAATATTCATACGAAAAGTATATGCACTCACTGATCGGTAAAGGAATAGCGAGGTTAAGCAACGTTAGGTGCAGTCAGTCTATAGATGGGTGACCGCTTAGTAGTATTTCATCTGAGCGTCTCCGTGCTACGGAGGGCACGTAAAAAGTTGGTCCCGGTTGTTATCAAATTGACAGCAGTCGTTAACCCATGTCAGAGGCCTACGGGCGGCTTGAACAACTCTTGACGACAACAAGTTGGCCACTAACCATACGAAGAAGAAAAAAAAAGAAAGAAGATTCTAGTAATATTATAAAAATAAATTTATTGTTCGATACTCAATCACGCCCATTAGTATTGAAATAGCCTAAAGCATATGGTAGGACATTTTAAAGTAATCCAATGCGATATATAGCTAGTGCTGAATCAAGCCACTCAACATTTGTTTTACAAATATATATTGCAATAGTAGTTTTGTCTTGGTGTCTTTTTCAAGCGTAGCAATATCTAGCTCCAAATATAACATATTCAATAATGATTATCATTTATAAACGGCTAAAGTATAATTCATAAATTAAATTAATTTAAATATTCAAATACATAATTCAAGGTTAGGGATCGTCAGCCTTCGGGTTGCACAGGTCAGGTGGCAGCCATTCCTTATTAAAACTGATATCCAGTCAAATCTGGTTAGACTAGAAAGCCGACCCCAAGTGACTTGGGAATAATAAAGGCTAAAGAGAAGAAGTAATTCAAGGTTTTTACTAATGTTACTCCTTACTGCCTTACTAATTAATAATTTAATAATTCTAATATTATTATATTAATATATACTAGTATTACTAATACTAACATACTAATTACTAATCCTTACTATCCTTACTAATATTATAAATTCGAAAGTAACTCTGTCTGTCTATCTGTCTGTCAGTCTGGCTGTCTGTCTGTTACCTTTTCACGGCTAAACCACTCAACCGATTTAGATGAAATTTGTTACAGATATAGTTTAAAACCTGAGAAAGGACATAGGCTACTTTTTATTGATATAGGTACCACGCGGGCGGAGCCGCGCGCGAAAGCTAGTTTATTATATACATTAAGTTGCAATAAACGCCTTGAACTTGAACCTTGAACCGACGGGCGTGTATGAGGAATGTGATGAAAGTGAATGAAGCCAGAGATGTGTGTCAGGATCGTAGTAAATGGACATCCGTAGTCTCTGCCTACCCCTCAGGGTAACAGGCGTGAATCTATGTATGTATGTAAATGCCTTGACTTTGTTCTTTTGATTTCCTAGATATTCTCAAGTTTATAAACAATAAGTAAGTATACAAAAATAGCAAGACCCGTTTTACAAATAAACCGACATCATTTATGCGGTGGCATGCCCTTTTTCACTAACCTACTTCCACGTCAATCCTCTCCTCAACCGTCCGTCTGAAATACCTGAACATTCAAAATCTAGCTTCCAAATACCGTAGGCAAGGGAACCGCACTTTGGCTTTCTTTAATTTCACTTTTAACCATCGCTCATGCTGTCTGTCATTTGGATCGTGTTGTGACTTCTCTGGCGGCGGAACGTTTAAACAATTTTATTAATTGAGTTTAAGGATTATTTTGGTGTTGTATATGTAGCAATGGAATTAATGTTAAACTTGAATATGTGCAAACAAAATTTGGAAGAACTGTAGAGGGTTCTTGAAAAGCTGTTTCCAATTTCTTTTTTATACAGCTAAGGTGGCAAACAAGCATACGGCCCACCTGATGGTAAGTGGTCACCGTAGCCCATGGTGTGGTAACTACGAACAAATGTACGGGTACGTTTTTCGACACGCGCGCCTCTAGTAGCAGTATCATGAAATAATTGTGTTTAATTGTGTTACTATATAGTTTTCAATAGATGGCGATATTACAAAATTTTGCAGCGGTCGCGTTAACTTTAGTGCGGCAAAGTAAAAAATCCAGTAGGATATTTTCTTTTAGTCTACAACAACTTAAATCAATGAAGATGATAATTTGTATAAAGAATATCTAAAATCTCAGTAATAATGCCATGTAAAAGTGCAATAGAGCTAAACAGATAATATCAATGCAGATTAAAATATTTAACTGAATAAGATTTAGTAGAAATAGTGAGATCATCTAACAACACTTTTTGTATAATCTATCTATGGATTTTAACAAGAAAATTTTTGATATAATATGATTATGCGTCACAAATTTTGTTAATTTCTTGTTTTCTGTGTTTTGTGGTTTTTCTCAACCTAGTACAAGTTTGAGTTGAAATTAGTTCCTCCGGCCAGGCATCGAGAGTACCTAAAAACGCTAAAGGCTTCTATTTCGTGGTGAATTTGGTCAATTTTGTCACCATGACTCAAAGATCATGTTGTGTACCAGGATGTTTGGTGAAGCTTGGAGACGGTAATTATAATATTATTTTTTGTAATATTATTGAAAATAGTACCTGTGTACTACTGTGTGTCATTTTAGCATAAATTTTAATGAATATACCATATAATATAATATACCATAGCCATCAACAGCTTACAGTTAAAGCACACAAACAGATAGGTACTTCAGCCAAATTAATACAAATAATTTTTAACAACTAATGTGGGTATGGTGGTATTCTGTACAATGTACAGTGTACTTTGAAATAGAAGCATATCAAATGATGTAAAATCATGTATATATTTCATGATGTGTTAACTGAGCAATTAAGAGACATTTATCTATTACTTAGTATATTACCAACACCTGGGCTAATTTATTTAAGATACTAAATGGTCAGTTTAAATTATAAAAAAGATTTTCTGTGTCTTTTTGATATCAGTGTTACTGATATCAAAAAGATATTAAAACTATGTCTAAGCACAAATTAAAATAAGTTTTCTATACATTTCAGATGAGCGGACATGTGGCCTCAAGCATCTTGAGACACAGACTGCTGAAGTACCTGTCGCTAAGTGCCCTTCAACAAGTGCTGTACAAACTGGTGTAGAGATGTAAACCAAGTACTCACTGGTATGACCACTTTTTGGAACTGTGATGATGCTATTAAAGTCACAGCGCATAAATATTGCATAACAAATAAAAAATATACACATTATATTTGATTATTTTTTCATGTTCCTTATCCATATAATCCCATTTTGTAATTTGATTAATATGCTGCCTATATTTGTATGCATACAAATATAGGCAGCATATAAATTACTATAAAAAATCTTAAGGAATAATGCAGATGTCTATATATGTATACACACTTATATATGTATAGGTATAGGTTGCTTTGTTTGACGTCTTCAGATTAGATCATGATACTGATACTTGGCGGCAGCACTTATGCAGACCTCGAGCGAGGCTAGAGTTACCCATCTATAACAGGTATACTAATCTATGCCGTAGCCTATGGACGCCTGCGACACCAGAGGTATCACTTGCGCGTTGCCGACCCTTTAGCAAAGGGAGTGGGAAGGAGAAGGAGCGCGAAGGGGGAAAGGGCCTCCGACACTCTCACTCACCGAACAAAACACAACAGTAGGAATACTGCTATTTCACGTCAATATTCTGTGAGGGGTAGTCCTTCCCCGGTCGAGCCGGCCAATTCATGCTGAAATCAGCGAGGCTACTAATTTGATTCACTATAGTTAACTGCTAGTAATAAATCAAATTTACAGCATTAAAGTCTAAAGGTCAAAACTGATAACCTTTATTTGTATTGGTTAACTTACCAGGGATAGCAGAGCTAATGTAAGTAATTTATATATTATCTTGTAAGTCAAAGAACTGACAAATAGATTACTAATTTTGTATTAAGTTTCTATAAAATAGCGCCTCCAATTTAATAGACCTATATAATAATTAACTGCACAGCGGTAGTGAATGCGACTGCTGTTCATGAGGTCTCAGGTTCTAATCCGGGTCGGGCAAACAAAAAGTTATTGCATTTTTCTGTTAAGAAATTTCAATAGCAGCCCAGCGTTAGGAAGTTGGCGGTGTTAGACACCCCCGTGCCTCGGAAAGCAGGTAAACCCGTTGGTCCTGCGCCTGATCTCTCTCCGGTGGTGTCGGATTACCATCCCATCGGATCGAGTTAGAGAACAGAGAGTGCACTTGTGTTTGCGCACACGCTTACGGACTAAAATATTTCCTGCGCAGATGGCCAGTCTTCGTTAAGATTGGCCGCCGTGACCGAAATTCGGTCTGGAGGACATTATTATAAACAAGATTTATTATTTGCAGTATTTATAATTCATTTAAATAAACACTAAAACCACTCGAATCTTATTTTAAACTGATCAGTTGAAATACCGTGTGCGGTAATAGCCTAAGGATTGTGGCTAAAATACCAGACTTGCTATCAAGAGTTCGTAGGTTCGCCACCCGATTCAGTTCAAAGACAAGCATTTAGCTTAGCTGGATATCCTGAAATTGTATGTAAATTTTAACATAATGGTATGTTTTAACCATTACTGGTAATATTCTCTGGTCTGGTCTCAAATATTCTTGTTAACCTTGACCTTGGCATTTTTATCAGAAAAGCCAATTAGTTAAATGTCTTTTTATCTCTAGCTACCATTAATATGAAATATTTAATAAGTATATTAGTTCCTTCTATTACGTTTAATTGAAATGTCTCAAAATACATGCAGACTCACCTCGGTACCCTGGACCTTGAGCTTCATATGGTCTTCTCTGGTGGTCTTCCCGTCCTTCCTCTTCTTCCAACAGTAGCCGTCTCGCCTGTAGCGGACCTTCTTGCGGCTGTACAGCAGCATCGAGCCGCTTTTTGGCCTGGAGACAAGGAGAAGATAATAATTAGGATACCTCTTTTATCACTGTTCTACCTGAAGGTCCTAGGCAAGATTAAATTACTATTTACTGTCTGCCAATTCCAAAGATTTATTTTTGTTGTGATTTTATTAATTACAATTTCCCTGTATAGCATCACATAGAAAACGAGTTTTAAAAGACATTTAGTAGTCACTAATGTCATTATTTGTTTCGTCATTAACGATTTTTTCATTACAGCTCATTAAAATCACATCGTTTTATTATTTCTTTGTTTACACATGTTTTATGGCATTTAATGAAGAGTGAGTATAATTACCATATTAAAGATATAACTCCAACCCTAAGAGTAATCCCATATATACATATAGTCTTCCATGATACATGGAAGACTTTAAAGACGTCAAAACAACGGCTCCAAAAACATTTACACTCGATAGAACTGATCATGAGTATCACAGATTTTCGTCACATGAGATTATCGAGCATACATTAGCAAGTAAAGTAGCAATATGGTGGATTGATGCTACGACCGATTTCTTTTTGAAATCCGAAATATGACCAAAACGTAGTATAATATATAATATATAATAATAATAATAATAATAATAATATTGTACCACATACACACAACACCATCTAGCCCAAACTAAGCAGAGCTTGTACTATGGGTACTAGACAATGGATAAACATACATATATACTTTTTTTTTTTGTAAATACATACATATTATACATATTATATATAGTATAATATATAGTTTAAATATTGTTAACATTTCTCAGAAAACATGATTAATTAACTACATTTATACGATCTTACTCACACTTACATTTAGACAGATATGTTTCTGTAATGTAAACCAAATTCACAAAAGCATATTCCTTATTCGCCCCAAAATCAAGTCATACCAAAACGGTCTTAATACAACAGCTTGTTACTATCAAAGTTTGTAACAGAAATTCTGACAATTAATCAAACCTAGTAATTGATATATTGTACTACACGAATGGCTCTTCAAGGCACGAAGAGGGAATTTAACAAGATACCGTTAAACCCTTCGAAAACTACAAGATTATGTCCAAAGTTGTAACATCAAGAAATGTATCTCATATCAAATTGGGTGGTTTTATGTGTTTACAGCTAAAGCTACGTCCATACAGCGTCAGAACTATTTATGTCATTTTTAGACAATGTATGAAGCACAAAAATACTTTTTGGGGCCAATTGGGAATAATTTATAAGTGGGTCGACTTTCGGGTCGAAATTAGAATACCTTAATTGATTCATTTTAATTTAAGTAAATTGACAAATAATTTACTAATGTCGCATTTATTTCTTTCTTTGATAGTAAAAATATTTTATACTTCATATTTTCCAGTCAAGGCAGACATCCAATGTTTTCAATAAGTGACATACAAGGAACCGAAGTAGGCAGTACTAAAAAACAAAATTATAATAATCTTTTGCCCGCAGTGATGTCATTTTTATTTCTCGAGAACAGTAATTTTCTCTGCACGAAAGGCCTATGTCTTTTCCTATGTATGCGAAATTTTATAATAATTGGTCGAGTAGTTATGGCATGAAAGGGCAACAGACAAATAAAAAACAAACTTACATTCCCATTTATAATATTAGTTTAATACGCGATAGCACATTATTGTCACGTCATTTACTACAAGTGGACTCAATATTATAATGCTAGCCTACTAATACTTTTATTGTGTGTCGTGTCGTATATGTTGTGCCAGCCATATTTATGTATATTATATATGTATATCGTATCTATATGTTTATGTTTATATTGCTTTTTCTTTTTTTGTTTTCAAATATGTTGGGTCCTTTTAACTTATGCTTTCATGTTTTGTAACCTTTTGTCTTCTTTGCTGTACATTTATGATATTAATATTAATACAATTGTCAGGGCCCAGCTAAAAACCAGTGCTGTGCATGTGCGCAGCAAATACTGAGCTGGAGCCCTTTGTTATGCATGTACCTATGCCAATTTATATATATTTTGTATGGGTAACCTTGTAAATTCTGTCTTAAATCTATAAATATGTAAATTTTGTATATGTGTAACGAAAATAAATGGTTTAAATGGTTTTAACTATCTATACAAGAAATCACGTCAATCAGACCCCGTTGGTCCATCAAAGGATGACCAATCAGCACACACAATTTGGCATTTATAATATGAGTAAGTATAAGGTTGCATGGTATGAATACCCCTCATTTAATATGTCCTTACCAGTGGCTGAACGGATCATTTGAATTATTACAGGAATGGTATCTGTGACGGGGTGGATTTATTGGCTGGCTGTAAAACGAGAGAACGTGGGCGTGAGCGCGGACGCCTTTATGAACGCATTATTGTAAGATATTAATAAGGTGCAGCGCATACTAGGCTATCCATGGATATATATTTATGACTAGATTTTGCCCGCGGCTTCGCTTGCGTAAATGTAGGTTAGGTTAGATTAGTAACAGAACTCGTTGGTGCCCTATGTCTTTTTCTGTTTTTCTCCACTGACTACTGACCTTAATGCGCCGCTTTCCTCGGCGCATGGGTTTGATAGCTAATCTTTCTTTATACTCGTTGTTTATGTAAGTGTTTAAATTCCTTCTCGTCACAAATAATATCAAAAGTAGAAGAACTCGCAAATGTTTATCAATTTATGTCTATAGACGAATGAAAGTATTCTTCTTCTTTTCGTGTGGTTAGTGGCCAACCTGTTGTCAAGAGTTGTTCAAGCCTCTGACATGGCTTAACGACTGCTGTCAATTTCACAACAACCACAACCGACTTTTTACGTGCCCTCGGAAGCACGGAGACGCTCAGATGAAATACTACTAAGCGGTCACCCATCTATAACCTGACCGCACCCATCGTTGTTTAACCTCGCTAATCGTTTACCGATCAGTGAGTGCATGCTTATGTTAGTTTTTGATAAATAAAGTTTTAACTTACTTTAGTAAAAGCCAAGTAGGCTATTATCAATTTCCATAATCACAAAAAATACACATACACACATACCTAATATCTGCCCTGTATATCAACTATCCCACTACTAGGCATGATCCTCTTCTCAGTATGAGAAGGGTTAAGCCATCATTTACCATGCTGACCCAGTAAGGATTAGCAAACTTCACATACATATATCTGTGAACATTATGGAGAACTCTCACACATGCAAGATTCCTCACGATGGTTCCTTCACCGTTAATGCGAGTGATAATTAACTTCCGAAAGCCAGAGTTGTGCACCTTTTGATCAATACCGAAACCACTGCGTGGCAGCTGAACGATCATCCGGCTCCACTAGGCTATCGCTGTTACAAATAAAACATTTTCTTCAAGGCTGTGTGCACCAAACCTTACATTTTACAGCTTGGGGACACCAGTAGTAAAATATCACTGAATATATAAAATGTATAAAACGCTGACTCCAGTTGGATAACTCAAATTACATTCAGCTGCGGCACATATCGAATGTAGTAATTTTTACATCAGTTCTCAATGTATAAATCTGTTCTACAGGCTGTTACATATTATATCTCTAGTCATGTTTTAGGAATCGTAGAGTAGCGACACCGATTGGAGACACCGTTGGACTACCTCCTAGAAGATCTCAAGTCTGATATCAAGGTCTTACCTTTGAGAAATAATATAATTAACATTTCGAATAAAGAAATTCTTTAATTAACTGCATTACAGCTCTCATTACGGGGACGGCAATTATCATGAATATCTCGAAGATATATGTCTACTAAGACGTACTGAGCTTCAAAGTCAAAGTCAAAAATCTTTATTTCCATAAAAATGTGCAAACAGTTCTTGGACAAGTCAATTCACTATTATATTAACAAAAAAATAACAAAAAAACAACGGGTTGCACTCCGGGAGTGCCGGCAGAAGTGAAAATCTGAGTATTAACGTTGTGCATTTTTGATATTTTGGAATGGTTAGGGAATAATTTTGCACGAATTGCTTTAATTATCAGTATAAAAGTACTATTATTTATGTGGTAAAATACAATATTCATTTATTGCGCTATCGTACACAAACATGACAATTGTTTTGACAAAGCGTTTATTTGACACACGCAGTCGTAGCGCGTAACTATGGTTACGATTGCCAAGGCAAAAAAAAGTTTTCACTTCAACTCTTTCCTGGTTATGCTAGCCTAGTACTTGGAGAGTTGACACAATTGACAATTCTCCCTCCGTCTTACGAACTTTCGATCAGGATACGTGACCTGACGCGATTTTAACATTTTTTACCCATCACAAAAAAGAGCATAACGCCGCTAAAGAAGTTTTCACTTCAATAAATAGAAGGAAATAAAAATTTTGCATTGAAAAGAAGCCTGTTCGAGGAGTAGAGCTTTCATGAGAAGAAGCAGGCAAGAAACTCATGACCACTCTTTTGAATCGCCACATCGCTTATATATCACTACGGTCTTATGATCTTATCATATTGAGCAGAGACCCGTGCCCTACAAAAGTCCATACTACAGGGCTGATATTATTGGTCCTACTTGCACGAATAAGATCTATCTAAGTTTACCAGATGAGTGAACCTGTGCCTCACGATTGGCCATTTATATACATACTTATGCTACGAGATTAGTTTCATGGCATAGTTTGGTTTGCTTATGTTTGTGTGTGTATCTTTTCCATCAGAAAAGCCCAATAATAGGCATGGGCAAACTATTATTAAGCTTTTCTGATGAAAAATTTTTAACAGTAAAACGGCTTTTGGAAATACGCGCGGTTTACAAGAACAGGCTCGCTCTACATTACGTGAAACCTTTAAAATAGCTTGCGACATTTAGATGTAATACCTCTAACCCTTTAGTAGATATACAGGCATATATCCATGTACTGCGTATGTACACAGTGGGCAAAAATCATAACCACCGAAAAAATCACAAACAAAACACGAAGGGTCACATACATCGAAAACAGATTTCATTGATGCAATTTCATTTATTTTAAGCAATAAAAATGGCTATGGCGGGCTGAGGCCGTATTTCGCGTGTGACGTCACTGCCATACGTTATATCGAGACAAAAACAAGCTTCGCGTCAAATTCATGAGTGCGCCGACTAATAAATCGTTATAGGATGCATAAATCTCTGCGATCTATGTTAGTTGCGATTTTTTTGTCGCTCGGTTATCCGTCAATAGGGTTAACGATCGTATGCGAATGTTCACGTTTAGATTGTAAATCGCGTTATTTAATAAATCAGTTTGTACCGGTTTTTTTTAATGTTATCTTTGCGGTTTTTATTACGTTTATTTATTACGGTTTTAGGTACGGTTTAATTGTTATAAATGATGCGGTATTATGTTTTAGATTATAGCAGATATTTTTTAATTTACGATTCGTGTAGATACAATCTGCGAAATTTCAGTTCATGGGGTCATGAATATCGCTTGCTTTAGTCTACTTGCACTAGTCGAGTGTATCTATCGTTGATAATAAGATAGAATATCTTCTGAATGACTCCGATCTGGTCAAAGAACGTCTGCCTAGGTTTACCCCGACCAATTCTTTTATTGAGCCCTCAATGCGTGAATATTGTCTACATGTCATTCTCAACTATACATTTACTTGGTGAAAAGAATGTACCTTTCCTGTACTCCTGGCAACGTATGTCCGAAATTTCATGATGATCGTTCGAGTAGTTAAGGCGTGAGAGCGATACAAACAAACTCACATTCGCGTTTATAATATTAGTGAGGAAGTGAGGTTTTGTGTCTTTTATAACATTGTCTTCCGTTTATGCAAATGTTATACATTACGACAATATTCTTAATTTGTTTTTTACGTCTTAAAATTATTTATTTCTCTAAGATTACAAATCACTTACAAGAATAAATTTGAGTAATAGAGTCTCGCTGATTTCAGCATGAATAGGCCGCTTCGACCGGGGAAGGACTACCCTCTCACAGAATATCGACGTGAAATAGCAGTATTTCTACTGTTGTGTTTCGTTCGGTAAGTGAGAGTGCCGGAGACCCACTCACCCTCTTTCCCCTTTCCCGCTCCTTCCTAAAGGATCGGCAACACGCAAGTGATGCCTCTGGTGTTGCAGGTGTCCATAGGCTACGGTGACCACTTAACATCAGGTGGGCTTTATAATTGTTTGCCACCATGATTGTATAAAAAAAAATCAACGGTTTGCACTCCGGGAGTACCGGCAGAAGTGAAAACTTGAATATTAACGTTGTGCATTTTTGATATTTTGGAATGGTTAGAGAATAATTTTGCACGAATTGCTTAAATTATCAGTATAAAAGTACTATCATTTATGTGGTAAAATACAATATTCATTTATTGCGCTATCGTACACAAACATGACAATTCTCCCTCCGTCTTACGAATTTTCAATCAGGTCACGTGTCCTGACGCGAGCTTAACATTTTTTACCCATCACAAAAAAAATGCACGACGCCGCTAAAGAAGTATTCACTTCAAAAAATTATAAATCAAAGCACAAAATTATTTGAGGTTCATGAACACGCATATTTTTGACGTTACATTAAAATTAAATTATACGGATTTATTTTAGATTAGTTTACTATTTTACTTTATCCCACGCTTTGTCCTATATACATACACAAAATCACAACCCCGTTTACGAATTGCAATTCATAGTATAATATCGTGCATTATTCCAAATATACGTATATTACATAGTTATTGCGTAAACTTTTCCTCTGTCTATATCCCAGTACTTCTATCTCATACCATTTGCGCAAATCATATGTATATTGAAAGCAATTTATCATGAAAGTATTGTTGGCAGCCAACTTATCACTGTACAGTCCTATGAGTTGAATTGCATGTGATGAAAGCTATCGATTCTTTGATCAAAGTTGTAGTTTTTATATTCTAGTAGATTGAACTAAAGTAATAATTTCATCATTTAAAATTATATTCACGTTAGGACGCTTTACGTTTGGGGAAGTAAACTTGATATATTTAGTTTTTTTAGAGTTTAGTAGTAAATTATTCGTCGTAAATCAGTCCAGCACTTCCGCGAGTTAATCATTAATAGCACGTAAATTAAGAATCTCACGACCACTCTTTTAAATCGCCTATATAATGTCAGTATTTTACAACTCATATCAACAAGGTGTTGCAGCCGTTATACCATATACTACTGACTATAAAAAACTAAAGATAATAACAATAATAAATTAACAATATTATAGAGATGAAATTTGGACTTAGTTATATTTTTTTATATAAATCTAAAATAGACAGTAGAATGGCAAGAGTTTTAGATCACACAATATATTGTTAGGATTTTGAAACTGTTTTTAGTAGCTTTGCCATCAAAATTTGGCTAGTTACGTATAGCTGACAGACTTAACGTTGTGGCGTAAAATGGGAGAGGCTTATCTCCAGCAGTGGACTGCGATAGCCTGCTTGATTGATTGATGTATAGCTCTCCTAAACTCTTTAGGATTATACGCGTAGCAATGCAAGGTTATATGTAGAGCGGCGGTAGCCCAATGAATCAGGCATTGGACTTGCGATCGAGAGGTCGTGGGTTCGAATCCCACCTATTGCACTACCGACGTGAACCCACTCCTAATACAAGCATTCTACCTTAGCTGGAGAGAGTTACAAGAATACTAGTATAGTGAAACCCAAATTGCAAGTAACCTTTAAAAAAAAAAGAATGTTGTATATCCTAAGAGTACTCGGGACTTCACGATTTACGGTCGTTCGAACTGCAGGCTTTCAAGCCAGAAGACAATTTAAAAGTAACTATTTAAAGAACAAAAGGTTTGGAATAAGCGACTGAAAAATAAATACATGTATATTTTTTTATTCGCTACTAGCTACTGCCTGCATCATCCACGTGACTTTACAATAGATAGCATACCGGGATATAAAGTTCACTAACTAATAAACCCTTTGCGTTCTGAGGAAAAAATGCACTAACTTTCATCGAATAGTATAGGACTATGAGAAGACCAATTAATCTAGAAATTTGATATAGGTAAATTTATATCTTTAACTAGAATTTCCTAGCTCAAAAACACGATATTGTGATTTTGGCTCGATCATAATTATTTTCGAAAACACCTCTAAAAATTTACTATTTTTGAAATTACAAGGAAGTTACACTATCATTATGCTTAGGAATTACTCAAATATATTTGTAACATCAATATTAGTAAGTTGGTAGCTCATTATTTCTATAACTAAAACCAATCATTTTTAAATACTTAATATTTTAAGATTTTAACAATTTCTAAGCGCTCTCGATCATTGCGGGCGCATCGCAATTTTAGACCTTATGACCGCTCTTTAACGATTGATACACAATGAATGTCAATGAGTACATACAGTTCTAAACAATAGTTTTCGCGGTGTCCCCTTAATCTAGGATATAATTTATCTCTAGGGCAAGTTTTATCACAATCTATTCAACGGCTTACGCGTGATTGAGTTGCAATCTGATGTTTGCTTGAACGGATTTTATAGCTTCGGATCTATAAAGCTTTACAATTTTTTACATATATTTATAATATTAGTAATATTTTGCAGTCACGTATAAACCCAAAAGTCTACAAGTTATTACACATGTTTAAATCCGTGAGTCAAAGAGTTATTATGTATAAACCCGTTAGGCCAACTTTTAAATAAAAATATGAACCATAAAAAGTGGTTTGCGATGGACAGTGCTAATTAATTGAGGGTAAGACACTGGAATTTATTAGTATATGTACGGGGTTACGGGACACAGCGGGTATTACGAGCGACGGTTTTTAACCTACGTAAACCAGACAAATAGCCGGCTGTAGAGAGAGCTAGGGCTAGCAAACCAGGTTGGTGGAAAAACATTTTTAAACATACGCTGCATGACATTTTTAAACATACCTACCGTTTGGTCACTATTTTAGAAAGTAAGAAAAAACATTATTAAGTATATAGTAACAATAAAGATGTTATTAAAATTACATAATATGAACCCTTATATTGAACATAATACCATATAACACAAATAATAATATAATAATATTCTACCACATACACACAACACCATCTATCCCAAACTAAGCAGAGCTTGTACTATGGGTACTAGACAATGGATAAACATACATATATACTTTTTTTTGTAATATAATATACATAGAAACAAACATCCAGACCAAGACAAACATCAATGTTCGCGCACACAAATGTTTGACTTGTGCGGGAATCGAACCCGCGACCTCAAGCGTGGCAGTCGGTTACACTAACCACTACGCCATCGAGGCCGTCTATATATTATTACTAAATATTGAACCTACAATTACAAATTCTAAAAATTTATGAAAACAAAGCGCTTCTTTTCAGTGTGAGAAGGGTTGAGCCATAATCCAGCACGTTAGCCCAGTCCAGGTAGGCAGACTTCACATATCTTCTAGAACATTATGAGAACTCCCAGACATGCAGGTTCCCTCACGATGTTTTGTTTCTTCATCGTTGAAGCGAGCAATAATGAACTATTTAAATCGCACATAACTTCGAAAAGTCAGAGTTGTGCACCTTGGAATCGAACTCGATATCTATGGCATCCCACTAGGCTATCGCTGCTAATTACTTTTGGTTATTTTAACTTACGCGTATATATAATTAATTATTGCAGTCTGACTTTATAAACACCACGAAGCTTTGGTGGCAGCCCTGTTACAACTGCAAGCGATTTGTCAAGAGTGCCCGTGAGCCGTGATTTCCCAAATAATTTTTCGCTAACCCTTCACGAGCTTTTAAGATCTTCTAGTGCTGCTGAATGCGCTTTTAAATTGAGTTCCACCTTACGCTCTATAGTATTTGTACCTTTAATGGCGAAGTCTTTGTTTTAAGTGAGCTAGTGGTTTTACAAGGCATAACGGCTTCCGCCTTGTAAGGTTTTAAAAAAGAGGTGATTTTAAATACTGCTTCGGAGTTGCAGCGATTGTGAACGACTGCTGTGTCATGAGACTTCGATTTGCGAATGGAGCACAGTATTATTAGTTTTAGTAGCAGTAGGTCAAGTAACTCTTCGGAGTATTCGCCATGATAGAGGCGAATGCTCCGAAGAGTTATTTGATCTCATCCCACCTTCCCCCTTCGTTTTGAGAACCACACGTGCCGGTGTTCGTAACCACGGATGGACGGTTTGCACAATCCCGTCCCGCACTAAAAGGTTCAGCAATTCCTTCTTATGCCGTATCATACAACTTTGGAATGGTCTTCCGGCACATGTGTTCCCTCCCTTCTACGACATTGAGTCCTTGAAACGTAGTGTGAAGAAGCATCTGGTCAGACCGGCTTGACACTGACGACGGCTAGAAGACATCTATCTTCTCCTCGTCGTCACTGTCTCTGGATTGTAATTGGGCTTTCCGTCAGGTCCGTTACAATCACTTTGCCGTGTCACTATAAAAAAAGCACGAAGTCTGACAATGTACTAAGAAGACGGTATTAGCTTGACTCCTATTAGGTGATGCGTAAAACAAAGCTAATGAAATGTGTTTATAATACATGTTTATCTCCCAATAAGCTGGCAGTGGTATATTTTTTACACGTATATAGTTAGGTATATTGTACGCTTATAACTATCATCATTTGAGAACAGCTGATATTACGATAATATCAGCTGTTCTCAAAAACAAATGAATTAAACACAATTAAGCATTCCTTTTAATCTTAATCTATACATCTATTCAAATAAATAAAAGTGAAGTCTCTGTTTGTAATGTCTTTTTATCTAATGCATATGAAAGTATATAAGGTACCTATACGAAAACATATATTTTAAAATTTTTGTCTGTCTGTCTGTTTGTTCCGGCTAATCTCCGAAACGGCTGAACCGATTTTGAAGGGACTTTCACTGGCAGATAGCTGATGTTATAAGGAGTAACATAGGCTACTTTGATTTTAGAAAAAAATAGGTTTAGCGGAGACAAACACTTTTTAGTTAAAATCTACGCGGACGAAGTCGCTAGTTTGTTATAAATTAGTAATTAAATAAAATTGAGCAAGTCATGCTTGCCTCTAATTGGTTGTACATTCAAGTATATTCCCTTTGTGTCTTTACTTATAAGGTTGTTTTATTGCAATAACTGTTGGCAAGCTAAATAAATAAATCAACCGGTGACATGTCTTAACCTCGTGATCTAACTGAGAATTTCCTATTAGAAAATAACATTTTGCCTGATCAAGCAATCGAGCATTATACCACAATTTATAAATATTCAGTCCTTTACATACTTAATGTAAGGTGTAGAGTGTTTAAACATAAAAACTGCATTTATAAAAAGAAACAAAGTATTTCATACACGTTGTTATATTAATTTCCTTTCATACATTTTGTTTCAGAACTTTAAACTCCAAATACCACCGCGCTTTATCAACAGTCAATTAAAATTTACGTTAATGGACCGCTTTTTCAACTTAAATCTCGACAAATAATAATAAAACACAAAAGCAATAACAAAAATGAATTATCCAACATGAAACCGGGTGCCAGTAATGAGAATATAAACAGAAAAAAGGAATACCACAAACAATAATGCAATTCCGATTTGCATTCCGCGATACAACCACGATACCTATGGTGCTGATAAATCATCGTTCACGAATAATTTCCGGCCGTTTTTCGGCCGATAATTTAAAAACGTCGAAAATTACCGCGAGTAACTAACAATAAACCGTTCGTAAGTTGTGAAATACCTAATAAATAACTTTATCGGAACACGAAGAGTAATGCCGCTGATACACGAACTGTACCCTCGCTAGATTATTTTTGTGCTTGCCGCAATATTATTAGTAATACTAGGTTCTAGCTACGATTTAGTCAGCCTGAATCCCACGAGAATGTAAACCGGGATAGAAAATATCCCGTGGTTAACCACGGCAAGGTCTATCTGTGTGGCACGTATCCTTCAAATCCGTGAAATGATTTAAGCTTGATTGAGTAGCAAACATTCAAACCTTTTCACATAGTACTAGTTTCTGCCTGTAGCTTCGCCCGCGTGAATCTCAAAGAAACTTATACTGTGATAAAAAGTAACTTCAAGACTTGAAATAGGTTTTATTTGTACCAAGTTTCGTTCAAATTCTTTTAACAGTTTTAGCAAATATCCAATTACAATTTTTACATCTATACTTACTAAAATTATAAAGAGGATAGATTTGATTTTTTGTTTGTAACGAGTTAACTTAAAAACTGCTTAACCGTTTCGAAAATTCTTTCAACATTAGAAAGCTATATTACCACCGAGTAACATAGGCTATATTGAAGTGAAAACTTCTTTAGCGGCGTTGTGCACTGTTTTTTGATCGGTAAAAAATGTTAAACTCGCGTCAGGACACGTGACCTGATCGAAAATTCGTAAGACGGAGGGAGAGTTGTCATGTTTTTGTACGATAGCGCAATAAATGAATAATGTATTTTACCACATAAATGATAGTTCTTTTATACTGATAATTGAAGCATTTCGTGCAAAATTATTCCCTAACCATTCCAAAATATCAAAAATGCACAACGTTAATATTCAAGTTTTCACTTCTGCCGGCACTCCCGGAGTGCAACCCGTTGTTTCAGTACTGTTACTGCATGCTTGATACAACGGCTTAAGTGGTCCTAACTGGTGGTGCTACCTGTTACTGTTATGCCGAGTATACTGGTTCAAATCATAACACAGGATCTAAATTTGGAGATTCATAAATACATACATAGATTCACGCCTGTTTCCCTGAGGGGTAGGCAGAGACTACGATATTCCATTTGCTACGATCCTGACACACTTCTCTGGGTTCATTCACCTTCATCACATTCCTCATACACGCCCGTCGGTTTAAGATCTATAGTTATAATTTTAGACCAAGCTAGTTTTTTTTAACATTGTTTCAATCTTAGTAGCCTGAAAATAATACATACTTTCGTTTGAGTACACAGTATTACTATTAAGATATATTTTATTTATTTATAAAACAAATCACATATGTCATTACAGGAAAACCTAATGCAACATAGTGGATATTAGTAATAATATAGAGCAGCGATAGCTCAGTGGGGATACCAACAGACTGCAATGCAGAGGGTCTTGGGTTCGAACCCACGTCACGCACCTCTGACTTTCGGAAGTTATATGACTTTTCGAAATTATGTGTGTATTGATTGACAATTATCGCCTGCTCCGTGCCTCGGAAAGCACGTTAAGCCGTTGGTTCCGGCTGCCATGAACATCTATGCCAGTCATTATTGGGAGCATGTCGACACAAAAGATCCCACTGGGTCGAAGTGTCGCCGGTCTGCACTGACTGGCCCCTCATAAGATAAGATAAGATAGTGGATATTAATACATAATAATAGTAACTATAAATTTTGTGACAGATATTGTAATGTCACCCTCTCAAATTCTGCCAACGTACAGCAAAATATATCTAGACGTTGTGCAACTACATTCAGTATCCTAGCAGCATGGACCACCGGTGCGTATTTTAAGACATCTGTGCGAAAAACTGGCAGATCTAACAGCCTTCCCCGTGGCCCATAATATAGTTGATTATGAAAGAACCACGTTTGCTAGGTGATAACTGATAATACAAGTAATAATGGTCCAACGACTTGGCACGAGCCTCTATTCTATTTGTGCAAATTAAGACATTTCCCCGTAATAAAAACAAAAGACTAATCAGATATCAATACGTTTTACCAATATTGAGCATTTAAAGCCAAAGTAAACTTGTAGTGCATTACAGATCGAACACGAAGTTTTAGGCATGCAAATTTCCTCACGATATTTTCCTCCGCGAACACGGAATTTCATAGAAACTAATATAAATTTTGTACATATTGAACAAATAGTTAAACTTACTAACTTGGGTTGGCCTGACTTAATTTCAAAAGTGACTGAGACGACATTAAGTGAAACGTACATTAATCGAACAGATCACGAGCATAGAATTTGGATGGAATTTTCTGATGCATGCACCTATGCTCGCACAGACGATCAGAAAATTCCGTGTGCTGAAGAAAGGAAACTAATTGCAAGAGCCTGATTAATAAAAGAGTTGTTAGTGGTTTAATGGACACAGCTCTTTAGTTAAGATATTTAACTACATTGTAAGCTTGGCCAAAAAATTGTATCGACGTTCTTGCCTTTTCTTCTTAGAATTTTTACACCCCTGCTTTCCTGAACATCGCATTGGGTAAATGTATATGTTAATTTACAAAATCAGTGCACTGTAGTTTGACTCTCATACGTATTAATTTGTGCCCTATATGAATGAACATATTTCGATTTTGATTTTGTGTAGTATGCATCAAAGTTACTGTACTGATAATTCAGTAATTTATTTTGATGACCTGTGCAAATTATTATAAATATTGAATACGACGGACCGAAATTCCAATGTTGTTATACAAATGCCTATGTCCAGTATTACTACAGACTAATTCATTAATTAGTGTTACTATTAGCAACAGCCCTAAAGTGAAAACTAGTATAATTTATTGAAATTAAACTACTATATACGGATTTTATCGCGTTGTTTATTTGACATTTTATTACAAAATTTTGAAAACTGTTACACTAATATTACTATTAAACTTTACTCATTTTTAAGCTAATTAAATTATTGAAACTATTAAAACTATTTATACTATTAATATACACTTAATTTACACTTTCCTCGACGTTTCGGTTGCTTTCAGCAGCCATGGTCACGGGGATGTCCCCGTGACCATGGCTTTTAGCAAAGTTTAATAGTAATTGTAGTGTAACAGTTTTCAAAATTTTGTAATAAAGTGTCAAATAAACAACGCGATAAAATCCGTATATAGTAGTTTAATTTCAATGAATAACGTTCGCGTAAACAGAAGACAATATTAAGTATATCTACTTTAATAAAATTATGCCTATTTAAAAATATTTTCCGCCACCCTTGTACCAAGCACCAAAAAATCGCACACAAATGCCTCAAACTAGAATCAGCGCCATTCGCCTGACACTATCAACTTAACAAAGATATTGGAACATTAATTGCAATCTAACAACATGCAATGTGGCCACACACACACCGTGAATAGTTTCACAGATGGCAGTATGATAGCTGGTAATAAAGCAATTTTGTTGTAAAATGTGACGTTCCTGTTTTATTTTTATGTTGAGGTTTGTGAACATGCTTTACACGTGAATTGTCGCGACTATTATAAAGTGACACCGTACTTATTGCACGTTTCATAATGTGAAAATAGGGCAAAAAGGTTGTCTGTAGGTTAGGTAGATAGAGTACAATTTAAATCTCATACAATTTTTTTTTTACATATATACATATTTATGTATTATTTTAATATTTGCAGTCAAAGGCAGATTGCAAATTGGGCAATGAAAATAGCGTCTAGATTATAGTTACTACTTTGTAAAGAAATTTAGATGTTGTAGCACGATATTTGATTTAATAAATTGTTTAAGATAATGTATACTAAAACAACTCACCTTTATTACAGAATAGAAAGAGTCTGTTACTCTTTAAGACTGCGCCGAGCGAAATGTGCCAAAATAAGTGGTCACAGTAAATGAATAACATCAACACTTTTTGTTTAATACAAATATAAAATATACATTTACCATAACAATGAATGTTTTTACAACTAATCCGTGTAAAAAACATAAAATAATTAATATTTTTGACTACAAAATTAACTAAATTTGCACGAAAAATGCAAAATCGTAAGCTCGTGTTACGTGATTTTTAGATTACAACAGTAGAAATCTATCCTATTTTACAGCTTAAACGAAACATAATTTAAGTTATATTACAATTTGTCCGTCCTAAATATTTAAGTTATTGGTTGACAATAAAGATACATATTTATCAAAAAAGCACTTCAAATCTTCCATACAATTTTACTATGGCGGCCGCGCGCCGATTTGAATATGCGCCGCACGAGCTCTGTCATTATCTGTCTTACGCTCGGCGCAGACTTAATACAGATTATTTAATAAAATCTAGCTCGCATAACGGTGCTCTCACTCATTAAATTGTAGATTAATTCAGTATACTAACTAGAAAGTAAGACAAAATTTGTAATACAATCCTTTATTTGGTAAATAAACTTATTGATATTATTATTTAAAACGTAAAAATTGTTATGATAGTCTTCTTTTTGTTTGAATTTACATACTTTAAACTTGCTTAAAACTACTAATGAATAAGTTATATGATCAAATCCGCAAATAGCATCTGGTAGATATGATAGAAATATATATACGTATATGTATGTATAATAGAGTAAAGTAAAGTATGGAATTGTATCTGAAATATAACATATTTTTTGGTCTAAATAATATAGTGTAAAGTCAAACACAGGAAACTAAAGAAGAAAACTTCGGCGATATCGCGATTTAAACCTTCGTCTAAATCGATATTTCATAAATTGCATCCAACTGTAAGCACTCCTAAAATACACCTAAACAGAAACAAAACAAAACTGTCTGTTCGCTAGGAAAAAGATTCCGAACGGAAGTTGATTTGAAAAGTTCATTAGAGACTTTGTTTTTTTAAAGGCCGACGATTATGGAACTCTCCGTGCAAGTCCAGGCCCAATTTTCTTGTTCAAGCCTAACTGTTGTTTCTTTGCCGACTTAAAAAATCGCTTTTATTTTGAAGAATTTGTTCCTTTCCTGTTTAATTTTGCATAAGACACCGGTGAAGTTGAAAAGCGGTACACAACTTTCTGAGAGCACTCCCATTAATGGTAACAAGTAATGCTAATTCGAATAAAATAAATCAATGCAAGTGGTTTTTCGTAATACCACAATTATTACTAATAGACATAACGCCTTTTTGGATGGTGATTAAATAATGACTTTAAGTTAATGAAAGAAGAATAGGTTTTTCGAGTTCTGTCAATATTAAATTAAAATTAAGGGGAAACTTAAGATGACATAAAATGGGAGAGGTCGATGTCCAGCAGTGGACTGCGATGAGCTGATTGATTGATTGATATGATGACTCTGTCTATAAAAGCTATGTAGCCATAGCTTTTATAGACAGAGTCATCATATTATATACTAGTTTTCACCCGCGGCTTCGCTCGCGTAAATGTAGGTTAGGTTAGGTTAGGTTTGCAACAGTTATCTTTTATGGATGAAAGGTACCCTATGTCTTATTCTGTACCCATGACAACGTGTATGCAAAATTTCATGTTGATCGGTTGAGTAGTTAAGGCGTGAAAGCGTAACAAACAAACAAACTCATTTTCGCATTTATAATATTAGTTAGGATTCAATAGGGGGCAAAGCAAAAAATAACTTACGATTAAAACAGGAAACATATGTACATTTTAAGCTCAATCTTCAGTTTCTTACACAGACAACGAAATTTATCTATTTGTTAGACAATATTATAAAAGAACGTTAAACAGTCATATCCGATTTCTATGTCCTATCAGGCATACAATATGATATATGCATAAATATAAGTATGAAATCTATATCCATTTGGTATTTACGACAATAATATTATGTCACATTATGCCTTCTCCGGGTTTTCCAAATTTCCTAACAGAAAAACCCAATAACATTTTGCTCGACACAGAACCTCAAGATCGTCCGCATAACAACGCAAACTACGGAACCATCAAGATTTTTCTTTTTAAATCAACTAGTTCACACATGCCTTAAAATTTCCAACCACATTTGTACATTTCCATTTCAACTACCTCCTCCATTTTATTACGTTTTAAATTATTCCTTACTTATTCATTTCTATACAATTAACACCACACTAAAACCCCTGCATTGAATTCATTCAATCATTCACCAACGAGTAAAACGACATCCATAACCTCGTAACTCACACCTAATTAATAACCTTTACCATATAATTCTCGCATACTTTCCTCGAGTCATTGCTCATTGCTCATAATTGAGCGTAACTCACTGCTCATAACTCATAATTGAGCATGTGCTTGAACAATTACTCAGCTATAAAACGTTGTCGGGTAGTTACAGTATGGTACCCGTTAATTACTTTAGACGTATGGACGGTTAGGTCGGGTTCATACGGTATGATTAAGTTTGGTCTGTGGGGACATAGATAGCGTAAAAATAGACAGGATTATTTCAATCCTTATTCATGATAATTTAACGTCTAATTTGTCGTGAACCTCAACATTTATTTGTCTGGGGTTTTGCGTGATTTAGTTTTTTGTTGAGTAGATTTTGACGCTAAGTTTAGTTCTTTTATGCTATTTTTATTTATTATATTTGTTATTTTACTGCTCGATAAACGCTTATATTGTGGCGACTGTATCGATTTTAATATTTACGCCGATGAGACAGTGTGACCGCAGTGGGACAGTTTACGTGCAGGACCGATATTATTTATTTTTATATTTTCCTGAAATTTTAGTCTAAAGTATCATCATATCATATTAAAAACATAATCCTCTTGAGTATGATCTACTTAGACCAATATGTATATCCTAAAATCAATTACAAAGTCAGACCATTATTGATAATCTGTAAAATCTATATATACATCTAGGCCGTAAAATATAAATACATTACCATACTTAAAACAAGTTCTCTGGGCAGACTGTAGTATTTAATCTGTGTTTTAGACAAACTAAGCTTAAAAAAACAAACCCAAGACTGAATGGAGAAAAAAGTTGACCTTAAGAACACGGATAAGAGCAAAGAGCTGGTCAGTTTCTGAATACGAGTCATCTGAACTGAATATGGGCACTAAACGAAGAAAATTGCTAGCCTTTTTAACATAAACAATATATTCTTAGAGTAACATACCGTACGGAGAATTACCTCGTAAATAGCCTCCATTATTACCGCCTTAAAATAACTTACATGTATATTACTTAAACAGCGTATTATGGCCACCAGAATCTTTCCTCACATATTTTGGAGTAAGCTATAAAAGAAACCCAATACAATTTATAGTACAAACATATTATTAGCATGCGGGACGACCCTAATGATACAGGATGCCCTAAAAAGCTAATTTCCAAAAATATACAACCGCTCAGTCATCGTTTACTGTCATTTATCAAGAGAAATAAGGGCAAGGTTTTTGGCAACACCTCATAGGCAGTAAAATGTCTTTGTCTAGTAGAATAATTTGTGTTTTCTATGATATGCATAATACTGTATAGTTGAAAGGCGGGGTCATCAGATTAAGGATCGTAAGGTGCCTGATAAATATTCTAAATATCTTATAAATGCAAACTATATAAGTTTTACGAAATAAATTAATATTAGACATACTATTGAATATTTCTACTTATCTTCTTCTCCCTAGCCTTTATTATTCCCAAGTCACATGGGGTCGGCTTTCTAGTCTAACCGGATTTGACTGGATATCAGTTTTTATACGGAGCGGCTACTACCTGACCTCCGCAACCCGAAGGCTAACAATAGCCTAAGGCTAGACCAGTGTTAGGATATTAGAGGGCACTGACTTCCCAATAACGACTGCCATAGATGTTCATGGCAGCCGGGACTGACGGCTTAACGTGCTCTTCGAGGCACGAAGCAGGCGATAATTGTCAATCATACATACATAATTTCGGAAAGTCATATATATTCCGAAAGTCAGAGGTGCGCGACGTGGGTTTGAACTCGAGACCCTCTGCATTGTCTTTAAGCCAGAAGTTGATATTTTTGCGGATGAATGAAAAGTATTATTATTAGAATGTATGAGGTACTGTAAGCAGAATGTCTGAATGCTAAATTTTAAATTTATGTTATGTTATTGATATTAAATAGTGTAATTGGCGCAAGTCGTTCTATTTGATGTAAAATAAATAAATAATAATAAATAAATTTTTTGTACTTCGATAGCAGAAAAAAACTAAAGATATGTCCTTTTTTCCAAGGAATTAAATTCAAACGTACCGAAAAGAAAAGCATACAAGTGCTAGCACTGCGTTCTTCACCATGCAGGAGGTACGTTGTGCAGAACTATATTATTTGAACTCCATTATGAAATACTCAAAAAGAAACAAAAAAATTGGAGCAGTCTTTGGGGACTGCCGATAGAAGTGAAAACTTTAATCCTTGATCATAAACACTTCTTTATAAACAAAAAAAGAAATCAAAAAAGGGCGGGTCTGATTCCTGATACTCTCTTGTTTATTAAGGGGGTCAAAATTTCATTATTTTTTGGGTAGTACGCACCATTTCTGAGATATTGTTAATATTCTAAAACAATTCAAAAATAGAAAGCTTGGAAGCGTGACGATGACGCGAGTTCTATGATTTTTGTTCACCCAAGAAGTGCTCAACGCGCCTAAAGAAGTTTTCACTTCAAAAACATTTCCTTACTTATTATCATAACGATCGGTCATACACCAAAAGCTAAAATTAACTTTCTAATTAGGTACCTGTATTAAAAAGTATAATCATTAGTCAAAGAAAAGCCCATTAGTTGGTTGGTGGCAGTCAGTTTTTAGGTTCAACGTATAATTACAGAAGCTCTCAGTTCCGATTCCTATTTAATTATGAAAAATGTATTTCTAGTTTTTATTTTAGCTTTTTGTGATCGTAATACAAATGTGCCTTTGATATGATCTCGAAATAATTGTATTAGAAATAATGTTTTATGAAAATGAGTCGGTTAGATTTTATCCTTAGATGTACATCCTAACTAATATTATAAAAACAAAAATCAGTTTGTTTGTTTGTTACCTTTTCACGCCTAAACCACTAAACCGATCATCCTCAAATTTTGCATATACGTTGACAGGTGTACAGAAACAGACATACGCTAATTTTCATCCCGAAAAAAATTACTGTTTCCGAGGAAAACAACAATAACGTTCTTATGATAATAGATGGCGCCACGTGTCTTTCGAATCATGATTGAATTATATTATTACAAGCAGAGTACAACCCGAATTGATTGTCAAATTCTAAATTAACGCGAGCGAAGCTGCGGGCAAACGCTAGTTTATTATAACTTTAAATCTCTTAACTTTAATTGTTGTAATACTAGACATCTCTGAAAACCTATTTATTATGTCTGGCCGCCGGTGTGCTGTTGCGACTCAATAGGTTAAAAATAAAATTTTACCTTTGTTTAAATCGCTTTACTAGATACATTGATGCAATATGAGAATTGTGCATTTGATTTATATTAATGCTATTTAAATAATAGTCAAAGTTTTAAACTAATTCAGTCATTACATCTCGTGAGACTGTTATCAAATTGAAACAAAGATGTAAAACGAAGATCTCGCTTGCAAAACCAATTGACGTTTACAGCTGTTAAAAAACTAGTAAAAATATTAACGACGGCGTTAACTATTGCTTCACCCTTCAAGTCACTTACATAACCCTTTGGAATTACAGTTCACACTATCGTAAACGATCGCGCTAAGTTGGAAATGCAATTCATCCTTTGAATACGAAACCTAATCTATACCTGACCAGATTGGTCATATCCCTGTCTGGATGGAAGGTGGGAACCTTAAATATATATAATATTATCTATACTAATATTATAAAGCTGAAGAATTTGTTTGTTTGTTTGTTTGAACGCGCTAATCTCAGGAACTACTGGTTCGATTTGAAAAATTATTTTAGTGTTAGATAGCCTATTTATCGAGGAAGGCTATATAGGCTATATAACATCACGTTACGACCCACGGGGGCGGCGCAGTAACGATAAACGCGGGTGAAACCGCGGGAACATATATATATATAAGCCTTGTATATAAACTGCCCACGACGGCGACGCCTAGCCCTTTTAACATAATTATGTATCTTCAAGAACATTCTGGAGAACTCTAAGACATGCAGGCTTTCTCACAATGTTTTACTTTACCATTAAAGATAATTATTAATAACTAGCTTTTGCCCGCGGCTTCGCTCGCGTTAATTTAGGATTTGACAATCAATTTGGATTGTACCTACTCTGCTTGTAATAATATTATAATTCAATCATGATTAGAAAGATACGTGGCGCCATCTATTATCATAAAAATTTTATTATTGTTTTCCTCGGGAACAGTAATTTTTTTCGGGATCAAAGGTAGCCTATGTCCGTTTCTGTACACCTGTCAACGTATATGCAAAATTCAGGATGATTGGTTCAGTGGTTTAGGCGTGAAAAGGTAACAAACAAACAAACTCATTTTCGCTTTTATAATATTAGTTGGAATTAAGATTTAAAACGCACGTTACTTCGAGGAGCATGCTTTAGAATTGAACTCAGGACAGTGGGAATCCAACGATCTCCCGCTAAAAATTAAAGACATCGATAATTAATTTACAATTTAAAACGCTCATTACTTCTAAAAGTCAGAAGAGCCTGCCTTGGAATCAAAGGCGACACCTCTCCTTGGCAGTCCAAAGGTCTTCCACTAAAATATTTTAAAGGACAGTGGCAGTCCAACGGTCTTCCACTAAAATGTCTCAAAATAAATTGTCTCTTATAATTTCAACAAGAATAAATATAGACATTTATATAACCTCAAAACTGTACTCCTAAGGCTGAAAGTCCATTGCGGCGATATCAATTAGTGAACGGCCTCCCCCGTGCAATGCATACTGATGACGTCATCGATCTTCGGGCGCATCGCTAAATGCCGAGTGAGCATTGTTAGCAGTAACAGTAATAAATTGCACAAATAGCTTGATTGGATTTTTGAAGTGAAAATTATGAGTTACGTTTGTTATTAGGGGAGTTGGTTTTGAATTAAGCCCCACGGTGGGTGCCATGGTTTTGAAATGTTTTTATAAAATGTCATATCTATTGAAATAAAATAACTTAATACGTATTTTTGAAGTGAAAATTATGAGTTACGTTTGTTATTAGGGGAGGTGGTTTTGAATTAAGCCCCACGATGGTTGCCATGGTTTTGTAATGTTTTTGTTAAATGTCGTATCTATTGGAATAAAATAACTTAGTACGTATTTTAAGGCGGTTTTTTTGCAAAACACTTCTATTGTACGAATCAATATACATATATAAAGAAGTTCAGTTTCAGTGTATACCATTCAACATAAGACAACATAATGTTACAGCCATTTCAACATTTTTACGAAATGTTCAGTAATACATATAATTAAATAATTATGTTAAATAGACTAGAGGGCGAATAATTTTGCATCTCAATTGTCAAAATCCTTAAACGTATTTTATTTATGCTGGTACAATATACTTAGTGGTATTTTTATTGCAATCTTTATTGTGACAGTATTATTTATATTTTGTTTCTACCAAAGCAGCGACTGCTCTTTAGCTAAGACATATTTTTTACAGAAATAGAAGTGATCAAAAATCTAGGGTTTAAAAGTAGCATTATTCTGCATTTAAATGTTGATCAATTCGTTGTCACAATAAATATTTGAAGCTTAATTGAATATTTAGACACGATTTGAAGATATCATAGTTTATCGGATGTTAGATGATATACTTGCAGACGATATTGTTTAGGTCTTCTCACCAGAACATAATAAGCTTCTAAAATCAAATAATCATTTATCATCAACTATAAATAAAAATAAATAATTAAATAACTTTGAAATTCGTTACGTATTCTTTTCGTTCGTGAAACGAACTTTCTAATCCATAATATCACATCGCTTGTCTAAATGTTTAATCTGCGTTTCATACAAAATAACAATAATTCATAAAAACATTATTTTAATCAGCTATCTGATTATAGATACAAATATTTACCCAAAGTAATATCATACAAGTACCCACATAGTCTATATATTTTCCTTTATTTTTCTTTTATAAATTCTCTTTCTTTTGCTCACATTTAAAGTTAGTGCTTACTTTTCTATTCTATCTTCTACCCTGAAATGTTTGTTAGTAGTAATCAACTTTCCATACATTTAAATTAACCAACTTAAACCAGATTGTGGGTTACTTTAACAACTTTTTTATTTTATACTAGCTTTTGCCCGCGGCTTCGCTCGCGTTAATTTCGAATTTGACAATCAATTCGAGTTGTACTCTGCTTGTATATAATAATATAATTCAATCATGATTCGAAACACACGTGGCGCCATCTTTTATTATAAGAACGTTATTGTTGTTTTCCTCGGGAACAGTATTTTTTTTCGGGATGAAAAGTAGCCTATGTCCTATTCTGTACCCCTGACAACGTGTATGCAAAATTTCATGTTGATCGGTTGAGTAGTTAAAGCGTGAAAGCGTAACAAAAAAACAAACAATCAAACTCATTTTCGCATTTATAATATTAGTAAGGATTTACACTTGCTCGGTTACTTTTCAGCAGCCATTATTATGAAGAAAGTCTAAATTATAATAACTTTTTTTTTTAGAATTCCTCATATATCTTCAAACTACAAAACTACTAAAAATCGCCGGTTGCTCTCGTATTCAATCGGTCTGCATTATCCATTTACTTGAACACAGCTACTGAATGCACAAAAATCCGAGCCCGAGGCCGTTATCTCGAATCAATTACGAATAGTACCGTCTCAGCCGTTTAATTGCGACCCGGCAAGTGTTTCACGCGAGAAGAATTTTAATATGTGCACAAGAATTGAATTAAGACCTATTAAAGTTTTGCGGTAGGCAGGAGTGGTCGTGAATCGGTTATTTTCTCTTTAGTTCCTATTTAGTTTTCTTTGTGTCTCTTGTGATTATTGGTTGGAAAGAATGATAGCAATTTTTGTTATGGCCGTGGATTTCTATGCAGGTTGATTTTAATTAGGTTTCTTTTTCACAGAGTACTTTATAATTTGACTACTTTATATGCAGTTTGTTGAGTTGTTTATTTTAAAACACGATTTTAAATTGAGTACATATTAGACTACTCATATATTTTATGTTCGTCGGTGCAGCCGTAGTTGTACTATGTGCATGAAGTTTTAGGTTCGATTACCGAATCGAGAAAATTAATATTGAGGTTTTCTGTCAAGAAATTATTACTAGCAGTACGGAGTTTGAAACTGTGACCTGTAGACGGCAGTTGGCTTACCAACGATAACGAGGCCTTAAATACATAGCTGGCGAGAAGTAATTATAATAGACCGTTGCTGCCCACTTCAAGGATGTACATACATACATACATAGATTCACGCCTGTTTCCCAGAGGGGTAGGCAGATACTACGGATTTCTATTTGCTACGATCCTGACACACTTCTCTGGCTTCATTAACTTTCATCACATTCCTCATACACGCCCGTCGGTTCAAGGAGCTCTTAACCTGGCCTTTGTTTTTCTTGTTATATAACTAAGGTGGCAAACAAGCATACGGCCCACCTGATGGTAAGTGGTTACCGTAGCCTATGGACGCCTTCGACACCAGACGCGTTGCCGATCCTTTAGGAAAGCACGTGGGAAGGAGAAGGAGCGGGATGGGGGAAAGGGGGTGATTGGGCCTCCTTTATCCAGAACGCCTCCGATCTGATCGAGAAACGTTCGCCTAGGTTTTCCTCTTGTGACTGTTCCATTCACACTAGCCTTATAATCTTTCTTAGTCTTCTTTCAAGGATGTAGAGTATGCAAAGGCAGTCTAAAAGCATATACATTGTATAAAGCCTAAACCTGTACCAGCGAAATACAGCTCATGTAATGTCAGTATAATACACCTTTACTACCCTCTCTAGGGATTCGTAGGCGTGATACCGCGTTATGTAATATTAGTGAGCGTAGAAGGGGATGACCTCCACATAATAGCAAGTTATTTAATTAACACAGTCCGTGTTTTACTTTCATTTCCGGGCGCGTACAAGTTTAAAACAATGTTAACTCAAATGGGAATAAGCCATATTGTTTATTTAGTTCGTATTGGAATTGTGTTTGATAATGGTTGTATTACATTTTAGGGCTTAAAGTCTTTAGGGAGCAAAGATTATAACACCACGCTTGCACATTCCCAAAGGGAAAGACAGATTTGCTCCTGTTTACCATACTGCTGCTTTAGAGGCTACCATAAAATTTTATTAAATGCTTGAGATGTTCAGTAGTAATTCATGGAGAAATGGTTGCAGCACCTTACAGTTATGATTTGTAAACAAAATTTTATTGTAAACTTGGCGATTAAAAAGAGTGGCCATGAGTTGCTTGCCCGTTCTTCTCATGAGCCCTACACCCTTGCTTTGCTGAACGTGGCAGTAAATGTAAATTCACATAAATTTTTTTGTGTAACTTTGACATTCATAAGTGTTACCTTGTAACGTAATTTGAATAAATTTATTTTTGATTTTGATTTTGATTTGTATTATACACATCTAAGTTTTAAGTCCCAGGTAAACTATTACCTTATCTTAAAGCGAGATTAATGTCGTATACAAGGCATAAAATACGACGTGAAACATAAAGATATAATTTTCTTATTTGGGCATTGTACGACAAATATGGACATCAGTAGGTACCAACAACCTAGCTCCCCGACCAAAATAAAGGTGCTAGACACTTTTCAGTTCAACAATATCTTAATTACAGTTAATTCAAATGCGTTATACTGTCTCAAAAGAAATTCCCTGCATTATCATTTTTCAGATCCATAACCTGGTTTCATTTTTATCTATATTTAAATCTAACTGACCCTCGCAGTTTTTACCTACGTTTATAATTACTGCTCTGCTTCAGTGGCTTCCAGCGTGATGTTACTTCTTGCTAAAGTAGCTTGTTTGAACGCACTAATCTCAGGAACTACTGGTCCGAATTGAAAAATTATTTTAATGTTGAATAGCTCATTTATCTAGGCAAGCTATATAGGCTATATAACATCACACTAAGACCCACGGGGGCGGCGCAGTAATTATAAATGCGGGTGAAACCGCAGGCACATCTAGTAGTAATATATTATTTTTATAATATTAGTTTAGATTAAGAGGTTTACAAATAATTTTAGTATAGCCTCGCTGATTTCAGCATGAATGGACGAGCTCGACCGGGGAAGGACTACCCTCTCACAGAATATCGACTTGGAATAGCAGTAGTCCTACTGTTGTGTTTCGTTCGGTGAGTGAGAGTACCTTTCCTTCCCACGTCCTTTCCTAAAGGGTCGGCAACGCGCAAGTGATGCCTCTAGTGTTCCAGGCGTCCATAGGCTACGGTGACCACTTACCATCGGGTGGGCCGTATGCTTGTTTGCCACGTTAGTCGTATAAAAAAAATTGCGATAGTCACAGAGTACAATATGCGACCATAAAAAGACCACATCTTAAAACCTACTCGCTATATAACCAAACGACATGCATTTTCAAACATTTTTCCGACCAGAAAATATAATAATACATTGTCCAACCTAGAGTTCAAACCTATACCTACCCCTTCAAAGATACGCAAGCATCTATTTACGTATATAGGTTATCTTAAATCTGGAACCTGGTTTACACTAGATCATCTCGAAGAACCAATTTCGTAGCTACGTCATAAATCGTAGAACCATTTTTGTTAACATATAAGAGCTTCCTAATCCTACATACGCGCTGTTTATTTAGTAGGGCCCCGATGTCCGGAAAATGAGTCACTTATGTTATTCATGAGGTCCATATAAGTCTAAAAGTTGGAAGACGAATAGACGTGGTCGAAATTGTTAGGAGTTTGAATGATGTACTTTGAATTTTACGTGTTTTGGGATTGAGTAACTTTAAAAACATAGTTTTTTTACAGCAATATATTGTAGTTAGATTTACAGCTACATTGAGTCAAATCAATTTCATGGTAGATAGATGATCACATCACTATTCAGTATATTAAGTAACGAATTATCTTTTTAAACTTTGCCCGTGCTCATATTCATATACATTTAATTCTCACACACTTAGAACGGGTTATTTAAGTTTTTCATTAAGTTTCATATTGTTTATTTATTTTGTTAAGTTAATTCCTAACGTGTAGCTTATTTTAATTAATTAATTTTAAATTTTCTATTTTATGCTTTGTTGTTAAATGTATGTGCATGCTGTGGTCTCCTATAACTGAAGGAGTACACTATACAAAACTAATGTCCATTTGTCTGTGCAATTTTGTGTATATTCTTTGTTGGAGTACCTTAATAAATAAATAAATTCTACCTAGAATGTAAATTATAATAGTAATAATAAATTCATTCATTTGAGCTTGATCTCAACTCATGCAAATTGACAAAACTATCATATTCTTTAAACTAATTACTTATATTTTAAAATATATATTAAAAAATAAATTATATATAAGGATAAAGACCACCCTTGAAGGAAGACTTGAACCTACTTCCTCGACAGGGTTTGTCGGGATAGGAAACTTAAGTCCTGCTTCATAAGTTGTCATTTTCCTCGTTTATAATTCACACATCACTAATGTATATACCTCGCCTATTGTAGATTAGATGCCCCACTCGATATTGTTTATATAATTCCATCTACGTATATACTACACTAGCTGTGCCCGCGGTTTCACCCGCGTTTATGATTTCTGCGCCTCCCCCGTGGGTCGTAGCGTGATGTTATATAGCCTATAGCCTTCCTCGATAAATTAGCTATTCAACAAAAAAAATTTCAATTTGGACCAGTCGTTCCTGAGATTAGCGTATTCGATCAAACAAACTTTTCAGCTTTATAATATTAGTATAGATAACAATAACAAAGAAATAATGCAAAGGAACTTAGTCCTTGACTATAACTAGTAATTCGCCTAAGAAGCGGGCACCTATTAGGCAGCCGTTCAGCCAATTTATGTGTTCACGACACCGCAATCTGATAGCAATGAATTGTGTCTGAGCGACGTCGAGACCTCTGTCCTTCGATAAATATATTAGACTTCTAAGTGTAAACGAGGGTGTTAGAATTAGAAGGGCTATTTGTAACTAACAGCATTTCAAGTGGCTATTGCTTTAAGCACTGAAAGGTGCTTTTGAATATTATTTTAATATTTATAATAAAAAATAATATAATAATAATATCAGCCCTGTATTAAACTGTTCCACTGTTGGGCACTGGCCTTGTTTCAGTGTGAGAAGGGTTAGGCCATAGGCCACCACGCTGGCCTAGTGCGCATTGGCAGACTTCACATATCTTCGTGAACATTATGGAGAACTCTCAGACATGCAGATTACCTCACGTGTTTTCCTTTACCGTTAAAGCGAGCAATAATTACCTATGAATACCTACGCACATAACTTCGAAAAGCCAGAGATACGTGCCTTGGGATCGAACTCGACACCTCTTCGTGGCAGTTTAACGGATCCCACTAGGCTGTCGCTGTTTTTTTTTTAATATTTAGTATTATATATTTAAATATGTAATACAAAAAATTGTACCAGTATTTTCTACTGTAGGCCAAAGGCCTCCCTCTCTCTTTAAGACATCTCCCTGTTAGACGTTCCGCTATAGACGCCTCGGTCTAGTACTTTGCTTTTGAACATTAGTTGTTATTTTTCCTAGCGGGTTGAACAGTGGTGTATTAAATATTTTTTGATTTTATGATCTAGGTGGCAAACGAGCAGACGGATCGCCTGATGGTAAGCGATTACCGCCGCCCATGGACACCCGCAACTCCAGAAGAGTCACAAGTGCGTTGCCAGCCTTTTAAATTGTCCCCACCCCTGGAAGGGGGGAGGGTTGGGCCTCCGGTGCCCTCACTCACTCGACGAAACACAACGCAAACGCTATTTCACGCCGGTTTTCTATGAGGTCGTGGTATCACTCCGGTCGAGCCGGCCCATTCGCTCTCCCACCCGTAAATTATGTATATAAATAATGATAATATAATAATAATCATCAAACCAGATATTTTCCGTCCCGAGAAATACGAGATAACTGTATTGCCACCAGGTATAAATTCAGGCTGTGCTGCTGCAGAGGATTTCTTAACAGAAAATATAAATATATTGTTGACCCTAAAAGCAAACCCTAAATCTAACTATCAATAGTTACTAAATAGTTTACATATACGCTATTACATAAACATTATCTTATCTTATCTTATGTGGGGGCCAGTCAGTGCAGATCGGCGACACTTCGACCCAGTGGGATCTTTTGTGTCGACACTCTCCCAATAACGACTGCCATAGATGTTCGAACGGCTTAACGTGCTCTCCGAGGCACGGAGCAGGCGATAATTGTCAATCAATACGCACATAATTTTGGAAAAGTCATATAACTTCCGAAAGTCAGAGGTGTGCGACTTGGGTTCGAACCCGAGACCCTCTGCATTGCAGTCTGTTGGTCTCTCCACTGAGCTATCGCTGCTCTTTACATAAACATTAAGGCATCAATTGTAATATCAGAAATATTGTAGAATTTTGTAAACAAATACATAGTTGTTAAAAAATAGATATACATAGTTGCAATTTGTAATAATAATAATAATATTCTATGACATACACACAACACCATCTAGCCCAAACTAAGCAGAGCTTGTACTATAGATACTAGACAATGGATGAACATACATATATACTTTTTTTTTTGTAAATACATACATATTATACATAGAAACACCCAGACCAAGACAAACATTCATGTTCATGAATGTTTGTCTTGGTCTGGGTATAATAAATTTTTATTTGTAATAACGACTCATTATATTAATTAAATAAACATAATTTTGTGCGTGTACATAATCACAAGGTATTATACTATAAATACAGTAATTAGTGACACACAATGTAAGTAATTACTTGTTTTATACTACAGGGATAGCAAATAAATATATGGCCCGTTTGATGGTAGTCATCACGACTACCATCAAATGCCTACCATGGCATTTACAACTGTAACGCTAGGAGTAATATTTGTGGGTTGTCGACCTATCAAATAAGAACTTGACCAGCTGCCAATACCAGAAATAGACATTAAAAGACACTGGTCCGATTTTTCTTGTGATGTCAGTCCTGTATATAGGCCGTCCAACTGCTGGGCATGAACTTATTTACAGTTTTGAGAAGGGTTAGGCCAGAGGCTACTACGCTGGTGTGCAAGTTAACAAACTTCGCTCATTTTTGAGAACAATATGGAGAACTCCCAGACGTGCCAGATTCCTTACTATGTTTGTCTTTCCCGATTCGCCTTAAAGGGGCCTGAAAATCCTACTTATCGATCAAACACACCACAGGTTTGTGTGACATTCACACTACGCTGTGGTGTGTTTTGACGATCTTCGCTTTGAGTAAAATTTTCGATCCAATATTTAATAATACAATGTTATATCTATTACTGTCTTGCGCAAGCAGCGACCACCTGATCAAGGTAATTTTGCAAGCACCAAACGACTACGGTAACCGTCAGCCACCAGTAACCTACAATCAACATAAGATTCTAGCGGCAACCAAAGAACCTTGTATTTAAAAACTACAATCTCAAATAGAGAGAACCCAACAGTCTCATAAACACAAATCCCGGACAGGCATACACCCTAAACAGAATAGAGCAAAGCCCGCGTTTAAAATTCCACCCGAACATCAAAACAAACCAAATCAATTCTATGCAGACTAAGCTCAAACACTATCGCTAATAGAAAACGATCTAGCTCGCTCTAGCGCTACATAAATCAAGCTCCTCAAATAAGCCGCCCGATCTAGGGCTGTGACGTAGCCAAACAGCCAGTCAGCTCCTAGCCTCAATGACCCTACAAATTATAGGCCAGTGTTGTGCAATGTTTGCGAATATCCCGGGATATATGAACGATGCGGGAGGTTAGCATCATTTGGTTCGTGTTTAATTGGCTTGTGTTTTTGAATTGTGATAGGTGAAAGTTTTAAGGGTTCGTTTTAATAAAATATACGACGTGTTGAATTGTATATGTTATCGATATAAATTTATATTATTTTAAATGTTTGTAAAGCCTCTTGTTACATAGAAATACAGAAATTCCTAAAGCATAAATTGAAAAAAGCTTAATAAAATAATAAGATATATAAGAGATTGACTTTAATGCATTCATTGTGGTCGTATAATATTCAATGGATTTATTAAAATCAAGAGTACTTTACTCTTGATTTTAGGTAAGAAATAAAAAAACATGCCCTGTCTAAAATATATTGCAGAGTGCATAGCTTGTATTTTGGTTAACCATGCCAACTAAGTTATGCTGGTAGCAAAAAAAGTATAACTTCAAAGTGCAATGAAAAAAACTGCAATCCCTAGCCTTTTTATTGTATCATAATTTTCTTAAGGGCAATTTATTTGAAAGTTTATGTTATTGTAAATGAAAGTAAATAATGGGTATCCGAACCAATAACCTTATAATGATATAATATGTTCTAACTGTTGAGCTGTCGCCGCTTTAGATATGGAAAAGACTACGTAAAAAATGAAAACATTTTATTAAAAATTTAAATAGTAGGTATATTTATTCTAAAAACGTACTTCTTAAATAAATATCAATCCAACAAAAATAAATCGCCACGCAAAAAAGAACATCTTAAACTTAACTCACCCACGTTTATCGAATAAAATAAATTCACACGGCACTCGGTATTAAAAGCCGTTTTGATCTGAGATCCCGGGCATAATCCCGGGAAATACCGGCTGAGCCCATCCGTCGGGGAATCCAATGTTTGTCGAATACCGAATGGAGTCGGCGACAATATTTTGTTTCGATACGTGTAAACTAGCTGTATTGACTGAACGTTGCTGACGTCACGATATATGTGCGACTCGACGGGCGTGTGTTATAAGGGTGATACAAACGTTAACTTTGATGTGTCGGCGCTGTTGTATCAAAAAGTTATGTTCGACGTGTTACGACGATATTTGTAAGAATAAAAGGTTGGAACAAAACTATATTTATGACGGCGGACTGCTTTTCTTTAATTAAGATCGAATCGGTATGATGTTAATTTCATGCGTTTATAATGAGCGGTTAAACCTCTTTTTTTACTGTAGTACTATTTCCCTATCTACTGGACGCGAGTAGATACTACTACCCGTAGGTCTCCTCCTTTCGACCAGGGTACTGCGGGGTCAGTAAGCCCACTGCGCCTCGAAAGGCGTATTCTATCAACCGTTGATTAGAGTGCGCCGTGTCTTATATTGGTGTTGGACTCGCAGGGGTATGTGGTTGGCCGCTGAGGACGACATGTTTGTTGCTCGGCAAGCACGTAGCTTTCGAGCGTCGGACTCAGGCGCGGCTAGTGCGAACCAGTCGATCGCGCGAGGCATGGAGTTCTCTTTAGCGAAGTAGCAGTGTGGTTTCACTGCCACAACGCATATCGGACGCTTGCCTGCTCAGCAAGTAAGAGTCATAGCTGGGTGACTCGGGCCACACTCGGGTTGATGGCCTATTCGGGTAGGCGTATGGATGTACGTCGGGAAGTGAGCGTGCCTTATACAGCTCCGGTACCATACTGGAGATTTGGGAGGCAGCTTCGGAGAGAGGTCTCTCAGAGTTGCGAGTGGTGAGTGGCTTTATTGCTTCGGTACCTATCTGGAGAATAGGTAGTGTCACTTGGGCACGAGGTAGCTCGCTTACGAGAACCAAATCTCTGAGGTTAGGATGGAGAGTCGAGATTTGGGGACAAGACCTGTCTATAACTGGTCCCGGGAGGTGCTCTCGGGCACTGGAAGGTACAGCGGCTCCACCTAATATAACCTTTAAAGTTGGTGTAGGGGAACGCTATATCATAAACTGGACTAGTCGTAGAGAAAAGGGAGATGTAGCATATTTTATCTGTATTTTTTGTAGACTATAAAAGAATGTCTTTATTTGCAGTAAAATGTAGTAGGTATGTTCCTGTACTAGTAACAACCTATTACTGTCACAAACGCCGAGCAACAGAATCATGTCATTGTCGGCCACGATGGCATAGTGGTTAATGTAACCGACTGCCACGCCTGAGGTCGCGGGTTCGATTCCCACACAAGTCAAACATTTGTCTGCATGAACATGGATGTTTGTCTTGGTCTGGGTGTTTCTATCTATAATATGTATGTATTTACAAAAAAAAGTATATATGTATGTTTATCCATTGTCTAATACCCATAGTACAAGCTCTGCTTAATTTGGGCTAAATGGTGTTGTGTGTATGTGATAGAATATTATGTAGTCTGATCCAGCTCATTGCGAAGTGAACAACCTTCATTAGAAACATTTATGAATGCTCATCATGGTCTAAAAACAGCAGCTTAAGTAGAATTACCTACTCAAAGAGGTGGTACGTACACCTATGTATATCCGTGAGGTTACAGACGAGCTTAACCTGAACACGTCTTATAGTAAGCGGTTACTGCAGTAACTGCCTACTCCCCACCGCCTTAATACGCAGGTCGTGAGCTGGTTTGATAACTAGCCATATAAAAACTACAAGTCGACGTTCATTCTTTCCCTTAGCCTTTATTATTAGCAAGTCACTTGGGGTCAGCTTTCTAGTCTAACCGGACTTGACTGGATAACAGTTTTTACACGGAGCGACTGCCATCTGACCTCCGCAACCTGAAGGCTAACGATATCCTAAAGCTAGACCAGTGTCAGGATATTAGAGGGCACTGACTTCCCAATAACGACTGCCATAGATGTTCATGGCAGCCGGGACTGACGACTTAACGTGCTCTCCGTGGCACGGAGCAGGCGATAATTGTCAATCATACATACATACATAGATTCACGCCTGTTTCCCAGAGGGGTATGCAGAGACTACGGATTTCCATTTGCTATGATCCTGACACACTTCTATGGTTTCATTCATTCGCACATAATTTCGAAAAGTCATAATAATATAACTTCCGAAAGTCAGAAGTGCGCGACGTGGGTTCGTACCCGAGACCCTCTGCATTGTAGTCTGTTCGTCTCCCCACTGAGTTATCGCTGCTTTTCACAAGTCGACATTCATTATCATTGCAAAACCCATAAATAACAGCAAATTAAGTAAAATCACAATCAGCCATTATTACTAATCAACCATGAATCGTTAACAGTAAAGCTTACGTAGATCCCGAGACAGCTCGAGGAACGATTATGTCGCAGTTATGACACATGACAGATTACAAGTGATTAGTATTATTAGTCGTAAATACTGGTTAGTCTAGTAACTAACGGTATATGATCCGAGGATTACAAATTTATTGAATACTAGCTTTTGCAAGCAGCTTTACTCGCGTAAAAGTAGTTTAGGTAATGTTAGTTACAGCACTTATCTTTATATATATAAATCTTCTGTGCGTGTTTGTAATTATACTCCTCCTAAACGGCTGGACGGCTTATGATGAATTTTTTTGTGTGTGTACAAGTGGATTCGAGAATGGTTTAGATTTGGTTTTTTTTTCGTCTGTCGGTACAGCTAGTTTTAAATAAAATTTAGCCTGTGTTACTATATTACAGCTTACTAATGGTGATAGATTTTTTTTTTTTTTTTTTTTTTTTAATAATGATTTCTTGTTAAAAAAACATATCAAACCCATTGTACACATACAACAACATAACTAATAAAAAAACAAACTATTGAGGAAGTCGATGCTGAGTCCGCGGTATTAGCCGGTAAAATGCTGACATTATTTCCAAAGTAGAATAATCCAAAGCAGTTTCTAAAATTCCTACATCCAACCTATTAGATAGAATATTTAAAATCGGGTGAATAGTTTTCGAGTTAAATTCTTACAAACAAACCAACAAAAAACAAATATAATATATCTTTATAATATTATTATAATAGACTAGTAACTAATCACACAGGAACTTATACCATTAAAACCCTATATGAATCCAGGACATCAGAACATTTATCTGTGTGTAAAATTTTATCTAAATCTATTCATACACACAACCCATGCATGCTAGTATTATAAATTATTTATAAATTAGTTTTAATCGATATTTTTATTATTATATTGATATTTTTATTTTCTTTTTAACAAATACAGAATAATATTTGTGATATTTAATCAATGGATGCTTACTTGTACACGGCGGAGCGGGGCCTCCTAACACAGCTAATGCTATGCCTAAAAGGAGCTCTCCAACAATATTAATAATAATAATATAATAATATTCTACCACGTACACACAACACCATCTAACCCAAACTAAGCAGAGCTTGTACTATGGATACTAGACGATGGATAAACATACATATATAATTTGTTTTTTGTAAGTACATACATATTATATATAGAAACACCCAGACCAAGACAAACATCCATGTTCATGCACACAAATGTTTGACTTGTGCGGGAATCGAACCCGCGACCTCAGGCGTGGCAGTCGGTTATATTGTAACTAGATTAAGCTCAGTTAATGAAAATAAATCATTTTTATTATTATTTTTTTATACATGATAAGGTAGCAAGCAGCCAAACGTCTTCACAAACTTTCATACTTATAATATTAATTCGTTCATTGGCGTACAGACTTCGAGGTGCAGACATTATGCTATTATCTTTATGTTTCGATATGGTAAAGCAAGGCAGGTTAATAGGAGTCAGTTTTTCCTCAGCGTGCAATTCTCAAATTAAAACCGTCTTATTAGAAACCCTTTGAATCAGGACTACAAAGTCTGTATCTTAAAGTGAGTCTACTTGGCTTTAATCACATCTGTCTTCTCTACTGTTTTTCTTGTTTGTTTGTCTGCAATTTTCTGTAGGCTGTCCCAATTTGAACAAAAGTTTCAGGTGTAAACGAGAATCTTGCAATGTCCTGTCTCTCAAAAATAATGTTAACACAAATTACACCGAAACCATCCAAAAATAAATTAAATTGTTCGACGCAGCAACAGAATTTTAAACAGTCATACTCTCCCCAGCATGGCAGTATGAAAATTGAAATTTTAATTGACAGATATCGTTCTCGAGTATTGGAAGTGTGTCAAAATTATAAAAGCAAATGGTGTGGACGTCGACGGTCGGAATCCGAATGGCGGGAATCGATCGAATCTCAATTAAAAATACCGACTGACTAATGCAAGCTCCCATTTATTCAGTTTTTCTACTCATAAAGTTGTTGCTTTGATGGATTTCTCTCTTTTTTATTATTTACGTAAAGTTCGTACCGGTTCGCGAAATGAGGGAAGACTGTTTTTATTTAACGTACAGATCCATTCATTCGTAAGAATAAAAACAATATTATATCAACCCTGGTTTCTTTTGAATGGCTAAGCTGACGTTGTATTTTGCTTTCGGTAGGAAAATGTCGACTGCACTTGTGGCGCAATGATTTAAGTAGTAGCCTCGTTATTGTCATTGCAGCTAGTGTCACACATTCGCTAGAGTTAAACCACTTTAGAGAAGGACTGAGTAGAACGGTGGTTTATTTTCTTGAGTCACATGAGTATAAACATTAAGTCAAGAGACATCTCGTCTTAATATTGAAAGTCACGTGGTTCAGTAATCTATATATTAATACGTGAAGCGAAAACTTTGGGTCCCTTTTTACGAAAATTGGGCGGACGGAGGAATATGAAATTTCGCACACTTATAGTTTATACAGAGAAGAAGTGACGAATGCTAATATTTTTTAAAAATATTATTAGCTATACATTAAATTAATGAAAAAACACTACACGCACACAACCATGCATTTGACACACGAAGTCGAAGCGCGTAACTATGGTTACATATATCAATATGTAATGACATAATATGTCAGCAATATCTTACAGTCAAACTTTGGTCGAATTTCGAGCACTAAGCGACCGCTAGTTATGATTAGTACGAGAGTTGATTCGAAAATTAATCAGAATTGAATGTTCTCTGTGCCCATTTTATAAAGATTCATAAAAACACAAGCAATTCGTAATTACTATATTTATTTTGTAGTTATAAATATGTGATGACTAGTTGCTGCAAATATCAAGTAGAATCTGGACAAGTGATAATTGAACGAAGTCTAGATTAGCAATACACATATAGGCCAAGAAATAAACATCACACAATCAATTATCTTTATTATGTGAGTACAAACATCGATTCAAAGGCAAGCAACGTCATATAAAAACTACAACACAAAGAGCGCTCACAATACGCCTCATCAACAATCCTTTCTTCAGCAAACAGCACTCACTAAATCACACATAAAACCTCGATTACTCAATAAAATCGCCAGTTTACTCGAGATAAACGGTCAGACGAATACAATCAAGAACTTCACACACTAGCCAAATCGCCTCTGACGATCCGTCAGCACTAATACGAGTCTTCCGTCTCGATCAAGCTAATCGCGACAATAAATCGAATCGATTCGCGCATCGAGTGATTTAATCGAGAATTACACCGGTCATGTTAATTGGGTATGGCGATTCGTTTGAATGTAATTTACGCGTGTTTCGGATAGTGCTGGGTAATGATGTGGCTGTAATTCGAGGTGGAAATCGTTTGGCCAATGTTCGTCAAAGTTTTGGTGTTTAGATTTTGGAAGTGTTATTGATGTTGCTTATGGGAAGTTTGGGCTGGTATTATTGAGTGTTGGCAAGCTACGAGGCCGAAGCAATAAAATTGTTATGAACTAGAAGTAATTGTTTTTTATTATAATATACAACTAAGACATCAAACAAACGGGTCGCCTCATAGTAAGCGATTTCCACGACTTATTATCGCTTGGACTACTAAAGTATCATTCGCGCCTGTACAACAGAATGCGTGAATGCAAAATTTTAAATTTATAGTATCCTAATTAATATTATAAAAGCGAAAATGAGTTTGTTTGTTTGTTACCTTTTCACGCCTAAACCACTGAACCGATCATCCTGAAATTTTGCATATACGTTGTCAGGTGTACAGAAACGGACATAGGCTACCTTTCATCCCGAAAAATATTACTGTTCCCGAGGAAAACAATAATAACGTTCTTATGATAATAGATGGCGCCACGTGTCTTTCGAATCATGATTGAATTATATTATCACAAGCAGAATACAACCCGAATTGATTGTCAAATTCTAAGTTAACACGAGCGAAGCCGCGGGCAAAAGTTAGTAATTATAAATCACAGAGCTCTTTAGAATCTCGCGAATATTAATCAATTTATGTCGTTTACTGTACCAGTTCAAGCAAGCCGATTTATATACTACTGAACACTTAGCAAAGCCGATCCCTTTCACTCGAAATGTTCAGACATATCAGTAATGTAATTCGTCTATTTGGTCGACTGCTAAGGACGGGCGAGGTGCTGTTGTTTAACTTCGCCGATCAATCGTGCTACACGGCCAACACTACACCACAGCCCACTCCATATTATTCAATCAAACACTTTCCTTCCTTCTTTCTATTAGTTAAGTTATCTACTAATTAGCAGCCTTATTAACTTCTGAGTCTTCTTCGAAGAGGTTAATGAAAACACTTTGTGACGGTCTGTGTGTTAGTGACAGATTGATGTTAGTGACAGATTGATGCTAGTGACAGATTGATGTTAGTGACAGATTGATGTTAGTGACAGGCATAACTCTGGAACCACTGGACCGAATGACTTGGTGTGCAGACACCTTTGGGTCATACCTCGGTCGAGTTTGAATATGGGCCCTGTGGGTCAAAAGACCCCAGAGATATCGGGGTCATTTCTTTTCATTACTTTTACATTTAAGACGAATAGGTTGAATCCTGGGTTTTTACATCCATCTCGTTTATATAAATATCGTTAACTAATACTTAGATACTTCTCAACTGATTAGCTCTCAAATCTTTGATCAATGCTGTTACTGAACTATTACTCAACTTAACTATGCTAATTTAACCATGAGTAATATTTATAAAGTTATTTTTTTCGTTAGTTAATATTTAGCTAACTCTTAAATATTTGAGACTGATTTGTAAGTGTTCTGTGTTTATTTCAATGTTTATAAAGTCTCCCGTGATAGTGGGATGGTCATTAAAGCTCTTACCTATAAACTACTCTCAAATTTAAGAGGAAAAAGTATGAAAACGAGTGTCTAATTGGAGAAAACACATTTCTGCAAACCCACAAATAATAATAATTTAGTTGATCAAGGGCTTATCTTGATCAATTACATTATAAAATTGAGTAATGTTTGTTTTTTCCTGATTAGGCACTAGTACTAATGCTTAATAACCTCTTAATAATTGGGAGCGGTTTATATGTAAGGCTGTAAAACGTTATTTAACTATTATTTAACTAACGCTCAACGTTGAGCAATGTTCGTAGGTATTTTTTAAATGTACCTCTTTAATATTTAAGATTGCTTTATAAGGTTGTAAATCTGGAAGTTTTCAAGGATTAATCTTCGCATAACTTAGATGGCCTAGTATTGGAAGCCCATATATTAAGATATTATATACTCATGCATACCTTTAGCTTTCGTGATTGAATTGAAATACGCCAGTTTTACATGCTATTTGAAACACGTTGACGGTTGCCGGTTTTCTTGGGTTTTGTATACTTATTAGGTGCTGGTTAGGTGGATGTATACATACATACATAGATTCACGCCTGTTTCCCAGAGGGGTAGGCCGAGACTACGGATTTCCATTTGCTACGATCCTGAGACACTTCTCTGGCTTCATTCACTTTCATCACATTCCTCATACATGCCCGTCGGTCTTGCAATAGGTAAAAAAACGTTTTTGTTTCTAGTTTTCTAGCAATTTGGTTACAAATAACTAGTATTCTTGTTAACCCCTCCAGCTTAGCTAGAATTCTTGTATTAGGAATAAATTCATGTCGGTAGTAGGTGGGATTGAATATTAGAAACTTGGCGCTTGGCTGCTAAACAGCTCCATATAATTCCAGCTTATCCTGAAGTCGAATGGCGCCAAATTCATTCATACTATAAAAGCGATACGGTCCCAAGATTTACGAGGGACATTCTTTCCAAAGCCGTTTAGGTCACAAAGTTAGCAACTAACTTTTTTTTTCAACCGCGAAAATTCCCCAACGCCGCGAGTTTTTAATAAATCATTGTAACCGCCCGCCATATTTGAATTTCTATAAAAAACTTTCCGACCAAAGAAATGTAAAATTGTTCAAAGTTTTTCTATAACAACAGTGTTAGATTATGTATAGGCGGTGTTTTAACTTTACTTTATGGACCGGGGGACATTCGCGTGCGTTTTAAAATTTGCCAAAAGTTGATATAACAGACTTATTTATTGTATATCTGTTTGTAATCGGAACAAGAAAATATTTAAATTTGCCGCTAGAAATATTTTCTTTTTTAAACTTTTGTAGTGTTCCATTAGTTCGCTAATAATTTCAAGAAAATAAACTAGTAGTATTTTTTAATTCATTACATTTTATGCACAAAACGAAACAATTGTAAATAGGTGGCTTTAATGCTGATAGACATTATCTATCAGTCTACATTTTGTTGGTTCAAAGATAAATTATGTTAGTGCCTGTAAAATCATTGTAAAAGCAAGCAGCCCATTGCAATCCACTGCATGACATAAAAACTTTGGACTGCCTCATGTAAATTGTACATTTTAGGTTGTAATATAATAAATACATTATAAATATTCTGGGGGCATTTACCATACTAAAATATATGTATATATAAATATACTGAAATGTATCTATATACCAATAAATATTTTCTCTTTTCCTAAGACTTAAGATTTTGAAGTACCAATATTGCAGGAGATTTGACAAATATAGTGGCCTTACTGTTGAAAAGATGTTCACCTGGATTATTTTCTTCCGACTGTTCTATTCACATTTAATTTGTAGGTTAACAAAATATTGGGCTCGTTGGATCTATGACTTGAATGCACACCATAACAGAAACCTTTTTTATATTCCATCCCTAGATGAGAATATTCAATTTTCGAACAGCTTTTCCCCTTTACTTAGAGTAAGTAACGTTGGTGAATACAGATGTATGTATTTATACGTAGAACGAGATGAGACTGCCGATATTATTACAATGTTTTACGTATATATAAATATGGATATATATTTTTTATAACTTAGATTCATAGTCATATTATAAAAACAAAAATAATTAGGCATATATAATTGAAGTGAAAACTTCTTTAGGCGCGTTGAGCACTTCTTGTGTGAACAAAAATCATAGAACTCGCGTCATCGTCACGCTTCGTCATCGTCACGCTTCCATGCTTTCCATTTGAATTATTTTAGAATATTAACAATATCTCAGAAATGGTGCGCGCAAAATCCTACGCAAAAAATAACAAAATTTTGACCCCTTAACCTAAGAGAGTATCAGGAAACCGACATGACCCTTCTTTTTTTATAAATAAGTGTTTATGATCAAGATTTAAAGTTTTCACTTCTATCAGTAGTCCCCAAAGATTGCACCAATTTTTTTAAATTAAATTTTGGTCATAAAGGCTTATGAACGTAAAAATGTGTGATGCAAATCAGGTGATTGAAGATACTGAATTTATATTTCATTTTAGTTTTGCACGAGAAATGTTTAAAATAAATTGTTATATATTAGATTTTCAGAAGGCTTAGAAATGACAGCCGTGCTTATAAACTGCCCCATCGCTGCGCACTTCCTCGGTATGAGAAGGGTTAACCCTCTACAATGGCCATTGTCCACCACGCTGGCCCAGTGTAGGTCGATCAGACTTTACACATCTTCGAGAACATTATGAAGACCTCGCCGAAATACAGCTTTCCTCGCGATGTTTTCATTCACTGCTAAAACGAATGATACTGCACTATTTACACCAAAGAAAATTGCAGAGAGCATTTAACACCACCGTTAATTTGTAGTTTTATTAATCGCTTTTATTTGTTGAAGTGTAAGCTTCTATAGGCGCATTGAGCACAAAATCATGGAACTCGCATCATCGTCACCTAACACTTTCCATTTTTGAATTATTTTTGGTTTATAAAAAAGTATTTATGATCAAGGATTAAAGTTTTCACTTCTATCGGCAGTCCCCAAAGACTGCCTTTTTTCGGTTCTATAAAATCTTTAGCCGGTATATACTACCTTTAACGGATAAATTACCTATAACGCCCCGAAGGATCTCTTTCTAGGTAAAACAAATAGGATACTGATGACATTCTTTGCGTACAGAACCCTTAAAAGAATTGAACTGAATAATATGTTTGGCCAAAAACATCATCACAATTCTCGATCCAAGTCCAATATCCACAACTCATAGCGAGCACAACTCGTTAACTACATTATTATTAATACTCGGCACTAAGTTATTAATTCCCAAATAAAAACTATCAAGTATCGTGCCGATACCAGTTATAGCTTGTTTCGTGGCCTTACTTTATGACAGTCGTAACGTCCACGATTTACGACCATACTTTAGCTCTAGTGTGTTCACGGTACAAGTATAATTTACAAGTTTAAAATAATCGCAGTTTCACTGAAGTTTCGATTGGCAAAGTCGCTTTTTTAATAATTCATTGAGTGTTCATTTTTAACCTTGGGTGTTGAGATGCAAAATATTGCTGTTAAAAGTTTTCGAGCGTTTATTATGGAAGTTTTGGTTCGTTTATTTATTGGGGGTTCACGTGATTGAAAATGAAAGTATGTATATTTTGGCGTGAATTTTCACTTTGGTAGATGGCGTTAGCAACTTTTATGTACTTTAGCGTCGATTTTGAATCAGCAGTTTAGTATTCAATATGAATTAAATCTCTGGCATTCTGTACATTTTTATTTAGAATCTGTTTATATATTATTATAATATTGGTTGTATTATATTCCCAGCTTTCCTCCTGATGGTAAGTAGTAACCGCTGCTTATACGCTGACCACAATATAGCATGGCTCTACTACTCTTAAGACTCCATTTAATTTAATTAAGATAGCTTATTATCGGTATACCCACGAGATCATAATACTGCTTCACAATTTAAATAATTGATTTTATTTATGTCAATTAAAAAGTCACTCCTATATGTCTTAATCATGATTATATAGACGGCCTGGATAACGTACCAGTGGTTAATGGAGATCTCGATTTCCAGTACGAACAAACTGTTATCCAATATTCTTCATATGCATTAACCAGAAGGTTTCTCACAATAAATTCTTGGCAACAAGCTCGCTTCCTATTTCATAAGCCCTAAAAGCATAGCTGGTGAAAAGAGTGCAGAATAAATTTCTGCACACTCCTTCTTTGGTATAGGCGTGACACTATGTATATATTATAGAGAGCAGACCAGTATCTCATCTTATACATAGCAAGTCAATTTGGAAGGTGCCTCTAAATCACAGAAGATCTCTTCTTCTCCCTAACCTTTATTATTCCGACGTCACTTGGGGTCGGCTTTGTAAACTAACTGGATTTGACTAGATATCAGTTTTACACGGAGCGACTGCCATCTGACCTCTGCAACCCAAAAGCTAACGATATCCTAAGGCTAGACCAGTGTCAGGATATTAGAGGGCACTGACTTCCCAATAACGACTCACAAAAATCAAAGAAGATCACGAAAATCACGAAATCACAGAAGATTGCAACTGAATATTCTTGTATAGTATTGTTTAAAGAATGAAGTTAACGAAAACCTCGTAACTCAGAAAGTTTAAAGCTAAAGAGAGATTGGAGATTGAATTTGCCAACTAATCCATTACATATTATATAATTGAATCTTAGAAACGCTTTCTGTCCGACTAAAACAAAAAGTGCATTTTACTTCTCAGCAGACAAATTAAAATATAACTGGACTGCATATGTCGCATTTCGGGCAAAAAACACGACACGACTGGATATAGATCGTGAGATTGCCAAGTAGTCAGTTGAAAGGATTGGTTAACACTATAGCAGACAGAAAAATAGCAAACAATATCATCAAATTGCCTAAATGGAAATAAACTTCCACCGTGGGAGAGCCACGCTTCGTCACGAATGAGCCAGCTCAAACGGAGTGATACCGCGGCCTCACAGAAAATCGGCGTGAAATAGCGCTTGCGTTGTGTTTCGTCGAGTGAGTGAGGGTACCGGAGGCCCAACCTTCTCCCCTCCTGGGAGGAGGGCAAATATAAAATGCTGGCAACGCACTTGTGACTCCTCTGGTGTTGCAGGTGTCCATGGACGGCGGTAATCGCTTACCATCAGGCGATCCGACTGCTCGTTTGCCTCATATACCACAAAAAAAAGAATTAATTAAAGCTGATTCACGCATATTAATTTTGTATTACTAAAAATATCAAGATTAATTGTATTTGACTACATGGATAGTGTGAATGATTAACTGAGCCCAGTGCTGAGGGTTTGATCACCACATGGGACAAAAAATTGTGTGATCTATAGATATTTCTTCCGAACCTCGGTGTTCTTTGTGTCCGTTGTGTGAATGTTGGTAAAGCCCTCGCGTTACAGTAATTATACCTAGTGTGAGAGTTCTCTTTTATTAAGGAACACATTACAATTAAAACTGCGCCGAGCGAAATGTGCTAAAACAGGCGGTCACAGTTAAGTGAACAAAATCAACACTTTTTGTTTCATACAAATATTAAATATACATTTACCATAACAAAGAATGTGTTTACAATTACTCCGTGTAAAAAACTTAAAATAATTAATATTTTCGCCTACAAAATTACGTAAATTTGCACGAAACATGCAAAAAAGTAAGCTCGTGTTACGTGATTTTTAGATTATAACAGTAGAAATCTATCCTATTTCACAGCTTAAACGAAACATTAACAGTTATATTACAATTTGTCCATCCCAAATATTTAAGTTATTGGTTGACAATAAAGATACATATTTATCAAAAAAGCACTTCAAATCCTCCATACAATTTTTACTATGGCGGCCGCGCGCCGATTTGAATGTCCGTCGCACGAGCTCTGTCATTATCTGTCTTACGCTCGGCGCAGTCTTAATACATTTTATTCTGTTATGCAGCTAATCGGAAGCTCTCTTTCAATTTTTTTTTTAGACCTAAGGCTCAGTAAGTTTTAATACACTTCTGCTTATCACTTTAAAGATATAAACAAACTCTTTTATAGCTCAAAATATCAAATTCGCCATTTAAAATTGGCTCACTATGTCTAAACAAAATTAGTTTGTTAGTATTTGCGCAGCCATTTCGACATCGGCCATGACACATGATTTCGCGCCCATTGCTTCGGATAATTTCACGCGTTGCTAGATTTATAGCGATGATACGCACGACGTCATAATCGTTTGTTGTCATATTGGAGTTTGGTTGTGCTATCCAAAATATAGACAACATACGATTATAATATAATCCTCAAATATTTTGGACACGTTGTTCGAAACGAACACTCCATGGAACGACTCATTGTCCAAGGACAGGTGGAAGGCAAACGGTCACGCGGTCGATCACATACGCGTTGGACAGACCTTATCGAAGCTGCGCAGAAACCTCCATGGTCCAAAGTTCCAGAGACGCTGAAGACCGCAACAAGTGGAGGTGCATCGCAGGGGCTGCTTTAGCCAATGAAAATGCAACGTCATCAACCACGACCACTCTGTCAAGAGTGAACGACTAAAGAGAGAGAGAGATCCAAAATATAGGTCCCTTTCAAAATAATCGCTCAATGTTTTGGGGAATATTCGAAATATGTGTCTACTTCCTTTTCTTAGTCGGTGCCTACTGAATATGTTTAAACAAATTAATCGACAAGGTCAAATTTAATAGTTTATTTTAAAGTTAATTAATTTTAAAGTTATTATGTAATAACATTTGCTTTAAAAGAGATTAAAAGAGTATAGAATCCAGAAGAGAGAGAGGGTTAGAGAAGGATTGAGAGAATAGAGCTCCAAACCTTAACTAAATCGGATTCACGGTAAGAGTCTGTCGATTTGTAATCAAAGAAACACAAATATTTTTGAACACAAAATCACTTATGGATATGAGAAAAGGTATTTTATGGCAATCAAAATTGCTAACAAGCATGCTTGATGCTAAACATAATAATGTCCTCCAGACCGAATTTCGGTCACGGTGGCCAGTCTTAACGGAGACTGGCCATCTGCGCAGGAGATATTATAGTGCACAAGTGCACTCTCTGTTCCCTAACTCTCATGATCCGATGGGACGAATAATCCGATACGACCGGAGAGAGATCAGGCGCAGGGCCAACGGCTTTACGTGCTCTCCGAGGCACGGGGCTGTCTAACACCGCCAACTTCCTAACTCCGGGCTCATATTGAGATTTCTTAACAGAGAAACCCAATAAATTTTTGTAGGCCCGACCCGGGATTCGAACCCGAGACCTCATGCACAGCAGTCGCATTCACTACCGCTGCGCCACGTAGGCCAACATCAAGCATAAAGCTTCACTAGACGTATCATTTTAGCATTGCCCTTACTTAACCTTACCCTTCAAAAAAGGAAGAGGAGTAAATGTGCTGTGAGGACAAGGACCACAGTATTTTCCTACTGACAACTCAACGCCTTCTTAAGAAACCTAGAAACCCTAATCAATGCGGGAATACGGGATTATTGCAACGTGCATGTTTAAAAATTGCCTGCTACAACGAATGATGTCAAATTTATTACTGAACTAATTTTAGTTTGTAACAAGTTAATTATGAATAAACCATAACTCCTACTATCTAATCCTTAGGGGACGCCGTCACGTCATGTTATATTACGACAAAGTAAACATAGGACAACATAAATTAACAGCATTACGCCTTTGTAGCATTTAAGGGTTAGTAAGAGATGCAGAAGTCCCATATTCACATTTTTCAGAGTAGTAGAGCCTCGCTGATTTCAGCACGAATGGGCCGGCTTGACCGGGAAAGGACTACCTTCTCACAGAATATCGACGTGATTAGCAGTATTCCTACTGTTGTGTTTCGTTCGGTGAGTGAGAGTGCCGGAGGCCCAATCATCCCCTTTCCCCCATCCTGCTCCTTCTCGTTCCCACTTCCTTTCCTAAAGGGTCGGCAACGCGCAAGTGATGCCTCTGGTGTTCCAGGCGTCCATAGGCTACGGTGACCACCTACCATCAGGTGGGCCGTATGCTTGTTTGCCACCTTAGTTGTATAAAAAGAACGCTTTTATTTTGTTCTACATAATAGAGTGTGCGTATTGCCGTCCGTAAATACAATGAATATCAGTCACCGCAACAGGGTTCAACCTTTCGCCCCTGAAAACGTTTTCGTCTAGCAGCGTACGCTTTTAGTGATCATTGCCTTAGCTTTGGCTTTGGAATAATCATAGCTAACATTTCTAACATTCCATTTATTGGCTGTGTATAATCTATACTAATATTATAAAGCTGAAGTTTGTTTGTTTGGTTGAACGCGCTAATCTCAGGAACTATTGGTCCGAATTGAAAAATTATTTTAGTGTTGGATAGCCCATTTATCAAGGAAGGCTATAATTATAACATCACGCTAGAACCAATAGGAGCGGCGCATTAATAAAAAAATGTTGCAAAAACGGGGAAAAGTATCTTATGTGAAGCAGACAAAGTTACGCGGGTTAGCTAGTTATCTATACTAATATTATAAAGCTGAAGAATTTGTTTGTTTGCTTGAACGCGCTAATCTCAAGAACTAATGGTTCTCTTTGAAAAATTCTTTTAGTGTTGTGTACATGACCTATGTATCTACAACTTTGAAATTCACAAGTACACAATCTGAACTAGCTTGTACCTTATAGTAAAAGATAAGTGTTTCAAGACGATGCAATCCCACAGAACTTGGCGCGAGGCAAGTAACAAGGCGACCGCGTAAACCTCTACGCCATCTCTGCAAAGAATGGCCTAAATCCTAACTAATATTATAAAAGCGAAAATGAGTTTGTTTGTTTGTTTGTTACCTTTTCACGCCTAAACCACTGAATCAATCATCCTTGAATTTTGCATATACATTGTCAGGTGTACAGAAACGGACATAGGCTACCTTTCATCTCGAAAAAAATTACTGTTCTCGAGGAAAACAACAATAACGTTTTTATGATTATAGATGGCGCCACGTGTCTTTCGAATCATGATTGAATTATATTATTACAAGTAGAGTTCAACCCGAATTGATTGTCAAATTCTAAATTAACGCGAGCGAAACCGCGGGCAAAAACTAGTGGGTTTATAAAATACAAAAGATATGACGGAATAGAAGTAAGTTGAAATCTGTGGTATCTACCTACCCCACCTGCAATAGGCATTAGTATACGTATATGTGTATCGTACAAGATCAAACCCATTATCAATATAAATACTACACAGTACACAGTAATACAATGAACAGTAAATCTCTAATTGACATCGCTACGTTTAGTACTAATGTGTTGGTCAATCGTCAACATATCGCTCTATGTGCCTACTTGATGACTCATTAATGCCGATGATACGATTATGTGACAATATCTCGGTAAACACGATTCTCGATTATTATCCACTGAATCGAATTTACTTAGTTAAGTAAATTCGATTCAGCAGATAATAATCGAGAATCGTGTTCTGTATCGTGTTCGTGTAGTGAATGACTTTAAATCGATTATTATGAATGTAAAAGTTTGTTACGAATTCACGCGTACACTGTTGAAAGCATTAGGATGAAATGTGACACACAGATAAATACAAGATAATTTTTAGCCCAGTATACGTATATAAGACTTAGGCAGACGAAGGCTAAGGCAGAAACTAGTCAGTTGTAAAGGAACAGGTAAGGTTCAAATATGTTCATTTTGGCGAATTTAAGGTATTGTACCTGGAGGGCGATTCTAATCGTAACTTCTCCGTCTGTAATTCCGATAACTTAGGTATATGACATTTAAGGGCTGAAAAGAGAGACCCTTGTTATCGTATCCTATATATAAATTGAGATTGCCCAATTAATGCTACCCTCGAGTAAGCGGGTTACACCAATAATATCTATCTCAGTTACTAAATAGATTTGACTAAAGGACCGAACACCAACTTTTGCCCTTTTTATGCTAGATAATGGCTTGTCTGCTGTCCTTTGAATCACAGCAATGTTATTTCCATAAGCAGAAGTAACTACTTACTATACTAACTTTTATCATAATAAATTAAGGAATACTGCATTCAAAGCACTACACTCACTAGCCAGCTGCTAGTTATAAAAACTTTCCAAAATAAAAAATTAAAGGCTGTTATTAAAATTAAACACCTTATCATATTTGTTTATAATAAATACAATCTCTTGATCTTATTTCCAAAATTAATTCTAGTAGAAGAGTTGAGATTAAAGTTTACTGTCTATATATTAGAATTAGTTCCCAATTCCAAATTCAAACGGAGTCGTGAATAAAAAACATCGGAAATCTCAGTGCAGTCTTAAATAACCTAACTAAACTTAATCACGTACAAAAACTTGCCAGTATCAAGATCATTATTAAATTTTTATGTAACGACACGGATCTGCCGACCGCACCACAACTCCCATAGTACACTGCGCACCCATAAAGAGTTAATATTTCAACGGCGCACACAAACCCAGCAGTAGTCAAGACCCAAGTTTTAATTTGCTTAAAGTTGTTACAAGTTGGAACGGGTCCCTCGTTGGGCGCCAAATTAGGTACCGTCACAGACTAAAGTATAAAAGTAACGGTCACGTTATTCTACTGATACTTTAATTTGCTTCCACTATTTTTTCGTATACGATTTTACATTTAGTTTGCAATTTAAGTTTAAAAAAAGGTTCAACAGTAACGTCTTTTGAAACTTTGCCAGTCCACAATCTTGATAAAGTGTATAAACGAATATATTTTATGGAAAGTCTTCTTTCGCTCTAAGGATGACTTAAGTAAACAAATGAAAATAACCAAACTCATAACAAAAAACAGTCAATCACACGAGTAACCCTTGTGGAATTGAAACCATAACATTCTGACGATTGTCACCAGCGAGGAAACCACCCAAACCATTGCAACAACCCTGCAGTGAATTCACAAATCAAACACAACTCAAATAATGGATAACCACATACCAAAGTACTGTTAATCACAAATTCAAGCGCATTATTTTAATTCAAAGCCAGTCAACGAGAACCGAATCAGTTTCAGCGACGCAATGCATCAGGGACCTCTTTAAAGTGCTGAAAACGCGCATTATCGATGAGTTACGGTGACCATTCACCATCAGGTGGCTTTTATGGCTCCTATTCAATAATAAAAAGTGCCGGCTTGCCCACAGCACTGGCATTATTACAAGGAAAAAATTGTTTTGTTGCAGCACATAAGGAAAAGCGTGAATTTTTTTTTATTATTATTTCTTTTGCCATAACGTTGGTAACTTTGATTATTGTATTGTTTAAAGCACCCAGATGGTTAAAAACTTTAATATAGTTAATTTTCGAGTCTTTTATAAGATTTTTGTTTTGAAGAGTCCAGGTAGAGTACTTAGATCTTGGTCTTAACAATATTCTGTATCATGAGTACGTTGCAAAAGAAACGAAAAATGAAATTTCAAACACACAGATTCTGCCAGTTTTTGTAATGTATACACTATTCTTCTTCAATTAATATATATATATATATATATTTATTATTCAATTAACGCAGCGATAGGCTAGTGGGAAACCGTTAGACTGCTATGCAGAGATCTTAGGTTCGAACCCAAGGCGCGCAACTCTGACTTTTCGAAGTTAAATGCGTAATAAATAATTAATTATCGATGAATAGGAAAACATCGTGAGGAAACCTGCATGTCTGAGAGTTCTCCATAATGTTCTCGAAGATTTGTGAAGTCAGCCAACTCGCACTAGGCAAGCATGGTGGACTATGGCTTAACTTCTCACATTAAGAAGAGGCCCGTGCCCAGCAGTGGGACAGTTTAATACAGGGCTGATATTATTATTATTATATCTTTTTTACTCACACAAAAAGAAAATATTTTTATTTGCAACATCCAATATTAACACTGTAGCCATTTAATCGGCACGAGAAAATAAACCCTTTTACGAAGATTCGATTTAAATAAAGAAATAATTTTATTTCTTAAATTACCTATTTGATCTATGGCAGTCACTAGAATGCACATATGGAGTGAGGAGTGATTTAAACTTAGTCTTGCTTGTTATGGGTTCTATACAGGAAAACAACTTTTGTTTTTATACAATTTGTCACTCTGTATTAAAATGTTTGTGCTGCGTAATTCGTATTTTATGAAACCTATTTAATGCAAAAGTGCATGCACGTAACAGTTGTGATATGATCAATTTTATGCCGCTCTTTCAAAAACTGTGCAACATTTTTGAGTCTCTAATTACACATTTTTTTTTTAATTTTAACTAAATTTTAATGAAATTATTCAAAAAGAAAATGCTTCTGTGGACGAAAAAATATAAGTTTAAGCCTGATTATCTTTTGAGTAATTTAATTACATAACCGTTAATAGTCAGACTAGTATCCATAACATCAAATAAGTTTTAAATCGAAATTAATTTGTAACCTAAACTGAGCCGAAGTGAGGTTACAAATTTAAGGATCTAATCCAAACTCTGAGCGTTTTAGCAGATTTTAAGATGAAAACTGATAAAATGTTTACAATAGGTAATTTAAAAACTATGACTTACCGAATTTTGACTTCTTTTGATTGCCATTCGCTGTGTTTGTCGAAACTGATGAGAATAGCCGCGATTTCCTGTAACAAATACAAAATGAAATTAGGCTAAAAGATTTTGGACGCCATTTAATCTCAACGTAATAAGAACGACAAAATTAAATATATTAGATGAAGTATTACTTTGTTCTTCGTACTGTTTATAAGGAGTTTGAATATTTTATCTACACTGTATCGCTGTTGGTTACTGTATCGCTGTTGGTTTTCTTAATAAATAAATAAAATTTTAACAAAAAAGAAAACCGACTTCGAAAAAGAATATTCTAAAACTTAAAATGCACTAAAAAGTTCATAAATAATTGCATATTCTTGTGAATAATTAAATTATTGTTATTTTTGGAGTCGGTGTCCACCTTTAAAAGTTCTAAAAAAAAGTTCGCGACAGCATATGTCTATCTTTTAAGGTTGACTCACTATAACCTTTTTTATGCTAACCAAATTTGTTCTAAAATAATGCATTATTTGCGAAGGTGTTTTTATAAACATGATATTAATTCTTATCCCAATAAATACGTTATTCATCATATGTATTTAATTTAAAACAAAATTGCCCTGTACATCATTCGATTTCAATGAATATCTTAGGAGATATCGCAGTTTTAAAATAACATCGCAGCAAAATAATTACTCATTATAGACATACAAACGATGTTTCTCCTGGTTTATTCTGCGTGATTTTAAACTAGCACAGTAGTATACTTTAAAAATTTTGTTCAATGGTTCTTATGTGGTTCGTGGATTTAACAAAGAAAGTTTCAGCTCCATTAAAGTTGTATTATATGTATTATAGGTGCCTACGACCCACTCTCTCTCTTATGTGACGCAGACGAAGTTGCGCGGGTCAGCTATAGACTATCTGGAGTTTATTTGTTTGTTTGAACGCGCTAATCTCAAGAACTACTGGTTCGATTTCAAAAATTATTTTAATGTTGGATAGCCCATTTATTGAGGAAGGCTATAGGCTATATAACATCACGCTACGACTCACGGGGGCGGCGCAGTAACGATAAACGCGGGTGAAACCGCGGGAACATCTAGTATGGTAATAAAGCTCATCAATAATACGCAAAAGTTCCTACCACCCACTCGGCTACCACCGCTTCACACATAATACAGCTTAAGTAATGCAATTAGAACGCTTACGTCATGTTGAAATGCAGCAACGAGCGTAAGCACATTGCAATTTGATTACAGACAGTTAGAAATTCTGCCACAGATCGCACCCTTACTGTAAGCCGTTAAGGAGTTCCATTGATCATCACATTCGACTACGACAATTACTTGACTAGAACGACGTTACGGTAGGTGACTCAAATATCCGGATAGCCTATAAAAGATTCGGACGAGTATCGTTAATTTGCTCCTAAGAATTTCCGTTACTTTGTCATGGATCCCATAATCAGAACCTAACCAGATTCCCATCAAACTACCCTTGAAGTACATTCTTTCTAATAAAAAAATAAATTTGGCGGGCTCGATGGCGTAGTGGTTAGTGTAACTGACTGCCACGCCTGAGGTCGCGGGTTCGATTCCCGCACAAGTCAAACATTTGTGTGCATAAACATGGATGTTTGTCTTGGTCTGGGTGTTTCTATGTATAATATGTATGTATTTACAAAAAAAAAAAGTAATATATGTATGTTTATCCATTGTCTAGTACCCATAGTACAAGCTCTGCTTAGTTTGGGCTAGATGGTGTTGTGTGTATGTTATAGAATATTATTATTATTATTATATTATAATCATCGAAATCGGTTGGCGTGATATTGAGTTATTCGTCGATTTGTCGCGCACATACTTAATGCAAATTTAAGACTTATATGGTTTTCTCATGGATGCCATTGTCAGAACTGGACCAAATTAAAATGGGACCACACAGGTAGCACCAGCTTTCAAATAAAAAAAAAATCATTACCATCGGTTCACCCAGTCCAAAGTAACGAGGTAACAAACATAAAAAAAAAATCAAATACAGTCGTATTGAGAACCTCCTCCTTTTTTTGAAGTCAGTTAAAAATAAATAAATATATAATATATCTATAATCCAGAAAATTACCACTTCAACACAATCAATAATACATGTCCAAATACCATTTTACAGCAAACAACCTACAATAATCGCCTAGAGACATAAAACTAAATGTTCAAATTTTATAATAATATAAAATAAAGGCATTCAATTCTTTTTAGACGTATCACACCAATATTTTCATATAAATTTACATCGTAAGTAATACAATGGTTATAAAAAGTTTTTAAATGTTATTGTATCTTGCATTTATCCAAAATACTTAATGCACTATATTCGATTTGGGCCTCAAGCTTCACAATCACACTTACCACCAAACCCAAAAATTCACTTGAAAACTTCTTAAAACGTTATGATTTCTTTTTGGCACCTAACATCAGACTATAAACGTGCTTACTCAATAAAATGCTCCTACATTTACAAACCTTGAAGACAACTAAAATAAAAGAGCAATAAAATAAACTGTGATCGTTTATTCCTCTCACTCAACCCAACCAAAACTTAATCAGTCCCCATACATATTAAAACACAAACATAAAAAGCGAACCGACAAACTTGTCCACTTTGAATTGCAAATAAAAACTAAAGATTCGGAACATATTCAGAACATATTCTAATAAATAAATCAAACACTCCACGGGACGGGACACGATCGGAATAATAAGTTGTTTCATGTAATCGTAAAGTTGTTCCGACTCCCTGAAGCCATAAACTGAGTCGGATGAAGAATTATTAAATTACAACAGTTTGTTCGAGATTTTTGCCATTTTGAAGAAAATATTTGTTTCTACTGCAAAGTAATTCTATTATATATCTAAAATAAAACAGTTCCTGTTAAGTTTTTATGTAGTAGGTGAATATAATTTGGCAATGGATCGAGAAAGTTGGAAATTGTCATCTTTATTCTTGGCCTTTAGGTAATACAGAATAGGTACATTTTTAATTAATAACTGTATTATCTACATATTATTATTTATGATGAACGATTACTATAAAATACAAGATAAAATTACAACTGACACTAAATAAAAATCCTAAGATGTAAGAAAACGTGACAGTAAAGCAGATCATTTGTGGTGTAAACTTCCACGAGTCTTTTTTTAGTCAGTCGTAGACAAATGCTACGACGCTTCTACGAGACGTGTTAAACGTCTCGTAGACATGTTGTAGCAACTAACAATTGTTGAACCAGTGTTTGACATACAGCATAGCAGGAAGAATACAGGGACTATAGTTATAGGTATATTTGCTTTTGGGTACGTTCATTCCTTTCACATACTAAGGACTATATGTATATAATATATGTATACATATGTATCTCAAGACACAATCACAAAGTACATTGAAACTCAGAAGGCACATTAATGTACTTAAAATGCATAATATATTAATGCATACAACCAGAAACTTTCTTAACATGAAAAATACTACCTATCAGGCAATTCTTAGCAGCAGTACGCTGATACATCACTGTCTAGCATTTCAGAGGTATACTTGTTTGAGTCTCTATTTCTCTTACTTATCCTCTGAATGTGTGTACTACTTAAGTTTGTACACAAATCTTCAACGCCAAGGATACAAGAATCAATTTACTACCCTGCTTATACAAGATTATTTTAAACTAAAATGTACTTAGAATTCAACAAAGATTGATCGCGATCGAAAAGCTTCTAGAAACGTCTAAAGAAAACGGGCTATTCCACGTTGAAATGTAAAAAATATATTCTCGTTTCAACTGTACATTAAACAGCTGCTCAAAAAATTGAAAATTAATCTAATTTCTTTGTGAATTAATATAATACTTGAGCATTTTTCGCCTTTGATCAAAACTAATTTTCTTCTTTGAGAGTTCGCTTTAATAGAATTAATTTATTATTTACAGTTATAACAACATGCTGACGCTTTAAGTAAAACTAGCTAGTGCGCGCGGTTCTGTCTAAAAGAGTCCTACGGGAACGCGAACCGGGATATAAAGTACCCTAATATGTGTTTCTATTCTAGTATAATAATAATGATATTCTACCACATACACACATCACCATCTAGCCCAAACTAAGCAGAGCTTGTACTGGGTACTAGACAATGGATAAACATGCATATATACTTTTTTTGTATATAGATATATATTATACATAGAAACACCTAGACCAAGACAAACATACACAAATGTGTGATTTGTGCGGGAATCTAACCCGCGACCTCAGGCGTGGCAGTCGGTTACACTATCCACTACGCCATCGAGGCCGACAATTTAATTGTCAATGATACGCTTAGATTGATTGGGATGGCAGTTTTTGACTACACCTGTATTAATCTCACGATTACGTGTACTGGGATTAAAGGTATCCTACTCATTGACTTAATTTACGTCGTGACACAAGTTGACATCTAAGACATGGTTTATCCGTGTGCCAAGTTTCATCCAAATCTGTTTTATATTTTAAATTACGCAAGATTCAGTAACAGATATACAAACACCGCATTAAGCAGTCACGTTTTAATATTTGTAAAAAGGATAAATTTTATTTGGACGCTGTTTAATAAACACAATTACGTCTATTAAGCTTGTGTAAATAAACTCAATTCCTTATCCTGCGATCCTAAGGTCGATTTCCAGGTTGAGTAAAGCATTGTTTAATTTTTTTGACAGGTACTATGGTACCTCGCTATATTACTAAAAAGTAACCCAAGCATCGAACCCGCTTCCTTCCAGAGCGAACTTATGCCACAGAACCAACAAAACAGTCTTAAAATACTCCGTATAAATACCAAATACCTTAACTTAGGTATTCGGGGTCTTTATTTAAACAATTCACACTTTATTAGTAGTATATCTTGCAAATAACAACGGGGCTTAGTGTAAAAGTTTATGTAAACGGCAAATGCCATAGGACTGGAGGGTTGACTGTTAACCCTTATATTTCGGACCCGTATCCAGGACCCTTAGAACAATCTTCTAAAACACGAATGCGTTACTTCAAGAGGTCCACATTACACTGTTATTTAACGACTGAACCCAAAAATAGGGACGTATAGTAAATATATAAACTCATTCTGTGTTCGACCGTTGTGCGTAAAGTTTGCAGCAGACATACAGTTAGCTGCAAACTTTAGCACGTATTGTATGTTTTTTTTATTTCCAGGATTTGAGATCTTAAATTATTGGTACTTATATTCAATGTATTGGACCTATATCCCCAAAATGGTAAGCAGAGGTACCACATTCACATTTAATAAGACACGGGCCTATTGTCGTTTATCAGGTACATCATAATCCTTACGACTACAGCGTATTAGCGTATACTAAACAGAAAAGTACACTTCGAACTCGAGATCTCATGCATAGCATATACTACCGCTACGTTATGGAGAAAAATCATTGGCACGCTTTTTTTTTAGAAAGGCCCCTGCCCCTCTTTTTATAATTCCTCTATCACGGACGACTTTACAAACATTAAGACAACGTACAAAAAAACACCCAGATTCATAACAAGTATTTACGGATCACACAAATGTATGTCCCGTGTGAGGATCGAATCTATAACACTCGGTGTGTGACAGTGGCAAGACGATTACTGAAACCAGTACGCTGTCTATGCAGACCTCTTAAAAGATAATAAAATAGCGGTATAAAAACTATAATTCACAAATAAACCACAATGAATCGAAAATGTCTTATAAGGCAGAAGAAAGAATCTTTATTCTACATTTAAATACATTTCGGAGAAGGCTTATCCAAAGGGATAAACGTTCTGCGAAATGTATTGACGTCATCAAAAAGTCTGCGAGTTCATTCACCTTCTACGTGCGACTTTGCATATAATTTCATTTAAAGACTACGTGCGACGCATACTATTGTACTTTAAAATCCTACTTTATATTATACTACTGCCTTGGTAGCAGCTGTACCCAGCCTAACTGCTGTGCATGAGGTCTTGGGTCCGACTTCTGGGTAAAATATAAAAGTCAAAGTCAAAAATCTTTATTTCCATACAAATGTATAAACAATTCTTGGACACGTCAATTAAGTGATATATTAATTAAACTATAATAAAAACTTGGAACAACTATTTGTGGATCACGTTTTTTTTTATCACGTATCAAAGGCACAGCTTAGCTTTGCATATTAATAGTAATAATAATAATAATGATTTATTTTTCTCTTCCACAAAGGTAACTTAAAATATAATTAATATACTTAAATAAAAACAAAAGACGCTTGTGGGAGACTGGTATATGCACAAGGCAACCCTGTCACACAGATTACCAGGCCCCCTAAAACAATTTAAGTATTATTAAAATAGTATTTGCAAGGTGAAATATCATATAATTTATCAGTAACTAAATGTAGGCTGTGGAGTGTGCGTGTGTGAGCGAAAGTGTATGTTGTGTGTGTGAGTGTGTGTGAGGGTGAGGGTGGGTATATGTGTATGTGTGTGTGTGTGTGTGTATGTGTGTGTGTGTATGTTAGTGCGCATGCATACATGTTAGTATTGCCAGTAAATGACCACTTAAACCAACAAAGCACGTCAGCAATCAGTCAGCAACAAACCATCTGCTAAATAAGGCAATATACAGTATTTAAGAACAGGCGGTCACAGTGGCCGTTAACTTAGCTGTAAATACTCCTTATAGCCATAGATTTATTGCCCCAAACATAATCCGTGCACGGCATCGCATACAGAAGTACTGAATTAGTTAAGGAAGCACTGTTTCCACCGAGGAAATATCTGTCTGTCTGTTTTTGGACGAAATTGGGGGAAAACACAGCCTATGTGTGTTTTTGTGAATTTCAGAACGGAAAGCTTCCTTTTCGGTTTTTTGGTACTATTGCAAGGATGTGTGCGATCGATGTGTGTGTTTTGCGAGTCTTTGATGTGTCCACCGTGAATTTACCAATTTGAATGGATAAGATTCTGATGGATGAGGGTCCGGTAACAGAAATGCAGACGTAAATGAGGCAAGAAAAATAAACAAGTTCTACAGATTTTTGTAGTTTGTTTAGAGTTTAGGTTTTTTGGTTTATTTTGTCGTATCATTTTAAATTAGTTACTTTGTTTACCTTAAATATGTTTTCTCGTATTTCTTTAGCTATCTTTAAGCTTAGTGGCATTAAAATCCCTTAAATAATTAAGTGATAAACGAGTACATCCCATAATTCTAAATATCAAATCACATTTTCTGATGATTTTCTTAATAACACGACGATATCAATAAATATCCAATAACATCTATAAGCCGTAACTTTAGTTCAAATTATAAATTATATTAAAAAAAGATATTTTAAATTCACTAACCGCATTATATAATAGGACGTATTGTTGTAACCAGCTGAGCGATATAAAAAAGATACTTGAAAATTAAAAAAGGAGATATATAAATAATTTATATTATATATCACCTACAAATTTAGTAATCGTTTACACCAAAATCATTTAGTAGAAGCAACAAACCCTGTCTTGCTACTCCGAAAGAAATTCCAGGAATGAAATCAAGCGCCGCTCTTTCAACATAAAACAAAAATAATATTAATAAATACAGCGCGTACATCAACGACCAATGTGACCAATTAATAAATATTAAATAACACTCCCTCTGGCAACATCTGCAGATCTGAAAATTCACCCGAAATTAAGTAAAAAAAGTAAAATTACAGGTACGGACTCAGAGACGTGTTTCAAACAGACAATTTACCCAATTTCTCATAAAAAGAATGATACGTATTCGAGCGTTTATTTAAATTACGCACCCGTACAAGTATTGAATATTTTATGTTTTCGTTATTACTCTGTTTGATTGGAGCCTTTACTTTCGTTCTACGAAATCATATAATATAATTTTTCGGGTTTTTTATTACGATATTATTTTTGGGGATGTTTATTTACATAAACTTACGTAAAGGGTTTGTTTGATACATTCCAAATACACTAAAAAAGGGGTACATGTTCATTTATACTGCCTAAACATATTTTGTTACATATGCTACAAATATACTCACGATTGTACGTGCAATGGGATAGGCAGAGATATATTATAAACTAAAGAGTTAAGCTTTCAGTCTCACAAAATGTAAATAACTCTTTGCCTGACTCGGCCATCAAACCAAATAAGCAGAAAGCTTAAACTCAAGAGAGTTTATACAGCAGAACTATGTATGTATATGTATATCAAAGTACTAAAACCTCTTTTCATTCTCGTTATGAGAGTAAGAATTCTTTTCTTTGCGCCACATATGTGCACTATAATAACATATCTTGCGTAGAAGACCAGTTTTCATTATGCTTAGCCATCATGAGAGAATTTGGATTTGGAGGAGCTTATATTTACATTATGACCAATCTATGTAGAAACTTACAATTCGGCGCAGTAAAAGTGACATGGCCAAAACTTAAACTAATACGCCATCCGTGTTGATCTCTACAGTGATCTCAATTTTAAGAACTTTATTTTTATCTTTATCTTTATTAAAAGATAAAGTTTAAAAACTAAAGAAAGAAATAATGGATATATTGCCTGTGTACTGGCTGCGTGATTTATTTATTTTAAAAAATCTGACTTAAGACTAAATAATTACACAGAACAGAATAAAAAGCCAGCGGCTGACATACCAAGACGCGGTCTCCGATATGCTCCCTCATCAAGTATCTATGTATATATTAATACGTGAAGCGAAAACTTTGGATCTCTTTTTACGAAAATTGGGCGGACGGAGGAGTATGAAATTTTGCACACCTATAGTTTATACAGAGAAGAAGTGACGAAAGCTAATATTTTTTTAAATTATGCGTAAAAATACATTAAATTAATAAAAAAACACTACACGCACACAACCATGTATTTGACACACGCAGTCAAATCGCGTTCATAGTATTTCGGCATTGTTCTTTGTAACTATGGTTACCTATAGGTAACCATAGTTACAAGTTTTCTTTATTACAATAAATAGTAGTTATTTATATGTAATAAAGAAAAAAGAAAACAAACTAGGAATTTTGATCGAATTTTGACCACTAGGCGCCCGCTAGTTATAATAAATAGTACGTTATTTATATGTCATGAAGAAAAAAGAAATCGAACTAGCAAGCTTAAGAATTTTGGTCAAATTTTGACCACTAGGCGATCGCTAGTCAGTATAAATATCTACAAAAACACCAAACATTCTTCAGCTAAACACGCAAAAAATGTAATCAAAGTTCTTCAGAAAACCATTTACATGAAAAAGGCCTCAAATCTACTTTCCCATTATTAAGGGAACAGAAAAAAATAAAATCATTAACATTAGTGGAATGTAGAATATTATAAAAACAAATTTTTAGTCGAAAATTTTAATAAATGAAAATTAGGGTGCGGTCATTAGAATTCTCGCCTCGAGGGATTCACTTTCTCTCGTCAATAACCGATAAGCGTACGTGCTGAGTGATGAGCTCAGCGAGTTTAAAGTAATTTATTATGGTGTGATCTTAGTGCTTGTAATAGGATAGGATTAGTTCGCTCACAATTGTTTATTATTTAGGTCTAAATAATAAATAACTGTGAGTACCAGATTACCTAAACTCTAAAATACAAATAATTGTTGAAATCTTCACTTTCTTTAAATCTGGTAGTCATTGGTAAATAACAGGAATGGAATGCAAGATACAAACTATGACGTCGCTATTTAAATAAAGTTGCCCGAAGGAGATAGCGAGATATCCCCACTACGCCCACACTTTTTCGTTTATTCAAAAATAAAATATTAATTACATCCTTGTCTTGCAATCAATTTTTGATACTGTTTGCACAAAAAGACTTATTTTGATTACTGTTTACTATTGTATATTAACTAATGAACAAAATCTAACATAGGCAACTTACCATATTGGCAAGTAATTCTATTCTTTGAAACGTATAAACAATCTTTTATAAGTTGTTAATATGTTGTAAAGTTACTGGCGTAGTCAGACTTCAGACTTTGTAAACTTATATAATCGAGCTAGTTTCATTGGTGAACGTCATTTAGTTATTACGAGTAAGTACAACGTAATATAGACATCTCAACTAAATTCTTTATGTCACGAGTTAGAGTGCAAGCCCTCTAACTCACTTTGTCTGAGCTAGACGATTACTGGAACGATACGTTTCAATACAATATTAATTGCACTGAAACGTATCTTTTATGTTTTAAATATTAAAATGTTGCCGCACGAAATTGGGCAGAAGCTTACCAAATTCGCAATTCGCTTGTATGTAATACCATCCTGTATGTTTAAAGACATGTACCTATGAATTGACTGTATTTTTTTTAATTCCTGGTAATAAGCGGCACACCTATTATTGTCTGCCACACCATAGGCACATTTTTAAATTCCACGCTACTAAGATTTTTTAACTAGCAAGGCCATATAACATTAGCGATTCAGGAATTGAAACAGCGACCTCACACACAAACATAAGCGCAGCCGAATGTCATAGGACTGATGAGGCTGTTATAAACATTATTGTTATTTATACTTCAGAAGGTGATGCCATTGATTTGAGCCATGATTGTTTACCTATTTCAGAAGACTGGTTAATTCTAGATATAGCTGTTAATAACACAAAAATAAAAAATAAACATTTCTAGTAATATTATTGACGTGACAGTTTGCAAATATTTCAGATGTTCGGATATTTTTTACTCAACCAGGTCCTGGATTAGTCGCCGTGAAATTCACATGGACAAAAGTTACTTGTAAATTAAATAATAAATAGACTCGCTATCCGCTGTCGCCTCACACAATCGCCTCACCCAAACCTCCGCCCGCCGGGTGCCCAAAGAGTTCATTCGGACTTTTATTGGCATAGCTCTAAAAGCTCGCTGTCAGTTGTAACGCTAACGACGTCGTAAAGTGACGTCACAACCCCTCCCCCGGCCCCCTCCCACCCGCGCGCCTTATAATTAGGGTTAATTGTGTAAACATTTATAGGACAGAAGAGGCTAAGGGTATTTCGATGGGAATTTTCAAGGACGGGTACTTGGTGACGATTAGGTATCATCATGGGCTTTGGTATGGACAAATTTTCCTTCTAAATAATTACATTTTGTTTGTCTCTCTCTTATATAGATTTTAGTAATATTTTTTTGTATCGATATATCAAGGTAGTCTGGCAAGCACGCAGAGATTTAGATTGATACCCCGGTGCTTATGTTTTACTTTCAGTGATTTCGTTTGCAGTTTCCACAAAGTATTCAAGTCGTAAGTATATCCAGGACTTTTCTGTCCAAGTATTATTCTTTAAGATAAATCCAGAACTAAAAATATTTTCTGTGACGTGAGAGACTTTATAAACATTCAAACAACGGACATAAAAAACATAAAAAACACCAGACTCGGCAATACAAACGTTTTAATTGGCATCAGCACTTTACTTTTTAAAGAAATTTTAGGAATGCAGGAATGCAATGTAGGTAAATCGTGATTTACATTACTTATATACATGCAGTGATAACCTTTTATTAAAATATAATATACTAGATGTTCCCGCGGTTTCACCCGCGTTTATCGTCACTGCGCTGCTCCCGTGGGTCGTAGCGTGATGTTATATAGCCTATAGCCTTCCTCGATAAATAGACTATCCAACACTAAAATAATTTTTCAAATCGAACCATTAGTTCCTGAGATTAGCGCGTTCAAACAAACAAACAAAGAAACTCTTCAGCTTTATAATATTAGTATAGATTATGAAGAGTCACGTCACAAAAAATAAGAACATAGTCTACTTTTGGTCGTGGGTTTCAATCCCACGTATTGCACTACCGAGGTGAATTTACTACAAATACAAGCAAAATAGATTAGCTTAAGGGTTTAACAATATTACTTCTAATAAATAATAATGAATACTTCTGAATACTTCTAATAAAGAATACTTCTAATGTAACCTAAATGCCTAATAAATAGTCTATGCAAAAACAAACACATTTATTATATTGTATACCTATCTATATGGCCTATTGGACCCAACCTCTCCCTTTAAAAGGTAATTATATAGACATACACATAATCATGTTACCCCAAAATCATTGTTTTAACAGCGAAAAGGGTAACGACACCACAAATACACTTACCTGTGTAAATATTGATTGGCTGAACGGAGAAAGCGGAGCGAAATTATCCAATAAAATATATAAGGTGATGTTATGCTCGCAAATAAAATATCGGTATTGATAGATCGATAAAAATGTTATGATAAAATATTTTTCATGAGTATTGCTGTAGCTTGTAACATATTATATTTGTGGTAATGATTTTGAATGAGCCATTTGGGGTACAAAAGAATACTGTTCTGTGTATCTTTAACTGATATAGAATGCCTCGGTGGTTGTTGACTGTTGTGCAAGATATTTCGAGTTCGATTCCCGGATCGGTCAGTATCATAGGGAATTTTTTAAAAAAGTTTTTAAGCAGCGACACGGAGGTGTAGTCTGCTAGACGGCAATAGAAACGCAACGCTCCTTATTAAGTGGAACTTAAAGCCAAATTAATTATTTATTGTTTAATATATTAGAAATAATATAATTTATATTTTACTAGCTTTTGCCCGCGGTTTCGGTCGCGTTAATTTAGAATTTGACAATCAATTCGGGTTGTACTCTGCTTGTGATAATATAATTCAATCATAATTCGAAAGACACGTGGCGCCATCTATTATCATAAGAACGTTATTATTGTTTTTCTCGGGAACAGTATTTTTTTCGGGATCAAAGGTAGCCTATGTCCGTTTCTGTACACCTGTCAACGTATATGCAAAATTTCAGGATGATCGGTTCAGTGGTTTAGGTGTGAAAAGGTAACAAACAAACAAACTCATTTTGCTTTTATAATATTAGTTAGGATTAGGATTTGCCATATTTTGCTAAAATGTGTGTTGCTCCAGGCGTAAGACAGAATAAGCCGACTCGCCCGACTCATACGCTATTTTTACAGAATTTTGGAATAAAAGTAATAATACTGTCTCTAGTAACTACATATAGTTCGATAATTAAGAGGACTTTTCTATTCGATACCTTTTATCCCAACTTTAATTCTATTTCCTTAAGATGACAGCAACTGCTTACGAGCAAGGCGAGCCATATGATGCCTTGCTACCTTAAAATATTACGCCAGATCTCAATGTCATCAAACCTCAAATAATAATTGGTCTCCTGTTGCATGCGTTCCTTTACTTATATATCCAATGAATGCAACTTACTAATTACATAGTAAGTAAAATAAACATTGAAATGGTAGCTTTACACTCAACTGAAAACCACACTCGCGCTTATTAAAACTAATTCTCCGCCTCTTTCTCGCCCTAAGCATTTCTCTTGCCATCTCCCTCCCTCTTATGATTCCCACGATGCTATTATGTTTTCACTAGCAGCCTGTACTCACGCACATCAAATTAAGGCAAGCACACATTGGATGCAATACTAGTTAATTAAAGAGTCACTAGTTTCCTTGAATTACTCCAGAAGCAATTAGGGTTGCCGCTATCCCGTCAGATATTAATTACTTCTTGATTACGCTTAGGGTTGCTTCTCACTTGGCAAACTCTGTTGGCACGGATGGCGTCAAGGTTTAAGTGGTTGCCTCGGTGCTGCCACTGCGCCGAGTGTTGGTTCGAATCCCACACGGGACAAAAATGTATGTGTTCCAAAAAAGGTTATTCTGAGTCTGAGTTTTCCTAGTGTCCATTGTCTGAATGATTGTAAAGTTCCCCGCGATACAGGAATTATTCCTATAGCGGAAGTTGTCGTTTTAGAATTTAAAAAAAATTGGCGCAGTCTTTGGCGGCTGCCGATAGAAGTGAAAACTTTAATCCTTGATTATAAACACTTGTTTATAAACCAAATTATTATAAACCAAATATAATTCAAAAATGGAAATCGTTCGGTGACAATGACGCGAGTTCCATGATTTTTGTTCAACCAAGAAGTGCTCAACGCGCCTAAAGAAGTTTTCAGTTATAAAAGGAAAACAAAAAAAAAACGGTGCGGGTCGGATGCTAGCTCCTGATACTCTCTTAGGGGCTATTAAGGGGGTCAACATTTCGTTATTTTTTGCGTAGGACGCACCATTTCTGAGATATTGTTAATATTCTAAAATAATTCAAAAATGGAAAGCGTGGAAGCGTGACGATGACGAAGCGTCACGATGACGCGAGTTCTATGATTTTTGTTCACCCAAGAAGTGCTCAACGCGCCTAAAGAAGTTTTCACTTCAAAAAACGCATAAGATACATTCTGCTTAATACTTTGACACTATGGCATTTTGTTAGGAAGTTCTTAGAAGAAACGTGGAATCAGGAAAGTAATGTTCCCGGTAGACGGATAAGTAGCGTTTCGTTTCATGTGGTATCTGAAGTTTTCAGGAACCTCTTCGAAGAAGACTCAGAGATTAATAATATCTACCACCAAAACTTCAAACATTCTAATCTCACCTATTAGACATTACTACAGCTACAATAAAATAAGCAACGCCACGTCTCAATCAATCAAAAAAAGTTCATTAACTACTATCGATTATTAAAGTCAATAATCGAATGGTAGTTATGTTCTGCGACTCGATTCCACAAACAGTTTTTTTGCTGTCAGCACAGACCAAAATCAACTCTATATTTGAGTGAGTAGTGCTCATAATCGTTTGATGGATTGCGTTATTACGTTGGCGGTTGGTAAATGGGTCGGCTGAATCGATATTCATGTAATCGGCTACTCGTTCCCGGCTCTGATCTAGGCGTAATATCCGATTGTCGACAAATATAGGAGTTGTGTTCTTAAATAGAGTTGGGCGTTTCCATCGGACGTTTTTGTGGGCGATTTTAGTAGTTTAATTAACGTTAGGGATGGGAAAGTTATTTGTGTTATGTTACTTTTATCGATGAATTAGTTTTGCTGATATATCACATGGTACCTTACATGAATAGTATTATTGTGACAGTTTGTGAAGACGTTAGACTCAAGCACACATAAACCTTCGAACGGATTTAGATGAATCTTGACACAAAGATAAACAAAGTCTTAGATAAACACGTTTCTATTCCTATTCTATTTTTAAAAAGGCACTTCCTGCACTCAGCTTTTTTTATTTGTCGCGGGTGACTTTACAAACATTCAAACAAATAAAGACCCCGAATCGGAACAACTTTTTACGAACCACAATTTTTATCACGTGCGGATTTAACCCATAACACTCGGCTCAGTAACACTTTCAGGTTGACTATTTAAAGCACTACGCTAATCGTGCAGTCAATACGTTACTAAGTGGAAAAGGAGGACAACAGCACATGAGGCTGCAAAGATGTGACATCCCCAGTCTTAGCACAAGATTCGCATAGAGAGACGAGAGCTACGATTACTAAAGAAAGCTCTCTCATAGAATAAACAACATAAAAACCAGACTGGAGTCAGACAACTCAGTGGCTTATTGTTTTAGGACAGATTGCCATGGTGCAGAATTTACAAAAAAAAAAAAATACGTTTCCGTGGGCTTCTCATTATTTTTTTGGAGTTACACAAGTGAACCTGCTAGCAAATGCTAGTCACATATAAAACTGGGGAACTTATAGCAGTAACATATAATGGTTTAGTATACAAGTTTGTGACATAAAATTAACCGTCAGCAAACATTTCCGAGCTTCCATTGCTGAGATATTAACACACACGAGTTTACTCGTAAATTTAACTGGGTGAATTCCTTTCACGCGAATTGTCGCCTAGATATTTTGTGTGAGTCGTTCCGGTAGACAGCTTGCTGCGTTCTTTTACATGGCAGCAGATTTTTAGCTTTTAGGTGAAGATTTTTATATATATGGCAGTCGTTATTGGGAAGTCAATGCTCTCTAATATCCTGACACTGGTCTATTCTTAGGGTATCGTTAGTCTTCGGGTTGCGGAGGTCAGATGGCTGTCGCTCCGTGTAAAAACTGATATCCAGTCAAATCCGGTTAGACTAGAAAGCCGAATCCAAGTGACTTGGGAATAATAAAGGCTAGGGAGAAGAAAGGTGAAGATTTTTATACATGTATATAGATCTCACGGAGTTATCATGGAGTTATATAAACTATACACAGAAGCATTTGTGGTCTGAGGTTCCGTTCTCATATTGCAATTTTTGTTTTTATACAAACGCAATCTTCTCTAGGGTTTTAATTCCGTTGCCGACGGTTGGGAACCAAATGAACAATGTGATGAAAAAAGTTTGCATTGTCTCACGATTTTGTCCACGAAGGTCCTGGTCCGGGTACTGTTAGACGGAGGTGTAATACAGCCACATCAAGCTAGCAATATTTTAAGACTCAAGTAATAGCGGACGAGCCTATTGATGCCTGTCAGACATACTTCCATGCTCCGCTACTTTGCTACTAAAAAGGGAACTCATATTATCTTGAGAGAAAAACCCAGTAAATGTTCGTCCAACTTACGAATTGAACCCGAGACCTCATGCACAGCAGTCGCATTTACAAGCATCGCAGCACTGAGGCAGAGAGCTACCAGAACTCTTACTCACCAGATGAAACGCAATACCGAAGTTATTACTCTTAAGCCGGTTGCCTGTAATTGTGTTCCTGCCACAAGGCAGTAGCGACCTCTTTATATTATTTTTTTTATATTATTTGACTCATCATCAATAAGACAACTCATACAGATGAACCAGCTTTTTCGTACCATCATCAAACAAATGACAACGACTACTTCTTTCAGCCGTAGACTGTTACCAATCAGAAAACTCTTAACAAAACATGAACAAAAAGAAATAGGTATATCCCGTAATACCACTCTCAGACTAGACGAATGATTCAATGGCTTAAGTATCCGCCTTATACTACCAATTCACTGAGTATTGCCAGTTCGATCCCCAAGCCATTCAGTGCAAAAGCAATACATTATTTCAATCTTTTTAAAAGCAATACAGAAACTTTACCTCGAAGAGATTTTGTTGCAAATCTCTTTGAAAGTGAATGGAGCAGGACAAATATGCTAGGATGGAAAATCTTAGTTTCTACTTACCCCGCCGAGAAAGGAATGTGAGACTGAATGTATGTGTGTATGAATATCTGCCTTTAAACCTTTAGATATATTACAGACATGATGCACGATAACGCAGGCAATGTTTACGTGAGAGACTGACGAAGCTAGCGGCGGCTCACTAACACTTTGTAAAAATACAGCTGAAAACGCTTTTCCATCTTTAAGCACACCCAAACATTCACCATTCATCCAATTCATTCATTTAAAACCTCCTCTAACCACATTTACAACTAACCAGCCTAACATTGCCAGAAAGAAACCAGGTCTATAGCACAAAGGAACGCCAAATTCAAATGGACAATGGGCTAAAGTTACCCCAACTTCCTGTTAATGGGTAGGGTAGGGTCAAGCGCCATTACGGATCTACTACAGTGCATATGACGTTGATGTATTGTGTAGGACGGTATTAGTGTTAGAAGTTTTGCATAGTGCTAGTTCTCAATTTAGAGAGTATTTTGACCAGTAGCGACATATATTTACATAGAACGAATGGTGGTAAACTGTATGTAGTTTACCCCCATTCGTTCCATAATAAATTCATTCGTTATTTTTTTATTTTTTTTATACGACTAAGGTAGCAAACGAGCATACGGCCCACCTGATGATAAGTGGTCACCATAGCCTATTGGCGCCTGCAACACCAGAAGCATCACTTGCGCGTTACCGACCGTTTAGGAAAGGAAGTGGGAAGGAGAAGGAGCGGGAAGAGGGACAGAGGGTGATTGGGTCTCCGGCACTCTCACTCACCGAACGAAACATAACAGAAGGAATACTGCTATTTCACGTCGATATTCTGTGAGAGGGTAGTCCTTTCCCGGTCGAGCCGGCCCATTCATGCTGAAATCAGCGAGGCTCTACTACCTGAAGCTATCCGTGGTGTGCCTCGAAAAGCACGTAAAGCCGTTGGTCCTGCGCCCGATCTTTCTCCGGTCGTGTCATATTACCGTCCCATCGGATCATGAGAGTTAGGAAACAGAGAGTGCACTTGTGTTTGCGCACACACTTGTGCACTATAATATCTCCTGCGCAGATGGTCAGTCCCGGTTAACATTGGCCGCCGTGGCCGAAATTCGGTCTGGAGGACATTATATTATTATTATATTATGCTACTTATGTGCTGGTCTCGTATTCGATACCCGGATCTAGCGAAGAGATTGTGGTTTTTCTGTCAAGAAATTTTGAGGAGCAGCACGGAGTCTGGTAATGTGGTCCGGTAAACAAAAATAGGCTAGTCCGCTATTACGTGGGTCTCGAAACCATAGCTAGCAAAATGTGGGTATGATAGAACAACTCAACTTCTTCTGAGATGTAGACGTGAGACTATATATACATATACTAGCTGTCCCGACAGACATTGTCCTGTACACACATATAAAAAAAGCCGTATCTAAACCATTTATCGTGCTGTTGCCTTGATACTGCCAAACAACACACTTGATATGGTTTCAATATATGCTAAGTGTCGAACAGTATAATAAAGAAGAGTTTAAAATACCTAAAGCTCCACATTGTATGCTTAGACAAGCTATTAGAAATAAGTACAAAGAGCCTGTTTCATGTAATTACTACGGTGAACGAACACGTATGTATATAATACCACGACTACATAACAAAATAAGTATGCCAGAAAATTGTTCCAGCTTAAATATATTTAAGAAAAAGATAAAAGAAACATTGTTACAAATATTTAATGATCAAATTGAAGATTAAACAGCCTTACTATTGTTAAATGTATCTCTTCTTAATTTTTTCTGAAATTTTTTTTTTGAAAATTTTAATTTCATTAACAATAACTATATTGTACCTAATACTAAACTAATGTGTCTTAAAAGTGTGTATACATAATTTTAATTTGTTAAATGAGTGCAGTATTCGCCAACAAACTGTTACACAGTTTGGCGAAGTTATGTAAAAGGATAATTGTAGCACTTTTCTTTGAGTTCAATAAATAAAATAAAAATATATATATATCTTGCTAAATGAAAAATCCTCGATGATTTGGAATATATTTATTTTCTTGATACACGAGTTTATCTTGCTAAAGACTTACTGTAAAGTAAATAATTGAAACAAATAAATGTATAAGTATTGTAATGCGCTGACGCGGTCAAGTGCGCAGTATGTCGCTGACGCGGTAACTTGTGGGGTTAATAAACCGAACACCATTCTCGAATCCACTTGAACACACACAAAAAATTTCATCAAAATCGGCCGAGCTGTTTCGGAAGAGTTTAATTACAAACACACGTACAGAAGATTTATACATTTAAAGGCATAACTATAATTATTAAGCATACAGTTTTGAGAGGATTACCATAAGTCACACAGCCCACTATTACGAGCCTTAAAAATAATCATATTTTTTTATAAGAGTACTCCTCTCCCGCACTAGTAGTAATTCCTGACTCGCGAAGAACTTTATAAACATTCAAACAACAGAAACAAAAAACACCCACACTTGAAACATTTTTGTCCCGTGTCGGATTCGAACCCACAACACTCGGCGCCAAATCTGCTGCCTTCTTTTACGTTGGCCCTATAAGATATTTTATCTTATCTTATGTAGGGGCTAGTCAATGCAGACCATCGACACTTCGACCCAGTGGGATCTTTTGTGTCGACACTCTCCCAATAACGACTGCCATATATGTTCATGGCAGCCGGGACCGACGGCTTAACGTGCTCTCCGAGGCACGGCGCAGGCGATAATTGTCAATCAATACGCACATAATTTCGAAAAGTCATATAACTTACGAAAGTCACAGATGCGCGATGTAAGTTCGAACCTGAGACCCTTTGCATTGGATTAGAAATCCTACTGTTGTGTTTCGTTCGGTGAGTGAGAGTACAGGAGGCACAATCACCCCCTTTCTCCCATCCCGCTCCCTTTCCTTCCCACGTCCTTTCCTAAAGGGTCGGCAACGCGCAAGTGATGCCTCTGGTGTTGCAGGCGTCTATAGGCTACGGTGACCACTTACCATCAGGTGGGCCGTATGTTTGTTTGCCACCTTAATGGTACAAAAAAAAAAGTCTGTTGGTCTCTCCACTGAGCTATCGCTGCTAAGGTAACTGGCGATGTGTGTGTAATAGACCTCTGCATACCCCCTCTAGTATATGTAGGCATGAGTAAATATATGTTTCAAACATTTTCTTGAAATTTGTAAGTTTGAACTCTAATAATGTGTAAGTTAGAGTTCAAATTGCCTAACTCCTAATTAAGAGTTAAGTCTCTGTTTTATCAAGAGAATGATATATAGATCAAATATTAAGCCATGTAAGAAATGAGGCGGTACTCGATGATTGATTATGTTCAGACTTATCTTCGAGGCTATCTATATTAGGGGTAGTGACCGATATTGGTTATAGGCTCTATTTTAAGGTCACTAGATAATGATAGGCGAGTTGGATTATTATCTTTTTATTTACAACTAGCTTTTGACCGCAGCTTCGCTTGCGTAAAAGTAGGTTAGGTTATGTAATTTATATTTTTTAAATATTGCCCTTGTTACTCCATGATGACGAGCTTTTTAATGGTGAAAGGATTTTTTAAATCGGTTGAGTAGTTTTTGTGTTAAATTCTTACAAACAAACAAACAAAAATCAAATCTTTGCTCTTTATAATGTCAGTATAGACTAGTTGTCCTCCGCAGTTTTACCTAAGTGATGAATAATTATTAAAATCGGCTATGTAGTAATACAAATATTTTCTCTTTATATGTATATAATTATAAAGTTAAAGATATAAAGTTTCCTAACAAAGTAAAATTTTATGTAAACTGAAAAATTAAGAGTCACTAAATATAAATGTAAAATAAAATAAATAAAATAAAAAGCCCATAACTTTCATAAATTTTTCTGTCTAATTATTTCTTAGTTTTATTTTTTATTTTTTATTAAATGTATTTTGATATAATTATGTATGTGTATGTGATATAATGTTATTTATAATGCTGACTCTCTTGACATTACTTATTTATTTTTTATGGATTCAAAATCTGAAATAAACGTTTTATTATTATTATATTATTATTATTATAAAATTTTAATACGTCTGTTAAAAAAATATAGTCAACACATATTTTGTCTTCTTAAAAAAAATTCTTTAACTTTATCTTTTACCTTTGTGCACTCCAATAATAATAGCCGTAATTGCTCTTCTAATTTATATGTAGTTTTAAGTCATGTATAAGCTTGAACTAACTATAAACCGCTTATCAAATAAAAAATTATGTGGTGTCGTGGGACACCAGGTAGGAACGAAGTTCCTTCGGCTAATGTAGAATCGACACAAATTGCAAAAAAATCGTGCTCAATTCACTAAATAGAATAAAGAATATTCATTTATACCAATATATTTAAATGATTCCAAACATTTAAATATATTGGTCATTTAGTGATTTCTGATATCCTGGTATTATACACTACTCGCTTGTGTATGCGACTGTCGCGCCTGCGCACGTCTCATTTAACGGTTTTATTCCACGCACTTTTTCCACGGATTTTTTCTTACGGTTTTACTATCACATTTTTTTCAGTTCGGTCGCGCAGCAAAATCCCTATCCTCTCCAAGCCTGCCGTAAGGAACTTCGTTCCAAAAAGATGTAGCAGTGCGTTAGGATCCGTAGTTGAAACGCGATTGTACGTTTTAAATTTACTCAGCTATTAACAGAAAACAAATATCGTATCATTAATTATACGAGAGCACGTCCAAACATCGAAGAAAAGACACTCCACACAAAAACATGAACACGAAAATCAATTCAGCGTCCGTAATAAAACTACTCAAAGGATGGAGATTGCAATTAAATGGTTCTGAGCAAAAAGCCGGAAACGGTGCTATTGGGCCGTCGCCATGGCAACCGACCGGAAATTAAACGAACTCGACTTATTTCAACATGGCCACCTGTTTTGCTTTCGACTTTTTTATTAATATACCCGTAACAAATTGTTACGCTCGGTAAAATTGAAATAGAACTTTTTAGAGCTATTTTGTGCCGATTCGGAAAGAGGAAGCGAGTTTTAAAATAAATTGTTGGAGTTGAAAATAGTTTAGACTATTGTTTTACTGCAATTAAATGACGTAATGCTGCAATCATACATACGTTTACGCCTGTATTTCCTCGAATGGATAAATAGTGTATTGTATACATGTTTAGCTAGTTATGTTTTACATATTACTAGAAAAGACTGAAGGATACTATGTTGGATGGAATTTAAATCAATTGTAATGAATAGAATAGTAGGTAGTAGAGCCTCGCTAATTTCAGCATGAATGGGCCGGCTCGACTGGGGAAGGACTACCCTCTCACAGAATATCGACGTGAAATAGCAGTATTCCTACTGTTGTGTTTCGTTCGGCGAGTGAGTGCCGGAGGCCCAATCACCCTCTTTCCCCCTTCCCGCTCCTTCTCCTTCCCACGTCCTTTCCTAAAGGGCCGGCAACGCGCAAGTGATGCCACTGGTGTTGCAGGCGTCTATAGGTTACGGTGACCACTTACCATCAGATGGGCCGTATGCTTGTTTGCCACCGTAGTAGAACAAAAAATAAAAAAAATACATAATGTATGTATTAATATCTCATTGACAATTATAGTAATAATGTTTATAGATAGCTATACCTTTTGCTGTTTTTATATTTTTACTAGCTTTTGCACGCGGCTTCGCTCGCGTTAATTTAGAATTTGACAACCAATTCGGGTTGTACGCTGCTTGTATATTATTTCAATCATGATTCGAAAGACACGTGGCGCCATCTATTATCATAAGAACGTTATTGTTGTTTTCCTCTGGAACAGTAATTTTTTTCGGGATGATAGATAGCCTATTTCTGTACACCTGACAACGTATATGCAACATTTCAGGATGATCGGTTCAGTGGTTTAGGCGTGAAAAGGTAACAAATAAACAAACAAACAAACTCATTTTCGTTTTTATAATATTAGTTAGGATTAGGATTATGGTTTTTGTATAACGTATCTATATAACGTAGATTATATAGTAAAACAATATAGTTAAAGTTAATTCGCCGTTAATAGGTAACCTATCGAAAACATACTAAGAATTGCCTAACAAAAACATCGTTCGATCCATGAATCATGCCAGAGAACTCACGATCGATTGTAAATATTCGTGCAAACTTATAACAGCTCAACGGGGTAATCAATTGTATAATAATGGTGAAGAGAAAGGATTTTGAATGAACTGTACGTTATTATGTAGTTCATATATTTTTATTTTGTTCATTACACAAGAGCAATAAAAAAATGTTACCTAAAGGAAGATTTACACGAGTCGATTTGACATGCGGCCGGTTTTGGAGCTTGCGATTTCAGTCACCTGCGACCTAGCCGAATTGCCATTTAGACAGTCGATTTTCACCGCGCGGAAAAAATCGTGCGGCTATAGTCACTCGTGTAAACCCCCCCATAATAAAAAAAACACTATTAAAATTTGTTGCAAAAATTAATATTATCTTCAATATGAATATAAGAAAAAGTGGGGATATGCCGCTATCTTCCTCGGGTAGCAGTGTTTAAATAGCGGTTAAGTCCGTCACCATTTCTACTATGCATCCAGTTTGTCATTTGACATTGATCCTTACTATGAGATTTCAGTTTTTAAATGTTATCAAGAATAAATAAAGGTATAAGCCTTATTTATATTGGAAAACATTTCAAAAAAATCTTTGCTTTATAGAGTTTGGGTAACGTAAACTTTTTAACTAAAAATAATAAAAAAATGTGAGTGAAATACCATATTGAAATCTGACTTAACTGGAATTGCCCATCTAAGACTACTCAAAAACTAAATATACTATAATTGATTTTTCATGTACAAGCATCCATACATTTCATTTTAGCTCACTATACCTCATATTAACACTAATTCTTTACAACCCTTAAATACGAAACCTTCCCGCTTGTATAATATATTGCCTTAAAATATTGTCCAAGACTATTTCCATTATTGGTTAACGGGGAAAATAAATCATTTATTTATTTATTTTGACATATTTACAGGGAAAACACAGACATTCACATATAATTAACAATTACCAAAGCGCATGTGCTACTCCAATGGACAACATGCAAAAACTAAAACTTAACTAAGATTAAGTGTTTCCTCAAAAAGCCCTACAGACCACATTCTGCTCACATACTAACATAATTATTAATTTAAGTAGGTATTTGGTCATAGCTTATGTCTATCGATTGGAGTCCCACCCCATTGATGGAACACCTTACGCGTTAAGATATGGTGTAGGTGATACGCATGGGAGATTAAAAGTACCTGTAGAGTGGCAATAAGTTTGGAGAGTACTTAGGAAGGAAGAAACTTATGTTTATGCGAAGGCAAGTTATGACTTACTAGGTAATAGTAGCTGTGCTTGACTTCTTACTCACGTTTTAAGATATATCTGAGGTTAAAGAATTTTTTTTCATAAAGACATACAATATGTCACTTACATGAAAATAACAAGACGTAATTTACTGAAATACAAATAATTGTCGCCGAACAATATAATTGTCCCTTAGTAGTTTAATTGGTTTGGTTAATAGTAATTAAATTACATGTCACCCACCACTCGATACAAGCTATGCCTGTAACTCATATCTATTAATGTTACCTAAATCAATTTAGTGATTTAGACAACAAATAACTCTAACTGGCAAAATATAAAACATATACTCTAACTGGCGAAAATGTTGTGTAATAATAACCTTAGCACTAAGATATATTCAAGTTAGGTTACAAGGTAACACTTATGAATGTCAAAGTTACACAAAATTTGTTCTTTGAATTTACATTTACTGCCACGTTCAGCAAAGCAAGGGTGTAGGGCTCATGAGAAGAACGGGCAAGAAACTCATGGCCACTCTTTTTTATCGCCAAGTTTACAATAAAATTTTGTTTACAAATCATGACTGTAAGGTGCTGCTGTCTATGACCTAACCCTTCTCACACAGAGAAGAGACCCATGCCCAGCAGTGAGACAATTTATAAATAGGGCTGATATAATTATTGTTATAAAATCTGTATCTACCATTACCATATTCCTATGTCTTGTTGCGTTTCGTAATTTAAATATTGTAAATACTAGGAACGTTTATAAATTACAATGCTCGCAGCAAATAAAAGTAATTAAAATAGAAACTAACAGACAATGCTAAAACCCAGCTTATATTGGTTATGAAAATCAAAAAATATTTAAATTGGTAGGCTTGGAGGAGAAAAAGGGGAAATACGAAATAACGATTTTAGAGGTATAATCAGTTTTGACTGATTATACTTCTAAAATCGTTAGTAGTTAGTTAGAAACGCAGCATTAAAAATAATAGAAAATAAAAAATAATTAATATAAGCTATTAATTATTTTATCCTATACCAAATCTATCATTGATTTTCACACACATTATATTGATCAGTAATTGAAATAATATTATTATTTTTATATTAAATATTATTATTAGTTGAAATTTTACAGTTCTTTTTTAGTTTCTTTAGTTTTTTCATTATTATTGAATGTTGGTTATAATACTTAATAATTATACTTTATTTGTTAGTTTTTAATAATTTCGATTTCTGTGTTTATTTAAATGTAACAATTGATTATTTTTTTTTAAATTCAATATTTTTATATTATGCCATTGCTATTTTTTTTTTTTTACTGACATTGATTTTTTGTAATTTCTATTAGTTATATGTACCTACTGTATTTGACTTACAATATTTACATTGTTAAAGTTCTGCTCGCATGCAATTAGTTTCAAAACAAATATTTTACTAACACGTGGATAACGTTGTGAGGTACATACTTACCACCATATTTTTTTGTAAATTATTTAATTGAAGAATTGTATGTATCTGTTTTGTTTTCCCAAATAAATAAATACCTCTAAAATCGTTATCTCGTATTTCCCTAACTAAAGCTTTGGCTATATTTGATAGATTTGGTATAGGATAAAATAATTAATAGCTTATATTAAAGCTTTGGCTTTAGTTATCTCTTTTGCACATTGATATTTCGGTCGCCCCCAGCGTGACAACAGAAGATCTGGTAAAAACCTTTCTTCAAATGTCTTAATGCCCGTACTTCTTCATAAAGATGTCTACCTAAAGTTATATTATCATTGCGCACCACCAAGTCTCTGCCTTAAACAAAATACAACTTGAAACTACCTCCGAGCTAGGATACAAAGTTGTTGGCACACTTAGCCAAAAACTTTCAAGCCACGGTGATTAATGCAAATTTAATGGCGCTTTATTTGCGCGTACATCAACGCATTATATTATTAATGTTGCCAGATAAGAATTCGAACTACTTTGGTTATTGGCTCATGACTTTGTGTTTTGGTAATGGAACGCTGGTGGGCGTAATTTTAACTTAAGTTTGAAAAGGTCATAGAAGAGTTGGACGGTTAATATAATGAGTGTGTAAGTAGAGTGTTTATCTGTTTATTTAGTATTATTATTATAGAGTAGTTCGAGGAAGTAGAGCATTTCCTAAAATAGATGGACGTAAACTCTATCTTATGGATTGCTTTTAAATTCATTGTACAATTGCTTTAATGAATTAAACGTTTCAGTAAAATCCTAACTATATAATATATATATATATAATCCTTACTCCTTACTAATATTATAAATGCGAAAATGAGTTTGTTTGTTTGTTACGCTTTCACGCCTTAACTACTGAACCGATCAAGATGAAATTTTGCATACACGTTGTCAGGGGTACAGAATAGGACATAGGGTACTTTTCATCAAAAAAAAGAACTGTTGCAAACCTAACCTAAACTAACCTACATTTACGTGAGCGAAGCCGCGGGTGAATACTAGTAATATTATAAAAGCGAAAATTAGTTTGTTTGTTACCTTTTCACGCCTAAACCACTGAACCGATCATCCTGAAATTTTACATATACGTTGACAGGTGTATAGAAACGGACATAGGCTACCTTTCGCCCGAAAAAAAATACTGTTCTCGAGGAAAACAATAATAACGTTATTATGATAATAGATGGCGCCACGTGTCTTCGAATCATGATTGACTTATATTATTACAAGCAGAGTACAACCCGAATTGATTGTTAAATTCTAAATTAACGCGAGCGAAGCCGCAGGCAAAAGCTAGTATTAGATAAATAGTTTTTAACGTATTAGGGCCGCAGTTACATTAGGTAGTATTATAAATGTAAAGGGTTGTGATAATGTTTTGATGTTACTTGCTTAATCACGCGTAAAGGGATCTATGGATTTGAATGAATCTCGGCATCTTTTAGAGTAGTAGAGCCTCGCTGATATCAGCATGAATAGGTCGGCTCGACCGGGGGAGGACTACCCTCTCACAGAATATCGACATGAAATACCAGTATTCCTACTATTGTGTTTCGTTCGGTGAGTGAGAATACCGGAGACCCAATCACCCCCTGCCCGCTCCTTTTCCATCCCACTTCCTTTCCTAAAAGGTCGGCAACGCGTAAGTGATGCCTCTGGAGTTGCAGGCGTCCATAGGTTACGGTGACCACTTACCATCAGGTGGGCAGTATGCTTGTTTGCCACCTTAGTTGTATAAAAAAAATAACATACAGATAAATACTACTGTGTTAGCAAATAGGATACTTTAATCCCGGTATATCTTACGGTAGGATTACATATTATGTAAAACCGCCAACAGACACTAGTATTTATCATAAAAAAAAAAAAAAGAAAAAAATCATAATATAACTATTATGAGAGTTTCAGCTTTTGATAATTTTGTATTCAATATACCTGCCTCAATAGACGAGATATTTAAGCTCTCTCCGATGAGTCTAACAGTGATTAATATTATCTAGGCGACAGTTGCCTAGTTATTAAGACGTTGCCGTTTGAAATTGCCGTCGTAAGGGATTCGCTTCACTAACAAAACAGACTTTAGCATTTTTGCATTGGGTTGCGTGTTACTTGTGTAAGGTTATAATATTTTATTCGGCGAAAGTCGGGTATTTTAATAATCGATTTTGATATAAAATGAGTAACGGACGGCGGAAGGGGGCATTCTTGTCTGAGCGGTCGAGCCAAACGGTTGTGTAATCGAATACGGTGTGTGAACTGTGTGGTCTGTAGGATAAAGGATTACAAGTAGAGGAGAATAAATAATTATATTGGAGAATCAAGGAGTTTTATTACACTAGCATTTTTGTTGAACTCCCTATTAGTTAGGGAGTTCTACAATAGGCTACTAAGAAGCAACCCAATGCTTTAAATCTCTAAAAATATAATATTTATTTGACATACAGCAATATCCCAAAACAATTCCTGTTTAACCTCCATTCCATGATAAATTCTAGGCAGCAGGTCCAGAACGCTACATGCGGACACGCGAAAATAAAAGGCTTATCATTATACATAACACTCACGAATGTACCTCACGTAACAACGAGAAACAAATGCCATTCAACTTGTTCAGAATATGTTGTAGTTTTATTTATTCTTTACTATATTCCCGCCCGCGGCTTCGCTCGCGTAAATGGTTAGGTTATATTAGGAACAGTACATTTTCTGGATAAAACAATTTAAAAACATAGGTAGCAAATTGTGCCTGCAAATGGTACCTGCTTTAAATTACTTTATTGAACTATCATCGCATGGCTACATTGCCGGGATAAAAAGCCCATACCTATAAGACGGAAAATGTTTAATTCCCAGGTTGTACAATATTTAAACATATACTTAGACCTGTACATCTTTGAAGAGAATGGCAAAAGTGTACCACGCCAAAACTCCATCAGCTAGATTTGAAGATCACGTACCAGAGAAGGAGTTTCGTATAAATGATTTGAAATTCTGAATAACAACATGGCGTCTGACAACATTGCCGATGCAATGGACTAACTCTTTACTACTTGGGACTTGAAACATAGCACTGATAATTAAAGACTATGTTTATATAACCTAATTAAACTAATTAACTTCTAGCTAGCTTCAGGACATAATGCCTACGCATGTATAATTAAAATATTTCGCCGATCATCAAGCAGGCTACTCATTGAACATTTATCAAAAGACTCCTCTCTTTTGTGCGAGATAATAGGCTCGATAAAGATCACTTATCGCACGTTTAAAGTACCGACACTTTCCTATAAGTACCGTTAAGTGGCTGTCAATTGTCTTACCTTTTAAAAATGGCCTACTTACTTTAAGTTTTGGAATGTAGGCACTAAAATAATAGGCTGTGTTTTAATCTCAACAATATTGTCATGTACTGATGTAGTTTAAATCTGTTAAGTTACAATTTTTTGTTCTGGGCCTACCATAAAGATGCTTGGAATTGCTTTTTGAAGTGAAAACTTCTTTAGGCGCGTTGAGCACTTCTTGGGTTAACAAAAATCATAGAGCTCGCGTCATCGTCACGCTTCCACGCTTTCCATTTTTGAATTATTTTAGAATATTAACAATATCTCAGAAATGGTGCGTCCTACGCAAAAAATAACGAAATTTTGATCCCCTTAATAACACGTAAGAGAGTATCAGGAATCCGACCCACCCCTTTCGTTTTCTTTTTTTTGTTTATAAAGAAGTGTTTATGATCAAGGATTAAAGTTTTCACTTCTATCGGCAGTCCCCAAAGACAGGCCCAATTTTTTTTCAAGTTGACATTATTTTGTTGTACGAACGACTGCATGATAGATAATCGGTAATAAAAGGCAACTTCAACGTAGACGTCAACAATCCTTTGTTAAGATTAATTTAAACTACTTTATGTAATAATAATTACTAGCGGTCGCCTAGTGGTCGAAATCCGACCATAACTGATTTAAATTTTAAGTTCGATAGTTATTAAGCTTTTATTGTCTAGAACCTTATAATCACATTTCATTTAGATTTCGTTCTATACAGGTTAATTTACCTATCTATTTCAAACAAATTATTATTTTCTTAACTCTTTAATTGACGATATTCCTAAACTTGCTACTTTGTTTTCTTTTTTTCATATAATCACGTAAATATATTATAATATAAATAGTATATATCATATCAATCCGCCCAAAAGTTGCCTGTAAGATATTGCTGATATAAATATGTAACCATAGTTACGATGATACATCGGCCGAACAATGCCGACATATTACGAACGCGATTCGACTGCGTGTGTCAAATGCATGGTTGTGTGCGTGTAGTGTTTTTTCATTAATTTAATGTATTTCTAAAACATATTTTATATAAATATTAGGATTCGCCCCTCCTTCTCCATATAAACATTAACTGTGCCAAATTTCATACTCCTCCGTCCGCGCAATTTTCGTAAAAAGGGATACAAAGTTTTTGCTTCACGTATTAATATATAGATTTTATCAACATTTTATTGAAAAACATAACATGTTAAAAACATCATTTTAATGTATACGTTCATGTATATGTAAGACAATATTATGTAAATCATTTTTAGGACAGCACATCCTAATCCTATCCTAACTAATATTATAAATGCGAAAATGATTTTGTTTGTTTGTTTGTTTGTTACGCTTTCACGCCTTAACTACTCAACCGATCAACATGAAATTTTGCATACACGTTATCATGGGTACAGAATAGGACATAGGGTACCTTTCATCCGGAAAAAATAACTGTTTCAAACCTAACCTAACCTAACCTACATTTACGCGAACGCAGCCGCGGGTGAAAACTAGTCCCCTAGGAATGCAAAGTTCAGTGATTAGTAAGTTGACTGAACTCTTACAATCACCTATCCCTCCTCCTGTTATCCTCATTAATGCCTCCCTTACATACATGATTACTATTATCTCACCCTTACGGTAATAATATCCCTCTAAAGCGTGGTAAACTCAAATAAAATGAAGTTAAACCATTCAAGTACCACGTGAATATCTTTAAGGCAAATTGGGTCATATTAAAGATTATCTTAAGTATCAAAATCGAGGTCGATGCGAATAAATTGGTTTAACATTAAGGAGCTACTCCATATTAGGGGTAAAGCCAAAACACCACTTAAAGCTACGCTATAGATAACGTAAGCTATTTATAAGTTGTGATGATTTTAATAGCAATAAGGAAGTATAACGTCTATTGCTTTAGTATTAACAGGTTCCCTGTCCGATGAATCACATATGATACATAACAATAGATTTTCTATTGTGTCTATTACGGGACAGCGAATGGGTTAACAATTGCCAGAATGTATATTTACTGCCAATAAATGTAAACTTTATATGAATGAAATTGTATTATAAATATTTATCAACTAAAATAGTTTATAATCCTAATCCTAATCCTATCCTAATCCTAACTAATATTATAAAAGCGAAAATGAGTTTGTTTGTTTGTTACCTTTTCACGCCTAAACCACAAAACCGATCATCCTGAAATTTTGCATATACGTTGATAGGTGTACAGAAATGGACATAGGCTACCTTTCATCCCGAAAAATTACTGTTCCCGAGGAAAACAATAATAAAGTTCTTATGATAATAGATGGCACCACGTGTCTTTCGAACCATGATTGAATTATATTATTACAAGCAGAGTACAAACCGAATTGATTGTCAAATTCTAAATTAACGCAAGCGAAGGCGCGGGCAAAAGCTAGTGTATATGATAACACTGACCTTATATCAGTTCAATTAATTTCCATGCTATCTTTACACTTTATTTTACTATAAAAGTAAACGGTACAATCTAAATACTTGTATTAATGATCCTCACATAAATGAAGCACATAACAATGCGAGTATTAAGCGGTCAAAGGTGTGACCATTATTTGCGGAAACCATCAGTGTCAATGACAAACTTTTCATTATTTAGTGTTGCACCACTCTTTGTAAACAATACAATATTTAGCGTACAAACATAGACCTCAAACTTTACATCTCAAAAAAAATCAGCAGAAGTTTATCACGCTCACATTCCATCAACTATATATTTTGAAGATCACGTACTAGAACGGACCTTTATTAGCGTCTACCAGCTAATTAATTTTTCAACACTGTACTGCTTTATAAAATTGATAGCTGAACCGCGCAACTTCGTCTGCTTCTTATAAGATAAGAAAATTTTCCCCGTTTTTGCAACATTTTTCATTGCTGTTCCGCTGCTATTGGTCGTAACGTGACGTTATATAGCTTATAGCCTTCCTCGATAGGCTATCCAACACTAAAAGATTTTTTCAATTCGAACCAGTAGTTCCTGAGATTAGCGCGTTCAAACAAACAAACAAACAAACTCTTCAGCTTTATAATATTAGTATAGATTAACTAAAAAAGTCAATACAATTTCGCTCATTGATTTAGTCATGTACAAACTATTTTACTATTTTGTATATTTTTGTTTCTAATTATTAAACTCTTGAACTGATTTGATATTTTCTTTTACCATTAGAAACACGGGACAGAAAATAATTACGGAGATTCTTTATCCAAAAGTAACATAAGCTATTATATAACATCATGATTAAAGCAACAGGAGCGGAACAGTAACCTAAAACATTGGTAAAACTGTCAGACATGGCTATTTGCTAATATTTGTATTGTTAAATAGCGTCTATAAGATACAGAACTGTTATATAAAACCTTACAAATATAAAACCAAAAAAATTATTCACAAACCGGCTATCACATCAAACAAACAATATGAATACTGTAACATATGAAGCTTTACTTCCACTCACTCACACACCGTATTGCACTCACTGTATCAAATGTTAATTTCAAATTCAAAAGTTTAGAACAGGGGTAAGATAAATGTGCTATAACGATCGCTTAGCTTTAAATTGTGTGGAACTTGGGCTTTACACAAATCCCTTCGCCCGCTGCAGTTAAAAAGGATTACTGTAAGAGATCCCAGTCGCTTTGATTAAGTATATATTACATGTTAGCTTTGTATATCTTCTAGCTTTTAGTTTGGTGAAAACTTTACAGTATCAAAGTTGTTTGAGATATTATATATTTTATGTGTTTAGTACCTTCGGGGTATTGCTCCCGAAGTTTCTAAAGGAATGTCTAAATCCTGAAATAATTTATTAATTAATTTTGTACCCAACATCTTTCAGTTGCCAACTCAATGGCTGTCTACCTACTGGGATATATTAGACTAATAATAAGCATAGCCCTCATTATTTATTCTAACGAACTTGTAATGTAAAATCTAATTAAGTTCGAGGATTTAATCATTAATATGAATAAGATGTATATAAATGTTACTAAATTATTGGACTCATTAAGTAAGAATAAACATAAATTTTTGTTCACGTTTTTTTTTGGTTTGTCTCGATGGTTTCGTTACATACGTTTGTATTTATGTTTGCTGTCAATCAGGAGATACCCAAATCGATTCTCAGCTCAGGTAAAATATTATGTAATGTTTTGATATCGTTCTATTATAATTCTGTGGAACAGCCCATAGCATGGATATGTGCTTAGTGATGGGCAATGAACATACGAGACTAAAGACTATTTTCATATATTTATTGTGTTTCTCACCTAATCCAAAACACTCGGCGTTATGTTCAAGAAAAGGATAAGCAGAGATCTGCCACATTGCACCAGCTACATTTTCCAGTCCCGTGAACCTAGTACGCGGGACGGATAAATCTGTACCGAACTTGCCAAGCATCCTATTGCCGATAACTGGGTACATTTCCAGACTCTGCTGCTACTAAAAATCTCCAAAAACAACAACCCTATAATATTTCGCCCAACCCAAGACCTTACGACCACATGCAACTTATGCCACGGTAACAAAACAGTCCACAAAACTCACATAACAAAGAAACAATTCTCTCCGTAACAGGAAAAAACATAAACACAAAACCAGCAATTAATAAATGGCATTTTCTTCACGTCGCCCGGCCCTTTCTCTACAAAAAGTGTTCAAAATTCCACTGGTGTAACAAACAATACAACAAAAATAGGCTCTAAATCATATTGTACAATACGCAACATGTCCGGACCGCAACATATGTGGAGTTAGCTGAACTCGTATGAATCATACGGTCTTAGTTTGGCCTTAATATGGAGCAAAGATTGATTCTGTACCTTGAGATTTTGCCAAAATTGCTGCTGAACATTTTGGTCAAGTAAAAGGAAATGGAGGTTGATTTTTACTTTATACAGCTCATAATATCAGCCCTGTGTCTAAACTGTCCCACTGCTGGGCACGGGCCTCTTCTCAGCATGAGAAGGCTTGGTATACAGCTCTTAGGTGGCTGTAAAGTTTGATGGTCAGTGATAGTAGCCTATGGACTTTTTTAATATAAATGCCGTTTTACTATATAAGAAGTTGCATCGCTTCCAAGGCAAAAGGCAGGTATTACTGGTCCATAGGCTGTAAAAGTTAAAATATCCTCAAGGACCTCAAGCAAGCTCATCGCAGAAACAAAATATAAGATCGCTTTAATCCGATATTCTAGAAGTTACTTCTTTAATCCTGATTGTCATTGCTGCTCGAAATAGAGAACCAAGGTACTCTAGTCGAGCAAAATCTAAGAGTATTAGCAAAGGATCTCTCTAAGACCTACACTTTGAAAGTACCCAAAAAATAAACGTTAATCTCGGACCTCATGTAGAAAAATTTTATGTTAGGAAACACTTACTGACAAAACACAGTTGGTGTGAAGTGATCCTTTGTTTAATAGATGACAGCAAGAGAACTCTCTATTAAGTTAGTTAATATTAGAGTACCTTGGTTCTCTATTTCGAGCAGCAATGACAATCAGGACTGAAGAAGTAACTTCTAGAATTAAGTAGGACCAAAACGTGCTGGCAAAATGTAAACAGAATATTTCTCTGCCTAACCTATGTCAGTAATAAGCATGCTACTATATAACTGCATACTGTTTTTATTTTAGACAAGCTTTTGCTTGCGGTTTCGCTTGCATAAAAGTAGTTTAGGTTACGTTAGTAACAGTGCTTTAAAATATATATATATATATATATATATATGTCGTGCGGTTGCCTTGATGCTGCCGAACGACACACTTGATATATCTTGCTAAATGAAAAATCCTTGATGATTGGAATATATTTATTTTCTTGATACACGAGTTTATCTTGCTAAAGACTTATTGTAAAGTGAATAATTGAAACAAATAAATGTATAAGTATTGTAATGCGCTGACGCGGTCAAGTGCGCGGTGTGTCGCTGACGCGGTAACTTGTGAGGTTAATAAACCGAACAATATATATATATATAATATATATATATATATATATATACCGTAACTTCGTATGACTTTAGCCCTGAGGGGTGACATTGGCCCTTAATTGGAATGTAATCACCCTTTTCTAATGGTGAATGAATTTCTTAAATCGGTTGATTAGTTTTTGCGTTAAACCGTTACAAACAAAGAAAAATCGAATCTTTCCTCTTTATAAAATTAGTATAACATAACCGTTCTAAGTTAATGAATAACGTTTGACAAAGTATATGTATGTATTTCCGCACAATATTCTTCCCCATAATATTGTCTCTATGCTACTAATTTCATGTCTGGCATGTAAGAACTTATGTCACGGTGACATGTCTCTGGGTAAAGGGCCCCATATACGGTACGATTCGTCTGTACGATCCGTCGCTTCGACTAATCGAAACGACTAATCGGTAGTGTATGTCAAGATCGTTAACGATTTACTTCATCGAAGACGATGTCGGAAATCGCAACGAAAACCTGCATAGGTTTCATGAATATCGTAACGATGAGTCGACAGTGTTCAAACAAGTTTCAAACAAGTAAATGATGCATCGTTACGACCAATCGATTTGTGTATGTGCGTCATTTTTGATGCGATCAATCGTTACGATTTTCATCAGATCGATCGTACAGACGAATTGTACCGTATATGGGGCCCTTAAGATTCATCTAATAGCGACCGCTTGCCCACTATCTGACAACCCATCTAACAAAGCAGCCATGATAAACACACATATATAGTCTGTAGCAATGAATAATTCAATATAATCCTTATAAAGAATATACTTACATACAGTATTTATGCCATTAATGTTCAAAAGATGGCACTAAGCCCGCTTTCTATGCTACATGGGACCTAAAACATATGTATAATGCCCTCATCGTCTAGTATTTCGTGACAACGCGCACTGACCCCATGTATTAAACTGTTGACACTGTCTATCTACAAAGAATACAGAAAATCTTGAAGTCCGTGATGAAAAGAAATACACAATTTTAAACGCAACACATCTTCAGAATTGCTTTCATATATGATGTTGCATTCGATAGAAAATACACAAACTGAAGCCTTTTAATATATGTACATAATAAGTTTGTAACTACTTTATTCAGTTAAAAACTAAATATAAATTAAGATAAATGTATTAGACAAGAGCGTAATGAATCTATAATATGTTCTGTTGTGCTAGTTCACTTAATTCAGTCACAAATAAAAGTTACTATCGCTAAACATAACAAATATCCATTCAATAAAATTCACTTTAGAATAAAACAAAATGTACGAAACTCAAAGTAAGGTATTGTCATTGTCATTGCTTAGAAACACTCTCATCAAAGAATCACGACAAAACACAGATCTCACTTCACTATTTATCTATTAATACATCTTGTAAAGAAGCCAAGATTTCTCACCCAATCGTATCCTAAACCCCAATACTTCGTCACTGTGTACATTTCAAAACACTGGAAGACATTTAACGTAAATATTAAATCCCGCATGGGACGAACTTGACATCAGAATACACACTACGAAGCTCTTTGTGCCACAATTTGCGCATAAATAAGAAGAATGTGAGGCTAAAACTGTATCCACATTGCCAAAACTTTTGGCAAAGCAAAGAAAGATAAATAAGTAAGGGCTTAATCAATATTTACAGGCTGTAGTCTGTATCGTTGCGTCCGAATTGAGTATGTCAGGCCACAGTAAAGAGGCAAGGGCATAGCATTAAGGGAATTGGACAGTAGGGGAAGGCTTGTCGATGGAGATATTGTCGATATTTTAGGCTTTACGGGACTGTGAGGCTGATTGTTGATGACGTCAGATGTGTTCGTAGGGTTGTGTGATAAGAACGAATGGAGTTTGTTTATTAGTTTGTTTTGTTGTCTGTTTTTGGTGGACAGTTTGTTGAAAGATGCTGTTTGATTGTACTTTACAACTATGTATCCAATTTGCATACCTACATTTAAGTATCTGTCATAGAGATACTCTTTGTAGATTATTTAAATAAAAGGATTCAATAAATTTAAATAAAAATTATATGATAGAAAGAATAATAATTATGTTCTTACGAATGTTATATTAAGTTTGTTACATTCAAAGGGTATTTTTGCAGATGGTTGTTTAGTCATTCTTTGAAGTTTGAGTTTGATACTTATTTGTAACTTCATTGCATTTAAGATCTTACGACTATTAATAAAGGCACAATATATTTTTCCAATGAGTCTGGTTTTCGACCTATTGATGAGTTAAAATACATACTGTACACGCTGATCCATCAAATCAATGTATATGATGACATACCTGAAACAAATAAAACGAATATAAAAAAAAACATTATTTACAAACATTATATATACCTACATGTATTTATTTTAATTTCATTAATAGTATGCGCCGTATAAATTGCGCCAATATTTCTGCCCTATCTTGTTTTGGGCATATTACTGGGTTGTTTTGTTAAAGAATTCTTAGCATCAGCATGGAATGTAATAATTTGTCGTATAGACAGATTCTTGATTACGTGGGACCTAATAAAATATAAGGTGAAATGTGTATACCTCTAATTTTCTCGTCGGAGTATCACTGCGCGACAAATAAATGTAAATTAGTTTTTGAAAATTCGACTTTTTGAAGTGAAAACTTCTTTAGCGGCGTTGTGCACTTTTTTGTGATGGGTAAAAAATGTTAAACTCGCGTCAGGACACGTCGCCTGATCGAAAATTCGTAGGACGGAGGGAGAATTGTCATGTTTGTGTACGATAGCGCAATAAATGAATATTGTATTTCACCACATAAATGATACTTTTATACTGATAATTAAAGCAATTCGTGCAAAATTATTCCCTAACCATTCCAAAATATTAAAAATGCACAACGTTAATATTAAAGTTTTGACTTCTGCCGGCACTCCCGGAGTACAACCCGTTGATTTTATTTTCAAATTCAAATATCAGAAAATAATACAGACGTGTATTCCTTTGTAAAAATTCCATATTTCGACAAAGTAGAAGTTTTTAGACATCGTACTTTACAGTGCACATCCAGTGTAATGGGGTAATCCCCTTAAAGAATTACCTGTGTATATGTGTGTGTAAGATTGATTCTCAAACAGATCCAATCACAATGAGCCATAATTACTAACCAACCATGAAACGTTAACAGTAAAGCTTACGTAGATCCCGAGACAGCTCGAGGAACGATTATGTCGCAGTTATGACACATGACAGATTACAAGTGATTAATATTCTTCTTCTCCTTAGTCTTTATTATTCCCAAGTCACTTAGGGTCGGCTTTCTAATCTAACCGGATTTGACTGGATATCAGTTTTTACTCAGAGCGACTGTCATCTGACCTCCGCAACCCGAAGGCTAACGAAACCCTTAAGCTAGACCAGTGTCAGGATATTCGAGGGCACTGACTTCCGAATAACGAGACTAGAAAGCCACCCCAAGTGACTTGGGAATAATAAAGGCTAGGGAGAAGAAGAAGAGTTATATCTCGCCGTGTCTATGACTATATAAAAACACCTCTTTCCCTTTCGAAAGTTAACACATAATCTACTAATATTTTTGAAATACTACGTAATCCCAATCGCGTTGCACTACATTAATTCGATCCCATCGCGTATCAATGTATTCAGCGCCATTTCACAAATTTAAAACGTTCATTTATCTCACAAAAGATTACTTCCTTATATTTTGTTCTTTGCTTTATAATATTCTTGTCGTAATTTATATTTAGCCAACTATTGATCTGTTTATGAATTGGCAAAGATTTTTTTACCGTGTTTAAAGATTTATGTAACTATGTATAATTAGTTTTTATAAAAAACTAGCTGTCCCAACAGACGTTGTCCTGTACAAAATAAAAAAGAAAGAAAAACATATCTAAACCATTCTCGAATCCACTTGAACACACACAAAAAGTTTCATCAAAATCGGTCCAGCCGTTTAGGAGGAGTTCAGTGACATACACACGTACAGTAGAATTATATAAATAAAGATATACAAAAAATAAAAAGTTCCTATAAAGCAGATTAACTTTACCCGAGGCAATTTTAATTTATCACTTATTAAAAAAAATAACATAATAATAATAATATTCTACCACATACACACAACACCATCTAGCCCAAACTAAGCAGAGCTTGTACTATGGATACTAGACAATGGATAAACATACATATATACTTTTTTTTTTGTAAATACATACATATTATACATAGAAACACCCAGACCAAGACAAACATTCATGTTCATGCACACAAATGTTTGACTTGTGCGGGAATCGAACCCGCGACCTCAGGCGTGGCAGTCGGTTACACTAACCACTACGCCATAGAGGCCGGTCCTTTTTATTGCCCCTTATTATTTACGACATCAGTTATTGTTATGTTATTTTTTTTTATTAGTAAAATGTTAAGATTGTTTCGGGTGGTTAACATATTATGACTATCTGAAACCATTTCATGAAAAAACTCGGTGCATTAATTTTCCAAAAAAAAAATTCTATTAAAAAAATATGATTATGGTCAGGGTTATTCTATATCACCAGTAGAATGCGTAGTTAAAAGGAATAACAAGATTTCAAAATCATGTATGGACTCACACCATGTCTTAGAGCTGATTTTTCAATCGCCAGATAAGTTTTATCTGAGGAATAAATATGGTGGCTTGACATATTTCCTATACCAAGGGCTTGTTCCACAACCTCCAAATAGCATTAATTTATAAGATAACAATCTCGCCATCTCTCTTCTTTTACCTAACAGGAGTGAAACAGCATGCGATTTATCTTTCGGATAACTTTTACTTGATAGTTGTGAAACTGGCCATAAAGCTTTTAAAACTTCATATATATATATATATAAGACGATTGAGAATTAGGCCTAGGATAAAAAAATAAATACGAATTTTTCGAAGTCCGCAGTACTAAGTAATTTTTCATTTATTTATACTAGCGGTCGCCTAGTGCTCGAAATTCGACCAAAGTTTGCCTGTAAGATATTGCTGATATATGTCATTATATATTGATATATGTAACCATAGTTACGCGCTTCAACTGCGTGTGTCAGATGCATGGTTGTGTGCGTGTAGTGTTTTTTTTATTAATTTAATGTATTTTTAATGCATATTTAAAAAAAATATTAGCATTCTTCACTTCTTCTCTGTATAAACTATAAGTGTGCGAAATTTCATACTCCTCCGTCCACCCAATTTTCGTAAAAAGGGATCCAAAGTTTTCGCTTTACGTATTAATATATAGATTAGCTGCCGAGTAAGTACTTTTTAATTGGTCTCATATTAAGGCTAAATCATACAGTCGTTGCTTTTTTTACATAATAAATATAATGTTAAGTATAATTTACATTTTAACAACAAATTACTACTACAACATATTTATTTAAATCGTTTTTGAATAAAATAATATTTAATGAATACTGCCAATTTGTTCCGTGGCGTAAGTTCTAACTTACGCACATGACTCATTCTGAAGTCTAAGGTTCGAAATGGTTCCTATAATGTAAAAAAACTAGTAGCAGACAGCCTTTGTTAGACCGCAAATAATGTTTATTGCGTAGATATTAACTGGTCAGCTTAATTTATTGTCAATTGTACTAAGAGATCGCTGGACGCCCTGCGCATCCAATATAATAATGCTTTCAGGATGTTGCTGGGATTGTCTCGTTACTGCAGTGCGTCGGAAATGTTCGCGCAAGCACGAACAGATGGCATTTACGCAATTGTGCGCAAAAAAACGGCCTCGCTACTGAGGAGAGTGAGAGACAGTCCTAACAGCATCCTGAAAACTGTTGCTGAGAATTTCCATTCTCCACTTTTAAAAAAGTTTGTCTCTAGGTTAATTTATACTAACACTAGGAAATAAGTTAAATTGTATTACTAATAGTCTATGGATTCATTGGTCCGAAATAAAGATATATTATTATTATTATTATTAATTAAATCGAGTCATTATGATAAAAGAAATGTCCGTAAGCCGAATTGACGAATCAAAAAACCTATAACTGATTTTGTATATATGTAATATAATAAAATAATAATAATATTGTTTATTTCATCTCCACAAATTACATCATGTTATACAGTATATAGCTGACACGAACGTTTGCCAGTAATTCGTAATTTGGACCTGGAGTCTAAACTAAGCCGAAGCCTGTACTATAGATCTCCAGGCCGCCCATTTCATAACATTGTATGGATTATCAACATGCGGAAAGCGTACGTAAGAGTTGAGTAAACAGGAACAAGTTTTAGTGTATGTATTTAATAGTTATGTAATATAATTGCGTACCTGATAATATTGTTTTACGTTTAAGCGAATGTTATACATTTCAATTAAACTACTTTATACGGATTTGAAATTGAGTCGTGAGCATGACTGCTGAAAAGCAACCGGACCGTTGGGGAAAGTGTCAATCTATAAGTAAATAGTGAAACAATTGGAATAGCTTAAATAGTAGTCTATGTTAACAGTAGTAGTTTCATAGTTTCAAAATTATGTAAATACAATTTTATTAAAATATACAACGCGATAAAATCTGTATATAGTAATATTGTCTTCTGTTTACGCGAATGTTATTCATTGAATTTAAAATACTATATACTACTATATATTTAGTATTAATAGTAGTGCAACAGTTTTCAAAATTTTGTAATAAAGTGTCAAATAAACAACGCGATAAAATCCGTATATAGTAGTTTAATTTCAATAAATCTGTATATAGTAGTTTATTTCAATCTGTTTACCTATTCCAAGAAATATCAGGCTTTAGTCAATACATACATAGATTCATGCCTGTTTCCCAGAGGGGTAGGCAGAGACTACGGATTTCCATTTGGTACGATCCTGACACACTTCTCTGGCTTCATTCACTTTCATATCATTCTTCATACACGCCCGTCGCTCTTTAGTCTATATGTGTGTGAAAATAATAATTTATTCAATTTAAAACCAACACAATCCTATCCGAAAACTAATTTGTCAGTTATCCTCTGGGCTACTTCGGGAACATCGTAAAAAGGTTGAAACTTTAACAAAACAAGCGTAAATTGATGGGCGTATGAATAAACTATGAACCACCGTTCCAAACATTTTATTCTCTGGAATGGGACATAAATGGACATTTTAAAGGGTATTCGAAAAGATAGAGTGACCTGTTTCTCTGTTATTTGGTTTGAAAAACTTTGTGTCAAGTGTACATAACGTTACATTCAATGTTGATATTGATCTGGTTTTACGGCTTTTATTGCACTTTATATTGGGTTACGCTTTTTAGTCTGCGGTTTGAACTGTCGTTTACGCGAGAGGCTAAAATGTAACTTCAGCTGACTGCGTCAGAAGGAAAGGTAATGTTTGGTGAACATATGTTTGGTTGTTACTTTGAAATGTTCTGTAGCTTAAATGGCTTGGCGGCTGTTATATTTTATTAAATAAGTTTACTTTAGATTCGTCATAATAGTAGAAGCCAGATTCAAACTCAATTAGGATTAAGTCTGTATATATCTTTAAAATAAATCTTCTGTGCGTGTGTTTGTAATTAAACTCCTCCTAACCGGCTGGACCAATTTTGATGAAATTTTTTGTGTGTGTTCAAATGAATTCGAGAACGATTCAGATTTTTTGAAGTGAAAACTTCTTTAGCAGCGTTGTGCACTTTTTTGTGATGGGTAAAAAATGTTAAACTCGCGTCAGGACACGTCATCATCATCATCATCATCATCATCATCAGGCTATAATAGTCCACTGCTGGACATAGCCCTCCCCCAAAGAGCGCCATAGCGCCCTGTCTTCAGCTTGCCGCATCCAGCATCTGCCTGCAGTCTTTCGCAGATCGTCATCCCACCTGGTCGAAGGGCGAACAGGACACGTGACCTGATCGAAAATTCGTAAGACGAAGGGAGAATTGTCATGTTTGTTACGATAGCGCATAAATGAATATTGTATTTACCACATGTGTACCAGGGTAACGAATATTTGTTACCTTTTTAGTAGCGGTGTGACGTATAGGTACTAGGGAAACATGAACGTTACAAAAATATTATGTTATCTTTGACTAGACCCGTTTTATCGGTAACAAAGAATTTAATTTTTTTTTTGTTTATATGGAAGTGTTTATGATCAAGGATTAAAGTTTTCACTTCTGTCGGCAGTCCCCAAAGAGAGCCCAATCTTTTTATTTTCGTGTGTACCGGATAACATCTGTCGGGACAGCTAGTTTTCTGTACAAAATAAAGCTAAACGCACGCATTTCCTATATACATCCATGAGTATGAAAACGTACAGACCTGTAGTCCAACAGTTTACCTAAATAGATAAATCTACGTATATTTTTGCAATGCTTGTCGTGTAGTGTGCTTGTGACTATAGATACTGCAACCAGGTTGAAACATCGTACGTTTCAAAAAGGTAAGTAAATGTCTAGCATGATCACTTTAATTCTCGTTACCTATATTTACCCATTTTTATTCAATAAAATAAACACATAAAATATATGCAACGCGAAAGTCAAATAGTTATTCATAAAATAAAAAACCACTAACACCAATATTTTTGATGCGGCAGCGATCAACCCTTTTAATATTTTTGTGTGTTTTTTTTGGTGTTGTAATAATTTATGACTTAAGAAAGAGAGAAAGATAGAGAAAAAAAGAGTAAGAGAGTGCACCGTAGGAAGATAAAAAGATATGCTCTACTTCTCTTCGGACGGTGTGAAAAGTTTACCTTACGCTCTACTGCGAGCGAAGAGATAAGTATCACAGTCTTGCCAAGCAACCTTTGCGTTTAAGGTTTTCAAATGAATCAAAATTAAGCTATCAAACATACAGTCTAGATGACTGGATGTTAAACAAATGACTCTATCCTTCTAAAACCATTCGCAATCATACTAAAAACATATGGCTGACTTCAGCCGAAGCATTAACATATTAATTATGATTGTATAGTAAAGATTTGTTTTGGTATAGTGCCAAGTGTGTTGAGGTTGGCTGTGAGCCTTCCGTTACGGCTTAAACAATAAATCATGAAACAGAAAACCACGTAAGTAGCACTAAATCTTGGAAGAAAACATTTGTGACGTCATACTATCGCTTTTACATACATAATATGTAATGTATCGCTTTTACATGCCTGACTGCACGAATGACTTAGTGATTTAAATGATCGCTTCGTCACTGCTATGGTTGCACCGAGTGTTGTGGATTCGAATTTTTGTCTTTTTGTTGTGTTTGTATAACGACAGAGGAAAAAAAATTATGTGATCTACAAATTGTTTCAAGGCTAGGTGTTCTTTGCGTCCGATGTTTGAAAATTTGTAAAGCCTCTATGACACAAGAATCATTGCTAGTGCAAGAATTGTCTTTTTTTATACTACTAAGGTTGCAAGCAAGCACACATTGATGGTAAGTGGTCACCGTAGCCTATGGACGCCTGCAATACCAGAAGCATCACTTGCGCGTTGCCGACCCTTTAGGAAAAAAAGGAAGTGAGAAGAAGTAGGAGCGGGAAAGGGAAAAGAGGGTGAGTGGCTCACCGAACGAAACACAACACAACCCTTCCTCTACGACTAGTCCAGTTTATGATATAGCGTTCCGCCTACACCCAACCTTTCGGTTATATTAGGCAGAGCTGCTGTACCTTCCAGCGCCCGAAAGCACCTTCCGGGACCAGTTAGAGACAGGTCTTGTCCCCAAATCTCGACTCTCCACCCTATCCTCAGAGATTCGGTCCTCGTAAGCGAGCTACCTCGTGCCCAAGTGACACTACCTATTCTCCAGATAGGTACCGGAGCAATAAAGCCGCTCACCACTCGCAACTCCTAAGAGATGCTAACGAAAACCACTGCTATTTCACGTCGATATTCTGTGAGAGAGTAGTCCTTCTCCGGTCGAGCCGGCCCATTCATGCTGAAATCAGCGCGGCTCTACTACTCTAAACTGTCCTTTTAAAGATAAAGATATCTAGTCTCACGCCTTATATATTGGTATTTATAATCTCGTGCTTATAATAAAATATGAGAAGTATAGTTTCAAAACCCGCCAAAACGATATCAGAACAAAAATAATGTTCCGATTGAATATGAAGCTCCTTCGTTGCTTCTATCGAATTGCACTGATAGTTTTTAACAAAACCCATTAAAATTCTATTAAATCAGCTCACAAAAGTAGCAGTTTGTTGCAAACACCGCTAAAATAGTCCATTTATATTATGTCTTTAAATAGTTTTTGATATTTTCCATTATTTGGTGAAAAGTATTTTAGAGGATTTTAAAACTAAACTACTCATATATCCACGAAGCAAGCGAATAAGCAGATGCATATCACACTTATAAATACTTGCTTGAGCTAGGTACTGTGTTTCAAACGAGAAAATGCTTACATACTAATTTCACTTTTGGTGCTAAAAAGTTCTTAAGAAATATTTATGTGCTCGGCTATCTACCTGCTACTGCACTGGGCTTATATACATACATAGTCTCACTGTTATATACCTGAAAGGGTAGACAGAGAAGTATTACTTGCCGCATGTAGCCTAAGACGTTTTAGGTTCATCCCTGTAATAGGTGGCGAACCTTTTGCCGACTACCGGACACATAGCTGAACACCGAGCTTCTACTAAGAAAAACCGACTAATAGTTTGCTCGACTCGTATATCGAACTTAAAACCTCAACATCACACGCAAAAATAAACGCAAACCTACTACGGGACCAGAAAGGCAGTATATATTTATAATTCAAAGAAACATTGTTACAAAACACAAACTAACAAACTTACAAACAATAAAATCGTGTCATCTTATCTAGACTGCGTCGAGCTAGTTGTGAACTAGTCGGGAGTCGAACTCCGACTTGTACAGCGCTTTGAAATGGACGTCGCGATATCGTCTTGTTGTTAGTTCCTTCGAGTGTTGCTACTTAAAGTTTCCCTATTTGCTGGTGGAGTTATACTATGTTTGGATATTAAAATATCCTCTCTACTTATCTATCTTTATTTATTCAGAGGCATTCATAAGAATAGATGTGACAACCCCGAGGTATCATTTAAAAATATATTTTTTTAATGCCTAATAATACTTCAATTTCCAATAGATGGTTCTGAACAAGTATACCTTTTTCTGTCACGCAGGTGACGTAGTAATTTTTGATTTAAAACATTACATCGTTTCGTCACTCCATTTTAAAATGTCGAAAGGACTACATCAGTGGGACAGCGGTTGTGAATGCGACTGCTGCATATGAGGTATTGGGTTGGATTGAGGTGGGACAGTGTTAATTAGTATGCCTGCTAAAAACTTCTGATCTGTTAGTAAGAGGCGCGCCATCTATTTAGTGGAAGCAAAACCGCAGCTGTAATTAAAATGTAACTGTAATACAGCTCTGTTTACCCTTTCAAGTATATACGCGTAAGACAATGTACTTGCGTACTTTTTTAAAAAACAATGCCCGCGCTTTGTGTTCCAATCATTGTGTTGTGTTGTAAAGTGTACTTTTCAACATATAATTAAGACAAAGAACTTCTAGATTCGGCGCAACTAAATAACACAGCATATAAGTTTTAACTGTTCAGTGTCTTGATATTACATATGTTTGCATCAAAATGTTACGTTTACTCTTGCATGCTACGCAAAACTCGTTGCTACGGCTACGGTGCTACGGAAAATGCTACAAAGTGCTACTAGAATATACATAGGCTACGACGTGACAGTACTGAGCACAGTTAATAAACTTTCTCATTTTGAAATATACAGATATTATACGCTTCGTAAAATGCTACGCGCGTGCTTCGGTAGCCATTCTAAATCAGCTAAGTACGTGTGTGCTACGCGCGAATCGGTGCAGTCCACTGTGTACTGTTTTATTATACAAAGGATTTATTAAATTGATACAGTACTGTAATATAATATGATGTTTATGCCGCGGTATTTATTTTATAACGCACTAAAGGATAATGCTAAGTACATATATACACTCACACCGTTTCACCAGAAGCGTAGGTAGAGTGTAGATATTTCCAATTGCTTAAATGCTGGCATTACTCTCTTGCATCATTCGCTTTCGATATACAATGTAGTGATCTATTTTTTATATTTAATCACTATATAAAGGGTAATAGTCAAATTATTCATACTTAAAAGTTGTGTTATAGAGAATATTTATTGTTAATTGGCATATATAACAATGTTTTATCTTTTGGAACATACTTTATAATTTTAATTGCTATTACACAATGGCAAAATAATTGAAGTGGTTCTTCAACTTCTTGCTGCTATTGACTCACTCTGGATTGGCGATCTGGATTGGATGGATGGCAACACGTAATCGTTAGCCAATCTACAGATAGTTATTTGAGTCTAGGTGTTCTAGCATCAATTATAGTTGAATAAATAATAATATTAGTGATATATACATATCTATTTTCACGCCTATGCCTCCGAAGGGAACGGTTAAAAGATTTACAATCACTTACAGAGAAAATACAATAAAGAATTACAAATGTAATTACTAAAAGTTACAGGCCGATCATCGTATTGTTCGTAATAAATGATAATATGTAGGTATATTTAGAAAAAGATATGCAGGGGTATATTACACCCAAATTTTATAGCTCCTACGTCATAGGGCGCAGGCTTAATGTCGTCTACCGAGCACTATTCCAGACTCAGTGCTGCTACAGAAAATTCCTTAATGGTAAAACCAAATAACAATTTTCTGGAGCCGGGCAATGACCCTCACGCGCATCAGTGGCATTCATTACCGTTACTAACGAGAGAGTAAGCTCGACTGACAAGTGGTGTAAAGCTATACTAACAAATAGTTTGCAACAAACAATTTGCCATACAAAATTCTTCAAGGTCCGTACAAAAATTTGCTAGTAAGTAGAGGCTGTTTTAACACTATCTAGCCGTAAGTCATCACTAGTGAAGTGCTCTAGTAGGCTCTCGGCTAGGGGCACTTGATCACGCGCGCACAAAGAGATCGCCTTTGATTATCTGTGAGCCATGTTTAGCGGTTAACTGACGTAATGGTGCTTGAACACTGTTGGACTACTATAGTGATGGAACAAGGAAGGAGGAAGTGTTTGAAACATCGATAGTCACGTGACAGAAAAGGAAGCGTTATAAAGATTTATAGTGTTGTGGCAAAGTAGGAGGAAGCGTTAGAAAGATCGATAGTTATGTGACAACGTCTTAAGCAGGAGGAGACGTTAGTAAGATTGGTAGTGATGTGACAAGATAGGATAAAGTGTTAGAAAGATTCATAGTGATGTGAAAAGGCACTTCTTACTGCCTTGTTAAATCACTACCACTTCATTAGAAAGATTGATAGTAAAGATTTAAGGCAGGAGGAAGCGTTAGGAAGATCGGTAGTGATTTGACAAGGCAGGGGGAAGCATTAGAATGATCGACAGAAAAGAAAGCGTTAGAATTATTGATAGTGACGTGATAGAACAAAAGAAAGCGCTCTAAAGATGTACCATCGTCTATTGCACAGTCTTAGGCTGATATCTCCGAACGGTTGTTTTACACCCACATTTTCCTAGCTATGGCCTACAAATAGCCCTATAAATAATAGACCCATTTAGGGGCCTAACCCATATATTACAGTCACTGACAGTTTCTAGACAGAAAAATCGAATAATTTAGCCCTGCCTGGAGTAGCATCTGAAATTAATTACCGCTACATTACGCCGGTAATCCTGTCTACATGTTAAAAACATATTTTTTATATAAGGAAACCAAATTTTCACATTTATAATATTAATAAAAATTTTATACGTATCTCAGTGGGGAGACCAACAGACTGCAATGCAGAGGATCTCGGGTTCGAACCCACGTCGCGCACCTCTGACTTTCGGAAGTTATATGACTTTTCGAAATTATGTGCGTATTGATTGACAATTATCGCCTGCTCCGTGCCTCGGAGAGCACGTTAAGCCGTCGGTCCCGGCTGCCATGAATATCTATGGCAGTCGTTATTGGGAAGCCAGTGCCCTTTAATATCCTGACACTGGTCTAGCCTTAAGGTATCGTTAGCCTTCGGGTTGCGGAGATCAGGTGGCAGCCGCTCCGTGTAAAAACAGATATCTAGTCAAATCCGGTTAGACTAGAAAGCCGACCCCAAGTGACTTGGAATAATAAAGGCTAGGGAGAAGAAGAAGACATATATATGTCTCCTCTAATAATCTCGCTCTCTGGCTAATGCTTAACAATTCCTAATGCTATTACGGGATTTCACAAGCCGAGGAGATCTATTGAACGCTTACAACCATTATAATACATCCCTTGACCTAAATGCATAAATTGAATTGATTGCGAAATTGTATGAAAGAATAACGCCCGCCATATTTTTCTCGTCATTCATTCGTTAAACAAAATTATTCTAAGAAATTATCTTTACTCATCATCGAATAATTTAGAAATTAATTATGTATTCAGAATTAAAGCTTACTTTTCTTGAACAAAAACATAATTACAATTTAAATTCCTAAAACTTAATTCGCGAATAGTAATTCATGATTTCGGAATAAAGGTAATTATTTAACATTTCGTTGAACTACAACTAAGACATCGAGATAAGTAGAAAAAAATATGAACTAACTGAATTAAGATGGCTCTGATTCTAGTCAGGTGTTGAAAATGACGTCATCATTTTAAAAAGTATTTTTAATTACATACTAGTTTTTGCCCGCAGCTTCGGTCACATGGATTCCACGGGAAAGCATATAGGGTCGGAAAAAATACCACCGTCCTAGGAAGGAATACTGCCTGCGTCGCGGGTGACTTTACAAACATTCATTCAAAGAATACTGAGTTTCGAAACAGATATTTAAGGATTACTAATGTTGTCTTACTAAACCATAGATGCACGATCGTCGCTCAAAAAACGGCTCCAACAAAACTGTGCGCAAATCAGTCGTGAGCACAATTTCGCTCGCAGCCACTTTACGACCGCGCTAGCAGTCAAATGTTTCACGATGCCAAAGTGTGTAGTGAAAAAATGCAAAAACTATACTCTAAAAGTGCAAAAAAAGGATGGAATGTCATACTTTCGGTAAGAATAGTTTTGTTATGAAATATTTATTATATTTTGTTGAATATGACGCTTTAAATAATATATTTGAAGATATTTTCGTTTAAATTTAAATGCATGTATTACGCACCTGTCCCACTCACTCTTGCGTGCGCTGCCCGTAAGCGAGAGCGAATCGACACTACTACTACGGTGGATACCGTACCATATACTTAGTACGCTTGCGTATCGCGAGTAACACACTTAGGACGCTTTACATTGACGCGTTTTAACTTAACTATTACAAAATATTTCTCAGTGGGCGTTCAATGGTTATTCTGGTTTATTTCCTGGATTGCATAATAAAAGCAGACACTTATAAGTAAGTAGTACTGGTCAGTGCCACATATTGACGCGGTTTTTGTATGAGAATGTGCATCTATGGTATATTTGATTGAAGGTCCTACAATACTCGCCGCAGCGGCAATGGCGAAAAATACTATGCTATCCATGCAGTGGTATCAGTTTACCATTGCACGGATGGCATAGTATCTGGCACACCAGTGTGAAACTATCTATCTTCATTCGACTATAATTTACTACTGTAATCTAGAAATATTTAAAAGAAATTCATATGTAAATGCTATTAAGTTTATGATTTATTTATTTATGGCATGTAGAAAGAATGGACGAGGAAAGATTGACTAAGAAAGTTTATAAGGCTAGTGTGAATGGAACACTCGCAAGACGAAAACCTAAGCCAACGTTTCTCGATCAGATCGGCGGCGTTCTGGACAAAGGTCAGGTTAAGAGCACCTTGAACCGATGGGCGTATATGAGGAATGTGATGAAAGTGAATGAAGCCAGAGAAGTGTGTCAGGATCGTAGCAAATGGAAATCCGTAGTCTCTGCCTACCCCTCTGGGAAACAGGCGTGAATCTATGTATGTATGTATGTATTAAGATTTATAACAAATTACCGAATGTATTCAAAGACTAACCCAATTTGAAAGTGGTTGCGAAGACCTTTGGGTGGAACTAAATATGTGTAAAAGCAGAAATTCCCAAGATATGTTATATATATGTGCAGTCTATATACCCCCTCCGGTTCAAAAACACATTCTCGAACATTTTATTGACAACACTAATCGAATTTTAGAATCAAGTCATAACACATTAATACTAGGGGATTTTAATCTAAGCTCAGTGATATGGTCCAACAACAAAGACACCATATCCTTACCGGCTTCTTTACCTGGCCCACTAGGAAATATATTACTAGATTTTATAGCTCTTAGTAACTTAAAGCAACGAAATACAATCCTGAATAATCAGGGGAAAATCCTAGACCTAGTTCTTTCAACTGAAGCAATAGAGCATATGCAAGGCAGCAGGTACGTGCTCAGCAATATTGACCACTATCACCCACCTTTGGAGTTTGTTTTATCGCATTGCAGTACACCAGGTCTTTCTCCCAAGATACCAAGTGACAAATTTAATTTTCGCAAAGCTGATTTCACCAAAATTATAGCCGAACTCAACACTGTCTCTTGGGCTGATGAATTCTCACTTTTGACGCACGTTGATGATATGGTAGATATGTTATATAAGTTTATCAGAGAGGCAATAGCGAAACACGTACCTTTAAGTAAGACCACACATAAAAAGTATCCCTGTTGGTATACGAGAGAGCTTATAAACATATTAAATGAGAAATACAAAACACGTAAAAGGTATCTTAAATACAAAAATCCTTTGGACGAGCTGTCTTTCTTATTGTTGAAAAAACGTTGTTCGTCATTGATCGAATCATGTTACAGGAACTACATTAGTAATATAGAGGACTCTTTATCTAAAAATCCGAAGTTGTTTTGGAGTCACTTAAAAAATAAACGTCAAAATAAAAGTACGTATCCATCAATAATGCATCTAGATGACAGACGAGCCTCTAATGGTTCTGACATTTGCAACCTGTTTGCGTCCTTTTTCGCGTCGGTTTACAAGGTACCCTTTCCCACTTTAGCGCACTATCATAATAATACATTGCCTAGCTCTTCGGTATCAAATGGTTTAACAGGGTTGTCCTTTTCACAGAATGACGTACTAACTGGATTAAAACAGCTGGATCGAAATAAAGGTGCTGGGTCCGATGGTATACCATCTCTGTTTGCAATGGAATGTCGTGATGTGCTTTCCTTACCACTCTCGCTTATATACAACAGGTCAATCAAATCTGGGTTCTTTCCTTCCGCATGGAAGGAATCTAGGGTTGTACCTATTCCCAAATCTGGTGATACTGAGTCTATAAAAAACTATAGGCCGATTTCTATATTACCTGTATTCGGTAAATTGTTTGAAATATTGATAAGACCCACAATTACCTGGCATATAAAGCAACTGATATCACCACAACAATTTGGGTTCCACAAGGCTCGATCTACAACAACTAACCTTATTTCGTTTGTGACTTTTTTAACTGACTCTGTTGATTCTAATATCCCAGTTGATACCATTTATACCGATATAAGCAAGGCGTTCGACACCGTGGACCATAATATCCTTATTTATAAGCTTTCCACCTTCGGCATAACAGGTAACTTGCTAGAATGGTTTGCCTCATATCTAAACAATCGGATTGCCAGGGTAGTTGTTAGCGGACACTCATCTCGATCATTTTTAACCCAATCAGGTGTTCCCCAAGGATCGGTTCTAGGGCCGATATTGTTTAATATGTTTATAAACGATATCGTACCACTTTTCAAACACAGTAAATGCTTTCTTTACGCCGACGATCTCAAACTTGCAAAACAAATAAAAAACAAAAATGACGCTTTCCTTCTACAAGACGACGTGAACCGCTTAGTCGACTGGTGTGGTGGAAATGGCTTGGCATTAAACATAGATAAATGTAAATACATACGATTCTCACGTAGTACTCACTTGAACTCGCAGACATATTCTATCAATAATAAAACATTGGAAGAAGTAACTACTATCAGAGACTTGGGAGTCGAATTAGATAGTAAAATTAGGTTCCACACTCACATCAACACAGTAACAACAAAAGCCTTTCAAATGCTGGGGTTTGTCATAAGGAACTCGAAAGATTTTAAAAAACCGCAAACTAAATCACACTTTTTGCGGCCTTGGTTCGATCTGGTTTAGAATATTGTGCTCAGGTGTGGTCACCACACTATGAGGTACACATTAAGCGGCTTGAGAGAATCCAAAAGCGTTTTCTTTGGCACCTTTCATATCAGTGTAATAAAGTGAAACAATTGCCGACGTATCAAAGTCGATTAAAAAATTGTAATCTCCATAGTTTATTTGATCGGAGACAGTTGTTGGATCAGATTTTACTATATAAGTTAGTAAACGGTGACCTAGACTGTCCTATGCTTATTGAAAAAATAAACTTAAATGCGCCCTCAAGGTTACCTCGTGCAAGTGTATACGCTCCTTTTTCGATAAAAACGTCAAAAACGAACTTGGGTCATAACGCTAGTATGAATAGATTACTAACTCAGTATAACAAGCTGACAAAAAATCATGAAATTGATATAGACATCTTCTCCGACAGTCTTCCGAAATTTAAAGGCAAGGTTATTTCGTCATTCAATTCCCCTATATCTTGAGAATATATGCTTCACTCAACCATTAATCTCAACCATTTTGTGTGTTTTAATTATGCCTGTGTTTAATTATTTTGTATGTTTTAAAGTTGTTTTCCTTTTCTTATATTTGTAGATTTTGCTCACATATGTTTTAATTTATTTTAAATAATTGTTTTTCTTAAAAATGGGTATATAATCACTTGTTAGTTTTAAGTTTAGTTTATATTAGTGTAATAATAAAATGTTTTATTCATCTGTCTAAGTGAAACTGTCCCTTATCATGTCGTGGCGACTTGTAAGTAAAACAACACTTAGCACATATTTGTATATCATGTTTGTAAACCCTGTATAAGTGTATGTTTTGTAAGTTGTCCTAAATAAATAAATAAATAAATAAAGATCTACCCTTGAGACCAAATTGACTAAATGGCTTCTAGACAATTGCTTTTATAACACCAATGATTATATGACATTTAAATATACAATGTAATTATATAATATATAATAATAAATATTTAATGTCTAATAATGTACAAAGATGACATAATTTAATTATTATTAATAATTTTCTATCTTAGTAATACTAATTTCATAATTTGTATTTATATAATAAAAGAACTTCGATAATAATATCATTTTCCTAGAATAGAATGTAAATTATAAAATAATATGGTAAAACCATTTTGCACGCCATTGTTATGGTAGAATGTACAGAACCATTATTGTAATTATTGACATCTGTTGTATGTACTACATTCTGGCAAATAAACGAATCTGAATCTGAATCGAGCCGTTGTTTATCTAAGCTTAGTTTAAATACATACATAAATGACTGATGACTATCTGGCTAGGCTAGGCTAGATATAAAATCTCATGCCTATATCCTAGCCGACAGAAACATATTACACTTCGTCGTTCTAGATGTGACCCCGCGTAACAAATTTTTTTTTTGGTAAAATGAGATTTGTATGAAAAAATCCTAAAAGTATTTCTGGTGTTACCTTATAAATGCCTCCTGCATTATAATTAATTTAAATTTCAGTTCAAATTTGTAAAAACTTTAAAGCTATCTAATACCTATACTTTGTTAACAAAGCAGACTTTTGTCTCTCCTGGAAGGTTGCTTAGTATGCATATACGAGGGGTCACATCTAGAACGATGACTTACATTTCGTCAGATTTAGGACCCATGTAATAGGGAAAGAGCCTTTTGCCGTTTACCGGGCACAGTTTCAGACTGCAACAATTTCTCGACAAAAAATCCCGATAACACTTTGCCAATAGTCACACACACAGCCCAACAGTCACATACACACCCACTGCGTCACTAAGGCAGTTTTTTTTATACAACTATGGTAGCAAACAAGCATACGGTCCACCTTATGGTAAGTGGTCACTGTAGCCTATGGACACCTGCAACACCAGAGGCATCACTTGCGCGTCGCCGACCCTTCAGGAAAGGAAGTGGGAAGGAGAAGGAGCGGGAAGAGGGAAAGAGGGTGATTGGGCCTCCAGCCTTCTCACTCACCGAACGAAACACAACAGTAGGAATACTTCTATTTCACAACGATATTCTGTGAGAGAGTAGTCCTTCCCCGGTCGAGCCGACTTATTCATGCTGAAATCAGCAAGGCTCTACATTCTACATAAAAATGTCCAAAGCTCCTAAGGGCTTCAAATCATCCTACTGTACGCCATAGAAAATTTATATTTAATAATGAAACTACCCTAAATTAACTAATTTCGCAAAAGTTGGCTTAATTAGGTTTAATGCTAGGATGATTCCCCAGGAATTACTCGGCTAAACTCAGATTAGAACTAAGCATAACGAACAAATGTGACGCTTGAGTTCCGCTAATTCATGCAATAGTGATTTAAAATGTAGGTCTTTTGGTATAATACAACCGTGTGCCTGACACTATACATACATAGATTCACGCCTGTTTCCCAGAGGGGTAGGCAGAGACTACGGATTTCCATTTGCTACGATCCTGACACACTTCTCTGGCTTCATTCACTTTCATCACATTCCTCATACACGCCCGTCGGTTCAAGGAGCTCTTAACCTGGCCTTTGTCCAGGACGCCTCCGATCTGGTCGAGAAACGTTCGCCTAGGTTTTCCTCTTGCGACTGTTCCATTCACACTAGCCTTATAAACTTTCTTAGTCAGTCTTTCCTCGTCCATTCTTTCTACATGTCCAAACCAGCTTAACATACCCTTTTCTATTCTTGTAACTATATCCACTTTCATGCCGCATCTCTCTCTAATCACACTATTTCTTATTCTATCTTTCAGAGTCTCATCACATATGCTTCTCAACGCTGACACTATAATGAGGAATAAAAAGAAAGTATTAATAGCCAGCCTTGTAATACTTCTTTCTAACGAAAAATTACTAGCAATTTCTTCAAATTACTAGTATTCTTGTACAAGTACTAAGCTACATTTTGTTAGAAGTGAGTTAACCCCGCTAGTGCATTGGGATTCCAATCCATGACAATGACGGCAAGGCGATGCCTTTTTTATTAGGCTACCGCCGCTTTCCTTAAATCTCGTACATTGATCAAAATTAGACTCAAAATATCAATCATCCCATTTTCACAAATATCATAGAAAACGGATAATATTTTTTAGAATAGAATATACAAGTTAACTTACTAAGAATGTAAATATTATTTTAATTATTTAATAAGTATGTCTAAAGCAAAGCTGCGAGCAGCCCGCGGCTTCGCTTTCACGAATATGAGGGAACGCATATTATATTATATCATAATGTTGAGTAACAAACATCTAAACATCTTTACGAACTTGAAAATTTATACTGAGATTTTCAGACATAAAACTAAATTGACAATCCTACTTCCTAATGTACCCATTTCAGTTTCCTTTTTACTTGTACACTCAATAAATATTCTGATAACCAAAACAAAACCGAGTAAAAGTTGTACGCTTTCAACGTAAACATCGAACCACAACGCAGATACACCATTCTCATCAACATGGCTTAAACAAACATCGTAATTTGTTTCAATCGTCGGCACAAACCTTCCCTAAAACAGATGCCGTTCGTACCAACCCCCGCCGTTCCCAACTCCCAAATTACATTTAAATTAAATTACATTTCCAACTCGTCACTAAATGATGAAGCTTAAAATAATCACACCTCTAAACAGTAAAACAAATAACCTATTAAATAGCAAATAAAACACAATTAGAGTGGAACAGAAACCAGTTTTCGGCCTGTCGTAAACCGTAGAAATGGCCGAGTATTTTGGCCTCCCTCATTATATGCAAATTTCGGTATATTAATAATGAGTTAGGTCAATAAAGGCGGGCTCAGACGCGGTTAGCCGCTAACGATGTGATACTGCGCTAGTACTTGTTTAAATATTACCTACTGCTCGTTTGTGGTAGAAAATAGAGCATTTAATCTCTAATCAGGTCATGAATTTGTTATGTGAGCGTGTGTTCGTTGACTAATAAATATATAAGAGCTATACATCTATTATCGAGCTTTAGAGTCATTAACGAGTGAATAACTAATTAATAGTAAGGAAAAAATCATAAATTATACATACATAATAAGTATATATATATATATATACTTCGTTTAAATACGATCATCTTTCTGGGCATTAAGTTGTCATCTGGTATTTTTTTTTTTTGTGAAACTATGGTGTCAAACAAGCATACGGCCCCACCTGATGGTAAGTGGTCATCGTAGCCTATGGACGCCTACAACACCAGAGGCATCACTAGCGCGTTGCCGACCCTTTAGGAAAGAAAGAGGGAAAGAGAAGGAGCGGGATGGGGGTAAGGGTGTGATTGGGCCTCCGGTACTCTCACTCACCGAACGAAACACAACAGTAGGAATACTGCTATTTCACGTCGATATTCTGTGAGAGGGTAGTCCTTCCCCGGTCGAGCCGGCCCATTGATGCTGAAATCAGCGAGGCTCTACTACACTAAACATAATACATAATGTCAACATGACATCTGAATTATAAATAAATGATTACCACGCTAACTCATATTGAAAATTGTACACTATTGTTTTCTATAAAATGTGCCAACTTACTCTTTTTAGTGAAGTCACTTTTTTGCAATCTAACTACGGCGAGGGCACATCAATGTGAATCAAAATCATCATCATCATGAATTCGACTAAGGTGCGGTGGCCTCATTGGTTGATGAAGTAGTTAACAGCCTCGACAGCAGCCAGAAATGTATGGGTATTTTCCTCGACCTTACCATTTGACACTGTCTCTGTTCTCCATCTTTTGTTGAAAATGGAAAAAATGGGTGTACGTGGATATGCCCTTCAAACATTGAATTTTGATAGGATGATCTAGGGATGATGAGTAAGTATAGAAATTGAGTTATTCGCAAATATATTTTTAGCAACATAGACTTAGTGTAAGCAATGGGCTGGCGCCTTTGCAAAATGTAAATGGTGTAGGCAAAATACACCTTAATTTCACTTTCGGAGCGTAAGACTTAGTATACATAGTCTTTATAGCAATCATAGAAAAGAAAATGTTAGTATTTTTACGACCAATTCATGACTTTTCTTACATGATTCTTTTAGAGCAAATGAATGCCTGACCACTATATTTATTTTCACATATTAAAACATAGAGATGGCATCACAATCGTGTCTACAAGATAAGTAAAAGTCTTTGATATTGAAGAAGCCCTTTCTGTAGAACATGAAACAACAACTTCGGAACTAGAGGAACAAACTAAGATCGCACAGAATAAAGCCATATCTCAACGTTGCCAAGTATTAAACTATTCTGAACTATTCGCCTATGAACCAGCCTTTACTAAACGCGATGAAACTAAAACATACCACAGTACGGAGCCTTGTTATATTAATAGCGGGACTATTAAACACTGTTATTTCAAAATTCGCATTTCGTTGGCTGTTTAGTTTTTGGACATGCGATTTTAAGTAAAAAATTAATAGTCCCTTGTCGGTAGGAAACGGTAGCGTTTATTATCATACATTTTCTTGGGAATGGCTATAAATTATATATTATACGGAGAACACGTTTCGAAGCGGCACTTCGTGTTCGGATATTACCAGGTCTTTTAAGGAAAGTCGTTTGTGTTGTATTTCTTGATATATTGTTATGATTCTTTCTTATATTTACGGGAATATTACATACTAGATTTTGCCCATGGCTACACTCGTAAATTGCGATAAAAGTCCAATATTATAATCTATGGATTAAAGTATCTAATATGTTAATTTATATGGCAATCTATCTATATGGCAACTTTAATCTAAAACCGTTCCACGATTTACGCGTGATTAAGTAACAAACATTCAGACATCTTCAAAATCTTTAAAATTTATAATATTAGTAGAAATTGAATTGAATATCCAATGTGGTACTGCTTTACAAACACTGTGTCACCTTACAGCGGGCCTTGCATGATACCCTTAACTAATACATACATAATCTCACGCCTATATCCGCAAAAGAAAAGGCATAGTTGTGTGTGTATTGTGTACCCATGTATCGACAAAAAAGAAATATATTTAGGCTCCCGCAATTACGGACACATTTCCAAACCCCGCGCAGCTACTCAGAATAACTTAATTAACCAATTCCAACCACATTGAACAACCTGGCAATCAATGTCTTTGTCTTTGTCTTTAATCCCGGGACCTCATGGACAGCAATCGTATTCAATACAGCTGAGTCAACGACAAATACCACTATTAAAAGTTACAGAATCACCTTAAAAGTAAGTCAAACAATTTCAAGCTGCCTAAACACTTCTAATATAATAAGGTAAATTCAAAAATAAAACAAGCCAAGCCCTCGATACTAACATAAAATCACTACAACATTCTACACCCGAAAAACACGTCACAATAAAAACTCTATATTATAATCTTTCCGAAAGAATATCTCAAAGAATAAACGTAAAAGTCTTACAAAATAAAAGCAACGTTTCCTAAATCGTGTGCCGCCATTGTAGTATATTATTTATTTACGTTCGGAAACAGGTGCGCTCAATGAAAAAAGGCTTAGCTACCTGTGGCCGCCACTCGTATCAATGTATCAGATTTAGATGCACGATTCAATGCAAAGCCATCGAGTTATTCCGATGAGATTATAAGTAAATCCTATTGAATGGTTTGTAATAAAGTCTTTAGATTTGACGGATGGCGTAGTGGTTTAAGTAGCCGCTTCACCACTGCCGTCGCGCCGAGTGTTGTGGGTTCGATACCTACACGAGACAAAAAGGGGAATGCCTATTGTCCATAGTGTCTCAGGCCAAAGACGGACATCAAAAATTACTATAAAAATTGAGTGTTTTAAGATCTTAACAGTATTATATATCTAAAAGATATATTCAAATTGACGCCACTATTTTAGAACACCTATAAAAAAAAAGTATTGAGGTTATTTTTCTATACGAAAATGTGTCTGGCTGTGAGATTATTATTAGATATTTAATTATGATAGGAGGTGTATTTGTAATATATTTTTATCCAGTTATACTTAATAGGGTATGAAAAAAGACACATTTGTTATTTTAAACGTCTATATTCTCTTCATTGTCATATGTATTTTGCAACAACTTCTCGTTTTTCAATTGACTTACTTTTTCGTTTTTTCAATACACTTACTCTTTTTGAATATTTTTTGTAAATTGGAGTGGCGTCAATTTGAATGATAGTAAATACATATTTTTTACGTCAATATCAACTGGAAAGTTTTTTTTTCTCTAGCCTCTTGTCCACTCGTGGCCTCAGATGGGCGTTCCCCTTTGTTTGATCCGCAAGTAGGTAGTTGTTCCGAGTCTGGATGTTCATTGTGTCCATTGTCTGAATGTTTGTAAAGTCCCCGTCGATACGGAAATTAGTCCTCGTGCAGAAGACGTCTTTAAAAAAAAATTATCACTAGACATATCTACCAGGAAATCCTTGGACATTAATCTTAATATATTACGTGGCACGTTGTTTGCCCGCTATGAACTCCTAAACTACTGAAACAATTTTGATCAAACTTCGTAACCATCTGTGATTTGATCCAACTTAAAATATAGAATAGTATTTTTCTTAAACGGGCAAAATTTTTTATCTGGTGGGAAGCAGACGAAGTTGCGCGGGACAGCTAGTATTGTATATATATATTGTAGCAAGTGGGTTAAGCAGGCTGGTACTTACTGCCGCCTCGTTGATGTGGTTGAAGGAAACACACAAAGTTCACGGTAATTACGGCAGTTTTTATTCACTAGCGAAGGTAGCGGAAAGTTCACAAGCACAGTTGATAGTTCATAGGTTGACAGAAGGAGTAAGAAAGCGAGAATTAAGAGATGGTAGGAGACAGTGATGGAAGCAGAAACTTATATTTAACATTAATTATTAGCTTATAGAAAGCGCGGTGCGTAAGCAAAACATAACACGTGATTCGCGTCCGTAGCTAAGAACCGACTGGCCGCGAGGAAGCGCCGTGGAATGCGTGTGGACATTGGCCGCGCCGAGTGCGCGGGAGCAGGACAACGCTTCACGGACGGGCCTCGCGGCGAGCCGATTCACTAATAACAATTAGTGTTTGTATGTCCGACACATATAGACATTACGTTACTAAATTATATAATTATATAAACATAACATAAATACGCTACATCAGCCCCCCCTTGAGACCGTCACTACGGGCGATAGTAGTCCGGGAAATGTACTTTACGACCTGACCGAGTCGTCTTGATGCTATTTCCATTAGCTGAAGGTAAATTCGTGGTGGATGTTGTTATGTGAGGTGTCGATGTATGTGTCTGAACTTGTGTTTGAGATTGTAAGTTAGTGTTAGTGTCGTTGAGAGTGTAAGCTGGCTTTAGCCTGTCTATGGACACCGTAACTGTCTTACCATTGACGAGGAGTTGGAAAACTTTATCTCCTCGCTGCAGGACCATATGTGGGCCAGTATAAGCTGCCTTAAGTGATCCGCCGGTTACATCCCTAAGATAGACATACTTAGACGTGGCTAAGTCCTTAAATATAAATGTCGACTTATTACCGTGTCGGGATGTCGTAGATGGCTGTAAGCGTCTAGCGAAGATCCTTAAGCGGTTCACGTAATCTGACCTATCTATGGTGTCGTCAGCCTTTGGTTGAAATAACTCACCTGGTAGTCTAAGTGGTTCACCGTATAGCATCTCTGCAGATGTAGCACCTAGATCTTCCTTAAATGCGCTCCTAATGCCTAGAAGCACCAGAGGTAACGATTCAACCCAATTATCGTTGGCGTGACAGGTAATGGCGGCTTTCAGTTGTCGGTGAAATCTTTCCACAAGGCCGTTGCAAGCTGGGTGGTAAGCAGTCGTGCGTCTGTGCTGGAACCCTATAATTTCAGCCAAATGCCTGAAAAGTGCTGATTGAAACTGTTGACCACGGTCAGTCACGATGTTGGTGGGACATCCAAATCGGGCAATCCAGCCAGTCACTAATGCCTTAGCTACAGTCTCGGCTGTTATATCCTGTAATGGTATCACCTCAGGCCAACGTGAGAACCGGTCGATGGCAGTGAGGCAATAACGATATCCCTGACATAATGGTAGCGGGCCTATGAGATCGATGTGAATGAAATTGAATCGAGCCTTGGGTAATTTAAATGTTCCTAATGGTGCTGAAACATGGCGAGTGACCTTAGATTTCTGGCATGCCGTGCATGAGCGACTCCATTCTCTACAGTCTTTCTTCATACCTGGCCACACGTATCTTTCAGCAACTAATTTAGTTGACGCGTTGGCACCAGGGTGACTCAGTGAATGAAGACTCTGGAATACTTGATGGCGAAATTCCTTTGTGACATATGGACGAGCGATCTTGCTACTCTCATCGCAGTACAGTTCAGACGTCGATCCCGGCAATTTAACTCTAGTGAGGCGTAATGAAGTGTCCCCAGTTAGGAGTTGCTTAAGTTCAGGGTCGTTTACCTGAGACTGCGCTAACTTTTCTAAGTCCACGGGCTGAGTTATTTCCTCTATACGTGAGAGGCTGTCAGCAACTATATTGTCCTTACCAGAAATGTGCCTAATGTCCGTTGTAAACTGCGAGATGTAATCCAGATGTCTGAACTGTCTTGGTGAGCAATTTTCTTTACGTGAGCGGAATGCGAAACAGATGGGTTTGTGGTCTGTGTAAACAACAAAGCTCCTAGCTTCGACCATATGTCGGAAATATTTTATAGCTTCGTAGATCGCAAGAAGTTCCCTGTCATACGGTGAGTACTTTCTCTGTGCTGGGCTCAATGCTCGAGAAAAAAATGCTAATGGCTGCCAGGGCTCACCTTCCTTACATTGTTGTAAGACTGCACCTACTGCCGTATCTGAGGCGTCAGTAACGAGCGCCAGTTTAGCGTCGCAGTCCGGATGCGCAAGCAATGCAGCGTTACACAGACTAGTCTTACAGACGTTGAATGCTTCTAACTCTTTAGACGTGAAGTGTACCGGGTGCGAGCCTTTTACAGAGCCGGTCAGCAGAGCGTTCAAGGGAGCTTGGTGTTGAGCTGCTTCAGGTATGAACCGTCTGTAAAAGTTACACATACCCAAAAATCTTCGAAGCTCACGAACGGTTTTTGGCGCAGGGTACTGGCTAATGGCTTCCACTTTATCAGGTAATGGCCTGGTTCCTTCCGCAGAGATACGGTAGCCCAAGAAAGTTACCTCGCTTGCACCGAAGACGCACTTACCAGGGTTGATTACCATACCGTATTTCTGCAGTCTGGTGAAGAGTTGACGTAGGTGGTCTCTATGAGTAGACTGGTCTTTTGAGAAGACCAGAAAATCGTCCAAGAAAGCATAACAGAAATCCAAGCCTCTTACCATTTCATCAACGAATCGTTGAAAAGTCTGTCCCGCGTTACGAAGCCCAAACGTCATATATGGGAATTCGTAAAGACCAAACGGGGTTGTTATTGCGGTCTTCGGGATATCCTCTGGACTTACTGGAATTTGGTTATAGGCCTTTGTCAGGTCTATAGTTGAGAAGACCGAACACCCTGCAAGATTATGCGCGAAGTCATGTACATGCCGAATAGGATATTTATCCGGCACCGTTCTGGCATTCAACATACGGTAATCACCGCATGGACGCCATCCGTTCTTCTTAGGAGCCAAATGTAAAGGAGAAGACCATGGTGAGTTCGAAGGTCTAGCTGTTCCATCCTTCAGCATCGCCTCAAACTCATCTTTGGCAACCTTTAACTTGTCTGGGGCCAGACGTCGCGGTGTACACGATACAGGTGGGCCAGGTGTGGTATGTATGTGATGCACAGTGTTGTGTGTGGGTATGCGGTGAAAACCGTGTGGGCGAGTAATGTCGGGAAATTCATGTAGTATGTCATGAAATGTAGACTTACCAAGAACTACCTTCACCGATGAAATAGCATCAGACGTTCGGACGGGTGAAGCCGGGGTCGCTAACGTTGTATTATTATCGACAAGGCACTTATTCCTGCAATCAACAATTAAATTATAATAAATTAAAAAATCTACGCCTATGATTGCCTTTGTGACATCGGCTACAATAAATCGCCAGGTGAATTCACGGCGCAACCCTAGGTTTAAATTAAGATTTATAAAACCGTAAGTATTAATAGCTGTACCATTGGCCGCACATAATTCATATTTCGTCTTCGAACGTCGCCCTGGAGCTGCCGATCGAGGGAAGACACAGAGGTCGCTACCTGTGTCGACCAGGAACTGAATCTTCGATCTGTGATCGGTGACAAACAGGCGACCAGCACTCGGACAATCATTGGTCGCCATCACTGACTGTCCGTCACGTTTCCCGCGGTTTTGTAATCGCAGGGTTTTACACATCGGCTCGCTCGCGCACCAAACTTTTGATGATACCAACATTGTGGGTACCGTCGGTAATTTGAAAGTGATCGTGTAAAACTGGATCGGTGACGAGTTCGGGTTACAGGGCGTCCTCGGGAACGCGACATCCTCTCTACCTGTTGGGTCAGCTTCTCGACCTGCTTCGTCAGTGCAGCGATCTCAGGGTTTACGCTGTACCCGGATGTTGTCGGTGACGATGCAGAAACGGCAGATGTTGATGCTACCTGCATTCCGACGACATCGTGAATTTTATCCGCCAGATCGGCCAGTTCTTCCATGGTGGTCTTCGTCTGCGACGCGATAATGGCTTGCGTAGATCCTGGCAGACGGCTTGTCCAGATAGTCCGCAAAAATTCCTCTGGGACCCCTTCGCCGGCTAAGGTATGCAGATGCCGGTAAAACTGAGATGGTCTGCGGTCGCCGAGCTCCTCATGCATCAGGAGTTGTTTCACCTTCTTCTCTCGTGACGCAGAGAGACGTTTAATAAGCTCCCCCTTCAGCTTTTCATACTTATTTGTTTGTGGGGGGTAGGTGATCACATCTTCTACTTCACACGCGTACTGAGGATCCAAATTGCCAATCACGTAGAAGAATTTCGTCTCGTCGGTTTTTATGTTCGCTAGCGCGAACTGAGCTTCCATTTGAGAAAACCATAATCCCGGACTCTCCGCATAAAATGGAGGTATTCGCACACCCACACGATAAGTTTCGCGGATGACCTCTGGTTCGCCTACGGGCGTTGTCTCACTGCTTTTGCTCATGTCTCGTTTTCGTTCCGTCGGGGTCACCAGTGTAGCAAGTGGGTTAAGCAGGCTGGTACTTACTGCCGCCTCGTTGATGTGGTTGAAGGAAACACACAAAGTTCACGGTAATTACGGCAGTTTTTATTCACTAGCGAAGGTAGCGGAAAGTTCACAAGCACAGTTGATAGTTCATAGGTTGACAGAAGGAGTAAGAAAGCGAGAATTAAGAGATGGTAGGAGACAGTGATGGAAGCAGAAACTTATATTTAACATTAATTATTAGCTTATAGAAAGCGCGGTGCGTAAGCAAAACATAACACGTGATTCGCGTCCGTAGCTAAGAACCGACTGGCCGCGAGGAAGCGCCGTGGAATGCGTGTGGACATTGGCCGCGCCGAGTGCGCGGGAGCAGGACAACGCTTCACGGACGGGCCTCGCGGCGAGCCGATTCACTAATAACAATTAGTGTTTGTATGTCCGACACATATAGACATTACGTTACTAAATTATATAATTATATAAACATAACATAAATACGCTACAATATAAACTACTATAACTTTCTGCTTATTGTTTTTTTAAAAAAACAGTGTATACCTTATTTTAGAACGATATTAACGATCGATATATTAAATTGAATGATAGGGAATAATAACATAGATTGAAGCCTGTTTCCCAGAGAGGAACGCAAGAACTACATCAACTTGCGTGATCCTATTACACCTTTCTTGCTTCATTTACTCTCATCACATACTTCACGCACGCTCCTCGGTTTAGGGTACTCATAACTTGGCCCTTCTCCAGAATATTTCTGTTCCGGGATCGTGCCGCCCTCACTTAAATCATTTTTATTGCATGCGCGAGAAAAAGACATAGCTATGGCAGTCATGCTGTCTCTTGTTCGCGTGCGATCAAATAATGTGCCCGTTGGTCTTTCTCTTTAAAATAACCTATACACAATCGATTAGATTATATAGTTAGATTACAAAATCTATAGATCTTTAGACTTATACCTAAAGGCATTGAAGTGGTACTATTTATTGTTATGTATGTAATATGTATTGTATGTGAGTCTCTTACAGATATCTTCTCATAGACTCAACCCTTTGCCTGAACCTCCCAACGGACCTAAACGTAGCTTTAGTAACTTAGTAAGCTCACTAATCAATAGATTTTAATTGTTATAAGTGTAAATAAATAAATGACTATAAGATTATATTTCTACGTCTGTTATTTCCTAGTTTTTGATACGATTATCACATTATGTTTGTCGATTTTGTTTTATCTAATTTGTTATAATTGTATAATATCTCGCACTGCAAATTATAATACTAAAGTAAGTAAGAGACAGAGAATATTTCTTGTGCTCAAGTACTTTCTATTTCCAAATGATTTTTTGCGTTAGTAACATCCCAGAGATATTAAAATATTACTTTAATTTTCTGTCTTTGATTACTAAAACATAAACCACCCAAATTTCGTAGAAAAGTAATCTGATATAACAAAGACTGCCTTTCTAAGTAAAATCTAATAAACTAATTATTTAAGACAAATTAAATTCGTTAGAAACTAAACAGCTCTCACAGATAACAATTACGGTACCATTTACAAGATTATAATCAACAATTAATCTTTTCGAAATTGTAACTTGGCAACACTGTCTTTGTACAACAATGTTATTCAAATAATATATCTTAGTGTTGCCTCAGACAGTAAATTTGTTTCGTAAAATGTTTTATAAAATGTTTCATGTTTCAGTTACCTCAGCGTAACATAAAACATTCAACAAAAAACATAATTGGACATTTACTTTTAATTACTATTTCTCTGATCCTTAATTTTGACGTAACAGAAAAATACTATTTTTGAATATTAACTATTAATTCAAATTATAATAATAATAGTATCTTCAGTTTAAGTTGGTACAAATAGGAAAAGCTATAGGTCTTAAGATACTAAAAATAGGATACAATATTTTGGACGCCTGTACGAGGTTATACGTGTACCACTTTGAATTGATTGATGAAATGTTGATTTAAACAAATAACAATTTGGTTTAAAAGGATGATGTGACGATGGCTTATGAATTAAAGGCTTCTTATTACTTGGTTTCAAATTAGTCAATAACACCAGTCATATTACGACTTCAGGTATATTATATAATCTTTCCGACTGGGAAAGATTATATAATATACCTGAAGTCGTATGCAACAGCGGTAAGGGTCTATATAGTTACAATAAAAAAGAATTGAAAGTGACATAACTACCACAGACAGTCAACACAAAATATCCAAAGTTTCGGCGTGAAGAAAAGACATTCTTAAATTTATTATACGTGGTTTGTCAGTTAACATCGTATTAGGAAATAATTATCAAAAAACGTCGAAAACAATTAAATTGTTTTTGACGTTTTTTTTAAATTATTCTATTTAAAATATATTCGATAGATGGCAATTTACATCGTATAGCATGAGACCTGAACATAATTTCTAAATACTAACTAACTTAATCAATTGTTTTGCAAACTTTGCCTTCGTAAACTTTTAAAATTGTCACTTCTGTGTAAATGTTTTAGTTCAATGTTTTGTTGAATGTTGAATTCAGAACACGGCCTGGAAACCTGTCTTAACTTAACCAGGATTTCGCTGTTTATAAGGTATTTAGCCAATTTGCTAGTTGCGTGTCCCATGGCGATAAATATGATGTAAATGTTTCAACTAAATCTAGAAATAAGTTTCGTATTAATTATCCCAGTTAAATATGGTTAATTTATGCATGTTTTCGCGAGGTTTGTCGGGCTAAAATATTATGTTTCTGTTTCAAACTGTCTTGTAAATGAATGAGTGCGAATGTTTGTGTTTAGTGTAAGAGAAGGATTTATGTCGTTTATATTTGCATGGATGGTTTAATGGTTTAAGTGATGGTGGTAGTGACCTGCTACTATGGCGAGTGTTGTCGGTTTAAGTCTGAAAAAAATATGTGATCCACACATGGTTCTTCGAGACTGGGTGTTCTTTGTGTCCATTGTTTGAATATTTCTAAATGCCTTCACGATACATGCATTATTCTCAGTGTAGTAGTGGGAAAGTCTTTAAAAAAAAGTTGGGGCAGTCTTTGGGGACTGCCGATAGAAGTGAAAACTTTAATCCTTGATCATAAACACTTCTTTATAAACCAAATTATAAACCAAAAATAATTCAAAAATGGAAAGCGTTCGGTGACGATGACGCGAGTTCCATGATTTTTGTTCACCCAAGAAGTGCTCAACGCGCCTAAAGAAGTTTTCACCTAGTTCCTGATACTCTCTTAGTGGTTGTTAAGGAGGTCAAAATATCGTTATTTTTTGCGTAGGACGCATTTCTGAGATATTGTTAATATTCTAAAATAATTCAAAAATGGAAAGCGTGGAAGCGTGACGACGAGGCGAGTTGTATGATTTTTGTTCACCCAAGAAGTGCTCAACCCGCCTAAAGAAGTATTCATTTAAAAAAAATAGGATATAACTTATTTTTGAAATAAAATCTTACTGCAGTTATACGAATAATATGATTTGATTTTTTGGTTTCTAAATTAGTTACGTAGGCAATAAGTATAGAAATGTGATTCACGAAGTTTTTTAATGCAATAATGTTATAAACTTTTAGCTGATTATGAGCACCTATTTCCTACTATCTTAATTAGTAGGTACTATAAATACGAAGATCTGTTCGTTGGTTTGTGCTTTAATCACGCAGCAACGGAGTAACCGACGGACATAAAATTGGTTGAAATATATCTAACAACAAAATAGGATCAACTTTATTTTAAAAAGAAAACATCTCATAAGCAAGGGTAACAAAACTCAAAGCAAAGGTGTTCCATTTCACCCCGGAATGTGTCCAATATCGACGTGTGACTCATATGACCCTATGCGACCCTACGGGCCCCTCCTAAGAGCCTGTGACCCTCCCGCTTTATTTATATTCGCTGAAAAGGCCCATTTTATAGGAATATCGAACGTTATAGCTATTCTGTCGTCAACTCTGATAGGTAAAGAAAGCTGAAGGAATTTTTATTTTTTTGTGATTTGATTTTAAGGCCGTCCAACGGACGGAGGGCATTGTATTCAATTCTCTACTTGACGTGAAATTGACATCGAGGAGCAATCTTGTGGATTTATAGTACTGCATCTATTATATTTATTATATTTTATTGAATTTTACTGCCTTGATGATGCCTTGAATTTGACAGTCGTAAATGAGGTCTCAGGTTCTTGAGTCGAGCAAAGCGTTATTGGATTTTGGGCTCACCAGTGGGATAGTGTATAAACAAGGGTTATCATATTATTATTGAAAATTAATGATTAAGAAGAATGATCGTTGATTTTAGGCCGCTCCTTCTCATAGACACTATACTCTTTCTTTACTGAACGGCGACAAGGAAATGTAAATTCACACATAATGTAGGTACCGTGCCCTAAGCTCACACTTATATAGCCTACCCAGGTTTGAGGCTTAAACCCGGTTCAAACCAAGTATTATTGGGTATTTTTTCGTGACCTGGGTCTTTTTAATTTCTGGATAATTCTGAAGCTATACCCGCTGTACCTAAGCACATAGCAAACTAAATGTCCCTGCCCAGCCCCTCGGATAATAAAGGCGTGAGTCATGTCATTTAAGTACCTAAAAAGCTACTTCTTTGCTTACAATATGTTGAAAGGATTTTCTCTTGAAAACTAAGAATTTATTTTCACAATATTTTCCGGTACAACAATTTTGTAAGTTATTTTTCTGCTTAAAAGAGCATGAAGATAACTAAAAGGAGGTTTTCCCATATTAAAGATATGAATTTTATAAAAATGTTTTAAAGAACAATAACTGTAAAGATAATAATTATGTTCAGTCTCCTTTCATGTTAATTATATTCTTAATACCAACGTTGGACCTATGGCAAAAGTTTAGATAAGATCGTAGGGCCCCGAATTCGATGCGCGATGGTAAGATTACGCTCATATTTGCCGCTGTGAATCTTGAGACCCGAGATTTAATTCCCAGCTGGGTAAAGTGTTTTCTCTCTGTTTTATCTGTATATCTATGTATGTGTATATATATCTCTGTTATATATCTGTTAGGCCTGTAGTGAAAACTACGATTGCGAGTTCAGAATGCTTATTTATTTGATAATGATGAGAGTATTTATAATACAATATTAAGTATGTGTGAGCATACATATATACACACATATAAACAGTATATATTACTAAGTAAAATATTAAATCATATTTAGCACAATTGAGTCGATACTATTGACGTCGTAAGTACATCTAAAATATTGAGGTTACACAGTATCAATGTGCCTACAGGCCCATATATTTAACATATCACTACTTGTAAACTAACAGTTACGAAATACTCATTAGCAACATGGACATTAGAATGCATCATAGACTCGAGACTCTCGAGAGTCTCGTCGACTAACATAAAGCCTAAAAGCAACTGATGAATAGGGAGCGAATATACCTCAGCCTACGACATCCAAGATATACAAGTGTAAGAGAATGTTAGAATCTTTAAATTGCTTTAATAAGTTATAGGCAGACCTACGGCCTCAATGGCGTAGTTGTAACCGACTGCCACGCCTGAGGTCGCGGGTTCGATTCCCGCACAAGTCAAACATTTGTATGCATGAACATGGATGTTTGTCTTGATCTAGATATTTATATGTATAATATGTATGTATTTACAAAAAAAAGTATATATGTATGTTTATCCATTGTCTAGTACCCATAGTAGAAACTCTGCTTAGTTTGGGCTAGATGGTGTTGTGAGTATGTGATAGAAAATTAAAAAAAAATGAAAAATAAATTATCTATACGGAGATGGCGGGATGACTTGGACGTTTTCGAAAGGGACTGGCAGGGGATATTATTTAACAGAGTGGTTTGGAAGTCCAAGAGAGAGCCTTTTGCGCAGCAGTAAGATATAACAAAAGATTAAAGAAAAAAGGTTATAGTCTAATATCAAGATCCTTTGAACAATTCAGGCCTGATTTAGTTGCCATCAAAGTTTAACTTTGCCATTGCTATTAATGGCTGACAAGCCACCGACCGATTTGATGGTAAGTAAAAGTAAATGCTCATGTCTATAACATTATTTTCTTGGGCTCTGTGATGCAAAGAACCACGTCTGTTTATTTTTAAAAGTCAGCCACAGCCACAGTTGTACACAGACACACAGTTCTACACAACAAACGCTTCTACTGTGTCCCGTTTTACGTGGTTATTAAGTATAGCCGTGGCTAATACTGTCAAGTTTACGCGAATGTTATTCATTGAAATTAAACTACTTTATACGAATTTTATCACGTTGTTTATGAACACTTTCATTACAACATTTTAAAAATATTACACTACTACTTAACCTTATTCTTTTCAGTAGTAATGCTCCGTGGCGCAGCGGTAGTGAATGGGACTGCTGTGCACGAGGTCTCGGGTTCTAATCCCGGGTCGAGCCAACAAAAAGTTATTGAGTTTTTCTGTTAAGAAATCTCAATACGAGCACGGAGTTCGGAAATTGGCGGTGTTAGACACCCCCGTGCCTTGGAAAGCACGTAAAGCCGTTGGTCCTGCGCCTGATCTCTCTCCGGGCGTGTCGGATTACCGACCCATCGGATCATGAGAGTTAGGGAACAGAGAGCGCAGTTGTGTTTGCGCACACACTTGTGCACTATAATGTCTCCTGCGCAGATAACCAGTCTCCGTTAAGATTGGCCGCCATGACCGAAATTCGGTCTGGAGGACATTATTATTATAATATTTTCAAAATTTTAATATCTGTATAAAGCAAATTAATTTCAATACATTTCATTCGCGTAAACTTAAGACAGTAATAGCCACGGTTATACTTAATAACCACGTAAAACAAGACACAGTAGAAGCGTCTAATAGGAAAGTAGTTTGAAGTATGACAGCTGAAAAATAAGTTCAGCGTTAGCATCGCTTTCAAGTTAAAGCTCGAAATAGTTTTCACGTCGACGTCGCTAACTTAGATTATATACATAATTCTTAATAACTCATATATTTCGTGCTTTTACATAGTTTGAAAGATTCCATGACATTACGTAAAGTATTTGATATAAATTAATTATCTTTTTCTAGAGAAGTGAGCAAGAATGGGTAACATTGATCAAATAAAATTAAAAAAACGAATTCTTAGTATTATATTTACTAATTAGAAATATTCTATGACAATACGTAATATATTTGCTTTAAATTCAACATAATTTTCTACAGAAGTGAGCAATAATAGATAACATTGATTAAATAACATGGTAAGAACAATTTATTGGTATTACATTCGTAAATAATTCCCATATCAATTGCATGTCTGGACTGCTTAAAAAGATCCTGATTTACATTTTAATATTTGGAAGATCAACCTAAATATATCTATAGAACCGGATTAATTCCATTTCCATTTCAGTAGAACCGGTGATAGTCCACAAACGATTCACGCAAACGACGTCGAGAGTGACCAATAGACTATCTGAACGAAGTCTTGAACAGAGACTAGTAAAAAACAATGAGATATTTCAATTCTCCATTTGAACATACGCTTTACGTCAAGGGTAAAATTCTTATAATATTTAATCCATCTCTCTGAAGAAGGAAATCCTCTCCACTCATCAGGATCAACGTCTTCCCACTAAGTACAGTCTCGCCTGTGTTCAAAACATTAGCACACTCGTACGTCTGTTGAAATACTAATCTGATGACCTACATGCCAAGCTCTCTAATTGGGCGGCTTTGTACACCCTATTACGTATCATCAACGCGATTTATTTCTATTGCCATTACAACCATAGACAAGAAAAATATGACTCTTACGCTGATACGTATATCAGCTCTTAGCTTTAGGGATATTTAACTGATTGAAATTGTGCCATTTGCATATTAATGTCGATAGCTATTTTTGTTTACTTGAAAGCAAGTGGTACGGAAAAATAAATTGGTTGGAAGTAAAAGATTCCCTTTTGATGGTAATTTCTTTCGGTGCTATTGTTTTAATATGCGGTAGTAACTGACGGGAGCATGGGAGAAATAAGGTTTAATACTGACAAATAGTCGTCTGCTATGTTGGGTTTAGTTAACATTTGAACTAGATGTACATATTGTCTTCTGTTTACGCGAATGTTTATTCATTGAAATTAAACTACTATATCCGTGCATATATGATCCGTGCGCATCCCACAATTATTTAGTATACCGATTAGCAACAATAATGTATCACAGATCAATCCAATTTCGCGAATGTGCAAACACTATAATGCTGTATATTCCCGGGTTGACATATTTTATAACAATATAAGTATATTTAAAAGACTTTTACTGGAAGAGTGTAAGCTACAGTAAGATAGCAGAAACCTTAATAAAAATAATCAACTAGTACCTATGTAAAAATTTTGTAATATTTATTTTATGTTTATATAATAAGTGCATGAACATTACTGATTGTTTATATCGAATCTTCACTCACATGTTCTCTCTCTCTAATTAAATGATGTGTATAGTTATAATTGGACTCCAGATTTGAGTATTGTATACTGTTTAACATTATGTGTGTATGTATTAGTCTGTAGTCTGTTACTGTACCTATTCAATAAAAATAAAATAAAATATACGGATTTTATCGCGTTGTTTATTTGACACTTTATTACAAAATTTTTAAAACTGTTACTCTACTAGTCTCCCCGTGACCATGGCTGCTGAAAAGCAACCGAAACGTCGGGGAAAGTGTAAACACAAATATAAATAGTATAGTAATAGTATAAATAGTTTCAATAATTTAATTAGCTTAAAAATTAGTAAAGTTTAATAGTAATAGTAGTGTAACAGTTTTCAAAATTTTGTAATAAAGTGTCAAATAAACAACGCGATAAAATCCGTATATAGTAGTTTAATTTCAATTTGAACTAGATAGTAAAATATTCTGTATGTATGTTTTCTTCTTATTAAAGTGTATTACTTTGAGAAGGAGAAAAAAGGTTGTATATTAGTGAGGTTTGACGACAAACCTCGAAAGGCTTACAAAAGTTTTAGGCTATGACCAAAAAACCTTCTCTTGAATCAAGAAAGTTTTGGTTAATTAGACAAAATAGTTCCAAGTTAGATCTTGTTCTGAAAGTCTTCTTTTAACTTGGCTAAGGCTGATATTAAGAAAAATATTTTTTTATAGTTAAGCATTTACAGATTTTGAGTTGGAATTTTCATTATCCTCCAAGTTACTATTTTTATGATTTGGTTCTCATAAATGCTAAACTTATCTTCATATATAACTAACCAAGTTTTTGTGTTTTTAACACTGACATCGCAACTTACACACACTACATGAACTTTAAGTGTAGTTTTAGGTATTATCAATCGTACATATTGATAATACCTAAAACTACACTTAAAGTTCGTGTAGTGTGTGTGTTTGTCCTCTGTGCCTACCCCTCTGGGAAACAGGCGTGAATCTATGTATATATGGATGTAAAGTCCGTGTACTTACGCGCATAATATTTATTGAAGTAGATATTGTTAACTTATATAGTGCACTTAAATAGCAAAATTTATGTTTTAAAATTCTTCACAGAAGTTTAGTACAAAACGTTATATTTGGTTAATACATTATAGTTTATCATCACAATGGATTAGGAATAATACATAAGTATTAGCCATAAAATAAAAAAGACAACATACTGCATCGAATTTAAAGGACTTTTACTATCCTCTGAAAAACAAATGAAATCATACATTCAAGAAGTGCTACTGTCCGTCCTTTTACATTAGTGGTGCATGTTTATAACACCTTTATAAGTATTATTTCGGTACGATTTTCATGAGCATCTAATGTATAACTTTTAGGTATTAATAGTATTATATTTTACTAGCTTTTGCCCGCTGCTTCGCTCGCGTTAATTTAGAATTTGACAATCAATTCGAGTTGTACTCTGCTTGTAATAATATAATTATAATAATATAATTATAATAATATAATTAAATCATGATTCGAAAGACACGTGGCGCCATCTATTATCATAAGAACGTTATTATTCTTTTCCTCGGGAACAGTATTTTTCGGAATGAAAGCTAGCCTATGTCCGTTTCTGTACACCTGACAACCTATATGCAAAATTTCAGGATGATCGGTTTAGTCGTTTAGGCGTGAAAAGGTAACAAAAAAACAAACTCATTTTCGCTTTTATAATATTAGTTAGGATCATCACAATGGATTCGAAATAATACATAAGTATTGGCCATAAATTAAAGAAAGACAACATACTGCACCGAACTTAAAGGACCTTTACTATCTTTTAAAAAACAAATGAAATCATACATCTTGAATGTACCACTGTCCGTCCTTTTACTTTATTGGTGCATGATTACAACACCTCGTTTGTACTTTCGGTACTATTTTTAGGAGCATCTAATGTACAACTTTTAGGTATTAATAGTATTATTTTTTATAGTCAGAATAGGAATTAATGTCATTACTACTGGATGTCGAAGTCAATAAATTTCCATGGTAAATGGATAGCGATTCCACCAATATCTATGTCACGTAATTAGAACCTATTATTATGTTAGTTTTGCTAAGTCCAGCGCGAACTTTCAATGCAAACTTTGCACTCAGCACCGGTTTTTTTTTGCTTTATGCAGTTTCCGCCTTACTCGCCTTTATTGCTTTTATCTTTTCTCTTATCTTTTATAATGTGAAAAGTTTATTTTTTGCGATTATTTAGATTAGCTTCATAACGCTTTTTGTTGCACATGTTTCTCGTTTTGTGTTGTTTTGATCACTACGTGCTTGGTACTGGCTGTAGTTACCTACATAACGTTTGTGATGTTGTAGAAAACCTTTGGAATGCCTGGAAAAGGCTTTTAGAGTTATATCATTTTACTAATGCAGAATTGTATTTGTTTCTATATACATAGTTTTAGGCCTGTATAAGAGGTAGCTAAAGGAGGCAATACATTGTCGAGTAGTAGAGCCTCGCTGATTGCAGCATGAATGAACCGGCTCGACCGGGGAAGGACTACCCTCTCACAGAATATCGACGTGAAATAGCAGTATTCATACTGTTGTGTTTCGTTCGGTGAGTGATAGTACCGGAGGCCCAATCACCCCCTTTCCCCCATCCCGCTCCTTCTCCTTCCCACTTCCTTTCCTAAAGGGTTGGCAACGCGTAAGTGATGCCTCTGGTGTCGCAGGCGTCCATAGCTGCGGTGACCACTTACCATCAGGTGGGCCGTAAGCTTGTTTGCCATCTTAATGTAATAAAAAAAAAATTGTATTTCAATAGCTATGACAGGTCCACGTTATAGAGGGCTAGTGTATTGCCGCCTTTTGGGTCATTTTTAAATTCTGTGTAAAGTTACTCTCTAAAAACATTGTGACTTAGTGACTAAAGTCATGTATATACATTTATTTTTCAATTAATTTTTTCTATTCTTTTTATTTTATAATATTTAAAACTGACGTGTACAATAAATTTTAAATAATTGGACGGATAGATTTAATGGAAATAAAGATTTTAGACTTTGACTTTAAATATAGATTACAATGAGAAGACATGCTTATATTATCGGCCTCGATGGCGTAGTGGTTAGTGTAACCGACTGCCACGCCTGAGGTCGCGGGTTCGATTCCCGCACAAGTCAAACATTTGTGTGCATGAACATTGATGTTTGTCTTGGTCTGGGTGTTTCTATATATAATATGTATGTATTTACAAAAAATAAGTATGTAGGTATGTTTATCCATTGTCTAGTACCCATAGTACAAGCTCTGCTTAGTTTGGGCTAGATGGTGTTGTGTGTATGTGGTAGAATATTATTATATTATATTATTATTATACCAGTAATTTCTCTCGTTAACTTACTATTTTTTTAGAAACTGATTGTTTTAGAGAAAGCGTTGAACTAATGTATTTTCTCGCATGCTTTTTCGTGAGAATCACGCGGGTAAATCCATGGACAGGAGCTAGCTTAATTATAATAATGGCCTGTTGAATTCTGATTATAAATAAATATACCACGGCATCTTTATTAACTCGCAATAATTTATTTTAATGGTCCATAATTATAGTTAACTACGTCGCAAAAGGCAAGGTATTTTATTTTACGACTACTCTGAAGTGTATTTTTGTCTATTTATACAATGAAATTACGCTCAGACTGAAGCGACTCTAATGGGCACCTGCTTCAGCCATTAGAAATAAATGTTCCTCTTCTCGCCCTGATCTTATGTTTAAAGGCTAGGTAGTTAGTACTTGTCAGTCTACAGAAGACCATGGGTTGACAACCTTATGTTAGTTTCCTATCCTAACGAATATTTTAATATTATACGAATATGAGTTTGTTTATTTGTTAAGCTTTGGCGCGCCTTAGCTATTTGACCGATCATCGTGAGATTTCGCGTAGACTTTGTCAGAGGTACAAAGAAGGACAAAGGGTACCTTTTATCCAGTAAAAGTATTGCTCTCGAGGCATAAAATTAACATATTCTATATTTACGCAATACTAAAGCTACGGGCAAACAGTAGTACCTAATGTATAAAGTGGATATACAGAGAGGTACATCCTTTGAAGAAAGTAGTATAGACAGAATACAGGTACCAAGTTAATTTTAATGAATATAGCATCCTATGTCTATTAATAATCTTGGATCCAGTCAACCTTAGTTTTAAACTTCTCTTAAATATTTAAGACATACATAGATATGTGTTAACTAGCGACTAATCAGAAAAAAACACCTTTAAATATTACTATTATAGGTTCTTGTTAAGTAACAGTAGTAGGCTGTTAATCAAAGGTTAATTATTGATCCAAGACTTTTCAGTTGTGGTAGAATGCTATTCAGTTGGAATAAGGCTGAGTATTGTATATCGCAAACCTATGCCTATTTACATTTCATGTGAAAAATACAAAAAAATAAAGTGTTTCAACATCAATAGAGCGATACAAGTTTAATAACACTAAAGGGGACATTCTCCTATTTCGAAGCATGAGCGCCTAAACCTCACCTTTTCCGAACCGATCCCAAACCCCACATTTGGGTAAAGCCTACATTTTTTAAACGCGATACGACAAACAAAACACTATTACACTTTACGGGCGAAAATTCGCGCCCCAATTCGCGAATACAGGGTAACTGGTACGGAAACAAAGCGAAATTATACCTTATTTCGTCTTATTAAGGCTGCATTTTCTTTGTTAGAGGCTGTCCTTTGACAAAAAGGTTCTGAAGCCATCTTGCCTAATGAGCCGTGTAGAAAAAAAAAGCAGTAGTGTTTTTTCATTTTCCCTTTTGGGCCTCTGGCTTTAAGATAAAGGTTGATTCAATATCAACAAGGTTAAGTGGCAACTTATTGATAGAAGCCTTTCTATGTTTATTGTTGTTGTGGCCGAGTGTTTGACAAGACATATTATTATATTTGTATTGTATACAGAATGAATGTATACTACAGAATTATTACAGATTATCACAGAAATATTTATATTACAGAATTAATTAATAGGTTTAATGAATGACGAATTAAAGGATATGATAATTCTTATAATCTTACAATCTTCTTCTTCGTGTCAATGTATGAACACCCTCAAATTTTGTCTGCCCAAAATCCCGCCACAGCCACGGCATCGTCCGTTGCTCTCCACAGATCCTCCACAGTGCAGCTGGAGCACATTGGACAAGAGAGCAACTTACAATGAAAATATTAATTAAAAAACTGTCATAAAGCACCTACAAAATATTCATGTAAATTGAAGTATATTGTAATAAGATGCCTAAAGTGTGGATTCCCTGTCTTTAGCGCGCATTTCTCCATCATGCGACAACATGGATGACCTTTGATAAGGCAGTAAAGCGAGAGAGGGGTTTGATTAGTTTTGCCCTTCATACTGCAATCAAATAATGTAATTTTATTTATTGTATGAAAGGCAAACGAGCAGACGGATCACCTGATGGTAAGCGATTACCGCCGCCCATGGACACGCGCAACACCTGAGGAGTGACAAGCGCGTTGCCAGCCTTTTAAATTTGTCCGCTTTCTCCAGGAGGGAGAGGGGGTTGGACTTCCGGTACCCTCACTCACTCGACGAAACAACGCAAGCGCTATTTCACGCCGGTTTTCTGTGAGGCCGTGGTATCACTCCGGTCGAACCGGCGCATTCGTGCCGAAGCGTGGCTCTCCCACTCTTATACTAAAATAGATTTAAGACCCCCTTTTAATATATCTTTTGTTGACTGATGCTGAAGATATTATATATATATATATATATATATATATATATATATATATATATATAGGCAGAAAAAATAGTTCAGTACCTACCTTTTTTCTTAATTTACCAAAATTTTTGTTATGTTTTATGTTTATGTTTTTCTATTAACGACGTTTAGTGTAATCAATGGCAAAATTCGGATACTATTATTTTTTAAATGTAAATTCCAAATGTAGAATAAGTCCTGAAAAGATCAATAATGAATATAGTCGAATTTTGACCACTGGGCAAACAATAATATTTATAAATACGGCACAGCAGAATATTGTAACAAAAATACATCCATTGAAAGAAAGGCAAGACCTTGGCCGAGGTACCTTGACCCTTGACGTGGCACCCTAAATAAACGAGCTGGCTTTAGATATGTCATGAGAATGAATGAAACTAAAGAGATTTCGGGATCATTGCATATGCTTCGGTGGCAAGTTAGTGTTAGTTAGTAGTAAAGGTGACTGCTGAACATGAGGTCTCGTGTTTGATGCCCGGATCGTGCAAAGTGTGACCGAATTTTACTGGAAAAAAGTCTTAGTGACATCACATAGTCTTAAGCAGTACCCGGTAGACGGTATACATACATGGCAAATTGTGTGTATAATACCATCACTGCCTACCCTATCCGGAAGATAGGCTTAGTATGTATTTTATGCTTTACTTTTAACATCTTTATGTGGGAATCCTTAGTCTGTAGGAAAGCAGCGAGGCAAGGGTACGGTCCGTTTTCCAATTCAATTCATGTTTTCAATTCGATAATTAAATCAAACTAGCGGTCGCCTAGTGTTCGAAATTCGACCATAATTTATTTAAATTTTAAGTTTAATAGTTATTAAACTTAAAATTGTGGACTGCGGTGGGCTGATTGATTGAAGGTTTTATTGTCTAGAACTAAACCCTTATAATCACATTTTATTTAGATTTCGATATATACAGGTTAATTTACCTATCTTTGTTAAACAAATTATTATACTGATATATGTAACAATAGTTACGAAGAATAGTACTACATCATCCGAACAATGCCGAAATACTACGAACGCGATTCGACTGCGTGTGTCAAATGCATGGTTGTATGCCTGTAGTGTTTTTCATTAATTTAATGTATTTCTAATGCATATTTTATATCAAGATTAGGATTCGCCTCTTCTTCTCCATATATACTTTAACTGTGCCAAATTTCATACTCCTCCGTCCGCGCAATTTTTGTAAAAATGGGTACAAAGTTTTTGCTTCACGTATTAATATATAGATATTAACTCCTACTTGTTTTACATATTTGGGACGAGAATCGATTATTCCCTTCAATATGTTTCTCGTTTAACCATACCATATATATGACCAACTAAGTTATAATAATATCAACCCTGTATTTAACTGTCCCACTGCTGGGCATGGGCTCTTCTCAGTGTGAGAAGGGATAGGCCATAGTCCACCACGCTGGCATGGCGCAAGTTGACAGACTTCACATATCATTGAGAACATTATGAAGAACTCTCAAACATGTCGGTTTCCTCACGATGTTTTCCTTCACCATTAAAGCATAACCAACTAAGTTATATAAAAATATTTTCGTTCTCCCGACTAATATATCATAAATGGATTCTCTTAAAATGACCTATTTTCTTTACCTCAAAATAAACACTGGAACATGTTTTCCTTTACCCACAAAACATAAAATAAATCTTGTTCTGGCAAATATTCAAGTTAATGCAATGCTGAAATTTATATAATCTGCTACTGATTACAAAATGTAAGAAATATATATTGCACTACAGCTGTTTCGTGTAGTGGATTTATTTTTTATTATTTACGATTGTATTACTAAGGAATGGGGTTAAATATATTTATGAAGAAGTTCTTTTTTCTTCAGGTTAATATTACTTTTGTGTATTTTGATACATATTTACGCATTAGGGATCTAACCCTGTGTTATACAGACACATACAATTAACAGGCAAATAATTAACCATAGTTCGATCTTTTGCAAAACTAAATGTCATGTTTTGCAAACGTAACTAGCGAAAGCGAATAATTGAAACTGTGATTTTTGTTTATTAATAAGATAATTCCGCACCATAAATATTTCCTGTGTCGCGGGGCAACTTACAAAGTCTAAGGGCCAATTTTTATATCAAAATACGAGTCGTTTTAGCTAATGGCAGTTAAATTTTAACATATTTTTCACAGAATATGTGTCAAAAATTAATTGTCCGTAGGTAAAACGACTCGTTTTTTTTTTATATAGGGCGCGGGCCTAAAACAGCGAACGCAAAGGACATGCAAATTTGCAACAAATATTTAAATATTACATAATTTTATGTCCGGTATAGCAATAGGTACTAGCAGTGGTAAGACAGCCACTCAAACCAAAAAGCTAACCACACCGTATCACTAAATTAAAACCAAAATAAAATGCTTCATTTTGTTAGGTTCATCTACATAAGCACGGGAATATGTCTCGAATACTTAAAAGACAGCTGCCTTAATGTGATGACAACTGGGATCAAAGTTTTCACCATAAACATTCTCCAAAAGAAACCGTACGCTCAAATACCTGATAACCGTTTTATAACTTCAATAAGTTATTTTAAATTGAAATAAACTGTGGAGTTGACAATCTTTTGGCACCTTATCAAAGATATCAATGAAACTCCTTACTTATGTTTGAATGTAGATGGTAACTTTGAACAACTTTCAATAACAACATTCAAGATTTATCGTCTAACTGATTTTGTTGTATCTTTGTTAACTTTGGAACTTTCGGGAATGTTAAGTGAAAATCGCTTTGTTTTGTAAGAGATATTTGTTAAGAGAGCTTAATGTAAAAGTTCTGGAAAATTATACTGTACGTAAAAGGGGTTTAAACTAGTCTAGGTAGACTTGCCCCTATTATAGAGGACCTAAGCATAGTTGGCGGTAGTCAATAACACTCTATTCGTACGGGAATATTGGGCCCCTCGTAACAGGGCAGGAGCCTATTTACATTTCAGGGTATTTTAACAGATACAATGCCGCTCCTTACACAATCTTGTTTAAGATAGTATAGATATCTGTATAAGTAGATATAATATCCATATATTATAATGGGCCTCGATGGCGTAGTGGTTAGTGTAACCGACTGCCACGCCTGAGGTTGCGGGTTCGATTCCCGCACAAGTCAAACATTTGTGTGCATGAACATGGATGTTTGTCTTGGTCTGGGTGTTTCTATGTATAATATGTGTGTATTTACAACAAAAAAAAGTATATAAGTATGTATATGTATCCATTGTCTAGTACCCATAGTACAAGCTCTGCTTAGTTTGGGCTAGATGGTGTTGTGTGTATGTGATAGAATATTATTATTATTAAAATATCAGCCCGGATAATAAACCGACCAACCGATGGGCACGAGCCTCTTCTAGAATAAGAAGAATTACGCAATAGTTACCTCGCTAACCTAGTGGGGTTTAATAGACTTCGCAGATGATTTTGTTTATTATTAGGCGAACATATATAAAATAGATGATTTTCAACTACATTATAACTTCGAAAATTTACTATACTCGAGTCCCTGAGGCAGGTCCAATGGTCTGCTACTAGGCTATATTATGTCGAATATTAATAACTTTATTTATAGACCCTATTCTTATTCCTTTCAGTGTAAATAATGAATCAGACACATAAACATTCTAAGAATAACCAGAATTATACATCTAAAACTAAAATTCGTCTAACATCGCAAAATAAAACTTATATTTTAAAAAAATACCCTAAAGTTTCTTCGACGGTACCCCAAAGTAACAAAAGTAGGACAATAGAGCATTGATCTATAACGGAAACGGAACAATGCAACCAAACGAAGCGACAAGGCGCTCTCTTTGCGAAAACGGTGACACACTAAATATTGGAGCAGTAAATCAACTCGGCAATGTTACTGTAAAGATTAAGCTGTTTGATAAACTTATCGGACAATTTTTCATAAAAAATCTGTTCGTTTTCTGATGTATTTTTATTGTCGCCGTAATGTATGTCTCTAAGTAAGAATGATAGGTTTTAGCAAAGAGTTTCTTTACTTTGAAATATGAATAGAGTCTTGGTTATTGATAATTTATTTAGTAACTAAGTACGATCAGCATACCAATAGTCATGTAGATCAATGGACTGATTGCCAAGAGCTTTGATCATTACCTAAAGAGGCACGTGCCTGATGGCTGCAATATCTTTGATGCAGAAGGAATGGCGTATTGCTTGAGTTCTTTTCGTTCCGGTGGCTCGGACTCTTGTCAGCTCTTGCCGGTGTGTCTTGATTTGTTTTGTTTTACGATGATTTAAATTGGTAACAGACATCAAAATGTATTATAATAAAAGGAACACCATTTTATTTATCATTTACCCTAATTAAAAACTGTTCCATTGCTGGACCGGAGCTTCTTCTTAGTATGAGAAATGTTCAGCATTTCATGTATGCAACTTTGATTATCTCTGACAACATAATAGATAAATCTATACTAATATTATAAAGCTGAAGAGTTTGTTTGTTTGTTTGAACGCGCTAATCTCAGAGACTACTGGTTCGATTTGAAAAATTATTTTAGTGTTGGATAGCCTATTTATCGAGGAAGGCTATAGGCTATATAACATCACGCTACGACCCACAGGGGCGGCGCAGTAACCATAAACGCGGGTGAAACTGCAGGAACATCTATCGTAGATATATAAGTTTACATGTGTAATATCAACCTTTACTGTTCTCCACAGAAGATAGATAAAGACATATTCCTTTGTAGGTACACCTACCAGTATGTCTATTACGTGGGGTATATTGCAAACATGCAAACAACAGACACACAGAATGCACGTAGAGAAACTATTTGTAGATGCCACTAGGTTTTTGTCTTATGTATGGGTTATCTTATCTTATGTGGGGGCCAGTCAGTGCAGATCGGCGACACTTCGACCCAGTGGGATCTTTTGTGTCGACACTCTCCCAATAACGACTGCCATAGATGTTCATGGCAGCCGGGACCGACGGCTTAACGTGCTCTCCGAGGCACGGAGCAGGGACAGACGATAGTTCCCTGGTCCAATATTACAAGGTTCTATGTTACATTTTTGGTAAGAAAATGAGTTATAAATATTGCATGATTCTATATGTCATTCCTTTTTGTTTAGACTAATATAGTAATAGATGGAAGCACTTGCCACCTCACAATATTAAATCGCAAACAGTTCTAAGTTACTTTTTAAGTTATTTTTACTGATATGCAAATTTTAAACCTTATTTCTCCAAAGTTAAGAAAAATAACATAGAACCTTGTAATAGTGAGCCAGCGAGTTGTCAATCAATACGCACATAATTTCTAAAAGTCATATAACTTCCGAAAGTCAGAGGTGCGCGACGTGAGTTAGAATCCGAGACCCTCTGCATTGCAGTCTGTTGATCTCCCCACTGAGCTATCGCTGCTCTTATGTATGGGTTACTAAAATGACAACAATAAACGCACTGGTAGTGACGAGTTTACCGCACCCTCATCCGTGTAGTCACTTCTAATCTATTACACTTCATATCATACCTGCTCTCATTCATTATTTTTATATTATTTATGTACACTCGCCAGTTTAGACGTTTTTTGTACTAAGAGGCGTACTGGAGAGAGGCCAAACTTTCTCTAAAGAATGAATCTCTGAAACGGCTAAAGAATATTCGCTGAGGTATTTCTTTTCCAACTACCTCATTCACTTGGTAGTCATTGTTCTGCAGCCTATTTAAATGACTGCACTGAGCGTGAACAAAGTGAAAGAAGTATATCAGAGTTATAATAGTCAGTGTGGGGACATAGCAAATACACATACCTGTATAAAGTTGTTACTTATCGCATATCATTCTATATATCGACTGTGAACTGGCAACCAGTACTATCTCAATTTTGACAACTTAATAGGTACAGGCTGAAGGAAAAACGTGTTTGCGTCATTTCTATAGCACCTGGTTTATTAAATAAATAATACGTAGTTATTAAACGTTTAAACAAATTTAAACGTATCTGACATGGGATTGCTTGCAACGCTGCGGAGTATGATATAGTATAAAATTGTATTACAAAGTGAAATCTTCAGAATTGAGATAGGACCGGTTGTCAGTTCACAGTCGGTATGTGTATGTGCACTGAGATTTATTGAATAGCACAGGCAGTGGTGCGATGTCTGCGGTATTGTACGATCATAAATCTGACAGTGAATGTAATCGGTCTAACCAGACGTATCATTTTATATTATCACGAATCAAAAGGTTGGGCCACTCCTAACCAGCGCATCTGATTTTTCCTTCATTCAATCATCGGTTCACTAAGTACAGCAATGTTTCCAACGCTGTCAAAGTGTAGGTTGCCTAACACTATCCTAATATAATAATATTCTATCACATACACACAACACCATCTAGCCCAAACTAAGCAGAGCTTGTATTATGGGTACTAGACAATGGATAAACATACATATATACTTTGTTTTTGTAAATACATACATATTATACATAGAAACACCCAGACCAAGACAAACATCCACGTTCATGCACACAAATGTTTGACTTGTGCGGGAATCGAACCCGCGACCTCGGGCGTGGCAGTCGGTTACACTAACCACTACACCATCGAGAATGAATGTAATCGGTCTAACCAGACGTATCTATATTGTCACGAATCAAACGGTTGAGCCATTCCTAATCAGCGCAGCTGATTTTTCCTTCATTCAAGCATCGGTTCATTAAGTACAGCAACGTTTCCAAAGCCGTCAAAATGAAGGTTGCCTACCACTATCCTTATCCTAATCCTAACTTCCTAACTAATATTATAAAAACGAAAATGAGTTTGTTTGTTACCTTTTCACGCCTAAACCACTGAACCGATCATCCTGAAATTTTGCATATACGTTGACAGGTGTACAGAAACGGACATAGGCTACCTTTCATCCCGAAAAAAAATACTATTCCCGAGGAAGACAATAATAACGTTCTTATGATAATAGATGGCGCCACGTGTCTTTCGAATCATGATGGAATTATATTATTACAAGCAGAGTACAACCCAAATTGATAGTCAAATTTTAACGCGAGCGAAAGCGCAGTCAAAAGCTAGTTAAGATATAATTGCAATTTTGGTCTTTATTTAACTTTGGGTTCGACAAGCAGGAATAAAATCATTTTGACAAGCAATAATTAAAAGCTATGGCATGTGAGCTCTTAAGATCTGTGAATTTTACACTGGTTGCGTGATTTTTGTATTAATATTTTAAAGTGAAAGTTTATGAAGATGTTTAGATGTTTATTCCTCAATCACGCGTAAACCGTTAAACAGATTTGGATAAAACTTGGCATACGAATAGACCATATCCTGGATTACCACATAGTATACTTTTATCGCAGTATATATCCCCGCGGGAGTCAGACTGATACCAGTAAAGAAAAGACTCATAGCTTCTATCTCCCCTTCAAGTACCAGCCATGAATCTGTCTAAGTCTTATGACCGCCATCCATAATTATGTTATGATATCAGATATTTTAACAGCTAAAAAAAGTTGTCAGTTTTATCATTTGTTTAGCAACGTAAAGAGGTTTGGCGCCTCGGCTTGAGCGCTAAGATTCTTTAATGGTTGAAGTTTAACGCTGAATTACTAAGCACCTACGAGCCCTCTAGTACCATATTTTCGAAGAAAACTTTTACAATTTCGTGAGGAAACAGCGGCTTTTAAATTGTATATTTTTGCCTTCATAACGCGACAGTGTAATTTTTGTATAATGTAGTCATATTCACAAAACTATATGGGCTTCCACTGTGTATATACTTATATACAAGATAGAAATACTTTTTGAGCCTGGGTGTACTTTGTGACCGTTAATTGTATGTTTGTAAAGACAAGACTTGATATCTAATACGGAAGTTCTTTTAAAACAAAAATAAAATAAGGCCCAAACCATCCATTACTGAATGGGCCGTAACCTCACGACAGCTTCGCACACAACACGAACAGTAGACAAACATCAACTTTTCCCCAGACCATGTCCAAACAATTTTGATTGACAGCGCAAACTCAACCTATTGTATCTTGCGAACTATGACCGTTACCAAACAATGACATCGCACATCAATCCGGCTCTAACTGGTTGGCGTGACAGCGGCCATTAATATAGTGCCGCGGGGAGGGGAGAGGGTACAAACATGGCGGATTTGTTTTGGCGCGCTCCGAAAACGATTAATTGATACGAGACACGCTAACGTGGTGTTATCCCGTTCGATATGCGAATTTCTAAACGATTATATCGATATCATTTCCGAATAATCAATTGGTTTATTTTTTTGTTTGAACATGCCAGTATTTTTTTGACGTTCTCATATTGAAAATTATTAAATTGTTTCGCAGTTCACTTTCTAAATATTTGACATGTGACGTTACGTTTAAAAATTATATATGCCAAACATGAAAAAGTTAAATGTATTAAACCTATATTTTAATATTTTGCACCGTTTGAATGTTGAATGTATAAAAGACTTGAATGGAACTCTCACCGCCCCCAACTTTGTTCGGATTAAATTCGTTGCGGGTTTCCAGACAGTTTAACTTTCCCTGGGACTTCCCAAGTGGCATAGCTTAGTGTTTTCGTAAGTCACCATTGTTAAACCTGGCTACACAGGTTACAGAGTGATATTCCGCTTATCATCGAGCGGGCCGGTTCTTAGTATTTTAAAATACATACATACATTATGTGTATGAATTTTAAAGTGGTAGGCAACCGCTTACGTTCTATAAGGGACGTGGGTCCTAATAAATCATAGCTGACAAAATGTGGGTGTAGTACATCTGATAGGCAGATAAGTATTCCATCTTGCAGGTAGACCAAAGTATAGGTAGAGTTGTAGTGTTAGGCCCCACGTGATAAAATACGAGACTATTGCCGTCTACAGGTCACAGTTCTAGGCTTTATTCTAATACTAATAATTTCTTGACACAAAAACGCAAAACCGCTGCCCCAGCGAAGCAGGCTAGGTATAAAAATAAACACTGGTATTTCATTTACAGAAACAATTAATATCACCCATCACGTTTTACTGTCACGTTGAAATATCACCAACAGTTATCGCTTGTGACTCTTTTTGTAAAAGTATCATTTGTTCTTTCTAATGTACAATGAAAAATGTATAGTGAACTGAAATACATTGTACGCGATGGCACCTAAAAAATAGAGTCTTTGTTATGTATTTATGCTGTATTAAAGCTATACCTGTATGACCTTATTTTTTTTGTGCTACCTAGTTTCCAAAGACGTCTAAGGCTGACAAATGGTAAGCGATTACCGTAGCTTATGGATAGCGCAGCAGTTAAGGCGGTCACCTCGCCGCAAGACACCATAAGTTCGATCTCTACACGAGACAAAAAATTGTGCGATCTACAAATAGTTCTTCTGAGAACTTTGTGTCGGACGGTTTAAGAATGGCGGAGTAACATGCATCTACACAAACTGTTACGTATTACATTATTTTAATAACGGTTTAAATATTAAATTGTGATAATGATAGATGATAATCTGGCTAGTCGACAGTTTCAGGGTTATCCATTATTTACGCCACAGTCTGTATATATTGTACTAGCTGTGCCCGCGGTTTCACCCGCGTTTATGGTTACTGCACCGCCCCCGTGGGGCGTAGCGTGATGTTATATAGCCTATAGCCTTACTCGATTATAATCAATAACTTGTATACCTATTTTTAAACTTATAAGTCCAGAAATGAGCAAATTCCATATAAACTTCACCCCCCTATTTCACCCCCTTAGAGGTGGAATTTCAAAAAATCCTTTCTTAGTACACCCCTACAAATTAAAAACACATGCTCTCCCAATTTCAAGTTCCTACGACCAGTGGTTTAGGCTGTGCGTTGTCTCTAAGTCAGTCAGTCAGGACATCTTCCTTTATATATATAGATATGTTATGAGTTAATAGTATAAGTATATAGTCTATTCTCAAAACACAATTTTTAAAATAACCATTACATGTAGAACATAAACGGTAATATTATAATTTAAGACCTAATATATTAATCTTATAATCTTATCATTAGTTAGCTACAAGTACAAATAAAAACCAAATCGTATACATTTCTTTAATCTTCCCGTAATAATGGCGTCACGCATTAAATCAAACATTACAATACATTTAAAAGCCATTCGAATAAAACGACTTCTATTCTTTTCTTTGCGTGACAGTTAATAGAATGACACCTATTGAAGGCGACGACAGTTAAGAATTTTATAAATAAGGCTACAGCCACCAAGGCCGCCGGCTCTTTATTTCAAACGCCTTTCTAGCTTATAAGGCTAATCGATACCTATTGAAAAGAAGTAACTTTGCTTGTTGTTTATTTAAACTATGCCAAATTATTTGTGGTTTGAAACAACTGGTTGTAGATCACAATATTTTTTAAGATAGGTGTATGTTATTATTGCGTATTAAATAGTTAATTATCGCTCTCTTTAATGGTGAAAGAAAACATCGTGACGAAACCTACGTGTCAGAGTTCTCCGTCATATTCTCGAAGATATGTGGAGGGCAGACTCCACCTACACTGGGCCAGCGTGGAGGCCTATGGCCTAATCGTTCTCACACTGAAAAGAGGCCCGTGCCCAGCAGTGGGACAGTAACAGGGCTGATATTATTATAAGTGTATGTTCCTTGATCAGATCGGAGATATTCTAGAGAAAAGACAGTTTAGGAGTACCTCTCCTAAACAAAGAGTGGGAATAAATATAAGCCAGAATTGTATCAAGTGGAAATTCGCAGTCTCAGGCTATCTTTCTTGAAGACATACATAGTTGATGATCGACGATCGAATTCATTACATAAGGCGATGCGTTAAGGTGACCTTTTCAAACATAGCACCGTTCGTGCATTCAAACTTTATTAAAATGTTAAACAAGCATAAGACCCATCTGTTGGCACGCTCCATCGTAGCCTGTGGATATTTGCAGTATCAAGTGTTTCACTCCTGTGTTACAATTACGATTTATCCGTGCTGACAACACTAAGGACACATCTAGTCTCCCCTGTTGACAAGCAGGGTAAGCAAGTCTACTGCTCTTATTCCTTAAAGCTGTGTTGCCTACAGTAACTTTTTAAGGACCTCATTTAAAACCCCTTAGATTCACTAACTGTTTACTGCACGAATGCCGCAGTGGCTCATGTTGCCGCCTCGCGACTGTCATTGCGTTGAGTGTTGTGGGTTCTAATCCCACACAGGACTAAAATCTATGTGATCTACAAATAGTTGTGCCGAGTTTAGATGTTTTTTTGTGTCCGTTGTTTGAATTTTTGTAAAGTCTCCCGCGACACACTGCTACTACTCTATCAAAGATTTTCTAAATGACACGTTTTGTTAAATTTTATACTTTGATTTTGTTTTTGTGTTTATGTTTTCCTTATAATATTTTTGTACGCCGATTGTATTGGCAAGACACAGTTTGTACTTTCATTTGTTTTTTGTAAGATCTTTTTTATAAACCTGTGTCTAACAAATAAAAATAATTTGAATTTGAATTTGAATTTGACACAGGAATATTTCCAAGAGCGGGAGCTGTCATTTACAAAAAAGTGACAAGCTAGATATCATCTATGATAGGCAAAGCGAGATTGCTTTGTGTTGCATAAGGCAACATACACTGTGATTTTATGTGCCGTTTTTAATATAAAAATACTATACATCAATCAAATACTTACAAAGACTATTTACATAATTATATGTAGCATGCTAAACACAAGAGATATTTATACGAACATTCGACTCAACAACTGAATATGCCAGTCTCATATTAATTCACATTTCTGCAAACCCTACTTCAAAAATAGCTTCACAATTATTTACCGAGAATTCTATTGTAGTCAGGATAGCAAATATGTACATATTTCCATTACAAGGAACCCAGATACAATGAGAGCGACTAATAACAACTTAATTATTGTTCGCAATGCTCTTTCTTATTTATTGTATTATTACTGTATTTACTTCGGGAATAATAAGGAAAATGTATTCAATCTTATAAAGCTGGTCGTGTATGTCAAAGAATGTTGTGTGATTGCTCTTCATACGATGGCGGATCAGGTGTTTGTATGCATATAGAAAAGATGAGGAAATAAAGGAAAATATTTTTATTTACTTGCAGAAATATACGAGATACTTGACAAAACAAAAATATTTATATGTGTAATATTTGGTGGCAGTATGAATGAAACAACTTAAGCGGAGAACTGAAATAAACCCGTATAAAAGGACTTAATTCTGCTACAGAGTTCTGCCCAGTGACTCCCGGAGACTCACATATCTTTCCCCGTTTTCTTTTATCCCGTCAAGTGTCGAGCGGAGATACGCTGTCCGCAAAAATGAGTCATCAAAATTAAAAAAAAAAAACTACTAATGTATGTCCGCTGCACACTTGACTCGTTAATGAGTCAAGTGTCGAGCGCACATACATTTGTCCGTTTGTGTATTGTTTGCACAATGAATTTTTTATTATTTTTTATGTAACCTACTTGTAACAGAATAATAGGCTTAACCGTTTACAATTCAGCATTTTTATACATATAACTCGCGTTACATATCCTAGAAAGGCAGGAAAAGATTTAAAATATATATGGGTTTCCAGAATTTTCCAGAATAATAACAGCAGCAAAAGCCTCGTGGCAGACCGTTGGACTGCCACGCAGAGGTCTCGAGTTCGATCCCAAGGCGCCCATCTCAGACATTTCGAAGTTATGTGCGTATTAAATAGTTAATTATCGTTCGCTTAAACGGCGAAGGAAAATAATGGGTGGAAATCTACATGTTTGAGTGTTCTCCATAATTTTCACGACGTTATGTGAAGTCTATCAACCGATCTGGGCCACCGTGGTGGCCATGACCTAACCCTTCTCACACTGAAAAGACGCTCGTTCCCAGCAGCGGGAGAGTTTAAGGGCTGATATTATTATGTATATTCCAGAATTCCTACTCACCAGTTGAAACTCAGTAACAGTATTATGCCTTTTACGCCGGTTTATTGAATTGGTACCTCACTTCTCACAAACAGGTATTACCGATGTTGGCACTAAGGCGGCAAGATTAGAGTGGGACTGGGCGGAGCATCTCTGCAGATTACATCCTCAAACCTTTGAGGATGCATTCAATGCCCATCTGAGAATTATATCAACAGGGTGGACACTAGAAAGACTCCGTCGTCGGGGTAGGCCAAGAAAACAGTGGGGCATTAATGTGGACATAGTTTTGAACGATTGGCAGACCGAAATTCTAGATAGGGGCCTTCGAAGAAACGTAGGAACGTCTTTGCCCAAGAGTGGGACAGTATAAACACAGAAAATATAATACTAGTACAGGCTAAGAAAAATAGATTAGTAAAGAAAGAAAGAAAAGAAAAAAATAAAAGTAATTTATTAGACACACCAAAAATAAAACATACAAACAAGAAGAAAATATTAAAAAAAAGTACACGTTTAAAATACGAGAATTTGCACTAAAATGCTGTCAACCTAAAAAGCATTTTTCAGAGACGACTGTGTAAACAAAATGTATCGCATTAAAAGTAATTTACTTCCACACTCCATTCGCGTAAATATAAGATTAATATGGTAACTTGTTATCCTTTAGTTTCAGAACAAAGTTGTTATTGTTGATAAAGCAATGTCCACTTACCACAACCCCTTGCCAATTTGAACACAGAAGGGGCAACATGATAGGACATCTGCTACTCGATGAATTATATGAAATTATATTGGAGAGGAAAAATAAGGGAACATGGGGCATCGCCGGAATAAATTGTATTAGTCAATTTAAGGAAATAACTAGCCATATTGAACAAAGAAGTGGTATGCTTACTTACTGATAAGAATTGTACAGACGTACTCGATCTGATGTGCTGTGCATGAGGTCTCGAATCTCAGGTCGGGCCAACAAAAGTTTATTGGATTTTTCTGCTAAGAAATCTCAATAGCAGGAGTTAGGAGGTTGGCAATGTTAGACGCACTCGTTCTTCAGAAAGCGTAAAGCCGTTGCTCCTGCGCCTTATCGCTCTCCGGTGGAGTCGGATTACGGTCCCACCAGATTTTAAGTGTTAGGCAACAGAGCATGCGCTTGTGTTTGCGTACATACTTGTGAACGATAATATCTCCTGCACAGATGGCCAGTCTTTGTAAAGATTGGCAATGAGACCAAAATTCGGTCTGGAGGACATTATACCGGCATTTCGCCAGGTATAGTTTTTTTAAATATATTTTGCTCGTCAAAATGACCACACTCCACCTGATGGTAAGCAGTCGTGTGGTCTAAGAGCAGTGGCCTCCACACCGCCCCCACAGCAGCCGAGGCGATGTTGAGGTCTCTACTTTGACGGCCTGAGAAGATGCTTTTTCACGCCCCGCTTAAAGGACCCAGGATTGAAGGAAGAAGGAAACACGTGCCTTGGCAGAGAATTCCATGCCTTGGTCTTATAGTTTAAGGCAAGCCAAATTCCGTTTACCGGACACAGTTCCATTGAATATGGTACTGAAATTTTTTTTACAAAATATCCCCGAATAGTTGTTGTAGTCAGAGTTTCGTTTGTGTCTTTTATTTGAATATTTGTAATGTCCCCGCGACACGGGTTTCAGTCCTAGAGCGGTAGTTACTTTAAAACAATGTCTTGACGCCTACGGCTACCAAAAAGCCCTTAATACTGTTTTAAGAATACTTAACGCTTTTGTAATAATTCTAAGCTACCCTAGACTTATTCCACACCTAATAAAATAACGCCTAGCCTAGCAAAATGCCAGTAAAATGACTAATGTTCTTTGATAAGACCTGAAAGTACAAGTAAAAGGCTGAGTCATTGAATTACACCAAATCTTAAAGCATGAATGACAGTTTCGGGGCTAAAGAGCATTCAGTGTTTGAGCATTCTATTGAAGTATCAAAATTCTATTCAATATTATTAGACTTTTTCTTATAAATGATCTAAGTTTTTACGATATCACAGATTAAGCAGACCAAAATAAGTCGTTAATGATATTACAAAATGATAACACATTTAAACAACGTTAGGAATATTTTTGAAGTGAAAACTTCTTTAGGCGCGTTGAGCACTTCTTGTGTGAACAAAAATCATGGAACTCGCGTCATCGTCACCGAACGCTTTCCATTTTTGAATTATTTTTGGTTTATAAAGATCAAGGATTAAAGTTTTCACTTCTATCGGCAGTTCCCAAAGACTGCCAGTATTTTTTTTGCTAATCTATGTATGTAATAAGGAGCCTTACTTATCAACCCCTCTTAAATATTTAAGAGGTAGCTTAGAACTTACTAACGTCTAATCCTAACTAATATTATAAAAGCGAAAATGAGTATAATAATAATAATAATAATAATATTCTACCACATACACACAACACCATCTAGCCCAAACTAAGCAGAGCTTGTACTATGGGTACTAGACAATGGATAAACATACATATATACTTTTTTTGTAAATACATACATATTATACATAGAAACACCCAGACCAAGACAAACATCCATGTCCATGCACACAAATGTTTGACTTGTGCGGGAATCGAATCCGCGACCTCAGGCGTGGCAGTCGGTTACACCAACCACTACGCCATCGAGGCCGACAATTTGTTTGTTTGTTACCTTTTTATGCCTAAACCACTGAACCGATCATCCTGAAATTTTACATATACGTTGTCAGGTGTACAGAAACGGACATAAGCTTTCATCCCGAAAAAAAATACTGTTCTCGAGGAAAATAATAATAACGTTCTTGTGATAATAGATGGCGCCACGTGTCTTTCGAATCATGATTGAATTATATTATTACAAGCAGAGTACAACCCGAATTGATTGTCAAATTCTAAATTAACGGGAACGAAGCCGTGGGCAAAAGCTAGTAAGAAATAAAACACGTATCAGCATTGCTTAACGTCGAGTTTTAGTTGAATAATAGCTAAGTTACAGCCGCAGTTCGTTGATTAATGGATAACAATTGATGAATGATTTGAAAGATATTTAGTTCTTAAATAACTAAGTAATAGCTACCGATATTATCATAAGTAACATTGTTATAAGCTGCCAAGCAACCTGCGGAGTGCAGGCATTTCTTCATTTATCTTAATACTAGTTTTCACCCGCGGCTTCGCTCGCATAAATGTAGGTTAGGTTTGCAACAGTTCTTTTTTCTGGATGAAAGGTACCCTATGTCCTATTCTGTACCCCTGACAACGTGTATGCAAAATTTTATGTTGATCGGTTGAGAAGTTAAGGCGTGAAAGCGTAACAAACAAACAAACAAACAAACAAATTCATTTTCGCATTTATAATATTAGTTAGGATATTATGGATCTGAGTCATTCTTTATCGCTAAAAAACACATTCATCCATTAAGCGACATGCTAGACATTCTTAACGAGGCTGTAGTTATAGATACCATGTTGAAATTGCGACATTTGGTTTTGTGTTTGATTCCCAACTATTGCGCTGCCTACGTGAACACTCTTCGTATACAAATATGTGGCTTGGCTGTAGAGTTTACCAAAAACACTATTAATTTGTAAAAAAAAATTACTAGTCATCATCTAAATTAAAAAGGTATCTCGTCTCCCATTTTGAGCTAAAGCAACAGCCTTAAGAAAAGTAATTATATTCCATCTATATCTTCAGATAAACAAGATGACGACAAATTAATTCACGGTTTATTATTTCTGGCCATAAATATACTTAAGAATACATTTCCTCTGACAATAAATAAGACCAAATCTTTAAGAGAAAATGGAATAAGATTTAAGGACCGTGCCTATACAATCCAAACTAATCCCGGTTCCAAATATAGACGATCTATCGTCAATAATGATATACTACAAAAGTTGACTATTTCAACTGATTCTAAGCATATACATAATGCTATGCTTACAACCTCGAAGACATAGGCAGAAGTGTATTCATCGACATTTAGACAGCTATGGTTTTAAATAATAGTGTCAAGCCTATTGCTGTCCGGCGGGTACAATCCCAGTCTCCCAATAACACTTCGCCTGACATGGTGTTTAAGCCAAGGACCGCCTGTACAGCAAACGCATTTAGGGTGCATTTCCACTGATGCGGAGCTGGGCGGAGTGGAGAGGAGCGGACCGTAAAATGGCCAATCACAGTGCTCGATATCGAATCATAGTGAAAGACGAGATAAGATCATTGCAGCTCTGGTCTGCTCAGCTCCACTCCGCCACGCTCCACTTTGCTCCGCTCCGCTTCAATGGAAACACTTGCTACTTTTCACTGCTCTTCTCCGCTCCAATCCGTCCAGCTCCGCGTCATGAGAAACGCACCCTTACTACTGCTAAGCAACGATACTTTATGTCAGAAAGGGTCATTTACGGTACCTTTATATATGTAAGCTCAAAAGCCCAGCTGCCTTACATGCCTTTAGTGTACTTTGGTGAGCTCATCTAAGAGGCGCAAGTTACCCTATCTAATATTATATATGCTAATGTGAGTTTGTTTGTTTGTTACACTTTTGTGCCTTAATTACTCGACCGATCATCATGAAAAATCGCATACAACGTGCTTATACACGTTCGTATATAAATACGAACGTCAAGGGGAGAGAAAACGCCATAGGGTATCTTTCATGCAGAAAAACAGTACTGTCTCGAGGTGGCTGTGGGCGCGACACCTTTGTTTTGCAATTATGTTTAGCATTTCAGCAATTTGCAGATCAAGTAATCTAAACACTCCATATATTAGAACATGCAGAGAAATAGATTACTAGAATCAAGCTTGCCACTAGTATTTGATAGTAATAAATAGATACCCAAAGCCAGCCCGCCTTTTAACCAAAAAATCAGGGATCTGTTTGATACGAGGTGGGCTTAGCTTATCCGGTGGCTACCTCGTACCGGCCGGACAAAAACATGTCATAAACAAGTACCCTTATCGTTCCAATAAGCCTATACGTTGGTCCCTGATATAATGAACCGTTGGCTATAATAAACGACCAATACCGAATAAAGCTCACAAAACCGATTGTAGGGCAATAACCGGAGATGAGACAAAGATATGCCTACTGAGATTATTTCAAGGCAGACTTCAGTTTAGTATTTATTTTATTGTTTTGAATACGACAACTTCTGCTCTAGGGATTACGCCTGGAGTCACGAGGCACTTCATACATACAATTAACACATTGTATGTCATTTAGCAGACGTAATAGAAAATGTATTATTCGCGGTCATACATGACCGGTATGGCGTTCAGTGTGTTAACAGATACAAAGTATATGAGGACTCAGAACAATAATTTGTGGATCACACAAATAAAGTAGAGCCACGCTGATTTCAGCATGAATGGGCCGGCTCGACCGGGGAAGGACTACCCTCTCACAGAACATCGACGTGAAATAGCAGTATTCCTACTGTTGTTTCGTTCGGTGAGTGAGGGTGAAGGAGGCCCAAACACCCCCTTTCCCCCATCCCGCTCCTTCTCCTTCCCACTTCTTTTCCTAAAGGGTCGGCAACGCGCAAGTGATGTCTCTGGTGTCGCAGGCATCCATAGGCTACGGTGACCACTTACCATCAGGTGGGCCGTATGCTTGTTTGCAAACTTAGCTGTATAAAAAAAAATTGTGGGATCTTCAGTAGAATTCGAATCTACTACATTCAGCTCAGAGGCAGTGGGAAGCAAATGCTTTCCCACTCCACCATATGTGCAGACAAACTATACCTGTACCACAGATAATATAATACTATACTAGTCCTGTACTAATATCGTCTGTGTGTTCGTAATTGATAAACTCTGAAAATACTGAACCGATTTTAATATTTTTTCAACTTTAGAATGCTGCTTTAATCATAAGTAGCATAGGCTACTTATAATTATAAAAGCGAAAATGAGTTTGTTTGTTTGTTACCTTTTCACGCCCAAACCACTGAACCGATCATTCTGAAATTTTGCATATATATTGTCAGGTGTACAGAAACGGACATACGCTAGCTTTCATCCCGAAAAAAATTACTGTTCCCCAGGAAAACAACAATAACGTTCTTATGATAATAGATGACGCCACGTGTCTTTCGAATCATGATTGAATTATATTATTACAAGCAGAGTATAACCCGAATTTATTGTCAAATTCTAAATTAACGCGAGCGAAGCCGCGGGCAAAAGCTAGCATAAAATAGTTCCTACATGGCAGAAAGCTTTGTATAGACGAAACTTTAAGGCTCCTTTGCTCGCTGCATCCACGTTTCGAAAACTCATTTCCCGATCGTGGATCGCCGATGCTAAAAGTGATATTTCTTTTCCCCAAAGGATGACGTGCACTATAAATGTGTGTAAACACATGTTTTATTTGCATTACACTCTATTTTACTTCTGCTTTATTACTGACTAGCTGTCCTTCGTGGTTTCACCCACGTTTATGATTGCTAGTTACTTAGGTAATGCTTCGCTTCCCTGGCTTGTAGCGTGATGTTAAACAAGTACATATATGTTACTCTTGGATAAAGTAGAACTCCATACGTGAAATAATTTTTAAAACGATTACCTTAGTTTTCGAGTTTATTCATTACATACAAATACAAATCATTATAATATACTAACTGAATTTAACAAAAATAATTCTAAAATAAAGGTAGCCTAAGTTACTCCTTATAACATCAGCTATCTGTCAGTGAAAAGCCTATCAGAATCGGTCCAACCATTTAAGAGATTAGCCAAAACAAAAGGACAGAAAAACAAAAATTATAATATAAATTGATTTTTTGATACAGTATATACTTTCATACGCATTTAGTAAAAATCTATTTTTTTTGGAATTACAAACATACACTTCAATTATATTTATTTGTATACATTTCGTCGCTATACTAAATAGCAACCTAAATTGAAATAATTTACTAAATACTATTTTAGCACGATGCATAGATATCCATCGTGCTAAGATAGCATTTATCACCTATTAGTCTTTGCCCGCGGCTTCGCTCGCGTTAATTTAGAATTTGACAATGAATTCGGGTTGTACTCTGCTTGTAATAATATAATTCAATTATGATTCGAAAGACACGTGGCGCCATCTATTATCATAAGAACGTTATTGTTGTTTTCCTCGGGAACAGTCATTTTTTTCGGTATGAAAGGTAGCCTATGTCCGTTTCTGTACACCTGACAACATATATGCAAAATTTCAGGCTGATCGGTTCAGTGGTTTAGGCGTGAAAAGGTAACAAACAAATAAACTCATTTTCGCTTTTATAATATTAGTTAGGATAGGATTAGGATTACCACATACAAAACATTACATTGACTCACGGCCGTAGGAAAGGCAGAGATGTATTACACACATATTCAGCCATTGTCACCAATATTTTTTGACCTCACATAATAGACGGTGAGTCTACTACCGTCTATCAGACTCCGTCTTACGAAGAATATCCTAAAACAAAATTCTAATAACACATTGGACATCAAACCGTCACGATCACTTGCAAACATATTATTATGTATGTACATAATATACCTTTAGGCCAACAAAGTATCATATTCAAATTCAAATTCAAACTTTATTCATAAACAATTTTCACATTGTGTTTGAATGCATAGTTATAAAAAAATTAATACAGTGACATATTACAATTATTCCAATTTCATGACAATAAACATTACACATACACCATTAAACATTAAACATATAAAAAAGGTCTCCATTAAAAACTACCGTGTCATAAAATAACAAAGAATCCACTATTTAACCTTTAGGTTATTACCCTAAAAAACGTCTTAGAAGAACATTTAATTATTTCTCCGAAAACTCGGCTTGTACTACAATCATCTGTGATGTTCCGGAACAAAAACATGTTCCTATTATTAAGGGAAAACGAGAAAAATAAATCTTTATACACATTACGCGTGCTTCATTAAGCGTCTGGCTTCTATAATATAAGATGAGTTTGCTATCAAGGAAATCGAGAAAAGCAACATAAGGGTCATGTTTTGGATAGGCGGAGCGACGAGCAAAGTAATCCGAGAACGCCCTTTATTTTATGATAGAATAATTATTGTTTTGAGTCTATTTAGCCTTACAAAAAAAACTGCATCGCCATAGATCTTGTAGTATTACAGTAGGTAGACAAAAGTGTATTATATCCATTACTAGCTGACCTGCGCAATTTCGTCTGCTTCATATAAGAGAATTTACCCCAATATTTTTCGTTGCTGCTCCGCTCCTATTGGTCGTAGCGTGATGTCATATAACCTATAGCCTTCCTTGATAAATGGGCTAAATGGCACCTCAGTACTGTAATCTGTAGGTCCAACGTAACACAAAGCAAGCCTATTGCCTATTGCCGTTTGCAAGACATAGTTCAAGACACCATTTTTATTTATTTTTTATATAGGTGGCAAACGAGTAAGCGATTACCGCAGCAGTACATTCATAAGGAGATTGCTAAGGGATAAATCTTGGGGCCGACACAAAAGATCCCACTGGGTCGAAGTGTCGCCGGTCTGTTCTGACTGGACCCCACACACAAAATAAGACAAGTCAAGCGGTTACCGCCGCCCATGGACACCCGCAACACGACAGGAGTCAGAAGTGTGTTGCCGGCCTTTAAATTACCCAAGAAAGAGGAGAAGGAGGACTGGGCCGCCGGTACCCTCACTCACTCGACGAAACACAACGCAAGCGCTATTTCACGCTGGTTTTCTGAGAGGCCGTGGTATCACTCCGGTCGAGCCGGCCCATTAGTGCCGAAGCGTGGCTCTCCCACCTTGCTGTTGCTAAATATTTCTAAGTAGAAAAACTCTATAACACTTTACCCGACCGGGAAAATGTAACCCGAGACATGATGCAACGATACCAGGTAGTAAAAAAATCATAAATCGCTCCGCTACTCGCTCCGCCAATCTGCATTTTGGTTTGAAGACTATAATACAGTTTCGGGTAGCAACTACAATAAGGCCAATTCGTATGAGTAGTTGTAAACATATTTTATACAAGAAATTGGGTATTTCTGTAATGGTTTCGGCTATGAATGGATACTATGTTTGTCGTTTGCTATTTTTCCTTGTGGATATAACGATTATTATATTCAGGACCTATTTTATTAAGTAAAAGAATTACCTACAGGGAATAGAAAAATAAATCGACATTGTTGATTCAGAAGATAAATCCAAAAATAAAATTTATATAAAAGCGTGTGATAGATTGTAAAGTGGTCAATTTGACTGCAAGAATGATGTGGTTTAAATGTGTGGTCGTCTCGCAACTTTCAAAGTGATAACTGGTTTACGGGTTCCATCGCCACCTGGGACATATTGTGTGATTTGCAAATAGCAAAGACGTAACCCGCCTTTTTTTTATGGCCTAGGGGGGCAAACGAGCAGACGGATCGCCTGATGGTAAGCGATTACCGCCGCCCATGGACACCCGTAACCCCAAAAAAGTTACAAGTGCGTTGCCAGCCCTTTAAAAAGGAATGAAGGAGGGAAGGGACAAAGGAAAGGATAGGAAAAGGATCGGGGTAACTAGGCCTCCGGCTCTGTCTCTCACCGATACGAAACGCAACAGTACGGGTACCGTTACTTCACGCCGGTATTCTGTGAGAGGGTATCACTTGCACGTTTTCGGCTCCAGTGCAAGGAAATATATGTGCTGATAGAATGTTTTAGAACAGAATGAAAAAAAGCTCTGATGGAAACATTGAATATAAACTAGTTTAATGTAGGAATTGCACAAACCAATCCTTTCTTGCCAAAAAAATGCAAGGCAATAAAAGATGGAATGGATGGACCGTATTGAGAAAGATGGGTATGTAAACTACCAGTAACAACTAATACTGCTTTTGTGTCAGTTTCCAGTACGACGGTGGTATTTCCACGGACGAGTCGGCTCATTCATGCTGTCACAAAATAATTGGCATCGACGGGCTCGACCATTGACAGTTTCACCTGTCTACTTTTTCCAGACCTATTATTTCCAAGGGGACCTTTTTTATAACCTACGCTCAGTATAACCACATTACAGGTATCACAGTGCAGTTCATCTGATCCCCGCAAAATTGACTTAGATAATTATTTAATGATTTTAAAGGATATTATTCTCTATATCAGCTGACATCGGTAGTCGTTCAAGACAATGGCCGATGGCACTTAAATTAAACTTTTAAACCATTCTACATCCAATAACTCTAGAGCAATATTGCTGTATCCAATTTTGCTGAACTCTTCTTAACCAAAGACCTACTTTGGTAACCTACAATAAAAGAAGAAGAATCCCTCAACCCTTAGAGTTCCACGCTAAACGATAACACTTAACGTCACGACAAGCAGTCTAGACGAATTTTACATCACCCAATTTATCTATAATCAAACTTAACCCAAATATACTACTGAAGCTTCAGTGAGCACGTTAAAACGATAAAATGTAGAAAAGATACGACAGAGCGTCGCGTGACGTTGCGTTCGACCATAAAACCTTAGGAAGGCTATACTTACGCCCTGATTGTCTGGTTAAGTATTTTACTGCGATATTGAATCGCTTCTAATAATATAGCTTTTGTAGCAAATGTCTGTGAATTTAGTTAACAATTTTAAGGGACCGCTTTTGGCTGTGCGTGTTTTATCTCCTCTCGTCGTGTGAAACTCTTTTCTTTGTTACTTCTGCTTTGTAAAATGCGACCAAAGAGTCGCTATGGTGCTGGCACAGTCCAATCTGAAAGACCTTACAAATGAAGTCTGATAATTCCACTCACTGCAGAACCACAATCTAAATTTGACTGCGATGAAAAACGATCTTCTGTTCGATGAAAAAGTAATTATTTAGACAATCTCTAAGTTTATGTATGAGAAGAACTAAACCACACCCAGATTTTTTTAACTGTTTTAGCTCATCTTTTAGAAAGCAGGCTCTATTGTGAGTTTACCTGGATAGTCGACAACAGTCGGACAGGGCAGTGTTATGTCTATAAAAGTAACACCACGTAGTCTGCACTCAACTGTTACTAAAAATTTCACCACAGAATCACTTTGCCTTACCCAGTCATCAAACATGAGACCTCATGATCGACCGCATTGATATCTTATACCACAGAATCATCCCAACAGTCGTCTATCAATCGTAACAGTCCAACACACACAGTTAATTTAAGACTAACCAACATAAATCACGTGATACGGCATATGAGAACCGCCAAGGTTTGCGAACCGAGGTCCCAAAGGCACCAAGTTGTGAAATACACCCAGCTACTACAACTTTGTGCGAAGTTCGTGGCGATGATCATAAGTCTTGTAGTTTCTTAGAAATGCAAAATATTACACATGTATTAAGACAATATAGAGATTTTTTAAGGTTTAAAAATGCTTTAGAATAGGCTATGAAACCAAGTAACACGCAACGAGCATATCGAAAAATACATATATGAAAGATAGAATAAGGAATAGTGTGATTAGAGAGAGATGCGGCATAAAAGTGGATATAATGACAAAAATAGAAAAGGGTATGTTAAGCTGGTTTGGACATGTAGAAAGAATGGACGAGGAAAGACTGACTAAGAAAGTTTATAAGGCTAGTGTAAATGGAACAGTCGCAAGAGGAAAACCTAATCCATCGATTACTATTTAACAGCAGGTAACTGTTAACCAAGACCGGTCTGTGTGGAAAACCTTGGAGGAGGCCTATGTCCAGCAGTGGACGTCTTTTGGCTGACATGATGATGATGATGATGAACTGCTAACCATCGGGCTATAGTTATGTAAAGTAAGACAAAAAGTTACAAAAATAATTATTATTGATTTCTTCTCCGCTAATTTGTATACGCAAACAGAAAAGTGAGTCAATTTAAATCCGCTTTTAACTTTAAACACACAGATCAGTTCCAATACCGTAAAAAGTACAAGACGAAATTTTGGGCTGGTTGTTAATATTCGAACCGAGAAACATATATTATGTTAAACGTTTTAATCGTCGCTACCATGCACTGGACCTAATAATGAAGTCCTGTCACTTTGAAAGAAAGAAAGTAGGAAAAGCCTCGTCGTAGAATATATCTAAATATTTCGTTTGCCCCATTTTTCTAATTCAAAAACTGTGTCACAAAAACAATACTTAAAAATACAATAGACCCCATAAAAGCAACATCAAAATACCCACAAACATTTCCCATAACACATAATTTTACATAACAATACAAGTCGTTACACAACCGCGGCAATCCTCATACAATTTCCATTTAAAACAAAAAGGAAATAATCAAACATTATGCCATGGTTTTTACCCTAACTCCCATAACCGAAGTCACTAGTTTGGTGGGTCGTTAAATTTCCATATGTTACCGTACCTCTACCGCTCACAGTTACCAGGTGGTAGGTGGTAACGGAAGGTGTAAACAAGCGGGGAGTGCCAACAATGACACAGTCAGCCCTGTACTAGCGAGAAAAGGCTTAGCGTAATGAGAGAAAAGCAAATAAACGCTGAGAGAATGACACATAAAACGTTAAATAAGGTTTAAGGGTGGGTTTGTTAGTTACGACTTAAGTACTTTGTTTGCCAAAAATAATTACGGTGGAGTGAAATAACATGCATTTTCCGATTTCTAAAAATAGTTTTGTAGTATTTGCCGTTAATATACAGAATTAGATTTTTTTCGGTGCATGACGATGATATGACTATTATTTATATAATTATGATCCGAACATAGTCACAAGGCATAATAATGCTATCGAGTACGAATAGCACAAAAACATCAATAACACGAGTTCAATCACAAAACTAAATAAAAAAGGGTAGTATTTAACTGCACAGCAAAAAAATTCTAATTGCACAGCAAAATATGCTTACCAAAAATACTAATTGCACCCCAAAATATGTTTAAAGAGATCACCCTAAGTCGACGGACCCTATTTTTGGGTGGGTTTAAGAAGGAACCTAACATAACCTAACCCTTCCGAGACGGAACGCAGTGATTTGAGACGTATAGGTGATCGTTATGATATATTTTAGTAAGCATATTTTGCCGCGCAATTAGTATTTTTGGTGGTCATTATATTTAATCCCAATAAAAAATGGTGATTTAAAAATATTTGTTCCGAGTCTAGATGTACTTTATGTCCACTACTCCAATATTTGTGAAGTCCCCTACGAAACAGCAACTAATCATAGTGCCAAAGTTGTTTTTATGTAGTTTAAAGTAGTTTGCGTACAATCATATTTTTACTTAAAGTATTTATTAAATATTTATAGCCAGAAAAACCCATGCCGAACTTGCCTACAGTTCTATGTAATTTGTAAAATATAACAAACATGTAATATAACATTTAGGAAGGCTTCCAACCAAACGTATAATACTTAACATATATAGAATCAGAAAGATTCTAATGTTCTCCATTCACACGAAACGATCTGAAGGAATTAAGATCCACGAAACACCTCTGCACATTTACAAACTAAGCGAGTGAACGTAGGAACGAACGTAAACGAAAAGTGCTCATTAGAACACCTCGCAGTAAACTAAGATAAAACAGCATGTACAGTCGTCACCTTATTAGTAACGGACTGTATGCGCACAATTATATGACAAGAACCTATGGAACTCTAAGGTACCTACAGCCCTATCAGCCCTAATACCCTAAGGCCCTAGCCTACCATATACTATGTGATAATTAAATAAAGGCTTATGTTTAACTTATCACCAGATATAGTAAAATATAACAGTCGAAAATACTAATTGCACCCCAAAATATGTTTAAAGAGATCACCCTAAGTCGACGGACCCTATTTTTGGGTGGGTTTAAGAAGGAACCTAACATAACCTAACCCTTCCGAGACGGAATGCAGTGATTTGAGGCGTATAGGTGCTCGTTATTTTAGTAAGCATATTTTGCTGCGCATTTAGTATTTTTGGGGGTCATTATATCCCATAAATAAATAGGTAGATAAATTCGGGATGCCTGCACCATGCGTCCTAAGGTAATAGGCGGCGTGATGTCCAGGATGAGGATAGATAACTCACTGCCAGTCGAGCAGACTCACACGACTGATCAAAGATGGCTAAAGGTGTCTTGGCCACAGTGAGGGGTTGGTAAGGAATTGAGTCACAGGACCTTCGATGATGGTCGGCAAGATGAATGAGGTCTATTGTTTCGTGAATATAAATCAGATATGAGCAAGAATAATTATAGACAACTTGCACTGTGTTTTGGTTATCAAAATAATGACGTCAGAGTTAAGAGGACAGAAATGTTTATTGTGTTGTGTAATTTGATCGCTATCTTTGACTGCCAGTCGTTAGTTTTTAGTCTATTTGTAACAAATAACTTTGTAATAGGTTTGTTAGTCATTTCAAAGTATTGTAATCTAAATATAAAACATTGTCGTGTATTGTTGAATATAGCCTGATTCTCTATTAATGTACTTCAATGCACTAATAATAATCTCGGTAGTTTTAAATGGGACACCATATTTTGGTCTGCTGTGCTGGTATTTTTTTTTTATGCAACTAAGGTGGCAAACAAGCATACGGCCCACCTGATGGTAAGTGGTCACCGTAGCCTATGGACGCCTGCGACACCAGAGGCATCACTAGTGCGTTGCCGACCCTTTAGGAAAGGACGTGGGAAGGAAAGGGAGCGGGATGGGGGAAAGGGGGTGATTGGGCCTCCGGTACTCTCACTCACCGAACGAAACACAACAGTAGGACTACTGCTATTCCACGTCGATATTCTGTGAGAGGGTAGTCCTTCTCCGGTCGAGCCGGCCCATTCATGCTGAAATCAGCGAGGCTCTACTACTCAAAAATATATAGGCATAAGTCAAGGTCTCTTCCTTTTAGAAGTCCACAGGCTTGCCTCGTTTACATAATGAGTAGAATTTTTAGGTTTCTTTAGGGGAGCTCATCGGTGTCAATGGAATCAATAGGCGTAGCTCCATGTCCTGAAAGTCGTCTCTACTTTAACAGAGTACACGATGCATAAAAGCTTTTAATCCCATTACAAGCATTTAAAGCTCTGTTAACAGCTTCATCAAACAGTTCATATGCTTTTTGCCTGCTCTAGTAGCACCGATTAGATAAAGACAGCCAGCTCAATGCAATACGTGAAAACTGGCGTACTCGCACAGAGATGAGTGTCAACAAATTTTTGAGTTAATGAGTAAATTGACATTCAGGCGACTTGATACGAAATTACTGCACGCACGCATCTAAATGTGAATGTGACAGTTTTAGCTCCTTGTATTACGTCGGCCATTTTATTCATATAATTGACTGCATATAAGACGCATTAGTTTAAGTAGTTCCCACGTCACTGCAAGTGTTGTGAGTACAATCATTGTATGGGCAAATTTGTGTGATCTAAGAATCTTTGTTTTGAATCTCGCTGTTTTTGTATTTGTTCTTTGAATATCTGTAAAGTTCTCCACAACACAGAAATTAAGTTACGCGGGCAATATCTAATAATAAATTGTTATTAGTGTTCAAGCAGTACCTAACGATAGCCTACTAAGAGATCGCTGGAATACCACGCAGAGGTCTCCAATTCAAACATTTCGAAGTTATATGCGTATTAAATAGTTAATTATCGCTCGCTCAGCGGTGAATGGAACCATCGAGGAGCAACATGCATGTCTGAGAGTTCTACATATTATTCTAAGATTTGTGTAAAGTCTGCTAACTTGTACTAGACCAGCACGAGGAACTAAAACCTAACTATTCTCACACTGAGCAGATGCCCGTGCCCAGCATCGAAAGAATTTGTCAACCGTAGAACGGCTTATGTACAGAGCTGATATTAGAACTATACAAATAAATCTAGAAGCTCTTTGCCAGGTTTATTTGTAGCTGTGTTGTTTATCTTATTATTCGTAGTCGGCCTCGATGGCGTAGTGTTTAGTGTAACCGACTGCCACGCCTGAGGTCGTGGGTTCGATTCCCGCACAAGTCAAACATTTTTGTGCATGAACATGGATGTTTGTCTTGGTCTGGGTGTTTCTATGTATAATATGTATGTATTTACAAAAGAAAAGTATATATGTATGTTTATCCATTGTCTAGTTCCCATAGTAAAATATCTGCTTAGTTTGGGCTAGATGGTGTTGTGTGACAAAAAAATTAAACGGGTTGCACTCCGGGAGTGCCGGCAGAAGTGAAAACTTGAATATTAACGTTGTGCATTTTTGATATTTTGGAATGGTTAGGGAATAATTTGGCACGAATTGCTTTAAATATCAGTATAAAAGTACTATCATTTATGTGGTAAAATACAATATTCATTTATTGCGCTATCGTACACAAACATGACAATTCTCCCTCCGTCTTACGAATTTTCGATCAGGTCACGTGTCCTGACGCGAGTTTAACATTTTTTACCCATCACAAAAAAGTGCACAACGGCGCTAAAGAAGCTTTCACTTCAAAAAAAAATCTTATAATAAGAACTCTGACATGAAAGCACAATTTAATGAATGTGAACTAATATTTTCCAAACAGGATTTATAAAAGCTATCGCCTTTCTGGCACCACACAAATCAGTGAAAGAAACTATAACGTCCAGCAAAGTGTTAAATAAAAATGCGCGGTATAAGTGGTCGTGCGACGGTCGTTACAAACTTGTGCTAAAGTACCGATTTAGATGTGAGGGTTAGGTACGAGGTAATACCTACATTCAAGACGAGATTTCTTTGATATTATGTTAAAGTATTGTAGGGTTAACGAAACATTGTTGGAAACAATATTGCTAAGGTAAAGTAATGCTAGAATATGTTGGAAGATAAAGTGAGGTTATTTTACATTTATATATAATCTCCAAGCTGTAACGATATTATATATTGAAGATATGTACAAAAACCTAATTTTAGAGTGCTCTGTAATGAAAATATTTTATTAATACAGTCTTGGTCACCATGGCCTGTCATGCAGCAGGAGTGCTGGTCGCATATCACGACACGCCAACCTGAATAACATACTCCGTCGGGCTCTTTTCACCGCTGGCGTTCCGGCTCAGCTTGAACCACACGGCTTGGTACGCGACGATGGCAAGAGACCAGATGGTATGTCATTACTGCTATAGAAAATTGGTAGGCCTTTGGTGTGGGATGCAACTTGTGTCGACACCCTTGCGCCATCACAACTTTCTAGTACAGCGGGTTGTGCTGGTGCTGCTGCATCAGCGGAGACGCTCAAACGGCGCAAATATCAAAACCTTATTGGTGAGTACATATTTGAGCCGTTTGGTGTCGAAACTTTGGGGCCACGGTGTCCAAGTGCTAGGTCTGTCAATAGAGACCTAGCTAAGCGACTGGTCGACGCTTCACGTGACCAGAGGGCAGGTATTTTCTTTGCACAAAGAATAAGTATATAAGTATTGCCATTCAACGTGGCAATACTGCCAGTCTTCTTCACGTTGCCAATTGAAGACGATACGGAGAAATATTATGACGCTTTTTAATAATGTTGTTTTATTTTTCTACTTAGTTAATATGTCTTGTAAATAATTTGTGTATATATTATGTTAATTATTTGTTTACTATATATATACATATATACATATACATACATATATATATATATACATATATATATATATATATATATATATACAGAATGATGTTACTCGTTTTTTTTAGTATGAAACTAACAAGTATTGTACCATTTTACAATTCTGATTAAATGCGCCAACTTTTAATGGCACTTGCCAAGGCACACTAGTACAATTTTTTTAAAGGAGGGCTTTTCAAAGTCGAGAAATTTTGAAAATTTGAATTTCGTAGTTTAACAAATAGTCTTAATTCTAGGAAACTTGGGGCAATTGTGTCATTATTTTTGACTGTGATTCTAGAAATGTTATTTAGGGTTACGGTTCCAAAGTTTAAATGAACAAAAATAATAACAACTAACCACAATAACCAAAAAATGGTTACAGTTTGAAATTTCTAGGTTTTTGTTAAATGCCCATAATTTTCAAACTGCATGGGATAGATTTTTTTTCCGATTTTTCTCATGATGGTTACAATCAATCCTGTTACCCCGTTTCGGCTTGACGTTGAGTTCTGGGACAGCCTGTACATATATATATATGATGCTTCTTTATGCTCTCGATTTTTTCCGATTATTTATTACATAACAAAAAAAAATCAAAAAGTAAATATCTGTAGCAACACGTGTGAAAAGACCTTCAGATTCTTGTAGATTTTTAGATTATTTTTTAAATGCCTATAATTTTTAAAATATGTAACCGAGTTTTTCTTATGTTTTCCTGATAGCTATTATAACTTAGCCTGTTACCTGATCCCGGCTTGACGTCGACTTCTGGTACAGCCTGTATAAATATGCCGCAATGAAGGTTTAGTTTCTTTGATAATACCAACACAGATTACCATAGCGACTCTAGGGTGTACCGCGTGCCGTAATTGGTCAACTAGTATATCTTCTGAAACGTCCATGACTCCACCGTAGGAGTCATGGACGTTTGACGTCGTTGCGCGTCCGTGACCCCTACGGGGAAGTCAAAATAATTTGGTATTTTTTTCGCGACCAATCACAACGAATTTTCTTGACCTTTCCCTAGGGGTCACGGACGCGCAACGGTAGCGTTTTTCTTTTTATGAGTCATAGGACATTCCAAGGAATATATGAGAGAGAAATTATCCTTACTAATATTATAAATGCGAAAATTAGTTTGTTTGTTTGTTTGTTTGTTACGCTTTCACGCCTTAACTACTCAACCGATCACCATGAAATTTTGCATACACGTTGTCAGGGGTACAGAATAGGACATAGGGTACCTTTCATCCAGAAAAAATGCAAACCTAACCTACATTTACGCGAGCGGAGCCGCGGGTGAAAACTAGTATCCAATAAACTGACTTAGACTGCACGGATGGCGTAGTGGTTTAAGTGGTCGCCTCACTGCTGCCACTGTGCCATGTGTTGTGGGTTCGAATCTCACACGGGACAAAAAAAATTGTGATCCACAAATGGTTGTTCCGAGTCTGGGTGTTTTCTGTGTCCGTTGTTTGAATGTTTATAAAGTCCTCCGCGATAATATTTAAAAGTTTACATTCTTGACACATAAAATAGTAATTTCCCGTCTTGGGAATCGAATACACGCTACGCACAGCAGTTGTATTTATAACCGCTGCCCAACTGAGGTACTCAGGAAAATAAAAATTTAAAAAGGCTAAATAATTTATTATCCTCCATTTATTACTTCATGCAACACCTAAAAGTTTCCTGCCAGAAAATGTTAATCTTTTTATGTATTTAAGTTATTTATGTATTATTTATTTCTTTATTTTGAGTGCATTGTCAGTGACCAAACGTCAATAATTGTGGTGTTCGCTGAAAATCAGCGCTGTGTAGTGCTTGCAGCAATGCAAGTGCCACAGCATTATGCTGAGCGCATCACCGTTGTTTTTGTGCCGTCAGATGGGACGTGCGCACATAAACATTTTAATTGTTTTTAAAATTTCTTTATACTTACATATTTTTATTTACTTTTTGTTATACCCGCATTCTATAATAATTGATGATGCATGTCATGATGGTACAAAAATAAAAATCTTTTCATCATCATCATCATCAACTCCGACATCAAACCCACCTCACGGTCGCAATGCGCTATTTAATCAATGAGGATGTGTCACAGAGTCTATGACCTTATGGTCATGTGACATCAGCATATTTCAAGGTAAAACATTTCTTATGAATATGTATTATCCCAATTAGGCTAGACTACTCGTGACTAATATTATATAAATCTTGATAAATCTATGCTAATATTATAAAGCTGAAGAGTTTGTTTGTTTGTTTGAACGCGCTAATCTCAGGAACTACTAATTCGAATTGAAAAATTCTTTTAGTGTTGGGTAGCCCATTTATCGAGGAAGGCTATAGGCTATATAACATCACGTTACGACCAATAGGAGCGGAGCAGCAATGAAAAATGTTGCGAAAACAGGGAAAATTCCCCTATATGAAACAGACAAAGTTGCGCCGAACAGCTAGTGTTTAATGTTATGGATAATCTATTATGATATAAGTGTGACCGTTTACGAAACTGCCGCTCGTCAGAGTCCGGGTTCGAGTCTCGAGCCGAGCATAGGGAAATAACACTTACCTAACTTGATTTACGACGCAGAGATTATTATGGAACATCTCAAATAATCTTAATGCACACCCATCAAATTCTCTACCTTCATAAGTACCACTTAACCTTAATTAGTAAATTATTAAATTAAATTAGTATAACACCGTTATATTACATTTAATTCGTTAATATAGTAATACCCCTTATCATCTACACCCATCCGTTTCTACACCTCGTAAAATGGGTGATTAACTTAATTGCAGTTTTAATATAGCTCATTTAATATAACGATACACTAATGTCCTCTGTGTCATAGTAAAATTGCACATCCATCCAATTCCAGTCCTCAGTAAGTGACATTAAATCTTTAACTTCTAATAATAATTATTAATCTCAAACAAATAATATAACATGGCCTGGATGGCGTAGTGGTGAGTGTAACCGACTGCCACGCCTGAGCTCGCGGGTTCGATTCCCGCACAAGTCAAACATTTGTGTGCATGAACATTGATGTTTGTCTTGGTCTGGGTGTTTCTATGTACAATATGTATTTATTTACAAAAAAAAGTGTATATGTATGTTTATCCATTGCCTAGTACCCATAGTACAAGCTCTGCTTAGTTTGGACTATATGGTGTTGTGTGTATGTGAGAGAATATTATTATTATTATACACCTAAACAAAATGAATAGAAAAATTCTGTACACCAATCCACTTCTATACCTGGGTAAATAAAGCTTAACCGTATTCACGAAGGCACGCCATATATAGAGCACTAGATGTTCCCGCGGTTTCACCCGCGTTTATCGTTACTGCGCCGCCCCCGTGTGTCGTAGCGTGATGTTATATAGCCTTAGCCTTCCTCGATAAATAGGCTATCCAACACTAAAAGAATTTTTCAAATCGAACCAGTAGTAATCACGCAGAATAAACCAGGAGAAACATCGTTTGTACTATGTCTGTAATGGGTAATTATTTTGCTGCAATGTTATTTTAAAACTGCGATATCTCCTAAGATATTCATTGAAATCGAATGATGTAAAGGACAATTTTATTTTAAATTAAATACTTGTGATGAATAACGTATTTATTTGGATAAGGATTAATATGTTTATAAAAATACCTTCGCAAATAATGCATTATTTTAGAACAAATTTCGTTAGCATAAAAATGGTTACAGTGAGCCAAACTTAAAAGATAGACATATGCTGTCGCGGACTTTTTTTTAGAACTTTTAAAGGGAAATAATTCTATCATACATTATTTTTGCGAAACTTTAACTGTTTACGCAGCGCACGCAGCAGAAGCTCTCAAAAGGAAAAAATACCCTCCGATTTTGAAACATTCTTCATTGGTGCTCCGCTCCTATTGATCTTAGCGTGATGATATATAGCCTATAGCCTTCCTCGATAAATGGGCTATCTAACACTGAAAGAATTTTTCAAATCGGTACAGTAGTTCTTGAGATTAGCGCGTTCAAGCAAACAAACAAACAAACAAACAAACTCTTCAGCTTTATAATATTAGTATAGATTAAGTAACAAAATATTAATTTATGACCACCGATAATATATTTTTTTTATTGCCATTGATGGCAGACGAGCAAGTGGCCCACCTGATGGAAAGTGGTAACCGCTGCTCATGGACTTCATCAATGTCAGGACACAGCAAGGCCGCTGCCTACCGTGAAAGAAGAACTCTCTTTAAACCTCGTTTGAAGAAGGACATATTATAGCGCTCGGGAAACACCGAAGCAGGCAGTTCATTCCCATTTCAGAGCTTGCACGTACGTAATATACTTGGACACCAATCAATTTCTATGCCTTGATAAGTAGCACTTAACTTCAGTTACGTATTCCAATTATAACGCATTTGGAGCTTGAATATAGCACTCTTAAGACTCGATACAATTGGACACCCATCCTTTTACATACCTCAATAGGTGACACCTAATCTTAATAATTATTCTTCTATTATTCATTTAAAGTAAATTACGCACTCGGAGTCCTTTAGAGCCCAAATTCAAACTAAAATCGTCCACCAGTCCATTTCCATACCTCGATAAGTAGTACTTAACCTCAGTCACATAGACCAACTATAGCTTATTTGGAGCTTAGCGTACTGTCTCTGCAACTTATTACTATAGGACACCCATCCTTTTCCACACACCGATAGTAACACTTAACCTAAATACCTATCATACCATAATTAATTTAAAGCAAATTACGCACTCGGAGTCCTTTAGAGCCAAAATTCGAACTAAAATTGTCCACCAATCCATTGCCATACCTCGATAAGTAGTACTTAACCTCAGTTACATAGTCCCACTATAGCTCATTTAGAGCATTAACATAATAATAGTTACACGCACGGCCTAGAGTCTAATTTACACCCAACGCATTTCATTAGTGAGCCTAATCTAAGCGCTGTACGTACTAAGTGTGCGACTTGTTAAGCTTGCGAAATTATTTAAATTATAACTGTTATAGTTAAGCGTTATATTTATCGTTGTTTACGTTATTATACGTAGCAGTTAAAACAGATGTGTTGTCCTACTAATATAAGTTTTGATGTTTATTACGTAGAAACCGCTTAATAAATTAAAGGTAGTAGAGCCTCGCTGATTTCAGCTTGAATGGGCCGGCTCGACCGGGGAAGGACTACCCTCTCACAGAATATTGACGTGAAATAGCAGTATTCCTATTGTTGTGTTTCGTTTGGCGAGTGAGAGTGCCGGAGGCCCAATCATCCTCTTTCCCCATTCCCGCTCCTTCTCCTCCCCACTTCCTTTCCTAACGTTGGCAACGCGCAAATGATGCCTCTGGTGTTGCAGGCGTCTATAGGCTACGGTGACCACTTACCATCAGGTGGGCCATATGCTTCTTTGACACCATAGTTGCATAAAAAAAGGAATTGATTTAGATGAAATTTGGTACGAATATAGCTTACATTGTAAGATTGATACACGTTTTTAAGAAATGTAGGTAGTAGCGGCTTTTAAGCTTCAATTAAGTAGATATAGTAACATCTATACTAATAATATAAATGCGTCTGAGAATTTGTTTGTTGCGCTTTTACGACTTAACCTCGCGACCGATAAAATCATGAAATTACGCATACCTACATGTTATCAGGGTTACAAAAATGGCGTACTTTTCATAAAAAAGAAATGTCACGAGCGAGTTAAACCGCGAGCAAAAGCTCATAAAATGCTAGCGACAGACAATTAATAATGTTTGTTGGATATATTTTTTCACTAAAATATAATATTTGAAACAAATAAATTAGTGTCAAGTTTTAAATAAAATCATGCTGTCAAATAACAGTGATTTCAATTCATATCAGTCACTAACATTTAGCAACTAGGTTATATGTAAGCAATTCATGTCATTCGAATAATGTACTTTGTTTTAAACAATCAGTCTTACGGCCTCCTTGATGGTAGCACTGACCGTTTTCTTTTAATATTCTTTCTAACGTCGGTTTCCCGTAAGGGAATAGTACTATTGCAGTAACATTCGGAGCACTTGGAATTATATTGTCATTATTTCTAATCATATGTTACTACATAATAGAAACGTCATGTTTTATATCCTTAAACATACAAGTTACTATTTTATATCTCCGTTCTAAATTATTCGTTCGCGGCCCTAAACGTGAAACATAGTATTACCTAAACGTCACACTGTGTTATTTTCGACTCCAAAACTAACGAATCTTTTCTACAATTCGACAAAAACAATGGTAGGGGATGAAAAGCTAATCTACGCGGGCTAAGTAGACTAAAACATTGCTTTGCGCAGATATGAGACGTTCATGTCTGTTTGCATAATACATGAAACCGCGCGATTTATACCACGCGATAACGCGTCAACGGTATTGTGATGTTACGTATAATTAATGCTAATGTACTGTGTTACGTTTATAAACTAGCATCATAGAAAAAACGTTGTGTAAAAACGTGTCACAACACTATTTTAGTAAAAAATGGTCGTAGTTTTACTGGAAATATAATAATCCTTTCCAGTATTATACATGAAAAGCATAAATGTTAATTATAAATAAAGAATACTACAAATATACTTTTCTTTTTTTTGGCGGCCTCGATGGCGTAGTGTTTAGTGTAACTGACTGCCACGCCTGAGGTCACAGGTTCGATTCCCGCACAAGTCAAACATTTGTGTGCATGAACATGGATGTTTGTCTTCGTCTGGGTGTTTCTGTATATAATATGTATGTATTAAAAACCAGTATATATGTATGTTTATCCATTGTCTAGCACCTACCCATAGTACAAGCTCTGTTTAGTTTGGGCTAGATGGTGTTGTGTGTATGTGATGAAATATTTTTATTATTATTATTTTAGCAAAAAATTTTTGTAGTTTGACTGGAAGTAGGAATCCTTTCCAGTATTATACATAAAAAGCATAAATGTTAATTATAAATAAAGAAAACTACAAATATAATTTTCTTTTGTATACGTTCGCCTATGGCAAATAACAGGGCCTGAGCTCCAAAACGCAAGTTTAGGATGCAACTGTGATAAGTGCTAGGATGATAATCTATACTAATATTATAAAGCTGAAGAGTTTGTTTGTTTGTTTGAACGCGCTAATCGCACGAACTACAGGTTCGAATTGAAAAATTATTTTAATGTTGGATAGCCCATTTATCGAGGAAGGCTACAGGCTATATAACATCACGCTACGACCAATAGGAGCGGAGCAGTAATGAAAAATGTTGCAAAAACGGAAAAATATCTCTTATGTGAAGCAGACGAAGTTGCGCGGATCAGCTAGTTTTAAGTTAACCTAATGAACACAGCATCGAACTAGGGATCGAAATGTCATGGGCTCAATTTTTGTGAGTAGTAGAGCCTCGCTGATTTCAGCATGAATGGGCCGGCTCGACAGACTACCCTCTCACAGAATATCGACGTGAAATACCAGTATTCCTACTGTTGTGTTTCGTTCGGTGAGTGAGAGTGCCGGAGGCCCAATCACCCTCTTTCCCCCTTCCCGCTCCTTCTCCTTCCTCTCTCCCTCTTCCTTATCTCCTTAAGGGTCGGCAACGTGTTGCCATTGGTGTTGCAGGCGTCCATAGGCTTCGGTGACCACTTACCATCAGGTGGGCGGTACGCTTGTCTGCCACATTAGTTGTAAAAAAAAAGGAACCGGGTCCAAGAGATTGTTAATTAATAATAAATAATAAATAATAAATTTAATCACCTGTTCTATTGAAGGAGTTGAATCAAACTTTTTATCACAATATCTATTATTTTTTCAATACGCTGTCAATCCCGATAATGCGATATGCACGATCCGCGCCGATCATAAGGTAGCTAAAGCATTCCTCAACGTTAAAAAAAATAAAAAAGTAATGCATATACTTAAGTTATTGAAAAAATAAATAGTTTAAGAAGTTTTTTTGGCTTATAACCCGAATTATCTTATTTCTGATTTTTCAGGCGCCAATTCTCTTCTGTAAGCAGATAGCTAGCGGAAGTCTCAAACCCGTACTTACCAGACTCTAGTATATGCAGCTGATGACATCGTGACCAAGTATAGTTACAAATTATTCTGGCTGTTTTAAAAGAATTGCGAGTGTATCCGCCGGCATTTACTAGTATTTTAATTTCATAGTATTGTACCGTTCATTCGTAACTAAATATGTTGAATGTTTTGAATACATTGCACTTTAAAAGATAACATTTTTATCACATTTCTGATAAGAAATGGAGTAGAGATTTACTACTTGTACCGAGGTCAGACTACTTGAAATAGCGTTATCGATCTATATAAGTCAAATTGTCATTTAATAGGTAATAACATGACAGAGAGATTACGAATAAGATACGGTAGTAAGCGAAAATGTATAACGTGTGAAACATCATTATAATTGTGTCCATGAACATGGATAATAATATTCTATCACATACACACAACACCATCTAGCCCAAACGAAGCAGAGGTTGTACTATGGGTACTATACAATGGATAAACATACATATATACTTTTTTGGAAATGCATACATGTTATACATAGAAACACCCAGACCAAGACAAACATCCATGTTCATGTACACAAATGTTTGACTTGTGTGGGAATGAAACCAGCAACCTCAGGCGTGGCAGTCAGTTACACTAACCACTACGCCATCGAGGCTCAAATAGAATAGAATATTTTTATTTGCATAAAATGTAGGTACATAAGTTGGAATATTATATATGTACTAGCGCTCGCCTAGTGCTCGAAATTCGACCAAAGTTTGCCTGTAAGATATTGCTGATATGTCATTATATATTGATATATTATGTAAATATAGTTACGCGCTTCGATTACGTGTGTGATGTGTCAAATGCATGGTTGCGTGCGTGTAGTGCTTTTTCTTTAATTTAATGTATTTCTAATGCATATTTTATATAAATAGTAGTATTCGGCCCTCCTTCTCCATATAAACTTTAACTGTGCCAAATTTCATACTCCTGCGTCCGCGTAATTTTCGTAAAAAGGGGTACAACGTTTTTGCTTCACGTATTAATATATAGATAATTGAAGCCATATACATTTTGTCAAAATGTGACATGCAAATCTTAATTAAAATCAAAAACACATTAACATCATAAATTATTTTTAATTTTTAAATATTTGCTAGACTAATAATTGTTATATACACATGCACATTTATTATGCTTTTACTACAATTTACATTCTTTTGACAACCATCAAAGTAAACTTTTATTGTGTAAAAGGATTTATCAATTATCTAGTCTTTGAATTTCTTCCAAAATCTGGGGGTTTCTATGTATATTAAGTATGTATTTACAAAAAAATATAGTATATATGTATGTTTATCCATTGTGTAGTGCCCATAGTACAAGCTCTGCTTAGTTTAAGCTAGATGTTGTTGTGTGTATGTGGTAGAATATTATCATTGTTTGTATTATTAACTCCATCACAAAAAATATATCTAGAGTCGTGATGTACTTTGCATACATTCAAACAACGCAAGTAAAGGACACACAGACAAGAAACAACAATTTGGGGATTATACAAATTTTTGTCCTGAATGGGGATCGATTCACAACACTAGCCGCAGTGGCGAAGCAACCACTTAAGTCACGACGTCATCCGTGCAGTCAAATATAATTAATCATACATACATAGATTCACGCCTGTTTCCCAGAGGGGTAGGCAGAGACTACGGATTTCCATTTGCTACGACCCTGACACACTTCTCTGGCTTCATTCACTTTCATCACATTCCTCATACACGCCCGTCGGTTCAAGAAGCTCTTAACCTGGCCTTTGTCCAGAACGCCTCCGATCTGATCGAGAAACGTTCGCCTAGGTTTTCCTCTTGCGACTGTTCCATTCACACTAGCCTTATAAACTTTTTTAGTCAATCTTTCTTCGTCCATTCTTTCTACATGTCCATACCAGCTTAACATACCCTTTTCTTTCCTTGTAACTATATCCACTTTCATGCCGCATCTCTCTCTAATCACACTATTTCTTATTCTATCTTTCAGACTCACACCACATATGCTTCTCAACGCTCTCATACGGGATTAAATATAAAACCACCATAAATAGTAATTGCGCAGCAAAATATGCTTACTAAAATATATCATAACGAGCACCTATACGCCTCAAATCACTGCATTCCGTCTCGGATGGGTTAGGTTATGTTAGGTTCCTTTTTAAACCCACCCAAAAATAGGAGCTCCGTGAAACGGGGCTCCGTCGACTTATTTTGATCTCTTTTAATAAATTTTGCTGTGTAATTTGGTGATCATTTACTATTTTTGACTGTTATATTTTACTATATCTGGTGATAAGTTAAATATAAGCCATTATATACTAGCATCTGACCGCAGCTTTGAGCGCATAAATCCTTCGCAGAGACATACAGGAATAATAATAATAATAATAATAATAATAAGCCCCCTATAAGCCCAACCATACGTCCGAATCGACCATCAGATTCACGTAGGGGGCGGACACGTGATAGCAACAGCACTACTGGCACGGCTAACATGGCTCTGGCAAACCCATTCAAAATGGAGACGAGATTAAAAAGTAAACGTATAGGGCCGCTGCCCGGGGGCGATCGCCGGGGCGCACCTGGAGCTGACGCTGGGTGCGACAGCATACGGACCGTCGGCGGAGTGGAGCTGAATAGGCGGGCTCCCTCCGGGTCACCCGAAAATGCTACAGCCAATCTAACTACAGACGTACACACTAATAACATAAATAGAAATAACACACCATTCTCTACAACCGAAGAACCCTATAGCCCATCAACAGTATCATTTGTCCCATCAGAAACCTCTACTGAAACCCCGACACCTATAGCTTCACCTCCCTTAGATGTTACGCAGGGGGTAAACACCCTTTTACCTGCGTCCACTAAGGCTGGTAAACCACGAGTACGCATGAGATGGACTGAAGATGTAAACATATTCATTATGCGTACTTATTACCGCGTCACTAAATTAGAAACCGATTTGACCATATATAGGAAACTATTACACGAACATTTTGTGAGACAGTACCCCCAAGCAAACGTTTCAGAACAACGAGTATCTGACCAAAGACGAGTAATAATTAGAAATAGAATGTTGAGTAATGAAAAAATTGCACAAATTAAAGAAGAAGTTAGGTTAGAATTAGAACAAGAAGACACCTTTCCGTCAACAGAGCTTTTATCTACCGAGACCTTTAGCCTGACCAGTATTACACCAACATCCCAGCAAAATATGTCTAGTGTCACACAAGCTTCTAACATTTCTGTAAACATGCCCGAACTAACTATACACAATACACTAAACTCACCTGACACTCATGTATCTACACAAACTGAAACTATTATTTTATTAGTGGAAACAGAAATAGAAACTATACAGCCTACCGTTCTTCCCGACTCAACTACACAAAAACTGCAAGAAAACCTGCAAACATCCTTAATTGAATATGCAGGTGTAGATCCTACCCTTAGGCCCCAGCTGCCTAAACTAAGATATAGCAAGCATCTCGCCCAACTAACCAACCTATTCAATAATAGCATACTATTTAAATTTTTCTCTGATGACTCCCAGCTATCTGATATTCACACACTGATATATTGTAGTGCCCTAGTCATATCTCGCGAGCTTGGTTATAAAACCGAATCTCTAATAAGACCCCAACGGGATAGTATAAAGCCAGCTTGGCAGATCAGATTAGAACGAGATATTGCACAATTAAGATCCGACATAGGCAGACTAACACAGTACATAAACAACAATAGATCAAAAAAAGTAGTAGATAGAGTTAATATAATCATAAGTAAAAATAGAATACATAGTAGTCACGAAAACAACAATAAAAGACCGGAAGATTTCTTAGACACATTAAAACAAAAGTTAGCACTAAAAGCGCACCGACTAGCTCGATATAACAAAGCACTTCAACGGAAAAACGATAACAAACTATTTCATACAAATGAGAAAATATTCTACAGAAACTTAAATACTAATAAAGAGAAGTTGACAAATAATAGGCTAGAAATCCCAGCAATGGAAGAATTAGAAGCATTTTGGGCAGGTATTTGCGAGGCAGAAGTGCAACATAACGAGGAAACATCATGGATAGCCGATGAAGAAAGAAAATGGGCAAGCATAGACGAAATAAAATTCGAAGAGATAACAGAACGAGAGATAAAAAATGTTACAGCAAGGTTCAGTAATTGGAAATCACCAGGGTTAGATAAAATACACAATTATTGGTACAAAAAATTTACTGTTCTTCACAAAATTATAGCAACAAATTTAACAAGCATTATTCATGGACAACAAAACACACCACAATTCCTAGCTAAAGGTATAACATACATGCTACCCAAAGGCAAACACACATCACAACCATCACAATACAGACCTATAACTTGCTTACCCACTATATATAAACTTCTCACAGCAGCAATAACTCAAAAAATTACTACCCACATAGAACAGCATAACATTCTTGCCGAGGAACAGAAGGGGTGCAGGCGCGGCCACATGGGATGCAAGGAGCAACTTGTTATCGACTCTCTAATACATAGACATGCGACAACTAATAAAAGAAATTTACACTGTACATACATAGACTATAAAAAAGCCTTTGATAGCATCCCACATTACTGGCTGTTACGGATATTAAAAATATATTAAATTAGCCCTATACTAATAGACTTCCTTAAAAACATAATGCCACTTTGGATAACTAAACTACATCTAAATAAAATAACTAGCAGAGAAATAATAATAAAAAAAGGAATATATCAAGGTGACTCTTTGAGTCCTCTGTGGTTTTGTCTCGCCCTAAACCCTATATCGCAAATGCTGCGTAATCACAAGGCCGGATATCGTTTAAAACAGAATAATACTGAAACTGTTATAAATCATTTAATTTATATGGATGACATAAAGCTCTATTCTAGATCAGAAAAAGAAATGAAAACATTAATAGATACTACAGCAAAATTTAGTAAAGACATTAACATGCAATTTGGGTTGGAAAAATGTAAAACTATTCATATAATAAGAGGGAAAATACGATCTGGTGATTACGCAGTAAATGACGATGAAACAATAACAGCTATGGAACCGAATGAACTGTACAAATACCTAGGCTACTATCAATCAAAAGGAATAGATCATGTAAAATTAAAAACGTCTTTAAAGAACGAGTATAAACGTAGAGTCCACCTTTTAAGTAAAAGTCAGTTGGCTGGAAAAAGTTTGATAAAAGCCATAAATACCTACGCTATACCAATACTTACCTACTCTTTCGGTGTCATAAAATGGAATAAAACAGATATTAATAACTTAGAAATAGCAACAAGAACTATTCTGACTAAACACAATTGCTTACACCCGAAGTCCGCTATAGAAAGAATGTCAATAAAAAGACAAGATGGAGGAAGAGGCCTTATAAATATATCTACACTATGGACTACACAAATATCGAAACTAAACTCATTTTTCCACCAAAAAGCGAACAGTAGTCAAATTCATAAAGCAATAGTTTGTAATGACTTCAATCATACACCACTTAATTTAGCTCAAGAGACAGAAATAGATAACATAGAAAATAGTCCAGAAAACTTAAAAATAGAACAATGGAAGAGGAAAGCACTTCATGGCCGACACCCCCACGATCTTGAACAACCACACGTAGACAAAATAGCATCAAACAAATGGCTCACTCAAGGATCCCTGTTTCCGGAAACTGAAGGTTTTATTATAGCAATCCAGGACCAAATTATCAACACAAGAAATTATAGAAAACACATTATTAAAGACCCTACATTAACAGACGATAGATGTAGAAAGTGTCACAGCCACCCCGAAACTATACAACACATAACTGGAGCATGCCCTAATCTTACACAAACAGACTACACACACAGACACAACCAAATTACTAATATTATACACCAAAGACTAGCCCTTAAACATCAGCTCATACCGGATATATACACACCATACTATCAATACACCCCTAAACCAGTTTTGGAAAATAGCGCCTTCAAAATGTATTATGACCGCGCAATACTGACCGACAGAACTATTCATTATAATCGCCCCGATATAACCTTGCAAGACAAATTAAACAAAACTACTTACCTAATCGATATAGCTGTCCCGAATACACACAATATACAAAAAACAATAGCTGAAAAAGTACACAAATATACTGACCTTAAGGACGAAGTCTTAAGGATCTGGAAACAAGATAAAGTTTACATCGTACCAATAGTGCTATCTACCACTGGCGTTATCCCCAAACACATACACCACAGTCTGAAACTCATTGATCTAAAACCTAACACTTACACACAACTCCAAAAAGCCGCCATATTGAACACCTGTAGAATCGTGAGAAAATTCTTACAAATAGACGAACAAGATTACAACAATAGCCCACAGACTTGATCCTTTCTAAAATATGTGGCATCTACTTGATATAAGTCCGTAAATGTCACAAAAACTACCAGCGCAAGCTGAGAAAAAAAAAACTCCCTATAATAATAATAATAATGTTTATTTCACCACAGTATAACATTTGTACAAATTATTCTATATTTACGAGTACACAGACATAATGACATAATAAATAAACTAAAATTGTATTAATGACACACATTAAGTGGTGACTGGCCCCTTTGCTAAGTTGTTATTAAACAACTTGTATTAAAGAGGCCAGGCCCGTAACACTGTCTAATACGTACTATTTGTGATACAATTTTAATAGAATGGATAACAAAGTAAATTTATAGGGATGGATAAATATTATAAACATGCTTAACAAAAAGGTGTATGTGCGCGCGCGCGAACAAGTATACGCGTTTGTGTGTGTGTGTGTGTGTGTGCGTGGGTGTGTGTGTATGTGTGTGTTTATGTGAGTAAGAGAGAGAGAGAGAGAGTGTGAGTGTATATGTATGTGGGTGTTTTTGGATGGGCGTTATGTTGTGTGGAAATCACTTATCGGTATGATACAAGTAACCCTTCCGTATCCTGGTAATTCAGCGACAATAAGTAAGTTATCACTGCGTCTTTGCATGTGTATTTTGAAAGTGAATATATATGAAGTTTCCTATTCAGCATATTGTAAAGATGAGGCCCCAGATAACAGAAAAAACGTTGAGTGAATGTAAGGTTACATTTGTGGGACTTACACACAATATCATGTCGCCGCTTAGTGATTAGCTTATATTGAGTGTTTTGGTGTTGATGAAGGATAGTGGTTAAAATAAAGAGTTGTCTGACTGTCAGTACCTCGCAGGCTTTATAAAGAACTTCTGTTGAAAAGAGAAACGGGCGAAAAGTACTGACCTTCAATACGGCTCTTTGCGCTCTTTCTAGCTTTATCATTAATGTCTTAGGCGCTCCGCCCCACACAGGTATGCAATAAGCCAGGATAGACTGGCACAGTGCAAGGTAAACTTTATTAATAGTTTGGGTTTCCGCAACGTGACGAAGAGTTTTAAATATAAAAATCAGTTTTCTGACGCGTGAGGTAAGTATATCTATATGAGTAGCAAAACTCAGCCTGTCATCGAGTGTTACACCTAAGTATTTAACGGTACAGGAGCGTTCTAACTTTAAACAAGAGCAAGGTGAGATTTCAGGAAACAAACAAGAGTGAGCGACTAGTGAAAGTGAATTTAGAGGTTGTGCTGGGCTTCGAAGGTTAAATGTGAGAATCTTAGTTTTATTAACATTCAGGGTGAGTACATGATTTGTTAACCATTTAGTGACCTGGTTCAGCCCATTTTGTGCTGATTGAAAAGCATCATTCCACGTGTCACCTATGAAAGTGAGGGCGGTGTCATCTGCAAAAGCTGTTATTTTGCCATTCTTAAGTTCAAGATCACATAATTGATTTACGTAGACCAGGAAGAGAGTCGGGCCTATCACGCTACCTTGAGGAACTCCGAAAGTGACAGGGAGCTCAGTACTTATGAGGTCCTCGATCTTAACACACTGGGTTCTGTCACTCAAGTAGTCCCTAAACAATTTTAAAGAATAATCTCGAATTCCTAGCCCTTCCAATTTCAATACAAGGTTTGGAATAGAAACTGTGTCAAATGCTTTTTTTAAGTCTAGGAAAATTGATAGAACTTTCTTTTTATTGTCTATCATTTTCACTACATGATTAATTAGTTCCAGGATTGCATTATTAGTTGATTTATTTCTTCGGAAACCAAACTGATTCTCTGAAAGCATTTGTTTTTCTTCGAGATATTTAATAAGTCTTTTATTAATGATTCGTTCTAATACTTTTGAAATAGAAGGCAATACAGTAATTGGACGATAGTTGTTGACACAGTTTCTATCCCCTTCCTTGTATATTGGGTATACTATGGCCTTTTTTAGGTAGATAGGGAACGTGCCTTTACTAAGGCATAGGTTAAAGATGTACGTCAACGGAGGTATGAGGAGACAACTGTACCGTTTAAGGAACTTGGTAGGTATATTATCCCAACCAGGTGCAGACTCAGTTTTTAAAGACTTGATTATGGACGCAATCTCAGCTTCGTCAGTATCAAGCATTCCAAATGAATTTAATGGAGGCGGAGTAGTGTAGTCACTCACTGCATTTAAGCAACTTTGTTGAGGAATAATTTGTTCTGCAAGGTTCATGCCTACGGTGGTAAAGAACTTGTTCACCATATTGACAGCCCGCACTGGAGAGTCCAAGGATGTAAGTAAGTCAGTGGGAGAGGTTTTCGATGTCGTAATGTTTGTAACTCTCTTTACTATCTGCCAAATCTTCTTGTTGTCTTTACCTGCGAATCTTAGTTCAGTCCTATCGTGCTCTCTTCTAAGTTTTCTAAGGATTTTAGTACAGAAGTTTCTATATCTACGATAAGTTGTGCTCAGGATAATGTTGTTAGGGGATAGTTTAAGTTTTCTATGCATTGCATCTCTGTTTCGCATACAACGTAATAAACCGAGAGTCATCCAAGGTTTTAGTAATCGTTTATGGTTAGGGAGCTTAATTATAGTAGTGTGAGCATTTATGGTTTTCATGATAGTGTTTACAAATAGTTCTGTAACTATATTGGGATCAGTACCCTGGTAGATCGGATTAAAGTCGATTTTGGTCATATCCGCATCTAGGGAGGTATAGTTAACCTTAGACATGGTGATACGACGTTGTTTACTGGGTTTTTTATGCCTAAGACAGAAAACAACAGCATTGTGGTCTGTTACAGTTGAGTCTAAAACCAATGTCAACGCTTTGAGTCGATTATCAACTTTGAGCAACACATGGTCTAAACAACTATGTTCACGGGTGGGATGAGTGTGTGCTGGCAAAAGACCATGAAAAGCTGTAAGATCTAGGTATTCTGATGTGTAATTCGAATGAGAAGAGCCACTAATATCGAGGTTTATATCTCCTATAATGACTATGTTCCTGAAGGTGGAAAGGTTACCCAGAAGAGTACTTAGGGAACTCAGGAAGTTAGACGGGTCTAAAAAAGAGGGCGATCTGTAAACACAAACAAAGGCTTTTTCAGTTCCACTTTTAATGACGAGACAACTAGCGTCAATGAAGCTGGGTTCCTCAACTATAAAGTTATGATTATTTTTAATGTACAGTACGACACCATCGTTTTGGTTTACATGTTTAGTCGTGTGATAATGGAGATAGTTGTCAATGGTGGGAATTAAACAGTTTCGCTTAAGCCAACATTCAGTCAATACGTAAACATCAAACTCAATCTTTATTCTATATAAGAGAGTGAGAAAATTGACAATATTTGCATTAATTGAACGTATGTTCTGAGTGAGGATTTTAAATTGTTTATCAGGCTGGGTAATATAAGAGGAACAATTCTCAGCAGTACACATAAAAGATGTTGCGACAGATAGTTGGTCTATATCCTCGTTAAGTGCTTGTAGGTTATCCACTAAACCAAATAACTTCGTGTCGCACCACATTGAGCATCAGTGCTATTTGTTGATAAGTCAGTAGTGCATAGTCATAGTTATTACGAATCTTCCGCCTCCCCAACAAAACAAAAATTGGCGTAAGCAGAAAGAATATTATGTTAGTATGTGTCTTGTGTGTGTAAGTATGGTAGTGTAAATATGTATCAGTTGTTAAAGGAATATTGTAAATTATAATATTTGAAGTAAATAACGACTTACTACAATAAAACATGCAATTAGAACTAAGGGATAGTTTGGAGTATAGTCATATTTCCTGAGACAAAACTTTAAGTTGGGCTTCAGTTTTAATGTAGATGGTTGGAGCACCGTCCGTCTTCTTGACCAGAACTTTGCCATCACTGACCCAGCAATATTTAATCCTGTTTTCCTTCTTCAGTTGACGTGCCAAATAGAAGATTTTTCTAGAGTTTATAGTAAGGAAATCGGCTAGAAAAATGGGAGACAAGTTGCCTTCTCTACCAGCGTGACTCATGTTCAATTTATTTGATGGGTTTGTTTTGTTCAGTTCCTTTGTTGCACCTATAAGTGAACTTTTCAGGTGCACATTTGTAAGCTGGGTGATAATAGGTCTCGTAGTATCCCTTTTGCCGGGTAATCGATAAATATCTTGTATGTCCGATGACTGCAAATCAATATTTAGGGCCTTAGAGATGTTTAAAACATAATTCATTAGATCTAATCTGGTTTCGTTTACATTGCGGGGGACATTTCTTATCTCAATAAAAGTTGATTTCGACAGCCGCTGTAAGTCCTCCATCTTTTCTTGAAGAGCTGTTATTTCATTACGGTTAGTTTTGCACTCATCTTCCAGAGTTTTTATTTTAATGCAGAATTCATCATATTGTTTAGAAATGTACTCAATACTTTTCTCAAAATTAACAAATGATGCACTCATTTTATCTTGAAAAATAGAGAACATTTGTCTTATTTCATCTTTAAATTCCTCCAAGTCATCCCTGGTAATACTATCATGACGTCTTTTTTGACGCGCAGTAACAAAAAGTGATGGTGGAGGAGTAGCATCCTTTCGAGATATGTCAGCGTCCGACGCGCTCTTCGTTGGCGAACGCATCATTGTACTAGACGAGCAGAGACGGCAAGATTATTAAATAACCTGCTACGATAAAGGGCGTCAGCACGGCGTGAGTTTGGTCGCTTATTTATATTATACAAAGTAATAGTATTTTTTGTTGTATATTGTTCACATCTATGTATCCATTTGCCTAGTTTCACCCAAATCCCATTATTTTATTTATTTATTTATTGTCGGAAAGCTTACAGACAAATAATACATATATGGTATAAGATTGTTCAGAATACATGCTGACAACAAGCTTCCACAGATATACAATATTTATAATACCTACAGCTTTTATTTGAACTATAAATTAATTAGGTTATAAACTAACTATAAACTAATGATTTTATGTTATAAATATAAATCTATACTAATATCATGAAGCTGAAGAGTTTGTTTGTTTGTTTGTTTGAACGCGCTAAACTCAGGAACTATTGGTTCGATTTGAAAAATTATTTTAGTGTTAGATAGCCTATTTATCGAGGAAGTCTATAGGCTATATAACATCACGCTACGACCCATGGGGGCGGCGCAGTAACGATAAACGCGGGTGAAACCGCGGACATCTAGTATATTAATATGAAAGAGTGTGATTTTTTAAAGATTGCTTTTAAATTATCAACAAAATGTGTTAAGTATTCCCAATTTTTCACAGCACTAATAATTCAGTGATAAATGGTGTGGAAATTTTAACAGTGTGATAATCAAGAAAAAACATCCTATTAGTCACACAAAAAGGGAATAATAACTTTTGTTGAAGAACGTCTTATATAAGCAAGTTATTGAACTAGAAACATGTATAAATATACACAAGCAGTCTATTCTCAGTTTAATGAAAATCTTCTCACATGTGAACGAAATTCCTAGTATAGCTTGTATGCACCTTTTTGAGATACAAAGGCTGTGTAGCGCTCTACAAAGGATGTTATTATCCGGAAGATATTATGTAATATTACTGGCTTGAGATATTTAAAATCATTATTTTACTAACTCGATGGCGATGGCGTAGTGGTTAGTGTAACCGACTGCCACGCTCAAGGTCGCGGGTTCGATTCCCGCACAAGTCAAACATCTGTGTGCATGAACATGGATGTTTGTCTTAGTCTGGATGTTCCTATGTATAATATGTATATATTTACAAAAAAAAGTATATATGTATGTTTATCCATTGTCTAGTACCCATAGTACAAGCTCGGCTTAGTTTGGGCTAGATGGTGTTGTGTGTATGTGATAGAATATTATTATTATTTGTTTCTCTTTCACGGGTATATTCCTAATACGTTAGGAAAATACCCGGCCCTTTGGGAGGCTTACACGGAGACATGGGTCCAACATGAAGAGGCCCTTCGAGAGTTTTTTTTATTATTATTATTATTATTAACTTTTCCCAGGTTGTTTTGCCCAGGTTTATGATGACTGTTTCGCTCCCATGGCTCGGAGCTTACCTTTATATAACTTATGTTACTTCCGGATAAAGAATCTTTTAATGGAGAAAGATATTTTAAAATCGGATCATTACAAATTTAAAAAACATACAAATACAAATATTTGTAATAATTAGTATAGATAACAAATTTAGTTAATCTGTTTATACCTTGGAGCAGCGATAGCTCAGTGGGGAGACCAATCGACTGCAATGCAGAGGGTCTCAGGTTCGAACCCACGTCGCGCACCTCTGACTTTCGGAAGTTATATGGGTTTTCGAAATGATGTGCGTATTGATTGACAATTATCGCCTGCTCCGTGCCTCGGAGAGCATGTTAAGCCATTGGTCCCGACTGCCATGAACATCTATGGCAGTCGTTATTGGGAGAGTGTCGACACAAAAGATCCCACTGGGTCGAAGTGTCGCCGGTCTGCAGTGACTGGCCCCCACATAAGATAAGATAAGATAAGATCTGTTTATACCAGATCGTAAGTTTATACAGGCAGTTTATACCATCATTTTCAATGATTGTTAAGACTGCGCCGAGCGAAATGTGCCAAAAAAGGCGGTCACAGTTAAGTGAATAAAATCAACAGTTTTTGTTTTATACAAATATAAAATATACATTTACCATAACAATGAATGTGTTTACAATTACTCCGTGTAAAAAACTTAAAATAATTAATACGAGTATTTTCGCCTACAAAATTACGTAAATTTGCACAAAAAATGCAAAAGCGTAAGCTCGTGTTACGTGATTTTTAGATTATAACTGTAGAAATCTATCCAATTTTACAGCTTAAACGAAACAAGTTATATTACAATTTGTCCGTCCTAAATATTTAAGTTATTGGTTGACAATAAAGATACATATTTATCAAAAAAGCACTTCAAATCCTTCATACAATTTTACTATGGCGGCCGCGCGCCGATTTGAATATACGCCGCACGAGCTCTGTCATTATCTGTCTTACGCTCGGCGCAGTCTTAAACAACAATCATTGACAAGGATGAAAATGCTTCATGGAAATATAAAATAAACATTGTATGTATATTAGTCTATAAGGTATTTGTCTATGCGTTTATGCCACGCGAAATAAAATCGTTATTATTATTATAACTAAAAACGATAGGTAGTTAAAAAGATGTGAGATATATAATATACAGTGTTGTACATTTTAAGTATTTTTATGGCTTCGTTGCTAAACGACCATTCCCAGTATAAAAAACATACAGCCGTTTCTAATTTTTATTTTACTTATGTTGACGTATGTGAATGCGTAAATGCAAAAAAAATATAAATTGTAATCACTCCAATACCAAAATGCTAATTTTAAAGATCGTATAAAATAAATTCATATAATCTGTACATAGATTACAAACCTCAATTTACACTCTTTCGTCAAAATCTGCTATTGCAAATAGTACAATTAGTACTTACTTATACGTTGAACGTTGACTTAAAAATACTGACCTCAGCCATACTAGGTCCTATAGCAAATCTAACCCAGCCAATGATCAACTCCAACACACAAACTAAAATCCTGAAATCGATCCAGCCGTTTAGAACGAATTTAGTGACATACACACGCACGGAAGAATTATAACTGTATATAAAGATAAAAATTATATATATGTAAGTGACTGACCTCATTGGTGTTCCACCTGTGTCTCTGAGCGGCGAAGTGTTCGGCTCTCGGGAGGCTCTCCAAGTTTTCCGGCAATTTGATTGGCTCGCCATCTGCAAAGACAAACATACACTTTTCTATAACTTGTAATACAGGTCTTACAGACCGTAGAGGCCTCGTAGAAAATATTTCCGAAGAAAATAATTATTACTTCAATACGCCTTAGTATCGGTGGCGCAGGGGCAGTGAATGCGACTGCTTTGCGTGAGATGTTGAGTTCGATTCCTGGATCGCTTAAAGTGTTATTAGGTTTCTTTGTCAAGAAATTTTGAGTAGCAACACGCAGTCTTGATCTGTGCCTGGTAGGCCGCTATAGGCTCGCCTTCTATACCGTACGAGTTACAATCATTGCTGCCAGAAAGAACCGAATTTTGGCAGTAAGATAATTTTTTTTAATATGTATTTGTCCTGTTATATCTCTTACTATAAGACTTCAAATTCGGCAGTCAGTAGGTAAATTAATTTTTCGAACTTCTCCCGGGACTAAAATCACCTAACGACTAAAGTCCATACGAACGCAGTCGCATAATCATAATGCCATTACAAACTACAGCAATCGAAATTAACCTAATATCAGTACTAATATCCCGAACAACCAAACCAATATCACTTCCAACTCAACACAACACAAGCCCAGTACATATGCAAAACGTTCCGAATTACAATACCGTGCAAATATTCAAACAACGCTAACGCTAAGCGGAGGTGTGGAATTCTCTGTAGACACACATAAATTCCCCAAGCGGTGGACTAAATTTATTGACGACTAAATCTTGCTGTGGTACAATCAGTCGCATCCCTTTAAGTTATATAGTCGCCCGTTTGTTAACGACTGGACAAATGGTAGTGGAAGATAGATATATGTTAATTGGTTTTCGTGAAAGAATTTTCTTGAGACTTTGAATTGAGAACAGGCTTTATGTCTGAGCTGCCAGTGTGATGCCTAAATAGGTTAAAACGTATCAGAAGTATACAGATTATTTTGTTATTATTGTTTCAATCTGTGGTTTACTTAAAACTTTTTTCTTAACCATAGAGCCGAATGGGGGCTATCATTTTTGTGCTCACGAGGCGGCGCCACTAGCGAGTAAGGTCCTGTCAACACTGTCACAGCTGCTGTCAATAGCCGTATTTCGCCGTAATAATTGACGGTTTATATCTCGGACCAATTATTATATGGTTACTGTTGAAGTGACTGTAAAGTTTGACGTCTAGACCTTACCATCCACTAGCACTTCTAGCGGTGAATCCAAGCGCGATAGCCCTCATTGCATTAGTATTTATACAGAATATCAGAATAACAACACATTTTTACACATATTAGTGATTTATTTTTAAAAATAGACTTAACGTTTGTAATTTATATTTGTAAGGTCTCCTACATTACAAACATTGGAACAATAGGCGTAAAACGCGCCTGTAATCAGCATAATATTGTTCTGAATAGTACCTATGAGCTCACACAAGATCTTGTCCAGTGTTGGGATGGAACGAAATACTGGATGCACTAGCAGTCACTTAAACGAGTGCAAAAGAACCTAAAATCTATATATTAATAGGTACGTGAAGCAAAAGCTTTGTACCCCTTTTTACGAAAATTCCGCGGACGGAGGAGTATGAAATTTGGCACAGTTAAAGTTTATATGGAGGAGGAGGGGCGAATCATAATCTTTATATATATAATTCTACTGTACGTGTGTATGTCACTGAACTCCTCCTAAACGGCTGGACCGATTTTGATGAATTTTTTTTGTGTGTGTTCAAGTAGATTCGACAATGGTTTAGATTTGGTTTTTTTTTTTGTTTTCGTATGTACAGGACAACGTCTGTCGGGACAACTAGTATTTATATAAAATATGCATTAGAAATACATTAAATTAATGACAATACACTACACGCGCACAACCATGCATTTGACACACGCAGTCGAAGCGCGTAACTATGGTTACATATATCAATATATAATGACATATATCAGCAATATCTTACAGGCAAACTTTGGTCGAATTTCGAGCACTAGGCGACCGCTAGTAAAGATATGTGTTATTCCGGGTACAAAATTTAAAAGTGTAAATATTTAATTCATGTTCGAATAAAATCTGTTTACGTTCTAAAACTAGTTTACAGAGTAGGAAACTATTCCTGCCTATATCAATAGAAATGTCTGCCCCTATTTCGATTAATACTAACTTTGAGAGCGAAACTATCGTTAAACCAAATATATATATGTTGTGATTGGTTTAACAAAACAATTAAAACAAATAAACATAAATCAGTATACGTATTCCTTGTATTTACATTCAATTCAATGGTATAATATGTTACCAAATTGTTGTTTAGCATAAACCATTTAGATATACAGAATGTCCCAGAATTCGACTTTAAGCTGGAATCAGGTAACAGGCTAAGTTATAATAGCTATCAGAAAAATATTAAAAATAATCTAAGTTATGTATTTTAAAAATTACAGGCATTTTAAAAAAAAACAAATAAATCTACAGCCTGTGACGGTCTTTTCACTCCTGTTACTACAGATATTTACTTTTAGATTTTTTTTGTTATTTAGTCTCGAATAATGCTTCTTGAAGCTCTCGATGTTTTTTATTATTTTTCAATTATTAGAGATTACATAAAAAAAGATAATTCAAAAAGTAAATATCTGTAGTGACAGGAGTGAAAAGGATGTAGATTTTTTTGTTTATTTTTAATGACTATTATTTTTAAAATACGTATCTTAAGATTTTTTTATATATTTAACTGATAGCTATTATAACTTAGCCTGTTACCTGATTCCGGCTCGACGTCGACTTCTGGGACATCCTGTATAATAGTAAAATATATTATGTCAATGTTATAAACCTTAAATATTAGGTTTATGACATTGACATTATATATTTTAATTTAGCAAACTCTCCTCTAATTTTATTATGTTAACTACTTTACTAATAAAAATATACTTGCCCATTTTGTCATTGCCTAAATATTGACGCTATTTCCGTCTCTATACATATTTTCTATTTTATGCTTAATCTGTCTGTACAATGTGATGTGTATAGTTGCTTCGCCGCTGTCACTACATCGAGTGCTGTGGATTCGAATCCCTTACAGGACAAAAAATTGTGTGGATCCACAAATGATTTGAAAAGAAATTTTGTTAAAATTTTTGTGGAATCCTCTCCATTATTGCTGTCGCACTAAACAAAAAAGTGTGCCTCTGTGTCAGAATTGTGACTAATCAGGCTATCCGGCAAGATTTACATCAATTCAATTTAATTTACTATCCATACATTTAAATTATTAAAAACCATTGTATTTTGGACACTTTTTTAGTTGCTTTGACAAATAAATAACCAAATATATTTTATTGGATTATATAAGAATATAATCCAATAGAAGATTCTAAATACCATACTTATCCAAAACTCAGCTCTCATATCCCTCGACCCTCATTATTCCGTGAGGCGTGCAATATCTACGATGTGATATCATGAACTGTCACACCTACGTCTCCAGTTTGTAAGGACGGATCACCACATAGTGGTTGGACCCTATGCTTCAGAGGGTACAATATGGCCGTAACGGTTTTTTGTAATACGTGACAGCTTTTTCATTAAATCAAGTTAGAAGACTTTAGCAAATTAAATCTATAATATTCCCTTATGTTCACGCAAATGTTACACATTGAAAATGAACTACTCTATAGGGATTCTACAGCGGTGTATTTTTTAAATCCTAACTAATATAATAAATAAGAATGTGAGTTTGTTCGTTTGTTACGCTTTCACGCCTTACCTACTTGACCGATCATTATGGAATTTTGCTTACACGTTAAGACATAGCGTACCTTTTATGCAAAAAATATAATGTTCCCGAAGGAGAGAAATTTATTTACAAAATCTAGATTAAAACGAGCGAAGCCGCGAGCAAAATTTAGTACACTATATTAAATATTGTTTTACTATGAACTACTTAAGATAACACTTTCTCCGACGTTTTGGTTGCTAGTCAGTAGCTATGTTCACGGCAAGACATGGCTGCTGCAAGCTGCCGAAAGCAACCAAAACGCATAGGAAAGGAAAACGTCTTTTTTAAGGTGCATCTTAGTGCAACTAATTCTTTCTGGGATAAGATAATTTTTCTTAAATATACGATCATAATAGAAGAGTCTACTATCCATCAAACTGAACAGGACCATCTGAGACTAATGGATATAGTGCCGTTATGCGCCGTGACGAAGCTTAGGGCTCTTTTAAAATATTTTAACCTGACCTTTTCACTTACTAAGCTGAATGAGAAGTCTTATCCACACAAACATTCTGAAGAGATAAAATGAGTTTGTTTGTATGTGGTTGGTAATACCTGGAACTACAGAACCAGTTCCAAAAATTCTTTCACTTGTGGAATGCTACATCATTCTGGAACAATGCTATCTTAATAAGATACCACGCAAGTAAAACGTAACATAAATTGAAAATTTCTATAAACACTTTATGAATTAAAATTTGCTACTTACAATCATGTATTTATATATACATTCAACTAACTATTCTTAACTACTTTTGTTGCAATAAACAGAGATCACTTTTTATTCTTTTTTTTTGCTGTGTTATTATTTCTCTGTAAGTTGTCCCAACCAATTTTATACATTAACGCTACACATTATTGCGTGTACTTGTCTCTTTTATCTTATCTTATCTTATGTGGGGGCCAGTCAGTGCAGACCGGCGACACTTCGACCCAGTGGGATCTTTTGTGTCGACACTCTCCCAATAACGACTGCCATAGATGTTCATGGCTGCCGGGACCGACGGCTTAACGTGCTCTCCGAGGCACGGAGCAGGCGATAATTGTCAATCAATACGCACATAATTTCGAAAAGTCATATAACTTCCGAAAGTCAGAGGTGCGCGACGTGGGTTCGAATCCGAGACCCTCTGCATTGCAATCTGTTGGTCTCCCCAATGAGCTATCGCTGCTCAATCTCTTCAAGTCTCTTTTAAATCTATCTTAAATCTATCTTTAATCAGAGGGCTACAATATTCACTCCAAGCTAATACGCTTCGTGCATTTCGTCACACGTATTCATAGTGAATGTAAACTGATATTTTGTGTCTGGCGTTTGAAGCGCATCCTTGCCTCGGTGTAAGTATAGCTTTGAGTGAATGTTGCCTGGCCTTCAAGTTAAACGGTTTGTACGAAATTCCTTTTAGCGACGAGGATGCTTCTGTATGTACAGATCTATTTTAAATATTGGTTGTCTCTGTAAAATTGAATTTGGTATACAATAAAGACGCTATTGATATATTTTGTATGATAGAATAATATGAAATGTTAGTGTTATACTGACTTTTGCGGCTGACTGTCACTGCCACCCCTAAAGTAACTAGCAGGCAATCCGAAAAACACGTTCTATTCATTTTTTACGATGTCCCCACAAAACTAAACCGCCCAAAAATCCAGTCGAAAACTAAAGCGCAAATAAAACAATAAACTGCTCCGTGAACGAGGTGAAAACTGCCCGGTTTTTGGCAGCATTCGTCAAGAATGTCTGCACTGCCAGCGGGGCACTGCCTTCCAAACAACTCCACTATATCAACAGCTGAGCGCGCTAAAGCCAACCTTATCCCTCTCACAATAAAGACTGCGATAAGCGAATTCATAATCATGTATTTTGAAGCAATCGTCCAACTTGTTGAAATTCCGCCGCCGTCCGCTTTAGCGACTGCAAATTTAAGTTTAACGTCCCCTGATTCCATTTGATTCCTGTACCAAATACGTAAGATTCATTTTCGCTTGATTTTCGTGAGCCCGATGGGTGTTTTAAGTTGGTAGGGCGTATAGGATGTAGGAAATTCGCTAGCCAAGCTTTTGGTCTAGTGCTCGCTAATTTCGCACCCAATCGTGGCTAACGGATAACGTGGGTGACATTCTTTGCTTTTATTTAGTCAGAATTCTTGAAGTTTTTTGTCGGGAAGGTCAGGGGTATTTGTGATGCGGTTAACGTTCGTACATAATTTTGGTAAGCGCCGAGTCGAGAGCGACTGAACAATTGCTAACGAAGTCGGCTCCTGTATGAAAATGCGACTTAAGCGAATTTAATGAGACTCTCTATTTTTTTATTTTGTATGGAACATAATCTCCTGCATTAGGAATTATTTCTGTTATGCCTAAACTTTACGTACATTGCAATTATGGAAACAAAGAGCACCCAGTATTGCAATGAGTATTTTGGGATCAAACAATTTTTTACCAGATTGTATAAATTAGATTTACATATATTCTAAAATAAGTCATAAGTCATAAGTTATTTATTTCTTAACAATATAGATTGTGCTAAAAAATATTTGTTACAAGAAATAATAATAAAATTAATAGATAATAATTATAAACTATACAAAATTCAATAATAAACCACAATTTCAATAATAATTTAAATTTCGATAACAATTCGCAATATACATTTTGATATAATTAATTAATTTAATGGAAGATGTCAACAGGTTATTAAATAATGTTATTATGTCTACTGTTTGTCATTAATAAACTCGTCAACACTATAATAGCCTTTCCCCAATAAATATGTTTTAAGTTTATTTTTAAATAAGTTTGCACTATAAATACCTTTAAATTCTGTGGGCAGCTTATTATATCTTTTTATATTTATGACATGTTGGGCCAAGCTAAATTCAATAATAGTTCATTCTGTTGTGATCAAACGTTTTTAGTTGTTTGCAGGTAAATATTTTTACGCAAATGCTATACTTACATTGAAATTAAACTACTTATACGAATTTTAATTGCGATTTATTCTAAAAATACTATTTTATTGTAATTACTACTACTTTTCTTTTTTCTTACTATATATTTTTCAGCATCATGACCGTGGCTGCTGTAAAGGTACCAAAGTTTCGTTTAATTTAAAATAGTTTAAAGTTTTTTAGAAGAAACCACGATAAGTCATATAAGTACTTTAATATCAGTAATATCTGTAAAATTAAATATTCTGAAGTAATTACTGTAATCGCATTATATATGATATGTTTGTATATAATATGTAATGTTTAGTCGAAAAAGAAAATTTACACGAAAATGTGGAAGTATCCAGAAAGGCTTAGTCAGTAGTGTCGTTTTTGCATGATTCAAGTATTTCTAGGTTATCTTCATATCATCATACATACATGTGAATGAAGATGTTTAGATGTTTGTGATTCAATCACGCGTAAGATGTTGAACAGATTTGGACGAAACTTGGTACACGGGTCAACCATGACCCGTATTATTTATTTATCGCAAACTATATACATATAGTAAACTGTATAGCTTGTTATACGATAAATATATTCTACGTAATCGGAGTTAAAATTTTATACCTCTTTTCCACAAATTAATACATTTTACAGCACCTAAATTAATGCATAGCATGTTTTTTATCCCAATTTGTGTGCGAAACCGGGTTGAAACTATTATCACTACATTTATAAAACAAAGTCCCCGTCGCATCTGTTCGCGATAAACTCAAAAAGTACTGAACGGATTTTCATGCGGTTTTCACCAATAGATTCATGAGGTTTAGGTGTATAATTTATTAAGGTTTTGTACGGGTAGTAACCCGTGCAAAGCTGGGGCGGGACGTTAGTTACAAATAAATTTAAAATACACATTTATCTATATTTTTATGAACTACACTCATAAAAATATAAGTGTGCGTTCTTCGGCCAGATCAGTACCTAATATTCCTTATACCCTTTATTTAACTACTAGCTTTTGCCCGCGGCATCGCTCGCGTTAATTTCATCATCATCATCATCATCATCAGGCTATGATAGTCCACTGCTGGACATAGCCCTCCCCCAAAGAGCGCCATAGCGCCCTGTCTTCAGCTTGCCGCATCCAGCATCTGCCTGCAGTCTTTCGCAAATCGTCATCCCACCTGGTCGGAGGGCGTCCTACACTACGTTTGCCGAGTCGCGGTCTCCACTCAAGAACACGCTTACCCCAGCGGTTGTCTGTTCTTCGCGCGATATGGCCAGCCCACTGCCACTTCAGCTTGCTAATTCTCTGGGCTATGTCGATGACTTTGGTTCTCTGTCGGATGTATTCGTTCGCGTTAATTTAGAATTTGACAATCAATTCGGGTTGTACTCTGCTTGTAATAATATAATTCAATCATGATTCGAAAGACACATGGCGCCATCTATTACCATAAGAACGTTATTATTGTTTTCTTTGGGAACAGTAATTTTTTTCGGGATGAAAGGTAGCCTATATCCGTTTCTGTACAACTGTCAACGTATATGCAAAATTTCAGGATGATCAGTTCAGTGGTTTAGGCGTGAAAAGGTAACAAACAAACAAACAAACAAACTCATTTTTGCTTTTATAATATTAGTTAGGATTACATATTGACTATTATTACAACTTTCCTCACTCAATACTGATATTATCAATGCCAAAGAAACTGTATACATCTATCATATATTGACAATTATTACGTCTAAATTCATACTAAAATCATAAAAGCGAAAGTAATTCTATCTGTCTGCTTTTACGGCTATGCCACTTAAACAAATGATATAAAATTTAATAAGAAGACAGATTATATTCTTCCGAAGGACATAGACTACATTTTATCCAGATATCTGTGATCCTGTAGGATTTTTACCGACCAAACCATGGACAAGAACTTGGTAAAAATATATCGCATTACACTCAGGTAACGATCCATTCGGTTTGGTATACGGCAAGTAACCAAAAGATAACTAAGTTGTCGTCCGATTCGGAATCGACCTGACGGCAGCCGCACGTCGTTTTTGTCTTATCACAGAACGTTCGGCACCTGTCCGCTGTTCTACGAGTAGGAGTCCATAAATTAGCATATTTTGAACAGTTTCAGTTGAGCTACGAGTATCTGTTGTTTCATCCACGTCACGGAGTATTACGTACTGATCGGGCGCACTTCGGTAAAACTCTTGCGGATTAACATTTTGTTTTCTGATTTTCGTATAATATAGGTATAACATACGAATGTTGAATTGGAAGTTATGTTTACTGTATAAATGACGTAGTGGTTTATGTTGCCTTGCCACTGCTGCTCTGCCGTCATAAGGAAAAAGGACTTATGTACAAAATATATCTTTTTAATTTACTGTCCGATGCGATTTTTTTTACTGATTCCAAATAGGTAGGTAAAAAATTGGCTGTCTGTAAAGTCGGTTTACGGACGATAGTTTAACGTGACAACGTCATAACAAAATTTCTTTCCCGTAACGTTACAATGAGCGTAACGGGACAATGAGCGTAACGGGGCAATAAGCGTAACGGGACAATGAGTCATCCTTTTTCGTGCGTGCAGCCGGCATTCATTAATGTATTAGACGTTGTCACGTCAAAATAAAAATTTCCAAAAAAAATATTAAATGCTTTCGCGATCTTTTTCTTTTTTATGACGGCAGTACTGCAATTGTGTGTTGTTGTTCGATCACCACACAGGATGAATCTGATTCACCAATAGTTGTTTCATGTCTGTGTGTTCGTTGCGTCCGTTGTTTGAATATTTTTAAGGTCCTCCGCGTCACCACATTTATAGCTAGTGCAGAAGAAGTCTTAAAAAATATTCGCCATTTATCGAGTTTTATTTTTGACTAGCTTTTGCCCCCGGCTTCGATCACGTAAAAGTAGGTTAGGTTATCTAACTAACAGTACTTTTTAAACTAAAATATAGCCTATGTTACTCGGTGTAAAATATAGCTTTCTAATAGTGAAAGAATAAGTAAAATCGGTTGAGTAGTTTTTGAGTTAAGTCCTTACAAACAAACAAACAAAAAATCTAATTTTCCCCTTCTTCGATAAATGGGCTATCCAACACTAAAAGAATTTTTCAATTTCAACCAATGGTTCCTGAGATAAGCGCATTCAACCAAACAAACAAACTCTTAAGCCTTATAATATTAGTATAGATATGTTTATATTTACATATTCTCTAACATTTGATTTGTGTCAGGAGCCATGATCACAGGGTATCAATATGTTCAAATGCCATACTTCATCGTCATCATCCTATTCATCCTTTCGTGAATTCCTTATCCTAGCTAGGGTCAGCGACGAGTGATGGCCTTGGTACCTTATGCACGCGAATATAGGCGCGATCCATGTACCATCTGGTAATCCTAGTGCGGGCAAGATGCGAATGATAGGTATTGGTCGCAGTGCTAGATATTATATGCTACGCTTGCCATCGGGTGGGCCGTGATACCCAAATCTGATTCATTGATTATTTCGGAGGGTTTAATTTTAAAGCCAACTGCCGAAATAAATCTTGTGTCGTAAGAATCTTTAGAACCACTTAAACTATGGACACAAATCACAGCGAGACTCGAAACAACGACTCACAACTCTTGAAACTGTGGTAATAGCGAAACGAGCACTAAACCCCTACGTTATTAGATTTGTCTGCCATGCAATTGGTAGAAACAGTACGCTTAGTAGTCAATAAACTCTCTCACTATTACCTAGCTCCTCAAATAGAGGACGTGATATAGACGTAATACATTCACCTCTGCTGAATCCTTTGAGGATACACAAAGTTAATGGAATTAAATATAATGACCACCAAAAATACTAATTGCGCAGCAAAATATGCTTACTAAAATATATCATAACGAGTACCTATATGCCTCAAATCACTGCATTCCGTCTCAGAAGGGTTAGGTTATGTTAGGTTCCTTCTTAAACCCACCGAAAAAATTGGTTATCTGTAAAGTCGGTTTACGGACAATAGTTTAACGTGACAACGTCATAACGTGCCTTTCGCTCGCTCGTGTAGCGCTCTCGCTCCGATCGTAACGTTACAATGAGCGTAACGGGACAATGAGCGTAACGGGACAATGAGTCATCCTTTTTCGTCCGTGCAGCCGGCGTTCATCGATTTATTAGACGTTGTCACGTCAAAAATAGGAGCTCCGCGAAGCGGGGCTCCGTCGACTTAGTTTGATCTCTTTAAATATATTTTGGTGCGCAATTAGTATTTTTGGTAAGCATAATATTTTGCTGTGCAATTAGTATTTTTTTGCTGTGCAGTTAAATACTACCCAAAGTTAATGCTATGTTACATTCTTAACTATACTTCTTTCAGTTTCAAAGCTACATCTGTTTCATACTCATTGCAAATACCAATAAACGATAACCTCTAACTAAGCTCTAACAAACGTGTTACATTATCATAGTCGACCCAACTAATTGTTTAATATGTATGCACAGGTGCAAAACGTAACAGCCAGTTAACTATAACGACTATTAAATAAAATGAACTATATCAACGCCAACCGATACAATAAAATTTCTTGTAATTGTTACTTACAAAGTTAGTATATACGTTTTTATAACTGCCTCCGTGGCGCAGCGGTAGTGAATGTGTAGTGCATGAGGTCTCGGGTTCGAATCCCGGGTCGGGCCAACAAAAAGTTATTGGGTTTATTCATTTCTCAGGCCGTCAAAGTAGAGGCTTCAACATCGCCTCGGCTGCTATGAGGGCGGTGTGGAGGCCACTGCTCTTAGACCACACGCCTGCTTACCATCAGGTGGAGTGTGGTCATTTTGATGAGCAAAATAAAAAAAATTAAAATATATATTATTAAGAAATCTCAATAGCAGCCCGGAGTCAGGAAGTTGGTGGTGTTAGACACCCCCGTGCCTCGGAAAGCACGTAAAGCCGTTGGACCTGCGCCTGATCTCTCTCCGGTCGTGTCGGATTACCGTCCCATCGGATCTTGAGGGTTAGGGAACAGAGAGTGCACTTGTGTTTGCGCACACGCTTGTGCACTATAATATCTCCAGCGCAGATGGCCAGTCTCCGTTAAGATTGGCCGCCGTGACCGAAATTCGGTCTAGAGGACATTATTATTATATACGTTTTCATAATGCTGTGGAGTTACTATATATCCCACCTTATTGGAAACGATGAATGTACCAAGTAGGTATATTTCTCTAGTTTTGTTACTGGCAACACCTATTTCTCGAGCGCTATGATATGTCCTTCTTCAAACGAGGTTTAAAGAGAGTTCTTTTTTCACGGTAAGCAGCGGCTTTGCTGTGTCCTGACATTGCTGAAGTCCATAGGCAGTGGTTACCACTTTCCATCAGGTGGGCCACTTGCTCGTCTGCCACCAATGGCAATAAAATAAAACCTTCACTAAATAATTATTATAGTTGTATCGCGGGATAGTTTACAACCATTGAAGCAAACAGTCACAATTTATAGCACGCAGACTCTTGATCAATTACGGATCAGACAATTTTTACCCCATCTATGAATCGAGATCACAATACTCAGAGCACTGGAAGTGTTGAGGCAGCCACTTTGAACACTGCGGCATTCAGGCTGCCTGTCCATTGAAGCGGAGCGAGGCTGCGTAGTGAAGAAACTGAGAAATATTAACCAATGGTATTGCATAAAATCTCCGCTCCGCTTCAGTATGCAATCCTATCGGTTAATATTTCTCCGTTTCTTCGCTCCGCAGCCTCGCTCGATTTCAATGGACAGGCAGCCTCATGCTCATTAACGAAACAAAGGAAGTATGACAGAGCCGGATCGAGGTGAATTTGATGGTTATGGCTGTCCGTGATGGTAGACAAACCTATGGCCTAGCTGGTTGTAAGTAGTAACTGCGCTATGGACATGGCTACCTAACCATTGCAGATGCAACTACCTACCTTAAAAGAAGGGACCAGGAATGAGAACTATGGTAATTTCTGTTCTATCCCACTCAATCAAAATCAGCATTAAGTATTGAAATTTAACTACTATATACGGATTTTATCGCGTTGTTTATTTGACACTTTATTACAAATTTTAAAAAAACTGTTACACTACTATAATACTATTAAACTTTACAAATTTTTAAGCTAATTAAATTATTGAAACTATTAAAACTATTACTATACTATTATACTATTTATATTTATGTTTACACTTTCCCCGACGTTTCGGATGCTTTTCAGCAGCCATGGTCACGTATATAGTAATTTAATTTCAATGAATAACATTCGCGTAAACAGAAGACAATATTACAGCATTAAGTAGCCCAGCCCACAGAATTGTCTGCACGGATGCCGTAGTAGTTTAACTGGTCGCCTCGCCATAGTCACTGCGCCGAGTGTTGTGGGTTCAAACCCTACACGGGACAAACCTTTGTGTAAACTTCAAATGGTTGTTCCAAGTCCGGGTGTACTTTGTGTCCGTTGTATAAATGTTTGTAAAGTCCTCTGTGTAAGGTTAATTACTTTCAGTATAATCATTTACTTATTAATTAATCCTATTTATCATTGACCTATATTATTGTATCGATATTGTAAGTATTAGTAATAATTCATTGAAATTAAACTACTATATACGGATTTTATCGCGTTGTTTATTTGACACTGTTACAAAATTTTTTGAAAAAACTGTGAAAAAACTAAATCTAAATAGTATAATAGTATAAATAGTTTTAATAGTTTCAATAATTTAATTAGCTTAAAAATTTGTAAAGTTTAATAGTGATTATAGTAGTGTAACAGTTTTTTCAAAAAATTTTGTAACAGTGTTAAATAAACAACGCGATAAAATCCGTATATAGTAGTTTAATTTCAATATTAGTAATAATGATTACTATTCGATTGTACTGAACGTGTAATTTCTACCGATTGTTAAAATATAAATGGCAACACTGTGTCGCGACATCTTGTGTTAAAAATATAGAGAACGACATTCATTCCACGTTAAACTGTTGAACAGTGAGGTTATAAATTAAAATAAATCCATTTAAAACTTGTCAATCCTTGTTTCTTTTCTGAGATTAAGACCTGATCCTTTATCTGCGACACAGGATTTATTTAAAGTGCGGGATTCTTATTTTTTTTATTAAGGCTAGTGCGATAAAAAAGACTAACATAGGATAAAGAGAGAGGAAGAAGTAGGACAAGAAAACATAGGAGTTCGTAAATGAAGACGGCACCTGCCAGCGTGTCATAATCAGCAATAAGCTCGCACTCTAAGTGGAACATAAAGGTGTTTAATTGTGTGTGTATAATACCTATGTCTGCGCCGCTATTTTTTATAATATATTTAAGCCATACAAGCGCTATGTATTGTATGGAGGTACATAATATTCGGATGTTATGGTAAATTTCCTAACAATCAACTCCATTAAACAAAGCTACGCTTGAGGTTTCGAGATCGATTTAAAGTATTGAGTTGACTACGTGAAAATTAGCATTCATTTATATACATTACTAGATGTTCCCGCGGTTTCACCCACGTTTATCATCACTGCGCCGCCCCCGTGGGTCGTAGCGTGATGTTATATAGCCTACAGCCTTCCTCGCGTTTAAACAAACAAACAAACTCTTCAGCTTTATAATATTAGTATAGATAGCTGACCTGCGCAACTTCGTCTGCGTCACATAAGAGAGAGAGTGGGTCGTAGGCACCTATAATACAATTTGAAAGGAGCTGAAATTTTCTTTGTTAAATCCACGAACCACATAAAAACCATTCAACAACATTTTATAAATATACCTACAGTACAATTTAAAATCACGCAGAATAAACCAGGAGAAACATCTTTTGTATGTCTGTAATGGGTAATTATTTTGCTGCGATGTTATCTTAAAACTGCTATATCTCCTAAGATATTCATTGAAATCGAATGATGTAAAGGGAGAATTTGTTTTAAGTTAAATACTTGTGATGAATAACGTATTTATTTGGATAAGGATTAATATCATGTTTATAATAATACCTTCGCAAATAATGCATTATTTTAGAACAAATTTGGTTAGCATAAAAAAGGTTATAGTGAGCGAACCTTAAAAGATAGACATATGCTGTCGCGGACTTTTTTTTAGAACTTTTAAAGGGAAATAATTCTGTCATACATGCTTTTTGCGAAACTTTAACTGTTTACACAGCGCACGCAGCGGAAGCTCTCAAAAGGAAAAAATACCCTCCGATTTTGAAACATTCTTCATTGGTGATCAGCTCCTATTGATATTAGCGTGATGATATATAGCCTATAGCCCTACTCGATAAATGGGCTATCTAACACTGAAAGAATTTTTCAAATCGGACCTTTAGTTCCTGAGATTAGCGCGTTCAAGCAAACAAACAAACAAACAAAAATACAAACAAACAAACTCTTCAGCTTTATAATATTAGTATAGATTCATTCAATGTTGTATACATTACTCATTACACGAAATAATGGAATGATCTCTATAGAAGTGAAGCATTGAATATCATAATTATGTACGAAAGTCAATTACGCTAAAATATCAAAATCAAATTGTAATTATATACATTAAGGTCATGTCTGAGTACCACATTCACTGGACCCTAAACCCAAATTACCAATAAACAAGACATTAATACAACTATTCGAACACATAACAATTTAAAATCAAACAATTAAAAACTGTCGACGACATTCTTAGTTATAGGCCTGTTTAATAAAATCGTTATTTAATTCTCATCTTATTTTCAAATTAGTTGCATCTAATGCATTATGACCAAATTTTGCTTTCGTTGCAAGCAAAATATAGGGTTACCAATTTTACATATAGAAATAAAAAACAGTTTCTTATCTAAAAAGTTGTTCTCGTTTATTTTACAACAATTAGAACTTATATCTAATTATAATTTTATTTGTTTTAATCACACCGATAAGGCATGAGTCCCACCGACGGCGATAAGCGAGAATCTAATCTAGAAACTAGCAATGAGTTGACGAGTAACCAGAAGCGAAGAACAAATGGATCGATATTTTTGTTAAAGGGTTATGGCTCATACCCCAGTAGAAAAGCTATAGGCTCGCTTAATACAGTACCCGTACAGCTGATTGAAAATTGGCAACCGGTGCAAGTGACCGTGGTCCTCATAACACGGCAGTGAGCATGCGATTGCGTGGGGCGATTAATCACACCGATCACCTTACTTAAACCGATCACCTATCTCGCACCGGTCATGATACTCGCACCGGTCGTGATACTCGCACCGGTCACCAACTAACCAATCACTTGTATACGTATTATACCAAGCGAGGATATCTATTAAGGCCCGGTCTTGTTTGTTATATCAACTACGAAGAGTTAATTTTTTACACATTTTAAAATTAAATTGTCTGTAGCTTAAACGACTCATTTCATAATATAGCAGCCAGGATTAAGTGATTTTTGCGACTACAGGAGTGATCAACCAATCGAGTCTCGTTGATTAAGCGATCCCTTTCAGAGCTTCTTATTGCTACGTCTAATTCGTGTAGAAAGTTCTCACCGGCATGTGAACAGTCAGCGAACAAATTAACCTAATTCAAAACTAGGCCATTAGTAAATTTAAACTCTAATACAAATGCTTAACATAAATATGATATGAGAGTTTGTAGTGACAGCATTAGAGTTGAAATTGGCTTGCTCCCAAATTTCGAGTTACGTCTATATTATATTAAGGGTCTGTACTACCACCTCCAGATAGCATTTATCTATAAGATAAAAGTCTCGCCATCTCTCTTCTTTAACCTAACATGAGTGAAACAGCGTGCGATTTATGTTTCGGATAACTTTTACTTGCTAGTTGTAGGAGTGGCCATAAGAGTTTATTTATATATCTGCCCCTATATCTGCCCCTTTTATTCACATTTAATCTGAATATCATTTTTACGATTCTTGAGCGAGAGAATACATCGCTTCTCGCTTTCTTATCGGCAGTGGGACAATTGCCTTATTTATAGGATATTAATAATTATATTAAGAATGATACATTCAATCCTATACTACAGGACTGAAAAGTTGAGCAGGAATGCAAGCATTCACACAAATATTAATAAGCTAATGACATATATTTGACTATTATTATAATTAAAACATTTTAATGATATAAACGAATAAATAATTAAAATAAGAAAACATCAACGATTAGACAAATTAAAAACAACAAGATATAATCTTGTTAGTGACTGGATTTATAGTAGCTATAGAACGTGAAGAAAAAGTACCAGAATTATGGCACTAATGGACGAATTCCTATTAGATGCAAATCACTTACCAACTAAAATATCATTGGTCGTATTGAAAGTAAGTTAAGTTTAATTTCAAGGTGAAAACATTCTATTTTACGTTCAGTTATCATGTATTGAAAGTCAAGAGAGTCATAGCTCGCTCATAGCCAGTTGCACTCACTGATCGGTAAACGATTAGCAAGGTTAAACAACGTTGGATGCGGTCAGTCTATAGATGGGTGACCGCTTAGTGGTATTTCATCTGAGCATCTCCGTGCTTTGGAGGGCACGTAAAAAGTCAATCCCGGTTGTTGCCAAATTGACAGCAGTCGTTAATGCAAATTCTTAGAACATAATATAGAACTCCCGTTGATATGATCGCTCTCATATAATGTCATATCCATTCGCAATCAATTGAGAACCGTATCCCCTCCTCGTACATTAGCCGAATAAAGCCGAAGATGGCCGAACATCAAGGCTGCGCAAACGCCGTCGTTCCAGCATAGAATGATAAGATAATATCTGTAGGGCTGTCAAGTCTTAAAAGTAGCGAACCCGGAAATTTAAATAAGTACGGATGACGTAGTGGTGTCTGTCAAGTCTTAAAATACCATACATAACCAAAAATATAGAAGCAGCGATAGCTCAGTGGGTAGACCAACAGACTGCATTGCAGAGGGTCTCGGGTTCGAACCCACGTCGCGCACCACTGACTTTCGGAAGTTATATGACTTTTCGAAATTATGAGCGTATTGGTTGACAATTATCGCCTGCTCCGTGCCTCGGAAACCACGTTAAGCCATTGCGCGTTGGTCACGGCTGCCATGAACATCTATGGCAGTGGTTATTGGGGGAGTGTCAACACAAAAGATCCCACTGGGTCGACGTGTCGCCGGTCTGCACTGACTGGCCCCCACATAAGATAAACTTACACAGTGCACAATAGTAGTTCGCGACGACTTTGAGCAAGTCTTCGCGAACGACTATCTATTGTGTAAGGAGTCTGGCGTTCGATACCCAGGGTAGACCAGTGTTACCAATGAGTATCAACAAGTGTTTTTTTAGTGTTCTAAACGGATTGTGAATGGAGTGGTATTAGGTTCATCGGTAGGCAATGGCTGGGGATTCGAACCCGCGACCTCTCGATCGCAAGCCTTATCCATCGGGCTATCGTCGCTTCAATATTATCTTACCTATCCGGGTATATAATTTTATATGTCAGCATGTGTGTGTATATACGCTATCTATCATATCAGTACATGATAAAGCCAGATACGTTATATCGTCCATCATAATAAGCACAAGTGTCTACGTCAACATGATTCAGCTATTTTAACTAAATACACAGTAGGTACTATATTTATGGCAGTTTACATCACGACCGCGACTGTAGATCTTTTAAGTATCAGGCAGAGATTTAATACACCTACAATCGACCCGTACACACCCGAAGACATTACAATTGGAAGTATGATAATATCAGCCCTGTATTAAACTGTCCGACTGAGCGCACGGACCTCTTCTCAACGTGAGAAGTGTAAGGCCATAGTCCACCACGCTGGCATTGGCAAACTTCATACATCTTCGAGAACATTATGAAGAACTCTCAGACATGCAGGTTTCCTGACGATGTTTTTCTTCACCGTTAAAGCGAGCGATCATTAACTGTAATACGCACATAACTTCGAAAAGTCAGAGATGGGCGCCTAGGGATTGAATTGGAGACCTGGCCGTGGCAGTCCAACGGTGTTCCATTAGGCTATCGTTGGTATATACAATTGGTAGTACGGAAACGCAATTGCCACTGCGCCGACGAGACGGTCAATTGATTTATCATTGAGTAATTTGCATCTATATGAAACCGTTTTATCAATAGGAACATTTATGAAGTTTAAAAACGTGCGAAATTTGAATAAATTCGAATTGTCTATTGTTTTTTTATTATTTGTTCTTTACATTATCTGTAAATACAAAATGGACGTCAGACTGTATGACTAGCAGCTACTATAATCTTATATATAAATTATTGAATTTAATTATTATAATGAATGAGTTTTTAATAAACTCAATAAATTTTTTGCAATTTCTAAGAGAATTAATATCTGTGCGTTTGAGGTTACATTTATTAGTGTATAATTATTAATAATTTATTCACATTATTTTATAAGATACATTTATCACGAACATGTCTGACTGTATTTATTTACAAGGAACGAGCCGCTATAGCAAATAATACTTTGTCAAAAATGGCGGCAAATTATTAGAATAAAATTATTTATACTATAGTCAAATTGTATAAGATTGTGTAATAACAAACTTTGTCAAATTAAATAGGTATTATGTAGATCTATAGTGTGATAAAAATTTGCTCGGCTTATCGCAATTTTAGCTGAGTAACTATTTTATTATCAAATAATAGGAATGACATTTCACTACTAACATTATTAATTAATTAGTCAATTTCAATACAACAAAATCAAAAGGTATACAAACGGTTCATTGACATGACCATAGACATTTTATTGATGTCCAATTGTAGCGTCAATTGTAAATCAATTAATTACCTAATCGAATCATTCGATTTGATGCAGCTAAAGGCTTAGAAATGACATAAACACTGCTACAATTATATCTTTAAAAAAAATTGTATATATAAATATATATGTAGGTACTTATATATATTATATCTTATAAAAATCAGCGAAGAAAAGTGAAGAAAATGACAGTTTGACAGCTATTGTTGATCAAATCTCGATTAACTAATCAATTATTAAAAATGTTACGACATAAACGATTTTTTTGACGTACAACCTTATGCAATCATAAATTATAGATATTTTTTCATCTGACAAATAAGTTCACTTTTCGTCTAAGATTTTCAAATCAAAAAATTATTTATTAATCAAACGCCAATTGCTTTAAAACATACTAAGATATATCATGTAAAAACGTTGAAAATATAGATAAATGTGTTGCTTATTCCATTTAGTAAGTAATTATGTGATAAATTTAACAAATTTAACACCAATTCGGTTTGTATACATTTCCATCCAAATGGATTGAGCTCGACTATAATAATTGTTTCTTATAATCATTCTATAGGTAATGGATTTGACTTTAGTATAAATTACTTTTCGACTTAAATTAACTGTAATCACGTCAAGTTAACGCTTCACCAATTATAATACAAAAATCTTACCCACATTTGTTCCAATCTCACAATTACAAATATTTGTTCAAAAACAACCGCCAACATTTGTCACCAATCAACGAAAAGATTATTTCTTCTTTTTATCGTCCTTCTTGGACGGCAAGAACAGTCCCACAGTCTTCTGGAGCAACTCAGTAAATATCATGGTACCTATAAATACTAATAAAGTACCAATCCAATGTCCCATTGTGAATGGGTTTCTAAAGTACATTATAGAGAATATCAGTGACACGAATTTCCTCAAAGTGACTGTTAAAGTGACGATTAAGGATGCACATTCAGTCGTCAAAACATATACTGAGCTGATGCATATCCCTTGGGTCAAAACGTATAATATCAGCCATAGCACCTGCCTTGGTAGGGAAAAGCCGAGGAAATCGACTATAGGTGTTTCTGTGGCTAGCTTCACATGAGAAACCAGGTTCGGAGCAGTTGGTAACCAGAATATCAAAGGTAGTAAATGAGTGTAGTACAATGCTTCCCACGGATGCTTCCCGTGCTTCGAATATAGTGATTCCTGGAATATTCCCATTCTTGCTGAGACGAATAGCGCGAAGGTTAATATCGCAATGCCTAGACACCACCATAGCCAGTCGATAAACTTAAGTCTTTCTTCTTCGGCAGCGTCTTCGTGTGTTTCTCTTGGCGCTTTCACGTCCCCACTTGAAACGATGGTACAAAGGGCTATGCCAGCGGATATCATAAGGATAGCCAGATATTTTAATGGTGGGTATGTCTTCTTAAGGATCCATACTCCCATAGCCATGTTTGCCATCAAAGAACCAGCTCTGAAGATCATATGCAAAGGCATAGATATGTTAAAGTCAAATGCATAGTTGTTTGCTACACTGCTCGTCCAAAAAAAGCCAACAAGTAATAAGTATTGTTTGAATGGTATGTTTCTTTTAGCTGTTCCAAACTTGCCGACTGTGCAGAATCCGATAGTAGCGATAAATAAAAATTGTAGGAATGTCGCTAAATTTCCCGCGCCCGGATCTTCTTTGACAACCATTTCTAGAAATACTACGTTGGAACAACATCCAATGAAGACCATTGTAATGGCCAAAGCCGCCTTTACGTTCATTTTGAATCTGAAAACAACAATACAAAATTATAAAAATGTTCAAAAAGTTTTATTCCGATACCGGGAATCGAACCCGAGCCTCCTGGGTGAGAGCCAGGTATCCTAGCCACTAGACCATATCGGATATTGAGAATTTAACACAAAATGTGCTTCTTAATTTGTTACGATAAAATATTAACATTAAATGTGCATATTATCAAACAGATAATGAACTCATTTTAGCTCACTTTTAGAACAGCAACACGATAACAACTAAATTATTAAGATACACATGCGCACTAACGTCCGCGTCTAAGGTTATATTTAAGAGCACTTTTCTATGATAAACCAACACAAAATCGTTTTGAATGTATACAAACCGATTATAATATAAAGTAATACTTACATGTGAATCTTATTACTATCAACAACACAAAATAATCACGTAAATTACAGCATTATTTACTAAAACGTCAGACACGTTTGACAAGGCAGACAGCTGTCGCGGCAATGTGTGTGTAATGTAATCGCCCGGTGATTGTAGTAGTGTAGTGACCGTGGCCTCGAAGAGGTTTACGCATGCGCGGGGCGACGCTGTCGGTAAAACTGCACGCGGGAGAAATATTATTTTAATAAACTATAGATGGCGCTATTCACAATTTACTATTTGCCGGGGGTTACGTTGTTTTATGGAGCCTGGCCAGTACCGAGCTGCAATGTGTGCATTGTGTGCGATTATCTCCCGATAACGACTTATATTATTCCTTACTGAGAATTTCCTTCTAAGTTAATTGAATGTATGCATGTTTTATAATGAAATAAAACAGTTTTAACTATTATTACAATGACCAATACTAATTTATTTATTTATGTTGCGTCTTTTTTATAAATGAATGTATGTACCTATATTATTATTGCTTGTAGTCGGAATAAAGTTACGTCAATCAACTTGATTTTTATATACTTATTTATTAAATGGTAAAAAGAAAATGCAACTACGTACAATTCTGTGTAAAGAACGTGAATGGATATTTGCTTGATTAAAGCAAACCATAGTGTACCTATGGAATATGTGTACCTAAGTACCTATTGTTTTATTGTCATTCTCTGATACAAAGCACTACAGATTACATTATTCTATTTGCTTTGCTATTTGCTTTATTGTCGACATCCACAGATAATTTATGTATGCAGGTCTATGGCACAGTAAATTTTGAAATAAGTTTATATTCCCTTATAATAAATATTACTAAAAAAGAAACCTCAATTTTTGTATTATGTACATGGTTTATTTACTATACCAATGTAATTTAATCTTATATTTTTGTAGAAAAGATGATAATATATTTATTACATTTTATCATAACAATATTATGTTAATTGAATTACAATATAACCGAGTTAGACTGTCAACTAGCGTAAAGCATTATAATAGCGTATATTAAAATAAAAAGCATAACTAATTTCGTCAGACAAAATCGATCCTTTTTGGGTTCAACGCCCTGGTAAATGAGAAACTCCCAAGAAAAGATACGTTGTTAGTTCTAAATTAAAAAACTCTTTGTTAGATAAACAGGTACGTAACCGAAGAATATAATATGTATCTATTTCTAATCTATACTAATATTATAAATTTCAACAAAGAGTTTGTTTGTGTTTATTTGAACGCGCTAATCTCAGGAACTTCTGATTTGATTTGAAAAAATATTTTAGTGTTGGATATCCTATTTATCGAGGAAGGCTATAGGCTATATAACATCACGCCACGACTCACGGGGGCGGCGCAGTAAGAATAACCGCGGGTGAAACCGCGGGAACATCTAGTCTTTATATAAGTACGTATGTTACTGAACTCCAAACCGCTGGACTGATAGAACCTAATAATGATTTTTGTGGGTGTTTGTGTGGATCCCTGGATGGTTTAGTTTCACAATAGGACCCGTTAGGTGGCGCTGCGATCGGTTCGTTCAGCCAGGACCATGTCTGCCACGTCTGCTAGTTTTATATACCATTTATAGGTAAGCAATATGATCTATACTAATATTATAAAGCTGAAGAGTTTGTTTGTTTGTTTGAACGCGCTAATCTCAGGAACTACTGGTTCGAATTGAAAAATTATTTTAGTGTTGGATAGCCCATTTATCGAGGAAGGCTATAGGCTAATAACATTACGCTACGACTCACGTGGGCGACGCAGTAACGATAAACGCGGGTGAAACCGCGGGAACATCTAGTATTATATATTTTTAATTCAAAATGTCAAACGTTTTATTACAGATGGCGCTTGTATAGATGAACAATAAATATTTGAATACAAATTTTATTCAAACATATGACATTAAACAAATCTGCTCTTATGTTAGTTTGTCTTGACAGCACAGACGGTGCAGTGATTTAGTAGCCCTACTACAAAAGCCAATGTGCCGGGTGTTGCAGATTTTATTCTCAAACGGGCCAAAAAACAACGTGATTTATGATGTTGATGATGTTGCGTCGAGTATAGATGTTATTTATGTCCATTGTCAAAGGTTATTTGCTGCCTCTATAGTCTTATAGCATTTAGCAGTTTGTGATTGCTTTTATTATCATTAAACTACTTTAAACGGATTGTATGTCGCGATTTATTAGGTAAGTAGTTTAATTTCAATTTCAATTTCAATGCTTTATTGCTCTCCATATGTAATTACATGTTGTTACAAAAATATTATAAAAGACCAAATATGGACCCTGTCGGGCACGGCAACATAGATAGAAGAGAAGAAAGGAGAAAGCCGCTGGTATAATTTTTAAAATATTGCAACAATAAATAAATTAAAATTAATTAAATGGAAATAAGTAATCAAAATTTAAGTAGGTACCTAAATTCAATGTGTTACATTCACTAGTCGTAATAATTGTATTACGACTAACTAATATAACACGTCGTGAGGAAAACATCGTGAGGAAAGCTGCATGTTTAAGAGTTCTACATAATGTTCTCTAAGATATATGAAGTCTGCCAACCCGCACTGGACCAGCCCTTGGTCTAATCCTTCTCACATTAAGAAGAGGCCCGTGCCCTGCATACAAATCTTCTGTGCATGTGTTTGTAATTAAACTCCTAAACGGCTGGACCGATTTTGATGAAATTTTTTATGTGTGTTCCAGTGGATTCGAGAATGGTATAGATTTGTTTTTTTTTTCTTGTGTACAGTACAACGTCTGTCGGGACAACTAGTTATATTATAAATAATTAGGAAAACAACTCAAAAAAAAATTCTGACTCGTTTATAAATTCGGGTCCGAACGAGTTAAGAGATTCTCAATAGCAGAATGGAAGCTGGCAATGTAATTAGCAGATCGGACTAGCTCACAATTTAATATGATGAATATTGTAATTACTTTGAAGACAATAAAAATATCAGCTCGCTATAAAAATATCAGCTCGCTATAAAAAGTATCCTATTGCTGAGCGCGGCCTTCTTTTCCATGTGGTAAAGGTTAGACCATAGTCCACCATGTTGGCCCAGTGCGGGCCCTGACTCACACAACTTCGAGAACATTATGGATAACTCTCAGACATGCAGGTCTCCTCACGATGTTTTCCTTCACCGTCAATAAATAAACATGTAAAGTTTCACATACAAGTTACAATAAATGCCAACGGTCTTCAGTCTTGTTACCTACATTTTAGATAGAAAAAGCTTTCGATTCCCGACATTTCGGTCGAATTTCACCGATCGCGGTCACAGGTCCGAGCCACAGTCACAATAGTTCCGAACAAAATAAAAACTAGAAAGACAAAGTGAAACTAGACGGGCGAACTCGCGATTCTCGAAAGCGCACCAGTACATAGATACATACTAGACAAATTACGATCAACATCAAAATGAATGAATAAATGCTTCGAGGATGTAGAGTTTTGCCTATGTACCTAATGGATGTAGATTTTTTTTGGACCCCTTCAAGGATACAGGCAAAAATCTACATCCATAAGGCACATAGGCAGAGATATACAGGGTATCCGGTAATTAATGGATAACCTTGAAATGTCTTACAGTAGAACTGATGGCCGTTAAGAAAACATAATCTCAATAGCAGCCCGGAGTTAGGCAGTTGGCGGTGTTAGACACCCCCGTGCCTTGGAAAGCACGTAAAGCCATTGGTCCTGCGCCTGATCTCTCTCCAGTCGTGTCGTATTATCTGTCCCATCGGATCATAAGGGTTAGGGAACAGAGAGTGCACTTGTGTTTGCGCACATACTTGTGCACTATAATATCTCCTGCGCAGATGGCCAGTCTCCATTAGGATTTGCCGCCGTGACCGAAATTCGGTCACAGAGGCCGATATATCAGCATTTAAAAAAAAATAAGGCTGATGCAAGTAGAATCCGTGTAAACAAACAGCTGTCAAATCAATAAAATATATAAATACTTATATAAAGTAGGTCAGTTTACACCCGATAGCTTTAACACTGTGTATCGTAATAACATGTAAGATATTAACGCGATAATGCTAGCATTGTTACCTATACCGAGGCTTACAAAAGTTAATTGTACCTTTCATATGTTATTAATTACTATTTTTTGTTCGTTGCATCGCCCGCGTAAATCGCGGTGATACATAAGGTACATATACGTAAGTCCTTCTGTAGAATACAATCTATCTCCTCTATCATTAAAATCTGTTAGGTCATTTAGTCGTGAATAGTGACCAAAGAGTTATTTTCGCATTAACTTTTTGTTAAAGTGGAAACTTCTTTAGTTGCGCTGAGCACTTCTTGGGTGAACAAAAATCATAGAACTCGCGTCATCATCACGCTTCGTCATCGTTACACTTCCACGCTTTCCATTTTTGAATTATTTTAGAACATTAACAATATTATCTCAGAAATGGTGCGTCCTACGCAAAAAATAACGAAATTTTGACCCCCTTAATAACCGCTAAGAGAGTATCAGGAATCCGACCCGCCCCCTTTTTATTTTCTTTTTTTTATAAAGAAGTGTTTATGATCAAGAATTAAATTTTCACTTCTATCGGCAGTCTCCAAAGACTGCACCAATGTTTTTTTTATCCAACTAAGGTGACAAACAAGCCTATGGCCCACCTGATGGTAAGTAGTCACCGTAGCCTATGGACGCCTGCAACACCAGAGGCATCACTGGCATGTTGCCGACCTTTTAGGAAAAAAAGGAAGTGGGAAAGAGAAGGAGCGGGAAGGGGGAAAGAGGGTGATTAGGCCTCCGGCACTCTCACTCACCAAATGAAACACAACAGTAGGATTATTGCTATTTCACGTCGATATTCTGTGAGAGGGTAGTCCTTCCCCGGTCAAGCCGGCCCATTCGTGCTGAAATCAGCGAAGCTCTACTACTCATAAACTATACCTAACTATATTAGTATGGATTAAATGTATGCAGTACAACAGTAATAGTAGTAAATACTTTATGTTTACATTCAACTTAGAGTTTGTCTAAAGTATAAATCGAATAGGAATATGTTTACCCTGTCTTTTTCTCCCTAGCCTTTATTATTCCCAAGTCACTTGGGGTCGGCTTTCCAGTCTAACCGGATTTGACTGGATATCAGTTTTTACACGGAGCGACTGCCATCTGACCTCCGCAACCCGAAGGCTAACGATACCCTAAGGCTAAGCCAGTGTCAGGATATTAGAAGACACTGACTTCTCAATAACGACTGCCATAGATGTTCATGGCAGCCGGGACCGACGGCTTAAAGTGCTCTCCGAGGCACGCAGCAGGCGATAATTGTCAATCAATACGCACTTAATTTCGAAAAGTCATATAAATTCCGAAAGCCAGAAGTGCGCGACCTGAGTTTACCCTGTAAATAAGCCTAAATAAATAGCAGCGTTTTAGTAATATTTATCAGTATGAAAGATTTTTAAATCTGCAAGAAAATTGGGCTGCTATTGTATTACGTATCTTCTTAAATATATTACTATTAATTGTTATTTATTGGAATATGAAACATCGCGCATAATTTAACATGATATAACGTACTAGAGGTGTGTGGTATGAGACCTAACACGTTTTGATTAATACGATGCTATTGAATGATATGAGGAGGTAAATTAGAGAATAATATATGTTTATTACTGATTAAGTTCTAATACTAAGTACAAACTGATAGAAAATGATATAATGATAGTCAGTTACACGCGATGCGTTTGATGACCGGTAGTGAACTGCTTTTTATAATATATAATTGTAGGTAACTAATGAATTACGAATGCTTTGTGGCGAAAATGCTGACATAACATAAAGTAATTTTGCACCGTACAAGAGGAGCAGGTAGAGATTTGACAAAAAAATATAAAATAAAAAAATTTTAAAATAAAAAAATTGTTGAAAATTTTGCTGATTTGCTGATATATACATTGTCACTGTATATCGAATACCAAGCGAATATTATATACAAGGCACCATTAAATCACAGTTATATAATTTTCTTTTAGTTGTTATCTATCGTCTTGATAACAATTATTTTTATTAATATATTCTAATCTTATCTCGTGTTACTAAGCTATATTAATAGAACACGAAAAACCATAAAATATACTTATAAATAAAACAATGTTATTCGAATACATTCCAATCACTGATATAATCAAAGTATTCGAATATGTCCATGACAATCGTAAATCAAATACTGAATTTTAGCTCCAAAAAATATATGGCGTCGATGGCGTAGTGGTTAGTGTAACCGACTGCCACGCCTGAGGTCCTGGGTTCGATTCCTGCACAAGTCAAATATTTGTGTGCATGAACATGGATGTTTGCCTTGGCCTGGGTGTTTCTATGTATAATATGTATATATTTACAAAAAAAAGTAATATATGTATTTTTATCCATTGTCTAGTACCCATAATACAAGCTCTGTTTAGTTTGGGCTAGATGGTGTTGTGTGTATCTATGTGATAGTTATTATTAAAAAAAAATATTATTAATCAAAGTATTCGAATATGTACATAATAATCGTAAATCAAGTACTGAATCTAAGCTCCAAAAAAATATATGCATAAATAGCCAACGTATACTACTCTCCGGTTCAATCCAAAACCGCCACGTATATAAGGCGAACGCATAAACTAATTTCCTATTGAAGCCTAGCGTACAATAACACGATATTTTCCCCCATCTGGCAAATATCCAGTGGTATTAACATAAGATTTATTGTTCAGTAGACCATTAAACACCTTACATTATCCTATCGTTGTCCGTCGATCTGTGAATTATATCTCTCGGTAACTGTATTAGGAACAAACAAACTGCTTTTATCGGAATAGTGTGAACTAAGCCCTTTTTAGGAATGGATATTGAATAATGCCCCATTTATCTTAATGCAAAATGCAGGTAAATATCGGAAACAATTATTGTTTAGACACTAAACTCTTGCAAGTTTCTGCAATAGTATTCTAAGTTTATAATTTGACTCCCACCTAAATATCTTCGATACAGTAGGTAGATGTCGCCAGCTATACTGTAGTGATTCACAAGTATTTGTTCCGAGTGGGTATATTTTATGTCTGTTGTTTGTTTGTAAAGTCCCCCGATACAGGAATCATACCTAGCGCGAATCTTTATAAAATATAGATATGCCCACGGTTTCACCCGCGTTTATGATTACTGCGCCGCCCCCGTGAGTTGTAGCGTCATGTTATATAGCGTATAGCCTTCCTCGATAAATAGGCTATTCAACACTGAAATAATTTTTCAATTCGAACCAGTAGTTCCTGAGATTAGCGCGTTCAAACAAACAAACAAACTCTTCAGCTTTATAATATTAGCATAGATACAAAATAGTGTTTTAAAAAAAAATAGGTTAGTTACATATTAAACTTTATCTATGCCAAATCTGACGCTTATACGTGGGCTCAATATCCTTTAAATGGGTACAGTTTTAGTACGTGTAATTAAAGAGATATCCACACAAGATATTATTACATCGTGTGAATTAATTTTAACGAGTCTTACAATAATATTTTTATAAATATTTTTGATCATCTTGGCGGAAAATATTATAGAAGTCTATTTCTACAACAATCATTCAATCATTACAAGGTAAGTATCTCATGGACCCTTGATCGTCATCCAACACATTTCTTACTACTCCTTGACGATATAAGGAACCTACTAATGACGTACTACACTCGAGCTCAAGAAGATACCTCAAAAAATACACAAACAAGATTCTATTTATAAATATGAAGGAAGTATGTACCACGACGTCTATTGGCACTGGAGCCTCGCATATCTTCCCTCTGACACGCAAAATAATACAATTTGCCAAGTAGATAAGGCAGATATTCGCTTGGCACTGATGTAGTTGCATAACCGTACAGTAATTCAATTATTACGGCTCGACGCCCTCAACTAACGACCTTTTGGATATAAAGTAGTCGGAGCCAATGATATGTGAAATTTTGTTTGATTACTAAAAGATTAAGTGGACATGTTTTATCAAGAGATTGTTGATCCAGGTGGTTTTAAGTGTTCCGTTTGATGTTGGAAAGGTAGACTTGTCAAAGACTTACTATGATGGTTGACAAGCATACAGCCTGTCTGGTGTAATGGATGGTTAAAATCAACGCCTTAAATTTTTTTGAAGACCTGTATGTTCTTGGCACTTGGCAAGCCAAAGGCTTTAATATCGCCACTGTCATTGCGCTGATTGCTGTGTGTGGTCGACATATAGTTGTTAAAATTCTGGGTGTTCTCTGCGTCCATTGTTTCTAAAAATACACACAGCACAAATGATCAATAGCTAGTACGGGCGTTGGCTTCAAAAATATTGACTTTCCAATTAAGGAATTGTATCACTGCCAGCGTCAAAAACCTGTAAAATTAGATCTTCTATAGGATGAGGTTTTGCTCCAGTCAGGTTGCTTGTACTTTGAAGGTCATTTCCTAACCAAACAAAACAAAAACATCTACTTGCCAAAAAAAACAAAAAAGTGTTGGGTACTTCTCAATACGTTGACATTTTGCCTAAGTTCCTGTGATCCACCCATTGGGTTCTTGTGTAGGTGTTGTTTTTTTATATTAAGAGAAATATATATTTACCTGGTAGTATTGTACTTCAGGGCAAAGGCCTCCCAACTTTCATAAGAATTATTTTCGTCGCGTAACGAGGCCAGTCTTTTTAGGCCAGTCGCGAAAATACGAGGTAGTTTTTAACAGCCGAAAATGTCGACTGTTATATAAATGTAATAAAATCTTCTAGTGTAACGTTTGTGGTGTATTCACTTCGAGGCCATTTTGACAGGAGGAGAATAAGTCATTTAAGAGGATATTCAAACTAATATAACAATAATAATTAGAATATTATAAAAACTAACATTTGCTCGTGACTTTGACCGCCTGGATTACAGTTTGCCTGCATTGCATTCACGGGAATGTGACATATATGCAATATAAGACATCTTAGGTTTGACAAAACAGACTCAGATAAAACTCAGCTTAGATTTTAAGTTGAGCTCCGAACTAATGAACTATTTATTTTTGCATATAAGTAGATATAAAAAAAGGAATCCATTGTTTTTGATTGAGACGTCTAAATAGTCGATAACATATATTTTTTAAATATCGCTAATATACAGCCACAGTATTGTAATAGTAGACATACATAGATACAAGGTACATATAGGTACATAGCATTCTTATTCTCATCCATCATTACTATTTCGACATGAACCTACAACTACCAAAAGAGTGCAGTCAGTAAGTTCAAACATAAAATGTCAAACAAAATCTTATTATATCTGGACAGATGTTTAAACCACATTATAGATCGACAAAACATCTGGAGATTAAATCCGGAAAATACCAACAATGATCTGAAATGTAATCGTCATTGTGTAACGATTTGCATAACCACAATTTTTATTTCCACTTCAGACCTCTGAAGCGTAAAACTCGAAAAATTCACTCGAATTCTTTGATGTTTGCTCCACCATCCAAATAAATTGACGCCCTTCGGATAATCAAGTCAATTTAAAAAAAGCCCCGTTTTCTCTCACCATTGCGTTTCAAATTATTATAAATAAGGAACTGTTAAATGCCACTTTCCAGTAAATAAAACTGGAACGATATATAATGAAAAGCATGTCCCATTTCTTTCCGAACAAAACGTTGAAAGAAAAATATTTGGTCACTTCGGAACTTCGTACATGGGCATATAAAAATACTTCCACCGTTGACATGCGAATTTCAACTTCATGTCTTTGATTCAAGGTATAGTTTTGTGTGAAGTAGTAGAGTGTTTTTCACTTGGAAGGTTTTAATAATAACTAGGTTTTGAGTCGTTTCTAGAGTCGCGTGGGTTGACTGTAAGTTATGGCTTATTATTGAACTAATACTGATCAAGGTCTTCCTATATACAAATCGTGCACTGCATAAATAATTTAAGTCTTTTGTGCAATAAATTTAACTTTCACTGCTAAAGTAAATTAAGAACTACCCATCTGAGTTATAACCTACACGTTTTGGCATGTCTAGGGCCCAATATACATAATTATTTCTTAATAGTATGCGATAGCTCAGTGAGAGACCAACAGACTGCAATGCAGAGGATCTCGGGTTCGAACCCACGTCGCGCAACTCTGACTTTCGGCAGTTATATGACTTTTCGAAATTATATGCGTATTGATTGACAATTATCGCCTGCTCGGTGCCTCGGAGAGCACGTTAAGCCATCGGTCCCGGCTGCCATGAATCTCTATGGCAGTCGTTATTGGGAAGTCAGTGCCCTCTAATATCCTGACACTGGTCTAGCCTTAGGGTATCGCTAGCCTTCGGGTTGCGAAGGTCAGATCGCAGTCGCTCCGTGTAAAAACTGATATCCAGTCAAATCCGGTTAGACTAGAAAGCCGACCCAAGTGACTTGGGAATAATAAAGGCTAGGGAGAAGAAAGTAAATTAAGAAGAATCCATTTTGATTCTGTCTAGATTGAGTATTTAAGTCGTCACTACAATGAAAGATAGCCGCCAAATAAGACTGTATTGTGTTTTATAGTAAAGGATAAATCTGTAATATAAATGTCACACACTTAAACACTACAATTTTGAAATACCTTATTTCCTTAGTAATATTATAAATGCGAATGTGAGCTGGCTTGTATGCCTATCGTGGCTATTCAGGGGGCCCATCTAGTGAGTTGGCGAGTCACCGTCTGTCCATTCGATTGATGCTATTAGAGTATTCAGGGCAGACGCCGCTTTATCATCCATAGTTACCAATATACCAGTCCATCAAACACCCATACCCATAGTCCATATATTAGAATCCATACGTAGCAATAGTCCTACGCCTGCTGCGGCTAGTGCCGCTGTAGATGTTCCATCCCACCTTTGATAAAAGCTCTCGAAGGGCCTCTTCACGTTGGACCCATATCTCCGTGTAAGCCTCCCAAAGGGCCGGTTATTTTCCTAACGTATTAGGAATATACCCATGAAAGAGAAATAATAATATATAATTTATTTTGTTTGATATTTTTTTACGCTTACACCCCATAACTACTCGATCGATCATCGTGAACATCAAAGTTCATGAGTTAGTTTACATGTAGGTTTGTTGCTAGGTTTAGGCAAAGGGTTGATGTTGTTGAGACTATGAGAAGATACCTGCAAGAAACTCACGCCGACTCTTTTCATTTCCATTTAATTAGAATTTCAGTATTTTACAACTCATATGTAAAAGGTGCTGCAGCCATTATCCCATTTATTACTGACTATTAAAAGTTTTCTCTTCACGAATCGTAACTAATATTATAAATTATCTTCTGTTTACGCGAATGTTATTCATTGAAATTAAACTACTTATTATATACGGATAAATACACTGGAACATTGAGACAACTACCATCTTAGTCTCCCCGTGACCATGGCTGCTGAAAAGCAACCGAAACGTCGGGAAAACTAGTATAGTTATAGTATAAATAGATTAAATAATTTAATTAGCTTAAAAAATTGTAAAGTTTAATAGTAATAGTAGTGTAACAGTTTTCAAAATTTTGTAATGAAGTATAAATAAACAACGCGATAAAATCCGTATATAATGGTTTAATTTCAATAATATTATAAATGCAAATATAAGATTGTTTGTTTGTTAAACTTTCACACCTCAACTACTCGACTTATCATCACGAAATTTTGCATACACCTGTCAGGGGAACAGAAAAGAAGTTACCTTACATCCAGAAAAAAGTAGTGTTACTAATATAATCTAACCTACATCTATGCGAACGACGCCGCGGGAAAAAACTAGTTATATAAAGTATTTTACTATGTGATTAACTAGTTAAAAGTTAATAAAAATATGTACGTTTTGTAAAAGAAGTATGTCAACCATATGCGTTCGGCGCCTACCATATCATCTATAGCTGTTGTTGATGAAATGGGCTTGAGGGAATTAAATTGTACAATTCCATTGCACGCTCATCGAGTAGCATCCAATAAAAAAGCGATAGGATAACAGCGTTGTATTTGTTGACGTAATATTGAAAAACTTTAGCCTTCAAACTATATTCGAATATATTTAAAGTCGGTTTCTGGTATTAAATATATGCATCTGATTCAGAACCTCGGCCAGTAGTCAATCGATACATACAAAGTCTCATGCATATTTGCCCAAAGGTGTATTTTAGCTACATTTCGCAAGCTATGACTTACGGTTCTAGAAGCGATTAGTAGAGCCTCGCTGATTTCAGCATGAATGGGCTGGCTCGACCGGGGAAGGACTACCCTCTCACAGAATATCGACGTGAAATAGCAGTATTCCTACTGATGTTTCGTTCGGTGAGTGAGAGTGCCGGAAGCCCAATCACTCCCTTTCCCCCATCCCGCTCCTTCTCCTTCCCATTTCCTTTCCTAAAGGGTCGGTAACGCGCAAGTGATGCCTCTGGTGTCGCAGGCGTCCATAGGCTATGGTGACCACTTACCATCAGGTATGCTTGTTTGTCACCTTAGTAACATAAAAAAAAAATGTTTATTCGATAGTTACATATCGCTATTTACTGTACATGTGATGGTACGAGCCAGAGCATTGTAGTATTTGTATTGCTCATATATTCCAGTTGGTTTCTTTCCTTTGCATTTTATTGCATTAATTCAGATTCCTTTTGTTCGTTCCACTGACTATAAATTCAGTGGCGGTTTGTTTAATTTACTGAAAGCATGTTTCCCCGCCGTCGAGTTCAGTTAACAATAGAATAAATATTTTTTATCCAATTTATTATCTAAAGGGAGAAGCAGAGAGGCTAGTGCCAAATCTGTTGTCAAGTATTTTAGTAATGAACATTTAAATAGTACAGACGAGCTTTTAGAGTGTCACATTAAGCCAATGCCAATGGTCACAATCATTTCAACAATATTAAACATTATTAATATATTATAGGTAGCGATAGCTCAGTGGGAAGACCAACAGACTGCAATGCAGAGGGTCTCGGGTTCGAACCCACGTCGCGCACCTCTGACTTTCGGAAGTTATATGACTTTTCGAAATTATGTGCGTATTGATTGACAATTATCGCCTGCTCCGTGCCTCCTAGAGCAAGTTAAGCCGTCGGTCCCGGCTGCCATCAACATCTATGGCAGTCGTTATTGGGAAGTCAGTGCCCTCTAATATCCTGACACTGGTGTAGCTTTAGGGTATCGTTAGTCTTCGGGTTGCGGAGGTCAGATGGCAGTCGTTCCGTGTAAAAACTGATATCCAGTCAAATTCGGTTAGATTAGAAAGCCAACCCCAAGTGACTTGGGAATAATAAAGACTAGGGAGAAGAAGATTAATACATATTAGGATAAAGGCGTAATATCCGTGATGAATCAATGCTGTTAATTTTTTGTAATAAGTATTAGAGGTGGTAGAACGGAAGTGAATGTGACTGCTGTGCATGAAGTCTTGGATTCGATTCAGGTCGGGCATATATTATGCATTTTCTGCCAATTATATGCCATCATCATGGGCTAAATATGGGCGTAATACTACCTTTTCGCGGTATAGAGCTAAGACTACATACGTACATACGTAGATATCTCAGTGTAGGTTATTTTAATTAAACTATATGAAACTTGACCTTTGGGTTCTTTTTTATTTCTATTTTTCTCGTCAAAATGACCACACTCCACCTGATGGTAAGCAGTCGTGTGGTCTAAGAGCAGTGGCCTCCACACCGCTGCACCGCCCTCATAGCAGCCGAGGCGATGTTGAGGTCTCTACTTTGACGGCCTGAGAAGGTCAGACTGCTAAAACATTCGTTCATAAGAACACTTAATAAAAATAACACATTGAGACGACAAAAAATATATAAATAAAAATAATTTTCGCGGACGTGCTAGGTATGTATATACTTTTTTGAAAAGCTTGACGTTTCGGCCAGGTTGACATAATTCATTCAATGCATACGTATAAAAGTCATTGAATTACATTTGGCACTGGCATTACATTAATTTTAACATAATAACAACAACGGGACGAGTAGACAAAGAATATTGGGCCCATTGGGCCGAGCAGACAAAAGAGATTGGGCCCATTGGGCGGAGAATATAGTAGAAATAGATTAATTAGTTTATCAATTATATTACCAATGTACAGAAAGTTTCGTTACAGTTTCAACAACTAGGTCATATTAAGCTTTGAAAACACTGCCTTTCTGTTTTGCTCATAGATCACTGCCACTGCTTTTTCAAACGTAGCCCCCATTTTCCTGTTCCGATTTCGCTTGTGCTGTAGACAAAACTTCAAACTTTTTAAAATGATTACGTGTTGAAACCTTAAGTACCTATCTAAAATTGTCTGCATTCGCCGTAAGTAATAGACATACATACATGCATAGATTCACGCCTGTTTCCCAGAGGGGTAGGCAGAGACTACGGATTTTCATTTACTACGATCCTGACACACTTAGTAAGTAATATGTACAAATAAAAAGTTAAAGCAACTTTAGTTAATCTATACTAATATAAAGCAAAAGAGTTTGTTCGTTTATTTGTTTGTTTGGTTGAACGAGCTAAATGTGAACACAGACGAAGTTGCGCGGGTCAGCTAGTATGTAATATGCTAGATTTTGCTTACGGCTTTGCTCACATTAATCTAGATTTTGTTAATAATTTGTTTTTTTCTGGATTAAAGTTACCCTTTGTCCTTTTTGTACTCCTAACAAGGTGTATACGAAATTCCATGATGATCGTTCGATCGTCCAATAGTAAAGGGGTGAAAGCGTAACAAACAAACAAACAAACTTACAATCGCATTTATAATATTAGTTAGAATACACACAAGAAATAGAAAAATTTGACGGACTCAATGGCGTAATGGTCAGTGTAACCGACTGCCACGCCTGAGGTCGCGGGTTCGATTTCCGCACAAGTCAAACATTTGTGTGCATGAACATGGATGTTTGCGTGGGTCTGGGTGTTTTTTTATTATTTTTTATTAGTAATAATAATAAGTTTATTTATCACCAAAAATTAACTGATAGGTACAGTACATAATTTAATTATTATAAAAGGCGTAACTATGTACAATTTTAGTAGGTACGCTGTTTAATTTTGAGCCCTGTCTCTTAAACTAGGCAATAATACCTGTATCTTAAGAGACAGTGTTCGGTATGATAGGGATTCAAATTATACATAATTATTATGAGTGGATCGTGTGGGTATCATGTTAGTGGTGGTGGTTGGTGATTGTTATTTGAAGTGTGTGTGTATGAGGATGTGTGTGTGTCTGTGCGTGTGTGTGTGTGAGGGTGTGTGTGTGTGTGTGTGTATATATATATTAGTGTGTGTGTGTGTATATATATATTAGTGTGTGTGTGTGTGTTTGTGTTTGCGTGATAATTATTATATGATGTATGTTAATAATGATTCAATTCTGTCATAGTTTTGGAGAACAAGCCATTTTGTGATTTTTGTTTTGACTTCGTGTGTGTTCAGGTCGAGTATATTTAACTGTGTATGTAGTTTTTTGTAAAGATGTATACTTATAACGTAGAATTGGTGTTTTGCAAAGGATGTTTTGTGTCGCACTCCTCTGGGGATATTTTTGCGTTTATTTGGATTTGATGGTGGCATACCAGTATGCGGTCGCAAGGCAGAGCGAAGCACAAAGAGTTGCCGAACTTTCAAAACCTTACAGTACGCGTACAATTGTTCCGTTGGATATCTGTAAGGCCTTTTAGTCATGACTTTCAGGCCAGCCCTCTGCGCCCTCTCCGCTTGTATAAAATTAGTCTTGGCTGCTCCACCCCATACTGGTATGCAATATCCAATTATGGATTGGCATAGCGCAAGGTACACCATTCTGAGTGTATCACAATCAGCCGATCCCCGAAGAGTTCAATTTGCTCGTCAAAATGACCACACTCCACCTGATGGTAAGCAGTCGTGTGGTCTAAGAGCAGTGGCCTCCACATCGCCCCCACAGTAGCCGAGGCGATGTTGAGGTCTCTACTTTGACGGCCTGAGAAGATGCTTTTTCACGCCCCGCTTAAAGAACCCAGGATTGAAGGAAGAAGGAAACACGTGCCTTGGCAGAGAATATAGAGATGAGACGCATGATTTTATTTGATAGCGTGTTAAGTTGCATGTTCCATCTTAGACCCTCATCTATTTATACACCTAAGTATTTAACAGTATTAGCTCTGACCAATGCGGCACAGAGGCAAGACGTGGTTTGGTTATAACATGTATGCGCATGGAGAGTGAAAGTTGATGATGGTCGAGTATTGCTGCGGATTGAGAAGGGAATATAGGAGGTTTTGTTAAGATTAAGAGTATTGACTAAAGTTTACAATAATAATACCATGGCTTAGACCACTCGCTAAACCACGAGAGTTTTTATACGAGTGGGAGTTCATATGTTATATAAATTATAATTACAATTTATACTCTAATGTTTCTATGTATAATATGTATGTATTTACAAAAAAAGTATATAATTGTATGGTTATCCATTGTCTAGTACCCATAGTACAAGCTCTGCTTAGTTTGGGCTAGATGGTGTTGTGTGTATGTGATAGAATATTATGATAGAATATTATTATAATCGTTTGATTTATGATTGGCTGAGTATGAAAGGTTCAATAGCTGACTGATATATTTTTATCAATAAATTGTGAGAGTCCAGACGTTTTCTGATCATAATTAATGGATAGAAGTATTATTGGACTTATTAGGATTATCATTGTAAAGAAAAAAGAAGTAAAAGTATATCATCACGCTACGTAATGGAACCTATTATGATCAGTGTTGGCCTTCCTCGCCACAAATATTGGCGATCGTTTGACCAGCGTGAAAGTATTGGGCACAGTAAACATTGGATATAATAAGATGAAAATAAACTATGATAAACTGGTTCCGTCAGGCGGACTATATCTTGTCATCTTAGTGCATATCTATACGAATATTATAAAGCTAAAGAGTTTGTTTGTTTGAACGCGCTAATCTCAGGAACTACTGGTTCGATTTGGAAAATTATCTTAGTGTTGGATAGCCTATTTATCGAGGAAGGCAATAGGCTATATAACATCACGCTACGACCCACGGGGGCGGCGCAGTAACGATAAACGCGGGTGAAACCGCGGGAACATCTAGAGTCGATATATATTTGAGTTGCCAATTATTTGGTAATGGTACTAATTAGCTGGCTAGCCTGACCACCATCTTGGAGAAGACCAGTGCAAAATTAGTTAATAATAATAATATTTTTTGCTATTTTTACAATTTGTCTTACATTATATATAATATAATATTCTATCACATACACACAACACCATCTATCCCAAACTAAGCAGAGCTTGTACTATGGTTACTAGACAATGGATAAACATACATATATACTTTTTTTTGTAAATACTTACATATTATACATAGAAACACCCAGACCAAGACAAACATCCATGTTCATGCACACATTAATAATATCCAATACAAAAATGCATCCTAGTTACTTTGGTATATTTCCTTTTATATATCACTAGATGTTCCAGCGGTTTCACCCGGGTTTATCGTTACTTCGCCGGCCCCGTGGGTCGTAGCGTGATGTTATATAGCCTATAGCCTTCCTCGATAAATAGGCTATCCAACACTAAATCATTTTTCAAATCGAACCAATAGTTCCTGAGATTAGCGCGTTCAAACAAACAAACAAACTCTTCAGCTTTATAATATTAGTATAGATTTCTTTGCCGTAGGGCAGCGACGCATGCATAATCCCCTAGCTTTACAATGTAATAGATCACACGCTCGGTAACAGCCAGCAATCAGACGAGGCGTACAAGATTTTAAACAAATTACTTAATCAATATTATAATCAACAGGCAGGTATCGAACATACAATCCTTCGGTCACAAGACAGCTGTAAAACTTCAGACTTGCGATACCACCTCTTCAATTCGCAACACGAAGGACTGATTACAATGAAGATCTAATCAATCGCGTGCCCAAAATAACAATTTACAACCTCTAGGAACAAATTACGTATTCCAATACAGCAAGATACCCCTGAACCCAATAAAATGATCCAACGTTAACGCGAATTTACGGTAAAAGACGTTCGTCCAACGTCCAAAGCCAAGCTATCAGGTGGAACAGGTGTTGCATATTAATCCACCTGAGTCATCCAACCTGGGTGGATTTAATCACAAAATATTTACTGAAGAGAGGCGAGCTCGATGCAAATTTATGCTAAAACGTCACAGCCAAGCGTTTTCTTGGACAGTATGATGAATAAGATATGGGAAAAGATCAGCTATAATGGTTTGTTGAGCTTAAACTTTGTGGAAAAGTTTACGTGAACAAGTAATAATGATTATAACTTGTAATACATACTGGTCCGTTGTTAAACACAGGCTTTTATTGATATAAGAAGTGTTGTATATCATCGAAAAACTGGGCACCATGATTATTCCTAACTATGAGTTTAGATTGACGTAATAGGAATGAACCAATTGCCTAGGAGGTCTCTACTAATACGTAGTATTATGACTCATCTTCGATCTTCGGCTTACCAAAGGTGAAAGTTCGGTGAAAGGGTTGCTTACACAGAGAGATTGTTGTCTTCGACTTGCCGACTGACGACTGACTGAGCGCATCATTCAATGATCGACTTCAGCTGCGAACTGAGTCGTCAGATGACCAGGCATTTGCACAACACCTTTGGATGGATTCGACTACTTGCCGAAGAAATCTTGTCGACCTTAGTGAATATACAGTAAGTCATTAGTCAACATTGTACATGAATATGTAACTCTTATATAGTCTACCGCACTTTTTTCAATACACAATTTATTTACAACACTGAATGGTGTAGGGTTTATGGGGTCGGTTCGCACTATCACACGGGATAAAATATTGAACGAACGAACGACCAAACCTAGGCGAACGTTTCTCGATCAGCTCGGAGGCGTTCTGGACAAAGGCCAGGTTAAGAGCACCCTAAACCGACGGGCGTGTATGAGGAATGTGATGAAAGTGAATGAAGCCAGAGAAGTGTGTCAGGATCGTAGCAAATGTAAATCCGTTGTCTCTGCCTACCCCTCTGGGAAACAGGTGTGAATCTATGTATGTATGTATGTATCAAAAATTGGATAATCCACAAAATAGCTTTTACAAGTCTGGATATTCTTTGTGTCCGTTCTTTGAATGTTCGTGAAGTCCTCTGCGAAGCAGGCGTAATACTATATACCGTTTATAAAAAAATAAAATGACTAAGCAAAAATGTTTTGTCACGATTGGATTTAAGTCAAACCCACGATCGTTTAATCGCAAGTCCAATGCCTAAACCATTGATCTACATTGACAGGTGCAATGTACACACACATATCTATAATTACATTGTTAGAATTCTACGTAATATAACCGATGCGAGGCAGTTATCCGTCAAGCTTGGTATTTGTATCACGTACTATTTGTGGATCAAATATTATAATATATGTTTTATATATCATTGTTGTACTGGTAGCCGTTAGGATGACTCCTTCCATATCGCACTTACTGTGTGAATGCGACGCGTTGGCTGGATTGAGGATGGGTCTGATGGGATTGGCATATCCAAACCCTGAAGACTTCAGGCTTCTCTCTCTGAAGTGTATGCTGCGGCTGATGCAGTACATTCATAAGGAGATAGCTAAGGGATAAATCTTGGAGCCGACACAAAAGATCCCACTGGGTCGAAGTGTCGCCGGTCTGCACTGACTGGCCCCCACACACAAGATAAGATAAGATAGAATGACTCCTGCTGGGTACGGATACCTTATACGACTCTACCTATTCATTTTGATAAGTAACTGAGACAAATACAGTTATATTATATTATCAGCTCTGTTAAACTGTCCCATTACTGGACATGGGGCTCTTCTCAGTGTGAGAAGGCTTAGGCTATGTTCACTACGCTGGCCTAGCGCGGGTTGGCAGACTTCACATATCTTTGAGAACATTACAGAGAACTCTCAGTCATGGAGGTTTACGGTTTATAATTTACTGCCTCGGTGGTGCAGCGGTATCGAAGGCGACAATTATGATATTTCGGATTAGATTTTTAGATTGGGCAAAGTGTTATTAGGTTTTACAGTTCGAAAACTCTTATACAACAGCTTAGTCCGTCCGTCCGTCTGTCTGTTATACAACTTTCAACTAAAGAACCGTTAGAGCTAGAGACTCGCGGTCAACGCCATTCAACTCAGCATAGTCGACATACCCCGAAATGACCTCTGACCTCAAGGTCACGTGATACCATTTATTCGAACTCTAAGATTTGCGGCAATTCATTGCCGTTTCTCACTTGTTTTTTCATGACAGATGAAATTCTCAGTTGCAGCACGAAGTCTGAAACTGTGCTCGGTAGGCAATAATGGGATCGCGCATACTCTAAGTACGTACGTAGGATTTGAATATCTTGCTGGCGAAATGTGCGTGTAATACACCTCTACCAAACATCTTCGGGTAAAGAGGCGTGAGGCTATTTATGCATGTATAATTTACCTCTATAGTCACCAGAATTTAACGAGCACCTGCATGTGCTTATTGACTGTAAAGGCCCCTCTATACAATGGCCCATGATGGGCCATTTTTGCTGCGTAAACATAAATCCACCGGCACCGGCACCATGCACTAACTTTCTTTTTTTTTAAATTGGCATTCCACGTTCACAGCATTCCTGCCAAAAAACCACTACCTTCTGACTTGAACTCTGTCATGCGACTGATTGGTGGACGATTGTGTGGACACGCGCACGATCATCGGCACGCATTCCTTTGATGTACCGACAATTCACCGATTAGTCACGATTATAGGCGATGATGGCCACTCACAGACGATTACACTCTCTATACAATGGTGCGTGCCTGTATTCGCCATTGTGTAGAGGGGCCTTAAGAGCCCGAATTACACCTTTATGTCGACAATACGGCAATGACGCTACCCCTGTCATATTAACTTAAACACAATACGAACCGTAGGTACGTTACCACCCCTTCGGGGTTTTACTTCTATTCCACGAATACCCCACAATAGCCTACTTTAATTAGGACTCGTCCCAATTTCCCGTACAAACACTAGCTAACATCGCAATATCCAGAAAGCCATAATAATTAATAAGCAAACGAATAGCTTCCATACATCACGGCGATAATTTGAAATGCCGCAAAAGCGAGTACAATAACGTACATTCCTCTCACAATACGACAATGCGGGACCTCGCGGGAACTAAATACGCACAGCGTTGTGAGGGTCTAAGCCCACTGACATACTGACGCCAACATAGCGCCACATGAGTGCCGTAAACATCGAATGACCATCGTCACCTTAGATTAAGTAACTCTAGATTCAGCCATGATTATATTCAAGTGAGAATTATGAATGTACGGAACACAATAACAAAAGTACGACAGCATCACATCAGTTTTTCGATAGGCGCCTTTTTAAAGCTTGCCAAACACACGTCGATTTAATGCCAAACACACGAACTTTCGGCATCAATTGCGGTAATTATTCTGATAGTTTAGACTATCGATGAGGAACAGACTTTATAAGTGTACATCGAATACTCTAAGATGTCAGATTTCAGTACATTACAAAAACCATTTCATGTGCGGTCACGTTATGCTACTTTGTCTAAGATTGCAAAATTACATACGGCGTGCCTGATAGTAAGCGGTTATAGCCTCTGACACTTGCAGTATGAGGAGTATTGATACCTCATTAACTATTCTGTAAAAATAGATATAGAAACTGCATAGAGGTCAAATACCCAACCTACCAGCTGACATTGTAGCGCATAAGTCAAAGCGTCTCATGAATCGCAGAAACTTATGGTACTACACCACAATGTTGTTTGGTCATAGTGCTTCAGTAAACTGAATAACTACCAAACTTTGATGTTCATAGTGTTACTTTGTGATCTCACTGATTATTATTAACTTTACAGAAAGTTGAGTTAACAATCTTTTGTTAGATGAATTTACTTCCCCATTTGGAACATTCTGAGTTTAAGAAGTGATTCCGCTATTTCCTACCTCTTGAACTTCTCATTTAAACCTGCTATGCAATTCTGCTAGATCTCCCATCGGAGTCAGCTGTTATGATAAGAGTTTTTAACTCTCCAACCAGCTGGTTACAGTGGTTACTGCCGAGGCGAAAATTGAGTTAGAGATGATTTTTAGCAGAATAGGCGCTCATAGCCAGTTGCACTCACTGGTCGGTAAACGATTAGCGAGGTTAAGCAACGTTGGGTGCGGTAATGGGTGACCGCTTAGTGGTATTTCATCTGAGCGTCTCCGGGCTTCGGAGGGCACGTAAAAAGTCGGTCCCGGTTGTTGTCAAATTGACAGCAATCTTTAAGCCGTGTCTGAGGCCTACGGGCAGCTTGAACAACTCTTGACAACAGGTGGGCCACTAACCACACGAAAAGAAGAAGCAGAATTGCACGGCTAACACTGCCAAACCATACTACTCTGCCAGTAACATAGATATTGATATAGTATCAATATGTATTCTGTGGCACACGCACTATTATAAGTATTTATGTTTTCCTTTTATAATGTTCCACCTATGTATATTTTTGCAAAAAAAAACATTCCTATAAACCAATAAAACTCTATATCCTCTGAAATAACAAATAATATCAATTAACAATACACCATAAGCCCAAAGAGTTTGATAGATTATCCGGATTGGTTCGGAAATGATGTTATTAATAAACGAGTGATTAAAATGAATACGAAGATTTATATTGTTTTATTTGATTTGTGTATCCGCATGCTGTTTGGATAATTTGAATTGTTGATCATTTTTATGCTGTCATTTATATAAATCCCATAATTATATGTATTACGAAACCATAGACAACCAACGTTATTTTTTTTTTATATTGATTTGATATGGTGTTGTGTTTTGCAATACGTACAGAGCAAGTGATATTTGCCCTTTTTACTGGCAATCAAGCGAGTTTTTATTGGAACTAGTAGAGCGAAAAGTTCTCTAGTTCTACATAGAAGCATCTAAGGCTATGATTACCAACTTTCTCAAAGAGCTGAAAACTTACTAACGTTCATAAAAATTTAAACACATTTTGCTACGTTTATTTATAAGTGACTATCTTTTGCCCGCGGCTTCGCTCGCGTTAATTTAGAATTTGACAATCAATTCAGGTTGTACTCTGCTTGTAATAATATAATTCAATCATGATTCGAAAGACACGTGGCGCCATCTATTATCACAAGCACGTTATTGTTGTTTTCCTCGGGAACAGTAATTTTTTTCGGGATGAAAGGTAGCTTATGTCCGTTTCTGTAAACTTGACAACGTATATGCAAAATTTCAGGATGATCGGGTCAGTGGTTTAGGCGTGAAAAGGTAACAAACAAACAAACTCATTTTCGCTTTTATAATATTAGTTGGGATTGGGATTAAAATAATATGACGTCATGTATAAACTATCGGTACTGCAACTTGCAGCAATAATTATCCCGTAGCTATTTCAATTAATATGTAAACTACATACAGTTAAACATTTATCTCTCACTTTCTTTGCATTCCTAACAGTGAAATAGGTAAATTAACCTAAGAATTTTATTAGCTTTCAACATCTACAAATCTGGGTTTACATTTGCAGATATTCGTAAAAAAAGATTGCTGAATTATAAGCATTAATTTACACGCCTACCTACCTACATGATGTAGGTAAGTTGGACAGCTAGTGTACGGGTTGTTTAATTAGTAACTCCGCACACGATAATAAGATTTTGTAGTATGTAGTAGAGAAAATAATTATAACGTAAATAATTTATTTAAAGTATTAGTAGATAAGTTACAGTAAAAATAAGAATAATTCTTTCCCTTAATGCACTCGTAAAGTTTGCTTATGTTTGGTTTACGTTCAACTGAGTCAATGTATTTTGTTGTATCGCTAATTTATAGTAGGTAGCACACGATAAATGCTGAGCGCGCAGCTTCACGCGCTGTGCAACTTGTGGTGTGGGCGGCAATGTACGGTAGTGAGACCGTACAGCTAGCTTGCAGCCAAGTTACCGGGCACATTTCTAGAATCAGTACTCCTACTGAAAATTCACCTTTTTAATCTTACTAATAGAATAATATTTGTCGTATGCCAGGAGAGTTATGGGCGGGAACAATCACACAGTGGATGCCAAGTAACCGGAAGCGACAACGAGGCCGGCCCAGGAGGAGATGGCGAGACGAGCTCGATGCATTTAAAAGGGATTGGCAACTCAGAACAAGCGATAGAAATAGATGGAAGTCGGAAGGGGAGGCCTTTGCCCAGCAGTGGGCCACCAATTAGGCTTATAATAATAATACAAAATAGAATATACTATCTTGATCAATTTAAATCAAATTGCTTCCATATTCTCTCGCATGTTACACATCAGTGTATAGAGACCATTACACAATGCGTTGTACAATTGATACGCATCGCACTGACGGGTAATTAGTTCGGTAATTTGTGTAACGATGTGATAGAAACGAGATAATTTATGTGTAATGATAAATCATATAAGTATACATAGCTTCACGCCTGTGTCCCCTAAGGGTAACCTACAATTCGCTAGTTACGGTTTCAAGTTCTCTGGTAATAGGGAGTCAACTTATTGCTGCCTACCGGGCACAGTTCCGTAAACAATACGGTTATTGAGTTTTTTTTTTTACACGCAACTCTACCTAGCCCAAACTAAGCAGAGCTTGTACTATGGGTACTAGACAATGGATAAACATACATATATACTTTTTTTTGTAAGTACAAACATATTATACATAGAAACACCCAGACCAAGACAAACATCCATGTTCATGCACACAAATGTTTGACTTGTGCGGGAATCGAACCCGCGACCTCAGGCGTGGCAGTCGGTTACACTAACCACTACGCCACAGAAAATCCTAATAACTCTTTTACTAACCAGAGACCTGATGCTTGCCCTGTACAAGACAGTAGGCTCGCCTCCTTAGGTCTTAAAACTATATCTGAGGAAATGTGGGTATAATACGGCTCTACCTAGTTCCTGGAGGATAGAGGAGTAAGGCTATGTATTTATGCATTAGGAGACCCTATCGTTGCCAATCGGTAACGATACAAATGAGTCAGGAGAGAGAAATAACACAGTTACTTCGTTTCGTAAGATTTCTAGAAGCTTCTCTCATTTTTTACCACGCATCTATATTATAGCGACACAGAAAACAGAAATTATCAGCCTTACAGTTCAAAAACGGTTATAATTCTCCCGCTTCAGCAATAATCACACTAATTGCCGAGCCAATCATTTTAGAAGCCTTAATTACTCGACGAAGTTCGTCACGACTTTTTTAAATCAAGTCACGCTCTCTATAGAGCATACTAGTTTCATTACATACAAAGTAAGTACATATATACCGGTATTATTTCAAATTCACAAAATTTAATTAAATCAATACCGGTTTTGATAAATTTCGGTATATTATGGACTTCTAAATGCGTCTTCTATACTGTAGTCTCATTGCTGAGGGTTGCGAACAATCTGCCTCAATTTAAGCGTAAGATCGAGATTCTCATGAAATCACTGAATCACTGCCTTAATCAAAACAAAAAAATCAGGCATCCGGTGAAGTGTGTCGCTGATTAGCATGTTTAGTTGTTCAGACCAGACCAACGTTGTGGTCTTTGGTTTATGGGTCTAACGACATAGAACACAAAAAATAACAACCAAAACAAAAATTTAAAACCAAAATTTTTGCATATATAAAAGTTTTGCATAAATAATAAATAAATAAATAAAACACTGTATATGCATATTCCACATATTATTATGTATATACGGTGCATAATATTTAAAGATAAAATATTTCAATATAAAATATTTTAATTATTTTGATGAATAAATAAATTACTTTAACCTAAATACTGTCCGAAGTATAATTGATACATATTGTCTACCTTTATTCCTAAGTGATGTATTATATCCATATTTCACTAGCTATGGTTTTCAAACCCACTGGAGTCGAGCCTATTGATATTGACCGGACATATATTCAGGCTATAAGCCAATACTAAGAATTTCTTGCCAAATTATACAATAACACTTTGCCCAGGGATCAAACCATCTGTGTAATCCTAAAACCTAGTGAGAAATAGGAGGTAAATTTTACTTACTTGGTATTTTAAATGGTTTTATACGCTTTGCTGTATTACGACTGCGTACTTACTAGGATTTCATGTTTTAAAAATCATATTTGTAAGATATTTTAAAATATTTTGACAATGCAGATCAGTGCTTTACGACCTAGTAAGCACCAAACGCAAAAGCACAGCCAGAACCTCCCTCACGCACAGATCTAAACACTATTATGCCACCAAAATACCCGATACTAAAAATCGAAATCCGTTTAAACGTCAAACTTCGGTATTACAAAAATGTGGATTTTGATACGTAGGCAGGGGCGCTATCGTGACTCCGTATGACAGAACTAACATGACATATACTGTGCAGACCTTTTCGTTTTTCGACCCACATTCTATTCGTAGTTCGGAGCTAGCCTAACTTGCGAATTTGTGAAATAAAATTTCCATATTGATATGAATGGAGGTAATATATAGCCTTTTGTAGTTCCGTGTCGGTAAGAAAGTTGGTTTAGTATGGATTATTTTTGCATTAACTAGGCAACGGTCTAAACCTGAAATGAGGTTAGCATAACTATATCTGTAATGTTGATTGTAGAGCCTTAATACAACAATAGAACATTGAAGCCTTTCAGTCGAATGATCAGTTGTTCTCACTATTAGGCAAGTGATTAGTTGTGACACATAGGACGTAAAACCATAGACGCCAAAATGTAGGTGTAATACACTTAATACCTTTCCCTTTGGGGACATAGGTGGAGTCTATGTATGTAACTATGTATATATTAAACAAAGGCTACGATCTTCGGGACGAGTTAATTTCCCAGTCGGCTTGCTCTAGTTTTGAACGCAGTTAATGCCGCGCTGTGTCCTCTCTTAAAACGAAGTGTTAAGTGTAGAACTCTTTGAGTCACATGAAAACACGCTCACTAGACACATATTTATTTGTATACCAACTAATCTAATTTAGAAAGAAAGAAAGAAAATACATTTATTTGCAGCAGATTATACACTACATACATCAGAGATAGTTAATTACAAAAAAAAGAAAAACAAATCTTACTGCAAATTGGTCGCAACTCGGCAAAATGCTAGTTTTGAAAAAACTAGCGCTGGTCTTCCGTTGCGACCATGTTTGTAAATAATATACCTAATAAACTTAACACAACTAATACAACAGACGATATAAAATAATAATAATAATAGCGTTTACGGTAGCAATATGATATCTTATCTTATCTTATGTGGGGGCCAGTCAGTGCAGACCGGCGACACTTCGACCCAGTGGGATCTTTTGTGCCGACACTCTCCCAATAACGACTGCCATAGATGTTCATGGCAGCCGCACCGACGGCTTAACGTGCTCTCCGAGGCACGGCAGGCGATAATTGTCAATCAATACGCACATCATTTCGAAAAGTCATATAACTTTCGAAAGTCAGAGGTGCGCGACGTGGGTTCGAACCCGAGACCCTCTGCATTGCAGTCTGTTGGTCTCCCCACTGAGCTATCGCTGCTCTAGCAATATGATAACAATACACTATTTATTTTTGCACCCCAGTTAAATCTAACAATTTCAATATCTCAAAAATAGACAAAAATGTTACGGACTGCCTCGATGACGCTGCGGCTATATATGCAGCAGCTGTGCATAAGATTTCGTATTCGAATCCAGAGTTAACAAAGAGTTCTTTTTCTGACAAGTAAACCTCAGAAGCAGTGCGGAGTTAGGAAGTTGGCGTTATCATACATCCCTGGAACTCAGAAAGCGCTTAAATCCATTGGTTCTGGGTCTGATCTCTCTGGGGTCATGTCGTATTACCTTCTCGTCAAATTACTTTTTTTACTTCGAACTTACAAAAATAGATGCAGCGAAATTGATATCTCCTTTTATCTAAAAATAGATTTAAAAATACCATTATTCGTGACCTGATCGTAAACTCCTGTTACTGATACTTTTTTTATAGTGTAACTTAGAAATCACAATCTTCTACCTCATATTTGACTGTCGTGGAACTCTATAATTGGCTTAGAGTTAATCTTAAGAAAATTTGTAATGTATATGTGTAAAAAAGCTGTAGAGTTTCTTTAAAATAAATTATTACAGTTAGGAAACAAAGAGCGCACTTGTGTTTGCGAGCACACTTGTGCATTATAATATCTCCTTCGCGGATGGCCAGCCTTCGTTAAGATAGTCGCTGTGACTTAAATTCGGTCTGGAGGACATAAATATAATTTAGTAATATCAAAAGAAAAAGGAAATTCAGCTACAGCGCACGCGTTTAGCAATGCTTTTATCATTATACATGTTTCAATATGAATTTTTCTCCTGATAAGTATCTTATCGTCGTTCTAGATGTGACCCCTCGTAACTAAATTTTTTTGGTAAAATGAGATTTTTATGCATTAAGATCCGAAAAGTATTTCAGGAGTTACGTTGTAAATGTCTCCTGGATTATAATTCATTTTATTTTCAGTTCAAATTTGTAAAAAATAAAAGATATCTAATATACTTTGTTAACAAAGCAGGTTTTTGTCTCTCCTGGAAAGTTGCTTAGTTTGCATATACGAGGGGTCACATCTAGAACGACATTATCTTACTGCCAATATTAAACACCATCAAATGACACCTCATTTTAAAAAATCCAACGGTCATTATTAATTTTTTTTTGTTGTTGAATGGATTTTGTAATTAAACCTGGTACATAACAATAGGCTCGTTTTATTCCGTGGGGTCTTAAACTCATTGATGAAGTGTTATACTATCCACCTATCGCTTAAGGGGTATAGGCGTAATACTATGTATGTTTATCAAAGCATTTAAGCTATAGAGCGTGCCAAAGAAATGTACATAAACCACTTCTTCTCGCTAGCCTTTATTATTCCCGAGTCATTTAGGGTCGGCTTTCTAGTCTAACCGAATTTGACTGGATATTAGTTTTTACACAGAGCGAATGCCATCTGACCTCCGCAACCCGAAGGCTAACGATACCCTAAGGCTAGACCAGTGTTAGGATATTAGATGGCACTGACTTCCCAATAACGACTGCCATAGATGTTCATGGCAGCCGCACCGACGGCTTAACGTGCTCTCCGAGGCACGGAGCAGGCGATAATTGTCAATCAATATGCATATAATTTCGAAAAGTCATATAACTTCCGAAAGTTAGAGGTGCGAGACGTGGGTTCGAACCCTAGACCGTCTGCATTGCAGTCTGTTGGTCTCCCCACTGAGCTATGGCTGCTTATGTACATAAACAATAATAAAAATGTACATAAACTTCTATATACCCAAAAAACATTTCTTCGGACACCAGTAAAACTTAAAACCTAATTTCATTCACATTTATATAAAAGCCTTATTTCCTATCTTAGTATGTCACGCAGTACTTTTGGCAGCTCTTTTTAACTTTTATATATTTTGTATTTAACTTCAAGAAGTCGTTATCAATAACTTTCGTGACGTCACTCTAACACTAACGATTAAAAAACTGAGCTACACAATGCCAGTAAGTAGTGCCAGATTGCCAAGCCATGACCTACACTTCACACGACCTATATTCCGCCACTTACTTACCATACACGGCTTACTTTTCTTTCATTCAATCAATATGTCAACAAACTATTTATTAGTTCACAAGTTGTACACCGTTTGAAAGTGAATAAACAGAATACTTTATGTGGTAAGGTCCTATTTCAAATAGAAATATAGATAGAAGGAGAGTAAAGAGACATTTATAATAGAAATATGTCACTTAGAATATGTTTTTTCTTTTTTTTTACTCGTCAAAATTACCACACTCCACCTGATGGTAAGCAGTCATGTGGTCTAAGAGAATTGGCCTCCACACCGCCCTCATAGCAGCCGAGGCGATGTTGAGATATTTACTTTGACGACCTGAGAAGGTGCTTTTTCACGCCCCGCTTAAAGGACCCAGGATTGAAGGTTCTTCCTTCAACACATGCCTTGGCAGAGAATTCCATGCCTTGGTCGTTCGGCAGAGGTATGAGGACCCAAACTTGTTGGTACGCGCTCTAATCGACTCTACCGTGTAAGGATGGCATCTGAGCCCAGCACGCGTTGTTCTGGATAGGAAAGGGGCGGGCGGGATAAGGTGGAATAACTCTTCAGAGCACTCCCCGTGGTATATTCTGTAGAAACATGCCAATGAGGCAATGTCTCTACGGAGTTGCAGATACAGTAAAAGCCTAGATAGTTTTTATTATACCAAGTGGCAAACAATCACATATAAAAGCAGCGATAGCCACTAGGCTAGGTCTTCTGCTAGGAAGACCGTTAGACTGCTACGCAAAGGTGCTTCAGGACTGCTTCACGTCGATCCCGTGCTTGTTATATAATTACTTTTCGCTGGCTTCAATGGTGAAGGATTATATTGTGGGAAAACTTCATGTCTGAGAGTTCTCGATAATGTTTTCGATGATAATAATATGTGAAGTCTGCCTATTCACTCTGGGCACGCGTGGTGGACTATGGCCTAACTGAGAAGAGGCGTGTGCCAACAGTGGGTCAGTTTATTACAGGGCTGATATTATTAAACAATCATATAGCCCACCATTTTGGTAGGCAGTTACCGTAGCCCCTGATCCTTTTCAATTTCAGAGGTATGCATAAATCTTGCTTTGCTTGCCGTAAGAATAAATAAATTAAAAATTGGGATTAAAGAAATAAAAGATCATTCTTAACTACGAATGTGAGCCTCCGGTACTGTTCATTACCGGTCGCAACAAAGTAACAGTGATTCTACTCTTACTTCACCGGTCCGTGTACGAAGGTTACGTCTTCCCGAGCCAGCCAGCTTATTTGTGAGTCAAATAAATGGCAACGCTAGACTAATAATTTTTACTTGCGGAAATATGATATATTTTCACCAAAGCTTTCTGTTTTATTTTAATTTAAGACTTGTGCAAATGTGTGTCGTTCGTTCCATAGTTAAAATGGCGAGCAATCCATACAAATACAAATTATATCATATCGATGCGGATGCAAATTATTTCCTCTTGTTAATTACGTTTCGCGCCTAAACGGCTGAATAGATTTTAAACTTTTGGTATAGTATAATTTTTGCTATATACAACATCTAACCTTAACGAAATCATGCTGTTTTATAAATGTAATGATAAATAAATGCTAACCCAAAATATTCGTGAAAGAAGAACAATTAGATAAGTGAAGAATGTACGACATGTACTACAAATTAAATATATTATGACATAAATACAGAATGCTTTCGATTCATAACTTTAAAAAAATTACATTATTTCCTAATTATCTCCGAACCTCCAAGTCCAATATATTTATGACGCTTCGAACGAATGTTCGTGACATTCATAACTTGAAATATATACGTTACGAAAACGTGGCACATTATTCCAATGCCGGACGTTCTTAAAACCAATAATAGTAGTAAAATAAGTTATATAATAGTATAATATATATTTATATAATAATAGTAAATACTCACTGGCGTTGAGGGGCACGGCGGGCGTGCGCGCGTGGTACGCCCCCGCGCCGCCCGCGTACGCCGCGTGCCGCCCGTACCCCGCCACGCTGGCGGCTACCCGCTGCGCGCGCGCATCCTTGCTCCGATCACGCGCTCGCGCACCCCGCAGTCTGCGGTGTTAACTGTAACAACAGAAACATCACATATTTATACAAATTATGTTTGTTTACAACTAAACTAGCTATAACTAAACAATCTTTTGCAGTGCCCTCTAATTTGCTACGGCTGTAAAACCCCGCTAAGTTTAAAGTAACTATTATAAAATACTTAAGACCTTATATCATATGTACACTTAGTTTGCAAATAAATGATTAAATAAATAAACATTCATTATTTCTCTTTACTAACATAGTTTGTAAGAAAATTATTACTAACTCATATGGACTATGTCCGAAATAAATGTTTTATTATATATTATATAAACAATGATATTTTTTTTTTGGATATTGGTACGAAGTCACATAATTATTATAAAATGGCGATGTTCTTATGACAAGGAGCCATCATAGTGCCACTCTAGAAAAACATTTATACGTAGTGTGACACCGATATCGTAGAGAGACAAATAGACCGTTATCACATTCATCTTGCACGATCGTCGCCTATAAATTCTAAAGCGTGCATTTGTTCAAAATGTCTCCGATCTAGACATAGGACATTTACTTAGGCTTTCCCATTCACATTTGCCTTTTATACATTTTCAGCAATCTTTTGTCGTCCATTCTTTCCATGTGAAGCTAGTGATATTCCACCACCACCACAAAGAAAATATCAGCCAAATAACCTTGTGTCGCGTTCCTGAAGTGTTGAAGGCAACGTCTCTTTTGGAGGTAGTCGTGACGCAAGACAATTAAATGTGAGATCCATTAATAATATTTTGTATATACATTATTATATTTTACACAAAAGTGATCTTAGTAAAATATAATATTTATACCTTGAATCAAATTCAGTCTTATATTATTCTTGTGTGTATGGTAAGATTAAAAGCTAATGACAAAAATAATCTTTTGATATTATGTCCCAATTAAGCAACGAAGTATACAAGTACTTAGTATAAAAGAATTAAATTCTTTGTACTAAAGCATATTGTAATTATCCCTAACCAGTTATAAGTCTACAATAAAATGGAAAATTGTTCCTTATAATGACTTAATGATAAAACATTTAGAGCGCTCAATATCGTTTTTTCAATGTATATTTACTGAAGTTCTCCATTGATTATTTTAATTGCCTCCCTTTTCTATGTTACCTAATCGATGAATAACTTCTGCTTAGTAAAAAGACAACGTCGATTCTGAGAAATTAAACTTTTAGCGTTATTAGTACGCAAGCGGACAGCCATTGTAAAGTAGCAAATCAGACATTTCTTAAACATTCACTAATATATCTGAATTGTTTTTTGACATTTCTAGTAAAAAATAAGCTTGTTACAGTAACGACTACCGGAATATTAATCTATTTTTATTTCTTATTTGGTATTTAGTAGGAAAACTATCTCGGTCGTCCGTGTTCATTAGTAGTAGACAAGCTTTCATTCCAGATTCTGCCACAACCATGCCGCTGTTTACCGTAAAAGGAAAAACAATTTTAATTCTGCTCTTCAGAAATAATTAAATCAGCTAAAAAATAAGCGTGAAGTCTTCAAAATGATTTGGTGATTTCTGATTCGTCCCCAAAATAGCACACCAATAATCATACCAAGGATGCCGAAAGCAACTACGGCTCTAGGAAGAAAGCTGGAGGAATTGATTCAGTAGGAGTCTAGAAGCTTAGATAGGCAGGTAACTTCTTCTTATCGTATGGTTAGTGGCCAACCTGTTGTCAAGAGTTGTTCAAGCCGCCCGTAGGCCTCTAATATGGCTTAACGACTGCTGTCAATTTGGCAACAACCAGGAATCGACGTTTTACGCGCCCTCCGAAGCACGGAGACGCTCAGATGAAATACAACTAAGCGGTCACCCATCTATATAGTGACCGCACCCAACGGTTCTTAACCTCGCTAATCGTTTACCGATCAGTGAGTGCAACTGGCTATGAGTGCCTGCATCATTATCATTATAAAAACAAATCACAAAAAAATTCATTACGGTAATCACTTACCATAAATTTACACAAATCCATATACGTCTATTAGTCTATGCCATGTTAAAATCTAAGCTAAAGATTCTCAATCAATAAAGAAAGATTTGATGTAAATGGAATCCAATAATGAAAATCGGGACCGCATCGTACGCAAATAAACGCAAACTTATGCAACAGGATATCCTAACTTACTCAACGAAGCATACTTATTGCTATTTTATTAATATTCGGCTCGTTCCTCAACAAAAACATGGAAGCTAATGTACTATGACCGTATATTATAAACAAAATGTGAAAACTATTTTCGCAGTATAAACCCTTTTGCTTTTAGCGATACCGACAGATAAATAATATTAATGAGTTTAATTAACATGCTGGACGCGTATAGAATTTGAATAGAGCAATTATTTTGTATTGATTATTTAGTTGTGGATCAATTGTATTGTTAGATTCAGTGTGTTATTAAACTGTAGTTTTCTTTGATGATGTTAAACGAATACCGCCGCTTATACACATGGCTGCTTTTTTTTGTCATCAAAGAAGCAATTTCAAAGAAACAACCAAGTCTCTGCCTGCCTTAAACTACATGGTTGCAAATACAGTCTCCTGCCTAAGTAAGTAAAGTAAGTAAGTAGTGACCGTGGCGTCATGTGAAGATATCGGTGGTAAAGAAGCAGTAAAAAGGGGTGGCAAAAGGCAGAAACGAAGGCTAGGCTCCTACCTCCTAACGAAGGGGTGCTTAGGCTTCTAGGACTCCTAATTTAGGAAGACAAACACGGTATATTTTATCTTACTGACTTACAAGTAAGAAAAATCAGACTCACGTCACGGTCAGACAAACAGAACATCCCAAACTATTTGGCACTCCAAAGTGGGATAGTTAGAGATTCTCTGTAATATCTGAAATCTTCAGTAGCAGCGCGTCTAGAATGAACACAACACAAGTTTGATTGACTGTGCTACATGATTGAAACATTTTACCCTCGGTTTGAACAAAACCCCACGTTTCAATATTATTATGCATATTTATTTGAAGCTGTTTGTTTATAAAGCTTCTACTTGGTATTTGGCTTCAGTTTTGTAATAATTTTCCTGAAAATACTTAAGAACTCGAGATAAAAAGTACCGAGTGTCGGTGTCAATAACACGACCAAACGTAGCCAAATTTGGAAGAGATCGATCGCTTACTTTAAGCGTGAACGTACGACAAAAATAATTCTCAACGCCGAGCCTTGGCATGGAGGTCAATATCTGCGACTGGAATGTGTATAAATAGTATGGTATTGACTGGAGTATTGCTTTTATATAGGACGAATAATTGGCAGATATTTATTTATTTATTTATTTGGACAACCAATAGTTCTTACATTAGTGCTTATACATTAAAAATTTTACAGTAATAAGAATAAATGCACAACATTTTAAGGTGTCACACCATGCACCATATTATAGCGTTAAAAGTTAAAATAACAAAAAAAAAAAATTAAAAAATCAAACAATATACCAAACATTAAAATATTAAAACATCAATGCAAAACAAAAGAAGGCCACACTATGAATAATCAAGTAAACAAAAACATAAGTAAGAAAAAAAAAACAAAAACACAAGACATTATAAACATTTTAAATATGAGCACTTTCAGCCCTTCAACAAGCTTAACACAACTTTTTTGAATGATATGAAGATATGATAACTACCCTATTTATGAACTGTCAAACTGCTAAGTATAAACTTCTGCCTAGTGCGAGAAGGCTTAAGTGCCTAGGCTGTAGTGTGTTTGGCAAAGAATAGCATTACCGGTATACCCTGCCTGTCCCAAGAGTGGACTAAGAGAGATCACCGCAAGCTGGAAACGGTGCACGGGCGACTAACGGAAGAGCCTAACCCTTTTTACACTTAGAAGAGGCCCATGCCCATCACTGGGGCTGTTTATATACAGGGCTGATATTATTATTATCATAGGCTACAATAATCGCTTACCATCACGCACCCTTTATCCTTGTCAGCTTAATTTACTTTCGCTGTATAAAAATACATGTATTTGTCTTTTTATAAAGAGAAACACGATTACCATACAAACAATGTAGGTAGCCGCTCCAAATTATGATAATTTGAAGTGTCTGCTGAAAGAATGGGTAAATTATGAGAACTACCGCCTCCCTGCCGCGGTACGGAGACAAAAGCTTGGCAGGCGCGTCACGTCACATTCCCATCCGTCTCCCTAATCTATTACTCAAAGGAACTCCTAACGTTTCATTACAAGATAAGGATAACAGTGGAGTTCTGTACCGATATTTTCCCGTTTGAATTTTAGATATGATATGACAATCACGCCTGTTTAATAAGAGTATATTTATCCTAACTGATATTATAAATGCGAATGTGAGTTTGTTTTTCTTTTTATGCTGTAATAGGTTTGCGTTTGACCGCGACCTCACCTGATCTTAAGTGAAGATGCAGTCGACGATGGAGCACATTATCATTGTTTATTTATTTGTAATGCTTTCACGCCTTAACTACTCGACCAATCATGCTGAAATTTCGCATACACGTTGTCAAGGGAACAGATCAGATAAAGACATATGGTATCTTTCATCCAGAAAAAGTACTGTCACTAACCTTTTTTTTTTTTTTTTTTTTTCGTACCTAGCAATTGATGCACTATCCGCCGGCTAGGGGACGGCACCGGCGGGGCGTGTGGGACTCACCATTCTGGTATACCCACTAAAAAACCTGGGGTGTTCCCTCTCTCACCCAGTAGAGGGGCCTGTTGGAAGCTCTTAAGAGAATTGAGTCATCCATAGCAGGCCCCCCCGTGTGGGTGCGGGCCGGGTCAAACGGACCCGACCACCTCTCGTCCCCAGGAGAGAGCCTCACCGCTCTCCCCTTACTGTCACTAACCTAACCTAACCTACACTTAAACGAGCGAAGTGGCAAGCAAAATCTAGTGGATTTATAAATTTACCTTAAACAGCAATCAATAGCTCGTGTGGTGTTTGCACATGTAAAAAATTGTGACACTAGACTAAGTTATTTTAAGCAACTGTTGGAGAGCCGATGAAATAAAATAAAACTTAAAAATAACCTTAAACATATCCTCTTTTGTAATATCAGTCTTAATTAAAGTGCCCACATGAGTGCGAGCTTATTACAATCTACTTAACAAATTTCTAGACTCAATAAAATGGAAAACATCTTAGATAAAAACCCCAATACCGCTTTACCACGACAATCGAACCATCAACCTGATGGTCGATCGCCACATAAAAACTAACTTACTACCGCGAGACCAAAAAGAGTAGTTATTATTATTATTTATTTTAAGGCTGTAGGCTCACCACTGTAGACCACTGCAGGTTAGGCCTCGCGTTCTTTGTTTAAATTCCTCCCTATCAGGGCCTAGTTAATTTTTTAGCTAGAATATACACGTCACACGTGTCACCTTCAACGTAAAAAGTAAATAATCACTAACTACTTGCAAAAGTCAAAGTCACACTTGCCGTGACCCCAAACCTCAAACATTACAACGATACAATGTTATACTATCGCATCTTATACATAACCAGTGTTCAATACAATAAAAGCAAGCCAAGATCAAAGAACGAACATCTAAATTGAGATCGGCATATGTAAGCAACACTCCGCGTAGCACTCATGTATCACATCGGACCGTCTTTGTCTAACGAAATATTCTTGACACAAGAACAAAACTGCGCTAAGTACGGCCAAGGCGGCCAAGTTGAAAGAACAAATAAGCCGAGCGGTGGCATGTGGCCTCTACGACTCTCATCAAAGTTGCACGCTCGTAGGCCTCTACGCGACTACGCGAGTGTGGTCTACGAACGCTACGCCACTTGTTGTGTATCGTTCGCATAACAAGTTTTTGTTGTTTTGCGACGGAATTTTTTATTATGGGTAGTTTGTGAATTTGTTTTACGAGTAATTCATTTACTTTACATAACTTTATTTTGATCATTACATTGTTATAAGTTAAAGTTAATTTTTATTTACAATATAGTTGAGATCAACAGTCAAGAAAGTCTGACTATTTTTTTAAGGTTTTAAAATGCCTCTATATTAAATTAAACTTAACTAATAATGCCATATTATTGAAAAGTTATCAGCACAGTTTTATAACCGGCCAAACTATACTTTGATACTATTTTATAACAATACATTAAATAAAATAACCCTAAGATACTACTAAGATACAGCCAGTAGTGAGCTAATATAATTACCATCTGTAACTGTTTCTTTGAGTAAATAAATCTTAATCTTATCTTATCATTTATATATCGACAAACTACATAATAATCTACACATTTATTATTGTCAACTACCCACAACACGACAATCAAAACTTTATATACTGACCGTACAAAGAAAATTTCATAGGCTGCTTCAGTTTTCGTCGCGCGCCTTGTACCGTCAACAATAAAATGCATATTAGATAACCGTGTTTTGTGGCCCGCACGTGATTGGTAAGTACGTGCCGACCCCACGGTATTAGTTTCTGCTTCTTTATATACCCCATCATTGTTCGAATTATCGTTACAACCATTTATATTACACCTATTCTCAAGAAGTGTGCCTTTTCATGTTTATATCGCGTTCGTGTTGTATTTTTTTAAATATTCAAGTATAGTAACAAAATTGGTGGTTTATGAAAACAGTAAAACGTGCTCGCTCGAACTCTTTAAAAGAATGGTCGACATTTTGCTTTCAATTGAACTCGACAACTTGTCTGGAAAATGAATGTGGAAGTGTTTGTTATTCATTCACGTTAAAACTGATGACTGGATTGTGATGTTTTTTTTTGGAGATGGTTTTAAGTATGGAGTGTAACTTGCTTATCCTTACTAATCAATATATATATATATAAATCTTCTGTGCGTGTGTTTGTAATTAAACACCTCCTAAACGGCAGGACCGATTTAGATGAAATTTTTTGTGTGTGTTCAAGTGGATTCGAGAATGGTTTAGATTTGTTTTTTTTAAGTTTTTTTTCCGTGTGTACAGGGCTGTAAGTATAGCTAGTGTTAAATATTATACTGTTTGCTTTGGTAAAAGCGAAAACTGTGCTTGAGGCGCGGGGTTCTATTTGGAGTCTGTGAGTTTTGCGGTCAAGACATTCTCAGAAACAGGACAGCATCTATGTGTGTGGTCGGGGTACTGTAATATGATCGCTCCCTATTACGTGGGAACTAAAGCCATACTTGGCTTAATGTGGGTGACATACATCTCGGCATATGCCTTCGAGTATAAAGGCATATGACTACATAAGTATGAATAGTATAAGGTGTTTGTTATTTATTAACCTCTGACTCTTTTTCGAAGAGGTTAATGAAAACACTTTGTGACGGTCTGTGTGTTAGTGACAGATTGATGTGAGTGATAGGCATAACTCCGGAACCACTGGACCAATTGACTTGTAACTTAGTGTGCAGACACCTTGGGGTCATACATCGGTCGAGTTTGAATATGGGCCCTGTGGGTCAAAAGACCTCCGAGATATAGAGGTCACATATTTTAAATGGAAAAATATTGACTTGTAACTTGGTGTGCAGACACCTTGGGCTCATACCTCGGTCGAGTTTGAATATGGGCCTTGTGGGTCAAAAGACCCTGCGATATAGGGGTCATTTCTTTTCATTACTTTTACATTTAAGACGAAGAGGCTGAAACTTGGGTTTTTACACCCATCGCATTATTTTTGAACGCAACACCAACCAAAAATTTACCATAAATTTATATCTATCAGTTGCTCCGTGCTGATAGATATAAATTTGTGGTAAATTATAATTAGATTATGAATAGGCGTGATATAGGCTAATTCGCTCTCAGAAAAATTACAATACAACAAAGGAATTGTTATTTTCAGTGGAATTACGGCAGTGACGCCGCCGCCCGTTAAAAACTTATTATTACAATTAAAAAAGATTTTATATAAAAAAGGAGTCAATAGATCGAATATTTACACAACATTACGTTTGTATATAAGAATGTTGTTATAAAAGTATTTAACCTGAATTTACCACGCCAACGGAAAATATTCCTAGAATACTTTTATAAACTTTTCTAATAATTGGTATCAATGAGCCATAATAAAGTATGGACGAGTTTAGCGTATAGGGTATATTTTAAAGCAATTCGTCTCTGATTATACAAAAACATGACTAAAATACATCCAAGTTTACCAAACACACAACAACAAACATTGACAAGCGAATATTAATCATCATTCATTGGACGAACATTTCATCAATGTATTCGATCGATTACCATTTCATTATCGACTGTCAATAGCGCAACACTATTGTAATCAATTTATTCAATGGCAACACTATTCTACCCTTTTAACTGTCACGTAGGTAATGAGAATTAGGTTGTTATGTTAGAGGTACACACGTTATTGTTTGGTGGCACGATTATTGGCAAGGTCGTTAGGGCGTGGTAAACATAACATGACTTGTTACCCCGAAAGGCATAAGCAGATGTATATATATATATTTTAAAAAATGGGGCAGTCTTTGGGGACTGCCGATAAAAGTGAAAACTTGAATCCTTGATCATAAACATTTCTTTATAAACAAAATAAAAGAAATTGGCGGGTCGGATTCTTGATACTCTCTTAGCGTTTATTAAGGGGGTCAACATTTCGTTATTTTTTGCGTAGGACGCACCATTTCTGAGATATTGTTGATATTCTAAAATAATTCAAAAATGGAAAGCGTGGAAGCGTGAAGATGACGCAAGTTCTATGATTTTTGTTCACCCAAGAAGTGCTCAACGCGCCTAAAGAAGTTTTGTACCTTCTGTCTATGCAATACTGAAGTTATCTGTAGCAAAATTTTAGTAAAAATGCCTTGCACAGAGGAGAATCACGTGGCGACGTTTTTGTGTTGAAAGTGGACTCAGTTAGTGATAGTACGATGCTATTGTCCATTATCAGAAGAGTTTGATACTGTCAACCGTTTTCTATTGCAATAGTTGAAGTTGGCAGTCTGAACTGCGTGGTGAATTTGTCTCTTTGCAATTATATTATTACAATGGTTTGCCAACAAGTAACGCATAATTTGATTCTCTATATAGCTGTAAAAATCATCCACGTTTTGTCAGTCACGTCCCACATATTGCGTTCTGGTAAGACGCATCATACCTGGAACTGGCTCTGTGATTCAGTCAATACTGCGATTTTTATGAAAGAAAAAGCCAACCCTATATACGGTTGGCATTTTCTTACTAGACTCATTTTACCTAAAACCTCTGGCGAGAGTTGACTGTGACTTAACTTTTTGAAGTGAAAGCTTCTTTAGGCGCGTTGAGCACTTCTTGGGTGAACAAAAATCATGGAACTCGCGTCATCGTCACGGAACTCTTTCTATTTTTGAATTATTTTTGGTTTATAAAGAACTGTTTATGATCAAGGATTAAAGTTTTCACTTCTATCGGCAGTCCCCAAAGACTGCCCCAATTTTCTTTATACTACAAAAATGCTGCACTATCATACTGCCAGCCTCGTGCTAGGCAGTTACGGTAGCCTTTTATTGCTTGCAATACCCGAAGTACCACTCACACTTTTCTAGTTCTTGGATAAAATAATCAAAGATAAGATTAAAACGCAAGCAATGGCCACGATATTTTAGCCTTCAAAACTCTTCCTTATTGGATGTGACGTAGCAACAACGTTGCTTATCTCACGCCTGATTTCTGTAAGAAATTGGTACTTCAACGCGTGAGCCAGCTCATTTGTACTGTCACCAGATAATATCCTTCAGATCGAATTTCGGTCACGTCGGCCAATCTTACAAAGACTGCTCATCTGCAGGAAATATTATAGTGCACAAGTGTGCGCATAAACACAAGTGCACTCTCTTTTCCCTCACTCTCATAATCTGATAGGACGGTAATCCGTCATAACCGAAGAAAGATCAGGCGCAGCTTTACGTGCTCTCCGAGGCACGGGGGTGTCTAACAGCGCGAACTTCCTAACTCCGGGCTGTTATTGAGATTACTTAGCAGAAAAACCGAATAACGTTTTCTTCGGGATTCGAACTCGAGACCACATGCAAAGCAATCGCGTTTCCTCCCACTGCTCACGTAGGCAGTGACCAAATAACTTAGCAATGACTGGCTCTTATACCCAAAATCTTTTCCTTATCCTTTCGGTACATACACGCGATTTCGTTAACGTTTTCGTTAGCAAGCCTACTTATAATCAACATTCTAACCTTGCCGTGCGTAAAGACTTTTAGCCTGTATTATTATAATTGAAAACGATCCAACATGGAGTCGACTCCGGCTTCCGTCAACAAACGTAACTGTGTGTTTGTTTATGTATTACTGTTTTGGATTATTTAGGCCAGGTTCAGCGATTTTCGATCATGTAGACCTATTGCTGTCTAACAAGGACAGTTCCAGACTTTGTGCAGCTACTAAGAACATTTCAAGACACATAACACAGGGGCGTACAAACTAAGACGTCAGGCAAAGCAGTCGGATTCACTATCGCTGCGCCACTAAGAAACATACGTGAAGCTGTGTGTGAATGTTCTATCTAAAAATCTAAGTCGTATTCATCATAATATTATGACGAAGATTGCAGGCAAAGGAAACGACAATTAGATAAGCCAGAAAGTTTATTATTGATAAACACATTAATTAAAAAACAGCTATTATCATCTAAAGAGATAAGGTTACAAAAAACATGGACTTCTTCATTTCTATTTGTGATATATTTGACTGCTAGGATGGCGCAATAGTTTAATCTATCAAGTCTTACAATACCACACATAAATCAAAATCTGTTGTGTTTGTCCACCGGTGTGCCGCTAAGTGGTAGTCTTGACGGTGCTGGTGCGAGTGTTGTGGGTTCGAACCCCATATGCGACAAAAGTGTTCCGTGTGTTCGTTGTTTTAACATTTGTATAGTCAAGACACTATGATAATGTCTAGTGAGAACGCCGTATTTAAAAAATATATCTGTTTATATAAAACTCTTCCGTTACTGAGTGACTGACAGACAACGCACAGCCGAAACTACTGAACGCAAGAAGCTGAAATTTGATATGTATGTTCCTTGGGTACTGTAGGGGTGCACTAAGAAGGGATTTCCCGAAGTTCCCACGGGATTGGGCAGAAATGGATAAATAAAAAAACATGTGTGGGCGTAGGTGCATAGCCATATCAAGCTAAGAAATTGGTTCAAGATTTCTTAACACGACAATTTGGTAATTTGAAATAAAATAATTTTGGCGTACTCATCACTTTTATATGTTTACTAGCTTTTGCCCGCGGCTTAGCTCGCGTTAATTTAGAATTTGAGAATCAATTCGGATTGTACTCTGCTTGTAATAATATTATTCAATTATGATTCGAAAGACACGTGGCGCCATCTATTATCATAAGAAAGCTATTGTTGTTTTCCTCGGGAACAGTAATTTTTTTCGGGATGAAAGGTAGCCTATGTCCGTTTCTGTACATCTGACAACGTATATGCAAAATTTCAGGATGATTGGTTCAGTGGTTTAGGCGTGAAAAGGTAACAAACAAACAAACTCATTTTCGCTTTTATAATATTAGTTAGGAAGTTAGGATTAGTTAGGATTTTAGCTAAAGCTACGGTTTGGTACGATATATGACCCAAAGATATTAGTCTCCAATCAAACTCTGTCAGTTAATAAAAACATTCTAATAACAATGAACAGATAAATTAACATTTCGTCCGAACTATTTGTAAATATTGAACTCAAAACCTCAAGCTTAGTGCAACAAGATTGTCATGTGAAATAATACATCAATTGATAAAATGTTACATTACCTAATAATAATCCGTTTTACAAGCCGATCTTATCACAATGACGTCAAAATTATCACATATAAACTATTTACACCAAACTATTACTTTAAACTTTAACACAAGTATCACAACATAAAATTTATAAACGAAAAGTTTGGCACAACACAATAACAACTTGTTCTTATTTCGAAATATAAAAAGTAAATAATTGGCGCGTTTTCCAAATAAATAAACGCCAAAATGGCGACGACGCGGACCGACGCGTTTGGTTACTGTCACTGAGTATGTAATCAGGATTCTATCATTGATAACGAGTACTGGGTCACTGTTATCACATTGTAAAGATAAAGTGATAATTAAACAAGTGATTTCTTAGTAATGACGAATGTTTGGACGTATTTTCGTATATAAAATACTTATGATAACGTTATATTTACTTTTAGTTTCAGTCTATGTTTTTGAAGGTTGGAACACGAGAGATATCTGTGTTTTTAAATTTAGGATTCAAGTAAATGTATAATCATGTATACGTAAGCCTTGTATAGCACTTGGTGTACAAAATACAACATTTTTTCTTAACAAAATCTCAAGAGCTCGGTCATGCATAAAATTAAAAGGTTAGCGTTCGCCTTTGCATCTGTTTCTAAAACTTATGTATATCAACATAAGGTTTATTTTCAAATATATATAGCTAAGTAACATAAGATCTATTTAGAAAAATTTTAGGTATATTCTACCTTTTTGGTCACAAAGCGTGACCGCGATTTCAAGGTTGGATAATCGCCCAACATGAACCCATAAGCACGCTATGACCTTTCAACCAAGAGGTGGATAGTCGTGACGTTCCATCCTCCGTTAGGGTGGGGACAGGGCGGTGGGGTTAAGCAAACACATTTTTATGTTTATATTGTAGATAACTGTACAGGCATGTGAGTGCGCACATGGGGTATTGGTTTAAATGGTCGCATCGCCAGTTCAGTATACAAGAATCTGTATACGTTTTTGAAGAAATATCAAGCGAAAATTCACCTAATATTTCACAGTTAACTTTTTTAGACGCACGTATTTCGCATCATAGAGGTTTTCTGATGTATAAAACTTCTTAATTGTCAACTGTTTCATGCTCTCTCCAACCTATCGATTCTTCTAGAAGCTGATTAGACTTCTTCAAGCTAGCTGTAGGCAGCTTAACAGTAGGCGCACTGAGTATACTAGTTCTGAATTAAAAGTCCCGTACAAAACTGGCCGTTTCAATTTTGAGTAACATTGCGACTCTAGACGTGCCTAGACTGTTGATGCAACGCTGGCTAGAGTCACAATCAGTTTGGTGCTTTAAAGATACAGTTGAAAAGATTTCTTATTCTTTTATATATTTATTTTTTTATATATTTATTCTTTTATAAAGTTGTATTTATTTTCTGCAGTAGCAGTGTTGAATATGTAGAAGTGACTAATATGGTAGTTAACTCACAACTTATTAAAGACCAAGATATGCCTTGTGAAATTTAAGTGCTCTGCAACTGTGAAGAACTTTGTGGGTCCGCATATTCATAGAAGTGGTTGGATGATATTGTGCTATTAATTTTTCATTTTACTAAACATACGTTCTGCGAGAACTGGTAATAAAATAGTGCCTAAATTCATCAGCATTCGTTTTATATCTCTAGCTATTGTAAATATTAATATACAATACATTTAATGGGCGATCAACTCATATACAATATAAATTTTTGAAACGAAGAATTCAAAACCACTTGTCATTTAATTAAATGTTGTTCAAATAAACAAATTATTTACATACAATATAATTTATTTTTATTATAATTAAATTGCGCCCGCACGTAGGCACACACACTAATGCATTATATATTAGATGCTTAGTTAGTAATATCACACATGTGTCCCTACAAGTTTATTAATGTAATTCGTTACTTTACTGATTACAATTATATGCTAGTAATATATGACTAATAAATAATTATGATGTGAGCCCAGTATCAGATCAAACAATACATGACTAATACCGGATTATCGCCTCTTACCGAACTCATTCCAAATGCCGTGCTACTACGGGGAACTGACTAACAAAAAGAAACTAAAAATACCCTCACGTTCTGGGAAACTTACAAAAAACCAATGAACCGTCGCGATCGACAACATGAATAAATTAAAAAGTAATCCTTAAGACAATCGAAATTTAAATATATCAAAGCCCATATAATTGGTTTGAAAGCGGCAAAAATACCGGGGAGCCAGTCACTTTCTTTTGTCTCAGTGACAAACGGGATGTATAAGCAATAAAACGAGCTCGTACCGTCGACTCCGACAAATTCCTCCTTCAGTGCCGAAATTGCTTGGATTCCACCAACTTCCGGACTTTTACGGTGTCCCGAATTCCTGAAGCAACGTGTGGTCGCCGCGCAACGCGCACACTTTATGAAAACATACGGACGCTTTTTATGTGCAGTGACGGTTTTATTGAGCGTTGTTTCTGAGAATAATGTACTCGCTTAAAGAACATTTGCAGATGTTATTTAGAATATAAATGATGTCGTATATTTTTGTGTATTTTAATAATTAATAACAGTAGAAAAGTTTTCATACTACAGTGAGATCTTCAAGATTCAAGTCATTTTGAAGATATATATTTACGGGTCAGGATGTTGTTGCGAACCAACAACAGACAGACACATAAATATTTATATTTCTGAAAACGACGTCAATCTTGAAAATATAAAATAACTCAACTGAATAAAAACTTTTATATCAGTTTTTCATAGTTATCGCTGAAATCACCACTGATCCCGCAATTTTACCTTGTCTTCTCTCATTTTACACTTGAAGCAACGAGGCTCATAAACTCTGTCTAGGAAATTAGCTCCACTCTACAAAATATTGATAACCAAATCCTGCATTCCAGCTGCAGGATTAAGAGCTGTGTATGAAGTCAATGGCTTTCCCATGCGCTTGCAGCACGCTACTCGACTTCAACGTATGCGAGATCAAAACATAGTCTGTGCATAAAAAGTGCAAGGGAAGAAACTATTTTAAAGAATTTTCAAATCCTAGCTACCGTAAAAAAATTGAAACATATTATTATTTGGCCTTGGTACTATAGAATGAAGATATTAATTCAAATGGTCAGGTTTTTGTTTTAACGCAGAACGTTCGGGCTCCGTGCGAATCCAAAAATAAGTTAACCAACTCATTTGTACTTACTACACACACGCCTAGCGCTTATACCTATCCCGAAGGGGCATCTAAAAGTGTACTACCTACACTCTTATCTCGTTAGCTATGGTTTTACATGCCATGTAACAAAATATGAGCTGTTTACCTGGCATAGTTGCAGCATACTACTACTGAGAACGACCAGGGCATCCGACCTCATGCACAGCTATAGTAACACTAACGCTACGTCGACTAAGCAGTCTTTCTATTTAATTATATAACACCTGCTTTCTAATCTATTTTTTTGCTTTATTTTCCTTTTTCAATTATATTTAATATCTCTGCCGAACGACCAAGGCATGGAATTCTCTGCCAAGGCACGTGTTTCCTTCTTCCTTCAATCCTAGGTTCTTTAAGCGGGGCGTGAAAAAGCATCTTCTCAGGCCGTCAAAGTAGAGACCTCAACATCGCCTCGGCTACTGTGGGGGCGATGTGGAGGCCACTGCTCTTAGACCACACGACTGCTTACCATCAGGTGGAGTGTGGTCATTTTGACGAGCAAAAAAAAAAACAAAAAAAGACAACTCACTAACCGCACTAGGAAAAATTCCTGTGTCGCGGAGGGCTTTGCAAACATTCAAACGACGAACACAACGTACATCCAGAATCAGCCTTTTAAAATTAACCTTATAAAGAATTATAACACGCAGCTAACCCTAACTAATATTATAAAAGCGAAAATGCGTTTGTTTGTTACCTTTTCACGCCTAAACCACTGAACCGATCATTCTGAAATTTTGCATATATGTTGTCAAGTGCACAGAAACGGACATAGGCTACCTTTCATCCCGAATAAATACTGTTCCCGAAGAAAACAACACTAACGTTCTTATGATAATAGATGGCGCCACGTGTCTATCGAATCATGATTGAATTATATTATTACAAGCAAAGTACAACCCGAATTGATTGTCAAATTCTAAATTAACGCGACTGAAGTCGCGGGCAAAAGCTAGTACGAATATAAATGTCAAAACGTAGAATATCAAAATGAGTTGAAACTCTACTAAAATAATATCATAAACTTTTTATGAGTTGAAATAAACAAGAGTTTAATTTAAAAGCTCCATTACTTATGTGTGTGTGCCGTTAAATGTACCAGGTGACAGTCGCATTAACTAAATTCATCGTGGGACTAAAAGATGGAGTATTGACTTTTTAGGCCTGCATAATATGTATTTGTGAAGCGAAAATTGTAATACAGATTTTATAATGACCAAGTAAGAATAGTTGCCGAAACCCGCACTTCACGAAGGTGCCGCTGAGCTTATACCGGTCAACCCGTGACCATTCTCGATGCAAGTCGGTTAAAACGTCAAGCAATCAATTATACAAAAAGGTATTTATTACCTACCTTTAAATACTTAATCGCAAATAAGACCCATTATCTAGTATTATATTTTTTTATTTTTTTATTTTGCTCGTCCAAATGACCACACTCCACCTGATGGTAAGCAGTCGTGTGGTCTAACAGCAGTGGCCTCCACATCGCCCCCACAGTAGCCGAAGCGATGTTAAGGTCTCCACTTTGACGGCCTGAGAAGATGCTTTTTCACGCCCCGCTTAAAGAACCCAGGTTTGAAGGAAGAAGGAAACACGTGCCTTGGCAGAAAATTCCATGCCTTGGTCGTTCGGCAGAGATATGACGACCCAAACTTTTTGGTACGCGCTCTAATCGACTCTACCGTGTAAGGATGGCATCTTAGCCCAGCACGCGTTGTTCTGGATAGGATAGGGGAGGGCGGGATAAGGTGGAATAATTCTTCAGAGCACTCCCCGTGGTATATTCTGTAGAAACATGCCAATTAGGCAATGTCCCTACGGAGTTGCAGAGGTTCCATTGAACTCGTGACCTCTGGATCTCCGATGATACGGACAGCCCGCCGCTGTAACCGGTCGAGAGCGTCCAGCAAGTACTGCGCGGAGCCATCCCAAAGATGAGAACACTACTCCACGCAAGGGCGCACTTGTGCCTTATACAATAGGCACAGTTGCCCAGGCGTGAAGAACCGCCTCACCCTGTTCAGAACTCCGAGTTTTCGCGAAGCTTGCTTAATGACGCTTTCGATATAGGTTTTCTGATTAAGGGAGCGGCAAAGATCCATACCTAAGATGGAGAGACTGTCACGTATCACCAGTGGAGTGTTCTTCAGAGAAGGGAGGGGAAGGAACGGAGACTTTTTTGTTGAGAACGCGCATGCCTGGGTCTTCTTGGCGTTGAACTCGACCAAGTTCTTGGCACCCCATTCATAGATGCGGTCCAAGGTCTGGTCAAGTTCAACGACAAGATTCTGCCTTTTCCCCTCAACCTCAGCCTGTTTGGCCCCAGGATGTCCGAGATATCGCCCATGCACGGTACTGTCGTCCGCATAACAATGTATGTTGCCGAGATTCAACATATCATTGATATGCAGAAGAAAGAGCGTAGGGGATAAGACAGAACCCTGAGGCACTCCTGCATTGACCTGCATAAATTTGGAAGCGCGACCGTCGCAAAGGAGCCGAATACGACGCTTCTGCAGGAAACTTGCAATCCAGGTGCACAGTTGAGGGGGCAAGCCATAGGCCGGAAGCTTGGAAAGAAGAGACCGGTGCCAGACTCTGTCGAAAGCTTTGGCTATGTCAAGGCTGACAGCCAAAGACTCGCCGTGCTTGTCCATAGCTTCACCCCAAAGGTGCGTGACGAACGCTAGAAGATCACCCGTTGATCGTTTAGCCCGAAAGCCGTATTGGCGATCATTCATCAACGATTGATCCTCCAGGTAGCGGACAATTTGGGTGTTTATAATCCGCTCGAACACCTTGGAGAGCACCAAGGTGATAGCTATGGGACGATAGTTGCTTGGCTCGGAACGGTCCCCCTTTTTGGGAATCGGTTGAACGTTCGCCTCCTTCCAAGCCTCAGGCACAATGCCTGCGGCGTAAGACGTCCGGTATAGGCGCGTAAGCGTGGTAGACAACTCCGCTGCACATTTTTTAAGGACCACAGCTGGGATGCCGTCAGGTCCACTGGCTTTCCGAACATCGAGAGACTGCAGTATCGCACGAACGGTTCGTTGCCGGATAGTTTATATTAAGTATGTGTACAAATCGCGAAAGTCTGAAATGTTTTTTGTTAGAGTGCTTTTGAAAGACGGAAAGAAACACAAATGTCTACAAGTGGAAGGGACTGTAGTTACCTATTTTTTTTTTTAATCAGCAATAGCTCAGTCGGGAAACCAACAGACTGCAATACAGAGGGTCTCGGGTTCGAACCCACGTCGCGCACCTCTGACTTTCGGAAGTTATTTGACTTTTCAAAATTATGTGTATATTGATTGATGATTGATGACAATTATTGCCTGCTCCGTGCCTCGGAGAGCACGTTAAGCCGTTGGTCCCGGCTGCCATGAACATCTATGGCAATCGTTATTGGGAGAGTGTCGACACAAAAGATCCCACTGGGTCGAAGTGTCGCCGGTCTGCATTGACTGGCCCCCCACATAAGATAAGATAAGATACCTATTATTTAATGACGTACGAATGAAACAATACTCACTTTCTCTTAATATAAAGGACAAACGATGTCTTAATTAAATGTAGATTCCTAGTCTATTAACCAACTAACTGCATAACCTAGTTTGATTGCTGCTTAAGTAGCAATCCAGTAAATGGCCTATCCGATAACTTTACTGAAGCATATTGATGCCCGCTGCATTAATACATCACGAGTATCACATGCACTATACCTCCTAAGAAGCTCTATTTACCACATGAGCACAACGAAAGACTATTTGATTACGATCTTCTGTACGGTAGAAGTAATTAATCAACAAAGCCATCTTCTGCGGGGAACAGGTACTATCTCAAAAGGACTGTTTCTAATTCAAGCCATCCAATTTCCTAGGACAGATTTTGAAATCCATTTATAGTTTACTAACTGAAAATTTCCATGACTAAACTGCCTTATAGTACTTTTAATAATAATTTCATAATGTAGGATAAAGTTCTGTCCTCCCAGGTAAAATGTCAAAAACCTTGTCCGTCCAAAATGTGTTTCAAAAATACGATTTACGTAAAAGGCGATACAGAATCGTGCCCTCTCTAAACATACTCCCGTATACTCGCCGCGTAGGAACCATGACCGTTCCGCTCCATAGCACACAGAGTTAAATACACCGTTGAATGCAAAGTATCTCTTATATTTTAGTCGACGTATATTTCCCGCGAGAGCAACAGCAATATATCGCGTATCTCTTCTAGTAAATTGTTTTGTGTCAGCCGTCATAGACAACTCGTTACATGTCTGTGTGCGGTTACGAGTCTCCAGACAGCTTTTGGATGGGAGCGATTGCGAAAATATCGTGCTAATTTTTAGTTTAAACTTTGGAATATCGTTGTTAATATAAATTTTAATTTTAAAATGTCATTAAAAATAATTTGGAATCCCTCTTGTTAAAGGCCTTGAAAGTTTAAAGTTTCAAAATTATGTAATAATAGTGTTTTATAAAAAATAAACAACGCGATAAAATCTGTATAAATTTTGTTTCATTTCAATGTATAAACATTCGCGTAAACATAACACAATATTAGATACAAATATAGTTTTAGACAAACCAAACATAAAAACCATGATCCATGACAGATTCCACAAGTAAATTATGGAGGACTCTATAACACAATTCTGTTCTTAGAGATATACCGCAAATATCCGTCATCAATTAGATTTCTGAAAGTTGAGTAGTAGAGCCTCGCTGATTTCAGCATTAATGGGCCGGCTCGACTGACTCGACCCGGGGAATGACTACCCTCTCACAGAATATCCACGTGAAATAGCAGTATTCCTACTGTTGTGTTTCGTTCAGTAAATGAGAGTGCCGGAGGCCCAATCACCCTCTTTCTCCCTTCTCGCTCCTTATCCTTTCCACTTCCTTGTTCTTTCTTTCCTAAAGGGTCAGCAACGCGCAAGTGATGCCTCTGGTGTTGCAGGCGTCCATAGGCTACGGTGACCACTTACCATCAGGTGGGCCGTATGGTATAAAAAAAAGACAAATTAAAACGACTTCCTATCTTCTTTCTATATAACTAAAGTCAGTAAACACGACTGATTGAGAAATTAATATATACAAAGAAATCTCTAATATTGTTTTACAAGGAAGGAATGAAATAAAAGTAAGTAAGGAAAATGTATACAAAAAAACATTAATGAATTGTAAAACAAGGAAATAAGTTCACAGAAATAATAAGAATGGTAATTAGGTATGTTTTGAGGAAGAGCCGACGTTGTTTATTATTATTTAGTGACGAATAAGCCGAATTGCCCGGGGAAACACTACCCTCTTAGAGGAAAACAATGTTACTGCTTTTCATCCGGGAAATAAGAATGCCTGTGGCTTATACCTATCGCTCCCATTATTTCTTACCTTTATTAATGCCTGTCAAAATGATGGTAAGTAGTCGTCTAGTCCACAAGCAGAGCCCTCTACACCACGTCCTCATTACAACTGAAGTGGTGCCGAGGTCTCTGCTTGTGAACTAGAAGACTGCTTATCATTTTCTTTGACGGCTTAAGGGGGTGCTTTTTCATGCCCCGCTTGAAGGACCCAGGATCGAAGCGAGAAGGAAATACGTGTATCGGCCGTTTTTCTCCTCATCTTTAATTCCTTTTCAATAGGGACAGCATTGGTCCGTACTGTCTTGGTATTGTAAGCTAACAAATTAACTGACTATTTTACAAATATTCTATTTCGATTGCACAAATGGCGTAATGATTTAAATTGTCGGCCTCGATGGCGTAGTGGTTAGTGTTAACGACTGCCACGCCTGAGGTCGCGGGTTCGATTCCCGCACAAGTCAAACATTTGTGTGCATGAACATGGATGTTTGTCTTGGTCTGGGTGTTTATATGTATAATATGTATGTATTTACAAAAAAGGTATATATAATAATATTCTAATATTCTACCACATACACACAACACCATCTAGCCCAAACTAAGCAGAGCTTGTAATATGGGTACTAGACAATGGATAAACATACATATATACCTTTTTTTTTTGTAAATACATACATATTATACATAGAAACACCCAGACCAAGACAAAGGTCCATGTTCATGCACACAAATGTTTGACTTGTGCGGGAATCGAACCCGCAACCTCAGGCGTGGCAGTCGGTTACACTAACCACTACGCCATCGAGGCCGACATGTTTATCCATTGTCTAGTACCCATAGTACAAGCTCTGCTTAGTTTGGGCTAGATGGTGTTGTGTGCATGTGATAGAATATTATTTATTTATTTTATTATTTAAATGATGGCCTCGCCGCTGCCACTGTGTAAAGTGTTGAGGGTTCAACAGAGACCAAAAAATTGAATGATCCACAAATAGTAATTCCAAGTCTAGGTGTTATTTGTATCCATTGTTTGAATGTTTGTGAAGCCCACCGCGACAAAGGAATTATTCATAGTTTTATTTATTAAACAAATTCCTAACTTACTAAAGTGTAATTCTATAAAAATCTACTAATATGCTTCTGGTCTTTACATAAATAATGCTACGAAATCAGTACAACTAAAAGTCGCTCAAAACTTGCTACCGCTTTTAAATTTGTCAATCGATTTTACAATTTAATACGAGCCGAACTGACCTAATAAATTACAATTAGAAATAACCTTTCTATGTTTAAATACAATCCGATAATTGGCCGAATAGTCAATCGCTAATAAACGTTCGGTTTCAAATTTAACGTTCACATATTACGACAGTTTTCACACATGGTTACACCATATGTATGTGTGTGTGATCTATTTTAATGACGCACACATACACTCAGAGTTATATATACCCAAAGGGGATAGCAAAAGTATATTATAAGTGCGTCTACGTAAGGCCCTAGGCCCTTATGTTAGGCTACAAACATAAATAACATCTTATGCTACAGGGTCAAACGGTATATAGTCCAATAGTTATTAACAGCGTGTTATTACTATGATAGAATATCATTTCAGAAAATCTATATTCACTATACAGGTTGTTCGGTAATTAATGGATAACCTTGAAATGTCTTATAATAGAACTGATGGACGTTCAGAAAAAAAATAAAAAACAAAACAAAATAAAAAAGTGCAATAGCTAGTCATACTTTTGACTGTCTATCTATTAGCATAATTAGTGTTTAATAATAAAAGAACAAAAAACCGATGGAATTCATTTATTTATGGTCGTAGTGTACAAGAAAGTTAAATATGATAATTAAAAAAAACATATCTCACGTAGTAGGATAGAATCAAATCAAATCAAATCAAATCAATTTATTATTGCAAATATGGGTACATTTTAAGATGATACATGTGTATTATATAGTTGCTTATGCCATATTTTACCATTGTGGTGTGCAAAGTTGTTTAATATTGACATAAAAGTTAACTAAATGTCACACAAATTTATAAAATATGTCATGAAATTACAATATTGGTATCATAAAAAATAATAAATGCCAGATATAAGAAATATAATAACAAATTAAAAATATGATCATTCTGGATACTTATAAGCTATAGGAACTTATAAATTCTAAATTATTGTAATAATTTATCCATTTTGCTATCTAAATATTCTGTTACATTTTAATATGCATTGGTATACAAGAATTGCTTTAATTTGTATTTAAATGAATTAATATTATTACAGTCTGTTATATTTCTTGGTAAGTGGTTGTATACTCGTGGTGCCATACATAGAATAGTTCTATTTGTTTGTGTTGTTTTATTATGTGGAAAACATATTTTGTTTTACACCTCTTGCTCTTATATTGTTCAAATAGAGTTTTATGTGAAAGAACAAATACGGCTACTTCAAAAATATATATATACATGGGAGTGTCATTAGCTTTAGATCGATAAGTGAGGCTTACAGGACTCTGTTGATTTAATTTTACAAATTGCTCTGATACATCGTTTTTGAGCTTTGAAGACAATATCATTTTCTACAGAGTTGCCCCAAAAGATGACACCATATCTTAGAGTTGACTCAACATATGCATGATAAGCCATAATGACAACATCCTGACTTACAACTCTACCTAACATATAGAGTGCATAACAGAACTGGTTTAGCTTGGTACAAATATTTTCCACTTGGGTTTTCCAATTGAGATTACAGTCAACATAAATACCTAAAAATTTTGTATTATCTACTCCAGAATTTTTTTGTTTATTACATTCAATGTCAAGATTATGTAAATAATTTTTCCTATTTCTAAATGTCATCATAGTAGTTTTATCTAAATTCATAATTAAATTGTTACAATTAAGCCATTTAAATATTTTATTTAAAGTCAAATTCATGTCAGTTTCTAAATTGTATCTATCTTTACTGGCAAACATAACAGTACTGTCGTCGGCAAATAGGACCATTTGTGATTCTGTAGCTTTAGGTAGATCATTAATATATATGATGAATAATAAAGGTCCCAGTACACTTCCCTGTGGGATGCCTTGATGAGTACACAGTTTCCCTCTTTGTTTTAGGGCATATTCGAACAATTTGGGTACATTGTTTTCTGTTTTCAAGATAAGATTCCAGAAGATCTAGAACATTACCTCTGATACCATATGCCTCTAACTTAAGGAATAGAGTCTTATAATTAACATAGTCAAAGGCCTTTGTAAGATCCATATATAGAGCAGAAATTAGTTGTTTATTGTCTAGGCCTGACATTATTCTTTGTACAAATTTATAGATTGCCAAGTTGATTGACCTGTTTTGCCGAAAACTCACTTGTTCCTCAACAAAGAGATGATTTTTTTCAAAATATTGATATAGACCTTGATGTATAACCTTTTCAAACACTTTGGATAAGATAGGAATTAGAGCAATAGGTCTGTAGCAGCTCATATTATTTTTGACATTCTTTTTGAATAGAGGTTTTATCAAAGTGATTTTTAACTTATTGGGAAACACTCCAGAGACTATGCATGTGTTAATGATGTAACTAAGCACATGAGAGATGATACTAGCAACTTCTTTTAAAATGTTTGTTTTAACATCATCATAACGAGTACTGGTTGTGTCCTTCAATGACTTTATCAACTTATAGATATCTATAGGAGTAGTAGCTGTCAGAAAACAGGAATTTAAATTCTTATTAATATTGCGTGTCAATGATTTAGGGTCGTTATTATTATTTAAACAAGGTTGTATGGTAAAATAACTGTTGAAAGATTCTGCAATGCAAGTAGGGTCTTGAATAATACTGCCATTTACAATTAATTGGTTTATGTAGTCCTTAGATAAATTACTTTTATTACTATTTATAAGTGACCATGCAGCCTTAGACTTATTTGACGCTGTTTTGATGAAATGGTCATTCTGACATCTTTGTGTAAACTTAATAATCTTATTAAGGCGCATAGAATAAGTTTTAAATGTATTTTTGTTCTTCTCACTACAGTTCATTCTATAACACCATAGCAGTTCACGTTTACGCTTTGAACATGCACGTATCCCATTAGATATCCACCTAGGACGCCTCTTAAGAGTTCTTTTAATCATTATTTTAGGAAAGCATAAGTTGTAGAATAAAATAAAAATATCATAAAAGTTATCAAGGGCAGTGTTTGAATCATTGGTATGATAAACATCACTAAATGTTAGTGATTGCAAGCATTCTCTAAATTTCCTTATATTGTCCTTACTGTAGTCTCTTTTTTTAATATACCAGTGTGTAAGAGTACTACACAGTTTTACTGGACAAGTTAAAAGTTGAGCTGTATGGTCTGATAAAGCAAAATCATATATTTTCTTTTTTCTTTTTTTTTTCATTTCTTTTCTTTTAAGGCCTAGTTCGGTAGGCACTAGGAATAATGCCTATATCGTGGTGGACGTTACAACCATTCCAACACAGCAACCAATTGTGGATCACAGAAACTTTTATCCCCATGTGGGATTCAAAACACTATGATTAGTGGTAGCAGCGGGGCGACACCTGGCGCCTTATCTGGTATATGGCGAATCTGGTGTTTTGAGAGTCTGGTAATTTGCGAATCTGGTATTTAGCGATTCTGGTATTAAGCTTCGGACTCATCGAAACCAGGACCTACAATCGGTCGCAGAAATTAAGCCACTTGCCCCACTGAGAATCGAAAGCCTACTAATATTATAAATGTAGAAGCTTGTGAAGATCTTTCGATATTTGTAACTTAATCACGCGTAAACCGTTGAACAGGTTAAAATATTTAGCACTTAGATACACTTAGGCACATACAGCTTGGATTAACACATATAATACTCTTTACCCCGCCATATGTTCTCGTGGGAACTACACAGGCGTAGCCGCGAGCAAAAGCGTGTAGTTACACGGCATTGTAATCACGTCTCGATGTAACAGCTATTAAATTGTTAATACTGATTACGGATGCGATATCAACAAGCTATGATTATAGTGTGGAAATGCATGTCAATTGTTGTTCTATCGATTCAGTTATCATATGGAATATTATATTATATTATGCTATTCCGCCAATTTACCTATATATATAAAACTCTTCCGTTACTGAGTGACTGACAGACAACGCACAGCCGAAACTACTGGGCGCAAGAAGCTGAAATTTGACATGTATGTTCCTTGGGTACTGTAGGGGTGCACTAAGAAGGGATTTCCCGAAATTCCCACGGGATTGGAAAGAAATGGATAAATAAAAAAACGTGTGCGGGCGAAGCTGCGGGCATCCTCTAGTTTATTATAAATGTTATATTTATTTTAATATATATATTACTCATCGTTTATAATGTATGTGTAGCTGATGTACGTCCGAGCGTCACTTGAGGTTACCAAATAATATCAGGGTTGGTTTGAGGCATAGGCCGCAAACCAACAATAATCCTGAGTGGTAACCTCATTTTAATTACATATGGTACCTACTTTTCTGTTTTTTCGTGTACTGTAAAATATTCGTGTAATAATAAAATGAAATGAAATTTATTAAACACAGATAATTAAGACACAGTAATTATTGAACACTGGTACCCAAGGTAAGATCTAACTTGTGTTATGGGTACCAGGCCCCACTTTCAGGTTTCTTAACAGTTTGGTCTTAATTTAGGTACGTACATTGATGTTTTCAAACAATTTACAAAAAGAAAATAAAGAATATAAAATAATAATTTTAAAAAAATCTAAGAAAACAAGTAAATAAAAATAGAGTTGACACTTATGATTGTGCATGTAGTAGTGCAAGAGACTGTGTGTGTGTGAGGGTGTATGTGTGTGTGTGTGTGTGTGTGTGTGTTGTTGTTGTGTATGTGAGCTGAGTGTGCGTGTGTGTGTGTACTTTGTGCGTATCATAGTATTGATATCTTTAGTAAATTTTCAGTTTCTTCATAGCTTTTGCCTATCAGCCAATCCGTTACTCTTTTTCTACAATGAGGTCTTATTAGTTCGTAAATGTTACATGTAGTTGATGTGTACCACCTACTTACTTATGTTTTGAAAATAAATAAATACTTACTTACTTATTACATATAAAGCGAGTTTACTATCGTTCTCATATAGGCTACACGGATGTCGTAGGGGTTTAAGTGGTTGCCTCGTCACAGCCACTGCATCGAGTGTTGAGGGTTCGAACCCCACACAGAACAAGAAATTGTGTGATGTTGTGCCGAGTCTGAATGTTCTTTGTGTCCGTTGTGTGAATGTCGACCCGTAAAACCCCCGCGATACAGGAATTATTCCTAGTGCGGCAGTTGTCTTTTTAAAACAAACAAACAAACAACTAGCAGTTCTTCGGGGTTTCTACCAAGTTTATAATAACTGCTCCGCTCCCATGGGAGATAGCTTCAAACGTTCCTCAAGAATATCAAATGCCTACAATGTATTTTCAAATTATACAAGTAGTGCCAGAGATTAGCACGTTCAAACAAAAATCAAACAAACTTTCAACTTTTTTTTATACTAGTAAGAATAGATGTGATAGTGTGAAAATTTCTTAATCATACATTAAACCTTAAACGAATTTATACTAATCTTGGCACACAGATCAACCATGACTTGGATTAACACATTTGCAATTCCTCGGCATTTGAGTGGGCGAAACTATGAAATTGAACCAATTTATCAAAGCGTATTTTTGTTTAAGTTTTGAAATCTTTTTAGTTGCCATTATTACTTAGGACGTAACCATAAAAACTAACTATTGATTTCTTGGCTGTGAAGCGAACACATTGCTGATGTTCATAATATGTCTAGGCGTTAAGTGTAAGTCGGCTGAACCCTATTGGTCATGGATATTCGCCAACACTCAACGGGTTAAATACGACATTACATGTTTCTGTTATACACTATAAACCCTGTTCTTGTAAACTAGAGCGTAACAATGCTATATTTTGAGAATTATGCAATAGATATCATCGTAATATACAATTCTAAGCAATGTTTATTTGTGTTTACGTCAGTCACTTGGCGTATCTTTGACGTGACAACGTCTAATAAATCGATAAACGCCGGCTGCACGCATGAAAAAGGATGACTCGTTGTCCCGTTACGCTCATTGTCCTGTTACGCTCATTGTCCCGTTACGCTCATTGTCCCGTTACGCTCATTGTAACGTTACGGGAAAGAAATTTTGTTATGACGTTGTCACGTTAAACTATCGTCCGTAAATCGACTTTACAGACAACCAATTTTTATTTTATTTGGACTTCTTTGTACAAAAGCGGACGTGTTACAAGCACCCTCGACATTAATTGTAATCTATTTAAATTAGTTCATCTATCTGGTATCGATAGCCTAGTTAGGTAGGGTGACCGTTGGACTGCCACGTAGAGGTCTCGAGTTCGATCCCAAGGCAAGGTAAATAGTTAATTATCGCTTGTTTTAACGGTGAAGCAAAACATCGTGAGGAAACCTGCAAGTTTGAGAGTTCTCCATAATGTTCTCGAAGATATATGAAGTCTGTCAACCCGCACTGGGCCAGCATGGTGGACTATGGCCTAAACATTTTCACACTGAGAAGAGACCCGTGCCCAGCAGTGGGACAGTTTAATACAGGGCTGATATTATTATTTTATCTGGTATAGAATTTACAATGCCATATTCTAAAAACCAAAAAATATTTCTGTTTTAAATATTATAATTTTCATAAAATTGTTTGACATTATTTACAAAGATCACTTTATCATCATCCTTAAAACGTGACCATAACTTACAATTATATGCTAAATAAAATACAAGCACTCAATCGTTGGTACGTTAAGGATTAATATAAGTGAAGTCAATCAACACAGAACCGCTACCGAAACATAGCTCGAACATTCCCGATCGATCTGTCAACCCCTACCCGAAGATATCCCGGCCATCAACCTCTATTAACGCAAGGCTATAAAGCTTAACTCTTCAAGCCTCTATCCGTTCTTCAGACAGATAAACATCGAGTTAAATAATGGCGTTGTCACACTTACTCGCGAGGAAGAATCGAGAAAATTATGTCTTTGATAGTTTGTTAGAAGTTTTGTCTAATACTGTTTTCTGTTATGTTAAATTCAAATACATATTTCGAATGATTTAATTTATATTGATTTGATTTTTATTGTTAAACGCATAAAAGATCGAATCAATCGCTTTATTCTGTTATATGTATTACTAGCTGTTACCTGCGACTTCGTCCGCGTAGATTTTAACTAAAAAGTATTGGTCTCAGCGGAACCCTATTTTTTTTCTAAAATCAAAGTAGCCTATGTTACTCCTTACATCATCATAAAACAAAAACCGCAAATGTCACAATCTATAACGGACGTTGTGGCATTTGATTTTGAGGCTGTTACCTATTGAACTTACAAATAATGAACTTATTGATAATGAACTTATCGATAATGGACTTATAGATAATGGCCTTACAGATAATGAGCGCTGGTATAACGTCACTATCAATAATAATTATTTATTCAGCCTATTTGGTCAAAAATCGATGTAGAAATTCCTTTAAACAAATGTGACAAGCACGCCTATAGTAACTTACCTACCCGATGGTAAGTGGTTACCGTAGGTTACCGACTCTAGTTTAAAAGGAATCGCAAATGGGATGAAAAGGAATTCATTTTCCGTAGGAATTCTTAGGACAAAATGCTGTAACAGTGTTACATCTCGATCATGCATATAGTTTACCTTCACGCTTAAGTGGTTGATGTATTACAAGCACCTAAACTTATACTACGAAATATATCTATACCTACTATTTTTGAAGTGAAAACTTCTTTAGCGGCGTTGTGCACTTTTTTGTGATGGGTAAAAAATGTTAAACTCGCGTCAGGACACGTGACCTGATCGAAAATTCGTAAGACGGAGGGAGAATTGTCATGTTTGTCATGAATATTGTATTTTACCACACAAATGATAGTACTTTTATACTAATAATTAAAGCAATTCGTGCAAAATGATTCCCTAACCATTCCAAAATATCAAAAATGCACAACGTTAATATTCAAGTTTTCACTTCTGCCGGCACTCCCGGAGTGCAACCCGTTGATTTTTTTTAACGTGACTTCACTCTACGGGAACAGTGCTTTTTTCTGAATATGTGCTTATCTGTGCCGTAAGTGTATGTCAAATTGCATGATGATCGTTCGAGTAGTTACAGCGTAAAACTCACAATCGCATTTATAATATTAATAAGGATCACGCAGGCGACTTTTTAAAAGGTCTTAGTTCTTTTTTTTTATACTACTGAGATGGCAAACAAGCATACGACCCACCTGATGGTAAGTGGTCACCGTAGCCTATAGACGCCTGCAACACCAGAGGCATCACCTGCGCGTTACCGACCCTTTAGGAAAGGAAGTGGGAAGGAGAAGAACCGGGAACAAGGGAAAGGGGGTGATTAGATCTCCGGCACTCTCACTCACCGAACGAAACACAACAGTAGGAATACTGGTATTTCACGTCGATATTCTGTGAGAGGGTAGTCCTTCCCCGGTCGAGCCGGCCCATTCATGCTGAAATCAGCGAGGCTCTACTACTACTAAAATTAGTGCTACTACTCTTACAGTGATTTTCTGAAAAGTGTTATTTCTCCTTGTGACCGTTTATACTGTCACCAAATAACTTGTAAACAGAGGATTCTAACACTCGTAAATGTGCGTTGTTTTTGTTTTTACGTATTGTATTGAGCGGATCTTCTGTAGCTACGTTATTTATGGTGAGGTTGTAGAAGGCCACGCAGTGTGCCTCTCCACCGCTGCCGACACATTTCTTGCCGACGACACGTCAAGAACAACGCGAGATCATTAGTATCTTCTTGTGTTGTTGTTTCTTACGGCAGAAGTTAGCTTTTTGTACAGAGCTAAAGAAATTGATAGAATTTATTATTCGTTAGAACATTCGATGTGGAATAAATGTGTTCACATATGGAACGAAGAGAAAATCTCATGTGAATGAATATTAATGATTATAAGATTGATAGAAGACTATTTTAAGATGTTTAATGCGTTCTTAAAAGGTATTTATAAATAGAGTTCATTCTATTAAACGGTATACATTCGGACCAGTAAATAATAATATTGCATTTATTTACAAATATAAATTATCAGTCTAAATATGAAATTACTAGATGTTCCCGCGGTTTCACCCGCGTTTATCGTTACTGCGCCGCCCTCGTGAGTCGTAGCATGATGTTATATAGCCTATACCCTTCCTCGATAAATGAGCTATCCAACACTAAAATAAGTTTCTAATTCGGACCGGTAGTTCCTGAGATTAGCGCGTTCAAACAAACAAACAAACAAACTCTTCAGCTTTATAATATTAGTATAGATGTACAAATTTTTGCTATAACCACATACGACGTGTGAATACTAAGGGTGCTTGTAATGTAAATTTATGTTCAAAATAGAGTTCTTATCTAGTCTCTGTGTCACAAATATTACAAATGTTATTCTCTTAAATTAAATAAACGTCAAATCTGAGCATAAATTGTATTTCAATATAAATATAACGTTTGTTTAGATCGGAATACTCGTATTTTATTACAAATACTGAAGAAACTGGAGAACTTCTAATTTAAAGAACCTTGATGTGTATGGTTTATTAGATTTTCTTATTCTCTATTCAAATATCTATGGTACCTCATAGATTCACGTAAGTATATATATGTATACTAATATAACTACACATTTCTTTAACACGATATATTTTATTTAAAGAATTTTAGACGTATGATGTACTTATTTAATCAAGTTTATAATGAAGTAATATAATCTAATCTATACTAATATTATAAAGCTGAAGAGTTTGTTTGTTTGTTTGTTTGAACGTGCTAATCTCAGAAACTACTGGTTCGATTTGAAAAATTATTTTAGTGCTGGATAGTCTATTTATCGAGGAAGGCTATAGGCTATATAACATCACGCTACGACCCACGGGGGCGGCGCAGTAACGATAAACGCGGGTGAAACCGCGGGAACATCTACATAGTATAAGATAATAAAATGACAAAAATAATAATACTCTAATTGGTACTGTCTGATGTTATTAATACTATGAAGAAATGATGAGTACACCTTTAAGTGATGTATTTACACAGCATTGAGAACAAAAGATAATACCTTACTACAAAAATTGTCTGAATATCTCGTTGGTGTGCCTTAAATAAATAAACTTATCTCACAACAACCTACCTTATTAACTGCACGCAATCACTCAACAATAAAATTCCATCATACCAACGAGAGATATAACAAATCCATTTATCTCACTCCACAACACGAAAATTTAAACGCCACTACGGAACGAAATGTTGACCGCTGACCGCTTCGAATTTATCGTGGTCTAATTTAGTAGAATAAAAGTTATGAGTGGAAAAGCGCCTGATGTGCCGGCCAAGTGCCTATTTGTCAAGCCTGTGGAATAAGGCATCTTGCATACGATGGACTTGCACTGACTTGGGAACTGTGTATAAAGAAAGCTCTAGTGAACTCGGTTTAAAGATAAAGGAAATTATTTTGTGACGTGACAACGTCTAATAAATCGATGAACGCCGGCTGCACGCACGAAAAAGGATGACTCATTGTCCCGTTACGCTCATTGTCTCGTTACGCTCATTGTAACGTTACGATCGGAGCGAGAGTGCTATACGAGCGAGCGAAAGGCACGTTATGATGTTGTCACGTTAAACTATCGTCCGTAAACCGACTTTACAGACAACCAATTTTACATTAAAATTATTAAATTAGTTTGTTTTTTTACTTTTACTTTATCTTTCGCAAAGTAATAATCGTTAGGTACATTTCTCCTAAAAAGGCAACTCTCTTACTAAGAATACCTGTATTGCAATAGGCTTTGCAAACATTTAAACAACATACACAAAAACAAGCACTGAAGAAAGACTCTGCACAACCATTTGCAGACCACTCCATTTTCTGTCACGTGTAGAATTCGAACTCACAACACAACGTTAGTACGAGATCCGGCTGCAAGATTGCTACATGAATCGAGTATGTAATAAAAATCAAATTTTTATGTATAATCCTTACTTAATATCATAAATTCGAAAGTAACTCTGTCTGTCTGTCTGTTACCTTTTCACGGCTAAACCACTCAACCGATTTAGATAAAATTTGGTACAGATATAGTTTAAAACCTGGGGAAGGACATAGGCTACTTTTTATTGATGTAGGTACCACGCGGACGGAGCCGCGCGTAAAAGCTAGTTTATTATAAATAGGGGAACATATTTTTGCCAAGGTGCCAATCAAAATGTGGCCGCTAGTATTTTTAATTAAAACATTATTATTTGACTTTTTCCAAAAAATTACATTCACGTGTTTATAAAATAAACTATAATCCACTGCTCAGTTATATGTATGTACAGAACTTGAAAAGTTATGGTTGCCGTTGCGCACTCGGCCGCAACCTATTCGCAGCTAGGTTTAAACAGGTCATACTTTGTTACATTTATACGTTCATGATGTATGTTTATCATTTATATCTGAAATTGAAGAAAATTTATTTTTGTCCATGACAAAATATGTCTGCTTATGTAAAAGTGGCCGCAAGTAGGGGTTGCCAGCTGTTAAAGATAGATTAAAGTGAAAGAGAGTTATCGCGTTTCATCGGTCGTCAGACAAGGATGGCGATTGCCAGCTGTACGTGATTTAAAATTTTTAAAGCCAGAGCGCATGCGTTAGAGGCAGGTTTCCTAAATGCATAAAATTCAGTTCTACTAGCCGAACAGCCGCTAGCCGGCGACAATCATAAAGATCAAATGATTAATTCCTGATAGCAATCAATACTACACAGAAAAATCCAATGCCAAGTCCGCCGGTACGTTATTTACATAAACGTTTTCCCCGGCATTTTATTCTGAACTAGTTACCCACAATATACAGCCTAAAGAAACTTCTACTATTAACGTTATAACACAAATAATAGCTACAATAGAAATTTTACGGCAACTTCACCAGAACTACTAATGAACATATTCCAGGTCAAGTCGGGGGCTTGATTAATGTTTGCCTATAACGAAACATATTGTCGAGGGTTAACACGTCATGTATGAGTTGTATGACACGAGACAGATTAACCCTAGGACGCGATACCCTAGGGAAATGATGTTTTGTGGTCTCATCGACCAAGAGCCAAGGTCTCGATACATATATGCCTAAAAAAATACAAAACTCGAGCTGATGTTTGATATCTTAACTAATATTATATATGCGGCTGTTAGTTTGTTATGGTTTCACGCGTTGACTACTTAACTGATCATCATGAAATTTCATGTACGGGTTGTCAAAAAAACAGAAAACGTCATAGTGTACCTTTCAACCAGAAAAAAGTACTGTTAGGTTTAAAGAGCTTTATTCTCATAAGAACTTACAGTCCACTTATAATGAGATACAAAAAATATATATATCCTAACTTCCTAACTAATATTATAAAAGCGAAAATGAGTTTGTTTGTTTGTTACCTTTTCACGCCTAAACCACTGAACCGATCATCCTGAAATTTTGCATATACGTTGTCAGGTGTACAGAAACGGACATAGGCTACCTTTCATCCCGAAAAAAATTACTGTTCCCTAGGAAAACAACAACAACGTTCTTCTGATAATAGCATCAGAAAAACGTTGTTGTTGTTTTCCTAGGGAACAGTAATTTTTTTATATGCAGAATGCGCCACGTGTCTTTCGAATCATGATTGAATTATATTATTACAAGCAGAGTACAACCCAAATTGATTGTCAAATTCTCACACACAGCGTCAATCGTTATTTTATTAAATAACTTCTTTCGTCGCATCTAAGCAGGTCAAATATTTACCTGCAATGGACGTATACACACCATTTAAACCTCATAAAAAAGACACTCTATATAACACAAAAGCTTACAATTTACTACAACAAAGAGGTACTTTTTAATTCACAAGGCAAACAGACAAGCTATCCGGCAAGTGAACTGGCCTCGCTTGCAACGGTCCTTAGTTCCCGTAACGTGCGCCATCCGCCTTGCAGAAGCTTATCTCCACTTGGGATAATAGAACAAAACAGACAACCGTCTCGGCACAAGATGTTTTACAGAATAATTCGTTTCGGTAATTTGTTGGCCGTTTTCGTGTTTTATTTCTGTAGTGATAAGAATGAGAAAATATTTTCGGCCAGTTATTACGTTCATTTAAAGTTGGGTTGATTAATCGTGAACATTTTTAACGGGATTTTAGTTACAGGCAATACTGCTTTATGTAAGTTAGGTACTCCATGCTAGGGATGAATAAGAATTAAAAAAAATTTGAAATATTACTTTAACGGACGCGACGAAAATGTTTCCAAATATTATACCTAGTAAAAAAGTAAGCCATACGATAAAAGTTAGTAAAATTGAAGACCAAATATAGTTAATTTAAATTAAATTATAAAATGTATGAAAAAAATGACCGCAACAAATTTAAATGCTGATTTTATTTAGTTATGAGATCACTAAACAATGTGCTTTATAAATGGAATACCATTGAAATATATTACCGGCTTTGAATAAATCATAGTCACATTTAATAATCTATATATTAATACGTGAAGCGAAAACTTTGGATCCCTTTTTACGAAAATTGGGCGGACGGAGGAGTATGAAATTTCGCACACTTATAGTAGTTTATACAGAGAAGAAGTGACGAATGCTAATATTTTTTTTAAATTATGCGTAAAAATACATTAATTTAATTAAAATACACTACACGCACACAACCATGCATTTGACACACGCAGTCGAAGCGCGTAACTATGGTTACATATGTCAATATATAATGACATAATATATCAGCAATATCTTACAGGCAAACTTTGGTCGAATTTCGAGCACTAGGCGACCGCTAGTAATATATAAGTAGGCAAGGACAAAACAGTACAGTACCCTTTGCTCCTCTATTTGTCAAACGAATTTCTTTATTTTTGTTTTGTTAAGGAGCTATTGACTTTAGAGTCATTAATTAAATTGGATTTAAAATAGTTTCCTACGTTTTTCTCCTCTGTATGTCAACTTTTTTTTAATAATTATTACAGTCAAAATTCGTACATTAGACAAACACTAGTTCTAAAAAAATCGTAGCCAGTATTTTGAGCCTTGGAGATATAAAACAAAATACTACGATACATAATTACACACCCACATTTTCGAAAAACCACAAAATGTCCGATGCTCAAACATGCTATTTATTAACTGCTACAACGGGTAAACCACGACAGCCTGTCGATGTTTCGTAATGAATTACAAAATAAGTGAACCAGGTAAAATTAATTTAAAACGACATATTATCATAATTATACACATGTTCAAGTAATTTATGAATGGTGTTAAAACTGCAGTTATGCTTGTATGTTCAACTTGTTGTTCAAACAATTATTGCCCAGTATAATGCAAAAGCAAGCACTAACTGCATTATAATAAAACAAGTGAGAAACGGCAATGAATTGCCGTAAATCTTAGAGTTCGAAAAATTGTATCACGTGACCTTGACGTCATAGTCATTTCGGGGTATATCGACTATGCTGAGTCGAATGGCGTTAACCGCAAGTCTGTAGAACTTACGGTTCTTGAGTTGAAAGTTGTATAACAGACAGACGGACGGACGGACAAAGCTGTTGTATATGAGTTTTTTCGAACTCTAAACATAGAAATATTTAAGTCGTTAGTATAGTCTTAAGACTATGTCTGCCTCGGTGGCGCAGTGGTTATGAATGCGACTGTTCTCTATGAGGCCTTTAGTTCGATTACCGGTTCGCAATTTTCTGTTAAGAAATTCTCAGTGGAGCCAAGGAGATAAAATCAAAGTCAAAAATAAATTTATTCAAGTTAGGTTACAAGGTAACACTTATGAATGTCAAAGTTACACTAAATTTTTTTCTGTAAATTTACATTTACTGCCACGTTCAGCAAAGCAAGGGTGTAGGGCTCATGAGAAGAACCAGGAAGGAAACTCATGGCCACTCTTTTTAATCGCCAAGTTTACAATAAAATTTTGTTTATAAATTATAACTGTAAGGTGCTGCGACCATTTCTCCATGAATTACTACTGAACATACTCAAGCATTTAATAAAACTAGCGGTCGCCTAGTGGTCAAAATTCGACCAAAATTCATAAGCTTGCTACTTTGTTTTCTTTTTTCTTAATTACATATAAATAAGATATAGGTAACCATAGTTACAAAGAATTGTACGACGTCAGACGAACAATGCAGAAATACTACGAACGCGATTCGACTGCGTGTGTTAAATCCATGGATGTGTGCGTGTAGTGTTTTTTCATTCATTTCATGCATTTCTAATGCATATTTTATTAAAATATTAGGATTCACCCCTCCTCCATATTCTCCATATTCAACTTTAACTGTGCCAAATTTCATACTAATCCGTCCGCGCAATTTTCGTAAAAAGGGGTACAAAGTTTTTGCTTCACGTATTAATATATAGATTTGATGGAAGCCTCTAAAGCAGTAGCAGATAGATTGTAGGTATGCTTTAAAATATTACAACCCTCACATTAGGCATAATTCTTGTATCGAGGACTTTACAAACATTTAAACTTTACAAACATTGAAACTTTACAAACATTGAAACTTTACAAACATTTAAACTTTACAAACATTTAAACTTTACAAACATTTAAACTTTACAAACATTTAAACTTTACAAACATTTAAACTTTACAAACATTTAAACTTTACAAACATTTAAACTTTACAAACATTTAAACTTTACAAACATTGAAACAAGAACACGCAGATTCGGAAAAACTATTTGTGTATCACACAAATTTTTGTCCCGTCTGATTGAGCACCAGATGGAACAAAAATTTGTATGTGACCCACAGGTTTGAAAATATGCCAGGATTAGACAGCAATAGGCTAACCCTATTACGTGAGATTTAAAACTATAACTAAATATAGTGAAATATGTGTGTAATTATATTTCTGCTTACCCTCTCGGGGATATACACGTGCGTCTACATACTTATGTAGACATTAAAAGAAGAAAAAACCGGACAAGTGCGAGTCGGACTCTCCCATTGAGGATTTTCTTAATTCTTCTTAATAAATCGAAAACTATACATCATAAAAATAATTAAAAATCTGTTTAAGCTTGTGCTAATGAAGCCCTTTCATACAATAACCCACATGACAAGGTTAACTCAATTCAAAATTTGGACTCATAAAAATCATAAAAAACAGGATCTTTATGCAAGGAACGGTTCTTGCATAAAGATCCTGTTTTTTATGATTTAATGACAAATGTATAGTTTTCAGATTTTTCTCTATATTTGTAGTATAAGACGGTATTACTTGCCAAATTTCATAGTTCTAGGTCAACGGAAAATACCCTTTAAATTTTGATTCCCTTGAGAGTGTCGAAATATAAGATTTTTTTTTTTGCTCGTCAAAATGACCACACTCCACCTGATGGTAAGCAGTCGTGTGGTCTAAGAGCAGTGGCCTCCACACCGCCCTCATAGCAGCCGAGGCGATGTTGAGGTCCTTACTTTGACGGCCTGAGAAGGTGCTTTTTCACGCCCCGCTTAAAGGACCCAGGATTGAAGGAAGAAGGAAACACCTGCCTTGGCAGAGAATTTCATGCCTTGGTCGTTCGGCAGAGGTATGAGGACCCAAACTTGTTTTACGGCATAAACGGCCGTATCTTTTGTTTACGTTAACTTAGAAGTTTAATTTTGTCACAGCTTCAAGAGACTGTAGACCTGAGTATATCGTTTTAATTTCAACTCGATACCTGCACGCGTTCCCGAGATAAAGGGTCTTGACAGACAGACAACAAAGTGATCCTATAACAGTTCCGTTTTGTCCTTTTGAGGTACGGAATCCCAAAAAGTAAGAAAGTAAACTGTAATACCTACATGTATTTGTATGTATTCACTACTAACAAGAAAAGAGAAGATAGCGGCACAATGACGTCATGACAGCCTGAATTACGAACTCGAAGTTTGAACAGCGCCAACGATTAGTATATAAATTCAACTGAAGGAACACAACACGAGACTATTCGGCTGCGAGTTTCAACACAGTGAAAGTACAACCAAGTTCCTCTTGTTTGACTACAGATTCCTCATTTGAAACCCTCCAACTCTAACAGCTGTTATGGGAATAGAATTCAATTATCAAACACCATTCAACAACTCTATACCGATACGTTTGTTTAAAAGTTTTACAGCCGGTATTACCTACTCGTAAAATTTTGTGATTTTAGAGGTAATATATAACGGGGCCCTAATTAGAACATTATACCGAGACTGGTTGGTTAATATCGAGAAAATCCCCTGGGTACCTCTAGTGTTACCTATGTGAATAAAACAAAGGTCCTGTTGTAGACAAATTTATGGCTTATTGCCCCTATAAAGCGTCTCCTATAATAATGCGTCGTTCGGTAGCTGATATATTTGTTTGTATTTTGATCCCACGTCGGAAACTGGAGGTGTAGCTTTAATAAATGACCCCTTTTGTGCCATTCAAAATGAAGTTATGTATGTGTTTTGGTGAATAACGCTTTGTTATATAATTAATGGTTTTGGTTACATTATGCGACAATTTCGGCGGCTATCGCGGAAAATATATCATGTTCGTTATATTTTTGAGACCTCAAATGGGATTGTCAAATGATGTTATGTGGGCTACGTAATGGTAATGAAATGGTACGGGATCAGAGGTGGCGCAATGGTTCGATCAAAAACAATTAAGATCAAGAACAAAAACTGAAAACAATAAAAACAATACTATCAGCACTGTATAAACTGAACCTCTACTGCCTGGACACGGGTCACTTCTTAATCAAAAGGCTTAGGTCACAGTTTACCTCGTTAGACCGAGATTCGAATATCACTCGGAATAAATTCTACGCGATCCACAGGTAGTTATTGCATATAGTATGTATTGTAAATGGTCCCGCGACACATGGCTAAAACCAAATGACTGGACCAACCAAATCACCGTACCACTCGACAACGAAGCAGGGTTCATCCATATCACCTGGAAGCGTTCAAATCCAAGACGGTACGCTTTCAGCGATCATTTCTCCCACGTACGTGCAAGATCTGGAATGAACTGCCTGCTTCGGTGTTTCCCGAGCGCTATGATATGTCCTTCTTCAAACGAGATTTAAAGAGAGTTCTTTCAAGGTAGGCAGCGGCTTTGCTGTGTCCTGACATTGCTGAAGTCCATGAGCAGTTGTTACGACTTTCCATCAACTGAGCCGCTTGCTCGTTTGCCACCAATGGCAATAAAACAAATACATACATGTGCCCATATCCGCGAAGGTTAATGTGTAGCACACTCACATTTCTTCAATTATGCTGTTAGGACCCACGTAATGAGCGACGAGTCTATTGCCGCTTACCGGATCACTTCCAAACAGGACATCACTGTAACACTTTGCCCCGAGAATAGAACTGGAGACCTCATGCACAGCAATCGTATACACTACCGTTTCGCCAACGAGGTATTTGCTTTTCCCTACTTCCCTATGACGCAAATCGTGGGTCATGTACCATATTATTATGAATTTTTGAAGTGAAAACTTTTTTAGGCGCGTTGAGCACTTCTTGAATGAACAAACATCATAGAACTCGCATCATCATCACGCTTCCACGCTTTCCATTTTTGAATTATTTTAGAATATTAACAATATCTCAGAAATGGTGCGTCCTACGCAAAAAATAACGAAATTTTGATCCTCTTAATAACCCCAAGAGGGTATCAGGAACTAGCATCCGAACCGCCCCTTTTTTTGGGTTTGTAGAGAAGTGTTTATGATCAAGGATTAAAGTTTTCACTTCTATCGGCAGTCCCCAAAGACAGCCCGATGTTTTTATTATCATGCATGTCATTAAAATAATAATAGTGACTGCATAATAAAGATAAAATATCGTAAGGTAAATTAGTTTTGATATAAACAATTTATTTGTGATGATGTTGAGTCACCGTTTGTGTTAAGATAATATTGATTAATTAATTACATTGCTTGTTAGTTATGGAACAACACTTGCGTCATATTACACAACACACGCAATGCAGATGATTATAGTCAGTTTGATAGTGTTAAATTATTTGACGTACCTAGATACTGGCGGCCTCGATGGCGTAGTGGTTAGTGTAACCAACTGCCACGCCTGAGGTCGCGGGTTCGATTCCCACACAAGTCAAACATATGTGTACATGGATATGGATATTTGTCTTGATCTGGGTGTTTCTATGTACATATAATATATATGCAAATAAAAAAGTATATAAGTATGTTTTTCCATTGTTTAGTACCCATAGTACAAGCTCTGCTTAGTTTGGGCTAGATTGTGTTGTGTGTATGTGATAGAATATTATTATTATGTTTCTCTTATCGCAGGTATTTTCTAACATATTATATTAGAAAAATACAATAAATAGGCCCTTTGGGAGGCTTACTCGGCGACATGGGTCCAACGTGAAGAGGCCCTTCGAGAGTTTTAATAAATCGTGGGACGGAACGCCGGCAGCGGCACTAGCCGCAGCAGGCGTAGGACTATTGCTACGTATGGATTCTAATATATGGGCTATGGGTACGGGTGTTTGGTAGACAGCTAAGTATATTGGTAACTATGGATGAAAAACGGCGTCTGCCCTGAATACTCTAATGGGCAGACGGTGACTCGCCAACTCAACTTTTTTTATTTTTTTTATTTTGCTCGTCAAAATGACCACACTCCACATGATGGTAAGCAGTCGTGTGGTCTAAGTCTACTTATTATTATTATCTATTATTATATACAATTTAGAGTAGTAGAGCCTCGCTGATTTCAGCATGAATAGGCCGGCTCGAGCGGGGAAGGACTACCCTCTCACAGAATATCGACGTGAAATACCAGTATTCCTACTGTTGTGTTTCGTTCGGTGAGTGAGAGTTGCGGAGGCCCATTCACCCTCTTTCCCCCTTCCCGCTCCTTCTTCTTCCCACTTCCTTTCTTAAAGGGTCGGCAACGCGTAAGTGATGCCTCCGGTGTTGCAGGCGTCCATAGGCTACGGTGACCACTTACCATCAGGTGGGCCGTATGCTTGTTTGCCACCTTAGTCGTATATAAAAAAGATCTGGGTACTACACCATCATTCTTTTATAAAAATAATATAACATACATACATACATACATAGATTCAAGCCTGTTTCCCAGAGGGGTAGGCAGAGACTACGGAATTCCATTTGCTACGATCCTGACACACTTCTTACTTAATATAACATACATAGTCTTAACCCAATATTGTCCTTCGGAGATAAGAGTATGCAGAGTTGTATACAATACTAAGTTCCTAAATGAAAACGATCGATAGTAAAACGGAAACAAAGCATAAATTAAGTAGCAAGCAGTATTCTTTTTTAGTCAAGGTTACTCTACATTAACTGTATATATCGTACTATAATTAAATTAAGTGTCGAATGAGTAAGGCATTGGCCTTTCAATCTAGAGGCTATGGGTTTGAATGCCACGCATTACACTACTGTAAATGCACTCCTATAATATAACGATATCAGCCCTATATATAACCTGTCCAACTGCTGGGCACGTGCCTATTTACAGTGTGAGCAGGGTTAGGTCATAGTCTACCACGCTGGTCCAGTTGGACTAGTAGACTTGATATATCTTCGAAAACATTTTGACAACCCCTAGATATGCAAGCTTCCTCACAGTGGTTGCCTTCGCCGTTAAAGCGAGCGAAAATTAACTATACGCACATTACTTAAAAAAATCAGAGGTACGTGCCGTGGTTTAACAGGAATACAAAAAAAATGTAAAACAAATTTCTAGACGCTTATCTTTAAAAAAGAAAGGAAAATAAATTTCTAAATCGCCGTGTATAAGTGTATAATCTAAGCTTTAAAAAGACTTATTTAAGAAGGGAATGGCGAGAAGCATTCCTTTTTCTTTTTCCTTTTATATCTTGCAATCGGTTATAAACCTTTAGCAGATGTTTTGTGCGGATATTAAATGCTGAGGCTCATTCTTCCAGCGAAGAATCAGTCTCTCAAAATCACTACTTGGCTTTAGTCAGTCAAATCCCATATGTGGTGGGGTTTGAGCCTTTTTACGGTTGTTGGTTCACTTAGGCAGGACATACCTACCTTTAAAGGAGAGTCATACCTTTAAAGAATTTTATCTTGTTTTTGAAAGAAAACGAGTTAGCGGCCAACGTAATGGTGAGTGGGACCCGCTTCGCCCTACTTTAGTCGAGGTTCACCCATACAAAACACCTACTAAAACTTTAAAAGTATATTCAAAACACGTAACCCATGTTAATAATATCGATAAAAAATCGTATTCATACGATGTATCGAATAAGGGAGGCGTACGCGAGTAAATCGATAAAATAGATGTTACAGTTGGTCATAATGCTTGGAGAGTATATATTTCCCTTTAAAAACGTTACTACCGTTAACTAAGAATCAAGCTCTCTATTGCAAAGGACTTAACATATCTACTAGACTCATTAGACTAGACTCCTTTTACTCATTAGAAGATTACTTTCATGTTAGTCAAAAATGAATGTGAATTGTAGTAAAAGCGTAATATATGTGCATGTGTAATATATAACAACTACGAGTAGATGTTCCCACGGTTTCACCCGCGTTTATCGTTACTAAGCCGCCCCCGTGGGTCGTAGCGTGATGTTATATAGCCTATAGTCTTCCTCGATAAATAAGCTATCCAACACTAAAATAATTTTTCAAATGAAACCAGTAGTTCCTGAGATTAGTGCGTTCAAACAAACAAACTCTTCAGCTTTATAATATTAGTATAGATTACTTTAAGCAATAATTTACAATTTGAGAATCATTTATAATGTTAATATGTGTTTGATTTGAATAAAGATTTGCATGTCATAGTTTGACTGAATGTATATGGCTCCAATTATATCATAATCCAATTTATGTACCTACATTTATGCAAATAAAACTATACTATTCTAGACACGGTATACCAAGACTCGGAACAATTATTTCAGATCACATAAATAATTGTTCTGTATAGAATTCTAGCGCAAAACACTCCGGGCGTCATCAAAGCCTTGTGTCAGTCAAAGTAGTAACTTTTAGAGAAAGATGTAATCTTAGTAACGTTGTAGGCAATGAGTGGGCAGGCCCTTTATTAATAGGCTGATGTTTGAACAACAGTCGAGGCAAAAACCTTCTAGAATGGGAACCACGCACAGGAAAATGTAGAATAATACATCTGACACTGCTTGTATAATTGTTCATAATGTCAGCCAAAAGACGTCCACTGCTGGACATAGGCCTACCCCAAGGCTTTCCACACAGACTGGTTTTGGGCCACCCACGTCCAACCGCTTCCCGCGACCTTTACCAGGTCGTCGATCCACCTTGTGGCCTACCCCTGCTGCGTGTTCCGGTGCGTGGCCGCCACTCTAGAACCTTTCTGCCCCAACGGCCATCGATTCTGCGTGCTATGTGCCCTGCCCACTGCCACTTCATCTTGGCTATCCGGAGAGCTATGTCGGCAACTTTAATTTTCCTGCGGATCTCCTCATTTCTGATTGTATTGTTATTTGTGAATTAATAAAAATAACGATGAATATATGTTTAACTTGATATCTTTAGAACAGCTTTATTTCTGTAAAACAGCTGATTTAATGCAACTGACCGTGTAACAAATGTAAATTTTCGGAAAAGCAATACATAGATGTTTGTCTTGGTCTGGGTGTTTCTATGTATAATATGTATGAATTTAATATATATATATATATATATATATATATATATATGTATGTTTATCTATTGTCTACTACCCATAATACAAGCTCTGCTTAGTTTGGGCTAGATGGTGTCGTGAGTAAAAAAAAAAAGTACATAAATATAATATTACGCTAAGCTCATCTATAATGATTATACATTTCTCTTTAAATTGTGCTACCAACGCGCTGGTACAACAACAATAATGTATATCTAGTGCTTTTACTCGAAGTTTAACAAAAACTTCCAGAAGCGTAACTTTACCACGTAAAGTCAGCGCATAAGCGAAAGTCCATAAGTCTAGACTACAAAATTACAAAGTCCCGGACCGTACCTCAAACACGAGCATCATAATTTGCAAACTCCAAATCCTTTCTTAAAAAGTTTAGTTCATAAAACAACAACTTTCAGTGCGCGTCTCATCATGTAAAAACAAAATGGCGACATGCTACTTTTGGCGGGAAAGTGGACATGTCTAGACATAAGCATCTTAGCTAAACATTATTTAATTACGTTCTACGAGAATACTCCTTTACATAAAAATGTAACTTTTATATATTATGTTCAATAAACCAAGCCCTTTGTAATATATGTGAAACATAAAATGACAGCAAAAGGTTTTTAGAAAAATATTAAGTATATAATGAACTTAATTACGAAATTATATGATATTTGTTTTTTTTGATCATATACAAAATGTCTTGACAGTGTCGTCTTAAGCATAATTGCTACAACTTTTTTCATAGTCTAAACTTTGCAACTTTAAGCAAAGTGAATCAAAAGCATTAACAGTGTCTATACAAACATCGGTTAGAAAAACAAGTGTAGCGTGCAATACTATTCCAGTAAATAAAATGTGCACAGATCAAAAACTAAATTTATTTTCCTTCCAATCGTTATCTTTTGAAAAACGAACTTCGTATTTCAAAATGCGCGTCATCGTCGACAAGATGGCGGCGGGGCGCCATCCTGATAGCGCGCCGGGGCCCGTCAAGACTGTAGAACAACGAGTTTTTCCGCTGAGCACCATGCATCCGACACTTTAACAGTGTACTTTATTTTATTTAACTGCTGAGACATTTTCCAACAAATGCAGATTTTAGTTAAGTGATATATTCGTTTAAGAGATCGTAGGCCCGCCTGCTGTGTGGGATATGAGCGCGTTGTCATTGTCTTTTCACTCTTCAATGCGTAGTTCATTGGCCTTCCCTGAAGAAGAAAGTGACGTCACTATACCAACTGCGGCATCCTTCACACCGTATGATAAATTGATAGACCTACCTATTTTTGAAGTGAAAACTTATTTAGCGTCGTTGTGCACTTTTTATGTGATGGGTAAAAAATGTTAAACTCGCGTCAGGACACATGACCTGATCGAAAATTCGTAAGACGGAGGGAGAGTTGTCATATTTGTGTACGATAGCGCAATAAATGAATATTGTATTTTATCACATAAATTATAGTAACCATTCCAAAATATCAAAAATGCACAACGTTAATATTCAAGTTTTCACTTCTGCCGGCACTCTCGTATGCAACCCGTTGTTTTTTTTCAAACATATTTTATTAATACAAGCTAAGCTTTGTTTATTTTTACATGGTACGGTTACAGGATGAAAAATACTAGTCGTGAAATAGAGGAAGGAATTAGATAACCTCCAGTTCCTAAAGGACCGTTTCAAAGCTGCATGCCTGGTGTTATATTCCGTAAATAATCAGAATATACATTATATTAATAAAATACATATACCTAAAATAATAACAAAACATGCAAGTTTACCCTGAATTTATTTGATATAGAAGACACAGTTTTCACAAAATAATCTAAGCAAACGTTAGCAACGAAGTGTGTGTAAGCGCATGTAGTTTTTTTACTGACCATTTTTTTTTTGTTTGCTTTCGTTGGTAGCAGACGAGCCAGCGGCCCACCTGATAGTAAGCGAGAACCGTGGCTCATACACATGGCTGTGTTTTCTTAGCATTACAGAAGCAATGTCAAAAAAACACAACCAAGTCGCTGCCTACCGGAAGGAAAAGGGAAATGGAGCAGGATGGGGTTTGGGAAGGGAAGGGTGATTGGGCCTCCGGCGCTCTCACTCACCAAACGAAACATAACAGATACTGTTATTTTACGTCGATCTTCTGTGAGAGGGTGGTACTTCCCCGGTCGAGCCGACCCATTCATGCTGTAATCACCGTGGCCCTACCACTCAATTATGACTGCCGAATATTTAATAACGCTTATATTCGAAAAGTAAGCCATTGATATCATGGCTTAATTTAGTTGTGAAGCTGCTATCTTGGATATTTTGCCCCATAGTATGTTAGTGAAAACATTTCTATAGAATTTAGAGTAGCAAGGTCATGTGTATACTTATAGTAATACCATAATCACATCTTTTAAATTAGGTACCTACATAAAAAAATATATGTGGAAGCTTGTTAATAGCAACATTCATTACACATTGTAACTATATTTTAGAATATTAGTCTGCAAGCTTTCCAATAAAACTAAATTTAAAAAAAATTATAAGTATAATTATAAATAATAAAATATAAATAATAAATAAAGTTAAAGCAAAAGATAATTAACAAATAATAAATATGTGCGTATTATTTGTTAATTATCTTTTGCTTTAACGGTGAAGGAAAACATCGTATGAAAATCTTCATGTGTGAGAGTTATCCGAATGGTTCTCGAAGATACGTGAAGTCTGCCAACCCACTTTAGGCTAGCGTGGTGGACTATGACCTAACACTTCTCACGACAAGAAGAGGCCCCCTGCCCAGTAGTAGCATACATACATACATAGATTCATGCCTGTTTCCCAGAGGGGTAGGCAGAGACAACGGATTTCCATTTGCTACGATCCTGATAGACTTCTCTGGCTTCATTAACTTTCATAACATTCCTCATACATGCTCGCCAGTTTAAGGAGTTCTTAACCTGGCCTTTATCCAGAACGTTTCCGATCTGATCAAAAAACGTTCGCCTAGGTCTTCCCCTTGCGACTGTTCCATTCACACTAGCCTTATAAACTTTCTTAGTCAGTCTTTTCTCGTCCATTCTTTTTACATGCCCAAACCAGCTTAACATACCCTTTTCTATTCTCGTCACTATATCCACTTTCATGCCGCATTTCTCTCTAATCATATTATTCCTTATTCACACCACACATATTTCTCAGCGCTCTCATATCTACAGTATTTATTCTGCTCTCATGCTTCTTTTGCCATACCCAACTTTCACTTCCATACATAAGTGTATTCCATGCAGTACTAGCAGGGCTATTTAAATACAGAGCTGATATTATTATGTAAAGTATAATATAAAACTGAAAGTCATTGTCCTCCGTTATATAAAGACAATTTGAATAATCCATATGTATTTTGAGTCTGTCTTTACGCCATGTCAACATCACTTTCAAACCCACGTCGCGGCGCCATTCAAACACCATAAAACTTTTATAACATCGACTTTCAAAGTCGATATAAGAAGAATGTTTATCGAGTTTTCGCTCGTACTTTGCCGAAGAAAGAATCTATTTTTCTATCTATTCAGATTTATATAACGTGTGATAAAATTGGTTGCGTTTTTTATACTGCAAACAAGCATACATCCTGTCTGATGGCTTGTGGTTTCCGTAGCAATACTAAAGCTATCATTGCTGCGTTGCTAATTCTAGGAGTAAAATAAATAAAGATCGCATGAGTGGAAAGGAATGAGAGAGCTAGATATATGAGCCTTTGAACCTTACTTACTCTCTGGGTGAAATGTGGTTATTATATTACTAGTCTGACACCGGTTGCTTGTAAAGGCAGCCGAAGTGATGAAACTGTCAGATGTGCCTGCTTGACCGGATAAGCACCAAATTCTCTGGTCAAGGCATCTTATTCATACTGTTATCAAATAATTGAGAATAGCACGCTCTTCCGCGGGCCACTACTTCTCTGGCTACACAGAAATAATTTTCTTTTTTTTAATAACAAATTATTGTCTACAAATTGTCCTTTTTTAATGAAAAGGACAATTTGTTGACAATAATTTGTAACAGTAAAATTCAATCAACTAACTACTTAACATATTTTGATATCTTACAATATCCCCCAAAAGGTAGACAGTAAGTATTGCAATCATAATTCGCCATCTGTGTTGTAGGATCCACGTAATAGGAGACAAGCTAATTCCAAATCATAGTACTACTGGAAATTCCTAACAGTAAAACGCAATATTATTTCAGCAAACCAAAGAACCAAACCCAAAACGTATGCCTCTAGATCATACAAACAGTCAGACACTTAAACTAAGATAGCCATATAGTGAGAAATTGTCACTATATGTCACAGTTAGACAAGAATTCAAGCAACTAACCCCTGTCGCTCCATCCCTCATGCGTGTACTCTACCTCAGACATTTTGTACATGTTCCTTGTCTAGATATAATTTATCGTCTCACATATATCATACGTGGAACCTGCTAGTACGAGGTACACCTTCGTAATTAAGTGTTCTATAGTAACTGAACAAACGTCTCTGTTACTACATATTTTTCTAACAAATATAATAAGAAAATGGCAAAAAATTTTGGCAGTAATGAGATAAAATATAAACGGTAAAAAACACCCATGAAACAGCTTGAAGCTGCGACCTTGGCAAACCGTGTCGTCGCGTTGCCAGCTACACATTATCTAGACTATGATATGATTATGATATGATAGTATTCAACAGAAAAAGCCAAATGTAAATATAAATAGTGCCCTGCTGATAGTCTCCTAAAACCCCTACTCACCGCAAAAACAATAGTAGGATGTTCGGGTACAATTTTATATAAGACTAGCTGTCCCGACAGACGTCGTCCTATACACACCATTCTCGAATCCACTTGAATACACACATGAATTTCATCAAAATCGGTCCAACCGTTTAGGAGGAGTTTAATTACAAACACACGCACAGAAGATTTATATATATAAAGATGGAGGTGTCTAATCTGAAATAAATACCAGATTTCTTTTAAAGACACTCGCTTTCAGTGTAATTTCTGTATCGCGAAAAAGTTCACAAACATTCAAAGAAAGAACATCTAAACTGATAGCATAAATTGTCCCGTATTAGGATCAAACCCATAACGCGTAGTACAATAATAAGGCGACCACATAAATTTGGTGATTTGTGGTGGTGTAGTCACCATCCGTGGCTTCAAACTGCTATCCCACATTTCCCTACCTCTTCCACTTTCCATTTTACAATATAGAACAGAAGCAGTTTAGCGACCTACAACATAATTCCAAATCTACAAATAGTTCCAACGTAACTTCGAAGCGTGTCATTCACCCAACGACAAACGCTATAGGCTTTCCTTAAGGCTTTAGTTTATATCAGATACGGCCGTGACTCCACCAGACACCGTTTACAGCGCACTAAACCATCCATTCCAGTTATAAAAACTATTATAGTAAGGTAGCAACTTTAATAATTCCGACTAACCTAAATAGAGAAATTAGTTGCTAAGTAATTCGCAAAATGATATATTAAAAGGAGTTTTACATAATGAGTACGGAGGGAGTTTGTGAGGCTTTCGAATAAACTTTGCTACCCCGGCGAAGAATTAGTTTGAAATGTTTTAGAGTAGGTATATCCTGCAGAATATCGTGGCGAATACTACGGTAAGAATATTGTTTCTCTATGATGTATTGGTCTTCCAAAAGCCTTAGGGAGACGCTAGATGGTTACGTTGCCTGATCCTACTTTTTTAGGTTAAGCTGTCTACAGGGCTTCTCCTGTCAAATAATGCTAGACATAATTAAATAGCTATTGTGCTTAGCTAGGTTAATGTAGGAGTTTCTGGACGGAGAAAAGGGCCTCGGTCTTTTAGAAGGCACAGCAAAAGAAATTCGTGTTCTATTTTTCGGTAAGTAGAATGTCCAGAGATTTTTGCGGACACACTGAGCTATCAGCGGGTGGACCTTGGGGACTCATTTCTTACCCCGCTAGCGTTTTCTATGTTATGGGGTCAGCAACAGGTGAGTAATAATTCTGGTGTTTCAAGCACCAATACGCTATAGAACCGCTTACCAAGCAGACAGACTACCAAAAGTACCATACAAATAACATTTTATAATTTTACCTGACCCATCCGATTCGCGCGCAGCTGTGTGACCGCTCACCCTTACAAAACTTCAACAATAAAGGGCAAACATTTCAAAATTGGAACATAAAAGACAAGTTAAATTCGACAAAGAGAGAAGAACAAAACAAAAATGACAAATATCCCAACCGTTATCCGCGCTAGGTGGACGCAATCTGAGGCCGGAATCCTCCCGGGAAATCGCGATAACTAGCGAAAGTGTTTGCTCCGTCGAAATCTCGGGATCCCGGAACGATTACAGACAGGTGCGCTCGGGAGGGAATTAATGACCCGAGTTTCCCAGGATATAAAAAATGTTTTCTCGCAAACAAACGGGCAAGAGAATGAACAGTTTATTTTGTAAGTTACGAGTTTTTAAAGACACGGATTACTTGTGTGTGCTCGGTTTTATGTGTTCCTCTCTGTGACGACACTCGCCGTTCGTTTTAGTATGCTCAAGATTCATGGTGTTGTACCAAAGCGGGTGGCGGAGTTCTCTTAAATTTATGAGTAAGAGTCTCATCGTTCAAAGAAACGTTCACACGTTTAGTGGCACCCTTGTGAGTAGAACTTATTGCCAACACGGCAGCCTCTGGTTCGAACATACTTTACCTTCCGAAATTCTTCTTTGTAATATCAAATGTGTGTGTAATAGAAAGTTAGCGATCTACGTTGCGAATTGCTTTCTTTCACATATAGGCAAGAGGGCAAACAAGTATACAGCCGGTCTGATAGTATCTTATCTTATCTTATGTGAGGGCCAGTCAGTGCAGACCGGCGACACTTCGACCCAGTGGGATCTTTTGTGTCGACACTCTCCCAATAACGACTGCCATAGATGTTCATGGCAGCCGGGACCGACAGCTTAACGTGCTCTCCGAGGCACGGAGCAAGCGATAATTGACAATCAATACGCACATAATTTCGAAAAGTCATATAACTTCCGAAAGTCAGAGGTGCGCGACGTGGGTTCAAACCCGAGACCCTCTGCATTGCTCTCCCCACTGAGCTATCGCTGCTCGGCAGGGCAGTAACTATAAACGCGGGTGAAACCGTGGGCACCTCTAGTTAAATATATAAGTCAGTATCCAGCGGATCCGGATGCCCGAAATCCATGGCAACACAAACTGGGATAACAATTATCCTATGTGTTAATCACCACTGGAGGCTTTTTTGAGGGAAGCTGCTATCGTGACTTTTATAGAGAGTAAATATACATTTCGTTTTTAATATTTAACGTTTGTACACATAATTACTCTATAGCCTCGCAATTCGATAGACGATCGCTGCTAATAAGAAAACAAACAAAAGCTACAGTACAAAGAAACAATACAAACAGACCTTTAATAAAATACCGACCAACAAAATCCTCGACCCGAATACTACATACATTAATAACGTTAATCTTTGCTATTATTATAAAGCTGAAGAGTTTGTTTGTTTGTTTGAACGCGCTAATCTCAGGAACTACTGGTCTGAATCGAAAAATTCTTTTAGTGTTAGGTAGCTTATTTATCGAGGAAGGCTATAGGCTATAAAACATCACGCTACGACCCACAGGGGCGACGCAGTAATCATAAATGCGAGTGAAACCGCGGGCACATCTAGTATTATTATAAAGCTGAAGAGTTTGTTTGGTTGAACGCGTTAATCTCAGGAACTACTGGTCCGAATCGAAAAATTCTTTTAGTTTTAGGTAGCTTATTTATCGAGGAAGGTTATAGGCTATATAACATCACACTACGACCCACAGGATCGACGTAATAATCATAAACGCGGGTGAACCGCGGGCACATCTAGTATTATTATAAAGCTGAAGAGTTTATTTGTTTGTTTGTTTGAACGCGCTAACCTCAGACTACTGGTCCGAATCGAAAAATTATTTTAGTGTTAGGTAGCTTATTTATCGAGGCGTGAAAAAGCACCTTCTCAGGCCGTGAAAGTAGAGACCTCAACATCGCCTCGGCTACTATGAGGGCGGTGTGGAGGCCACTGCTCTTAGACCACACGACTGCTTACCATCAGGTGGAGTGCGGTCATTTTGACGAGCACAATAAAAAAAAAGGAAGGCTTTAGGCTATTTAACACCACACTACGACCCACAGGGTCGACGCAGTAATCATAAACGCGGGTGAAACCGCGGGCACATCTAGTATTATTATAAAGCTGAAGAGTTTGTTTGTTTGTTTGGTTGAACGCGCTAATCTCAGGAACTACTGGTTCGGAAAAAATATTTTAGTATTGGATAGCCCATTTATCGAGGAAGGCTATAGGCTATATAACATCACGCTACAACCAATAGGAGTGGAGCAGCAAAGGAAAATGTTGCAAAAACAGGGAAATTATTTTATATGAAGCAGAGGAAGTTGCGCAGGTCAGCTAGAAACAAATATAATGCTTTCTCTCTACATGGCAATTCCAAAAAAAAGACGACACAGATGGCTTAGTGTTTTGAGTGATCGCCTCGCCGCGGCCACTGCGCCGTGTTGTGGGTTCGATCCCCACAAATAGTTGTTCCGAATCAGGATGTTCTTTGTGTCTGATGTTTGAATATTTGTAAAGTCCCCCGCGATACAGGAATTATTCCTAGTGGGGGAGATGTATGTTTAAAAATAAAGAAAGTTAATAATTATTCTTTCGATAGAAATCGATAGAAAGATATGATGGAAATTATTATTATTTTCTGAGATCTTACTTCTTAATTTTCATTGAAATTAAACTACTATTTATACGGATTTTATCGCGTTGTTTATTTGACACTTTATTACAAAATTTTGAAAACTGTTACACTACTATTACTATTTCAACTATACAAATTTTTAAGCTAAATTATTGAAACTATTAAAACTATTTATACTATTACTATACTATTATACTATTTATATTTGTGTTTACAATTTCCCTAAAGTTTTAGTTGCTTTTCGCTTTATTGAAAATGTCGTCTTCGGAGATATTATAAAAACAAAGGTCTTTCTTAACCATATTTGGCCATCTTGTTTTCGGACATCCATTCAGTCTGGGGCTAGGATGTTCAGATTGGCTGTGACATTATCATACAATTGGCCTTCTCTTTACGTATCCAAACCAAAGGCGCCTACTTTCTAAATGTTCGTGAACGTCCGTACGGCGAGACTGCTGCGAATTTTGTCAAGTCTCATCACCACGCACATACATTAAAACATCTTAATTTACAAATAAAACGCTTTAATATTTATAAATCAACTAAAAACAGAGCAAACACAGCGTACCTCTTTGCAGTTCTGAAGCATACGTACTAAGTTTGCGAGTAGTAGAGCCTCGCTGATTTCAGCATGAATGGGCCGGCTCGACCGGGGAAGGACTACCCTCTCACAGAATATCGGCGTGAAATAGCAGTATTCCTACTGTTGTGTTTCATTCGGTGAGTGAGAGTGCCGGAGGCCCAATCACCCCCTTTCCCCCATCCCGCTCCTTCTCCTTCCCACTTCCTTTCCTAAAGGGTCGGCAACGCGCAAGTGATGCCTCTGGTGTCGCAGGCGTCCATAGGCCACGGTGACGACTTACCATCAGGTGGGCCGTATGCTTGTTTGCCAGTTTAGTAGTATAAAAAAAAGCACGATCACCATACAAAAAATCACAACTTGTAATCTCTTAACTAGAAAGTCAACTAGTAAAGTCAAATACTCGGTGATAGTACAAATATAAAATGAAAGCGACAAATGAGTAGCAACACCATTACTGAACCTCGCCGGGTAAGAATGCCGGGGGCTCATATACCAAACTCTCCCATTCCTTAGCTTTCCCATCATTAACACGTGTTCCAAGCTTAGGCAACGATCAAATATGACAAGCTTGGTTGCAATCCTGATTGCATACAGAGGCCGTTGTCTACCTAGTCTTTGTATCTCACAGACTTCAGACACTAATAAACTAGAAATTATGTTTTAACGTGTTCGAAAAGAATATAATTATATTCTACCACATACACAACACCATCTAGCCCAAACTATGCAGAGTTTGTACTATGGGTACTAGAAAATGGATAAACATACATATTATATACTTTTTTTTGTAAATACTTACATATTATACATAGAAACACCCAGACCAAGACAAACATCAATGTTCATGCACACAAATGTTGGACTTGTGCGGGAATCGAACCCGTGACCTCAGGCATGGCAGTCGGTTACACAGTACGCTAACCACTACGCCATCGAGGCCGGCAATATATACATTGAAACTCATCCCCATTACCCATCAGTAGAACGTATAATGTTTGTTCATCGCCCTATTTATATAACAAATATAGCGTTATATAACACAGGTAAAAATGTATAAAACGAAAGCCTAAATTAAACTAAACACGTAATCTTTAAAAACGAGTTTGCGTTTTCTTTATTTAAACGAGCTAAACAAATGAGAGTCAAGGCTTACCGGCTTTACGAGCCTTTAGGGTGTGCACATACCGACTACCTTAGTAAGAAACAACAAGTATTTACATAGCTACACGCTGTGTGACACAATTGAGGGGATATATACTTGTATATGGTTTTAGAAGGTATTATGGTGGTAGAAAAAGAACATATAGCATGAGAAAACTGCCTATTAATATAGGTATTAGGTATTCATTTATAAAGATTTGATGAGCCTGTACATCAGGGAATAAGTTTTAAAAACGAATTGGCATTGATTATTTAGAGGTGATTGAACCTGACATAATGGTATTTTGATGTTTATCATTTTGTCTGTTTATTAAGGGTAGTATTTAACTGCACAGCAAAAAAATACTAATTGCACAGCAAAATATGCTTACCAAAAATACTAATTGCACACCAACATATATTTAAAGAGATCAAACTAAATCAACGGACCCCCGCTTCGCGGGGCTCCTATTTTTGGGTGGGTTTAAGAAGGAACCTAACATAACCTAACCTTTCCGAGACGGAATTGAGGCGTACCTATACGCCTTAAATCACTGCATTCTCGCCCGTTATGATATATTTTAATAAGCATATTTTGCTGCGCAATTAGTATTTTTGGTGGTCATTATATTTAATCTCGTTAATTAATACATCACGTAAAAACTGGAAAACAATCACTACATTACGAATTTATTTTTGCAAACATTCGATAAACAACAGCCATATGTGGCGAAATGTCGGATTAATGCACCAATGCCTACGCTCTCAGAGATATAGGCGTAATGTAACGTATGATTAAAATATAAAACTTCTTTCTGCCGTACTCTAGAGATTCAATCGCCAACGATACTGAAGTCAAAATTACCAATTAAACAGAAAAGCAAACAGCAAAAAGCAACACATTGCTTATTTTCAATAAAAAGAAAACTACAGCTCTCTGAACGTGCCCTTACCGGCTCAGTTTCAATTCGGTTCCTTTTTTTCACAAACAAACAGATAATGAATTGTTTCACCCCCTCATTTGCATATTACGCTCTATTTGTTCAAGAGATCCTTGTGGAACGAGATTACGCTTAATAAATCTGTTAAAAGGCCTCTCGTAGTCGGCAAAAATGATGCTGCCTTTCCGGCCGGTTAAGTTTAGTGACCATAGCGTTATATGGATGTTGCTTCCGCCGATAAAGGGATTAATTCTTCCTTCATGGCAGTGTTGACGGCATACATCTTTATTGTGAAGGCAAATTTTCTGATTATGTTTCCTCAGTGGTATATCCGTGATGTGTGAGTTATAGAGACTGGGTTTTAACTGTCTCATTCGATTTACCAATCAGGCTATCGCAATCTATTGCTGGATATAAGTCTTTCCCATTTTATGTCATAACGTCCGGACTTTTACCATACGTATCCAGTAAATACAGCCAACTTATTAAGCCAAGGAGCTCCCTACCTTGCGTTCATCAATTCGTAGTTTCGATTCTAAGACTCGTTTGCTCCAACCGCCATCGGTTCTTCGGCAGATACGGCGGCCCATTGCTACTTAACCATATTTCTTCTGCGAGCTACATCGCTAACTTTAGTTCTTTGAAATATAACCTCGTTTTAGAGTGTGTTTGTGTCCTTAAAGAAACTCCAAGCATAACTAATTAACTTCTAATTTGTGGTCTAGCTCTACCGTGTGTGACCATGTTTGTTATATTTGTAAATTGAATGTCATGTGGAGACCTTATTATACCATACAACACAAGTTGACACACTGGTCCGGCAACTATACCAAGTTGATATCCTGTGCTGAAACCTATACCAACTAAGTAAATAATCGATTGCAATGTATTTACCTATTAAAACAATTTTCAGTAGCAGTAAGGAGTCTGGGATTGTTTTAGTAAGCGATAATAGGTGTGGCCTCTATTACGTTGGACCTAAAACCATGTCTAGCGAAATATAAGTTATGTAATACACATACCCCTTGGGGGTATAGACGTCAGACAATATAAATATATGTAAGTAAATCGGAGAGAGACAGCATGATTTATAAATAGATGACATTCACACTCGGTAATAGTAATGATTCAATGAAAGTGATTGACATATTAAGTAATTAAAACTATATTGTATTTTTTATTACCACTAGTTTTTGTCCGCGGCTTTGCTCGCGTAAATGTTGGTTATGTTAGTAACAGTTTTTTTTATATAAAACCCCTTTTTTATAAAAAAACCCTATGGCCTTTTCTGTACAGGTGACAATATGTATGCGAAATTTCATGATGATCGGTCGAGTGGTTAAGACTGCGCCTGCGCGAAATGTGCCAAAACAGGCGGTCACAGTTAAGTAAATAAAATCAACAATTTTTGTTTAATACAAATATAAAATATACATATATCATAACAATGAATGTGTTTACAATTACTCCGTGTAAAAAACTTAAAATAATAAATATTTTCGCCTACAAAATTACGTAAATTACGTAAAAATGCAAAAACGTGAGCTCGTATTACGTGATTTTTTGATTATAACAGTAGAAATCTATCCTATTTTACAGCTTAAACGTAACAAATAGTTATATTACAATTTGTCCGCCCAAATATTTAAGTTATTGGTTGACAATAAAGATACATATTTATCAAAAAAGCACTTCAAATCTTCCATACAATTTTTCTATGGCGGCCGCGCGCCGATTTGGATAGCGCCGCACGCGCTCTGTCATTATCCGTCTTACGCTTGGCGCAGTGTTAAAATGTGAAAGCGTAATATAAACTCACATTCGCATTCTTCTTCGTTTTTCTTCTTTTCGTGTGGTTAGTGGCCAACCTTTTGTCAAGAGTTGTTCAAACCGCCCGTAGGCCACTGACATGGCTTAACGACTGCTGTCAATTTGATAACAACCGGGACCGACTTTACGTGCCCTCCGAAGTACGGAGACGCTCAGATGAAATACCACTAAGCGGTCACCCATCTATAGACTGACCGCACCCAACGTTGCTTAACCTCGATAATCGTTTACCGATCAGTGAGTGCAACTGGCTATAAGCGCCTCACATTCGCATTTATAATATTAGTTAGGACTATTATGGCGTGAGAATGGATACAAATAGTGCCATGTGTTACAGTATCTAGATTCAGATTTCAGATTACATAAACAACTGCGTGTATTAGTGTTTACACGCGCAATAGTGTAACTCCTATGGGTTATTGAAATTAAACTACTTTGTACAGATTTTATCGCGGTTAGTTACTTTTAATTACATATTTTGAACTAAAATGTATTCGTAAAATTATATTATACTAGCTATTGCCCGCGGCTTCGCTCGCGTTAATTTAGAATTTGACAATCAATTCAGGTGGTACTCTGCTTTTATAGTTTATAATTCAATCATGATTCGAAAAACACGTGGCGCCATCTATTATCATAAGAACGTTATTGTTGTTTTCCTCGGGAACAGTATTTTTTTCGGGATGAAAGGTAGCCTATGTCCGTTTCTGTACACCTGACAACGTATATGCAAAATTTCAGGATGATCGCTTCAGTGGTTTCGGCGTGAAAAAATAACAAACTCATTTTCTCTTTTATAATATTAAGTTAGGATTAGGATTTCCAATGAAGATTTTTAATTCATTGAATAGTATTAGGTTATCATTACAATAGGTGTTAGTAAAAATATACAAATACAGAATACTGGTTCTTCCTATCAATATTACGTCTGTATTCAGAGTAAGCCAGAAGTGTGTAATATACCGAAAGAAAGTACACAGAGTCTTACATGCTAAAACCTACTATTGCAAATGTTCAAAGACTACGGTAACCGCTTTATTTTTTTTTATTTTGCTCGTCAAAATGACCACACTCCACCTGATGGTAAGCAGTCGTGTGGTCTAAGAGCAGTGGCCTCCACACCCCCCTCATAGTAGCCGAGGCGATGTTGAGGTCTCTACTTTGACGGCCTGAGAAGGTGCTTTTTCACGCCCCGCTTAAAGGACCCAGGATTGAATCTTACTATCGACTGACCCATAAACTTTAACAAAAACTCTACCAGTGGAATAAAATAAGAGAAGGCAAACAGTATCTTTCCGGCGCTTAGTGTTAGTAAGTATATAGGATATATTTAAGCAAAATAAATGTGAGAGATCTTTTTATAGTAGCCAAAACTATTATTTATAGACATTTCATATGCATCTGTCTGTATGTTTGTACGCGCATAACGCAAAAAATGCTTTACGAAATTAAATGCAGTTTTCACAATTGTATTTCTGGTGGTCGAACTTAAAATCTGGTTCATGTTTCATCTTGATACGTCGCCTAGAAATCTAAAAATAAAGGTATCTACTTCCAAATTCTACGCGTATGAAGTTGGAGGCAAAGGATTTAAATATAAATGTAAAAGAATATGCTTGTTTGTTTATCAACACCAGTGACGTCAACGATTGCAGTTGACATCGGCCTTACGGCTGACAGAATAAGTGCACTGAGACGTCACTTCCAAAAGCTTGTTCAAATTAAAACTTTCATTTAAACTCTTAATTCCTGTTCGTTTAAAATTTAAAACGCCTTTATATTTAAGTTTATTACTGCGATGGTTGTACTTTGAATGCTAGTGTTGATAGGAAGAGCAGCGATAGCTCAGTGGGGAGAAAAACAGACTACAATGCAGAGGGTCTCGGGTTCGAACCCACGTCGCGCACCTCTGACTTTCGGAAGCTATATGACTTTTCGAAATTATGTGCGTATTGATTGACAATTATCGTCTGCTCCGTGCCTCGGAGAGCACGTTAAGCCGTTGGTCTCGGCTGCCATGAACATCTATGGCAGTCGTTATTGCGAGAGTGTCGACACAAAAGATCCCACTGGGTCGAAGTGTCGCCGGTCTGCACTGACTGGCCCCCACATAATATAAGAATAAGATAGTGTTGATAGGACTTATGTATGCTTGGATATGCTTATAGGCATACTATACCATGTGCGGCAGACGATATAACTATTTGAGAGTAAAAACCTGCAGTGTGGTTAGCTTTTGTACGACAACTTTGGCAGTAAACTTACGAGTAGTAAAGGCATGTTGTTTTATGCAATAAAAAAATAATAATATCATCCCTGTTGCTGAACTGATCTACTATAGGGTACGGTATTTGAATGCCTAGATCCAGTTGTGCAGCTGGTGTTCTTTGGCTGGGTTTGTGTGCGTTTAAATTGAACTATTTTCTTCCAATTTACTATATTAATCCTAATCCTAACTAATATTATAAAAGCGAAAATGAGTTTGTTTGTTTGTTACCTTTTCAAACCTAAACCACTGAACCGATCATTCTGAAATTTTGCATATACATTGTCAGGTGTACAGAAATGGACATAGGCTACCTTTCATCCCGAAAAAAATTACTGTTCCCGATGAAAACAACAAAAATGTTCTTATGATAATAGATAGCGCCACGTGTCTTTCGAATCATGATTGAATTATATTATTACAAGCAGAGTACAACCCGAATTGATTGTCAAATTCTAAATTAACGCGAGCGGAGCCGCGGGTAAAAGCTAGTATTATATAAATACAAAAAAATATGCACATTGCGCACACGTGGCGTGTATGAGGATAGGCGAGCGAGTAGTGGCGAGCGGGCCGGAAGGCCGAGGTTCCGTCGCTGTGACGTAATAGCCCCCGAAATCGGTTCCCGGCCGCCGGCGCGCGCGCCCGGTGAGACGTAGGAACATACGGTGACTTTTCAGTTTGCAAAGGGTTAGGCCATAGTCTACCAGTACGAGCTAGCAGACTTAACACATCTTGTAGAATTATAATGTAGAATTCTCAGACATGCAGGATTTCACAATGGTTTCCTTCACCGTTAAAGTGAGTGATAATACACTATTTAACACGCATATAACTTCGAGAAGTAAAAGATACGTGCCGTGGGATCAATCTTGAGATCAAACTCCCTGCTTGGGAGTCCAAAGGACCCTACAAGGCTATTTCCATCCCGAAAGAAAGCCAAAGAACATGGTATTAAGGAATGTAATTTGCTTCACCAAATTTATTAATAACCTGCAATAACTGAGTAATAATCCAGTCTCGAGGCACTCATAGTCAGTTGTACTCACTGATCGGTAAACCATTAACGAGGTTAAGCAACGTTAGGTACGGTCAGTCTATAGATGAGTGACCGCTTAGTGGTATTCCATCTGAGCGTCTCCGTGCTTCGGAGGGCACGTAAAAAGTCGGTCCCGGTTGTTGTCAAATTGACAGCAGTCGTTAAGCCATGTCAGAGGCCTACGGGCGGCTTCAACAACTCTTGACAACAGGTTGGCCACTAACCACACGAAAAGAAGAATAAGAATCCAGTCTCCTGTAATAGTGTCATACTTTATCGCGAGCAGGTGATTTCGTACAGTTACCAAATACAATACTCCAAATAAAACTTGTACCGGTCCACAGAACATTGATAACTTTAATATTAATTTCCTCACACACACATCCAAATATTTATCAAGCAGTTATTACAACGACACACACACATACACAACGAATTCAAAAGGCAACTTCTTAACATTTATACTCAATACAGCCTACTTACATTCAGATATGAAACCTGACCTCAACATAATATCATAGGCGTACTCCAATATTGTTGAAAATGTAATTGTACGCCATTTGAGAGGGTAATCGCGGTCGGGGTCTAAAGTTGTGCCTTTGCATTACATATATATACACTTAAATATATACATACATGTATATATATGGAGGATATAATGTGGGAACATCTGTGTCTTGAGATTCTTGTCTTATATTTAGGAAATATAAAGAGACGCTGTTATGCGGAGACGTTTGAAGGCGTTGAATATTAATACGGAATTATATGTGGTAGTATTTAAATGGACCTTTTTTGTAGCTGTAGTTTTGTTTGATTTTATTTTAAATATTATGTTATATACGTGGCCATATTAAATTAGGAATCGTATAGATATACGTTTACTACATCGAACGTGGCTATTATGAGTATTAATAAAAAAAATATATGCGAGATCGAGTGATGCGAGTCAGGATCTTTATGTGATGGTACAGAAGCTATGGCGCGCGAATACGCATTTTATTCAATATAGATATCAAAATTTTTAATAATGACTAAAAACACAATGTCGGGTTCGATTTTCGAGTCCGACCTTAACCCTAGTGCCTTAAAATTGTAAGGTTCATCACGTATTACGGGAGGCTTACATAGCTGAAATATGTGTTTAATATACACTGCCTAACCCTTCGGTGACATAGGCGGGAGGCCATTTTTATTTATAAATACTGACAAAAAAATATTCAAACCTCAGAAGAAAAGAAATCGTCTCAACACATTTAAGACTGCGTCGAGCGTAAGACGCGGTTGGACTGAATGACAGAGCTCGATAATCAAATCGGCACGCGGCCGCCATAGTGAAATTGTATGGAGGATTTGAAGTGCTTTTTTGACAAATATGTATCCTTATTATCAACGAATAACTTAAATATTTGGGACGGACAAACTGTATGTTTCGTTTTAGCTGTTAAATAGGATAGATTTCTACTATCATAATCTAAAAAATCACTTAATACGAGCTTACGTTTTTGCATATTTCGTGTAAATTTGCTTAATTTTGTTAGCGAAAATATTAATTATTTAAAGTTTTTAACACGGAGTAATTGTAAACACATTCATTGTTCTGGTAAATGTATATTTTATATTTGTATTAAACAAAAAGTGTTGATTTTATCAACTTAACCGTGACCGCTGTTTTGGCACATTTCGCTCGGCGCAGTCTTAGTTAAATACCAAATCTCTCTTGCCATTTCAGTACGACGTTCAATAATCGTCAAAACTATATTTCACTTGCAACGCATCACGGAAACAGACGCCAAGAGTAACTATAAATATAAACGCGTGTGTGATCACAAAAACATATTCCAATCATGTATGTACCCCCATGGCTGTGCTGTGCCCTAACACACACACGCCCCGGGGGATAGCAGGCTTTGTAAAATTAAATTGTTAAATATTTTACTACTTTACCGTGAACGTCGAAATAACCTTATTGCTTACATTTTGTACTTTTAGTAAGAGAAAACAATGTTCAAACTTTAGATAAATCTACGAATAATGATATAATAATAGTCAAAGTCAAGAATCATTTATTTATTAAGATCAAAGTAATTTAATTGGTAATTGCGTTTTTGAGCCGTTTGGGGTGGAGACATTAGGTTCATGAGGTCCGGGCGCTCGTGCGCTTTTTAGAGATATATCTAAGCGGCTAATCGACGCTTAGCGTGATCAGAAGGCTGGACTTTTCTTAGTTCAAATAATCAGCATTGCCATTCAACGTGGCAATGCTGCCAGTCTTCTGGGCACTTTCCCGGTCGACAGCGATGCTGAGGAATTTTACGACGCTGCCTAAACCAGCCATTTCTTTTCTTTCTATAAAATTTTACATTCCCATATTTTGTTACTTTTAATTTTGTTTTATTTAATTTTGTTTTGTTAATATTAGTTAAGTTGTAAATTATGATTGTTGCTTTGTTTAAGTAATTACGTAAATAATAAATTTAATAAAATTAGATCAAAAAGTAACACTTATTAACGTCAAAGTTTAAGTGTGTGTTAACTCACGGCTAATCTGTTAAATCGACATTTAGTTATAATTTTAGTATGTTACAACTCATATGTATGTACAAGGTATTACAGCTATTATCAAATTGAAGCAATTATATAAGATCTGTGTTCAAATCATTACTGCACCTACCTTATCACAGTGAGGAGAGGCCCGTGCCTCTCCTCACTGTGAAAAGGATTAGGTCTTATCCACCATGCAAGCCCAGTGTAAGTTAACAGATTTCACATTATATCGTCGAGAACATTATGGAGAACTCTCAGACAAGCAGGTTTCCTTACGGTTTTGCCTTCTCCTTCTTTACTGTGATACTCCTGACTCACAATAAAAGAGTCCGGTTACGTACATCCCAACTAACTCTTGGGCGACTGATACCCGCACTAACACTCGAGTTTTTAAAAGTCAGACTAACACAAAAAATATCATCAGACACAGTCAAAGGCATTCTAGTCAAGCATTATAAGTCATTATACTACGATAACTGACCATCAGACAGACAGAATACTTATTTGCTACTTGGGAAGTATAAAATGCGATTAAACGCAGAGTCGCAAAATCGCAATATACATCGGTTCCCTCGTCGGAACGATGATATAGATGTACCAACAGCACATATGACTCTTTATATAAACATGTTACAGGCACATAAAGATCTACCATGTTTTATGCAAAATTTTATTAGCAAAAATATAGCGAAAAATGTTTTTAAAGCGCTCGTTTTATGAAATAAACTTCAAAGGCTCACGCGTGTTTTGATTACAAAGAAGCGAAGAATAAATTAATTATGTTTTTGACGGAACCCAGCCTGAATATTATTGGAAATGTTCCTGTGAAGAAAATTGTTTGAGCGCCCTTTTCCATCCCAGTTTGGTAAGTGTAATATACTTAATAAGGAAATATGGGTGATTACGTTATTTTATATAAGATAAAATAACTGCTACCTTCGTTCATCATAAAGAGCTTTAGCTGGAGATAAAGACCGTGATGTTTCGTGTTTGATTTTGGAGTCGGGCAGATATGTTATGTGTGTATCTGAATGTCTGTGAACCACATTCTAAATACCTATTCTTCTCATAATGCTAAGGTATAAAAAAGCTTCAGGCCCACCTAATGATAAGCCGACTAAGGACGCATAGTACAAGGCCATTAGTAAAAGAAATCGTATTATCAGAGCAAGGTAGAAACATTATCCAACCCCTGATCCTTTGATCACAGCGCCACCTTAAGTACTCTGGATTCATTATACCTTGACTCTGGACTTTTATTTAGCAGATTACATAAAAGAACTAGTCTTAACCCATGATAGTCAACCGCGGATTTACTGAACAAATGACATGAAACTTAGATGTTAAGTCAAACACTTTGGTATCAGCCTCAAACTGTGAAATCCATACGTTTAAAAATTTTCGCATAAAGCTCTAATAAACAAGCAAACAGACATACAATTAAAAAACATGGTTTCATATTCAAAATTCCTTATTTAGTTAATCAAAGATAGCGATTAAAATATCTTTAATGCATAGAAACAGAGCTCCTTCACAGCCTTATACTAATATCAAAAGATGCTGAATTAAAAGTAGCAAAACGAAATAAGTAAAAAAAAAAATGGAGCTGTCTTTGGGGACTGCTGATAGAAGTGAAAACTTTAATCCTTGATCATAAGCACTTCTTTATAAACAAAAAATAAAAACGGGGTCGGATTCCTGATACTCTCTTAGTGATTAAAGGGTGACCCCCTTAATAATCACTAAGGAATTTCGTTATTTTTTGCGTAGGACGCACCATTTCAGAGATATTGTTAATATTCTAAAATAATTCAAAAATTAAAAGCGTGGAAGTGTGACGATACGAAGCGTGACGATGATGCGAGTTCTATGATTTTTGTTTACCCAAGAAGTGCTCAACGCGCCTGAAGAAGTTTTCACTTCAACTAGGCGAAGGTAAACACATAAACAACTTATTACCATGTCGGAGAGGCCCCAGCCTCATTAGACTAACTTCCCACTAACATATTATCATATTAGAAAAAGTTTAGTTGCGATGCGGCCTCGTGTTCCGTTCGGATTTAATCTCTAAAAGCTCTATTTGGGCAACTATCGAGACATGGTAATTGGAAAAAAGGGTACCCACGTAATGGGTCTGTGGTAAAACTAATACTTATCTATGTAATCAGGTGGCGTTTGATAACCGGGTCAAGTAAAGTTTTATAGTTGTAATAGTATGCTGTCGCATTGCCGGGCACGGGCCTCTTCTCAGTGCGAGAATGGTTATGCCATGATCCACTTCGCCCAGTGCGGCTTGGCAGACTTCACATATCTTTGAGAACATTATGAAAAACATCGTGAGAAAACCTGCATGTCTGACATGCACACGGACACGGCCCGGTCTAATATAATTCACCCCTAAGAACACAGAAAGTATTTATTAACCATCTAGTATACCAACTATCTACAGTATTTTGATTGGAATGCCCCATTCATTGAAATGAATTGAGCTGGCCGGGCTATAGTTGAAAACATTGCAGCCACATTTTTTTATGGATCTATTGCCTTTATCTATGGTCATTGATGTACATTTTGTTTGGCTTGCCGACTAATTTTGAAATGTGCTTCTCTATTGATTTTTACTAACATACTCTCTTCCTCTCTCGCACACATATTTACTTAATAATAAGAGCGGTTGTAGGAGCAAGCAAAGTGTGGGCTCACAAACTTATAAACTTTCTACAGCTTCGCGAACATTATCTACACTATATCTTTAATATCTTCATTAAAAGAAGTTTCTGGCTTCACATTAAAAATATTTGTTTTCATATATAATATCTATTATGGTAATATAAATATAATATTGGACGGTTTTTAGAATTATTATTTCTCTGCAAGCATGCCCCAGAATCAAATAGATTACCGAACAAATTCTTATTCGGTTTCACAATTTACTATCTAGGGTTCAATAAAAAAACTGAGGTAGTTTTTATCGAATTCCCTTTAGTGACATCAGAGATATATTGCATATTGTGACCTACGTTAAAGACGACGAGATTATTCACAAAGACAACGCCAGTGGCTAGTAAACTGTATCTTGAAATTTCATTTCATATGTACAGTAAGCGATTATTGTAAAATTAAGCAATACAAATACAATGTCACACTACTGTGTAACAGCCTCCATAAATACAAGGCTATCAAAAATTAATTAAAAGCAATATTAATTAACGTTTTTATTTAATGAATCTCGATTTGAATAAATTTATCAATTTGAATACATTTAGGCAATTTTCTACACGTTAATTAATTTACTCAAACTCCAAGAGAAATATACACAACGAGACAACATTGTATCAGCGTACATTGGAAGCTGCGCCAATGAAGAAGAAGTGTATATTGAAAGGTCAAGGTGAAAATTTACATCATAATATTTTTCAAAAGCCTAACTAATATTATAAATGCCAATGAGAGTTTGTTTGTTACGCTTTCACGCCTTAACTAATCGACCGATCATCATGAAATTTCGCATACACATTTTCAGGGATACGGCAAAGGACAAAGTGTACCTTTTATCCAAATAAAAACACTGTTCCGAGGAATATTCACAGTTGTTTAATACAGAATATGTAACTTTAGCGTAATCTTAAGAAAATAGTCAGTTAAGCTGTTCCAAATAAAACATGATAATCTACACACATATAATTATTTTGGACAATCGTTCGTACAATCTTAATCCACAACGTAACATACCATACCACAAGCGGAACTCCCAAATAACAATAGATGTGTCTTACTGGTCACGAATTTCCGCACCAGTAACTTTCAATCCGGATGTTTGGAGCTATTTGATTCTCGCATTATCTGGGTCATCGGCTAAACGTGCATTGTCTAAATAATACAAGGTAAGCTGCAACTTTGATTTATCTATACCTGGGCTGACCTACAAACCTTGGCATAAGAACTGTCAACCAAGCCAAATGTTCAAAGTGAGGACAAACTTTTCATTACCAATATTGGCCCTATTAGCACACCTGGCCAACTCTTTAGTAGGATGAATAAATTCAGTATGAAACTTGCCAGTAGTTTTATCGTACTGTTTAAGTGAACTCAAGCGAAAATTCTTGTTCCAAATGTTTGTGTATTCTTTTAGAATATATTTTTACAAACTGTTGAGAATATTTTGTTGGTATTAAACTTGACCAAACAGCTGGAGAAAATTAAATTTTTGACGTTTAGATGTTGGTGATATGTTGACGGGACTGTTACAAAATTAAAATTCTAGCACTTTTTGTATAAAGTGTAGCAAAGATGACGCAATAGTTGAAGAATCCGTGACGTTATCATAATCCACGAGGTTCACCAACTTAACTACGGTCAAGAATAAAATAGGTACTCGTCAACAAAAAGTGACACTTGTCTCAAAAAGCACGTAAATCTATGCCTTTAATATTGCAAGCAATCTTAGGCTATGACACTCGCTTACCATCAAGCGGATCATACCCTTGTTGGTCACCTTGATAGTCTAAAAAATACACACACATACTTCATATCCAAGTCTTAGGTACTAGAAGTAATGAGTAGTATCTTCGAAATGTGAAAAGTGTCTTAAGTCAAAATACACTGACGTAGCAATACAACGATTCTCCTTCTAAAGATAAAAGTACTAGACGCCCACATTCCCACATGCTCGTAAAATAACTGAAAAATAACGTGAAAGTAACAATAGTTGGAGAGAACCTGACGGATGTGCAGCGTCGCCGTTATCACTGAGACGCAGTGGTCTGTTGCCAAAACGGGGGACTCCTATAGATTAGCTACGAGTTGAAAAACACATTGTTTACACAGAAAATAGCTTATGATGCATTTTGAAATGTACTGTAGTATGCTTGACGTCGCAATATTCTGTCATACTTACAATTAATACTACCAAATTGATTATTCTGCGGTGTCCGGAACTGGACCAGTAGACTGCATTAGGCTCGCCCTTTATTTGTGGATCTTAAAACCATAAAACACCACGTTCTACACCTCGGAGTTATAGCCGTGAAACATACACAACTACATGAAATGCATAAGTGTTACCCAAGATTGCCTGTGAAGCAATTAAAATCCGTAAAATATCTGCGGCTTGTATAAACCAATCTCTCTAAAAATATTACTCAGCTAATTCTCACGATATTGACACCGTTAGTTAATGTAGCAGGTACATGACAAATCGAAATGTAGATGGTGAATTCGGCAACATCTAGCCTACAGATTAAATCCTGTCATTGCCGCATCAGTCTGCTGCAGTCTGCAAGTTGACTGATCCAAAAATGAACAAATTTTATGAAAATACCTAGCATAAGCACGTAAATTCCCTTTAATAAATTGAATTAATAATATTTGCTTTTGTTGGATACAGATCCAGAGGTATGTTTCACGAACAGAAAAATATGTGATTCACAGATCGTTATACCCATTATGGGAGTTCTTTGTATCCGTTATTTCAAATTTCGCAAATCAACATTCGAAACAGCTGCCAACCCCGTCAGAGCGTTGATTTTTTAAGTGATTTTACCGTATGTTCTTTGAAAGTCAGGACAGGTATGTTGAATTTCATAAACGATTTACTTCTATGAAGAGATAGAAAACTATTTGAGAGAAAAGCGCTTATAAATTTATAGTATTACCAAAAATTAAATATAACCGGTAAGCTTGCCAAAACTGGCTATTGTTTATTGTTAATATTTGTACTGAGGAAGCTCTCTGCACATCCCTATTCGAGCAGTTTGCTTGAATAAAGAGCGCCATATACATTTTGTAATTACAGTCAGAGTAAATGGACAGAACCAAAGAAATAACGATCGCGCTTATTCTCTAGAACATTCGACAGGCTTGTAATCATACAGGCTAACAATATGTAAGCAGCACTGTAACTTCTGATCGCCTGAACTCTTTTCTCATAACACAACTTATTTTTATGGTTCCATTCGTACATTCGTCAGTATTTTGAGTGTATGGTCGTCTACCGGTTTCAAAAACCGTTTTGTTGCTGCGAAGGTCCTAACTATAAATGTTAAAAAATTCTCAGTAGCAGAACGGTGTTACTCGGCTGGATTTACCGGAGAAGGTTGGCAGATGTATTATATACCTACTACTAAAGTACACCAGTTATTTTTTTAGATACCACGTTAAACAAGATAAGCCTATTACCATTTACAAAAGCCCAATAAAGCTTTGGTTAATTTTAATCATACCCAGGATGCAAAGCAAACATAGCACTGAATCATCAAAAAATTTCCTAATATTAAAACCTAACCACTTTCGTCCTTTAAATCGAATCCATTCCTCTCAAATAATGCAACTAAACCATCGCATTTAACTTCTAGGACAGCCAAAATGTCTTGCAATTTCATTGCCGAATCCAAAACACAAAAATTACTCTCTACTCCTTTGAAAATTGCAGATATAACGTGTCTTAACCCCACTAGAAGCATATTACCCTCAAGTACCACTCTGAAATGCCAACAAAATGATCGTAACAGTATAAAAATGGTATAAGGCACATTTACAAGCACTTAGCGAGATAGAATCGGCAGCGGTCGGGCACTTATTAAGCTATACAACATATTTGTGCGTCCTAACGCGAGTAACTTGAGATATAGCAGAGGATAACCGCAGATAACAAGGGGTTAACCGTCTGGTTTGTCACTTGGATATATTTAGACAGAAGATTAGAAGAGACCTTGCCAATATTTGCACGAATGAGCCGGATCGCCCAAGGAGGTACACTCGGTACACTCTTGCAGGTAACCGCCATCAAAGTAGTTACACCCTTTTTAAATGTAATGTAATGCTGCTGATGCATACCCCCTCGCTCCAAGGGGTACCACCACGGTGTACCAACTCACTGCTTTGTATGCTGGGTGGGTTGCTGGAACTGAAACTACATCAGCAACCCACCCAGCAGTGCCCGATGCAGACAGGACAGTAGTTACACCCTACGGTAAGTCACAGTTCTGAAGACACACATACCTATCTATTCCATTCCTTTCTCTTTGACCTTTAATTCCTTTATTGAAATTTCATAAATTTAAATTTATTTTGAATCACTGTTATTACATAATTTTAAACCTATTAAACTATAATAATAACAATGGCAAAATAAAACTCAATGGCCTAGTGGTCAGTGTAACCGACTGCCACGCGTGAGGTCGCGGGTTCGATTCCCGCACAAGTCAAACATTTGTGTGCATGAACATGGATGTTTGTCTTGGTCTGGGTGTTTCTATGTATAATATGTATGTATTTACAAAAAAAAAGTATATAAGTATGTTTATCCATTATCTAGTATCCATAGTACAAGCTCTGCTTAGTTTGGGCTAGACGGTGTTGTGTGTATGTGATAGAATATTATTATATATTACATTATTATATATTATATTATTATAATATAATAAAAGTGTTTTTAAAACGCGACAAAATCCATATAGAGTACTTTAATTTCAATGGTTAACATTCGTGTAAACATAAGACAATATTGTTTAACTACCTCACATTATATTTTTTAAGGAAATTTTACTATTTTGAGCTTAGTAAATAATTCCTGGTTATCAATGCCCGTCATAGTTCTGTATGTATATGTCAGTTGATAGGCCAGAAGTTCTTGCCACTTATGCTGACAACGTAACCGTGGCATATCATTACTGCTTCCTTCACTCGCTTATATTCTTCATGCAAGGTACCCTTAATCTGGCCTAGGTTGACTTGTTAGGTTGGCAACGCAGCGAGTTCTCTTTTTCAATAAGTAATTATATCCCTAACGTGGCTAGCATCAATATGCAACAATAATCGTTAACCAATCAAGCGAGACAAAAAAAGTGAAAAAAAAAAGATGAAACAAGATTCTAATTAAAAACTATAAATAGCAACATCAGCATTTTTTGCGCGGCCACTCGCTGTGACGTAACCAATAACAATCGACGTCATATTACAGGCTGATGGGTCGCTGATCTTAATTAATATTTAAAACTAGTATAAGGCGGTTATAAGGCCTGGTGTACTGTATGGAGCTGAGTGTTGGGCTACTAAGAAGATAGATGAGAAACGATTGCATGTAGCAGAGACGAGAATGTTACGATGGATGTGTGGAATGACGAGAATGGACAGAATTAGGAATGAACACGTAAGAGCTAGTCTGAAAGTAGTGGCCATGGACGAAAAGGTGAAAGGAAATCGTTTGGCTTGGTATGGACATGTTATGCGAAGAGATGATACGTATGTAGGTAAGCAAGTGATGAATATGAGGATAGAGAGACGAAAAGGGAGAGGAAGGTTAAGGAAAAGATGGATGGACTGTGTGAGGATGGATATGAAAGGAAAAGGTGTAAATGATCAGATGACGGGTGACAGAGAAGTATGGAAGCGAAGGACATACTGCGCCGACCCCAAATAAATTGGGACCAAGGCAAGAGGATGATGAGTATTTGACAGCGGCTTCACTCGCCTAAATTTAGGTTAGCTTAGTAACAGTACTATTTGCTGGATTAAAGGTACTCTATGTCCTTTTATGTACTTCTGACGTGTATGCGAAATTTCAACGGTACGGTCAAGTAGTTAGGCTTGAAAGCGTAACAAACAATTAAACTCACATTCCTATTTATAATATTTGTTAGGATAGCAAATATTTAATATTTACAAAGTATTCTTTTTTCTTTCTTCAAGATATCGTCGGCACTAGAATTGTTATATCACATGGAGGAGCTAACATACACAGGTTGTTCGGTAATTAATGGATAACCTTGAAATGTCTTCTAGTAGAAATGAAGGCCGTTAATATTAGTGTTTAATCGATGGAATTCATTCATTTATGGTCGTAGTGTACAAGAAAATTAAATATGGTAATTTAAAAAAAATCATATCTTAGGTAGTAGTTAGGATAGATTTATTTTTCAATTTTTTTTGCTGAACATCCATCAGTAACCTAATACGTATGTACAAATCTTATATACGATGCGCAATGTTACGGTACATTCAACAACTGTTTTACCAATAACAATAAAAAAATCCCCAAACGAAAAAAACATGACAAGTGCACACAATTTTCGCAAAAACAAACAATAAAATTAAAACGTGTATTTAAAGGGAATGGGCGGCCATTTTGAATCAGCGAGTGCCAATGGCACCGCCCGTAATGTGTAAATGAGATGGCCAGCTCATTTGTTGCATCCAACGTTATAAAATTGAGTTTAGGGATCCGTAGCAAAATTATAAAATTTAGGTAATAGTTAAGCTTTTAAAATTGTGGTAAATGCGACGGTATGGTTATAAAGAAGACATTGGATTAGCAATCGATTAGTCGTGTAGTCAAATCCCACTCTTTGTACAGGTCCCGTCACGTAAAAAGAACGCTGAGCTACAGTGGAGGGGATGTGTCTGCGCATGGGTCAACTGAGGAACCAATAGCGTGCGCGCATAGACATACTGCCCGGACCGTCCCCCCGTCTCGCGCCTTCATACCGCCAATTTGATCGATAAATCGCTCAGTGCGCAGATAAACGGAAAGCGTTCTTTTTACGTGACGGTTACTATACATAAGAATGATCGTACGTACTCAACGTACTGCTCATTAAATTTTTAACAGTAGGTATGGTATAGTAGGTATGGGTACTATGTGTGGCCTTAGTTTTTAGGAACAATGATAAAACCAAGCTTTATGCTAGCCTTAATGATAATGACTTTTGATTAGTATGAATATATAGATACCATTGAACGACCTATTCGAAAATATTAATATGGACAAATAGCACTAACGTAGTATTATAAGTTGGTAATCCTTACTAATATTATAAATGCGAAAATGAGTTTGTTTGTTTGTTACGCTTTCACGCCTTAACTACTCAACCGATCAACATGAAATTTTGCATACACGTTGTCAGGGGTACAGAATAGGACATAGGGTACCTTTCATCCAGGAAAAATTACTGTTGCAAACCTAACCTAACCGAACCTACATTTACGCGTGCGAAGCCGCGGGTGAAAACTAGTATTCATATAAATATTGTTTTCCCTGTTGTTGTTTTTATTTGTTGTATTTTTCTTTTGTTTATGTGAATGTCTGTGTTTACCCTGTACATATGCCTAAATAAATAAATAAATAGACACTGACAGCTAACACAATATTGACAACTAATAGCTAAGATATTTTGACGACTCTGGATGCTTACAACAATTTGAAATGTCTGCGAATATAAAATTAAATTGATGTTCTTCACATAATTTTGACCACTTAGAAAGCTCAAATCTATCTGATACTGACTTTACAAGCGTTCTAGCTAAGCTGGAAAAGTTAACAAAAATAGTAGTAATTTGGAGCTCTGGAGGATTTCTGTACCATACTTTACTAAAACTTTTTTAAGAAAAAGCCGACTATAGTATGGCCGACTATTGCCTGCACGTGGCGACTTACGTGATAGGGACCGAGGGTATTGACATTTACCGGGTTCAGTTTCTGACTGCGTGCGACTCCCTACTGCGAAATCCCCCTATTATGTGGGCCTAAAATATAGCTAGCGACATATGTAGGTAATACACCTTTACCTAACCCCTTCTATGACAATATATGAAATAATAATAAAAACATTCTTTATGAAGTGCTCTATAATCCTGAGTCATTTTTCAAACAAAAGAGGTTATATTAAATAACCTTTTTTACAATAAGTACGGAACCAAAACCCAAGCCAAACACTTAACTCGCACTTGCCTGTTTTTTATTTTCTAAACGGATGCTCCAAATGTTCTTTCCCGCTTCCGTTTGCCGGGATTTTTGAAAAATATCTCCCACGCTTTTTATGTGTATGTATCCGGAGAATTCCGCTATTGAAAATTTCTGCTTTGAAGTCCGATAATACGTTTGGTTTTTTATGACGAACGAATTTTTGTTGGTGTTGCAATCGAACGTTTTGGCGCGTAAAGCTATATTCGGGCATCAGTGCATCGAGGTACGGTCGAAGCGTGGGTGAGAGGGAAGGGACGCAAGAATCGTTTTGTGTGGAAACTGTTTAATCAACGTTTGGCTTGCGTTTTAGGTGGATGATTGGAACTTATTGTTCTATTAGCAGGACTATTAGTGTTGGTGTTGAGGTTTATGATGCTGCGAACGCACATTTAATATACATATGTATTTGTAGTTGAAAACCAGCGCAAGGCTTCCTTAGCCTTGCATATGCTGAACTAGCTCCCATTTGGCAAAATATTATTTCCTTTTTTTTATCAAAAAAATAATTTTCTTTCTTTTCTTTCTTTCTTTCTATATGATGGAATAGAGTTTAGTAGCTTAGGAATCTAGAGACATTTAGTTGTACCTACTCGATTGCCATTGACTTAGGTATGTATTTCTACATAAGGTCCTCCAGACCGATTTTATGTTACGGTAGCCATTCTTGACGGAGATATCTGCGCAGGATCTACATGTCAAAATCTGATGATATGGCAATCCGGTAGGTATAACTGGAGAGCGATCAGGAGCAGGACCAACGGCTTTAAGTGCTTGCCGACTTACGGGAGCTTTCAACAACGCCCACTTTTGTCGGCCTCGATGGCGCAGTGGTTAGTTTAACCGACCGCCACGCCTGAGGTCGCGGGTTCGATTCCCGCACAAGTCAAACATTTGTTTGTATGAACATGAATGTTTGTCTTGGTCTGGGCATTTCTATGTATAATATGTATGTATTTACAAAAAAAAAGTTCTGCTTAGTTTGGGCTAGTTGTGTGTATGTGATACAATATTATTCCTAACTCCATGCTACAATTGAGAAGTATTGACAGAAAAACCCATTACATTTTGGTGGCCCGAACAGAATTGGAACCCAATACCTCATATACAGCAACCCCATACAATATCTCTACGCCACAAGCAGCGTAAGTCTATATATGCTAACAAAAACATTAATACAACAAATTATACGTGGCTACTGACTCTACAACGAAAGCGACCATAAATGTATGAACTATGAAGTCAGCATCTTTTATGTGTTTCCGCGCGAAATAAAAGTATATCGTGTTCTCATCTCGTCGAGTGATCTCATAAATCAGACTTATTCAGAGCGACGCTACACAACAATACATATCTATTTATTAATAGATGCCACCCACGGTTTGCCCCCGTATTTTATAGAAAATAAAGGTAAGTTAATAACGGTATATTGCTATAGGTTTCTGACGGTGGCAACACCAGTAATATCACGCAAATTTCCGAAAAACATAGTTAGTATTACCACCGCTAGGGAAAATACCAACAGTTTTCTTGTATGTAACACAGAGCCTCTTTCAAGAGGTTATCATGTTTAGAAAATATTACTAGCAATACCTATGTAGGTATATTATATATGTATTAGAGTAGCAATAGCTCAGTGGGGAGACCAATAGACTGCAATGCAGAGGGTCTCGGGTTCGAACCCACGTCGCGCACCTCTGTCTTTCGGAAGTTATATCACTTTTCGAAATTATGTGCGTATTGATTGACAATTATCGCCTGCTCCGTGCCTCGGAGAGCACGTTAAGCCGTTGGTCCCGGCTGCCATGAACATCTATGGCAGTCGTTATTGGGAGAGTGTGGACACAAAAGATCCCACAGGGTCGAAGTGTCGCCGGTCTGCACTGACTGGCCCCCACATAAGATAAGATAAGATATATGTATTAATTATATATTATTATTTCCACTAATTAAGCTAAGTGATTGTATTTAAAAAGCGTTTGCGTTGAATGGAGACCTTTCTATCGTAAATTCAATAATATTAACTGATCTAATTATAAAAATAAAACATAATATTTTCTTTTTTCATCATTGGTTTCCCAAGCAATATTCACTTTGGTATGCTATTCCTAAAATTCAGCTATATAAGACATTGGTTGGTAAATGAATGAGACCTGGGACTGGCGGTCAAGAATCCTGGTTATGAGTTTGAATTCCACCTATTGCACTACCGATAAGAACCCCACTACAAACACAACCATCTTTACTTGAAAAAAAACCCTATTACGTTGCGACATTTACAAACATCCTAACATCGAACACAAGAACATTCACACACGAAACAACTACTTGTGGATCACACAAATGTTAGTTCTATACAGAGATCATGCTCGCAAAACCAAAACCACGCGCTATTGGAGGAGATTAACCAGAATTCAAGCATTCTGCAACAAAGCTGAGTAAACGGTACTATATTTTTAATCACTGCACTGAGGTTTTCATAGCCATTTACTTATATGCAAACTACTGTTATTAAACAATATTTAAACCGCACGTTTTGCCTTTTACTTCGAAGTTAATAGTGCAAGCACTACGAGAGCTTTTATAGTACAAAAAGTATAAGAGTATTTTGTTGTAAAAAACCGTGTGATACATGCGAGCCGTTGTTTATTGCATACATAGTATCATGCCTGTATCCCTGAAAGGGTAGCCAAAGATGTATTCCAAATACGTTTAGCTAGCTACGGATTTAGACCCCATGTAAGAGGGGGCAAACCTATTGCCGTCTACTGGGTACGATGCCAGAAGCCGTATGCTATTACGAATTTCTAAACAGAAGAACCTAATACCAGTTTCCTCGATCCAGGAATCGACTCCAAGACCTCATGCACTGCAGTCATTTTGACTACTACTACGCCACCGTGGCAATTGAACTATTGAGTCGTAGCGGCACACGAGTGGCCGGACACAATTGATTTTTAATCATGTCTGGTATTCGAAGACTTGCTAGACTACGAGATTCGAACCTACTCGCCAGTGGCAATACAGCCTCTTGCCCGCTCTAATTTCCTCATCTCATGTTTTTATTTGTCACTTAATTGCCTAGTCGGTATTTTATACACCTTCCCAGACGCCGTGATACGACAACATTTTTTCAGGCAAAAGAAACCCAAGCAATACTTTGCCCGATAATGTTCAGTAACATTTCTTGCCGTCGAACAGTCGTTCAGTCAAGTTCCCTAATTGCATTATAAGTTCAATGGAAGTTCAACCGTGAACAATTAAGATTTGTGATTCATTAAACGTTACAGATTGACATCAAACGGACTTACTGATTGGAATAAACGTCCCTACCGGTTAAGAGATATCTTGGGGCTGCCCTGATGACATGATGGTTTAAGTAGTCGACTAGCGAATGCCTGTGAGCCGAGGGGGGGGATCGTCAGAATTGGTGAAATCTACAAATTTTTGTTCTGTGTCTGAGTGTTCTGTGTTTCCATTGTATTAATGTTTGTAGGGTCTTCTGTGGTCAATTATTCCTAACGTAAAAATAGTAATATTTGACGTGACAACGTCTAATAAATCGATGAACGCCGGCTGCACGCACGAAAAAGGATGACTCATTGTCCCGTTACGCTCGTTGTCCCGTTACGGTCATTGTCCCGTTACGCTCATTGTAACGTTACGATCGGAGCGAGAGCGCTACACGAGCGAGCGAAAGGCACGATCGGCTTGTATGACGTTGTCACGTTAAACTATCGTCCGTAAACCGACTTTACAGACAACCATTTTTTTGCAACAATAATTCAAAATAAGAGGTCTAATGAAGACAGGATTCGTGTGTAGCAGTTCCATTTCCATGTAAAGCAATATATTTATATGACTCTAGTTGTATAATCAGCAACATAAGTAGCTGAACATTGAACAAATTTGTAAAAGTATTTTATAAATTAGAAATCTTTGTTATTATTCTGTATTTTTCCATTGTGATTAAATAAACTACTTCTTAACCGTACCGATTAAGAAATAGTTGAATTATAAAAAAATTGGTTGTCTGTAAAGTCGGTTTACGGACGATAGTTTAACGTGACAACGTCATAACAAAATTTATTTCCCGTAACGTTACAATGAGCTTAACGGGACAGTGAGCGTAACGAGACAATGAGCGTAACGGGACAATGAGTCAACCTTTTTCGTACGTGCAGCCGGCGTTCATCGATTTATTAGACGTTGTCACGTCAAAATTTGCATATGCTTGCCATAATTTTTAGAGTTCGAAATCTCTTATACAACAGCTTTGTCCGTCCGTCCATCTGTCTGTCTGTTATACAACTTTCAACTCAAGAACCGTAAGAGCTAGAGACTCGCGGTCAACGCCATTCGACTCAGCATAGTCAATATATCCCCGAAATGACTATGACCTTTGACTTCTGACCTCAAGGTCACGTGAACCATTTTTCGAACTCTAAGATTTATAGCAATTTATTGCTGTTTCTCATTTGTTAATAGTTAGAGCAAATCAAAATCTTACAAGTGTGTATCAATTTGTGTTGCTGATGGTATTAGTTGATTGCACAGATGGCTAAGTGCTATAAGGTATCACTTCACCATCGTCAGGGAGCAAAGTACAATACTTGGCGCATAAGGCCGACGGCATTGATATTAAATAAATTTTAAAAAATACTGATAGACGTGGAGTATTCGTTAAATAATTTACTAATTTGACAATTGTAATCATACAATAACTAATATTCATAAATAAATTATTGATGACAGTCCATCCTATATTTTCAATTAAATTTGCATTCATTTGTTAAATGCTAATATGTGATGGACTTACGTCCGTTGGGTACATAACTCTTAGGGGCAATATTTTATGTTACAATAACCATTCAGTATCAACATTGCTTAATTTCAAAACATGGTCACACCAACCCTTAATACTTTGTATAACCTGCCTTTATAAGAACTTTACTATCCTAATCCTAACTAATATTATAAAAGCGAAAATGAGTTTGTTTGTTTGTTACCTTTTCACGCCTAAACAACTGAACCGATCATTCTGAAATTTTGCATATACGTTGTCAGGTGTACAGAAACGGACATAGGCTACCTTTCATCCCGAAAAAAATTACAATTCCCGAGGAAAACAAGAATAACGTTCTTATGATAATAAATAGCGCCACGTGTCTTTCGAATCATGATTGAATTATATTATTACAAGCAGAGTACAACCAGAATTGATTGTCAAATTCTAAATTAATGCGAGCGAAGCTGCGGGCAAAATCTAGTACAAAATAAAAGGAAGATCGTAATAACTGGAATTGAAACGCTGAATGATATAAACAAACTTCGCCGTATATTGAATTTGAAAGTAACAAATTATATGATACCTAACTCACACTTAAGCAAGTATATTAAATTCATAAGCGAAGCCGAAACTCGAGGAAAGTTTTCACGTTTCACGAAAACTCGTCCCATTATGTCTGCGTTGGCGGCTTTTCACAGCTAAATAAACAACAAAAAATAGGTCTTTGAATAACGCATTTTGGCACGTCAATTTTGCATAATTTATTGCTTAAACATGACTTAACATAGATACTAAAACGTAACGTTCCTTGTAACACCGGTGAGTAACCGTTCTATTGTAAATACGGTAGCTTTAAAAAAAGAACGACACTTAATTTCGATTAACGTATTTCTAAACAAAGGGATTCCAGATTCAAATGCGTGGGGCGACTGAGCGGCCCCCACTACGAGTTATATAAACTTCAAAAATAGAATTTCGCCGTCGCAACCCGGTTTACGGCTTGGCTCGTAAAAGTGGGTGGAATGGGCGGCCGTAAGGGAAACGCACCATATTTTCACCTTTATTTATAAAGGAAATTCGGTCAAGATTGAGTGGTGTTGATTTTAATAATATTTTACGAATGACAGACTTAGTATTAGCGAACTTAATTATCGATTGATTACAACATCTGCGGGTTTTAAGCATTCATAATAACTAGCGATCGCCTAGTGCTCGAAATTCGACCAAAGTTTACCTGTAAGATATTGCTGATATATGTCATTATATATTGATATATGTAACCATTGTATTGCGCTCTTTGGGGGAAGGCTATGTCCAGCTGTGGACTATTATAGCCTGATGATGATGATGATGATGATGGTGATATGTAACCATAGTTACGCGCTTCGACCGCGTCTGTCAAATGCATGGTTGTGTGCGTGTAGTGTTTTTTCATTAATTTAATGTATAAACAAGGCATATTTTAAAAAAATATTAGCATTCGTCACTTCTTCTCTGTATAAACTATAAGTGTGCGAAATTTCATACTGCTCCGTCCGCGCAATTTTCGTAAAAAGGGATACAAAGTTTTTGCTTCACGTATTAATATATAGATATCGGCTCTCTTTATAAACTGACCCACCGTGAGGCACGAGCCTCTCCTTAGTCTGAGAAGGTTAAGGCCATAGTCCGCAGCTTAGGTGGTAAACTTCACACATCTTTGAAAACATTATGATTAATTCTTAGATCTACAGGTTTTCTCGCCATATTTTCCTACATCATTAAAGCGAATGATAATTAACTAACGCACATACCTTCGAAAAGTCTGAGGTGCGCCTTAGGAACGCCAATTTGAACTGAAAAGCTTTGCGTGGCAAATCTTCCAAAGAAGCTTTGATGGTTGTGGCGGTATGTTTTGTCAAAACTCTATGTGTGAGACACTAAATGATTATACTGATAATACGACAGCTTTAGCTTCCTGTCAATTAGTGTTGCTGTTGCGATCACAGCATTAGGCAATGATTCTATAAACTAATTTTCAATTATTGATGGTTGTGAGATGGCTTTTTAAAATGTGTAGTCACACACAGGGATTAACTTGTGTAAGAATTGTCTTAAGAAATTTTAACGACAGATAAATCTTTCTGTATATCTACAGGTTGTTGTTCTGAATTTTACTGTTCTTTGAGAATTATGCTCTCAGAAATATAGAGATTAAGCAGAATATCTCTTAACCCTTTGTATGACGCCGCGATTATTGGTGACCGCAAGCAATAGACTACCAATTGTGTCAACGTCACAACAGTGAATATAATAAAAAACGAGATGGGTGTAAAAACCCAGGATTCAACCTCTTCGTCTTAAATGTAAAAGTAATGAAAAGAAATGACCACTATATCTCGGTGGTCTTTTGACCCACAGGGCCCATATTTAAACTCAACCGAGGTATGACCCCAAGGTGTCTGCACACCAAGTCACAAGTCAATCAGTCCAGTGGTTCCGGAGTTATGCCTGTCACTAACACCAATCTGTCACTAACACACAGACCCACATAGTGTTTTCATTAACCTCTGAAGAAGACTCGGAGGTTAATAACTCATACGTAGTCTCACGTACTTATATCCCTGAATGAGTCGCAAAAAAGAAGAAAGAAGAAAGAAGAAATAAGAAAGAAGAAAGAAGAAAGAAGAAAGAAGAAAGAAGAAAGAAGAAAGAAGAAAGAAGAAAGAAGAAAGAAGAAAGAAGAAAGAAGAAAGAAGAAAGAAGAAAGAAGAAAGAAGAAAGAAGAAAGAAGAAAGAAAGAAAGAAAATACATTTATTTGCAGCAGATTATGCACTACATACTTCAGACACAGTTAATTACAAAAAAAGAAAAAAAACAAATCTTACTGCAAATTGGTCGCAACTCAGCAAAATGGTAGTTTTGAAAAAACTAGCGCTGGTCTTCCGCTGCGACCATGTTTGTAAATAATATAACTAATAAACTTAACACAACTAATACAACAGACGATATAAAACAATAACAATAATAATAATAGCGTTTACGGCAGCAATATGATAACAATACAATATTTATTTTTGCACCCCAGTTAAATCTAACAACTTAACTATCTCAAAAATAGACATTAATGTTAGCGACCGTAACTTCTCTACTTAGTTATATAGTACTTGTGTCAAGCAGCTGTTTCCTGGCCTTTTTGGTGATCAAATAAATATTTCTTTAGTGTTGCCCTAAAACGTTGAATATGTTGCAGGTTCCTAATCGGGGGTGGAATGTCGTTCCAACATTTAGTTGCAGCGTACCGGAAACTTCCCCTAAAAGCCTCAGATTTATGACGTTCTGTCGATAATTGCAATGCACATTGCCGTTTCCCATATGACTTTAAGCTTGAAACCTGTTTCAATTTTACATTCAAGTAATGAGGTTATCTATGTTTAATGACTCCGAAAAAAAGACACGCTAAGTGAAGTTTGCGACGATGTTTAATTTTCAGAATTTTTTGTTTATTTGGAAAAGGAGTAACATGAGCTCTCAAAGGAATGTCAAGTGTTATGTTATGCCTTGCATTTCGGTAACTGATGGCTGATGACTACATGGCTTGCGTAATGGTTTAAGTAATCGCCTAGCCATTGCCACTGAGCTAAGTGTCGTAGGTTCAATTCCCACACGGGACAAAAAAATTTGTGATCCGCAAATAGTTCTAACCTGATGTTCTTTATATCCATTGTTTGAATGTTTGTAAAGTGGTCGTAGTTTACAAACTTTTCAACAACGAACATTAACACTCAAATCCTGACACAGGACTGATTACTAGTGCGGGTGAGGCTGTTGTCTTTAAAACACAAAACTATAGCTTTAGGTGTCACGCAAAAGGAAGCGATCCTGTTGCCCTCTACCGGGCAGATTCAGATGCCGTGGTATGGGGATTTCTTGACAGAAATATCCACATGAGACTCCATACAACTCTGTCTACCCTTTCGAAGATACCAGCGTAAGACTGTGTATGTATGAACGAAGCAAGGTCTTACGTAACTTAGCCGAACGAACTCGAATGAACTCTGCAAACTTTTCAAAGGGCGTCACAATATAGAAGTGCGAACTAACTGTGATTGACAGACGTACGAAAGAACGCTAAGTAAACTTATAGAATATCTTTCTTTGGTACATTATAACTTATTCTTTTTGTGTGTAGTTAGTCAAAGATGTGTTTAGTTAGTAACCGAATGAGACAATCAGTAAGGAAAGACCTAGATGAATGTGCTTATACTGAAACCGATGAGGTACCAATTAAACTTCTTTATTAGACTAATGACCCGCTCCGACTTCGCATGGGTAGTACAACACTTTAACAAATGTTATACTTAAACCTTCCTTATGAATCACTCCGTCTATTAATAACTATGTAATAAAATAATATAAAATAAATAGTAAACAAATTTTGTAATAACATTGTGCAATAATAAATGCAATAGACATAAATTATCAATAAATATTATTATAAATATGTTTCATAATATAGCCTGCAATTTAAATTTAAATATTAAGCTTGTTTGTCGGCCTCGATGGAGTAGTGGTTAGTGTAACCGACTGCCACGCCTGAGATCGCGGATTCGATTCCCGCACAAGTCAAACATTTGTGTGCATGAACATGGATGTTTGTCTTGGTCTGGGTGTTTCTATGTATAATAAGTACGTATTTACAAAAAAAAAGTATATATGTATGTTTATCCATTGTCTAGTACCCATAGTACAAGCTCTGCTTAGTTTGGGCTAAATGGTGTTGTGTGTATGAGATAGAATATTATTATTATATTATATTTTATCTTTTATTGTACTCATGTAAGCAGATGTAATAATATAATTTATATATACCTTGTATATTATCTCTGGTAATATTAATGTATATAATGTTAGATATAAGTTTTAACTTGTACAACGATTTGGTGTATACTGTTATGTGGTCCATTTGTATATAGTAATAAATAAATAATCTGTACTACAATTAGTACACGGCGCAGGCGTTGGGCCTTCCAGAAATATACATGCATATATTCGACATAACTATACTGGAAGTTCTGTCAAATTTTAGTCCGTAGTACGTCAATTATCGACAGATATTATATTATTATCTATTTAATTTGGACAACACTAACCATTTAAAACAAGATCTTTATAATAGATATACATGGGACGGTTAAAGTTACCATGCTGGCGAAATCCTAATCCTAATCCTATACCAATCCTAATCCTAATCCTAACTAATATTATAAAAGCGAAAATTAGTTTGTTTGTTTGTTGGTTTGTTACCTTTTCACGCCTAAACCACTGAACCGATCATCCTGAAATTTTGCATATACGTTGTCCGGTGTACAGAAACGGATATAGGCTACCTTTCATCCCGAAAAAAATTACTGTTCCTGAGGAAAACAACAATACCTTTCTTATGATAATAGATGGCGCCACGTGTCTTTCGAATCATGATTGAATTATATTATTACAAGCAGAGTTCAACCCGAATTGATTGTCAAATTCTAAATTAACGCGAGCGAAGCCGCGGACAAAAGCTAGTGGGGTTATAAATGACCTCTCCTTACCCCTATGGGAATACCCTATATACATATTTATTATGTTACTACATATGCCGGCATGTTGTATATCATTCAAATATATCCCAAGAGACGCTGTGTTGATACCATTACGTCATTTCCTTATATTATGTATATTCCGTTACTAACCTGGGCTACACAATATCATTATTCAATTCAAAATAAACAGTGAAATATAATATCCTCTAGACCGAATTTCGGTCAGGCGGCCAATCTTAATGGAGGCTGGCCAGCTGCGCAGGAGATATTATAGTGCACAAGTGTGTGCGCAAACACAAGTGCACTCTCTGTTCCCTAACCTTCATGATCCGATAAGACGGATAATCCGACACGACCGGAGAGAGATCAGGCGCAGAACCAAGGGCTTCACGTGCTTTCCGAGGCACGGGGGTGTCTAACACCGCCAAGTTCCTAACTCCGGGCTTTTATTGAGATTTCTTAACAGAAAAACCCAATACGTTTTATGTTGGCCCGACCCGGGATTCGAACCCGAGACCTTATGCACAGCAGTCGCATTCACTACCGCTTCGCCACGGAGGCAGTTAAATATAATATAAGTGAAATATAATTAATACATGAATAAAAAGCTTCTACACATTTTTAGACATATTAAGCGCATATAGAAGCGTAGGATTTGGCATAGCTCATGTTTATATGGAAAAGTAGATAATAATAATATTCTATCACGTACACACAACACCATCTAGCCCAAACTAAGCAAAGCTTGTACTGTGGGTACTAGACAATGGATAAACATACATAATTATATACTTTTTTTTGTAAATACATACATATTATACATAGAAACATCCATCCAAACAACAACAGACCAAGACAAACATCCATATTCATGCACACAAATGTTTGACTTGTGCAGGAATCGAACCCGCGACCCCATGCGTGACAGTCGGTTACACTAACCACTACGCCATCGAGGCCGAGGTGCACGGATGATGTAGTGGTTAAAGTCGTCGCTTCGCCACTGCTGTTGCGCCGAGTGTTGTGGGTTCGAATCCCACATGGGACAAATTTTGTGTGATCCACAAATGGTTGTAACGAATTTAAGTATTCCTTGTGTTGTTTGAATATTTGTAAAGTCCCTGACACAGTGCAGTCCTAGTGCGGGAGTAGTATTTTTAGAAAGAAAAATGAAAGGAGTGAAAGAAAAATCAGATTTACGGCTGAATCACAGAGCGACCACTTATACAGGTTGTCCGGTAATTAATGGATAACCTTGAAATGTCTTACAGTAGAACTGATGGCCGATCAGAAAAAAATTAGGAAAAATTAAAAAAATGCAATAACTAGTCATACTTTTGACTGTCTATCTATGAGCATAATTATGTAGTGTTTAATAATAAAACAAGAAAAAACCGATGGAATTCATTCATTTATGGTCGTAGTATGCAAGAAAGTTATTTATGGTAAATAAAAAAAATCATATCTCAGGAAGTAGTCAGGATAGAATTTTTTAATTTCTTTTTCTGATCTGCCATCAGTTCTACTATAAGACATTTCAAGGTTAACCATTAATTACCAGACAGCCTGTCTATGCTCAATTTTCTTAAATTTGTGCCATTTTACAAAATTTTCTACCAAATTATCCAACAAGCCGTAGCCCACGGCCCAGCGCATGTGCCTAGCTGAAGCTTTACACCCTTTCCACTACTAAAGACCGCAGCTGATATTCCTTGAGAAGAGATAAAGCTAAGACGATGGCGTCTTTCGTAGCGAAGCATAACCAATCTCGATTTTGTAGCGTCAAAACTCCCTTCTTTTAAACTGAATAGCTAAACTAATAGTCATAAATCTTACACAATATTGTTTTCAAGATTTAGTGCAACAAAATTCACGAACTCTAAAATGATGAACACGAAAAGCTATATTTTAAAATGCAATATTTGAGATGAATTTTTGTATGCGCGGAATAGAAACTGTGATTTAGAAAATATTCTTATCGTTTTTGTACTACGAATGAGTCTCTTGCAAAAAACAGAATACGATTTTCTAAATTCTGATTATCATTTCATTTATGTTTTAAAGTGACATGTTATGAATATCAAAGTTAGAAGCAATTTGGTATTGTTAACAACTTCGAAAAAGCAATGTCGATTAAATAATAAGAAATAGAATAGATACATAGACTGCCACGCCTGAGGCCAGGGATTCGATTCCCGTACAAGTCAAACATTTGTGTGCATGGACATGGATGTTTGTTTTATTCTGGGTGTTTGTGTGTATAATATGTATGTATTTACAAAAAAAAAGTATATATATATGTTTATCCATTGTCTAGTACCCATAGTACAAGCTCTGCTTAGTTTGGGCTAGTTGATGTTGTGTGTATGTGATAGAATAGAATATTATTCTTGTATACTCCACTCAACCTGTGTGGTTCTTTCCTCAAAACACCATTTCAGACACCAATCTGCATGGTCTTCACATGATCTGACCAAGATTATGTCTAGACTTTAAAAGAGACTGTGACCTCTTGAGTTTGTTTCGGCCTTTCTTCTCAGAGTAGTCAGATACGAAACGCCGGCATCATCTAGTTTTCAAAATGTGATTGACATGTAAAAGTGTTTCTACCAACCTACTTACAGAAATAAATCATAATTATGATAAAAAAAATATATTCCTGAAAGGGTCACTATCAATAGTATTAATCCAGTGATGTTTTAGACCCCTTGTAATAGGAGATGAACCATCTACCAATTACATGCCTGACTTCGTCCAGCTACTGTGAAGCCAAAACATAATGCCCTGCCCGCGAATCGAAATGAAAACGACCACACAAGTTAACGTAAACCTTTACCACATAATCAACGACGCATTCTTTACAGAATTCTAATTTAATTTAAAAGTTAACACGGATTTTTATCTACAGATAACTTCTTAATTTATGGTTATGCTAGTTTGAATTATGTCTTTAAGTGCAACCGCAATCCTAAGCTGGCTGTCCAAACTTCTGAAATAAAAAAGCTCCATACAGACAGCATGGAAAGAAGCAACGTCATTGTTTTGAAGTCCTTGCTAAATAAACAAAAATGATTAACTTACTTAGTAAATATAGACGTGTGGCATTAGTAGACATGTCAATTTAAAAAGGTAGGCTTACCTGAAAAAAAGAAAATATATACATTAATGAATAGATAAAAATATTAAATTTCAAATCTTATTATTTTTCAGAACGAATTAATATCTAACAAAATTGATACATTTGCTCTGCAGACGCAAGTTTTTCAGTGGTCATCTCGCCACTGTCTTTATGTCAAATGTTGTTTGATCTCCATATTGGACACATATTTTTGTAGTCTATAAATAGTTGTGTAGTCTATAAATAGTTGTGTAGTCTATAAATACTTGTGTAGTCTATAAATAGTTTTGTAGTCTATAAATAGTTTTGTAGTCTATAAATTGTTTTGTAGTCTATAAATAGTTTTGTAGTCTATAAATAGTTTTGTAGTCTATAAATAGTTTTGTAGTCTATAAATAGTTTTGTAGTCTATAAATAGTTTTGTAGTCTATAAATTGTTTTATAGTCTATAAATAGTTTTGTAGTCTATAAATAGTTTTGTAGTCTATAAATAGTTTTGTAGTCTATAAATAGTTTTGTAGTCTATAAATACTTTTGTAGTCTATAAATAGTTTTGTAGTCTATAAATAGTTTTCCGTATCTGGATGTTCTTTGTGTTCGTCATTTTAATGATTGCAATATACCTTGATACACAGGTACTATTTATTCCTAATACGGTAGATGTCATCCTAATCCTAATCCTAACTTCCTAACTAATATTATAAAAGCGAAAATGAGTTTATTTGTTTGTTACCTTTTCACGCCTAAATCATTGAACCGATCATCCTGAAATTTTGCATATACGTTGGCAGGTGTACAGAAATGGACATAGGCTACCTTTTATCCCGAAAAAATTACTATTCCCGAGGAAAACAATAAAAACGTTCTTATGATAATAGATGGCGCCACGTGTCTTTCGAATCGTGATTGAATTATATTATTACAAGCAGAGTACAGCCCGAATTGATTGTCAAATTCTAAATTAACGCGAGCGAAGCTGCGGGCAAAAGCTAGTATTTAATAAGAAAATGTCGTAGTCACACATCAGTATATACAGTATTTACTGTAATTCAATACAGGTTAATGAAAAAATAAATAATGCAAACAACCAGTATTTTAAAACCAACAACCGAAGTCAAAACTTAAAAAAAAAGTTGCACTTAGGTATTTTTATTGTTATGAAAAGAAGTCTCTTTTCATAACAATAATCAACTATAAGTGTACTCACACTAAAACTATTATATTATTATTATTATAAAATATATTCATTCCGTTTTTTACGTATCGTAGAAAAAAGGACGAAACTAAATTAGAGTTCTCTGCCTAGCATCGCATCGTACCGAATCAGCAACGTTATCTCATCAACATATTATTCGATATTTCCTCATATATCGAGCACCATCATTTATCAACCTGCTAATGTTCAGATACTTTCGACATCCCCCTAAGGGGGAACATCCATTATGTTAGTGGCTGACAAGTCTAAGTTATGCGTAAGCAATCTAAGTTGATGTAACAATTTGTACACGTATTATACTGGTGTCATGAGTTACTCTATAAATGTATCTTACCCTATACATATGGGTCAAAGTTACACCATGTTGGAAGTAATTAGAAAGGAACAGAGTTTTATTTGTTATTTTCTCGATAGTGGATTTCAGTTTTTTCTTTATACTAATACTAGCTTTTGCCCGCGGCTTCGCTCGCGTTAATTTAGAATTTGACAATCAATTCGGGTTGTACTCTACTTGTAATAATATAATTCAATCATGATTCGAAAGACACGTGGCGCCATCTATTATCATAAGAACGTTATTGTTGCTTTACCCGGGAACAGTATTTTTTTTCGGGATGAATGGTAGGCTATGTCCGTTTCTGTACACCTGTCAACGTATATGCAAAATTTCATGATGATCGGTTCAGTGGTTTAGACATAAAAAGGTAACAAACAAACAAACTCATTTTCGATTTTATAATATTAGTTAGGATTAGGATTATCAAGAGAAGAGATTTGATTTTTTGTTTGTTTATAAGGATTTAACTCAAAAACTATATATACCCGATTTTAAACAATCTTTCACTGTTAGAAATCTGTATTATTACTGAGTAACATAGGCATATCTTACTTTAAAAAAAATACTATTACTAACATAACCTAAACTAACCTTTTACGCGTGCGAAGCCGCGGGCAAAAGCTAGTTTGTTATAAGTTTAATTGAAGATAGAGGTAATAATAGAGTTTTAATAAGAGGTCCTTAGTAAATGTTCCCTGACCAGATAATATATGTTCGATAAACTTTTGTAGGCAGTTGGACGATCTTGACAAATGTTCTGATCGGATCAGATAAAACTATGGTATATTCTGTTCTTTTTATAGAAAGGGGTAAAATATCCTTGACCCAAAATATGGGAACTCTTTTGAGTAATGTCAATATCGCGATAAGGGGAAAACTCCACTATGCCTTTTGTGAATGCATTTATTTACTCCTGGTCGGTAGAGAAAATTGTAATCTCTGCTTAGAACATTTTACATATTCATATTTAAATAGATGTTTTATTTCCTTATAAGATCCAAAATATTAAGTATGCTTTGCTACAAAAAATGTTATGATACGTTAAACATAATCCCAACTAATATTATAAAGGCGAATGTGAGTTTTTTTACGTAGTTAAGGCGTTCTGCGCCTCGTAATCGTAATCGAAATACTCGACCGATCATTATGAAATTTCGCATACACGCAGTCAGGGATACAGAAAAGGATATAGGGTACTTTTCATCCAGAAAGTGCTGTTACTTACCTAACCTACATTTACGTGAAGCTGCGAGGAAAATCTAGTATTCAGTAGATACGTTTAGTTTTAATAATATACAGACTGTCCCAGAAATCGACGTCAAGTAATCTCGAATAATCGAATAAAATCGAGAGCTTAAAAAAGCATTATTCGAGATAGCATAACAAAAAAAATATATATGTCTGTAATAACAGGAGTGAAAAGACCGTCACAGGGCGTAGATTTTTTTTAAATGCCTTTCTGTTTTTAAAATACTTAACTTAGATTTTTTGTATATTTTTCTGATAGCTATTATAACTTAGCCTGTTACCTGATTCCGGCTTGACGTCGACTTCTGGGACACCCTGTATATCTTTTTTAACACTATCTTTACTCGAATCGAGAACACTTGACGAGGTAACCATATAAACGACTGTACCATCGAAATAATTAACTCTTAATAACCAGTATAGTGAAGTAATCAGGTGGTATCTTCAACCAAATTACGGGTTAACGTTATGAAACGATAAATTGCAATCAATCAACGACTAAGCATCGGTAGCTCAACGGACTAATATCTTGCCATCTTATCGCTGCATTCGGCATAAAATTGGATTTTGAATACCACCCGTGGCACTAGTAACGTGAACTTATTCCAAGCACTAGCATATAGCTAGAAAGGAATAAGACGGGGCTCATTATTTTTTAACTTTTCGGGTGACAAAAGTAATTATATGTAATATTAAGCGGTTACTGCAGCCTATAATCTCAATAACAGGGTTATCCCACGCGCCTTGCCGACCCGAGGCAGGAGGAAGCCAGGATAAGAAAAATGGGAATGGTAGGTATGTGAGCCTCCGAAACTCTTATTTATCGGGCTAAACACAGTAATTATATTTAGGTAGCGGCTCATTCGTGCTGTCCCCAAATAATTGACAACAAGGGCTCTTCCACCCAGATCATATTAAACTATGAGTTAAACGGATGAAAGTAAAAGAAACTTGTCCTTTCTTGAAGACTATATTACGCAGTTTATCAAACAGCGACTAACACTTCAGAGATAAATTAGATCGCTACCCACACGCCGATCAAAAATTCGCTTAAATATTTTATAAATACTAAAATTCAAATATTTCACAGAAATGTAAAAGAAATACTTTAGAACGACGTCCCACATTTTAGAAATTCAAGTGTATTCTTCACACTGAGATAACACCAGCTGAACTAGGAAACAATGCCAACAAGACGAAATCGAAAGCCCAGACATTGTTGAATCTTCGTCTACCTTGATATGGAAATCGAGATCTACTGAAAAATAGCCAAATTTTCTTTCAGAAAGAAAATTGCAACGTACCGGAAGCAAGGATATAAAGGCGCCAAGAAAATTCAATATACGCTATAATAACGTCACTTTTGTACTTAGTTTTTTATTGTGTGGTAAAATTTGTAATTGCCATTCATGAGCTTTGATGTCCAGGCAAAGTATTCTTGGGATTACCGGTTAAAAATTACCGGTAGCAGCACCAAATGTGCCAATTGATCTTTTTTCTGTTATATTTCATTTTTTATAGAAAAAGAAGTCAACTAGGAATCACGATGGTGTAGTGGTTAGTGTAACCGACTGCCACGCTTAAGGTCGCGGGTTCGATTCCCGCACAAGTCAAACATTTGTGTGCATGAACATGGATGTTTGTCTTGGTCTGGGTGTTTCCATGTATAATATGTATGTATTTACAAAAAAAAAGTATATAAGTATAATTATATTTATCTATTGTCTAGTACACATAGTACAAGCTCTGCTTAGTTTGGGCTAGATGGTGTTGTGTGTATGTGGTAGAATATTATAATTATTATTTCTGTGTCGCAAAAAGTATCAAATGTGAAGCAGACGAAGTTGCGCGGGACAGCTAGTAATATATAAAAATCTCGTGTCACGATGTATGTTCGGGATAAACTCTTTCAGAGTTAAACTACTGAACCGATTTTGATCAAACTTCGTAACTGTAATTTGGTCCAACTTAAAAGATAGGATAGTTTTATCTTTTTTTTTTTGGCGTTTGTACAGGACAACGTTTGTCGGGACAGCTAGTAATATAATATTTTAAGTTTAGCCATATCAATGATCATTTTTCATGTGTAGAATACGTTTATTTAATTTTGTATTCTTATTATTTTTTGCTCCATTTTGTTACTATTTTAAGGTTAATATCATTTGAACGCATGTATGTGCTATTCTGTTTATTTGACATAAATATATCTAACTGATAAAATGGAGAAAGCACTGCCTTCTGCAATACAGTTCTTACTTGTGCAGAATCAAGGGAATTCACTAACTTATACTTATATAAAAAAAATTGGGGCAGTCTTTGGGAACTGCCGATAGAAGTGAAAACTTTAATCCTTGATCATAAACACTTATTAATAAACCAAATTATAAACCAAAAATAATTAAAAAATGGAAAACGTGTATTTGACACACGCAGTCGAAGCGCGTAACTATGGTTACATATATCAATATATAATGACATATATCAGCAATATTATTGGTCGAATTTCGAGCACTAGGTGACCGCTAGTATTTTAAAATAATTCAAACATGGAAAGCGTATAAGCGTGACGATGACGCGAGTTCTATGACTTTTGTTCACCCAAGAAGTGCTCAACGCGGCTAAAGAAGTTTTCACTTCAAAAATATGTTATCAAAATCTTAACAGGTGTCTTCCAACCACTGCACTATCACTCTCGTAACCCAGTTTAATGTACTGTTCATCTATTGTTCTGGAAACTTCTCTTGTTTTGTTTGTTTATCTTAATCGGTTCAGTTGTTTATCTCGCGGTTGACAGCTGCGACTTTCAGATGACAAGGACAACAGGAACTGTAATTAAATCAAATTGTTCTTCAAACTGTTTGGCAGTTAGTTCCTGTTTAACATCTTGTAATAGTTATAGATATGTTATAGGTAAGACATGGTTGCCTAAGGTGTTTGTCTAAACTTAAGACATCTACATAAGAGTCGTCTTGTCGTATTTCACGGCGGGTAAAAACGTTTGTTTCCGCGCCATAATGTATAACAAAAATCACTACGCATCTTTGACTGCACCGATGATGAATTGCGTGATCTAGAAATAATTGTTCCAAATCTGGACGTTCTTTGTGACCGTTGTTTCCATGTTTCTAAAATCCTTAATGACAAATTTCTAGTGAGGTACTAACCTGGATTTAATTCTCAAAAAAGTCATGAATAATATTTTTTTGAATTTTCACGTTTTAGTTTTTATAATGTATTTTTATTCGATTAAATTCTGTTTCTATAATAACAACCATTATCTATACTAATATTACAAAGCGCCAAGATACGATTTTTTGTTTGTCTGTAAGGTTTTAAAAACTCAAAAGCTACACCCGTTTTAAAAATTATTTCATCACCAGGTAACATAGGCTAAAATTTATTATATCTTTTTTATATATATTTTTATATATTTTTTTTTTTTGCTCGTCATAATGACCACACTCCACCTGATGGTAAGCAGTCGTGTGGTCTAAGAGCAGTGGCCTCCACATCGCCCCCACAGTAGCCGAGGCGATGTTAAGGTCTCTACTTTGACGGCCTGAGAAGATGCTTTTTCACGCCCCGCTTAAAGAACCCAGGATTGAAGCAAGAAGGAAACACGTGCCTTGGCAGAGAATTCCATGCCTTGGTCGTTCGGCAGAGATATGAGGACTCAAACTTTTTGGTACGCGCTCTAATCGACTCTGCCGTGTAAGGATGGAATCTGAGCCCAGCACGCGTTGTTCTGGATAGGAAAGGGGAGGGCGGGATAAGGTGGAATAACTCTTCAGAGCACTCCCCGTGGTATATTCTGTAGAAACATGCCAATGAGGCAATGTCCCTACGGAGTTGCAGAGGTTCCAGTGAACTCGTGACCTCTGGATCTCCGATGATACGGACAGCCCGCCGCTGTAACCGGTCGAGAGCGTCCAGCAAGTACTGCGCGGAGCCATCCCAAAGATGAGAACAGTACTCCACGCAAGGGCGCACTTGTGCCTTATATGTACAATAGGCACAGTTGCCCAGGTGTGAAGAACCGCCTCACCCTGTTCAGAACTCCGAGTTTTCGCGAAGCTTGCTTAATGACGCTCTCGATATAGGTTTTCTGATTAAGGGAGCGGCAAAGATCCATACCTAAGATGGAGAGACTGTCACGTATCACCAGTGGAGTGTTCTTCAGAGAAGGGAGGGGAAGGATTACGTGAGCGAAGCCGTGGGCAAAAGCTATTAATTGATATATTTAGTTCTCTACCAATAAATTTAATTTCTGTTACTCGCTGTTTATCTTATTACAAAACCAGAATAATACCATTCGTAATTTAAAAAGATTAAAGTACACAGAATTTTGTCTATGTATTCTATCTCAAACTAGCTACCCGCTTCAGTTATGCATGCGCTGGGCATACGAAACAAAATAGAAGCGACTCTGAACGCGACATATTTGAATCGCATTAGGGGCTACATGTTCAATCATCTATAATAATGCATGCCATGTCTGCAAAGATTCCCAGAACCCGCAGATTTACATTGGATGAATACAAAAGTTTAAGCAAGCAAGCATTTTTTAATACAATTACAAAACTCGCTGAAGACTACCGGTTGCCGATTTTAAGGATCCTGTTCAAACCGTGACATGGGCTAACAAAGAGTACTGTAATTGGTAGATATTTCTGTTGAGAAATTCTTAATCATTATCATTTCTATACCTCGAAAAAGTCGTTGGTACTGCCTCGATTTTTTGCTGATCGTGTCGAATTGCTGACACATCGTACTACGCCAATGGCAAAATAGAGTATGCACTGCTGTTTGTTCAAACAATTGTGCACTATAATATCTCCTGCACGTCTAATTTACGTTGAGATTAAGTCTAGACTACCAACGTAAGGTAATCTGAAGGACATTATAATAATAGTATAAAGCAACAGCCGACAATAATTATTATATACAACATCTTGCCTCTGTTTATTTTACCTTAACAATTTCTCATCCATTAAGTTAATAAGATCAAACACCACAAAAACTCATACTAACATCACCAACCTAAGAAAAACGAAACGACGCCCGCATAAATCTCTATTAAGCCAAAAACAATTCACCATAAAGAAAAATAACGAGTCTAAATAGCTTCATAAAACACTCTTAGCATAGGGACGTGTACAATCGGCACAAAAAAGTATATATATACATTGGAAACATTTTTACTGTGTGCAAAACGGCTCGGCGCTCGGCCTAACCTCACTTACATACAGTTTCTCTCATTTTAAAAGGGGAAAACTAAAAAAAAAACTCTCAATTACATTAGCGTGCGCGTTCCTATTACACGAAATACGATGCCGACTGTACTGACTATGCCGGCTGAATGGCCGAGCCTGTGCCTGCGCTATGCAAAGTGATTTTATTTACAGGTTAATTATATTTAAAAGAATAACATTCTAAAGAATTGTTTGAATTTAAACTTTTTTATTTTTACGTGGCGTTTTGTTCAGCCTAGTTTGAAGGTTTTAAGTAAATTAATAATCCTTTTTTTGTTGCCTCCTTGCTCTAGTAGCATAGTTTGAGTTTAAGTCTATCGATTGTGAGGTATAGAGGTCTAGTCTAGAATCAGGAAAATTGTTATAGGCTTTTGTTTAACGAAATTCTGAGTAGCTGTAGCATAGCAATCATTTTACGAGCGCGATGCTTAATTTAAATTACGACGTATGTGTTTATCTTTCACCCCGAAATATATTGAAATACTGTTGACAGCAGGACACGCTATTTTTAATAACAGCTTTTTGAACTTTTCACATTTTAATCGAGTTTTTGTACAGGCAATAATATATATATAATAATATGTAACGGGTATTAACACGATCATGCATAATGTTTACCTTTTTTAGGCTTGACGTTTCGACCAGATTACACCGCCCGTGGTCACAAGCTGACTGGTGTTGCGATGTCATGTCTCCGTTTGTGAGGCAGAAGAATTTTGATTCACCCTCACTTTTGGCATATTTTTGTTTGTCCATGTACCGTCACAAATTATTTATTAATATGTCAAATTTATTTCTTAAAATGTGACGAAAATAATTTTGAAGAGAGGAACCTACGACGCCCCCTTGAATTCCTATTATGATAGACAGCCGCGTCGCGTGGGATGCAGGCATATTATAACTTTCAGTACCGATTCTACTTCGAAAATAATAAATTTGCGTCGACACGTGTTTTACTTCTGCGCGAGGCATCCTCCAGACAGCATGGAAACGAATGACGATTGAAAAATCTGGTCTATATGATAGCGCCATATGGAGCATATTTTTCTTATGCTATTTAAACTTTTCAATCGTAAAATATGCGGTATTTAAAATGCAGTTTGATGACGGTTGTCAATAATCGTTGACGGCTGACGTAAGGTACAAGTAATAAAGCAGTACTTTCCTTGACTTGCCATCCTGCAACCCTCGTCACGATTGCTATTTTGTTTCGATTTTATCTTTATCTATATATATAAAGGAAGATGTCCTGACTGACTGACTTAGAGACAACGCACAGCCTAAACCGCTGGTCGTAGGAATTTTAATTTGGAGAGCATGTGTGTTTTAATTTGTAGGGGTGTACTAAAAAAGGATTTTTTGAAATTCCACCTCTAAGGGGGTGACATAGGGGGGTGAAGTTTATATGGAATTTGCTCATTTACTGGACTTATAAGTATAAAAGTAGATATACAAGTTATTGATTATAATTGAAAATGACCTGTGTAGGTAAAATGGACAAAACTCCCCCTAAAAAGGTAAAATGGGGGGATAAAGATTGTATGGAAATTTTCTCATTTCTGGATATAGAAGTATGAAAATTGGTATATTGAGTCCTGATTACAAACAAAAATGATCTATGTAAGTGGAATGGACAAAACTCCCCCCTAGAGGGGAAAAATGGGGGGTAAAGTTTGTAACGAAATTTTGCTCATTTCTGGACTCAGCAGTATGAAAATATTGTTACAAGCAGAGTACAACCCGAATTGATTGTCAAATTCTAAATTAACGCGAGCGAAGCCGCGGGCAAAAGCTAGTATAATTATATAATTCTACTGTACGTGTGTATGTCACTGAACTCCTCCTAAACGGCTGGACCGATTTTGATTAAACTTCTTGTGTGTGTTCAAGTGGATTCGAGAGTGGTTTAGATATGTTTTTTTTTCATGTGTCAGGACATCGTCTGCCGGGACAGCTACTTTTATATAAAATATTAGGATAATAAAAAATTGTATTTTACCAATATATGTAAACAATGGTGCTTATCAAATAAATTATAAAAAATCAATCAACCACATTGTCCATGTTTTACCTATCTTTGGTGGGTTGTCACTACGAGTACCAATACAAAATATGGAACTATTTCCGAAAGTCGTCAACGCAGGTGATCTGCCCAATCCTTCAGCGATATACAAGCGTGATGCTTAGTTTAAATTATGATGTATGTGTTTTCTTTTACTTCGGATATGCTAAGTGGAAAACTGTTGACAGGCAGGACACGCCATTTTAAATTGCAGCCTTTTGACATTTCTTCATTTAATTCGAGTTACGATTGCAGCAAGCATGTTTCAAAATTGTTTTGAAAATTGACACCTGACTTCGTAAGGAATGGATTTCCCAGGGTTGTTGAAGTGATATTGTTAAACATAATTTGGTATGGATGTTTACGTCACAAATTATTTTTTATATGTATTTATACATTTTACATAGTTATAGATGATGTTCAGTTTTCATTTTGAGGCAAACTACTAATTAAGTTTCAGTCTTGCTTGGCAAACAATATTTTAATTTAGTCATAGTCAAAGTCAAAGTCAAAAATCATTTATTCATTTAGGTCACAAAGTAACACTTATGAACGTCAAAGTATACAGTGTATGACCTACAGTGTATGACCCAAACATTTTGACAAAATAACTACCATAAACTTTATAAAATTTACAGACTTCTACCCGCGGCTTCGCCTACGTAAATGCCGTGGGAACGCATACCGGGATAAACTATCCTATGTATTAATTCAAGACATGTTCTATCCATGGGCCAAATTTCATCTGAATTAGTTCAATAGTTTATGCAGGATTATGTAACAAATGGTATAACTTATACACAAACTTTGACATTTAAAATATTAGTAAGATATACAAACGTATGCTCCACCTCTCCTACTTTGAGAAACTTATGCTTTATGCAACTGTCTCTTTTACTTTTGTAATCAATTCATTCAAAATTCAAACTCCAATTGATCTCAACTATACATAGCACCTACAAAATCAAGGATAACAACTGTGTTTCGTAGAATAGTCAGTTAAAATCAAGTGCAGGTGGCACTAGGAGGCGAATTAAATTTTTACTGTTAAACAACTTTAGTTTACGCTGCAGTGCGCATTGTTTTATATTCTTTCTTTTTACTGTTGAAGAGAAAGACTTCACGGTGCACATGTTTGGATAACCTAGACTAAATAATTTTGATTTATCTGTACTTCTTTTCATATGTTTTCTTTTTTAATTTGTTACATAGTAACAAGTGACGCGCGGTTGTCAGTGATATATTTATTAAAGGATTCGAAAATTGGACGGTTGCCTTTTCGAATGTCGATTTGTTTGTTGTCAATCAATATTAATAATAATAATATTCTAATATTCTATCACATACACACAACTGGTGTTATGTGATATAATATTAGATTGGCTAGATGGTTCTAGCCAAACTAAGCAGAGCTTGTACTATGGGTACTAGACAATGGATAAACAAACATATACATATACTTTTTTTGTAAATACATACATATTATATATAGAAACACCCAGACCAAGACAAACATCCATGTTCATGCACACAAATATTTGACTTCTGCGGGAATCGAACCCGAGACCTCAGGCGTGGCAGTCAGTTACACTGACTACTACGCCATCGAGGCTGAATCGAAATCGAAAGTCGTTCGAATGTTTAAGTTTTTATTGATAATCTCTTGTTTGGGTGTCATCGTTCCAATCTTATATACTTGTAATTTGGTCTACTGTCCGTGCCCGAAAAATGGCGACGTTATTTTTGTTTACGTTTTGTTAATAAAGTACCTCACGCTTCTGTCCATAAAAGGATAGGCATAACACATTTTATGGAATTGAAATTAAACTATTATATGCGGATTTTATCGCGTTGTTTAATTGACACTTTATTACAAAATTTTGAAAACTGTTACACTACTATTACTATTAAACTTTACTAATTTTTAAGCTAATTAAATTATTGAAACTATTAAAATTATTTATACTATTACTAAACTACTTTGGGGAAAGTGTAAACACAAATATAAATAGTATAATAGTATAGTAATAGTATAAATGGTTTTAATAGTTTTAATAATTTAATTAGCTTAAAAATAAGTAAAGTTTAATAGTCATATTAGTGTAACAGTTTTCAAAGTTTTGTAATAAAGTGTCAAATAAACAACGCGATACAAGTCGTATATAGTAGTTTAATTTCAATGAATAACATTTGCGTAAACAGAAGACAATATTACATTTTATGGAAATCGAACACGAGACTTAGTCGAAACAAGTATAGTGTCTTGACCACATGAATACATCTTATGTGGCGTTTTCGTCTTAGCATAATATGCATCTTATTAAAATTAAAGTCTCATTTACACCGCACAAGTTTCTTGCCTGTTGCATACTATAATGTTAGGGCAATAATTTTCTTGCCTGTTGCATACTATAATGTTAGGGCAATAATTAACAAGTATCGCCTAACTGGTTGTTCTTAAAACATTGCAGATTTTAAGATAACGTATTTCTCAAAAATATTTTGTTGCGAAATATTTTCTGTATATAGAATTTTATTTAGAGATAGCATGGTTTTAAAAATAAATTGGGAAATTCGTCTCAATACGAATGTTATGGTCAGTTATTAAACTATTAATAGGTAAAAATAACTGGGTTCCAGAAATTTTAAGAAGCCCTTTTTAGCATTTAAGCAACTCAGCAGCGGAGAAATGATCTAACTGTTAATCTAAGAAGCAATAAAAAATTTTTTTACAACATTGTGTTACAACAAGCTTAAAAAACTAATATTTCACCAAGAAAATAAAATCAACGCGTTTATTACTGAGATCTAAATTTGGCGTCGTAAATCTATAACGTCGTTATTTTAGAACCCTTTCTAGCATTTCTTGTAATACGATAAATAAAAACAGTTTCCGGTATACATAACTGTCAAAAAGAGCTTGAAACAGCTGGTTATTTTAATAAAAAAATACAAAGCAACTTCAAAGCAAAATAAAAAATCCTTTAATTAAACTCCTAATTGATCTAACCAATATGGAGTCGGTGCCAAGTAATTTTATTATCTTTGTTGACTGTTTGTTTGGGACCGACTCCAAATTGTAGTCGAATTAAGAACTCTTTTGAAGTCGGTTAAAAGTAGCTATTAAACCTATATACGATTACTTTATAGTGTCATTACTTCGAGCAGAAGGAGAGTCACTAAAGCTAAGAAGGCTCTATGCCTAATATCGATATGATTAGTTTCACACGCGAACTAATACACAAGCTATACATATAAAAAACTCTTATAATTATGAGAACACTGGCATCTCAGTTAAACCTCCACAACTATTAAATTTAACACGCAAAACACCTATTTCGGCGGTCAGGGCTGGGTCACTTAAAACCAGCATAAAATGGCCCCCGCCAACCAAATTAATGTTCGTTGACAAGCTCTTTTATAATAGTGTGTTTACCTGAGCATTATATAGAACATAATTTAATGTGAAGGAAATTGTGCTTTATTACAATATGATTATAGTTGAAAATGGTAATTCCTTAGTTTATTTATTATGTGTTCGATGTATGAAATTATCGAGTTACGAGTAGCGACAAGTTTTAGTAAAATATTGTTATTAGGAAGCGTTATTTTATTATACGAGCCACGGTAATGAAAATAACACGATGTAATAATAATAACTAGATGGAAAAGAGGTATTACAATCAATTATTTTCACTATAAAACTTTACACCCGACACCATATACAGCATATTTAAGTATAAAGAGTATATGGAAAAGATAATAAAATGGTTTTAGGACGCTTTTAAAGAACCTCGACATAAGCATCAATATAATGATGTCTTAAAGAATAAAAAGGGACGGTATTTTTCACTCTTTAAAACATCGTTCCCAATTATGTAGTACATACATACATGGATTCACGCCTGTTTCCCAGAGGGGTAGGCAGAGACTACGGATTTCCATTTGCTACGATCCTGTCACACTTCTCTGGCTTCATTCACTTTTACTTTTAAACTATCTAGCAAAGGTACGAAATGCTGACTCTCCAATGAAAGTGTCAATTTCGTTCAGAAAACTCTCGTAAGAGTTGTAACTGCTACTGCGCTTGACTGGGTAAGAGTTCTGAAGGCGTACATATTCCTCTGTCATTGTGTTTCTTTCGTCCTATCCTTTTTTGAGCTTTGATAAAGTATGTTGCAAGCGATGATGGGCAAGGTTAATACGTTGCAACATACGTTGGGCCCAACTGATGGTAAACGCTTACGTTTACCATCAGTTGGGCTCATACATAGTGCAGTACAAGCTTTAAATCTAATTCAGCCTAAGTATATAGTGTGAGCAGCGATAGCTCAGTTGGGAGACCAACAAACTGCAATGCAGAGGGTCTCAGGTTCGAACCCACGTCGCGCACCTCTGACTTTCGGAAGTTACATGACATTTCGAAATTATGTGCGTATTGATTGACAATTATCGCCTGCTCCGTGTCTCGGAAAGCACGTTAAGCCGTCGGTCCTGGCTGCCATGTACATCTATGGCAGTCGTTATTGGGAGAGTGTCGACACAAAAGATCCCACTGGGTCGAAGTGTCGCCGGTCTGCACTGACTGGCCCCAAGATAAGATAAGTATATAGTGTGGTATATATAGATCATAAGTCAGGTTTAGCATACAACCACTTAAATAAAACATTCCTCCTTAAATAAGTATACTGTTTTGCTTGTTTAAACAAAATTTTAACAAAAAAGAAAACCGACTTCAAATAAGAATATTCTAAAACTTAAAATGCACTAAAAAGTTAATAAATAATTGCATATTGGTCAAATCTTGATCAAAATTAAATGGGACCGCACGGGAAGCACCAGCTTTCAAATAGAAAAAGAATCATCAAAATCAGTTCACCCAGTCGAAAGTAACGAGGTAACAAACATAAAAAAAAAATACAGACGAATTTTTAAGCTAATTAAATTATTGAAACTATTAAAACTATTACTATACTATTATACTATTTATATTTGTGTTTACACTTTCCCCGACGTTTCGGTTGCTTTTCAGCAGCCATGGTCACGGGGAGACTAAGATGGAAGTTGTCTCAATGTTCCAGTGTAGTTATTTCAAAGTACCCGAACATAATTTAATCATGAGTGTTTCTATTTACGCAGAATGAGCTCAAAGTATCATGAAGTCTAGCTGTGGTTTGCTTCTTCTTGGGTTTGACTATTTAAATTACTGGATCCTAAGCTGGTGGTACATTCCAACCATCTTCTCTATTGAAATTAGGATGTTTCTTGATTTCAATAGCCTCGCGAAGCATCCTTGGTAGGAATCGGTGTTCTTTAGCGAGCATCTGTGGTTTGTCAAATCTCAGGTAGTGGTTGGACCCCTGTTGCACATGTTCACACACATGTTTCAAAAAATTTTGTAATAAAGTGTCAAATAAACAACGCGATAAAATCCGTATATAGTAGTTTAATTTCAATGAATAACATTCGCGTAAACAGAAGACAATATTAAATACAGACGAATTGAATACCTCCTCCTTTTTTTGAAGTCGGTAAAAAAGCATCTCTCGCATTAGGAATCCTGTATCACGGAGTACTTTACAAGTAATGAAACAACGATCACAAAGAATAGTCAGAATTTTTTTTTTTTTATACGACTAAGGTGGCAAACAAGCGTACGGCCCACCTGATGGTAAGTGGTCACCGTAGCCTATGGACGCCTGCGACACCAGAGGCATCACTTGCGCGTTGCCGACCCTTTAGGAAAGGAAGTGGGAAGGAGAAGGTGCTGGAAGAGGGAAAGAGGGTGATTAGGCCTCCAGCACTCTCACTCACCGAACGAAACACAACAGTAGGAATACTGGTATTTCACGTCGATTTTCTGTGAGAGGGTAGTCCTTCCCCGGTCGAGCCGACCCATTCATGCTGAAATCGGCGAGACTCTACTACTCAAGACTTGAAACAACTATTAGTAGATCATACATATTTATATCCCGTGTGAATATCAAACCCAACAACACTCGGCGCGGTGGCAGTTGTGACACGAATATACACATCTGTGCAGTCGTTCAGCGTACAAGGCAGGTTAAGCACACATTCGCCAAAACAAATCATTTCCCACCAAATAATTATATGTTAACTTAACATTAATTAAGTTTAAATGATAATAATAATGTCTTCCTAGATATAGCCGTCGGCGGCGACACTTTGTTAATATTCGGTATTCTGTTTTCGCGTGTCTGAACATGAATCGCGAAGCCGAATTTCGTTATAAACACGCGGTCACAAGAAGCTACGAGAATCTCTCCTTACGCTTTGTAATTGCATTTGTGAGTTTGAGACGAGATTTCTGTAAAATGCTAAATAATATTATCCTAATCCTAACTAATATTATAACAGCGAAAAAGATTTTGTTTGTTTGCTACCTTTTCACGCCTAAACCACTGAACCGATCATCCTGAAATTTTGATATACGTTGACAGGTGTACAGAAACGGACATAGGCTACCTTTCATCCAGAAAAAAATTACTGTGCCCAAGGAAAACAATAATAACGTTCTTATGATAATAGATGGCGCCACGTGTCTTTCGAATCATGATTGAATTATACTATTACAAGCAGAGTACAACCCGAATTGATACCATCAGGTAGGCCGTATGCTTGTTTGCCACCATAGACGTATAAAAAAAAACTGCCACGCTGTATTAATTACAAGTACCTACGTAGTCTCACGCCTAAATCCCCTAAAGCGTAGACAAAATTATATTACACCCGCATTTGGCCAGGCATGGTATTTTCACAACGTAATATGGAACAAGCCTATTGCCGTCCACCATCCACAGACCTTGTGCTCAGGACCGAATTTAGGGGAGGGCAACCGGGACTACAGCCCCGGGGCCTCCACAAAAAAGGGGCCCCCACAATAGAGACTTCGGGAAAAAATCGAATTTAGACTAGTAAACACTAATAAACAACTTTTCTTTTGATATTTGATATAGTTGGTTTCACAATAAATTATTTATTGGAAAACTCGAGTAAAAAAATTTGTCCATTTTATTTGAAAAATAATTTGGGGCAGGGGGCCTCCACTCCTTTGTTGCCCCTAGACCTCCAGATCTCTAAATCCGGCATTGCTTATGCTGTAACTAAGAAGACAGAAGACAATTACACTTTGTCTAACCCAAGATATAATTCACAGAAGTCTCATTGAGTACCTTAAATAAAGTCCTTCTTATAAAATCCAAGTTTAATCACTTAATTTGCGCGTACTCAAGTGCGAAACGTGAGCTGCTTGCGCCTGCTATAGCCACAAAATCGTGTTCATCCTTACGAATTACGATCTTGTGACTATAATTAGATAGAGAAGTGTTTACGATGTCTTTTCTGTCTGAATAAAGTAGAAAAATCTAATTATTTCTATTTGTCTATGAGACAACAGTCTAGCAGTGATATCTCAGTGGGGAGACCAACAGACTACAATGCAGAGGGTCTCGGGTTCGAACCCACGTCGCGCACCTCTGACTCTCGGAAGTTATATGACTTTTCGAAATTATGTGCGTATTGATTGACAATAATTATCGCCTGCTCAGTGTCTCGGCGAGCACGTTAAGCCGTCGATTCCGGCTACCATGAACATCTATGGCAGTCGTTATTGAGAAGTCAGTGCCCTCTAATATCCTGAAACTGGTCTAGCTTTAGCCTTCGGGTTGCGGAGGTCAGATGGCAGTCGCTCCGTGTAAAAACTGATATCCAGTCAAATCCGGTTAGACTAGAAAGCCGACCCCAAGTGACTTGGGAATAATAAAGGCTAAAGAGAAGTATGTGTCTATGAGACAAGAGTTCAAACCTGTAGTAGGGTATATAACCGATATTTAGGAAAAATAAATAAAAAAGAGCAGTACGAACTTGTATTTATTATGAAATAGATTAATGTTATTTTAATATTTCTCTTTACTTGTGCTACAAGTTTATATTAATTATATGATTCTAAATCAACGAGGCGCACCATATAGGTTAAAATTCCCTTGCGAGTTACAAAATATGCGGCATAACTACCTTTTGATTGCGTTAACTAAGAAGTTTGATTACTCACAGCATCAAGAAATTTCAGACTTAAGTACTTGATTTATTCATTCTTGAGAAAAGGTGTGTGGACAGACGACCAACGAAGTGATCCTCTAAAATGGTTTCCCCTTTTTTACTTTTGAGGTACAGATCTATAACAATGACCATCATTACACATACTGTCGTTATTCGATTTAATTACCGCGACTGGTGTGTGCGCTCTATGTATACGTATATTCAAAGGGTTTACTAGTTTCAACGATTCTAACATATTGCCTGCACAATATACAACCCAACCGGGACTCGAAAGCCTTTACAGCACTTTTCCAATCTAATAATCGATAATAACAAGAAAAGTCAATTATTAAACGAACCAAACGGATAATGAACAGTGAATCAAGGCTAGTCTATATTTAATCTAGATTTCTAGACCGAAACTACAGCCTACTTCCGAGAAAACCACGTGGAGTGAGCTCTGTCACGCGAAAGGCCCATCACTGATAAACTGATAACACACTTGCTTTTTTTATCTGTTTACGCCTTTTTTATCTATGCATTTAGCTTTTTAAATAGGCTAAGGAATTGGCTTGTGCTGCCGTGATTGCAAAAGTTGTTTAATAAGGAAAGTAAGTTCTTTTTTTAAAGGAAATAAATGTCGCGAAAGGCAATATTTTTTGTTAGGGCTTTGCGAATGTCACGGCACTCAAATTATAACAAAAACGAGACGCGATACAACTATTCATGATTTGCAATTATATTTTTTGCATATAGATTATATATAGACTGCCTCAGTGGTAGTGAATGTGACTGTTGTATGTGAAGTCTTGGCTTGAATTCCGATTGGCTAAAATATTTATGGATTTTTCTGTCAAAACATTCTCCATAACAATACAAGTGTGAAATTATGACCGAGTAATTGGCTCGCTCTCTATGACGTAGGACTTAAAACCTCAACTAGCGACATGAAGATACAATACACTCCAATCTATTCGAGAATATAGGCGTAATATATGTATGTATATATAATGTCGTATGTACATTAATAACATCAAATAAATAATATGTAAAATTTACCAGTAAAATTTAAAAATTCTACTGGTAAATTCGACATATTACCTACATGTATGTATCGTGTGTAATCAATTGAGGAAAAGATTTGAAAGATTTTGTGACACTGATGATATAGAAGAATTATGGCAGTCGTTTAAGCATGAAGTGGTTGTTGTAGCGTCAGAAGTATGCGGTGTGAGCAAGAAGAGGAAAGTTATAAAATCGAAGAATGCATGGTGGGATAAAGATGTGCAAGGGGTAGTACGTGAGAAGAAGCAGCCATGGTTGGACTGGCTATCTGTCAGAGCCATTGAAAGAATGCAAGAAGCAACGAATGAGGATGTGAATGAAGCTAGGAATAAGTTTATAAGAATGAATAAGGTAGTGAAAGATGTAATTAAAAGGAAAAAAGAGGAATTGAAAGACGAGTTTGATAGAAGATTGTCTGAAGATTTCCGGACCAACGCGAAGTTCTTCTGGAAATCCATTCGCTCGGTTCGAGGTAAAACCGTAACCACAGGGCTGAAATCAATCAGAGATAAGATTGGAAGTTTACTGAATGAAGAAAAGAGCGTACTGAAGAGATGGAAGGAATATTTTGAAAGTTTATTTGAAAGAGAGGAATGGCAAGGGCAAAGTTTCGAAATGAATGATAATGATAGTAGTGATGAAACCCCTATTAGTATGGATGAAATAATTAAAGCATTGAAAAGCATGAAATCAGGAAAGGCTGGTGGGTATGATAGGATTACAGTCGAAATGCTGACAGCTGGACAGGGTCTTATAGCAACTCAGTTGTGCCGCCTTTTTAACTTGTGCTGGAATACCGGCCGTGTACCAAGTGATTGGTGCAAGGCCGTCATAGTACCTTTATACAAGGGAAAAGGCTCACAGCAAGAGTGCAAAAGCTATAGAGGCATTAGCTTACTCAGCGTCGTCGGTAAATTGTATGCAAAAGTGTTAATTGAAAGGATTGTGAAAGTAACCGACAAGAAAATATGGGATGCACAAACGGGATTTCGAAAGGGTATGGGATGTACGGATCAGGTCTTTTCCTTACGGAGCATAGCCGAAAAAGTTTTGGCCAAAGGTCAAAAGGTCTATTGCGCATTCGTGGATCTGGAAAAGGCTTATGATAAAGTGGTGAGGAATGAATTTTGGTCGGCATTGTCCATGTATGGAGTGAATAGCAACCTCACGCGAGCTCTGAAATCTTTTTATGATGATTCCAGAGCTTGTGTTAGGATAAATGGGACCTACATAGAGTGGTTTAGCATCGATAAAGGTGTTAGACAAGGATGTGTAGCGTCACCTTGGCTGTTTAACCTATACATGGACAATTGTTTGAAAGATTTAAAAGATTGTGAATGGGGATTAAGAATGAATGAGTTACTTGTCAAATGTCTTCTTTATGCCGATGACCAAGTAATACTTGCGTCATCGGCGGAAGAGTTGCAGGCGATGGTAACTATTATGCATGGTGATTTTGAGAGTAAAGGAATGAAAATAAATGTAAGCAAGACGAAAGTAATGGTATTTGAAAAGGAAGAGTGCGTGACGATGTGTAATATTATGATTGATGGAGAAAAAGTGGAGCAAGTGAAAGAGTTTGTATATTTGGGTACTTTGTTTACAAGGGATGGTAAACATGACGGAGATATTGAAAGGAGAACGATTGCTGGCAACAAAGTGAATGGAGCCCTACGCACTTTTATGAACAGTCGAAATGTATCCGAAAAGGCACGTTTGGCTGTTCATAGAGGACTATTAGTGCCCACACTTATGTATGGAAGTGAAAGTTGGGTATGGCAAAAGAAGCATGAGAGCAGAATAAATGCTGTAGAAATGAGAGCATTGAGAAGCATATGTGGTGTGACTCTGAAAGATAGAATAAGAAATAGTGTGATTAGAGAGAGATGCGGCATGAAAGTGGATATAGTTACAAGAATAGAAAAGGGTATGTTAAGCTGGTTTGGACATGTAGAAAGAATGGACGAGGAAAGACTGACTAAGAAAGTTTATAAGGCTAGTGTGAATGGAACAGTCGCAAGAGGAAAACCTAGGCGAACGTTTCTCGACCAGATCGGAGGCGTTCTGGACAAAGGCCAGATTAAGAGCTCCTTGAACCGACGGGCGTGTATGAGGAATGTTATGAAAGTGAATGAAGCCAGAGAAGTGTGTCAGGATCGTAGCAAATGGAAATCCGTAGTCTCTGCCTACCCCTCTGGGAAACAGGCGTGAATCTATGTATGTATGTATCGTCTAACTACTTACATAATTATATTGAACTCAAAAACTATGTCACCCGCGCCACCAACTCTGAATAATTGAAAACGACTTAATATCAACACAAGCATTTGCTTAATGAAATTTATTTAAGCCACAACGTAATTAGTGCTACGGGACCGTAGCTGTATTTGCGTAGACGTGCTACGACGTAGCTGTATCCACATGACGGCAGTCTCGTAGCACATCACGCTATCCACGTCAGAATTGGTTGCCTATTATCCTTAGCGTAAATTCAAACTAAATCCTGCAATGTAATGTCCGTCAAATCTTCATTGTGCTTACAATACTAAAACAACATACGATACTTCGCTATAATGCTGACATTGCTAGCAAGAGACGTCTAGATAGTGTTTCATTTCACATTCATATTTAAAACTCTCGTACAATAGACGAAATATTAAATTAAGCAATTATAAATTAAATTTTGTTAAAGTATATGTCAAACATACCCTGTTAAATGTAAAGATTATAGTTTATTTTTTGACGTGACAACGTCTAATAAATCGATGAACGCCGGCTGCACGCACGAAAAAGGATGACTCATTGTCCAGTTAGGCTCATTGTCCGGTTACGCTCATTGTAACGTTACGATCGGAGCGAGAGTGCTACACGAGCGAGCAAAAGGCACGTTATGACGTTATCACGTTAAACTATCGTCCGTAAACCGACTTTACAGACAACCAATTTTTTTGTATAAGCCTTCTCATACTAAGAATAATTTCTGTATCGTGGGGGAATTTTGCAAACATTCAAACAACAGGTACAAAGAACACCTAGACTTAGAACTACCTTTAGTAGATAACACAAAGTTTTGTCTCGTATGGGATTCGAACCCACAACACTCGGCATAGGGACATCAGCGAGGCGACGACTTCAACCACTACGCCAGTCATACGGTCCGATTTTGTACTAAAAAGTCAAAACAAATGAATAAGATTTAAGCAACATAAATTTTAATTTATAGTCTTCACACCATTGACTTATACACGTGCTCCTAAGAAAAGCTTAATCCAAAAACTTATAGATACATATTTTGACACATCTAAACTAAAGAGAGAGATAAGCACGGATTACCATCATCCCCTATTCTGACGTATTCCAACGTAGACGTGATTCCTTCACAGAATATTCGTTACGCATTTTCATCAGTTGAAGTTTCTTAACCTGTCTGCTTTCTTAAGCGTCTCTGATGTGGTCAAAGAAAGTTCATTGCCCTTGAACTTTGCACGTGCTTTACAACGCGTAAAATTAAGACGTGGTATTTAAGGTCTTATTGAATGAACCCGATTTAGAGTGAATCTCTTACTGTGGGTTTCTTGCTCGCTTTTCTCATAGGCCTTTTGTCTGAACCTAGTAACTAACCTAAATATAGCTTCAGTAACTTAGTAAATTCACTAACTTAATATATGTTGACGTTCATAGATGTTACTTTGTGATCAAAACGAATAAAAATTTTTGTCTTTGACTTTAACATTGACAAACAAGTGGTGAGACATAGCGGGACTAGTACCTATCACCCATCACGTAAATCCTAAATATCACATTAAAGTTCATACTGTACAACATGGAAATAAGCCTAATTGATAATATTAACTTGAAGTAAATTGTGATGCCTTTGATAGAATGTGAATATAAGTATGATTTTAGAGAGCAGTTGATTATTTAACCATAAGAAATTACCCCTGAGGAAACCGGTAGAACAAACAGACGAATAAAGAAATCTGTGAAAAATTTAATAATTAAAATGGACATAAGAAATACAGATACTGAATGATTTAAAATTAACATAATATACTACGCAATTTTTATTCGATTCGATATCGATTTGTTATTCGAAAGGTGATATAATTCTATATATTACTTATTTTTTAGTTAGGTTGTATTTCAATTCGCGGATATCGTTTGTCAGATGCTAAACTTTTCGCATGCTACATAACAATTTATCATGCATGCATGTGCACATCATAAATGGTCAGGTTACGGTAGTAATATCTCTCCATTATGACACATTACTATACTCCAAATTATTCTACTTATCTTATTTGACAAATCAAACTTAATTTATTTAAATCACTTAGTTACTGCTTTCAAAATACATATATTCGTTCTCTAAGAAAAAGAGATGACAAAAGAAATTGGGCAGTCTTTGGGGACTGCCGATAGAAGTGTCATAAACACTTCATTAAAAAACACAAAAAAAATATATAAGGACCGGTTCGGGTGCTAGTACCTGATACTCTATTAGAGCTTAATCATTAATGATCAAAATTTCATTATTTTTTGCGTAGGACGTACCATTTCTAAGATATTGTTAATATTCTAAAAAAAAATAATAAAACGTGGAAGCGTGACGATGACGCGACTTCCATGATTTTTGTTCACCCAAGAAGTGCTCAACGCACCTAAAGAAGTTTTTACTTCAAAAAGTCTGGAAGCCTTTTTGTATACACTATACTTTATTCTATGTCTTCACTCCATTATAAAACTATAACAAAACAGGCTGTATACTGTTAATATTCAAAAATAACCATTTAGGGACCGAAGTCAAACAATAGTTTTATTTTGTCTGTCTATCAAGTGTCTGTTCTACCACACTTACGTTCCGTTTACACAGTTCAGTATTTTAGACTTCAACTTGAAATTTAAGCCACGCTTCACAACCTTCCATTCCGAAGAACCAAACATCGCAGTCGATCCATAGTTCAAACGAACAACGGATCACGGCAAATGCTACTCTTAAATAAAAATAATAAGCTATCACAAACCGCCTCAAGGTATGGCTTTTCGTGTTATTATTTCCTAAATTATGGCGGTCCCTTTCTCTCTTATATAAGGAAGTAAAACCGGGATGTCATCCTATCAGTTACAAACAGTATTAGGGAACCCAATACCTCAATTCACTTCTTAGCTTTTAACCAAACGTAGGCGGGGATGCCGAGGGTAACTTATAGACAATATCGTTTACAGGGTTTTATAGGTATTCGTGTTCAAATTAATCAGGTTACTGGATCCCAAGCTGGTGGTACATTCCAACCATCTTCTCTATTAAAAATAGGATGTTTTTTGATTCCAAAAGCATCGCGAAGCATCCTTGGTAGGAATCGGTGTTCTTTAGCGAGTACCTGTGGTTTGTCCCCTGTTGTACATGTTCACACACATTCAATTGATTGATTATTACTTGACTCGAAAAGCGAGCTCAAATCTAACAAAAATATAAGCACTGGTGCCACGAGACAAACAAACCGACGAACAACTTTACGTACGACGTTATTTGTCACAAAAGTTTTAAATCTATAAACTCTGTTATAAATAATATTGTCTTCTGTTTACGCGAATGTTATTCATTGAAATTAAACTACTATATACGGATTTTATCGCGTTGTTTATTTGACACTTTATTACAAAATGTTGAAAACTGTTACACTACTATTACTATTAAACTTTACTAATTTTTAAGCTAATTAAATTATTGAACTATTAAAACTATTTATACTATTACTATACTATTATACTATTTATATTTGTGTTTACACTTTCGCCGACGTTTCGGTTGCTTACGCGAATGTTATTCATTGAAATTAAACTACTATATACGGATTTTATCGCGTGTTTATTTGACACTTTATTACAACATTTTGAAAAACTGTTGCACTACTTTATTCACTATTAAACTTTACTAATTTTTAAGCTAATTAAATTATAGAAACTATTAAAACTATTTATACTATTACTATACTATTATTCTATTTATATTTATGTTTACACTTTCCCCGACGTTTCGGTTGCGTTTCTGCAGCCTTGGTCACGGGGAAACTAAGATGGTAGTTGTCTCAATGTTCCAGTGTAGTTATTTCCAAGTACCCGAACATAATTTAATCATGGGCGTTTCTATTTACAATATACCTAAAATACAAAGACTGCATAGATGACGCGGTGGTTTAAGTGTTAGCCTCACCACTACCGATGGGCCAATTGTTGCAGGTTCGATAACCAAACGGAACAATTTGTGTGTGAGACACAAATATTTGTTCCGAGTCTAAGGTCTTCTCTTCTCCCTAGCCTTTATTATTCCCAAGTCACTTGAGGTCGGCTTTCTAGTCTAACCGGATTTGACTGGATATCGGTTTTTACACGGAGCGACTGCTATCTGACCTACGCAACCCGAAGGCTAACGATACCCTAAGGCTAGACTAGTGTCAGGATATTAGAGGGCACTGACTTCCCAATAACGACTGCCATAGATGTTCATGGCAGCCGGGACCGACGGCTTAACGTGCTCTCCAAGTCTAAGGTACGGTCCCTATATTAAGAAACTAGTCCTTTTAGTTACGGATGTAGTCTTTGATATATTTTTCATAGAATATGTGTCAAATATTACGACATGTATGACGACTCGATGGCGTAGTAGTTAGTGTAACCGACTGCCACGCCTGAGGTCGCGGGTTCGATTCCCGCTCAAATCAAACATTTGTGTGCATGAACATGGATGTTTTACTTGGTCTGGGTGTTTCTATGTATAATATGTATGTATTTACAAAAAATAAGTATATATGTATGTTTATCCATTGTCTAGTACCCATAGTACAGGCTCTGCTTAGTTTGGGCTAGATGGTTTTGTGTGTATGTGATAGAATATTATTATTATTAACTGTCCATAGGTGATACGACTAGTTTATTTAATACTAGCTTTTGCCCGCGGCTTCACTCGCGTTAATTTAGAATTTGACAATCAATTCTGGTTGTACTCTGCTTGTATAATAATATAATTCAATCATGATTCGAAACACGCGTGGCGCCATCTATTATCATAAGAACGTTACTATTGTTTTCCACGGGAACAGTAATTTTATTCAAGATGAAAGGTAGCCTATGTTCGTTTTTGTACACCTGACAACGTATATGCAAAATTTCAGGATGATCGGTTCAGTGGCTTAGGCGTGAAAAGGTAACAAACAAACAAACTCATTTTCGCTTTTATAATATTACTAGCTTATGCGCGCGGCTCCGCCCGCGTGGTACCTTCATCAATAAAAAGTAGCCTATGTCCTTCTCCAAGTTTTAAACTATATCTGTACCGAATTTAATCTAAATCGGTTGAGTGGTTTAGCCGTGAAAAGGTAACAGACAGACAGACATACAGATAGACAGATAGTTACTTTCGAATTTATAATATTAGTAAGGATATAGTTAGTATTAGGATTGAAACCGGGCCTAAGAGTACTATACTAACGTATAATTGCAGCAATGGCTTTTTGTGATCGTTGTATCTTTGAACCTTTTGACCATCACAGTCATGTATTCATGACAAAGCAAAATGTGCCCAGCTCGCCACCGTCACGACTACATGACAAACTTTTAAAGGCTAATAAATCTTATAAAGAAGTATTGGTTAGTAATAAATGCTGTAGAAATGAGAGCGCTGAGAAGCATATGTGGTGTGACTCTGAAAGATACAATAAGGAATAGTGTGACTAAAGAGAGATGCGGCATGAAAGTGGATATAGTGACAAGAATAAAAAAGGGTATGTTAAGCTGGTTTGGACATTAGAAAGAATGGACGAGGAAAGACTGACTAAGAAAGTTTATAAGGCTAGTGTGAATGGAACAGTCGCAAGAGGAAAACCTAGGCGAACGTTTCCCGATCCGATCGGAGGCGTTCTGGACAAAGGCCAGGTTAAGAGCACCTTGAACCGACGGGCGTGTATGAGGAATGTGATGAAAGTGAATGAAGCCAGAGAAGTGTGTCAGGATCGTAGCAAATGGAAATCCGTAGTCTCTGCATACCCCTCTGGGAAACAGGCGTGAATCTATGTATGTATGGTTTTCTTATTTGTGTTGTTAATTATGCGGCTAAACTTCCAATTTGTATTATGAGAACTGCTTACTATAAAATATTTCATCCATATTGGGATAAGATCACAAAAACGATGTAGGTAGTGAAGGATGAAATCGTAGCTTGGCACCGAGAGCACGCTTTTGCATTTTGACGTGGCGGTCAAAAGGTTCAACAAAATCCTTACTAATATTATAAATTCGAAAGTAACTCTGTCTGTCTATCTGTCTGTCTGTCTGTTACCTTTTCACGGCTAAACCACTCAACCGATTTAGATGAAGTTTGGTACAGATATATGTAGTTTAAAACCTGGGGAAGGACATAGGCTACTTATTATTGATGTAGGTACCACACGGGCGGTGCCGCGCGCAAAAGCTAGTAATCCTAACTAATATTATAAATGCGAAAGTGAGTTTGTTTGTTTGTTTGTTTTTACGCTTTCACGCCTTAACTACTCAACCGATCAACATGAAATTTTGCATACACGTTGTCAGAGGTACAGAATAGGACATAGGATAACTTTCATCCAGAAAAAATTACTGTTGCAAACCTAACCTAACCTGCATTTACGCGAGCGAAGCCGCGGGTGAAAACTAGTAGATAAATAAATATCCACGAAAAAAGCATCCTAAAGATTTTGTTTTAAATATAGAAAAAGTAGAAGAAGTTTAAAAATTTTTAATCTATATAAATCTTCTTAAATACTTAAGCAAACATCTTAACGTCTGCCTCGGATAAGGTTAACTTCTTCTTATTGTCGAAGACGTTTCCTCTATCCACAGGGAAAAGGTCCGATCTGTTTACCACAAGTAAAATAAGTTAGCTACGAAGTAACAGGTTTAAGTTGCAAGTTTTACAATCTTTAACATGTCACAAATAAATGTGGTCATGTTAAGACTTATAAAGTACTAGAGGATGCCCGCAGCTTCGCCCGCACATGTTCTTTTATTTATTCGTTTCTTCCCAATCCCGTGGGAATTTCGGGCAATCCCTTCTTAGTGCACCCCTACAGTACCCAAGGAACATACATGCCAAATTTCAGCTTCTTGCGCCCAATAGTTGCGGCTGTGCGTTTTCTGAGTCAATCAGTAACGGAAGAGTTTTATATATATAGATAACAATTTAATCGTTTTCGTTTCTATATATCTTGCATTTTTTCAGCTTTTTTATCTTATAAGGACTTGCTAGCCCAGAATACCATATTATTAAATAACATAGAATTAAAAAATAATTTTAAAACGGGAGTTTCTGCCTCCTTTATAATCCTCCTATCAGAAAGGTTATCTTATACTAGCTTAATTACATGAAAGAAAAGTATAATCCATTTGAACTGTTACTCGCCCCAAAACTTACTTTATTTCTTTAAATATGATCCATGTTAGGAATAATCCGTGCTACGGGTGACATTACAAGCATTCAAAAACGGTCACAATTACTCAAAACTAATATTAATTATTGACAGTGGCAAGATGACCGCGCTGAGTGATCCATCTAAAATTGTTACAAGTCTAAGTGTTCTTTTAATCCGTTGTTTGAATTAAATGCTTGTAAAGTCTTTCGCGACACATAAATAAAACCTAGTGCAGAAATAGTAATTGAACTTTTTTTTTGCTTCATGCCCTTTCGAACCCGCACAGCAGAGTAGCTGTAACAAATACTTAACCACTTCACCATGCGTGCATTTGTACTACATAATAATAATAACGTTCTCCAGACCGAATTTCGGTCACAGCGGCCAGTCTTAGCGGAGACTGGCCATCTGCGCAGGAAATATTATAGTGCACAAGTGTGTGCGCAAACACAAGTGCACTCTCTGTTCCCTAACTCTTATGATCCGATGGGACGGTAATCCGACACGACCGGAGAGAGATCAGGCGCAGGACCAACGGCTTTACGTGCTTTCCGAGGCACGGGGGTGTCTTAACACCGCCAACTTCGTAACTCCGGGCTGCTATTGAGCTTTCTTAACAGAAAAACCCGATATCTTTTTGTTGTCCCGACCCGGGATTCAAACCCGAGACCTCATGCACAGCAGTCGCATTCACTACCACTGCGCCACGGAGGCATACTACATATAAATGAAACGTCACATGTACAAATATTTACAAATAGATTCAATAACTGTAGTTTACGACACACCTGATGTATACACAGTTCAATACGAAGATATCCTGCGTCCCCTTTGAAGTGGAACACAAACAAACAAACTACGTCAAAGCGACGACCATCGATAACGTTCACTATATTCTCTTTGCTATTCTCGTTAAAAATGTAGTTTTACAGCTATACAGTGCGTAACAGAAAGATGTGGTCAAATCTAAGGGCCAAATAATGTAGATCTTGTACAATGGAAAACCGCGAGAATTACATATTGTTGTCGGCCTCGATGGCGTAGTGGTTAGTGTAACCGACTGCCACGCCTGAGGTCGTGGGTTCGATTCCCGCACAAGTCAAACATTTGTGTGCATGAACATGGATGTTTGTCTTGGTCTGGGTGTTTCTATATATAATATGAATGTATTTATTCATTGTCTAGTATCCATAGTACAAGCTCTGTTTAGTTTGGGCTAGATGGTGTTGTGTGTATGTGGTAGAATATTATTATTATTATCTGTATTTTTCGTTAGATATAGTATTCTATTTTTTACCGACTTGACATATCAGTATATTCTATTCGATACCTAAACAATATTAACAGCTTAGTCAAATGACCTCTGTGATCCCCAATATGACCAAGCGCAATTTTGATAGTGATGTAATACGATTGCTTTGATTTTTTAATAATAAATTAATAAAATGCATCTCTCTTTGCCTAGCCTTATCCCATTTCAATTGGAGTCGGCTCTCCTCGTCATTCTTCGCCAGATGATTCGATTGTGGGTCGTCGAGTCATTCACTTGAGCTTGCTTCAGGTCATTGTTGACTACAGATATCCTAGTAAGAAGGGGTCTGCCTCGCTTCCTTGTACCTGGATCCATGTAGAGGACTTGCTTAATCATATGAAATGAATAAAATGTATGTTTCATAAAAATTAAAGATTTTTTTAGGGAAAGGGCACATGAAATGCCCATCTCAGAGAAATAATACGGCTCTTAAATATGACCACACCTTTCTGTTACACTCCGTATATTCCGGCAGTGCTAGTCAGACTAGACCCACATACTTGGCGAGCGTTCCTGTTGCCATTAACCGCTGTATGTAACTAGCTAAGTTTTTGATTCCTGCTTGACCTTTTAACCGCTTACGTCGGATTAATCCAACAAATATTTTCGTGTCCATTCACCAGCGTCGTATATTTCCGATCAGATACCACAGCTCGTTTAATCTGCTTTTTTATTTAATTACGGTGTTTTCTATAAAAAAAATGTTTATATTGTGTAAATGGATAATTAAGTAATCATTTACAATTTAATACACTTTAGTCTCATAGTTAGAAGTCCTAAAATAAGTATTTATTTTTGTAAGTATTTATTTTCGATTCACTATGCCGGGCGCTTAGGGGCACGACAACTGTTATGAAATGGGGCGGTTAAAAGGTTAACACTGAGCGATCCTATTGCAATAACGGTTCATATGCAAGCATCTTGTTCCTAGTAAAATTTATTTTTACTAGCGGTCGCCTAGTGCTCGAAATTCGACCAAAGTTTGCCTGTAAGATATTGCTGATATATGTCATTATATATTGATATATGTAACCATAGTTACGCGCTTCCACTGCGTGTGTCAAATGCATGGTTGTGTGCGTGTAGGGTTTTTCATTAATTTAATGTATTTCTAATGCATATTTTATATAAATATTAGGATTCGTCACTCCTTCTCCATGTACACTTTAACTGTGCCAAATTTCATACTCCTCCGTCCGCGCAATTTTCGTAAAAAGGGGTACAAAGTTTTTGCTTCACGTATTAATATATAGATTGTTCGTAGTTGCATACCCAGGCCAACCAGACTAGGATCTAGCAGCCTCTCAGATGGTAAGTGTCAACCGCCGCTCATGGATTTCGTCAAGGGTACACAGCCAATCCGCTGCCTACCGTGGTAGCAGCACTCTCTTTGAACCTAGAGAGAAGGACATGTCTTGCGAAACAGAAGGAGACTTTCTTACATAAGAAGTTACTAACATTTTTCCTAACTTGGGAGTCGAACCTTACGATCAGCCGTAAACTTAAGCGCAACCTTATACCATGGGGGCCAAAGAGGCACCAAAATTATCCTTGCTAATATTATAAATTCCAATGTAACTCTGTCTGTCTATCTGTCTGTCTGTCTGTTACCTCTTCACGGCTAAACTACTCAACCGATTTAGATGAAATTTGGTACAGATATAGTTTGAAACCTGAGAAAGGACATAGGCTACTTTTTATTGATGTAGGTACCACGCGGGCGGAGCCGCGCGCAAAAGCTAGTATATAATAAATTTATAGAGCGTCTTTAATCTGTTTGGGAATCCCGTAAAAAGAAAGGTACATTTTTTGTAATAAACATATGTATAGATACATGTATGTATTCCTTATATTAATAAATGTTTAATACTCTTTTAGAAAGTATTAGTATTAAGCTACCAAGCCAGAACCGACGACTTATCGCAGTATTAAAAGAACAAAGAATTTTCCGACAAAATTGAAACTATCTACAACATTATTTGTAGAAACATCTAGGCACTTAGAGACACAGCTCTTTCCCGAAGGAGTAACAGAAACCACGGATGTCCACTTACTATGATCACTTGCTCCAATCCCTCGCATTACATGTATGCTTATCGTTTTAAGGTACTCCTGACCTGATATGACCCTATGTTGTTGCAAAAGGTTTTCGATATGATGAAAATTACACATTTGCTTACGTAAAAGATTTACGCGAAAGTTCTTCTCGCTTACTTTCCAAACAAACTTTCGAACGCTTAATGTTTGACGGTGAAGATTCCGTGGGATCCCCTCTCATCCCTCTCCCCTTGAAGTTAAACATGCTAATCGCTACTTAATCAAATCATATTTTTATTCCAACATATTTTTTTTACATTGAGCTGTGCTCCTGATGCATACGCTTCGCCACAAGAGGAGGTGAAAGGGTTATTTTTTTTTTATACTACTAAGTTGGCAAGCAAGCATACCTGATGGTAAGTGGTCACCGTAGCCTATGGACGCCTGCAACACCAGAGGCATCATTTGCGTGTTGCCGACCCTTTAGGAAAGGAACTCGGAAGGAGAAGGAGCTGGAAGGGGGAAAGGGGGTAATTGGTCCTCCGGATTATATTTAAGATTTGTCCAGCTCTCCCGAGACTTCGGGCCTACCATCTAGCACCACCACGGTGTGCTAACTCATTGCTTTGTATGGCGGGTGGGTTGCTGGAATTGAAACTACATCAGCAATCCACCCAGCAGCGCCCAATGCAGACAGGGAAGGACCGCGGATTTTTATTCGAATCTCTATCCTAACTACTAACTTTCCCCAAAGCCTTATCTAGACTAATATTATAAAGCTGAAGAGTTTGTTTGTTTGTTTGTTTGAATGCGCTAATTTCTGGCACTACTGGTCCGAATTGAAAAAATCTTTTGGTGTTGGATAGCTCATTTATCGAAGAAGGCTTATAGGCTATATAACATCTCGCTACAACCCACGGGGGCGGCGCAATAATCATAAACGCGGGTGAAACTGCGGGCACATCTAGTAATAATATAAATGTTATCTACGGTTTAGAATACCTTAAACTGTGAATTATTGGAATGCCATACAAAATTAAAATCCTAGTGTTCCTCACCACCAGTGTGCCTATACCACTCAATACGTTAAACCGAGAATCATGCTTACAGAATATGATGAGATTGAATAAAGCCACAGAGAGATTTGTAATCGTGACAAGTGGCAATCCTTATTCTCAACCGACCCCTCCAGGAAACAGGCGCGATATTATTGTGTCATGCACTAACAATACCTATTCGATAGTTTATATAAAAAAAAATTGGGGCGGTCTTTGGGGGACTGCCGATAAAAGTGAAAACTTTAATCCTTAATCATAAACACTTCTTTATAAACCAAAAATGGAAAGCGTTCGGTGACGATGACGCGAGTTCCATGATTTTTGTTCACCCAAGAAGTGCTCAACGCGCCTAAAGAAGTTTTCACTTCAAATACTCCAGATTCACACTCATATAACATGTGCGATAGACACTACAGTATTCCTTGTGAATTTTTATTGAATATATATGTATCCTATGTACATCAACCACATTTTTAAGAACCCTTATCCTTTGAATATCAGTTCATCTGTTACGATACCCTAAGGCTAGACAAATGTCAGGATATTAGAGGGCACTGACTTCCCAATAACGACTGCCATAGATGTTCATGGCAGTCGGGACCGACGGCTTAACGTGCTCTCCGAGGCACGGAGCAGGCGATAATTATCAATCAATACACACATAATTTCGAAAAGTCATATAACTGCCGAAAGTCAGAAGTGCGCGACGTAGCTTCGAACCCAACTCATAAAAACACAACAAACACCGCCTATTTTCACATTTGCAATATTAGTATGGATGATGTAATATTTTCCTGTTTACATATTTAAAGCAATAAAACCGAATAAAACCCATACATCATGCAAACTGTCAGCAAAAAATACAATTACAACTGCATTTTGACAACCAAATATTGTGATAAATGTTTATTTACGCCACAATGAAGACCGGATGGAAATAACAAAACTGCAAATTATATTATTTAATTTGATTTTAACAAAATGGCGGCTGTTGGATACTGAACATAGAATATAAAAACCACAGAGTAATCTATCTTATATGTTAACTCAAATGATGTTTCAAAAATAGAACGATTATAAAAAAATAATTTGCACCTGTGTTTTTTAGTTTAATTTATGTGTCACTTATAGACTTGACTACCAATTGATGGAGTGGGATCAAATCTATAGCTTATATTTGACACATAGCATATTATTGACAATATTTAAAAGTGTTTAAGAAATACGTATTTCTAAATAAACACTAAAAACATCGCATATTGTAACCAACTACATTTTGCCCACGACTTCGCTCGCGTAAAATTAGGTTAACCAAACCTACTTTAGGTTAGGAGATAAAGTTTTTTGAAGTGAAAACTTCTTTAGCGGCGTTGTGCACTTTTTTTGTGATGGGTAAAACATGTTAAACTCGCGTCAGGATACTGATCGAAAATTCGTAAGACGGAGGGAGAATTGTACTGTTTTTGTACGATAGCGCAATAAATGAATATTGTATTTTACCACATAAATTATAGTACTTTTATACTGATAATTAAAGCAATTCGTGCAAAATTATTCCCTAACCATTCCAAAATATCAAAAATGCACAACGTTAATATTCAAGATTTCACTTCTGCCGGCACTCCCGGAGTGCAACCCGTTGTTTTTTTTTTAAATAAAATTTGTCCTATGTTACTCTGTGATAATATAGATTCCTAATTGTGTAAGAATTTTTAAAAACGGTTTAGTAGTTTTTGATTTAAATCCTTACAAACAAAACAAAATATCAGATCATTCCTCTTTATAACATTAGTATAGATAAGCACTAACGAAATCGCAGATTGTAACTATCTATTGATAAGTGTAGACTCATACAATATAATATTAAGAAAGTTGAGTCACTGTGATGAGGAATACGAACATTAATACATTAAAATACGCGAATACTTTTTTTTTTAGGTTGGGGAATGCTTTGACGCATACCTCTCCGCGGGGCGACGGAGAGGTTATGTCGGGCTCATCGGGGGAAAGATACCCCGGTAATACCGACTACACCTACCACGGTGTTCTTCGAAATAACCATAGACGGCGAGGCAGCGCGAAGCGCTGTCACATGCAATCGCGACCCCGCCGTGGTTTCGGCCTGCCGTGTGAAACTGCAGGGCACTACACAAAAATACTTCCTCCAAAAATACGCGAATACTGGCCTAACATATTAATCTCGTTTAACTCGTAAGGAGTATTAACAGAGGCCATAGCAGTACCTAATTCTGTAGAAAACTAATATCTAACCGTATTTCGTTAGACAGAAAGCCGATCCCAATAGAACAGAGAATAATAAGCCTAGATAGAAGAATACTAGCATTAAAAGGTTTAGTGCACTCTAGAAACCTTGCTGAAACCTGCTTTTACGCTTAGAGTAGAGTGTTACCTCAACTTTTGCAGCCAAATAACGAAGTGTTATGTTGCTGTTATGAGTATCTTATATAAGGACTAACTGCCTCCATGGCGCAGCGGTAGTGAATGTGACTGCTGTGCATGAGGTCTCGGGTTCGAATCCCGGGTCGGGCCAACGAAAAGGTATTGGGTTTTTCTGTTAAGAAATCTCAATACGAGTCCGGAGTTAGGAAGTTGGCGGTGTTAGATACCCCCGTGCTTCGGAAAGCACGTAAAGCCGTTGGTCCTGCGCCTGATCTCTCTCCGGTCGTGTCGGATTATCCGTCCCATCGGATCATGAGGATTAGAGAAACAGAGAGTGCACTTGTGCTTGCGTACATACTTGTTCACTGTAATATCTCCTGCGCAGATGGCCGGTCTCCGTTAAGATTGGCCGCCGTGACCGAAAATCGGTCTGGAGAACATTATTATATAAGGAAATGAAAGTAATAAGGTATCAACAATTGACCAATGAAAAGAGTGACCATGAGTTTCTTGCTCGTTTCTTCTCACAAGAGCTCTATTCCTCTTATTTATTTTATTATTAATATAAAAGTTAATTGACGTGTCTAATGATTTTTTCATACATTTTATGAAAATATAGATTAATGACTTTGAATGGAATATTCAGACTCCTGCTCCTACTGTACTGACAGCATGGGTTGAGATTTTTATCTGCTGGCAACACAGCTACAATTTTTTTAGGTTAGCAATAATTGACCCTTAGCATAATTGCAATAGTTCATAGGTTACGATAGCTGCTCACCATCACGCGAACAATGTACCTGCTTACCAATTTAATACTTGTCTATTTTTTTTTTAAAGGCAACTCCCGCACTTTGTTTAAATTCAGTATCACGAGGGATTTTACAATTATTCAAACAACGGACACAAAGAACACTGAGATTAGAAACAACTTCAAGTTTTTGCGATTCGAGTAAATATAGTGTTTCCTTTTTTAAACTTTTATTAAAAAAGACAGTTCCCGCACTTGGAATAATTTCTATGTCGCGGAGGACTTTATAAACATTTAAACAACGGACACAAAAACACTCAGATTCGAAACAACTATTTGTGGATCACACAAATTTTTGTCCCGCGTGGGGATCGAATCCACAACACACGGCGGCAGTGGCGAAGCGATCACTTAAACCGCTATCCATGCAGTCAATATTGATACGTCTAAAATTGACGTATCAAAAGAGTGTTCATACAATTTGAGCGTGTAAATTTTGCCCGCTGGCATCACAGCCTCAAACTTTTCTAATTGGCAACACATTGATCCCTAGTGTTGGAAGCGCGGTTGCGATAACCGTACCATCAGATAGACCGTGTACCTACTTACTACTATAATAGTATAAAAAAAGGAGATTTACTTTCAATCTCGTCTCATTCAAATAACATTACCACTCATTCACGACCGCGGGCGCGCCTGCACTAACATGAGCGTTGTCTTATCAAATACATAAGTCAATACGATAAGGAACGATTAACTCGATAGTGATAAAAAGTAAATTACAATCGTGATAACGTTTTATAGTAATATAATATGCGCTGATATTGCACTTGGTTTTTTACGATATTAAATAACCGGTGACAGTTTGAACCCAAGACGGAGAAAAAAAGGACTTTGTTACTGTCTTTCTGGACAGAGCTGAGGTGATTTAAATCACAGGCTTTCTTCACGTCAGATATTTTACACAAAATGTCTTAATTCCGGGAGTCATTGGGCAAGGTCAAACTACTTTATTGGATATACCAGCAATTTAATTCTTTTGAGGGAATTTAGAACCTTTTGAGGTATCAGTTGTATTTAGCAGCCATGGTCACGGGATGACTAAGATTATAATGACGTTTGTGTGATCGTTAGACAATAGTATAGAAAATTTCATTTAAGACTCTACCATGCGTGATAGCATAGAAAGAAAAAAGATAGGATACTCATATTGGAAATGGCACATAGTGTGCGAAATCTATGACACGAAGATCCCGAGAAATCAGTATTACCTACCGTTAAACATATTACAACCAAGATAGCCTCCAAACTTTAAAAATTCTTTTTCTAGAGCCTAACAAAGATAACATCAGTAATCTTATATAATACTAATTTCTACCCGCGACTTCGAATTCTCGAGGACGAATAAAATTATCATACGTTAATCCAGACCATGATCTATCTAATTTCCTAGTGCCATCCAAATCCGTCCAACACGTGATTAATTTACAAACATCAGAACATTTTCACAATATTAAACATTTTTATAAATGCTACTATTGTTAGTATTTAGTAGTAGTTATTAGTAGTTTTTGTCCGCGGTTTCATCCGCGAGATATCCTCGTAAACGCATATCACATTAAACAGTATCCTTTATGCTAAAACAGGATATGGTCTATCTGTGTTTTAAGTTACATCTAAATCAACCCAACAATTTACATGTAATATAACAACAAACTTCTATATAATATTGTCTACCACCACCATCCTAAACAGTTAGCTACCGTGGGAATGTCTTTGTTTCAGAGAGCCCACGGGATCTGTGACAAGAAACACCTGGACGCCGAGCTTCAACATGTCAAGCAAGTACTGCAAGACAACAAGCTCCAACAGCCGCGCCGCTGTCACAGATCCCGAGAAAAGCCAGCCACAGTCGAGCGCCAGCCTGCTATACTACCTTATGTGAAGGGTGTCACTGACAAGATTGGTTACATCTTGAAGCGAGCTTCAATCAATACATACTTCAAGCCGCCAACGAAGATAAGTCAATTTTTACCATCTGTCAAGTGCCAACTACCTTTACAAGATGCAGGGGTCTATAAAATAGATTGTGACTGCGGACTCTCATACATTGGTCAAACCAAGAGAAGCATAAACACCCGCATAAAAGAACACATAGCTGATGTAAAACACCAACGCTCGTTGAAGTCTGCTGTGTGTGAACATGTGCAACAGGGGACCAACCACTACCTGAGATTTGACAAACCACAGATGCTCGCTAAAGAACACCGATTCCTACCAAGGATGCTTCGCGAGGCTATTGAAATCAAAAAACATCCTAATTTCAATAGAGAAGATGGTTGGAGTGTACCACCAGCTTGGGATCCAGTAATTCAAATAGTCAAACCCAAGAAGAAGCAAACCACAGCTAGACTTCATGATACTTTGAGCTCATTCTGCGTAAATAGAAACACCCATGATTAAATTATGTTCGAGTACTTTGAAATAACTACACTGGAACATTGAGACAACTACCATCTTAGTCTCCCCGTGACCATGGCTGCTGAAAAGCAACCGAAACGTCGGGGAAAGTGTAAAAATAAATCTAAATAGTATAATAGTATAGTAATAGTATAAATAGTTTTAATAGTTTCAATAATTTAATTAGCTTAAATATTTGTAAAGTTTAATAGTGATTATAGTAGTGTAACAGTTTTTCAAAAAATTTTGTAACAGTGTCAAATAAACAACGCGATAAAATCCGTATATAGTAGTTTAATTTCAACAAACTTCTACACAAATTTTCACATTTTTTATAATTAGTAAGATACATCGTGCAAAAATTCAGTAGCTATACTACTAAATCGTGTTACTTTAGCCCTATTTCCTGTCATGCAATGTCCTCAATTAAATTATGACAGAAATGATATACTTTCTTTATCGTACTTAACTTTCGTTGTACTGTTAATAAATTGCGTATTAATTAATTTCAGGGAGGGTAAATCGACCGTTAATTGGGTGATAATTCTGCAAAGGTAGCTTGGAGTTTTGGTTAAATTAAGCTTTCTTTTAAAGTACAAGCAAAGTGTCTAATTTATAAAAGAAAATAGAAAGAGTACCTTCTAGGAGCAGTTGCACAAAGAGCTGACATTTATTATTACCAGATCTCGCGTTCGACTTTTAGTTAAAATTTTTAATTTCTTTTTGGAACTCGCCAGTGAAGAGTTATGAACTAGTAGACAGCAATACGATCACATATCATTACATAGGGTCTTAACCAAACTAAGTAAATGTAGGTGTAACATAAGTCTATCTCTCTCTAGCCTCAACAGACAAACAGAAAGGTTTATTTTTAATTGAACTTTATGGGTATATTTCGGATACTATCGTTAATTCGAGTAATAAAACTTGCGTTTGTGAATGCAAGCACACTAAGACCTAAACACGTGGCAATTTCTATTGAAAATTCACATTATTTTTATAAAACCATTATAATCCCAATTCAAAAGATGTTATGATGTAAAAACCAAATAAGTTTTCTTTTCTTTGTAACTCTTCAGTTGTATTTTTATTATATTAGTTTTAATACATCTTTCAATTAAAATTTATAATATATATTTTTTTAATTGAGTAATTCTTGGATATTCAGTACCAAAACAATCACATTTTTATTATGTTCTACAAATATGTTAAATTATAAAACACAATATTTGTTAAAATTTGCATACAATAAAATGCGAGAAATAAACATTGTTTGATTTATTGTTGTTATTGACCAGTTTCATAATATGGAAACAAATTCGAGATATAACAACACATAAATATCATATCTGCGTTATAGACAATGTGCGACAACTTAGACGGTAATAATTGCTCGCTTTAAAGATTTACGAAAGAACGTAAGGAAAGCTGCACCTCTTAGAGTTCTCGATAAAGTTTTCAAAGACATGCGAATTCAACCAACAAATTTAATACTTTGGCAAGGTGGTAAAATATAACACAACCTGTCAATCTGACAGGTAAAATTTCATTCTGAAAGAGTCATACAGAACACAAATGTCCTACATCATCCTTTCTAATATTATAAATGCGAATGTGAGTTTCCTGTTTACGCTTTCACGCCTTAACTACTCGTCCGATCATCATGAAATTGCCCATACACTTTGTTAGGGGTACAGAAAATTACATACCTTTTAGAAGCCGCAGAAAATATGTAATGTTTTTATAAAAATTTAAGTAAACGGTAAATATTTTACAAACTATGTATTGTTTTCTTTGTAGATAATAATTTAATTCTCTTCAGTCGTGGTTAGTCGACAAACAATGAAACTCTCATTGTAATCCGTTTCGCACTTGCCGCGAGATAAACAAACTGAACAGGACAGACATTTTAATTTCAAACGAAAAACTAAACGACTTTACTTTTTAAATAGAGATTGTTTTAAACATAAATCATAGTTTTATGATCATTGACATCTTTAGAAAAAAAAGGAGAAAATACCGATAGGAAAGGAGACTTGTCTTTTTCTTTAAGCATTAGCTCATTAATTATTGTGTTATTTTCTTAGAGCTCCATATTCAAATTTAACTGCTTTATACGAACATTATCACGGTTTGTTTAAAATGACATTTTTATCTACGACAATATTATTAAACTTTTTATAAATTAAATCACTTTTCTCGACATTTCGACTGCTTTTCAACACCGATGATCAAGGGGAAACTAATTTTAATGTGTAACATTCGCGATTCGTAATATGTATAGCTCCGTATGTTTTAATCCTTAATCAGAATTAAAAGACAAACATTTACATTATAGACAAAACATGAATTCTTAACAGGAACAGTGATAAAATTTTTTATTTGTCATGTTATTATGAGGCAATAGTATTTTTAATAGATATAAAAATCAGAAGTATTCTGATATCAATATTTATTCACGCTTGACGCAAACGATTGCAATAAAAGACATTCATTTGACGCACTTTTGATTAAAATTAATTAGAATTATAAAACAATAACATCAAATTGTACTTATCAGATAATTCTATATTTATGCCCGAATCTAATTTAGTTTTGTTTTTTGGTTTCTTATATCAACTTGAATTAAATATATTTGATACATGTCACATAAATTTTTACACTACAAAACAGAAAATTAGAATTAAGTTTGCCGATTTCATATTTTGATACTTAATTAGTTTGAATTGTAATTACATGGTTATACTTTATAGAGAATAATTGTAAAAATTGGAATTGTAATTATAATACATACCGGAGGGAAGAGGACTGTTAATTCTTACTACAGGTTAATAACTAACCTATCAAGGGTAACAGAACTTCACCCACAGGACTATACGTAAAATTGCTGTAAGACCTACCATATATATTTTTCATTATGTACTACAATCATTATTTCGTAAATAAATTATATTAAAAAAAGTTATTAAAATTAGACATTCAAACTAACTGTAGAGATAATTCTTTACAATATACAATATTTCGTCATATCTTTAGTACCAACTGTTTTACCAATTTTACCATTAAAAGCTTATCTGCAACGGTAGAATAGGAAATGTTGATATCATCTGCCAGAAATGGAAGTATTTACGTAATTGGTTTGTTTTAATACAACTACACAGCCTAATTATGTATAATATTAAAAGTATAACTTCTTATTATGAAATTCGTAAAAATCAGATCAAATTATAACCTAAAAAGATCCGCTTACATGTTCCGTTTTGAAACGTCCTTACGTCGGAATAGAGATTCAGAAACATCCATCTGTCTTTCAATCATATTATACTAGAAATGATTACTACTAACCAAATAATGTCTATTAAATCCATAAACATCACAGAATTGATGTCTACAAATACAGAAGCCTGAAAATACACGTGTAGAACACACAATTTCACTGAATAAGACGCACAATTTCCCTTTACAACCATTCCTTGGAAAATTTCACACAATTCACGGGAAATGCAAGCGAAATAGGCACGATACATCGAGTTTTATGAATGTGCGTCTGTTACTCAGTGAAACAGTACGGGGTGGTACGTTCTCTCTGTATCCCTGACGTTTATTCCACTGACACGTGTAAAGGCACTGACAATATCTTCTAACAATACAAGCTAACGTTCCAATCGAGAAATTCAATGAAGAATCCACTAAAGTACATAAAATAAAAAATACGCACCAGACTTGTTTGTCGATAAGTGTGTTGTCCGCTCACGTGTGTGAGGCGGCGGCCATTAGATCCTTGCACGTGATGATGTGGTAGTATGAAGTAAACAGTGCGCGTGGGGTGAACTGTGTGCCGCTGACTGGTTGTTCAGTGTACGTGAGGGTGGTTGTGCGGCGCGGTGTAGGACGCGCGCTCCGTTCGCGGCGCGGTGGCTCACTGAGCCGGCGGGAGGACCGTGCCTCGCGCATGCGTCGGTCGATCGCCCACACTCGGTCACTGGGCCGGCATTGTCTTCCCTCGCGTTCGAAAACAAACCTTTGTCTAGGGGGGGAGACCGCGAGGCGCCGGTCGCCAGTCGGTAAAATTAGTTGTGTGTTTAGCACCTGTTGGTTTGTTAATCATGTACCTAATGTTCTATTGTCATTAGTTCGACAGATGATCACCGATTAGCCACAGAACTTCCAATCCGAACTATCAGTTCAAAGTTGGACAAAATAAACCAAATAGAGATAACACTAATTGAATTACTCAGAGGCAATTAACTGTATAATAAAGGTTGAGAGCGAGAATCGCACTCCACAAGTTGCAATGGAAAAATACTGCCAATACTGATCTCATCTATTCCTATGAAAGATACGGATTTTCGATTCTGATTTCATTTTATCAAAGGGTGAAACAGAAATATATCACACCCACATTAGATAGACCGTGTTTAGGTCTTGCATGACAAGGAAATGAGTATTGAGCCTTCACCCGGGCACTGGATATAGAAAACGTGCTGTTTTAAGAATTGCCGGAGAATAATCTTAACATCTTACCTGACTCAGAAGGCGAATTCAGGACCTCTTAACCAGCAGTTACGAAAACGTGTTTCTCAAAACTAAAAGCTAAGCAAGCAATAGAAAAGCAAACATATTTCTCACAACATTAACACGCCTGCATTCTTACGCCTGCTTATTCTCGAAAACTAGGTACACATATAATACACCCAAATTTCACCAGCTATGTTATAAGGCCCATCTAAGAGACACTAGCCCATTGGCATCTACCAGGCCCATTGACAGACTCCGTACTGCTACCGAAAATAGCCTTACAGTAAAAAAAAAAAGTACCTTTCTCGAAAAGGGATACGTACTCGGACCCCTCCCTACCGTAAACATAAGCGCTAACTTATACCACAAGGTGGTAACTTGAAAACAAATACAGGAAAACCTTTTCTAAGAATAACCTTACGAGAATACAGGATAAACTACCCTTTTACTTTCGGCCTCGGATTCTGTATTAATTTTACAAATATCAGTATAAAAGCACCTGCCGACTGTGTTACTGAGGACTGATTAGATATCACATAGCTCTTTAAATCTTATCATATTCTTAATTAGGAAATTATGAATAGTTCCTGTGTCGCGAGAACTTTACAAACATTCAACCATGGACATAAATTACAACTAAATTCCCAACAATAATTTCTGGATCACACAAATTGTCCCATGTGGGAAAAATACCCACACCACTCAGTGAAGTGGCAATGACGAGGCGACCTCTTAAATTATTACACTTTATGTCATATGTTGCGCAAAATAATAATAATTAAATCTATTTGATGTTCCGAAGACTTACACTCACTTTTCCCATTCCTTTACTTTCATCTTATCTTTAATTCCTTTTACCTAGAGTCGGCAACATACAAAAGATACCTTTTCTATTGCAAGCTATTATAGGCTACGGAAACCGCTAGCCATCAGGCGGACCGAATTCTTATTTGTTACTATTTATGTATAAAGGTATGTAATTGATTTATTTATCTACCTTGTGTTGTTTCTGCGATGAGTAGAATGTATAAAGCTTTTACTTATGGCAGCAGCATCCAGGTTTTCCATTATGTGTAGCATTCTAACAATTGTTTTATTTTATTTTTATTTTTTTTTAATAATAAATTTTATTTTTCCACCAAACATAATTTTACAATTTCGCACAAGTGTGATATTTCAAGTAGGTAGCAAAGTAAATATAACAAGTAGCGTATTATGAGGGGTGGACAGGAGCCTAGGGAATCCCTGTATTTCAGGTCTCCTGGACACTAACCCGTGGCTTTGTGAGTATTTGTTCTACTTCAGAAGTTTTATGAAATCTGTGCGAGCGTGTGCGTGTGTGTAAGCGTGTGTGTGTGTTAGGGTGTGTGTGCGTGTGTATGTGTGTGTGTGTGTGTGTGATTGTATGAGTTTATGTGTGTGTATGTATGTGTTATACGGCCTGTTATTATTATAACAATATTAATTTATTTCATTATAGATATTAAGGCTTCTGTGTTGTCGTAATTTAAATTCAGTAAATTTTATTAAATTTTAAATTATTGATTAACTGTTTTAATCATTGTCCCAAAAGTATTTTAATATTTTTTATAAAATAACAAATAAACCAATAGACCCAAGCAATATCAGGGGCCTTACAAGACACAAAAATGACAAAGCTATGCACTCGGTAACGCGCTTTCTCATTCTCGCAATGCTCTAAGAGATCGGGGTAAGACTCCAAGACCCGCGCTTTGCTGATCGAAGGAGTGGCTGCACTATCAGTACCAAGGACCAAAATTGTTGATACCCTGTACAAGACAAAACCGTATTTAGGAAACTTTTTAAAGCAGCAACACTCTCTAAGTTTTTTGCTAGTAATCTTCAGTAGAGTACTCCCGTGGACTACTTCAATTTGAACGAATTCTTTGGTTTAAATAAGGATCAGCTGCATCGCCGATTTCAGGAGATAGATAATGCGTTGTCCCTACTTTCATATAAATATCTTATTTTCATGTACCTACCTTAAAACCTGCCATCCCATAGTCATACTAAAAGGTGAGTAATAATTTATTGATTGCACTAAATACGTATTGATCACCTTGACAAGAAAAAACTCGATGTATAAAATTTGTGTTCAATGCTTTAATATTTGTTAGGCCCCTGTGTTACAAGCATTATATCTTGTATAGTTTTATTAAAATAAAATAAAAATTAGTTTACTTCTTAAAATCAGTAAATATTTTACGTGACTCTACTTAACCCAAATAAAGTAGCAACGTCAATTTCTGTTTTCTAATGCGATCTGATCCCTTTGATGTCCACTCTGATATTGAACATACTAAGAAACTACTTGAAGAAAGCGGATGCATATTGGCTACGACGGCTGCTACGACAACCTCTACGAAAGCTGCTACAAGTACCGACGTAGCTCTACATAATGTTTGTAGCAACATTGGATTACGTATACACATCGGTGAATATCAAAGATGTAGATTTTAATGACTATTATAATAAAAGTAATGATGGCTTTGTGTGGAGATCGACAGACTGGCACGCAAACGTTTCGAGCTTGATCCCAGAGCACGCACTAGTGATTTTTCGAAGCTGCAGCTACGTATTAAATTGTTAATTATCGCTCCCTTTAACAATGTTTTCTCGATTGTTCTGTAAGTTATGTGAATTCCGGATCCTGCATTGGGCCATCATAAGGTACAAAGAATAATCATGATTGACTTTATTTTGAAAAGAGTCGCTCATTTGTGTCATACTATTTCTCAACTAAATCTGTGTGTCAAAGTCAAAGTTCAAAATTATTTATTTATTCCGGTCACAAAGTATTTAGGTCAAAAGTCAGTTATGAACGTCAAAATGTATAGGTTAGTGAGTTTACTAAGTTACTGAAGCTACATTTAGGTTAGTTGCTAGATTTAGGGTTCTGTTTGTGTGTGTATTTGTCAAAGTTGCAGCCCCATCATCTCTATTCCTTCACCAAATTCACAAGATATTTTTCGTGTAAATCTTTGTATAATATATATGCGTGTGTCAAAGTTGCAGCCCTTACCATCATCTCTAACCCTTCACCTAATTCAAAAGACATTGCTTGTGTAAATCTTGTGTATGTGTGTTTGTGTCAATGATGCAGCGCTGACCATCATCTCTTTCCGTTCACTCAATTCGCAAGATATTTCTCGTGTAAATCTGAATGTGTGTATGTGTATGTGCGTCAAAGTTGCAGCTCTTACAAGTATGTTTTTCCCTTCTCCCAATTCACAAGATATATTTCGTGTAAATCTTTATATAATTATGTGTGTGTGTGTGTGTGTGAGTCAAAGTTGCAACCCTTAACTTTATCTCTTTCCTTTCGCCCCGTTCACAATGTGTGTGTGTGTGTGTGTGTGTGTCAAAGTTGCAGCCCCTATCATCATGTCTATCCCTTTACCCAATTCGCAAGATATTTCTGGTGTAAATCTTTATGTGTGTGTGTGTGTGTCAAAGTTGCAGCCGGCGGAGTGGGCGGTCACGTCTAAATCGGTACAGTAACAAGTTAGTTCAGCACGTGTACAACTTACTTTCATTATAACGCGACAGTTCGCCAAGCGTCGCGCTTACGCCTCCTAGTTAGTGTTTCTGTGTTGTAAACGACATTGTAGACCGAGTGAAAGGTTGTCCTTGAGTTTAGAAGCTGCTTGCAATTATGAAGGCAGTTTGTAAACTCAAACTATTCATGCTTAAGGGGACAGCAGAGAGATACAGAGGGATAGCCTAATCTAAATATGAATAAAGTGGAGAGCTGTCTAAGTGCTTTTTTTAATTGTATTAGAAATTCGATGTACTGATAGATAAAAAATTACCTACCCAAATTTATGCCGTGATACCATTGGCATTCATCAGTACTCAATTTGAACATGAGGGTGAATTTATAGAAACAGAATTTTTGATATAAGAGCGAAGGGCCGCTACCTATTTTATTTCTAAAGGTATCGAACATTATAAAGTAATTGAACCTGTCTCTCTTTGTCATCGCTTTAACAACTGGTTTATGGTCCTGAAATGCCCACGCGACCTGAACTGTCTGGCTACTTTACCATCTGACGCTTATAAAAGAAAATTCAAATTCGCCAGATAAAATATATATTCTAATATATTCTACCACATACACACAACACCATCTAGCCCAAACTAAGCAGAGCTTGTACTATGGGTACTAGACAATGGATAAACATACATATTTTTTATTTTTTTGTATATAAGTACATATTATACATAGAAACATCCAGACCAAAACAAACATCCATGTTCATGCACACAAATGTTTGACTTGTGCGGGAATCGAACCCGCGACCTCAGGCGTGGCAGTCGGTTACACTAACCACTACGCCATCGAGGCCGACGGATTCGATAAGATTTGTACCAGAAAAACATATCGAGGTAAAAGGTAACAAAGTCTATGACCTTTCCCAGAAATAATCTCTTTGCATAATTTCATAAAAGTCGGCTTTGGTAGCGCCGTGAAGGTGTAGAGTCATACTGACTTGTTTTAACTAGCGGTCGCCTAGTGCTCGAAATTCGACCAAAGTTTGTCTGTAAGATATTGCTGATATAATTATGTCATTATATATTGATATATGTAGCCATAGATACGCGCTTCGACTGCGTGTGTCAAATGCATGGTTGTATCCGTGTAGTTTTTTCATTAATTGAATGTATTTCTAATGCATATTTTATAAAAATATTAGGATTCGCCCCTCTTTCTCCATATAAACTTTAACTGTGCCAAATTTCATACTCCTGCGTCCGCGCAATTTTCGTAAAAAAGGGTACAACGTTTTTGCTTCACGTATTAATATATAGATGACATTTGTACACGTAATTGTAAGTTTGAAATTCGTTTAATAACTTAACTGCAACATCGACTTTTGGACCTAAAGACTCAGACACAATAGTTTTGTCTATTATGTCTAAAATTATATTTACTTCGATTTATATAACTATATTTAGGAAGGCATTCCAAGAATAGACAGGTTGCTGTCAAGTCTTGAAATGCCAGACGTTATTAAAAACCTTTTGTATCTAGCCACCGGTGTGCCGTTGTGATTCAATAGCTAAAGATAAATTGTATTTTCGTAACTTAAAGCTGGCTGGCTGGCAAAGTAAGTAATAGGTTTGGTAATATTTAAGGATCGTAGCGTGCACAATAAAGAGGCTATAAATGTCTATTACTGGATAATGGCGGCGAAGGTTCTACCGGGACAAACATCTTACAAGTTAATGACATAATCTACACGACGAACTAAACATATTGAGGATATTGTCCGGTCTTTACAATGTTAGTTATATTATAAGTTTCGATGTTTGTAACTCAATCGTTCCTAAACTGTTAAACAGATTTTGATTGATTCAGAAGTTAGCTTGAATCAAGAGTAAGTTACATTAAATAATTGTCAAACTCACAGATAAAAGATCGCACTTTCAACTCTTAATTTAAATAGTTTAACCATAGTAAAGTTTAATAGTAACAATAGATTAATAGACTGATCGATCGATGGCGTAGTGGTTAGTGTAGCCGACTGCCACGCCTGAGGTCGCGGGTTCGATTCCCGCACAAGTCAAACATTTGTGTGCATGAACATGGATGTTTGTCTTGTTCTGGGTGTTGCTATATATAATAAGTATGTATATACAAAAAAAAAGTACGTATGTGTGTTCATACATTCTCTAGTACCCATAGTACAAGCTCTGCTTAGTTTGGGCTAGATGGTATTGTGTGTATGTGATAGAATATTATTTTATTATTATTATATTATATTATTATAGTTTTCAAAATTATATAAATATCGTATATTGAAATAAACCGCAACCAAATGCGTATTCGTCATAAAGTATTTTAATATCAATGTTTAACATTCGCGTAAACTTAAGACAATATTACTTACATAATATATTATTTATACATTAGTTTAAATAAACGTATCGCCACTATTAAACTGTGCAGCTTTATGAGTTTTTCCCCTCAAGGGACACAAAATTGTGCAAATATATATAGAATTTTATTTTATTTTTATTAAAATAGGTACAGTAAAAGACAACAGATTAAATATTTACACATTACTCAATCGAAAATTAAATAGTTGCCAACCTGAAGTCCAATTAAAACTATACACATCATTCAGTTAATATTTAAAACTTTAGTGAGCTAAGGTAAACAATGGTAAAATATGAATAAAAAAGAAAGAAGAAATAGGGCACAATATTTCAAACAATTTTCTTTAAAAGGGCATTTTTAAACATAACTATCGTGGCAGATATCCGATTCAGAGCAAATGGAATTGTATTGTATACATGTATTAATCTTTACTAATATTATAAATGGGAAAATGAGTTTGTTTGTTTGTTTGTTTGTTACGCTTTCACGCCTAACTACTCAACCGATCAACATGAAATTTTGCATACACGTTGTCAGGGGTACAGAATAGGACATAGGGTACCTTTCATCCAGAAAAAAAAAACTGTTGCAAACCTAACCTAACCTAATCTACATTTACGCGATCGAAGCCGCGGGTGAAAACTAGTAAAGTATATAGTAATTTCGAAACAGGGAGTCATTTGAGTCCATAATCTCAATGTATGTAAATCCATGACACAGGTCTTGTTGTAGCGCCAAAGTTATTGTTTCGAAAACGAAATAAATGTAGCTTTGTTATTTAGTTACATTTTCACAGCTCAACCACTGAATCGATTTTATGAAATTTGGTACCTATTGAATCCTAAGGGCATTTTATTAAACCTTTACTAAAACAAAAACCGAATAACCTCATCACCCTCAAAATAAGCGCAAACTAATCTAATCAAAGACCAAGGAAGGCAGCAATAGACAAAAAAAGAAAATACCGGCTACCTTTTTTGTAAGCAGATACTTATTCAAGGCCATTTTGAGGCTATTTGAGGCCTCAGGCCGCAATGTCGTACCCTCGGTGATTAATGATCTCCATAGAGCGATCCACTTAAGGCTCTATAAATGTATATATGTATGCATACATAGCACAATGTTTTAAAGTCGATTATCTTGTAAGCCGCCGGCTCACACCTAAAAATAGAACTACCTAACTGTCGATAGGTACAGAAGGATTACTTATGTAATGGAACTTTATGTATGACATACACAAGGTAAATCTTAGTATGGGTACCAGTGTTCAAATAATCACTAAATATTATAAAACATAGTCTCCCCGCGCCGCGTCTGTCTGTCTGTCTGTTCGCGATAAACTCAAAAACTACTAAACGGATTCATGCGGCTTTCACCAATGGGCAGAGTGATTCACGAGGGAGGTTTAGGTTTATAATTTGTTAAGGTTTTGTACTACCGTGCGAAGCCAGAGCGGATCACTAGCTAGTGTATAAGAAAACTAACATTTCATGTGTAACTTATGGTACGTGTGTAGTGAAATAAATTATTATGTGTTTCTCTTTCACAGGTATTTTCCTAATGCGTTAGGGAAAATCCCGCCCTTTGGGAGGCTCACACGGGGACATGGGTCCAACATGCAGAGGCTCTTCGAAAGTTTTAATTTAGAGTGAGATGGGACACTTATCACCTTATCACTTATAGATACTAACCGCGGCCAGGTATTGCCACATATGGAATCTAATAAATCTGGGTTATAGGGATGGGTGTTTGATGGGCTGGTATAATAGTTTTTTAATAAAGCATGTTTTTAGTTTTTTAAACTATTATTTATTTATATTTATTGAAACTATTATTTGTTGTTATTATTTTTTCTAAATTATTGTATTGTTATCGGTCGATAAGTGTGCAAAGTTTCAAATCAATCCGTCGGTTTGAAAGGGGTGAAAATCACGTTCAAAGATTCCGTTACATAGATTCATAGACAAATAGATACATATATAGACTTGAAGTTTTTTGAAAACTTTGAGAGCAAGTTAGTAAGGTACATCCGCTAATTTAATTTAGTTTTTGCTGTTGGGCGTCACCTGAAGACTACGAAGTAGATGATTCAAACAAATACATTTAGTTCGACAACTGTGACACAAAGGATCGAAATGTGCGTATTACTTATTGTATGTTTGATTCGTAGCTTTCAGTTAAGGGTCAGGCAGGTTTGCGTGCCCAGAACGCCAGCCACAAAGTCTAGACGAAGAAGACCCATCATTAGAATCATTTCAATTTATAAATGTTGTTGCAAAAATGGTACAGTATCACATTTGAATATTAATCAATTAATTGCATTCCTATCCTTTATCTAGTTAGCCATGGGAAACCGACCTTTGATTTTTAGATCTAACATCGTAAGAGCAAACAGGTGCCATTAGAACTTTCGTCTATAGCGCTTTTAGTGCTAAAACTGGCTCTACTAGTTTTAAATATTATATCATCGATCAAATATACCATAGATGCACGATCGTCGCTCGAAAAACGGCCCCAACAAAACTGTGCATAAATCAGTCGTATGCGCTATATTATGCACCTGTCCCACTCACTCTTGCGTGCGCTGCCCGTAAGCGAGTGCGAATCGACACCACTAGTACGGTGGAGACCGTACCATATACTTAGTACGCTTGCGTATCGCGAGTAACACACTTAGGACGCTTTACATTAACGCGTTTTAACTAAACTATTACAAAATGTTTCTCAGTGGGCGTTCAATGGTTATTCCGGTTTATTTCCTGGATTGCATAATAAATGCAGACACTTATAAGTAAGTAATACTGGTCAGTGCCATATATCGACGCGGTTTTTGTATGAGAATGTGCATCTATGGTATATTGGATCGAAGTATTATATACATACATATTCTCGGCATGAGAAGAGTTAATCCACTAAGCTGGCCTAGTACGGGTTAGCAGACTTCACATATCTTCGAGATCTTTATGAAAATCTCTCCAATTTGAAGATTTACTAACGATCTTTTTCTACACCGTTAAAGCATGTGATATAAACTACCTAATATACTCACAACTTCGAAACGTTAGTTTTGGGATTGATCTTGAGACCTCTGCGTGGCAATCCAACGAACTCCCACTAGGGTTTAGGTGCTTAAAAAAATAGGTTTCATAACAGTTTCAATTCTCAGATTCCTATTTAGAACTAAGATTCCAAGACTATAAAGCTATACAGCAAAGAATTCCCCTAAGATCACAAGTCAGTCGATCGTGAAGCGCTCCCCTCTCTCATAAAACGAAGTGATTACCACTTCAAAACAGAGTCAGACCAAGTCTACGAAAGGGGCAGAAAGTGATAACTTCATAAATATGATCGTAAAAGAAAATTATTCGTTGTAGACAACAAATTAATATTCTCATGACGTTTCTTAACGATTCGTTTACGTTGAAAGGGTTTTAATGTTCTGTGTAAGTGTGTGTTGTGTTCCTTTGATTGTGTATTTGAAGCAATGGTTTAAGAGATCGTCTTACTAGCATCAACGGCCAGTATACACATTCAATGTCCGCATAGAACAAATATTTTTGTTGAGTGCACAACATTTTTTGGTCCTATTTTTGTAATGGCTAAATCTGTAGACAAATCATTCGCTTTAGCCAAGTCCAATGTAACCACTGTTAAATTAAATCATAAGGTAATTTTACATTCTACAAATGTTGTTTAATATGGTGTAAAATAATATGTAAGGGAATCTACGATATAATATTACATTAACTTTAACGCTACTAAATAATTCTACTATTTAACCTATTGACTAGCTGAGGCACACCGGCGGCTAGATACAACAAGTTTTCAATCATAGCAAGAAAAGCAGGCATAGCAACAATCTATTACATAGAACCTAAACCTCAGCTGTGGAAATATGGCTTTATATACCACTTCGGGATACGTATGTTTCATTTCTGAATTACGATGTTATTCAAATCAAATACTATTTCTTTTTAATATTAAGTTCTACATACATACAATATAAAAATCTCCCCAACAATTCAACAAAGAAATACATAAAGCAAATCTTATATCAATTAACATAACCATCGATTCGATTCATCAATCAGCACAAAAGCGTCTTAACAACGCTTGCGAAGCGTTTCCAGATCTTCAATAAGACCGCTGCGGGGTGCATCGGTCGTGCACATCCGGAGCAGAAGCACTCGAGCGCAAATAAGTCAATGAGAGCGCCGGAGGGCCCTTAACAGGTGTTCGATCATCGATTTCAGTTTGGTTAGACGGTTCTAGTGATGGACCTTGTCGATATTCTGTGGATATAGGAATTTGGTGATCAATATTATCTATAGATACTAATATTATAAAGCTGAAGAGCTTGTTTGTTTGTTTGGTTGAACGCGCTAATCTCAGGAACTACTGGTTCAAATTGAAAAATTATTTCAGTGTTGAATCCCTGCGCCACGGAGGCAGTATATAATAAACATACAACTAGCGAAATATGAGTGTGTTATACCTTTATCCCTTCATTAAAAAATCAGCGTGAGTCGATGTACTAGGTGTATAAATTTTAATGTATAGAAATCTTACTTAACTTTATATTGTGACTAGATGTTCCCGCGGTTTCACCCGCGTTTATGATTACTGCGCCGCTCCCGTGAGTCGTAGCATAATGTAATATAGCATATAGCTTTCCCCGATAAATGAGCTATCCAACACATAATATACACGCTAAAATAATTTTTCAATTCGGACCAGTAGTTCCTGATATTAGCGCGTTCAAACAAACATACTAACAATCAAACAAACTCTTCAGCTTTATAATAATAATATATTCTACACATACACACAAAAGCATATAGCAAAAAACAAACTAAGCAGAGCTTGTACTATGGGTACTACACAATGGATAAACATATATATATACTTCTTTTAATTTTTTTGTAATAACATACATATTATACATAGAAACACTCACACCAAGACAAACACACAAATGTTTGACTTGTGCGGGAATTGAACCCGCGACCTCAGGCGTGGCAGTCGGATACACTTACCACTACGCCATCTAGGCCGAATTATTAATATTAATATAGATATAATATAAACACATAACAGAAGTCTTACAATATAACGCCATATTCGACATACAATATTCAGGCCTTACACGAGAGGCGACGAACGGGTCAATATTAATATACATTACGCCTTCTGACATATATATTGGTTTGACATACTGAATTATTAAGTATGAAGCAACCCCTATTAGTTGTGTTTACACGCGCGTTCTAAATCGCGCTAACAGTAGGTGACGACACAAGTTTCTAATTTTGAATCTTTAGAGACTGCCGTAGCTCCATGGGTAAAATATTGGGCTTGCGACCATGGGTTCGAATCCCACTCAATGCGCTATTGATGTGAGTAGCTCCCAACATTCCAGCTTAGTTGGAGCGGTTTGATCGCTAGTCATCTTTTTAGAAAACAAGAGTACTATTTGCCCATCAACATTTTAAATCCAATTTTCAAGGCCTATTTTCAAAAGTAATTGTATGTCTTGTATGTTAAAAAGCACACAAAATACAAGAATAGCGCAATTGTTTCTATGGTCACTACGTCAAATGTAATTTTGTAAGTTTGGTTACGTGTGTCATGTACACAAAAAATTATACGAACCATACATAGTTGTCTCCGAGTCTGGATATTTGAGTCAGTTGCTTAAATGTAAAAGTCTATATCGGATTCTACCATATCGACATCCGACATATTTAGAAACTTGGTAAGTATACCACAATGTGCAATTTAACCATAAGTGGCAGTCAACAATAATTTATAAATTTAGGTTACAATATCGAAGTTTCTTTTTTATTGCCATTGGTGGCAGACGAGCAAGTGGCCCACCTGATGGAAAGTGGAAACCGCTGCTCATGGACTTCAACAATGTCAGGACACAGCAAAGCCGCTGCCTACTGTGAAAGAGAACTCTCTTTAAACCTCGTTTGAAGAAGGACATTCATAGAGGTTCGTACACAGGTACAAATGTCGGCGACACGTGCCTGTGTACAAACCTCTATGAATTTGTATTGCGGTAGTCGCTTAGAGACCAAAATCGTCGGGTATCGAAGATTTGCGTAGGCTTGTGTATGAAGGGCCTTATTTATTTTAGATAGTGTTTTTCTTTTCTGTTGTTTTCTAATTAATTGTGTTAAAAATTAACTCTTTTCTTTCCTTCTTTACTCGATTTCACAACTTTTAACATTATGTACCTGAATTGGCTGACTACGCCTGAAAAGAACGCTCATGTAAAGGCTAAAGCTATAGAGAGGTTTATAGCTAAGTGACGAGATCTATTAATATTATGATATCTCTCTCACACCACTTGATTTAGAGAGTAGGTTAATCATTAATCATTAAAATTTGTCTGTGAAAACATGCAATAGCTGACTGGTATTGGCTCAAAATAAAAGGGGTTAAATATAATGACCACCAAAAATAGTAATTGCGCAGCAAAATATGCTTACTAAAATATATCATAACGAGCACCTATATGCCTCAAATCACTGCATTCCGTCTCGGAAGGGCTAGGTTATGTTAGGTTCCTTCTTAAACCCACCCAAAAATAGGAGCCCAGCGAAGCGGGGCTCGGTCAACTTATTTTGATCTCTTTAAATATATATTTTGCTGTGCAATTTGGTGGTCATTTACTATTTTTGACTGTTATATTTTACTATATCTGGTCATAAGTTAAACATAAGCCAAAATAAAATAGATTTGTTCTCTTATTAGTATTCGCTGTATTTGCAGTGTATAACATTCATCCTTCTGGTATTACAAACGTAAAAGCTTATGAAGAGGTTTGTTCGTTTAGATGTTTGTAACTCAATCCCGCGAAAATTTTTCAAAGGCTTCGAATGAAACTTGGCACACACATTACCTGGAGGAACACACAAGATATTATCAATCCCGGTATGCGCATCGCGAATCTCCCGCGGGCAAAATTGCGGGCAAAAACTAGCATTACATACTTTTTACAGTCTACAAGGAAAAGGAAAATAAAATAGCTCATCTTGACTCTAATGTCCCTCGCGAAGGAGTCCATAATCCGTAAAGATAAGATAATAAAAGATTTATATTTTTATGGTCATAACACTTTTAATCTGTTGAGGGGGATGGCCGATGCCTTTGTCATTTTCCCCTTAGAACGTAAAGAGTACGAGGTTTTATCTTCAAATGCAAACATTGCTAGTCAACCAGGCTGAGATTCAGCTAACAGATAAAACAGGTTAATTAATTTTTCTGAATTTTACCGAATTACTGCACCGATTTTAAAGGAATATTCTAGTATTACAATATATCGGATTTTAAAAGATGCTCATATTTTAGGGTTGTTTTTGAAAATCAACTGGTACGCTGCAAACGATTCATTTTTTAATGTTTATTTAACATTTTTGTCAAGTTCTTTCTTTTCATGCAGGTATCTTCTCAAAGGGTCGAGCCCTTAGTATAACTTAGTAAACTCACAAACCTATAAATATTGACGTTCATAAATGTTACTTTGTGACCTAAATGAATAATTGCGTATAATTATTATTAATTTAATTTCATAATTTCTCAACCCGGACGTCGGTGACCTCGATGACCTAAAAGTTTGTAAAGATGTTCCGATGTTTTTAATCCGATCGCGCGTAAATCCTTATCGCCGAGCGTAAGACAGATAATGACAGAGCTCGTGTGGCGCATATTCAAATCGGCGCGAGTCCGCCATAGTAAAATTGTATGGAGGATTTGAAGTGCTTTTTTGATAAATATGTATGTTTATTGTCAACCAATAACATAAATATTTGGGACATACAAATTGTAATATAACTATTTATGTTTCGTTTAAGCTGTAAAATAGGATAGATTTCTACTGTTATAATCTAAAAATCACGTAACACGAGCTTACGTTTTTGCATTTTGCGAGCAAATTTACGTAATTTTGTAGGCGAAAATATTAATTATTTTAAGTATTTTACACGGAGTAATTACACATTCATTGTTATGGTAAATGTATATTTTATATTTGTATTAAACAAAAAGTGTTGATTTTGTGGTCGCCTGTTTTGGCACATTTCACTCGGCGCAGTCAAACGGATTTGGACAAAACTTGTCTTACCATACAAATCAGGAGTAGCAGCTAATTAGGTTACAAAATACTATACATAAAAATTTTATCGATATGTCTGTACGTTACATAACTAGCACTAAGCGAAGACGCGAGCGTCAGCCTCCCGAAGCCGATGGACTCGACGGAAGATTAAAACAGATCCTATTATTGTTGAGATTGCAACATCATGCTACATTGAATTGCATATTATTTTTAGAGATCCCAACGTCTTGAAGAAATACCGTTTTCATGACTTGCACGGGTGGGGTAGCGGGTAAACGGTTGTATAAATAATATACAATAACACTGGGGAACAGTCATTTTGCGGCATAGTAATTGAAGTCAATTTTGTGTAAGTTCAGTGCTGAATACGAGAAAAATATCAGATTTGTTAAATTGACTCTAGTTTATGAGATAAGACTTTATAACTATACTAGCTTTTGCGTGCGGCTCCGCCCGCGTGGTACCTACTTGAATAAAAAGTAGCCTATGTCCTTCCCTATGTTTTAAACAATATCTGTACCAAATTTCATCTAAATCGGTTGAGTGGTTTAGCTGTGAAAAGGTAACAGACAGACAGACAGACAGATAGACAGACAGAATTACTTTCGAATTTATAATATTAGTAAGGATTAGTAAGGAAGTAAGGATGACTGAGAGAAGGTCAAAATAAAAATACAATTACATATTAAATATATGTATATTTTAGAAGCGGCGAAATAATAACGACTAGAAAACTTAATACATATGCTATTAACAAAAAATCATAAAAAAACATATTAGAAAAACTTTATCCGTAAGCTTTTCTATTGTATTTATGTTTAGGATAATCCATTATTAAACTCAAGTAATAGTCTGCCATCATAATATGGCTGTCCCATCGGCCTTGGTATCTTTCTTTTATTGTTCTAATGTCGATGGAACCCTTCTTTTTGTTTAATATCTCAAGAACCAGAGTCAATCCATACAATGTAAATACATTTCGGGTATGACTGATGAAGGTGTTTATTAAAACCAGTAACAAAATTAATGCCGCAGAAAAAAAATATTTTTTTGTTCCCCAGTGTAATTGCGTGATTCAGATAATTATTTCGAGTCTGGGTATCCATTGTGTCTGATTTTTAAAGTACCTGGAGACACAGGGCTTGATGTCTGATGTGACTTGCTTCCTTATGTAAAGTATGGACAGCAAGGAATGCATATTCGTTAAATCATGCTACGTACCATGCCCTTAACCCTGACATAAACCATACATAGCCTGATATCTACATATATCCGAAGGGGAAGTCGATGGTGTATTACATACATATTTCACCAGCTACGATACCATTGAAACGTCCATGACTCCTATTGTGGAGTCTCTTCTTTCTTTTCGTGTGGTTAGTGGCCAACCTGTTGTCAAGAGTTGTTCAAGCCGCCCGTAGGCCTCTGACATGGCTTAACGACTGCTGTCAATTTGACAGCAACCAGGACCTTTACGTGCCCTCCGAAGCACGGAGACGCTCCGATGAAATACCACTAAGCGGTCAATATTGCTTAACCTCGCTATTCGTTTACCGACCAGTGAGTGCAACTGGCTATGAGCGTTGCACTCACTGATCGGACTATGGACGTCGACGTCGTTGCGCGTCCGTGACCCCTACGGGGGAGTCAAGAAAATCTTTGGTATTTTTTTCGCGACCAATCACGAGTTTTCTTGTCTCCCCCGTTGGGGTCACGGACGCGCAACGGTAGCGTTTTATTGACTCCACGGTATGAGTCATGGAACATTCCAGAGGTTGTCCCACGTAATACAGGGCATGACTACTGCGTCAGGCATATTAGATACAAAACACCATTCTGCTACTGAGAAATTTCTAACACAAAAACGCAAAACAGCGATAGCCTAGTGGGAAACCGTTGGACTGCCACGCAGAGGTCTCGAGTTCGAACCCAAGGCGCGCATCTCTGACTTTTCTTCTTTTTTTTTTTTTTAAATTGTTTATTTATTTATTTATTAAAATAAGGGTCTCCAACAAGGGACATACACAATTACTTGACATTTAAGACAGTCCACATATCATATCGTGTACTCCTTGAATTATAGGAGACCACAGCATGCAAGTAAAATATTATTGTGACAAACACAGATTTAACACAGATCAAAAATTTAAAAACAGAAAACTTAGGTACTAGTTAGGAATTAAGAGATAAAATTAGAATTTACAATAAAAGATAAACAATAATAATTAAAAACAAAGCATCCAATTAAACAATCAGAATAAAATATAAAATATAACTTTTCGAAGTTATATGCATATTAAATAGTTAATTATAGCTTGCTTTAACGGTGAAGGAAAACATCCTGAGGAAGCCTGCATATCTGAGAGTTCTCCATAATGTTCTTGAAGATATGTGAAGTCTGCCAACCCGCACTAGACCAGCGTGGTTCACTATAGCCTAACTCCTCTCACAATGAGAAGAGGCCCGTGCCCAGCAGTGTGACGGTTTAATACAGGGCTGATATTATTATTACAAAACGCAATAACACTTTGCTCGACGAATTAAACATAAGACATGCACAGCAGTTGCATTCAGTACCGTCATCTTACTAATATGGCCTTTGAACTAATGCTCAACTTGTTTAATACACCGGGCTCCGAGAGCACCGAGCAAAACAACTGCAAGTACACAACACAAGGTTTTATGGCGACCAAATCATAGTCAAAAACCGTTAAGTAATATAGAAAAGAACCTCTTTCGTTTCTATAGTAGTTGCTCCTGATCAATGCGGAGTAACCAATGAGGATTGAGACTATTTTTGCTCCTAGAATTCGAACCAATACTGTTCTTCGCATACTTTTGTTAAATCAAAGTCAAAAATCATTTATTCATTTAGGTCACAAAGTAACACTTATGAACGTCAAAGTATATAGGTTAGTGAATTTACTAAGTTACTGAAGCTACATTTAGGTTAGTTGCTAGGTTCAGGCAAGGGGTAGAGCCTATGAGAAGAAACCTGCAAGAAACTCACGGCCACTCTTTTAAATCGCCAATTAAATATAATTTATAAGCGAGACTATTATTATTCGGTATACATATAAACCCTAATGTTGTAGAAGCCATATGTCACTATAAAACTTATATTATTGTAGGCAAGCATTCTATAATAATAGTGATTTATGTCCACACTAATACTGGAAAAACAAATGGTTTCGTATTAAAACAATCTAAGGAGCAAAAACCTCAAGTCTTTATTGAAATAAAATAATACTCTTTGGAACAGTGAAAGATCGGCTTTTTGTTAATGACAATGAGTGTTTACACAATTGCCAATTGTAGGATCTCGAGTTTGAATCCGAGATTTTTTGTAACAGCACCATGTAAGCTTTTAACTGCGCCACAAATATAGATTTGCCATCTTATAAACATATTACGGAGGCCCAATTACCCTCTTTCCCCCTGCCCGCTCCTTCTCTTTCCCACTTCCTTTTTCTCCCAAAGGGTCGGCAACGCGCAAGTGATGCCTCTGGTGTTGCAAGCGTCCATAGGCTACGGTGACTACTTACTATCAGGTGGGCCGTATGCTTGTTTGCCACCTTAGTCGTATAAATATATATATATTTATATATATATATATGTATATATGGAAATCCGTAGTCTCTGCCTACCCCTCTGGGAAACAGGCGTGAATCTATGAATGTATATATGTATAAACATATCATGCATATGCTTGAATTTAACGTTTAACATTTATAATTTTCAATATCTGTTAGAAAATTCTCTATAATAGCTTGGAATCTGCAAAAGTGCCAGTTAGACGGCAATAAACCAGCGTTTTCATCAGTTTTCATACACAGTCAGTCAGTCTTTAGAACATAGCTTGCGAAACGTGGCAGCTAATACACATCTACCTACCTGTTTAATGAAACACAAGTGTTAAATTATATAGGTACGTATAAATTCTACTACAATAGTCCATGGAAAAACAAACAGAACGGAATGGAACAGTCGCAAGAGAAAAACCTAGGCGAACGTTTCTCGATCAGATCGGAGGCGTTCTGGACAAAGGCCAGGTTAAGAGCCCCTTGAACCGATGGGCGTGTATGAGGAATGTGATGAAAGTGAATGAAGTCAGAGAAGTGTATCAGGATCGTAGCAAATGGAAATCCGTAGTATCTGCCTACCCCTCTGGGAAACAGGCGTGAATCTATATATGTATATACATACATTAATATACACAATTAGGCAGTTTACTAGAAGACCTTTGTCTTTTTATTCCAAGTTTCTTCAAAATACCAATCTGCTTATCAATCCATTAGCAACTACATAAATAAACTCTATCCAACATATTAACATATTACGAATGTATATTATAGTAAATAAAAGTAAACGCCTCTCTTCTCTAAACATAAACAGAATCATAAAACAATATTCACCATAAGTTATCCGGAATTTACATAAAGTACCTACGTAAGGAACCCGTCATTGTATATATGTACAATTCGAGAGACTCGCAAATCTGAAGATTTCCGCGGGCTTTTTTGTCTATGTTCATCTTCAAACCTCGCGTTGCATTGGCAAGAGCAATTTCTAGATTTGTTTGTCGAATAAAAAACTAAAATGATTTTATATTTCTCATTTTCTTATTTCATTACTTTGATTTGGAAATACGGAAATTGGAACGAAGTTTTCTTTTAGATTTAGCCGGCTTACAATTGATGTTATTTTATAGCTAAGTTGCTGGTTCAGGTTTTTGTGATGTACCATAATATAAATCTAGAAGTCTCATAGCTAGTTGCACTCACTGATCGGTAAACGATTAGCGAGGTTAAGCAACGTTGGGTGGGGTCAGTCTATAGATGGGTGACCGATTAGTGATATATCAAGGCATGGAATTCTCTGCCATGGCACGTGTTTCCTTCTTCCTTCAATCCTGGGTTCTTTAAGCGGGGCGTGAAAAAGCATCTTCTCAGGCCGTCAAAGTAGAGACCTCAACATCGCCTCGGCTACTGTGGGGGCGATGTGGAGGCCACTGCTCTTAGACCACACGACTGCTTACCATCAGGTGGAGTGTGGTCATTTTGACGAGCAAAATTAAAAAAAAAAATAAAAAAAAATAAAAAAAAATATCATCTGAGCGTCTCCGTGCTACGGAGAACACATAAAAAAGCGGTCCCAGTTGTTGTCAAATTGACAGCAATCGTTAAGCCATGTCAGAGGCCTACGGGCGGCTTGAACAACTCATGACAACAGGTTGGCCACTAACCACACGAAAAGAAAGAAGATCATGAAGTCTTGTTGTGTTCGCCTCTTCTTGGGTTGTTAGCAAATGAATCACTGGATTTCAAGCTAGAGGACCACTAGAACGAAACAGAAATTAGTAGAGGTTTGTATTTGATTGACGGTTTATTCGTTGTTACTGATTATTAAGTGGGAAGGAGAAGGAGCGGCAAGGGGGAAATAGGATAGTTGGGCCTCCGGGTACATCGCTAGATTCCACGCTACTTTAGAGATTTTTGTTATAGAAACAACCAAACAACACAACCCGACCCAATAATCGAATCTGGGACGTCACAATCAGCCGGAAATATAAGCGCAAACTTGCGCCACGGCAACAGCGACGCAATTCACTCTATTCAAATTATTCGATTACAGTTCAGCAATCACATTCTCTAGCGCTGAACCGCCAAGGCTATCAGTTCTAGGACCTATTGAAAATTGTTATTTAGTATTAAAACTAATCCACATTCACACCAGGCGAATAAAGATATTTCTTGAGAGAATGTAAAAACTTGCGCTTATGTTTTTGAACATTTCTTCTCCCTAGCCTTATTATTCCCAAGTCGCTTGGGGTCGGCTTTCTAGTCTAACCGGATTTGACTGCATATCAGTTTTTAAGGCTATACCAGTGTCAGGATATTAGAGGGCACAGACTTCCCAATAACGACTGCCATAGATATTCATGGCAGACGGAACCGACAGCTAACGTGCTCTCCGAGGCACGGAGCAGGCGATAATTGTCAATCAATACGCACATAATTTCGAAAAGTCATATAGCTTCCGAAAGTCAGAGGTGCGCGACGTGGGTTCGAACCCGAGACCCTCTGCTTTGCAGTCTGTTGGTCTCCCCACTGAGCTATCGCTGCTTTATCGCTTATGTTTGTGAACATTTGTGAACTATTATTATATGTCTGGTACCTACGATTCGAGCAAAAGATTGTCGCCGTTTTCTGTTAAGATATAGTAGGCGACAGCACGGAGTCGAAGATCTTCCCCGTAGATGATAATAAGCTCGCCCTCTAATAAGTGTCTACAAAAAAAACTAGCTAAGAAAAAAAATCAACGGGTTGCACTCCGGGAGTGCCGGCAGAAGTGAAAACTTGAATATTAACGTTGTGCATTTTTAATATTTTGGAATGGTTAGGGAATAATTTTGCACGAATTGCTTTAATTATCAGTATAAAAGTACTATCATTTATGTGGTAAAATACAATATTCATTTATTGCGCCATCGTACACAAACATGACAATTCTCCCTACGAATTTTCGATCAGGTCACGTGTCCTGACGCGAGTTTAACATTTTTTACCCATCACAAAAAAGTGCACAACGCCGCTAAAGAAGTTTTCACTTCAAAATAAGACTTAGTAGACTCTATATCAGAGGTTCCCAGACTTTTTTTCTCATAGAACACTTTCAAAATTTATCTGGTTCCGGTGGACACCCTGCAGCTAACCAAGTTCATGCAATTAAAAAATTTGATTAAATCCCTACAGGCTGACCTTTTTTCTTTTTTTTTTGAATTATCGGGTCTGAACCTACTACGGTAAGCCCGCCTACCGTAACGGTAGTAGGTTCAGATCCCAAAAATTTTAAAAAAGAAAATGGTTTACTTTTTATTCTTGGTATTGAACCTACCACGGTAGGTGGGCTGACCTTGTTTTTTTTTTAGTAATTCTCTACCGAAAGATCGAAGAATCACTGGTAGTGAATATGGAATATGCAAGTTTAGCTTGTCGAACAGTCGTGGACCCCCGCTTACGAATTGTAAACCTCCATTTTTTTGTCACGCCAACCTAAACCTCCGTCGAGTCTACCGTGGACCCCTGGGGATCCACCTGGACCACTTTGGGAACTAATCTATATAAACTAAAGATATGTCTCTATTAAGCCCCGAACCTTCCCCTCCCAAATCAAGTTGTGTTATAATAGGGGGTTTATAATATGAAGTAGCCGCTATGCATCAAGAAAATCGGTGAGGTTGTGGTTTTCACACAATTTCATCAATATTTATTTAATGGCCTAATACAACTCTATGGTATTTTTGTATGTTTAGTTGCTTGTATTTAGGCCACTATGGTCTGGCATTGTCTGTCCTGTTAATTAACAAAAACATAGTTGATGTTCATATAATTATGGCGAATTGAAACAACGAATACGGGCAAGCACTAATAAAGTGATGTAATATATTTAGACACAAATAGTATGAAAGATTATCGATATTTATTCATTTCGTTAATTTTTACTGGATTATGCAGAACAGTCTACTGGTCTTATTTCAGAAATGAACGATATTTTGTCATTGTTTTAAGCTGCTTTGCACGGTATAATAATCTATACTAATATTATAAAGCTAAAGAGTTTGTATGTTTGAACGCGCTAATCTCAGGAACTACTGGTTCGATTTGATAAATTATTTTTGTGTTGGATAGCCTATTTATCGAGGAAGGCTAATAGGCTATATAACATCACGCCACGACCCACGGGGGTGGCGCAGTAACCATAAACACAGGTGAAACCGCGGGAACATCTAGTAGATAATAAACCACGAAATTAGATGTAGGACATAAACGGAAATATCATAGGCCTAAAAAATTCATAGGACCATTAGAATAGTTAGTATTAAAAAACATATTATGTTAAGTTAAAATTGTTATAAGTATGTGTTTTTATGTAATGAATCTCGCAGTACTATTCTGTGACGAAACTAAGTCTGGAAGAAGAGGTGACACACTTCAACCTTCAAACTCGTAAAGCTATCAATAGTCTCTATTACGAACGCCTACTGCACTTTTATTTGGGGAGGCAAAGGAGGAGCTGGTCAATACCGAATTGAAATTCTGTTTAAAATCACTTACGCTAAGTGATAACATAAAAATATATTAGACGGTTTGTTTACAAACATTCTACATTAGCGATGCGAAATTGACATCAAAATAGATATCGAATAATTTGAAAATTGCTCGATACTACATTCGAATATCAATTTATGAGTTCTCGTTGATTAAAAGATTCTCACAAGAAAATAAGTTTATTGGATTTTTGACAGGCAAATATACCTACTGCATTTGCCTGTCAAAAATTCAAGAAACTTATTTTATTACTAGAACTGTGTGCACCTAATAAACAATTCGAATAACCATAAACAATCGGGTATCATCAAGATTAGTCAGAATAAAACAGATATAGAAAAAGCGCTCTTGGTCAATGTGTCATTAAATCATGATTATATTCGAATAAAATAATCAGTAACAACGAATAAACCGTCATTCGAATACAAACCCCTACTAATTTCTGTTTCATTCTAGTGATGCGACTGCCACGCATGAGGTCGCGGGTTCGATTCCCGCACAAGTCAAATATTTGTGTGCATGAACATGGATGTTTGTCTTGGTCTGGGTGTTTCTATGTATAATATGTATGTATTTACAAAAAAAAGTATATATATGTATCTATGTTTATCCATTGTCTACTACTACCCATAGTACAAGCTCTGCTTAGTTTGGGCTAGATGGTGTTGTGTGTATGTGATAGAATATTATCTTTATATATATAATTCTTCTGTACGTGTGTTGACAGTGAACTCCTCCTAAACGACTGGACCGATTTGAATGAAACTTTTTGTGTGTTCAAGTGGATTCTAAGATGGTTTAGATATGCTTTTTTTTCTCTTTTGTGCAGGACAACTTCTGTCGGGACATATCTAATGCGTAATGGTAATTACCGCGATCATACACAATGTTTCTTTCGGTGCTTGATGTTTCGACTAGTTTTTAGGTCCACGGTCGGCATAACCTGGTCGAAACCTCAATCACCAATTGCAAGATTACGTTAAATTCCATTACAAATTATATCATACTGTTAGGAATCGGATGTGAAACAGCTTAAAAAAAATAACAGACGCACTTTAACCTTTAAATAATCATTGACTTATTCAAGAAATGAATTAACAAATAAAGTAAGAAATAATTGATGTCACCCAACAGCGATCACACAGCACGTCCGTTCCGTCCGCCGCTCGATGTCAAAGTGAGTCATTGCGCGCCGAGCGCGCTTTTATAGCCCTCTCGATCGGATGATTTGTGACGTTACTTGTTTACGTCGCATTCCGCAACTAACAATACAATATAATACATTTCTATCCTTGACGCAGAGCTACATAAAACAAGGTTATTTTTTTTATTTTAGGAGTAAGGGAGGTACCCTTAGTTCCTGTATTGCGGGGAGTTGCGAGACAAACAATTGACACTAAGAACACGCAGACTCAGAAGAACTATGTAGTCTAACATTGCGTTTAATTTTATAAATAAACTTTTCTGTCCTTGATTTCGTTGCACAAAATAGTGCTATGTTCGTATAGCAATCAGATATTTTACAATAAGGCAGATTTACAATGGTCCCGCGACATATGCACCCCTTTACAAAGCTGCCAGTGACTCTAGTTAGGTCATAAAGACGCCATTTAGATAGAGATCTTCATAGCCTTCCCTAAGTTCGTGACAGTCGGCTTGTAGTCAACTTTAATGTGCTTTATTACTGCCGAGGAAGACTGTTGTTTTGTCTCCAAATGGCAATAAATAGGACATATTATTTAGTTTTATTATTCATAGTAAAGTGCTTTTGTGGAAGTATTGACAGTGGCTATTTCAGAACTTCTAAAATAGCCTCTGTTTCGTTTGCCTCATGTAATCTGTGGATATATTTGTAGTCGATAATGATAAACAAGATTATGTTATATTATGATACACTGGTTTCGTAATATTTTTATTTTATTTTCATCAGTAAATTCATACATGCAGCTATAAAAAAAAAGTTAAATTAAAAACGTCTATAAATATTTTCAGCAGACAGCATTAGGCCGCATAGGTAAAGCATCAAAGATGAGATGACGTATTATATTAATTGCAAATTTCGCTTTCTGTGACTACTACTTATCTTCGTCTCCCTAGCCTTTATTATTCCCAAGTCACTTGGGGTCGGCTTTCTAGTCTAACCGGATTTGACTGGATATCAGTTTTTACACGGAGCGGCTGCTACCTGACCTCCGTAACCCGAAGGCTAACGATACCCTAAGGCTAGACCAGTGTCAGGATATTAGAGGGCACTGACTTCCCAGGCATGCTGGGGGTGGCGAATGGGACTAACCCAAAACAAATATCACATTCGCCACTGGAGGCGTCACCCCCGGTGGCGAAAATATATTTTTTTGGAAAATATCTCATTCGCCACCAGAGGGGGCAATGCTGGAGGTGGCGAATGGGACTAACCCAAATAAGGTCAAAACAATGAAATGATAGATACTCATTTCATTACTACGTATGCCTCACAATGACTTCCTTCACCGTTAAAGCACACAATTATGAATTATTGAATGCGCAGATAACTTAAAACTTTGAGATGAGTATGATCAACCTTGAGTTCTGCGTGGCTACCCAACTGTTTCCTCTCATAACGCAGCTATTTATACAGTTAGTCAGTATTAAAATTATTTGAACATTGCTGTAATTGTTGAGTTATTCATAAGGTCCTACAAGTCCTGTAAGGAAATCCCAGTCGTACAAGAAACTCGGCGCTATGCCCTAGCTGGTGCTAGAACAAGTACACAATGAACAAAACCCTAATTAATTAATATCAAACTTGAGCGAACTCCGTCCCGCGGGGTGGCGCTCTTAATTGTACTTTCACAAACAAACGTTTATTCTTGTTCTGTGTTTAAGGACGTATACAGATGTACTGTATCTCCGTTGAGATGTTGCTGCTGAAGCCTTGTTTATATACTCCATTTTAACTTAGTGAAAAATGTTTTAACTCAATAACCGTTGCTCGAACGCCAGCGTCCAGACAAAAATTTTATCATTAGGTAATTACCTAACAGGTTAAACAATAGAGTTGTTGCCTATGTCTGATTATGTTTTATGTGCAACTAGATTTTGCCTGTCTTCGCTCGCGTTAGTGTAGGTTATGACAGTAAATTTCTACCCCTCGGAAAAAGTACTTTACGGGATGAAAGGTACCTTATGTCCTTTTCTGTACCCCTGACAACGTGTAAGCGAAATTTCATGATGGTCGGTCGAGTATTTAAGGCGTAAAAGCGTAACAAACAAACACACATTCGCATTAATATATTACCTATATAGTAAGGATTTAAATTTTAAGAAAAATGTTTTTAACTCGATAACCATCGTTCGGGAGCCGGCGTCCAGACATAATGAGTTTATCATTTATATATGTAATGGTTGATCATGGACGTTGTTTTATAGACGGTAGAAAATAGCATTAAAACAAAGGTTTTATAAATATTGTATCAAAATTGGTAGCAAAATTAATATTTTTTAATGCTAAAAATTTCATTTTATCGTCGTACTATCGGCTATCCACTATCTGCCTCACACCTGTAGGTACACTTAAACAGCCTTCAAGTTACAAAGTAGTATCGTACATCCTTTTTCTGTCAATTGTTAATTTTCTCTACTAGCCCCTCTGCCTCTTAGCTTTTGTCATATTTATTTTGGTGTAGATTACGACTTACGAGTGAAAAAACCTTCAGTATCCCCACATATTATAAAACTAAATCTTCCGCCGCGTCTGTCTGTTCGAGATAAACTCAAAAACCACAAAACGGATTATCATGCAGTTTTCACCAATAGACAAAGTAATTCATGAGGAAGGTTAAGATTTATAATTTGTTAAGTTTTTGTACTACCCGTGCGAAGCTGGGACGGGTAGCTAGTAACATTAAAAAAATATATATTGCACTCCGGGAGTGCCGGCAGAACTGAAAACTTGAATATTAACGTTGTGCATTTTTGATATTTTGAAATGGTTAGGGAATAATTTTGCACGAATTGCTTTAATTATCAGTTTAAAAGTACTATCATTTATGTGGTAAAATACAATATTCATTTATTGCGCTATCGTACACAAACATGACAATTCTCCCTCCGTCTTACGAATTAACGATCAGGTCACATGTTCTGACGCGAGTTTAACATTTTTACCCATCACAAAAAAGTGCACAAAGCTGCTAAAGAAGTTTTCACTACAAAAAATTTTATGTTACTCTACTTCAATTGACCACACAAATTGCGTTTGAAGTAGAAATCATTCATTAGAAATTATTTCTACCTCAAACGCAATTTATACAAGTAAACTTAAAGATTAAAGAAGGAACAAAATAGACTTCACTTCCATTTACCTCTAAAAACATACCGAGCTAGTTTTATTCTGAAAGCCCTAAACATAGTTAGTAATATGATAATTAAGATACCATTCTTCAGACAAAATAAAATGCATCAGCCAGACAGTGAACTCCCCCTTATAATGTCATCCAGATAAGATATATCCTGTATAATCATGTTCATATGGTCCGTCTAGCGCAGAGTTGGAGGGTGGCAGACTACACACGTGACTCTGCTGTGAGTGTATCCTAATACTATAAGTGCGAATGTGGGTTTGCTTGTTTGTTACGCTTTCACGCGTTAACTACTCGATCGAAAATCACGAAATTTCGCATAAGTACCTACAACAAATGTTTAACGTACCATTTCAGCTTTTGTCGGCGGCTTCGCTCGCTCTGAAACATTACTTTTTTTCTGTATTAAAGAGCAGAGAAGGACATAGGGTACCCTATGTCCTTTTTTGTTCCCCTGACAATGTATATGCGAATTTTATGATGATCGGTCGTGATGTTAAGACGTGAAAGCGTAACAAACAAACTCACATTCACATTTATTACATAAAATAGGATTTCGGTGACATGACGAGGACCATGCATATTATTATTGCTTACCTTTAATTGCTTGACGTTTTGACCAGATTACACCGGCCGTAGTCACAAGATGGTTCGCCGATGTCATGATTACACCGGCCGTAGTCACAAGATGGTTCGCCGATGTCATGATTACACCGGCCGTAGTCACAAGATGGTTCGCCGATGTCATGATTTCGCTTCTGAAGCTGAATCGTCATCCACACTCACTTTATTCACATTTTTAATTATCCATGTATCATCACACACGACACTTACGTCTTACAGAATCCCTATCATTATATTATGAACTAAAGGTTGCCAGCGGCCACGGATTACTAACATAAGTTAGTAATAGTATATCTTAATATAATAATAATAATATAATATAATAATAATAATAATCCTAACTAATATCCTAAATAATATTATAAAAGCGAAAATGAGTTTGTTTGTTACCTTTTCACGCCTAAACCACTGAACCGATCATCCTAAAATTTTGCATATATGTTGTCAGGTGTACAGAAACGGACATAGGCTACCTTTCATCCCGAAGAAAATTACTGTTCCCGCGGTAAACAACAAAAACGTTCTTATGATAATAGATGGGGCCACGTTTCTTTCGAATCATGATTGAATTATATTATTACAAGCAGAGTACAACCAACAAGAGTGATTGTCAAATTCTAAATTTACGTGAGCGAAGCCGCGGGAAAAATCCAGTTTCTAAATAAAATATAGCCCATGTTACTCGGTGATAACGTAGCTTTCAAATGGTGAAAAAAAATTTAAAGTCGGTTTAGTAGTTTTGAGTTAAATTCTTAGAAAGAAACAAAACATTCAATATTTTCTCTCTATAATATTAGTATAGATTTTAGGCATGCCTTATGAATCCTACCTGACACTACCTACCTATATACTACTGCAAGCACAGAATTATGCGGTCTAGATTTTTGATTACATACATAGATTCACGCCTGTTTCCCAGAGGGGTAGGCAGAGACTACGGATTTCCATTTGCTATGATCCTGACACACTTCTCTGGCTTCATTCACTTTCATCACATTCCTCGTACACGCCCGTCGGTTCAAGGAGCTCTTAACCTTTCCTTTGTCCAGAACGCAGATTTTTGATTAAGAGTCCTGAATACCAAAAAAAGTTAGTTAGTACTACCTAGTGTTAACTATTAAACGACAAACAAACAAACGAGCTATTAATTCGTCTCCCATCTTTGTAGATTGATCAAAAAGTGACCATATTTTTGTATTTCTACGTAATAACGTTGCATATTTATTTGTTGCCTATTCTCAATTCTTTCTTTTCTGTCTTGCATGTGCTCCATGATTCATTTATAATAATAAAATCTGCTTTTAGCACGCTCAACGGGTAAAATGTAAATTGGTACAACAAAATTGTCAGACATTACTTACGTGTAGTTTTGTACACATTGTAAACATTCGGCGCGAATAAATGGATTTGATTTGATTTACTTTGTTGACGGTGACGTTGGACAAAATTTTACAATTTTGTCAACAATTTTATAGGTAAGTAACTCAAAATTGTGGTTAAGTGTGTAGGGACCGAACGTTACGTATTGGCCTTCCCGAAAGACAATTTTTAACGTACCTACCTACCTATTATTATTTCCTTACAATGCATATTAGACAAATATTTAGAATGCATGTACCTACCTTATACAAATGAATATTTGTGAAAATTGCTGATCAAATCTAATGCAAATGATTTTCTTGACAGTTTTATATCATGCTAGCTTTTGCGCGCGGCTCAGCCCGCGTAGTACCTACATCAATAAAAAGTAGCCTATGTCCTTCCCCAGGTTTTAAACTATATCTGTACCAAATTTTATCTAAATCGGTTGAATGGTTTAGCCGTGAAAAGGTAACAGACAGACAGACAGAGTTACTTTCGAATTTATAATATTAGTAAGGAGTAAGGATTATGTAGAAGATAAATATAGATAAATAAAGCTTATTCAGATCCACCAGATTTTCAAAAAGAAAAAGGCCTGGCTTAGGCTCTAGACAGACGGACTGCATTTCAACTGCACTTAGACTGCAAAATTGCAGTTTGAATGCAGTAAGTACGACTGCAATAAAACTGAAAACCAACCGCGCAGCCCAATTGCATTCGGTGTGCAGTTGGCGTACAGTTTCAACAACTGCACGCTGACTGAGAGCTAGCTGCGCGGTCGAAGTGCAGTTCAAATGCAGTTGATCTATAGCAATCTTAATGCAGTTGGTCCAACTGCATTTGTACTGCACGCCGACTGCAATCGGGCTATATAACATCACGCTACGACCCACGGGGGCGGCGCAGTAACGATAAACGCGGGTGAAACCGCGGGCACATCTAGTATTGTATAAGGGTAAAGTGGTCGCCTCGCCGCTCTACTGCGCCGAGTGTTGTGGGTACTGCGTCGATCCTCACACGAGGCGAAAATGAATGTATTCCGCAAATAGTTATTTCTAGTCTGGAGGTTGTTCATGTCTGTTGCTTAAATGTTTGTAAAGGCCACCGCGATACAGAAATAATTCCTAGAAGGTACATATAGGTACATAAGTATCTTTTATAAGAAAAGATTTGTCATTTATTAGGTAAGAAAAAAAGAATAATCAAAATCGGTTCACCCAATCGAAAGTTATGAGGTAGCAAACATAAAAAAAACAAAATACAGTCGAATTGAGAACCTCCTCCTTTTTTTGAAGTCAATTAAAAATGAATTGTATGAAAAAAATGAGCTTACAGAACTCTTACTAGCCCAGCAAAACGCAGTAACGGGCCAACAGTAACTGTTATTCTGCTCATCTATAAGAAGTAGTGCTTCCCCGAGAAAGCCTGCTCATTCATAATGTAAGTAAATAATTAACAAACGAAGACTCGACTGTCTAAAACTGAGAAATAATTTGCAAAATAAAAACAAAGACTTTAGATTAAAAACTATTTGAACGTAATAAAACGTAACTCTTCAGTCTTTGACAGCGTGACACTGCATATTTATGATGCCCTTCACCAATACTTTGTTGTCTGAAGTATCTTATAAAGCAATTTATAGTCGGAGAGTCCTCCTGATCGTAACTTCGTCGATTGCAGTACACAATTCGAGTTTGCGACTACTTCTTCTTGAGTCATCAAAATTGTACATCCTGTAACTTGTGCACTATTTAAGCTGAGTGCATATATACCGTAATAGTTTAATTGGCCGCCTTGCCGCTGCCACTATGTCGAGTGTTGTAGATACGAAATACACACATGTTCTGATCGCTTTGATCTGTTATAAAAATATTTAATGATCACTTCAAATTGCTATTGTAATATTTAAGTATAAATAATAAACAGATTTAATTATTTATTGTGGCAATACTTACAGAATAGAAAATAATAATTTTAGTGGTAATTGTATTTTTCTACACTGCAACACTACAATCTGCTGTGGATGTGCCGTAACACCGTCATTTTTGTGGTGAAGTGAAGGAAATGTCATTTAATATAATGTTTAATATTATGATAGTAGAGTTAAGTCAGTCGTTGTTGAGCAAAGAATACAATATAATATACGGGTATAGACAGGCAACTCTCTCCATTCCATTTATACTAACTAGCGCCATCTAGTTTCTAGCTACCAGAAACCACTGACATTTTATGTGATCTAGTGTAAGTTAAAGCTGGTTTATTTGTAAAGCATCCAACAGTTGCGAATTATTAGTGACAGTATAAATAAGCTTGCTCGCCGGCAAAGTCACTCTCTCGTTGGAAACTGGCCTCAACGTAAGACAGTATTTGCAATGGATCATTGTCACCTTTGACGGCCTCGATGGTGTAGTGGTTAGTGTAACCGACTGCCACGCCTGAGGTCGCGGGTTCGATTCCCGCACAAGTCAAACATTTGTGTGCATGAATATTGATGTTTGTCTTGGTCTGGGTGTTTCTATGTATAATATGTATATATTTACAAAAAAAAGTATATATGTATGTTTATCCATTGTCTAGTACCCATAGTAGCTCTGCTTAGTTTGGGCTAGATAGTGTTGTGTGTATGTGGTAGAATATTATTATTATTATATTATACCTTGGTATGAAAAATGCTCTATCGGATAGGTATATTCCATAGTTGTCTTCAATGATCAAAGTAGAATGGATCTATATTCCACCGTATTTCAATGGCTACCTTTGAAATCCCAAATAATACAAGTATACTAGCTTTTGCCCGCGGCTTCGCTCGTGTAAATGTAGGTTCGGTTGACACCCTAATCACCTAGCGGCATGAAATATACTTTACCAACTATTCTTACACCTACCAAATTTCTCACACATAGCAAATTTCATAAAAATTAGTCGAACCGTTTCGGAGAAGTGCGACCACAAATACACGAGATTTTTATATAATATATAGACTAGATGTTCCCGCGGTTGCACCCGCGTTTATCGTTACTGCGCCGCCTAAGTGGGTCGTAGTGTGATGTTATATAGCCTTCCTCGATAAATAGGCTATCCAACACTAAAAGAATTTTTCAAATCAAACCAGTAGTTCCTGAGATTAGCGCGTTCAAACAGACAAACAAACTCTTCAGCTTTATAATATTAGTACCTATAGATAAGCTGTTCTAATGGACCTCATTGCAGACCGTGAGCTTATCTAGAAAATAAATACACGAAGTATACAAATTCAAACTCAATATTTTTTTACCATTTATTGTACATTGTTTTTGTAACACGATACATTAAAAGCACTCCCTATAACAGCATGCATATACGCTCGCATGCAAACAAACATCACTCAATCTATTTACAATATGATTCCTTTCAAATTAGTCTATAACTATCTATATATTATATATTTAATTAAGTAAAAATGAAAAATCCAAAAAATAAAAATGATGATATTTTCCTGTAATTTTAAAATGTAGTTCATCGCTGCTGATATTTCGATGTTAATCGATGGCCTTATTATTTCAAAACACAATCAAATTTTAAATACGCTTAGTGCTACGAAAGTAAGTCGAGACCTCTGGTTTCTTACTTAAATGCCAAAAACCTTAAAACCAAAAAAGATCTTTAAAGTAGCATCTCTATTGACCATTGATAGATTATCAAGAGGCAACGAAACACGAGTGGCAATATAAATAAGACTAGAATCTGTATGTTATTGAAGATGAAAAAATGTGGTGTTCGATTGCACGCGAGTTAACTTGAACAATTTCAATCAAAACGTATATTATGTACCAGCTTTCAAATATTAGCTAGGATTCCAATTATCTTTTCATTCAATAAAATCTAATGATAAGGGATCTGCCATAAATTATACAAGACAACGAGACTGCTAATGCACTTTGTCCTTTATTTAAGACTTTCAGCCTTACTTATACTCAAATATTTAAGAGTTGGTTAAGTATTAAATAGCAATTAATCAGAAAAACACTTATAAACATTACTCAACGTTGAGTGTTAACTTTATAATACTTAAGTAACAGTGTCCCGTTGATCAAAGGTTAATCATTGATCAGGCTTGAGAGCTATTCAGTTGAGAGGTAGCTAAGTAGCGATATTTTTATAAGTAGGGCTGTTGATTTAATATTACATTTAAGTTAAGTATCATCTGTAAATTAAATAAAGATGATATTTTTATACATAGCTGTCTTAAATCACAAATAATTCTATGACTGTGTCGTAGATGTAAATGCATAAGTTATAGTAAATCCCTAATCTCTAATTCTAACATTTAATACTATAGATTACCTAATATTACATAACTTCGTATTATAATGATAATCTAGATGTAGAATACATAATATATATTATTATTATTATTATATTAATTTTATTTTACTAAATATACATATACGTTAAAAACAAAAGCATAAAATGTAGGAATGGTTAGGTAACTAAACCTTTTGCGTACTGATGCGAATGCTTCAAGTTTTATACGATGTTGTACACAAGTCATTTAAAGTCAATGATTTGTGTACAAAATCAAATTTACGAATGCTTAATCGCAGAATGTCCTGTCGTATAATGTCCCTCTTGCAGAATGTTCAATTTCCAATTCCTATCATAATTTTTATTGGACATAAGTTTAATCGAATTTGGTGTCTATCGATCACTGGGCTCTTAAAAGTACATTGTTAGTTTAGTTTTTATAGTTTTTTATTTATGTCATGAACCTGATTGTCATAAAGGTTCAATACGCAAGAGGTTCGTAATAGCAAATAATACAAGCAAAACGGTATTTAACGTTTGTGTATGAGATTCAATATTGTAGAACTATCATGTACAAATTATAAACACGATTATTTATATTTTAATAAACATAATTTGTATTATTTTATACAATTTAGTAACAAGTTTACACATTGATAGAAAATCTAGAGTATTATTTTTCTATTCTTACAAGTAAGCAAAATACTTGAAACCCCATAGGATAAATTCACAATAATAAACAGTAATTACCCGTGATTTTAATGTTTATAAAAAATTAATGTCTTTTCGATACTTTTGTTTCCCACTCTTTATAAAATATTTTTTTATTATTGCAACACAAAATTCGTATGTACCTCCATTCGTAGAACTAAACATAAATGGGAAAATAAAAAAATATATATATGTAGTTAAGAATCTCGTGCGTTCGTGAGCTGTTGAAATTATATACAAAATATATTATGTAACACGCCATTGCTGATCCGAATTCTGTATAGCCCAATCCACAGTGCATTCCTGTAAAGAATATTATAGTAATTAAATGTTTTGTTACCAATTTCTGTTAAATTTAGTTTAACGCCAGCTCTAAAAATAAGAAAATTTAGGCCATAAAGCATTTTATAAACACTTTCACACGTCGCCGGCTCACTATTTCAAGGTTCTATGTTATTTTTTTTAACTTTGGGGAAATGAGGTTTAAAATTTGCATATCAGTAAAAATAACTTAAAAAGTAACTTAGAACTATTTGCGATTTAATATTGTGAGGTGGTAAGTGCTTCCATCTATTACTATATTAGTCTAAACAAAAAGGAATGACATATAGAACCATACAATATTCATAACAATTTTTTTTCAAAAATGTAATATAGCACCTTGTAATGTTGGACCAGCGACGTGTTGACATGCTTAGTTACGTGTGTGGCCACCCCAGTGCATCGGTACACACGTGAAGTCATTGGCCCAGCGCCTGATACCTCTTCGGTCGTTGGATTACCGTCCTATCAGATTATGAGAGGTAGGGAATAGAGAGCGCACTTGTGTTTACGTGCACACTTATGCACATAATATCCCCTGCGTGTAGGCCAGTCTACATCAAGATTGGTCGCCATGAACGTAATTTCGTCTAAGAGCTAATATTGCTTCTAGTCTTTCTTCCTGCTTGCTACTAACAATCAATCTATACAAATAAATAAAATTGAAGTGTCTGTTTGTAATGTCAAAATAACAGCTTTTTATCTAATGCATATGAAAGTATATAAGGTACCTATACGAAAACATCTATTTTAAAAATTTTTGTCTGTCTGTCTGTCTGTTTGTTCCGGCTAATCTCCGAAACGGCTGAACCGATTTTGACGGGACTTTCATTGGCAGATAGCTGATGTTATAAGGAGTAACATAAGTTACTTTGACTTTAGAAAAAAATATTGGGTTCCACGGAGACAAACACTTTTTAGTTAAAATCTACGCGGACGAAGTCGCAGGTAACAGCTAGTCAAAAATAAATTTATTCAAGTTAGGTTACAAGGTAACACTTATGAATGTCAAAGTTACACTAAATTTTTTCTGTGAATTTACATTTACTGCCACGTTCAGCAAAGCAAGGGTGTAGGGCTCATGAGAAGAACAGGCAAGAAACTCATGGCCACTCTTTTTAATCGCCAAGTTTACAATAAAATTTTGTTTACAAATCATAACTGTAAGGTGCTGCAACCATTTCTCCATGAATGACTACTGAACATACTCAAGCATTTAATAAAACCTCATATAAATAAAATAAAATACAAATAAACATACGAGTTCGTACTCACATAACAACCGGTGAACGTTTAGCATCTCGTCTCGTAGAGCCCAGAGCGTCCGATGTATCGCACCCATTTGATCACGTCGTGGTCGGAATAGTTCAGTTTAGGCTCGAACACTTTCAGGTAGCGAACCTGCGAACATATATTTTATAGTAAAATTAATTATACTTTCTAGTATAAATACTTAAAAGTAATAAATAGTAAAAATTGTAATCAGTCAAGTCTTAGAACACCAGCCAGAATTAGAAATGAATTGTGTCTAGACACTAGCCCAGTGCCGATGCAAAACAATAAATAAAAAGAAATAAAAAAATTTATGAATAGTACTCTTGTTTATCATGACCGGCTAAAGATAAATCTTATGAATGGATTCACATAGTGTAATGAGTGACAATCGAACCCATGACTTCTCAATCGCACGTCTAATATCTATGGTAAAGCCATTTTTATTGAGATGATAATACTGCATTGGTAATCGAGAGGGCAGTAAGTCAGAAAAGGCAGTTTTAGAATCAGCGCGCAAAGATTTTGTTACAATTTTAGCGTTTGTGATAAAACTATATACTCGATTTTTATCTTCTATATGTCAAAAGAAAGGAAAAGAATAGATTGTTTACAGTAGAGAAGCATTCCAAATCAGTAATTTAAAAAAATGGCCATCTTTGACTCACTGCCCTCTTGATTATCACGGCAGAATACTAGAATATAAATATTTGTTAAACAGCTGCCAGTGACAAAATTACACTATTTAGAGAATAAATACTTCTTTAGTTCCGTATGCGGTATCACAATAATTCCGATTCCCAATATGTATTCATATATGTAGGTCACAAAATAACACATATGTACGTCAAATTTACACTTATTACAATTAATTTACATTTACCCGTTACCATGTTCAGTAAAACAAGGACGTAAAAACCAATGAGAAGAACTAATAAGAAACTCACGGCCACTATTTTTAATCACTAAGATTTATTTTTTCTTTTTATTCAACTATGGTGGCAAACAAGCGTACGGCCCACCTGATGGTAAGTGGTCACCGTAGCCTATGGACGCCTGCGACACCAGAGGCATCACTTGCGCGTTGCCGACCCTTTAGGAAAGGACGTGGGAAGGAGAAGGAGCGGGAAAGGGGTGATTGGTTTACAATATTGTTTATTTTACAACACTTTTCTTTCTATACTAACTTTATGATCTCGCGTATAGAGATTTCACCGTCTATCAAGAACAATTATTATTTGAGACTAAAATTCTTGTACTGAAGAGTGATTTCCTAATTTCCCTACACAGTAAAGCTAGGCTCACCTTGAAGCCAGAAGGCGCGAAGGGCACTTCGAAGCCCATAGAGATGGGCGGTCGCGTCCACTTCTTTTTGGTGTCTGTCTCTAACAACTCGATCTCAGCTGACAACTGGGTTTCCTTCATACCCGCCATGCGCTTGATCCTGGGATACAATAAACATACATCCATACAACATACAGGTTTACATAATGTTACGTTATTTATTAAAACAAAGCTAACAAATAAGTACTATGTATAGTACTTATTTGTTAGCTTCATATACATACATATACTATGTATAGTATATGTATGTATATGAAGAAATTATGATTAATTACTTAGTATTTTGTCAAATCAATTATTTCTGTACATTTTTTTATAGGTAAGTAGTCTTACGAAAAATAAAAACATGCCCAATTTAACAAGGAGCTAGAGTATTTGTTATTAGAACTACATACAAAGATATTCTGTTATACATTGCTTAATTGCTATGGAATGCTTTTTTATGTTTGTTTTTTTTTTCTTGTTATTATTGTCTGTGTTCTTTCTTTGTTTTTACCATTTGTTTAGATACGATAACTAAGTCATAGGTAATCAGAGTAGTTATATAAGTGGTGTACTAATTATTTTGTGAAAGCTTGTAATTAGCAACATGTGTATTCAATGCGCCAACAAATTTTGCTTTCACTAGCCAGAATCGGCTCATATTTAACGTAAACGCTGATCGGCGTCAGCCGCACTTCATGAAATAAAAAAAAGCAAAATATCTAAAAACTACTCATATCAGGCATTTCATTAGTAACTCACTGGCAGATAGCTGATGTTATAACGAGTAACATAAGCTACTTTGATTTTAGAAAAAAAATAGGGTTCCGCAGAGACAAACACTTTTTAGTTAAAATCTACGCGGACGAAGTCGCAGGTAAGAGCTAGTTAAAAATAAAATAAGTTTGACCCACTCACTTCCAAACAATAGCATTTTCAGAAGCCTTATACTTGGCCTTCCCTTTCAGACAGATGAGCTGCACTCCGCTAGTGTTCAGTGGTGTGGGTATCTTGACCTCAATCTTCTGTCCGAGCAACGAGGGCTTGAAGTTACTCTTCAGCACAACCTTCACTTCCATCTTAGTGCGGCCCACCTCACGGACTAAGGGGATCACGCGGAATGGCAGCGAGATGTCTTTTGTCGTACGATATCTGTAAAAAAGAAAATAATCTCTTACTACATTTAAATACTAGATGTTCCCGCGGTTTCACCCGCGTTTATCGTTACTGCGCCGCCCCCGTGGGTCGTAGCGTGATGTTATATAGCCTATAGCTTTCCTCGATAAATAGGCTACCCAACACTAAAAGAATTTTAAAATCGAACCAGTAGTAATCACGCAGAATAAACCAGGAGAAACATCGTTTGTACTATGTCTGTAATGGGTAATTATTTTGCTGCAATGTTATTTTAAAACTGCGATATCTCCTAAGATATTCATTGAAATCGAATGATGTAAAGGGCAATTTTGTTTTAAATTAAATACTTGTGATGAATAACGTATTTATTTGGATAAGGATTAATATCATATTTATAATAATACCTTCACAAATAATGCATAATTTTAGAACAAGGTTAGCATAAAAATGGTTATAGTGAGCGAACCTTATGCTGTCGCGGACTTTTTTTTAGAACTTTTAAAGGGGAACAATTCTGTCATACATGATTTTTGCGAAACTTTAACTGTTTACACAGCGCACGCAGCGGAAGCTCTCAAAAGGAAAAAATACCCTCCGATTTTGAAACATTCTTCATTGGTGATCATTGATACTAGCGTGATGATATATAGCCTATAGCCCTACTCGATAAATGGGCTATCTAACACTGAAAGAATTTTTCAAATCGGACCTTTAGTTCCTGAGATTAGCGCGTTCAAGCAAACAAACAAACATATAAACAAACAAACTCTTCAGCTTTATAATATTAGTATAGATAAATATATATCAAGAAAGTCGCTTAAGCTACAAATAGTTAAATTATGACATATATTTCATAGAATATGTGACAAAAAATGACTATCCCTAGGTAAAACGACTCGTTTCCTGACATTGAACCGTCCTGGGGAAACATAATAATATTCTATTACATACACACAACACCATCTAGCCCAAACTAAGCAGAGCTTGTACTATGGGTATTAGACAATGGATAAACATACGTATATACTTTTTTTTTTGTAAATACATATTATACATAGAAACACCCAGACCAAGACAAACATCCATGTTCATGCACACAAATGTTTGACTTGTGCGGGAATCGAACCCGCGACCTGGGGCGTGGCGCTCGGTTACACTAACCACTACGCCATCGAGGCCGAAATTATATAATTATACAAGCTAATCGTTAGTAAATAGGCGGTAAGTCCAATGGTAACGCCATTGAACTTCTGATCTGGAGATTGCACGCTCGATTCCCATTCCATTACTCTATCGACGTGAAACCACTAGTAATACGAGCATTTGGCTGTGTTATAACTAATTATAAGCGTCATATCGTACTCGATGGCGTAGTAGTCAATGTAACCGACTGCCACGCCTGAGGTCGCGGGTTCGATTCCCGCACAAGTCAAACATTTTGTGTGCATGAACATGGATGTTTGTCTTGGTCTGAGTTTTTCTATGTATAATATGTATGTATTTACAAAAAAAAAGTATATATGTATGTTTATTCATTGTCTAGTACCCATAGTACAAGCTCTGCTTAGTTTGGGCTAGATGGTGTTGTGTGTATATGGTAGAATATTATTATTATATCTTAAGGAAACTATATTTTAGGAATTATATTTTGGGTTACATGATGTTCATGTAAGCAGTTCTAAGTGAAAGGTAGTCAAGTTTACTTTTTATAAGCCTGTTATATCCCTCTGCAGCTCAAAGGCCTCCTCACTATCCTTCTATTTTTTTCTATTCAAAGCCGCTAAAGACCAATATTTTTTTAAGGTTTAGTTCGTCTCGCCTTGTTGTGTAAGCAAGCACAAAGAAAAGAAGAGTAAGATTAGATAAATAAAGAAATCCGATGAACGGCATCAGATTTCTTTTTGGCTTATGTTTAACTTATCGCCAGATATAGTAAGATATAATAGTCAAAAATAGTAAATGATCACCAAATTGTACAGCAAAATATATTTAAAGAGATCAAAATAAGTCTTATTTTTGGGTGGATTGAAGAAGGAACTTAACATAACCCTTCCGAGAAGGAATGCAGTGATTTGAGGCAGATAGGTGCTCGTTTTATTTTAGTAAGCATATTTTGCTGCACAATTACTATTTTTGGTGGTCATTATATTTAATCCCTTTCTTTATTTATCGAATCTTTACACCTTATTGTAACTATATCCTGAATTCTTATGTCAAGCGTAGCCATGGGATTAACGAGGTCAAAGCTTTTGGCAATGACTATAACTAAGCAATAAAAGCGATAGCCGATTTCACGTTGGCAATGTTGGCACGCTTAACGTCTTTGGTAGTTGACATAAAGTAATCACTACATATTATTATAAACGATTAGCGATGTTAAGCAACGTTGGGTGCGGTCAGTCTATAGATGGGTGACCGCTTAGTGGTATTTCATCTGAGCGTCTCCGTGCTTCGGAGGGCACGTAAAACTTCGGTCCCGGTTGTTGTCAAATTGACAGCAGTCGTTAAGCCATGTCAGAGACCTACGGGCGGCTTGAACAACTCTTGACAACAGGTTGGCCACTAACCACACGAAAAAGAAAAGAAGACTACATATTATAAAATAAAGTCCTCCGCCGCTTCTATATGTCTGTCTGTTCGCGATAATCTCAAAAACTACTGAACGGATTTTCATGTGGTTTTCACCAATAGACAGAGCGGTTCATGAGGAAGCTTTAGGTGTATAGTTTAAAGATTTTCCGTGAATTGGTTGAAATAGTTGAAAATGTCGGTAGTCAAGCCGCCTTTTGAGATGCGGAGCCGGGCCGAGTCGCTAGTAAATAATAAAACATGCCTCATGAGTTCGAACTCTCCATCGGGCGGTATGAACGAGATGGAGTGTTCAGTCTCGAACTTGCTGAGCTTGACACACTGGTGGAACTGGCAGTCGTCGATGACCACCACCGGCTTGCCCGAGCGCGCCGGGTCGCTGTCTGTGTTGCCTGATATACCACCTGGTAACAAATATTATTGTTATATGCTTTGTGGAATAGAATTAGAAATATTATTTATAATATTTCTAATTGAGAATTTCTTCATTTGTCTGTTGCAATAATTAATAATAATATTTTACCACATACACGCAACACCATCTAGCTCAAACTAAGCAGAGCTTGTACTATGGGTACTAGACAATGGATAAACATACTTATATACTTTTTTTTGTAAATACATACATATTATACATAGAAACACCCAGACCAAGACAAACATCCATGTTCATGCACATGGATGTTTATCTTGGTCTGGGTGTTTCTATGTATAATATGTATGCATTTACAAAAAAAAGAAGTATATATGAATGTTTATCCATTGTCTAGTACCCATAGTACAAGCTCTGCTTAGTTTGGGCTAGATGGTGTTGTATGTATGTGGTAGAATATTATTAATTGTATTTTCTTTATATTGAACATCGCCGCTTACTAACATAACAAGAAAAATAATTACAGTGTTTTTCAAAATAAAATGTTTATGGATCTAAACTTACCATTTCCCTTTCCTTTAGCCTCCATAACGATCTTATCGTTGATCCCGAACTTGCATTCAGGCATGCCAGACAAGTACGACTTCATTACTACCTTGCCAGCCACGTGAGCTGATAACACCTGGCCTGGAAGATAAGTATAGACAAGACAGAAATTAATAACTTCAATTAAACTTGGGAGCGGCGAACCATGTATAAGAACCATTCCAGACTCCGTACTGCTATTGAGAATACTTCAGACAGAAAAACTTAAAATACTTTGTACAACTCGGGAATCAAACTTTACAGATCGCACAGCAGTCGTATCACTACCCGTACGCCTTCGAGGTAGATAATAAAGTTAGGTATATAACTAAGTTTATTATCTGCCTCGGAAATAAAGTTAGGTATGAAACATAATTATGTTTCAGGCCTCTGTAAGTTGAACCCATGTCCCGTACTGAGTATTTTTGTACATACTATACCCATAAAAAAATTAAAATAATAATGATAATGACCTTGCGGAGACATAAGCAGGTTGACATACTCGAGCACGTCTAGGAACAACTCGTTGCGTCGGTACTTGATGCCCTCCCGACGCCAGCCGATCTGGCCCGTCACCTGCAAACAACGAAGTATTCTATATGACAGTTGAAATTTTTCGGATGATAAGAAAAATATGTTAAAACTCTACAGTTTTAACATATTTTTCTTATCATCCGAAAAATTTCTCGTACTAACTCATTCTTCAACTACAACTTTCACAAGTGACTTCTACAAGTCACTTGTGAAAGTTGTAGTTGAAGAATGAGTGACGTAGATTTGTGTTCTTTTGATGGCCTGCATATAATCAAGGATTCAATAACCTTAAAACCCTGTATTTTTACCAGCACAGCATCTCATTCATAATTTGAAAACTAGATACATACTAGAACCGGGTTTCCATACCCTGGTTAATACATTCATAGACTATGGTAAAGTATGGTAATTTTTTCTTATCTGCCTTATTTAGTAAGTTAGTTTATCAAATAAGATAAGTAAGAATAAATTAACTGTAGAATAATTCTGGTAGGTCTGTAGGTTACCTGTGAAGTGATCTGAGCCTGTTCCTCTTTGGAAGCTGACTTGATGCCTTGCTGTGTGATGAATGTCTTCAGAACACCAGTGTCAGAGTTCTGTGGGTAACCGAAGTCCAGGATTTCTGTAAGTTGAATACATAAATATTGACAAAATACATTGATAATAATGGAATACAAATTGTAATAATAAATAGAGAGGTGCCACATTTTACCAGCTTATATTAAGTAAACTAGGGATATTTTATTTATTTTTATTTATTCAGAAAACTTACAGTTTCTTATAACTAATTACATGAATACTTTAATAACTATATTTATAGAATTATATCTTAAAATTATAAAGGATTTATTATTTTTAAATATTTTTGTATGACACAATAAATAATAATAAACATACATATCAATGAAACGATTCGAACCACTGTTCGGCAAGAACACGTCTATAACTGGAGGCACTTGTATTAAATAAGTCTAGACTAACTAAATTAGCAAAATTATTTACATACCTCGCAGTTCTTATAAAGAACAAACCCTTTCTACAATTAGTAGTGGCGCGAGCAACATGAAGAGGATAAGGTACTCTTACCGATCTAGTAAGAATTTTTAAAAGTAAGTTTCTAAGCAGATGAGGAAAGTCAATTTCAGATTGGGCTATCTTTACTACAAGTGTGATATCCACAATTTTTCTCCTTTCAAAGAGTGGAACTAAGTGTTGCCGCTGCGTTGCTCATCTTGCCTCATATCGTCATATGTCTTACACTTATATTGCAAGTATCTGGTAAATTTACGCTGTACTGCTTCCAGACTTCCAATATGCACGTCGTACTGTGCACTCCAAATTTGAGAGCAATATTCGAGGTGCTGCGAACGTATGAGCAATACAAAACTTTGATGGCTTTTAAACTTGAAAATTGAGAGCATGATCTCATGACAAATCCTTACTAATATTATAAATTCGAAAGTAACTGTGTCTGTATATCTGTCTGTCTGTTACCTTTTCACGGCTAAACCACTTAACCGATTTAGATGAAATTTGGTACAGATATAGTTTAAAACCTGGGGAAGGACATAGCCTACTTTTTATTCATGTAGGTACCACGCGGGCGGAGCCACGCGCAAAAGCTAGTAATATATAAAATGTCCATATCCTAAAAGGTTTAACAGAACATATAAATTTCACATGTTATTCTGAATATAATAGTTGTGATTAAAATTATTCAGTCATAAATGGATACAGACAAGTGGATTATATTTGGAGATTGCTTGAACCATAGGAAAGGACAACATCTTAAAGGATGCAGGTAGCGACTAGTTATGTCATATCAATACTCTAATAGTGATTCAAGAAACAACAATTTAAAGTCATGAGGCCAAGTGAATAAAACCAGCAATAGGGCAGGATTAGCCATATAGGTAGAAGTCACAAGAGCTACAGATCTCGCTCATCTGAGAGGGATACTAAGGCAAAAATTTAAGATATTCGTATTGCCAGAAGAATCACAAGCTTATATCTAGATGTAACATTTCATTGCACAAAAATGAAATCCTTAATATGAGTTGCAATAAGCTTCATGCCAGCTTAATTTGGCACTAACTAGCGAGTTCTTTATGACTTCTTTTCGTGTGGTTAGTGGCCAACCTGTTGTCAAGGGTTGTTCAAACCACCCGTAGGCCTCCGATATGGCTTACTGACTGCTGTCAATTTGACAACAACCGGGACCGACTTTTTACGTGCCCTCCAAAGCACGGAGACGCTCAGATGAAATACCACTAAGCGGTCACCCATCTATAGAACGACCGCACCCAACGTTACTTGACCTCACTAATTGTTTACCGATCAGTTAGTGCAACTGGCTATTAGTGATGACAAATTTTTAGTACTTATGTTATCTACTTACCATCAAGCAACTCATAGATGAGAACAAAGTTGTTCTTGATGTTCTCCTCGGAGATCTTTCCGAAGTAAGACTGCATCACATCAATGATCTTGAGCAGGAACTCAAACACCATTGCTGCATTTACATTCTGCTTCGTAACTGCTGCCAGCCAGATATTTGCTCTCTGTAAATACAATATCAGTCCATAAAAAGTGATCCTAGAAATTTGATGTTAGTTTTTAGGACATGATGAAAGTGTTGATTTCTTAAAGTTATTGTCTAATATGTTCATAAATAGTACACATTATAATAAGGCTAGTTCAAATAAATTTAGTTTTACTGTGGAGTTTTATTTTGTACTAGTTATTTATAGCTACTAGAAACATCATGACTTATACGGCTTGATTTGTCTTTTCGCTTTTTAAGATATGTAAACAGCTTTCTTTTATTATTAACACATAAAATGCCACAAACGCGATAGAAATTGTATTGTTCACAGTAATTTGTGACTGGCATAGCATTCAATATGTTAAATCAGGTGATATTAAATTATTGTTTGACACAACTATGAAAGAAACCATTTTAGGGCAACCTGAATTTGTATTGTGTGATCCATTATGTTGTAAAAGTCAAGTGAAATCTGTCAGCCTGCACAGGGCCAGGGATCATAAAACCTTCATTTACTCATATTGAGGGGAAGTTCATACCTAGCACTCATTTCATTATTTGCAATCTATGTCTGAATGAATTTTTTTTTTGGCCATTGGATTAGGGTTGCCAACCGTTCTTTATAATAAAGTATTGTATGTTATTTCGAGTAAACATACTTTATACTTTATTAGGAAAATAAAGTACGTGAAAATAATTAATTTTACTTATGTTGTCTTTTACAGTTTTTGTTTAATTGTTTACTTAAAGCAATGCTATAAAGATTCCTTAAATTGAATAAAAACAATTGTTTACCTGTCTTAATATAGATATATTCGGTTAAGACGTTTCTTACTCTATTTGTTCAAAATAAAGGTGGGAACCCTACATAGAATATAGATAAGTTATCTCTAGTGATAAGTTTAATGTATACATTTAGATTAAAAATGCATAACAGTTATGCTTTAATATTTTGTATAAATACTATGTAAGTATTACAATAACTTTTCATTCTTGATCCGTTAGATGCTATTCACTATCTAACAGGCACCTTATCTCAGTGTCACAAATGAAAATCTTCTAAAGAAACCCGTTTGTTGAAATTATTGGTAATTATATTCTAGTTACTAAACTTATAGATACAGATCCTGTTAAAATCTTCACTGGGAAAGAACCATCTACATACTAAGAAAGAACTATCTTGCATGCAGACGAATAATGGTGCTTGGGTTTATATGAAAGACAACATTGCTAAAAATAAAGTGAATCCAGCTATAACAGCCAAACACCAGAAAACTGCTAAGTACTTTATTGAAATAAGGGTTGAGAAATGGTAATACAATTTTATCCTATGTTATTCAATCCAATTTTCTTATAAGGCTCCATCCACAGGCCATTGATACTGCAATTCTACACATATTTATTTTTAAAATTCTTACCTTTTAGAATCTTCTACCCATCATCTCATTCATTAAAAGTATAAATTCATAGTAGATTGTTAATAGACTTGCATGCTACATAGAAATAGATTTTAAAATTTACTTCATCTTTGGGAGTGTTAACCTTATTGGTTGCCATGGTGATATTCCTAATAACTTACCCTGAATATATCAAAGTGGGAGGATCCCAGTACAATAGTCTTTCAACTGTCATGCCTGGTGTGATTGATTGGACTGATAAAGTAAGAGTTACTAAGTAAAAATTACTTTTAAGACCTCAATTTCTTAACTAATGTTATAAATACCTTGATGTGGAAGAATGACGTCCTCGCAATGTTCGTGACTGGCGACCGCACTTGCTGTCTCGCATGGATCACATTCACTCGGAACGCATCCACGGCGTTCCGCCCTATATCATCACGGTACACCCGCGAGATAAGGACTTCGCCCTTATGATTATACACGAACAGGCCCCCGATCATCTTGATTTAGGCCTAGGAAAACACAAATATTATCTAAATATAATAAAATTGCTTGACAGTCTCCGTAATGATTTTCTGTTTGACTAATTGCCAAATCATATTATCTACCCCCCGATTATCAAATATTACTTGGAAGCACAAAGCTGCATAGATATAAAGATAAAACTCGGAGAAAGAGTTCTAGTGGGCTGATTATGAATCAATAGGACAGGATACGACCAATAAAACACTCGATTAGAATGCAATTATAGTGAAACGTAAGCAGCACGTTAATAATATTAACTCACCTGTGGTACCACGAATAGAACCATCAGTTATTTAAAATAAAATATTAAACTAGAATCAATATACAAAGATAAATTATCTCATTTTTTACAAAAAGATCGCTACAATAGTGACGATACCCGCCCCCAAAATGAAACGTCAATAGTAATGGTAGTAATGGTACACAGATGATAAAATTCAATTTTATATTTCCGACTTGTAACATTCTTTACATCTATAGTGATGTAGCAAAATACAAAAACCGGCAAATATAGAAACTACTTTTTATAAATAGATACAATAATATACGTTCTTTTTCTACACAATAATATTGGTATTCATATAAGGTAATATAATATATATTCTACCACATACACACAACACCATCTAGCCCAAACTAAGCAGAGCTTGTACTATGGGTACTAGACAATGGATAAACATACATATATACTTTTTTTTTTGTAAATACATACACATTATACATAGAAACACCCAGACCAAGACAAACACCCATGTTCATGCACACAAATGTTTGACTTGTGCGGGAATCGAACCCGCGACCTCGGGCGTGGCAGTCGGTTACACCAACCACTACGCCATCGAGGCCGACAAGATATCTTATAAGCTTTTGGTGTCAACGAGTTCAATATAAAATACTACTAATAAATTAATAGAGTTAGCTCGGGCTAGTTTGCAGCAGTTTTATGAACTAAATGTTTTGATAGTGGCTCAATAAATGTATATATTTACACTATAGTCCCATAGCTAGTTTCAAAATCACTTATATAATTAATAAATTAAATAATCATTTTAAATTTTAATTGGGTTGATACAACGCACATTATGTCTATCAAGAATTCAGGACTAACAAGGGTTAAATAGTTAGGTACTCTCAGTAAACATACATATCTCTAACAACGTACACAATAACAACGTAGATACAAAAAACAGAGTAAACACTTTATGAATTTCAAGGAAGGATGATATTTTTTATAATAAAACTACAAATTTTTTCTGAATTATTTAGGGATAATTGCAATTGGTATTGTATAAAAAATATTTTGTAAATAATAATTGCTAAAGATAAGCACCTTTACATCGTGTAGGTACTTGCGTCGATTTATAATTATAGTTAAGCATTAGCAGGCATTAATTTAAAAGAAGCCATCTTGGAACTATCTCCATCTACTATCATCCTAAATCATATTATAATAGTGTGCAATATCGTATGCGACACTACCCGTAGTCCCGTATATTATATTGTAGTCTTTGTGCGACACGACACAAAACGACACGCGTAAGTGATGTGGTTAAAAATAAAGGCTGATTTACTATTTGGTCAGGATTACGTACTATACTATCTGGAGACTCCTGGATAATATAAGAAATTAAGTCTTCTTCTTCTCCCTAGCCTTTATTATTCGCAAGTAACTTGGGGCCGGCTTTCTCATAGACTTGTATTGTATATATTATCGGTAATAAACTGAAATCTTTGACATTTTAAGCGATTGCATCGCCATCTATAAAACTAGCAAGCAACTCTACAATTTTGTTTCGTTTAAAATGGCGATAGATGTCGCTAATTTTAGTATTAGCTGTGTTGATTTATTTAACTTGTCAAATAAATAGTTTTGGTAGTACAAATAAAACCATAGGCTAAACAATCACGAAAAAATTATTATTCACCATTTCACAATATATATACAAAGTACACAAATTTTAAAGGTTTTGCCAAAATCACAACATTGTTTAACTGAATTCTTCCGTAAATATGGTCCAAACTGGAGGGCCTAGACTTCTTTACACGGAGTACCGAACTTGACGTGAAAAGACACAACACCTGGTAGACTCGAAGGAACTGATGCTCAACTCGACGTGAATATCCAGAAAACAACGCAAATACAGCGAAACATAAAAATAATTGCGCAAGAGCATGTAAACCGTACAAATCGGCAGCTTATGTATTACTTTACTCTTTGGCGGCAGCTATTAATTTTGTGTGATGACAGCTAATCAAAGAAGATTGACGTTATGAAAAACTATATTTCTACCATTCGGTTACAATACGAGAAAAAAATTGTATAAACATATACATATTTTGGTGGTTATAAAAATGTATTAATAATAATACTTACTTACTTACTTACTTCGTTGGCTCAGCGATCCAAAGTGGATCTTGGCCTCCGACATTAAAGTGCGCCATTCTTTCCTATTTTGTGCCAAGTCAGACCAATCGAGCACATTCATAATAATAATAATAATAATTTATTTCCATACCAGATAAGGCACAATGTACATAGATTCTTAAAAGGTACATACAAACTGGCAAATTAATAACAAAATGTTGAAACCGCTGCTTCCCAAACTAGGTAATAATCTGTATTGTGGGAGTCAGTGTTCCTCCGAAGCATACATAGCACTTAAAATTTTATTACGATACAGAATCTATATTAATTCAGTGTGTGTGAGGGTGTGTATGTGTGTGTGTGAGGGTGTGTGTGTGTGAGGGTGTGTGTGTGTGTGTGTGTGTGTATGTGTGTGTGTGTGTGTGTGTGTGTGTGTGTGTGTGTGTGTGTGTGTGCGTGTGCGTGTGCGTGTGCGTGTGTCTGGGCGGGTGTGTGTGTGTATATGTGTGGGTGGGTGTAGATATGTGAGTGTGTGTATTCCCGCGTGTGTGTATGTGCGTGTGCGTTTATGCATATATTTAAATGAGGGTATGTAGACTCGCGTGTGTGTTTGTTTAATTTATATTAGGAGAGTGATGTTGAAATGGGTTATTGTGTGCAATACATACTGTTTAAAAGAGTTTCAGTGCAGGCATAGTCAAGTGACATCAACCATTTTGTCACCATAAATTTGACTTCCCTGTAAATCAGTGAGTGAATATTCAAGGTTTTATGGACTTTATTGTATAGGCGTGCATTCAAGACATAGTATTGGTGGCTCGCGGCAGTCGTTCTGTGCTTTACTACTTTACAAACAGTATGGCTTTTGCGTGTATCTTTTAATTGTTCCGGTCTACATTTCAACGTCTTATGCTTTCTTAATACAGTGCGAAGGATGTAGAGTTGCCGAACAGTAAGAACTTGGCATTCTTTGTAGAGGTCGGTAGTAGGGTATCGAAACGGTTTCGATGCCATAACCTTCAGTACTTTCGGGCTCTTTCGAGTTCCAGAAATACAGTCTTTGATGCTCCTCCCCATACCACAGCACAGTATGTTAGAAGAGGTTGACATAGTGTAAGGTAGACCATCTTTAGCGTGTGTGCATTTGCTGATTGACGCAATTTTTTAAAGACGTAGATTATTTTTCTTATTCTAGAAGCGAGTGATTTTATATGTGGTTGCCAGGTTAGACATTGATCTATCTGCACCCCTAGATATTTAATTTCAGTGGTTCGAGACAATGTAACGCATGAACAATCATTTCTAAGAGTAACAAAGTGACACGCTTGTGCTCTTAAAACGAAATTTTGCGGTGGACCATACGATGCCGAATTTGAAAAAGTCATAAACTTTGTTTTTTTAGGTTAATTGTAAGAAGATTTCTGTAAAGCCAATCCATTACTCCTCTGAGCCCTGCTTCAGCATTACTTTTAGTTTCAGCCCAATCTTTACCAGATATTATTAAAGCGGTATCATCTGCATATGCAATCACCTCGCAGTTTGGCAGTTTTAGTTGACAAAGTTGGTTTACATATATTTGAAAGAGAGTTGGGCCCAAAATACTGCCCTGTGGCACCCCATACAGGAGCGATTTATCTCCGCTGGTAAAACCACCTATCTTCACACACTGCGTGCGTCCAGTCAGGTAATCTTTGAAAATGTCCAAGGCCATACCTCTCACTCCGACTTTTTCCAGTTTTGATACAAGAATAGGCACAGAGACAATGTCAAAGGCTTTTGATAGATCTAAGAATATCCCAACACATTTGCGCTTATTATCTATATTTTTTACTATAGAGTCAGTAAGACTTATCATAGCATCATCCGTAGACACTCCCACGCGAAAACCAAATTGGTTTGCCCAGATAATCTCATTTTGTTGTAGGAAATTAACTAATATGTTATTTAGAACTCTTTCTAGAACTTTAGAAAGTGCAGGTAGTACCGATATTGGCCTGTAGTTGTTTACACTGTCTCTATTTCCACTCTTGTATACCGGAGTTATAACAGCTTCTTTCAGAGCTGAAGGAAAGATACCAGTATCTATTGACAGATTGCAGATGTAGGTAATTAAAGTGGCCAATGAGGATTTGAATATTTTTGAGGAGATGTCATCCCAACCCACTGCACAGTTTAGGTATAAAATAAAGTTTTTGAGTGTTGTTTAAAATAAAGTATAGGACTTATATCTTCTATTATCTCATTACTAATTTTCCTAGTATTGATTTGAATTTGTAAGTCACAGAACTCATAAGCTAAATTCTACTAATAGATAGTGTTTTAGTTTAACTGGTAGGATGGCTGTGACGTATGTACTTACGAACGAAAATAGTACCATCTCTAAAAAAAAGAGGGCGGCTGTGTCGAAGTTTTCCTTGAATGTAGGCAAGATTCCGACCCATGGGCTTTCTTGTCTAACCGGATTTGACTGGATATCAGATTTTATACGGAGCGACTGCCATCTGACCTTTCTTTTTTTACTGTGTATCTACTATATTCTGTTTTTTCAACTGCGGACATCGAATAATGGGCACAATTATAGCGCGGTAAAATATAATTGTTTATGTCATTTCTAAGTCTTTCGCTGCATCAAACCAAACTATTCGATTAGGTATTTAATTGATTTGCAATTGCAATTGACGCTACAATTGGACATCACTAAAATGTCTATGGTCATGACAATGAATCGTTTTTATACCTTTTGAATTTTGATTTTATTATATTGAAATTGGCTAATCAACCGGATGGATAGCACATTTTATTAATCCGCGAAAATGTTTCGAAAAATTATAGTTAATTTAATTGCATTTTGGTTGGCGTTTTGCATATTTTTAGCGGCCAGTAAGGGAAATTGTGTACTTTAATACACGGAATTTTACTGTCCGGCAGTCCGATTTTTACGGTCCGATGTGGCATGAAAAAAATGGATGATTGGCTTGTGCACTTGTCCGTCTACTCGGATCGGTGCGACGCAGTTTACGGTAGCTCTCTATGAAACTACACGCCACGCACGCGTAATTACGCTAGGAACAATGAGTTTCTTGGAACGTCGGCCGTTGCTTGCTTTATTACTCTACGTGCGAAGTCGTAGAAAACAAAAATAATTTTGGATTCATCCCCTTATAAGTGAAAGGTACCTGACAGGGTCATTTTACATAAAGCATAATAAATTGAGGGAGGATGAAATATTTTTTTATGTGAAACATCTATAGCCGCACGTAAAACCGATTGCTGGCGTGGCGAGTTGGCGCCGCGCTATATGATTATATATATATATATATATATACAGTCTATATATTATGTAGTAGGTAGTGTGTGTTTTGTATTTAATGAAAACGAGATGGGTGTAAAATTCCCCAGGATTCAACCACTTCGTCTTCATGTGACATTGTGATCTCTATATCTCGGGGATCTTTTGGCCCACAGGGCCCATATTCAAACTCGGCTGACGTATGACGCCAAGGTGTGTGCACACCAAGTTACAAGTCAATCGGTCCAGTGGTTCCAGAGCTATACCTGTCACTAACAGACAGACACACAGACCCACAAAGTGTTTTCATTAACCTCTTCGAAGAAGACTCAGAGGTTAATAAATAAACAATCATCATTTTCTGGAAAAATATCGTTATATTTTATTTTTACATTATGCCATATTAGTTCCTGTCGTAATCTGTTCTTTTATGCATATTACTTGCACAAAATAATTTCGATGGAGGGACTGCAATAGGCTGAAATGATGATGACATCTGCTAGGTGTCCCATGACGGCTCATTTAATATTTTTTACTACTATCGAATGTCTACTGCTACTTAATTTATGATTTTTTTGCTATACCACTTAAGCGCGTGGATCAAGAGGCAAGATACAAAATTAAGGCTGTGTGTTCCACCAAATGAAATGCTTGCTGCAACATTAAAGTAAGTGTGTACAGTACTTATACAGTGAGAAAGCCAGTGAGTTATTCAGTGAGTATGGGCGAGCGAGGGAGAGAGTAGACTGGTGTACACGGTTAGAGTAAACAGTAGAGTACTTACTCTACTTTCTATTCTACAAATGCTGTCTACGTTGGTATAGTTCGTAGGATAATTAGAACTCTACCGTTTACTCTACCCCTGTACATGGCTTTAGTGAGATACATATCGCGTTTCTGGATTGAAGATGTATAATGTAAACAAAAAACTAACCTAAAATGAAGATTTATTTTGATAATTTCACTTAATATAATATATTTCACCCGCGTTTATCGTTACTGTGCCGCCCCCGTGAGTCGTAGCGTGATGTTATATAGCCTATAGCCTTCCTCGATAAATAGGCTATCCAACACTAAAATAATTTTTCAAATCGAAACAGTTGTTTCTGAGATTAGCGCGTTTAAACAAACAAACTCTTCAGCTTTATTATATTAGTATAGAAGTATAGGATTTTCATTTAATTTATATAAAGTTAGGTTTTAAATGGTGATTCAAGTTTTAAAACCAGTTATAAATGCATTGGTTGATAATAGCAATAATTCAAGCTTCGAGGTTATTTTTTTTGTTAAAATTTATATCTCTTCAATCCAGGGACGCGAGATAGGCATTTATTTACTACAAAAATTTATTAAATATGATAGTCAGGTTACAATGCTTAACCGTTTGATAACAAATATTAATAGTTGTCAAAGTCTTGTTGCAACAACTCAGTTATTGTTAGAAGTGGCACTGATACTGCAGGGGAGATTGGAGGTGCTGTCATCTGATTTTCAATTTGCGGCGGCGACGTAGGCGGCGGCAACGAAGCATGCGGAGGAGGTAGTGACGTTGATGGTGCAGAGGGATAGTAGATCGATGGTGCTGTCATCTGATTTTCAGTTTGTGGCGGAGACGGGGTAACGTCGTTAGTTGGAGAGTTGACAGATGCATATAGCGGAGGCAGTAGCGATGATGATACAGAGCTGAACGAAGATGCTCGGTTGCGATTCGTATATTTGCGAAGCAGCTGCGTCACATCGATTCTGATCTCCAGTATAAATATTATTTCTTTAAAGTCATGCTGTCGTGGCTCATGACTTTGAAGTGGCTTCAATATCTCTACATCAACTGGATTTAATCTTTTTTTATGGTTCTGAATTAGTGACGTTGTAGGACGAATTCTGGATGCAGATGAATCATCTTGAAAATATCCTGGCGTAGAAATTGGTTCGGAGATCGCTGACAGGTGGCTCGGATCCGTTGTCACTATCTTGAGTGGGATCTAGTGACGCTGATGTACCTGGTCTGGATTCGTTGTCACTATCTTGAGAGAAATTTACGAAGTTAGAGATTATGGAATCCTTTTTAATAATTTGTGGTAAATATATTGCTTTTTCTGAGCTTGCACAGATTTCATTTTCAAAGATTTAATGAAATAGTCTCTCGTGTTATTCCATTTATTGGTGATAGTATTAACTGAAACAAAAAAGTAATGAAAGTATGTACAGGCACTTAACCAGTAGAAATACTTTCACCGATATGTTTTATAGCTACCATTTGGGTATTAAAACGATAAGTGAAATTATCAGTTTAGTATGCCGTACAATATGGGATGAATTAAGCAGTGAATTTCTTGCACCACCGAAAACAGATAACAGGAAATCAGTGGCAAATGAATTTCAAGCCAGATCAAACTTCCCAAACTGCTTAGGTGCCGTGGATGGGAAACACATACGAATTGAGAACTTTCCCTCTGCCGGGTCTATGAATTATAATTATAAAGGCTGCTCCATAGTACTTCTAGCAGTGACCGATTCACACTATTTGTGTTTGTCGATATAGGAGCATATGGAAAAGACTGCGACTCGGCTATTTCGCAGCGCACAACGTTTCATAAGCTACTAACTGAGGGAAGAATACAAGTACCTGATCCAACTCCTCTACATCCTTCTCTAAACAACAGAATGCCATACGTTTTAGTGGGTGATGAAGCTTTTTAACTTAATAACAATTTTTTACGACCTTATGGTGGAAAACATCTTGATATAAAAAAAACGAATATTTAACTATCGACTGTCTCGAGCACGCAGATATGTGGAATGTACTTTTGGTATATTGGCTAATAAGTGGCGCATACTTCATCGTCCACTAAACGTACCTATGAAAACAATTGAGTAAAGACATACCTAGTCAAAGCATGCGTCGTTTTACACAATATTGTTCGTGAAAGAGATGGATACACACATAAAGACATGTTCGTACGTGTTAATCACAACGGTTTGCAAGATATTCCCATCGCTATCAATAATGCCCAGGCGGGACGAACAGCTAACAATATAAGAAATAATTTTGCCGCAGGATCTGTGCCATGGCAAATGTCAAAAATTTAATACAAAATTATATTATATACCTAAGAACTTATATATTTTGTCTTTCTTTTTGTCATCAAACCCCTCAAATTCCGGTTCCAAGAATAAACAAATTTCTCGCCATGCATTGCTTCTCATAATTCTGTTTTTATATGCATCAATAGTTTTATCCTATAAACATTTTTAGATTTAACAAATTCAATTAGCGTAAAAATGTCGTACATGATTGTGAACTCGATCACGCTAAACTGTCATACCTTATATTCGCTTTTATTCGAATGAAACGAGCGAGGTGTCAAGGTGTGCGTCGTTGGCGCAGATCGCCGAGGAGGTGAGGGAAGAGTCAACACAGCGTCCTGTGCGTGCAACACACGCGCCCCCCTTCCCCGCGCCTGCCCCGCCCGCTCTGAATAACGCGGACGCAGTGCAAAAGCATAAACACGTTTTTCATTGCTGTCATCTCGGACCGGAAAAAAACGGCCCGGAATGGGGAAAAGTAAAATGTCGGACGGTAAAATTACGTATAGTGCACAAACTTATAGTATACACATTTATGGTCTGCCATATCGGACCGTAAAAAATCGGACTGCCGGAGTTACGTTGGCATAACCAACGTACCACCACATGTCACCACGCATCACATTACATTTATTTAGATAAGCTCAATTCAACTCTGTAAACTATTGTTCAAATAAAATCAGTTCTCGTCAGATCGTCATCTCGGACAGTAGTCCGAGACATTTATTTTTAAAAAGCCTCTTGCCGGTCCTCGCTATTTATCTGGCGCAGTCGGTAAGATCGCGTCTGATTTAACAGTGCACGTATCGATTTTCCTACGCGACATCCGCGACGCGATTTAAGAAGTTCCCGCTCTCCCGAGGACCCGGCAGACAAAGACTCGGCCTATCATCGGCATGCTCGTGGGGTAAGCATAAAACTCTTTTGCTCCCGAGATTCCTGTACAAAATCACCTGTGTTTCTGTACATTGTGTTGATTTATTTGTACTGTGTGATATTTTACTGTGCTATTTTACTGTGTTATTTTCGTCTTGTTTTTGTGTGTTTCGGTAGCTAAAATGGCTCATGAACAGAAAGTAGAAGAGATAGTCACAAAGGTAGAAATCGACTACAAAACGTTATCCTTTTCCTTGCCCACTTACGACGGCAACAAAAAGACATTAACTTTTTATGTTAAAAGTGTTGAAAATGCGCTAGATCTGATAGTAAATAGACAGCATCCAAGTGTCGCTTGTCTTATTAGGAATAAGTTAACAGGTAAAGCCGTAGAGGCACTCTCCGAATGCACGGAGTTCAATACATGGGAAGACATTAAAGGGATACTTACCCGTAGGTTCGGAGAATTTAGGGACGAGGTACAGGTAGTACAGGAGCTTATGCACTTAAGAAAAGGTAGCTTAGAGATAGAAACTATTGTCGATAAAATAAGAGAACTAACGTACACTCTTACAAACCTCGACCAATGTAAGAAATCATACTACGAACTCCTAGACCACTTAGACTCACTATTAGCTCTTAGCGTCCGTATCCAAAACCCAGATTCTCTGGAACAGACGATTGTGTTAGCTAGGCAAGAGCATCTTAAGCTAAAAAATAAAAGGGTCTCAGAATTCAGGGCAAGGACTAGCTCCAACACACTTATAAACTTATAACGGATGTTGTGCGTAGAATGAACAACAAGCAAAAAGTGGTTGGACTTTTTCTAGACTTAAGTTCAGCATTCGATACAGTTAGTCATGAATTATTATTAGAAAAACTAGAATACTATGGGGTACGGGGTAAGTCTCTGGAACTTTTTACATCATACCTAAAAAATAGAAAAATGTTTGTTGAAATTAAATCTTGTACTAAAGCACTAAATTCTTCACATGATACACCTAGTGAGGAAACCTACAAGTCTAAAATATCTCAAATTCATACTGGTGTTCCCCAAGGTTCCATATTAGGTCCAATTTTCTTTATAACTTTTATTAACGACCTTATACAATATGTAATTAAAACTGTTAGGGACTCTATTCAGTTAGTAATTTTTGCTGATGACACGAATGCAATAGTATCCGCCGATGACATAAATACTCTAAATGTTAGAGTAAATAAGACACTAGAGACCTTTTATAACTGGTTTACCGTGAATTGCCTTAAAGTGAATACAAGTAAGACAAACGCATTACTAATTCGTTCAACAGCCAAAAATAATGAAAGGTTAAGTAGTAGAATGAATGGTGAAAGTATTACGCAAATCTCGGTAGTTAAGTTCTTAGGAGTATACATAGATGATAGGTTAAATTGGAAGTCGGAATTAACGCATTTAGAAAATTCACTTAGTTCGGCCTGTTATGTCCTCAGAAGTCTTAGAAACGAAGTAAGTCGAGAGCATTTAAAAATGGTATACTTCGCGTTAATCGATTCAAAACTAAGATATAGCATCCTTTTTTGGGGAGGAAGCTACGAGTACAATATTCACAAGGCATTTGTTGCCCAGAAAAGAGCGATTAGGACCATAGTAGGAATCCGGCAACAAGAATCATGCAGACCATTTTTTAACGAACTTGGAATATTGACAGTTCCATGTTTGTACATCCTTGTATTACTCACGCATCTATCAAAATATATCCATGAGTATGAAACGCAAGAAGAACGACAAATAAGGGAAAGCACTAGAAGGAAAGATTTACAAACCAAATATGTACCAAATCTTGATGTTGTGAAAACATTGCCGCTCCCTTAATCAGAAAACCTATATCGAGAGCGTCATTAAGCAAGCTTCGCGAAAACTCGGAGTTCTGAACAGCGTGAGGCGGTTCTTCACGCCTGGGCAACTGTGCCTATACTCCACGTAGCCAGTACTCCACGCAAGGGCGCACTTGTGCCTTATACAATAGTATAAGGCACAAGTGCGCCCTTGCGTGGAGTACTGTTCTCATCTTTGGGATGGCTCCGCGCAGTACTTGCTGGACGCTCTCGACCGGTTACAGCGGCGGGCTGTCCGTATCATTGGAGATCCAGAGGTCACGAGTTCACTGGAACCTCTGCAACTCCGTAGAGACATTGCCTCATTGGCAAGTTTCTACAGAATATACCACGGGGAGTGCTCTGAAGAGTTATTCCACCTTATCCCGCCCTCGCCTTTCCTATCCAGAACAACGCGTGCTGGGCTCAGATGCCATCCTTACACGGTAGAGTCGATTAGAGCGCGTACCAAAAAGTTTGGGTCCTCATATCTCTGCCGAACGACCAAGGCATGGAATTCTCTGCCAAGGCACGTGTTTCCTTCTTCCTTCAATCCTGGGTTCTTTAAGCGGGGCGTGAAAAAGCATCTTCTCAGGCCGTCAAAGTAGAGACCTCAACATCGCCTCGGCTACTGTGGGGGCGATGTGGAGGCCACTGCTCTTAGACCACACGACTGCTTACCATCAGGTGGAGTGTGGTCATTTTGAAGAGCAAAATAAAAAATAAAAAAATTAAAAAAAAAACACAGCGCTTATTACAAATCGGTTAAGCTGTTTAATAAATTGCCTATACAAGTAAAATCATTATTGTATAAAAAGGATTTCCAAAATGAGCTCAAGCTATTGTTGTTAAAAATGTTATTATTCCATCAATGACATGTAAACATCTTTAATATAATTTATTTGTAATTGTGACATGCACCTACAATTATGTATATAATTAATATTTTCCTTTGACATTCCTTTTTAGACATTTTTCTTTTTTAAATTTTATTATAATTTATTTTTCTGACGTTACTACTTATTGATTTGTTTTTATTTATTATTTTAGTTTTGATTTACTTAATTTTTTATCTTATTTGCAATGTTGTTTTTTATTAAATTGATTGTCTACTTATTATTATTGTATATTCACACACAATGTTAAAATTGTTATTGAATAAATAAATTAATGAAATGAATGTAAACATACCGAATAATAATAATGGGTATAAGTATCAGCAACCCTTCGCTAATAATGGGTATAGGTTTCAACAAACCATGGCCCAACCTAATAGGTTTGCAGGCTACAACTGGCAACCGGCCCAAAGATCGATTACGAATAGGCAACCGCCAAACAACCCAAAGCCGGCACCGCAACCCGGTACATCAAACGAGAACAGGTCGTTTAGACTTGCGGCTTACGCATCCCTCATCTTCCAAACCGATGTAGAATAGTGAAAATTGTTACTCATATCCGGACGTAGAAATAATAACATAGTATTGTTAAACTTACATTATCATAACCGTTTACCGTATATCTACATAAAGGAATTAGGTGGCCGTTTCCTGCTCGACACTGGAGCTTCGTAATCGCTTATCTCACCAAACGCAATTCTACATTCAAACACTCGACTCGAGCGTGAGATACATTACATAAAAACCGCTCACAACATATCCAAACATGATACCGTAGCTTACATTCCATTACCATCTTTGTTTAACTGTAATTACATACACAAGTTTTTATTATTCGACTTCGACCCAGACTTTATCGGACTCATAGGAGTCGACTTACTGTCTCCATTAGGTTGTAAAATTGACATGAAGAATATGGTACTTAGAACGGACGTCGTCGCAACGATCCCGATAAAAGACGACATGAGATGTTATATCGTTATACAACCACGGTGCGAACAAGTAATTAATCTGCTTTGCAATTATCGTGACGGTGATTATGAATTGTCGGAACACATAACCGGCGACGGTCCCTTATTCCCTTCTGCGTTAGTGTCTGTAAGCTCTGGTGCTATAACGACATCCGTTATTAACGAGACAGAGAGTAAAATTAGCTTAGTCAATAATTAAAAGATAAACTTAACACCGTTCTCTGGGAACAACTATTCAGATCGTATAGTAAATATAGTAATAATGATTTAGATCAGTTATTAAAAGATAACCTCAGTAGACTTCGAACGGAGCATATGAATTCAGAGGAAAGACGCGAAATTGAGAGACTATGTTACAATTACCGCGACATATTCTATTGCGAGAATATACCGCTCACCTTTACCCATCAGATAAAACGCAAGCTTAGGATCACCGATGATACCCCAATTTTCGTTCGTAATTATAGACAGGCTCCCAAACAAAACTTATAAGAAGAATATCTCTAATTATAAAGACGATCTAGTTATTAGGAATCAAGTAGAATACCTCATAGATAGAATAGAAAGTAAGCTGGTATACTTAGGTTCTAAGGAAATTAGTATAGGAAGAACATATATCGCCAGGATTAAGAGAGGATTGATTAACGGATTAGGATCGATAATTAAAGCCATTAAAGGCAATCTAGACCATGAAGATGCAGTCAAATTCTAAAATCAAGTTCAAGAAGTTAGAAAGTTAGTGACAAACAGACAAAATCAAACCTTAGGATTAATGTCAGATTTTATTACCGAATATCATAGCAATTTAGAAAGCATGATTAATAATCAGAAAGAGTTAACTGGTGCAATCGAACAAATAGTCAAACAGAGTCAGAAAATAGAAAATCGGATATACCTATACAATGCAAATATATAATGAAATTGAAACATGCTTGCAACAAGTATATGACAGATCATTTAACCTAGAAAATGCCGTAACTTTCAGCCATCTAGCCCGTCTTCATCCAAGTATAGTCGATGCTAACGCAAGCTTAGGATCACCGATGATACCCCAATTTTCGTTCGTAATTATAGACAGGCTCCCAAACAAAACTTATAAGAAGAATATCTCTAATTATAAAGACGATCTAGTTATTAGGAATCAAGTAGAATACCTCATAGATAGAATAGAAAGTAAGCTGGTATACTTAGGTTCTAAGGAAATTAGTATAGGAAGAACATATTATATCGCTAGGATTAAGAGAGGATTGATTAACGGATTAGGATCGATAATTAAAGCCATTAAAGGCAATCTAGACCATGAAGATGCAGTCAAATTCTAAAATCAAGTTCAAGAAGTTAGAAAGTTAGTGACAAACAGACAAAATCAAACCTTAGGATTAATGTCAGATTTTATTACCGAATATCATAGCAATTTAGAAAGCATGATTAATAATCAGAAAGAGTTAACTGGTGCAATCGAACAAATAGTCAAACAGAGTCAGAAAATAGAAAATCGGATATACCTATACAATGCAAATATATAATGAAATTGAAACATGCTTGCAACAAGTATATGACAGATCATTTAACCTAGAAAATGCCGTAACTTTCAGCCATCTAGCCCGTCTTCATCCAAGTATAGTCGATGCTAACCATCTTGTAGCCGAATTAGTGAGCATGCAAAAGGATATTACTACAAATGTATTGCAGATGCCATACGCACCGAGACTGAAAAACATACATTTATTAGAGAAATCCATTATAGTTAAAGCATACAGTACGAGCGAATCAATTAACTTTTTATTAGAAATACCCCTTGTAACTAAACAATCCTACACTCTACTCCATTTATACCCGATCCCGAATAAAAACGACCTTGTACCAAAGAATCCTTACCTGATCTTGGGTAGTAACGAGTTCGCGTATCCTCACGAGCCATGCGTCACCATCACCGAAGATAACGTTATCTGTCAACACGTCAAGTGGAATCAACCGCAGAACAACCAAGACTGCGTCACACAACTACTGCAACATAAGAAACCGCACAACTTAACCTATGTTACGGTCGAATAACCGCAATATAATAAATTTAATTCAAGATAATACATGGATCGCCATCCTGAGACAAGAAGAAATAATGAAAACAACTTGTGCAGCAACGAAGTACATTACCAACGAAGCAACGGCGTCGTACTCATAACAATCGACAGTAAATGTGCCGTCGATATAACAGGACGAACCGTACGCACACACAAGAGATTCACCAACGTCAAAGAAAGCATCCCGCTACCACGCACTCAATACACTGTAACAAAGAAAAACCCACCAATCACAATGAAAATACAAGAGATACCCTTGAAGACCTCAACAATCTTCTAAAGAAAACGAGAATTATGCAGCAAACCGAAGAGGAACATGCGCTCACAATAAAACCCAGCTGGCCAACAGTATGTCTACATGTACTTATATCAACGATTGCCATAGGCAACATCATTTACAAATGTAGCCGATACCGAAAGGGAAGACCAGCAACGCCGGAAGCCAAGCCGCTCCAGTCACAAGAACCCTCGCACCCACAGCAGCAGTCTTCGGCGTGTTTCTCTGTCAAGGGGGGAGGAGGTACGTTGGCATAACCAACGTACCACCGCATCTCACCACGCATCACATTACATTTATTTAGATAAGCTCAATTCAGCTCTGTAAACTCTTGTTGAAATAAAATTAGTTCTTGTCAGATCGTCATCACGAACAGTAGTCCGAGACTTTTATTTTTGAAAAGCCTCTCGCCGGTCCTCGCTACTTATCTCTGGACAGTAAAATTCCTTGCAGTGAGCAAACGCCCTAACCCTAATATTAGGTACGTGTACGTTGTTAATCCTGGCCCGCAATATCCGCCAACCAAAGGGGAAGTGTGGCCAAAACCGCAAGAACAAACGAAACATAATAATTACTATAAATTAAAGCCTTCTGTTTTTAAATTTACGGTAAGTCAAAGAAAAGTATGTATTCTTGTTATACTTTTTAATTAAATGCATCGTTTCATTTCATAGTTCACTACTAAAACATGTTGTTGTTGGAATTATCGATTTTTATCGTGGTGTTTTTGTCAAATGTATTGTTTACATATTCGGGTTCTTTTTAAATGAAGATGTCCGAAACTTCTAAATAGATGAATTTAAATAAAGGGTAAGTTCATCGAAGTATTTCTGTACAAGTAGCGATCACTAATTAAAAAAAAGGTTTTTAGTAAATAGCAATAGATCACGGAAATGGGACTAATTATAAGGTAGGTACCTATTGTATCATACGATAATTGTGTCGATTCAATAGATTAAGTATAACAAATTATGAAAACATTAACATATTTTTTTTATTAAATATAAAAGCCCGCTGCATCTGTTTTGCCACAACTATAAAAATCATGTCTGAGGGTTATATACCTAGTAATATTATTTAAGTATATGTTATTAATGATGGTGATTCAATACAAAATTTAAAATTTCATATTAAGACGCGGTGGCGTGTTGTGTATTCGCAGAATAGAGTCGTTAACTTTTTACCTAGCTTATAACAATTCAATGAGTAGGTAGGTACCTTTTTCATTGGCCTCGTCCCATCCGCATGACCACCACTTTAATAAAATGTGTGTAGACTGTAGTTAGGTTTAGCAATGGTGACTATTGAGAAATATTTTTAAAGACGAGAAATTTATAATGCCGACCTAAAATATCTAAGTACCTACTTACCTATGTTCTTTTTTATAATAAATCTTGTTAGATGAAAAGACGCCTATTATAAATTACTAGCTTTTGCCCGCGGCTTTGCTCGCGTTAATTTAGAATTTGACAATCAATTCGGGTTGTACACTGTTTGTAATAATATAATTCAATCATGATTCGAAAGAAACGTGGCGCCATCTATTATCATAAGAACGTTATTGTTGCTTTCCTCGGGAACAGTAATTTTTTCGGGATGAAAGGTAGCCTATGTCCGTTTCTGTACACCTGACAACGTATATGCAAAATTTCAGGATGATCGGTTCAGTGGTTTAGGCGTGAAAAGGTAACAAAAAACAAACAAACTCATTTTCGCTTTTATAATATTAGTTAGGATTAGGATAATAAGAGTATTTTTATTAAATCATTGTCTTTCTTAGCTTTGTATTTGTCTTCGATCAATAATGGCTACTAGATATCGGGTCGGCGCAAAAAATACGTCTCGGTAAACAAGATCGCACTTGAGACGTGAGCTCTTATTTTGTTTAGTTCGCTTGAAACTCAGCCAATGTAAACACGTCTCACAATGCCGCAGTGTGTATTCAAAAGTTGCAAAAACAATTCCCGAAAAAGCATTTAACAGCCGGAGTATCTTACTTTCGGTAATTACATGAAGAATAATTTATATTTTAAGCTTTAAACTAACAAACTTAAAACTAAAAAACTTAAAACTAAAAAATTACCGATTTTAAACCTCCGCGCACCGCTACAAATGTTTGGTCAAGGCTCACCAATACACGCACAAACTTTTATAACAAAAATAAACGAAACAAAACAATGTAGCTCTCAAGGCAATAACGGGAAAAGTACTTTATTTGTTGCCGCTTAAGGTTCATTTCACACTAAATGTTGATTAACTTATGTCTTTTCATTTGTAAGTGACAGGAGTAATATATTGCTGTGCTCGTTTTATGTGACGAATGATCGTAAGTATTCGATAATATTTTGAAGATTTGTGACTTTATTACTAGGTGCTATGGTTGCTTCAATCAAATATACCATAGATGCACATTCTCATACAAAAACCGCGTCAATATGTGGCACTGACCAGTACTACTTACTTATAAGTGTCTGCATTTATTATGCAATCCAGGAAATAAACCTGAATAACTATTGAACGCCCACTGAGAAACATTTTGAAATAGTTTAATTAAAACGCGTCAATGTAAAGCGTCCTAAGTGTGTTAATCGCGATACCCAAGCGTACTAAGTATATGGTACGGTCTCCACCCGCTAACCGACACCACTACGGTGTCGATTCGCTCCCGCTTACGGGCAGCGCATGCAAGAGAGAGTGGGACAGGTGCGTAATACATGCATTTAAATTTAAACAAAAATATCTTCAAATATATTATTTAAAGCGCCATATTCAACAAAATATAATAAATATTTCATAACAAAACTATACTTACCTAAAGTACGACATTCCATCCTTTTTTTGCACTTTTAGAGTATAGTTTTTGCATTTTTCACTACACACTTTGGCATCGTGAAACGTGTGACTGCTAGCGCGGTCGTAAAGTGGCTGCGAGTGCGAGCGAAATTGCGCATACAACTGATTTATGCACAATTTTGTTGGGGCCGTTTTTCGAGCGACGATCGTGCATCTATGGTATATTTGATCGATGTATGGTTGTAATTAGGTTGAACTTAAAACTGTTGTAAAACTTTTCTCTGCGTTTGTTAGTAAACAAATGTAGCTGTAGGTATATATTTGTATTTTTGTCACGCGGACTCGAACAGCATTTAACTTTGATTTTGTACGTGACCCGATATCTAGTTGCTATTGTTGATCGAAGGTATTTGTAAATAATCCTACCTAAGTAGTAAAGTCGTCCGCGGTTCCGCCCTCGCCGCAGAGGTCGGAATACGCGTCGCGCTAATGTTAATTCCGTGGATCACCTTAGATCCACGTTGCCGACAACGCCCCAAGCCGAGGTCAGTGGTAGTCCACCCTTGGGGGTCAACGTTGTTTAGTTTATTTTATAACGGGTTGTGAGCCTCCTGCGCTCACCCACAGTCCGCGTAAATTTGTAAAGGCCATCTGAGGCCAACAACTAGCACACACAAAAAAAAGAAATCGCGCGTCTTTAGTTCGTCAGTTGTTTTCGTCGCGGCTAGACGTATGATGCTCCGTTCGATCGCATTCGCGCGTCGCTCGGTTTCGGCGCGGGACATATGATGTTCCGTTCGATCCCAGGTTCCTAATAAACTTATATGTTGATTGTCCGTATGAACATACGCCACAACAAAATAGGTTTTGCCCGCGACTTCGTCCGCGTGGAATAGTTACTATGGGCAGCATTTTCAATTTTTTAAGAAACTTATTTTGCAAATAATACCCATATAAATGCCGTGGTTTACTTCAAATAGCTCATTTTAATAAATTTTTATAAACAAAGTTTTTTGTTTTTCCATCCTTTAAAACAAAAAGATTTTGCGGGTTTGAAACTCGTGAACACGCCACATAGAGCTGCCCATGGAAAACAGTTTTGTTTATTATTACCATAATTGCTGCTTTTAGGGGAGTCTGCACTCTTTTAAACTAAAATGGCAAATTGGTCCGAAGTATCGGAATATGGGGAAACATTTTCTCCTTTTGCCATTTTAGTTGTAGGGGTAAATGATTAGTCTTATTGTGGATGTCCAAATAAAATGCTTCATTGTAGATATGGGTGTATATTCACTGGCACCAGTTATAATTAGTAATATAAATACATACTACGACCTAATTTAGTGGTTGCGGGGAGACGACTGCCGCGCAGCGCTCATACAATCGCGCCTGTATATAAAACTATATTATAGCTTTTATAGTATTGCGGTCCTAGATAAGTAATTTGTTGCCGTGTACCATTACATAGCCTTGGTGGATCAAGATTTCTCATTAATAGGACTGGAATACCAACTTTCAGTCTTAACTTATGGGAAGGCACTGATAATTCTAAAGAGTTGAGAAACTCTATACGGTACGATGTCACTTGTTCAGTGTCCTTAACATTGTCTACTGAGAGTTTGTAATTTGTTCGTTTATCTGGCCTACTGTCTCATTTGTCAACGCCAAAGTTAACCTATCACACAACCATTCTCGATTGCCCATACTTATTTGTAGATCTGGATAGACATTATTATTTAAATCACCTTTTTTATTGACAATTTGACAGAATTCACGTCTTAGTGTAATCATGCCGTTACTGTCTGTTAGCTCCGACTTTTAAAAGAGCAGCCGCCTATTGCCCTGCGTGAGAATCGTTGTGTAATTGTACTCACATATTTGTAGTCAGACGTAACTTTTTTACGTGTATCTATAACACAGACGCCTTCAAACAGGCATTTATTTCATTTGCCTACCACTCGATCATTTGCAGGTCAGTTGCAGGTCCGAGAGGCGGCGTGTGTGTTCCCAGTAGTATGGTGTAGTGGCCTGCCGTTTTATGCGGCGGGCCGAAGTCATGATGGCATGTAAAAGTGATTCGCCTGGCCCCGCCGTCTCTAGTTGTGTTGAGGAACAACGTGGTAGGTTTAGTCGTATGACCGGGATGTCACCATCTTTCCCCGGGAGAGTCCGACATAACCTCTCCGTCATCCCGTGAAGAGGAATGCGTCAATGCATTCCATCTGCCAGATAACGCCATAACCCCCAAATAAAATTAATTATACTCACTCAGATGCGAATATCACTTTGCTCAAAGGTAATAAAATATAGAAGATAAGGAATCTGTGTATAAAGTATGTATCTCTGGCAGATTAAGTAAAATGTTCTCTACCTATATATTTTTTTTAAATCATCATGCGTTTGTTATATGGCTATATCTTGCAAATAATAAATAAAGAAACAAGTAACAATAAAGTTGTAACAAAAAGCTAAGTAGGTAGGTATACATATTTAAGAAACGTATTTATTAAAGCTTTGTTTTTCATTATCGTAAAAACGGCAATTTGTACACTTCACACTTTCACTGATTAATGATTTCACTAATTAATGATTATAGTGTAAACTCTATTAATCAACAAAATTAAATAATAAACACAAACCAAGTGTGTATGTAATCCTCGGTAGGCTGACCGCCTGATATATCCCCTCGGAGCAACAAACAAGAAAAAAACTTCGATATGTCTCCTTGTTATATTTGAGGGAATAGATTGAACATTATTTCCGTTTCTCCCCCTAAAGAAATAGCGGGTACAACCCTTCAAATACACTATTGGGGACTTTTTTGTTTTCTGGTAGATTTTGCCTGACTAAAATCAATGATTGACAACAACGATATCTAAGTGATAGAATAACCCAAGATGTTTATTTTTTTTCTATTTAATAGGAAGTAGGCGAGACATGTCACATACTAAATTCGGCCATGAAACGATATGCCAACGTACTAAGAAGTACACACCAGATGTCTTGGAGACACGCAATAAAGATCTGGAAGCATGTGGAGTATCGGTTGAATATTACAGATCCACATTTCGTAGGATCCATAAAAGAACTTCAAATAAACCTGACAGCTCCTTGCGAGGAGTATCCTAAGATGGACATGTTTGAAAGATGTAAGTATACAGTAACGTAGTTTTTTTTAAATTTTGTGTTGTAGAGTTCGCCCTTGCTATTTATTATACTTGGTGACGATACTTGTGCAAGAAAGTGCATCTCTTGCACAGAAAACTGACATAAAATAATAAATACAGAGAAAAGAATGAATATTCTGTTTCGACATCAAAGCCATCGATAAATAATTTGATACTGAATGCCTACTAAAGTGCCAACAAATAATATATCAATTATTGTACGTGGAAATAATAAAGCTCCTTCTTTCAAAAAGAAAATAATCTGTTGAAAAGGGTGTGATTATATTTTTGTTATAGAGTAATTAGGCTTCAACCATGACGACTTTACATAGAACAAATAGATAACGAAAATTACATGTGTTGAATTTTAAATGGAATCCTACACTACCAAATTGCGGAAACCACATCAATACTCAATATTCAATTTTTTATTGCGTTCCACAATGTAGGCTTAGATGGTAACTTAAATAATATGACAGTTCATTATGGACCCTGTCGGGCACAGCAACATAGGAGAGAAGAAAAAACAAACTATTTAGATACAATAATATCACATTCTAACATTCTAAATCAAATTTGTCTTAGTGAGAAGGAGACAGCTAGACTGCCAGAAATCCGGCATTCGATCCCAAGGCACGCAACTCTTAATTTGTAAACGTAATGTGTGTATTATAAATAGGTACTCAACTATGGCTCGCTCTAACGGTGAAGGAAAACATCGTGAGAAAACGTGCATGCCTGAGAGTTCTACACAATGTTCTCAAATATTTGTGAAATTTGCCAACCCACACTCGGCCTGTGCGGTGGACTATTGCCTAATCCTTCTCAAACTGAGATCAGATCCGTGCCCAACAGTGGGAAAGCTTAAATAGAGGGCTGATATTATTAAGATTATTGTTGGTATTACAGTATTGCGTTTTGGAATTTCCATTTGAGCTCTTTTACGAACATAATCGTTGGTTAAAAGGAATTACACGATTTCAAAATCATTCTGTATAAACCGTTTTTATAAAAAGCTAACGGCTACTCCCACAACTAAAAAGTTATCCGAAAGATAAATCGCATGCTGTATATTCTCATCATTTAGTAGTAGTAGAGCCTGGCTGATTTTTGCATGAATGGGCCGCCTCGACCGGGGAACGACTACCCTCTCACAGAATATCGACGTGAAATAGCAGTATTCCTGCAGTGCTGTTGTGTTTCGTTCGGTAAGTGAGAGTGCCGGAGGCCCAATCCCCCTCTATTCCCCTTCTCGCTCCCTCTCCTTCCCACTTCCTCCTTTCCTAAAGGGTCGGCAACGCGCAAGTGATGCCTCTGGTGTTGCAGGCGTCCATAGGCTACGGTGACCACTTACCATCAGGTGGGCCGTATGATGTTTGCCACCTTAAAAGTATAAAAAAAAAGATAATATAATGTTATTTAAGTACCTACATATAGTAGTTTGACGTGACGATGGAACAAACCGACAGGCAATAATTCTTAAAATACTTAATTGTTTTGGGAGCCGACCTCAAAATTTGATTCTCTAAATATATTAAATATTGCCTCGCAGTCGTCGAGTTGATAGTTGTGAATGATTATTCTGAGTTTGAGTTTAGATGTACTTGTGCCCGTTGTTTTATACTTGAGCTTGATAACCAGAGCGGTTATTATATATTTTTTTAAGATAACTTCCATCCTAATAATACTTTCTGTGTCAAGGGAAACTTTGAAAACACAAACAACACCAAGACCTAAAATAAGTATTTGTAAGTAAATAACACAATTAATGTATATCCCGTTTGGGGATCGAACCCACAAAGCTCGGTCCAGTGGCCGTGGCGAGGCGCCCACGTAAACCACTACGCCATCAGTTGTAACGAAAGTCCTCTTACTCTTTTGCTTGTACAGATATTTATCAAGCGACATTATTTATTAATTATCCTTTCAGTAGACGCACCCAGCAATAAATAACTTCTTCATCGCTAAGGTCAAAGAAAGAGTAATTTATGTAATAACAAGGTCTAATATAAGTCATGATCGACACAGCGGTATTGCCCACCAACACAATATATAATTAATTACTCTATTCATATGATAATACCTACTTACAATTACAATTGACTCGCCACATAATTGCGTTTGCATCCTTTTGTATATAGTTTATTTTGCATAGATCTGTTTTGTCAACTTACCTTGACAAAACGAGGATGAATGCGTAAAGACAGTGCCTGTCATCATTACAAAATGTAGGTTCCTAATCTGTGGTCATTAGAGCATTCTGCTTGCAATCACGCTACACAGCGCGAGCTTGTAACGCAGTTCAGAATAGCCATAAAGTTTGCCTCACTCTCTATCTATCTTTAATTATTCCTAAAGTTGATTAAAATTAAATTACTGTATACGGATTTTATCGCGTTGTTTATTTGACACTTTATTACAAAATGTTGAAAACTGTTACACTACTATTACTACTAAACTTTACTAATTTTTAAGCTAATTAAATTATTGAAACTATTAAAACTATTACTATACTATTATACTATTTATATTTGTGTTTACACTTTCCCCGACGTTTCGGTTGCTTTTCAGCAGCCATGGTAGTAGTTTAATTTCAATGAATAACATTCGCGTAAACAGAAGACAACAATCCTAAAGTTGATTTATTAACCAGATTTTGACCGCGGCTTCGCTCGCGTAAATGTACTATGTACTACTGTAATGGCTCCAGCGACGGACGACCATTTCAGAAAAATTTTCGCTTGCACATGTTGACCAGTTGAGTTTGTATCGCCTTAGAATCAGTAAACAAATATAAAGTGTAAAAAAACTCAAACAAAGAAAGGGGCGTGTCACGGGTACGGGTACCAAGTGTTGGCGTGCTATGCGATTTTAACCTTAGGAGTGGTCATCCGTCGCTGGAGTCGATAGTACATTGTGCCTTATTTGGTATGGAAATAAATTATTATTATTATGGATACCTAGAAGCCGAGTCAAAACCCTATAAAACAAATTAGAAAATATACATATCAAATGAACACTTAAACTTAACAGCAGTTCAAGTGGTCGTGTCGATTACCAGCTACGGACCTGACTTATGCCTGCCGGCTGATCTATAACCCTAACGATTACCAGCTACGGACCTGACTTATGCCTGCCGGCTGATCTATAACCCTAACGGTTACCAGCTACGGACCTGACTTATGCCAGCCGGCTGATCTATAACCCTAACGGTTACCAGCTACGGACCTGGCTTATGTCTGCCGGCTGATCTATAACCCTAACGGTTACCAGCTACGGACCTGACTTATGCCTGCCGGCTGATCTATAACCCTAACGGTTACCAGCTACGGACCTGACTTATGCCTGCCGGCTGATCTATAACCCTAACGGTTACCAGCTACTGACCTGACTTATGCCTGCCGGCTGATCTATAACCCTAACGGTTACCAGCTACGGACCTGACTTATGCCTGCCGGCTGATCAATAACCCTAACGGTTACCAGCTACGGACCTGACTTATGCCTGCCGGCTGATCTATAACCCTAACGGTTACCAGCTACTGACCTGACTTATGCCTACCGGCTGATCTATAACCCTAACGGTTACCAGCTACTGACCTGACTTATGCCTGCCGGCTGATCTATAACCCTAACGGTTACCAGCTACGGACCTGACTTATGCCTGCCGGCTGATCTATAACCCTAACGGTTACCAGCTACTGACCTGACTTATGCCTGCCCGCTGATCTATAACCCTAACGGTTACCAGCTACTGACCTGACTTATGCCTGCCGGCTGATCTATAACCCTAACGGTTACCAGCGACTGACCTGACTTATGCCTGCCGGATGCTATTTCCGCCTAAAATTGAGAATATATCGTGGCCAAATATTACAATCATTCAAACGGTTACAAAGGATACCTAAACTTGGCAGAACTAACTGTGGTGCGAAATCGTGGTTCCGTGCGTGGGTCACTCAAACCCACATCACTTGACCCATTGACAATGTCTAATTAATGCCTCGAAACATAGTAGCATCCATGTAGAGGTTACCTACGGTAATTGAAGGAAACTAAACCAACGAATTTCAATAAAATAATTTTAATTCCAGACGAGCTCAACGTCCGCTTAATATCAAACCTGAATAGTAAATCCATATGGGGAATTCTGAGAGGACTGGAGACATTTGTCCAACTTTTTTATATGTCTGATGACTACAAGGTATGTGATCAATGTCGCCCTCTTGGGTTCCGTCAATGTCTAACTCAAGTTTTCTTAATACCTATAGCTTGCTAATTTAAGCACCTGACCACTTTGTAGCAGCAAAAATAGTGCCTTAATTTTTTATCAACTTGTTTATTAATTTTCTTATGCGCAGTCAACCTTGATAATGCGCAGGCGACGACCGGCGTCGATCATACTGTTGCTCACGCGGGTCTTTCGTCGATTCACACCACGGGTTGTTCGCACCACGGTATGGATCGCAGAAGGACCCATGTTGAATTAGTCAGTTACGGTGAATGTTTTTTTTGTACTTCGTCGATTTGCACCATGGTGCGAATCACCGAAGAACTATTTTTGACTTCATCAATTCGAACCAATGTTATTTTACTACTATTGAACAGTCTCGCATAAAAGTGTTAGTACACCAATTTGTTTTTATTTATTAATCCAAAGCTACTAATAAAATTACTAAGCTATCGCTTTGGGGATTCAAACTATGTTTTATGGTTAGATGCAATTTCAAAATAACAAATCTTTGGTTACTAAATATTAAGTAAGGTATACACTTAAAACTTACTAATATTTTCGACAGCGACATAAATTTATTACCAATATTTAAAGTACATACTTTTAAAAAGAGCACATTATACCTACGACCCAAAATTCTCTGGTAAACGCAAACCCTATTTCTTAATGGAGTGAAAAATAATTCCATTTTCTATTAAGTATAGTAAAATCGAACAATCTGGCAATGTTCATATATAAAAAAGAAAAAAGATAGCGTTGAAATCAATAAAAGAATTAATAATACTATTCAATAATTATTAGCTGGGCAAATAAGTATGAGAAATTGCTTGGAAAAATTACGATCATAATATACAGTGGCTTCTATTGTTGGTTTAATTGATCGCATTTTAAACTGATTATCTGGTCTATAGTTTTTAGTAATAGTAATAAGTAAAATTGTAACGTAGCTAAGAAATAGCCCAACCTGTGATGATCGCTTACAAATATTATATAAACGTTAAACTACTCTATTCCTAATCAATCTGTGATTTTTAGTTCATTATTTAGTTGGTTGTAAGGGTAATCAACCCTCAGTCTGTGATTTTGTTTATAGCTTTTTGCCGGAATGCATTGACGCATACCCCCATACCCCTCCGCGGGGGCGGGCGGCGGGATTATGTCGGACTCACCGGGATAAAAGAAAGATGTTGAAACGATGAAATGGACCGCCCGGAATACCGACTAAACCTACCACGGTGTTCCTCCAGATAACCATAGTCGGCGGAGTCGCGCGAATCACTTTCACATGCAATCGCGATCCCGCCGAGGTTTCGGCCCACCGTATGAAACGGCAGGCCACTCACGAAAATACACTTTGGTCACTTAACCCTACTGTCCCCTTGAAGGGGGACAGACACACGACACAGAGGCGCGCGTGGGAACATGCACACCGCCTCTCGGACCTGGAGCTGCGTGGGTGGTGGACATACCCACGAAACCCACCACCCCCAGTTAAAACCTCAGGATGGCTGGAGGTCGTCTCGCGCCCTCCAGCGCCCGGTTCTGCTGTTGGGGAGCGGGTTCAAGCGCTTCCGCTGCGCCGCCTCCTTGAAAGAATATAACTTCGTCACAGAAGGAGGCGACGGCGTTCCACGACCTCTCACTCCAGACCATAGACTGAACCAAGGCCGGAAGCGAGAAGGCAACAATTCCTTCTGTCGCGACCAAATCACGGCGCTGCGAAGCCCAAGCAGGGCAATCCGCCAACGTGTGCAGCGCCGTGTCTGCAACAACATCACGGCAGTCGCCGCAGTGGGCAGTGGTGACAACCGGGCGTGTCTTGCCGGCCTATGCGACACAGGAACTGGCCGAAGCAACCGTGGCCAGTCATTACCTGTGTCAGCCAGAAGGTGAGGACGCCATGCCGCCTCTCCAGCCACTTCTCAAAAACGGGACTTACCGCCACGACCGTGGCGTGCCCGGCACTGGGGTGCACAAGTCTTTCCTTCCACTCTTCCACCACGACCTGGCGGATCTCGGACCGTACCGCCTCGAGAGTGGGCAGAGTTGGTCCTTCGCCCCGAGCTAGCGCTTCCTGGTGCCAACGGTAGAGCGACGCCAGGAGCGCCGCTTCCAGGTCCCAGGGCATCGATCCGACAAGGAGGCTCGCAGCCTCATATCACAGTAAATATATAAGCTAAAGCAGTAGGGAAACTAGGCATAATTTTAGAAATAAGAACCTACGAACCAATGAAGCGTTAGGGTTGTCAACGTAACTGATGTAAAATCGAATACATTTTTTTGACGTGTATATGTCTGTGTTTACCTTTGTAATAGGGATTATTTCGTAAATATTATAGGGAATACCTATTAATGCCATGTGCAATAAGTAAACGAAGTTGGTACGTATGAGATATACTAGGTACATCGATAATAAGCGGTGTGCGAAAAAGCATTAAGCAAATGTCATGACATAATAATGTTACGATGCCCAGCAGTGTTCATGATGCCCAACAGTGGGCATGATGCCCAACAATGGATATGATGCCCAACAGTGGACATTATGTCCAACAGTGGGCATGATGTTCAACGGCGGCAATGATTGAAAACTATAATGATATTACATATCAAATTTTATAAAATGTTATAGTATAAAAAAATTTACGACCAGACGGCGCAGTAGCTAGTGTATCTGCCTGCCACGCTGGAAGTTGCGGGTTCGATTCCCACCATGAAGATGGCTGTTTGATTTAGTCTAGGTGTTTCTATCTTTATGTATGTATTTACAAAGAAAAACCATATAAGTACGTTTACCAATTACTGTCTAGTACCCATAATACAAATTCTGCTTAGTTTGGGACTAGATGGAGTTGTGTGAAAGTCTGAGGAATATTATATTATTATTTAGTATTCCTCAGACTTTTTAAAATAAACTATCGGGAAGGAAGGACAGAGTACTATAAAAACGATTTTATCTTTTTTGTATTCAATATTCTAGCTATTTTATATGTTCAAACAACACACGAGTGGCATTTAAAAAATATTTGTTTATTCGCGGACAATTCTTGGTTCAAAAGATAAACAACGTTATAGATAATATAATACTATATCAGTAACAACGTGACGGTTCGGCTCGACACTCGCGATTATCAGCACTGCGACGTTCGCTTAGGACTCTCGTAGAAGAGCGCGCTTGTGTGAGTGTGCCGTTTCGAACGTTTGTTCGTAGTTTCCATATTGCTTTAGCTTATATATTTATTGTGCTCATATGAGATCGTGCATTTTATTTATAGCTACTCATTGAGTGATTTTTATATTTATTTTCCTTTATTTACACTTTTTACATGATCAAAGTTTTTTTTTCTTTATTTAATTAGGGACTTTTAACCAATCAAGGTTCATGCCAGTCCCGTAAATTCACACAATATAGTTAAAATCTAATTTTCTTAATACTATTAAATATAAATTTATAAACTAACTTAGCTTCAGTACTAGTAGGCTTAGCTAATACACTTTGGAACAAACCTAAATATGATTAAACACAAATAATCAATATTTTGTCATGTGACTAAAATAAACTAAGACGACAATAAACATTGTTTTTTACAACTGGTTGTTTCAATAAACGTTTTCTACCCGTCAGTACCAAGAGAGTACATTTAAAAAAATAAAAATTGTTGTAGTTCGAATCGACGAAGTCAAAAATAGTTCTTCGGTGATTCGCATCATGGTGCGAATCGACGAAGTACAAAAAAAGCATTCACCGTTTCACACCATGGTGCGAAACAACCCGTGGTGTGAATCGACAAAAGACCCGCTTACGCGCAGTCAAAGGACACAGGTACGATGCATCTGGTCAATGTACAATTACGTACTCATTTTACCTGCTTCTGTTTGCGATGAATACTAATTACATTATCTCGTGTATGCAATTTATATGTATTATTTAAATTCATACTAAAGTATTGCAGGTGATTATCGGCACACTGTGTAAAGGTACACTTCGGGGATATCCTTCCGTGACTCAATGTATATGTATCTTTCAGCATGTATTCATAAATTCAACGAAAATCACAGACTTCCCTAGATACCAGCATCGAGGACTTCTTATAGACACATCGCGTCATTACGTCTCAGTATCCAACATTCTGAAGACTTTGGACGCAATGGAGATGAACAAAATGAACGTCCTACACTGGCATATAGTGGATGATCAGAGCTTCCCATACCAGAGCGACAAGTTCCCTCAGTTAAGGTACATTGTAGAAAATATATTTGCTTATAATCAAGGCTATCCAATTATAGGAACGAGCTTAATATATAACCAACCCAACCGAATATAACCAATAATAGTCAGCGGGCGATATTATAAAAGCACAGTACTCCAATATTTCTTATTTACTTACAGTATACTATTTGGCGAATGGTACTTTCATACAGTGGCATGGCTGGATTTCAAAATGCAGTAATCCCAGTTTGTTTATTTAACAGCCACTAAAGTGATATCCATGTGGACCCTCTTTATTCTTCAATACTACCTGCATGTGGCGCCTGGTCAAAGCCGTGCAGTCCAACTTCTGCCAGACCTTGCTGCCCCCCCTGAGATATCCGAATTGGCCAAGGCTTGGAAGGAGGCGAACGTTCAACCAATTCCCAAAAAGGGGGACCGTTCCGAGCCAAGCAACTATCGACCCATAGCTATCACCTCGGTGCTTTCCAAGGTGTTCGAGCGGATTATAAACACCCAAATTGTCCGCTACCTGGAGGATCAATCGTTGATTAATGATCGCCAATACGGCTTTCGGGCTAAACGATCAACGGGTGATCTTTTAGCGTTCGTCACGCACCTCTGGGGTGAGGCTATGGACAAGCACGGCGAGTCTTTGGCTATCAGCCTTGACATAGCCTAAGCTTTCGACAGAGTCTGGCACCGGTCTCTTCTTTCCAAGCTTCTGGCGTATGGCTTGCCCCTCAACTGTGCACCTGGATTGTAAGTTTCCTGCAGAAGCGTCGTATTCGGGTCCTTTGCGACGGTCGCGCTTCCAAATTTATGCAGGTCAATGCAGGAGTGCCTCAGGGATCTGTCTTATCCCCTACGCTCTTTCTTCTGCATATCAATGATATGTTGAATCTCAGCAACATACATTGTTATGTGGACGACAGTACCGTGCATGGGCGATATCTCGGACATCCTGGGGCCAAACAGGCTGAGGTTGAGGCGAAAAGGCAGAATCTTGTCGTTGAACTTGACCAGACCTTGGACCGCATCTATGAATGGGGTGCCAAGAACTTGATCGAGTTCAACGCCAAGAAGACCCAGGCATGCGCGTTCTCAACAAAAAAGTCTCCGTTTCTTCCCCTCCCTTCTCTGAAGAACACTCCACTGGTGATACGTGACAGCCTCTCCATCTTAGGTATAGATCTTTGCCGCTCCCTTAATCGCAAAACCTACATCGAGAGCGTCACTAAGCAAGCTTCGCGAAAAGTCGGAGTTCTGAACAGGGTGAGGCGGTTCTTCGCGCCTGGGCAGCTGTGCCTATTGTATAAGCCACAAGCGCGCCCTTGCGTGGAGTACTGTTCTCATCTTTGGGATGGCTCCACGCAGTACTTGCTGGACGCTCTCGACAGGTTACAGCGGCGGGCTGTCCGTATCATCGGAGATCCAGAGGTCACGAGTTCACTGGAACCTCTGCAACTCCGTAGGGACATTGCCTCATTGGCATGTTTCTACAGAATATACCAGGCGGAGTGCTCTGAAGAGTTATTCCACCTTATCCCGCCCTCCCCTTTCCTATCCAGAACAACGCGTGCTGGGCTCAGATGCCATCCTTACACGGTAGAGTCGATTAGAGCGCGTACCAACAAGTTTGGGTCCTCATACCTCTGCCGAACGACCAAGGCATGGAATTTTCTGCCAAGTCACGTGTTTCCTTCTTCCTTCAATCCTGGGTCCTTTAAGCGGGGCGTGAAAAAGCACCTTCTCAGGCCGTCAAAGTAGAGACCTCAACATCGCCTCGACTGTTATGAGGGCAGTGTGGAGGCCACTGCTCTTAGACCACACGACTGCTTACCATCAGGTGGTGTGTGGTCATTCTGACGAGCAAAAAAAAATCATGATTAATTAATCGCAGCACACTGATGCCTTATGTGCTAGATATCATATAATAAGTTATTCTTGTAGAGCAAGCCGGGTTTTTGGCTTACATACAACATGATGACCCTATAGTAGAGATTAACCAAAGGGAAGTGCCTATAAGACGGCGTTGCGATCCATTTAGTGGCCAGCTAACTGTCACGAAATCCAAAGACAAAAAATATTGGGTCTTCTTTTTCATACTAGCCAACAATGAACTATATATATTTCTATTACTAATATGTAATTGTGCAAGGAATACTAGCTGCTTGTTACAATTTCGCGACCAAATATCTGATTCGGCTAAATTTTGCATGGAGCCAGTGATGCTTATACATTTTTTTTTTTCAGTGATCTAGGCGCATACGATCCATCAATGATCTACACTAAAATTAACATTAACCAAATCGTAAACTACGCGAGGGATAGAGGAATACGCGTCCTGCCAGAATTTGATGTTCCAGGTAACCTAATATCTATTAACCTATCATAATCTAATTTTTTGACTCTTAGGCATAACCTGATATTTTTTATACGCCAAGAAAATATTAATGACTGACAGTATTTTTAAATTGCCTAATTTTATAATTAAAAACATCTGGAGTAAGACGATATTTAGGTTATTATATATACGACACATTCTGACTAACGGATTGTAAAAAGACGTGTTGTTGATGTGAATGTCCAAAGTGAAGCTTTTGAGAAGTGTGTGGCGCGATCAGAGCCTAGTCAGCCTAGTGTTAATTTTTATCTATACTAATGTTACACCCAGTGCCCCACCCATATCTCGGCATTGTGCGGAAGACTCGGCAGTTCCGTCTAATAATTTATTACAGCGCCATCTATTAATCTTACAGAACTACGTAGTTCTTACGAGAATAGTAGAGATAACACTGGAACATTCTCGAATCTTCGTACTGTTTACATACCGGGTATGACGATTCTAGAAAAATCCAGAAACGCTTTAAACGCGTATAAAAAGACAAGGCTAGCGCTCGCCGAGTCAGTTTACAATCGTAAGCTGTCAAGCATTCATGACATTCATCGAAGCGAATGGAAGCGAAAATACTACGGAGTTTGAAACAGTTACAGTGGAAAAGTGTAGTATAGTGTTTGTTGTGTTTTAAATTTAATTGTGTGCTAGAATAAAACGTGTTTAGTCGGTAATATTGTTTACATTCTTATCCCTCGAACCCAGCACGTAACACTAATATTATAAAGCTGTTGAGTTTGTTTGTTTGAACGCGCTAATCTCAACAACTACAGGTTCGAATTAAAAAATTATTTTAGTGTTGGATAGCCCATTTATCGAGGAAGGCTATATAACATCGCGCTACGACCCACGGGGGCGGCACAGTAACGATATACGCGGCAGAAGGCATTGTTCTAAACTTTATCTGAATAAAACTTCATATTTGTTATTTGTTTGTGTCATCAGTTATCACAGTTGTTATAGTAATCATTTTTATATATAATAACTTAATAACTAATAAATGTCGTAGTGGTTTAAGTGGTCGCCTCGCCGCTGCCACTGCGCCGAGTATCGTGGGTTCGAATACCAACCATTTGTGTGATACACAAATGGTTGTTCCAAGTCTAGATATTCTTTGTGTCTGTTGTTTGAATATTTGTAAACTCCCCCGCGATACAGAAATTATTACTACCTAGTGAAGGAGTTGTAAGGTTTAACAAAAAAAAATGAGAAGCGAAGGTAGGCTAATAGATAAGGCATTGCACTTTAAGAGGTCGTCAGTTCGATTCCCACAACGAACCTACTCCTGATACAAGCATATTAGCTTAGCTATAGGACAAGAACACTTACCTAGTACTTTGCAACCCAAATTACTAATAATTTAATGTAATAAATAAGTCTACAAACTTTGTCTGTTTATATCATTAGTTCCCAAAGTGGCCCAGGTGAACCCCCAGGGGTCCACGGGAGACTCGACGGGGGTCTACGTTAGCGTGACAAAAAAATGGGGGTTCACAATTCGTAAGCGGGGGTCTATGAAAATTTATTTGCTTTCGTTAGTGAAGAACTAAAATGTTGGCTTGACTTCACCGACGCGCGACGTTCGACAAACTCAGTGACTGTTACTTGTAAAACCTTGCATATTCTAATATATTCAGTACCAGTGGCTTTTAGATTTTTCGGTAGAGAATTACTAAAAAAGAAAAGGTCAGCCCGTAGAGATTTGATCAAATTTTTTACTTGTATGAACTTGTTTAGCTGCAGGGGTCCACCGTAACCAGCTAAATTTTGAAAGTGGTCTATGAGAAAAAAGTCTGAGAACCTCTGGTTTACATGTAGGGAGTAGTGATGTGCATAAATTGAATTAGTATGATATTCAAATACAGTTGCCGCTAACGCGAGCTCGCACCTGGATATAGACACATCACAACATCCAAACAGGTTATAATTATTAGGTAATGTTTTATAAATTTTTGCATATCTTCTGCTCAGTGTTCTATATGGAATTCCATATCTGCGTGATATTTTCGTTGATGCTAAGAATGCCTTTCGACATTTCATCTAAGTCTTTTACTAAAATTTCTTGTGTCCATTCAACACGCGGACGAGCGCCATCGCCATCGTACATTTTTGAAGCATGCCAAAGTCAAAAGCGGTAATTAAACGCCATGCAAAGTTCAGCCAAAGCCATGGGGATAATTGCCCCTAAGGGCGTCTATACTCACGAGAAATCGGAGCGTCAATCCTTTTAGGTAAGGATAGACGCCGTAAACACACGCTTAATAGAATTTAATACCGTCGTTAGTACCGTAATTTAGTAACTTGGTATGCAGATACCTTGGGGTCATACCCCGGTCGAGTTTGAATATGGGCCCTGTGGGTCAAAAGACCCCCGAGATATAGGGGTCACATGAAGACGAAGAGTTTGAATCCTGGGTTTTTTACACCTATCTCGTTTTACTACGCACTAAACATCCAATACACGCTGCTGACGCTTACATATTGAGGGGGGAGGATCCAACCTTTGAATACTTATAAGTAATAACTGCGCTCGTGGTGTGTTCGAGATTCTCAATACAAGTTTCGGGGCTTCTATACTCCTGGAGCAACTATCCCACTTTTAGGCGATTCACACACTGCCCCGCGCCACGCTGCGGGATGCGTGGTGACAGTCACGCGCGCGGGTGCGTGAGTGCAGATCTGCATCATAATGCAGATTTCGCCGCACAAACGTGACGCGTGACGCGTGCGGGTGCGTGTTTCCCCGCATGTAGACGCGTGATCTGCAGCACTGCGCATGAATGCGTTTTCTGTGTGTTGCACTACGCGTGTTTTCTATACAAACACAGGTACTAGCAAACAACGTAAGAACACGCACTCCCGCACTACGCTGCGTGATGCGGTGCACTGTGCCAACCGCCTTATCCTATTACCGCCACGTGCAAAAGTATTAGGCACCCTATAGTAATGTCAGTTTTAGGGTGATTGAGCATAGGGAATGTAAAGAAAACAAAACATATGATTACTAAGATTTATTTTAATAAAATAATTAATATTTTGTCGGTCCACCTTTGGATTTAATGACAGCAGCCACTCTTTTTGGCATTGACTCTACCAGCTTAAAACATTCCTCTTGGGATATCTTTTGCCACTCATGCTTTAACGCGGCGAGTAGTGTTTGCTTGTTGCTTATCGAGTGTCTACGGATATTTTTCTTCAAAATAGACCAAATATGTTCAATAGGATTGAGGTCCGGTGATTGTGGCGGCCAGTCCAAAAGATCTATTCCATTTTGAGCCATCCATGCCATAGTGTGTGCTGACTTGTGGCAAGTGGCGTTGTCCTGCTGGAATTTTACGCCGTCGGTGTTTGTATCACCAAAAATCTGTGTAACAGACGGTGCTAGAGCTGTTTCCAGAACTTCTGTGCATTTGGTGCTATTCATTCGCCCCTCACACAACATCATTTCGCCCACTCCATCGGCAGCCATGCAACCCCAGATCATTATTGAGCCTCCACCGTGTTTAACAGTGGGCACTACACAATCTGGGTTGTACTCTTCGCCCACCCTTCGCCTGACGTAAGTAACACCGGGTGTTCCAAACACCTATGGAACAAGCAAAAAAATAACTTAATTCAAGATTGCGTATTTCCCTCGCAGGACGTGATTTCAAAGACGGCTATGTGTTTTGGTATAATACATAAATTAAATAACAATACCTCAAAGTTAGATTCGTCTGACCACAGTACGTTGGACCAATCCTCCACTGTCCAATCTCTATGTCTGAGGGCCCACTGCAACCGATTTTTCTTGTTGTGCTCCGATAGCCACGGCTTCTTTCTTGCCTTGCAACCTTTTAACCCAGCTGCAATAAGCCTTCTTCTCACAGTACACGCGCTCACTGATCTGCTTTTTCCTTCAGATAAAGCTGCAGCGAGCTCCAAAGCAGTTCTTTTACGGTCCTGTAGAGACTGCCTAATTAACAATCGGTCTTCACGATCTGTAGTTATTTTTCTTCTGCCTGTTCTTGGCCTATTCTCATGAGTACCGATCTCTTTGAAGCGATTTAGTGCATATTGCACTGCACAACGCGAGCACTTCACTTCTCGGGCTATTTTCACTTGAGACATGCCTTGTTCATGTAAAATTTTAATTTTTAGGCGCTGCTCTGCACTAAGTTCTGCTTTTTAGGCATTATTAACTCGATGAATATTAGTCTTCAGGAATATGGTAGCAACAATTGCGTACGATATGTGTCTGTTCACTGCAAGCACTGATAACACACTAAAAGAGTAAACTTTAAAATTGCAAATTTGTAAAAACATTGTTTTAAACTGCACCTGGGTGTCATAAATATTTGATATTGTTTTATTTTTGTTTAAAAATGCCGCCGATGCAATAGTAAGACCATAAAACCCTTATCCGAGCACTCATTGTTGAGATAGAGACAAACAATAGGGGTGCCTAATACTTTTGCACGTGGCTGTATTATGATTTCACATTAGTTTCGAATTAACAGCAGAGATACCTACTACCTAGATACAGATATCAAAATAGTTGCGTTTACACCGTCCGATCACTTTGCATAATGTGTAGTTTTAAATACTATTTTCTGGCAAAATAATTATCGACACCACAACTGTGTTTGCATTTATGAAGGCCAAATTACTTATAACTCATTTCAGGACACACTAGATCCTGGGGTGTAGCTTACCCGAACATTCTAGCGAAATGCTACCAGTTCGGCGAAGAAATAGGCCTAGGTCCGATGGACCCGACGAACAATACGACGTACAAACTGATCGGTGAATTGTTTAGAGAAGTTCAGGAGCGGTTCCCAGATGCATACTTCCATGTTGGTGGCGATGAGGTCCAGTTGAATTGCTGGTGAGTTTTATTTATTATTTCTTTTTTGTAGCGATATACCTACTCATAAAACTATGTATATATGAAATCAATTATAATAGTGCCTAATAAGCATATCAGTTATGAGTTTTTCTGGAGCTGTTCAAGAGGGGTAGGAGCAGCGTTGGCCGCTGTTTTCCGTCTTCTATAAAATATTTTAGGAAACGTAGGCATGTATATGTATAACAAGAGGCCAGGCAAGCCGAAGCTACCCAGAAATGTCTAGAGCCCATCCCATGATGTTCGGTTATAATTCAAAATTCTAGGGTTGTATGTAGACCACGGCTGTTTAGGGATAGGTCTCCCCTGGCAAATAAGATAACCCTAGTTAGCTAATGAAGATAGATGCAGCAATTATAGCGCGTTTCTGATACATAGTATTTTATTTTTCAGGCTATCAAACCTTGCGATAGTAGAGTTTATGAGCAAGCACAACATAGAGAATGGCACTAAATTGCATGCGTACTTCATGAACCGAGTTATTCAACTCTTGGGAGAAAAGTCCAAACCTATTGTGTGGCAGGTCAGTACCTGTATAACCTATTTAGACTTCTCCTGGACGATTTAATCACCTGCAATATTGATAGAGATATAAATGTGCCCCAGTGCGGACAAGGCTATATTTGTATCGCCTTTATTGGAAGCTAGCGTTCGGCGCTCTTTGTCTGAAATATATGAACAATAGTTAAATATTGTTTTTTCATGTTTCAGGAAGTGTTCGATGAAGGTATACCGCTCATTAGTGACGCTATAGTACAAGTTTGGAAGACTGAAGGTGCTAAGGACATGATTCCAGTGAGTAAAATAAGTATACATACATAGATTCACGCCTGTTTCCCAGAGGGGTAGGCAGAGATTAAAATAAAATAAGTATATCCTAACCAATATTAAAAATGCGAATATGAGTTTGTTTGTATGTGACGCTTGCACGCCCAACTACTCGACCGACCATCATGAAGATTTGCATACACGTTGCGAGGGATACATAAAAGGACATAGGGTAGGTACTTTACATCCAGGACGAAAGTAGAGGGATATAAATTTATTGACTCGAAAGGTACGGATAAAATCTAGTACTTTAAAAAAGTTGCCGTTTCTGGCTGGCAATAGTATAGAAAAGGTTTTAAAAAATATTACAATATCATAAGTAATCAGCTCTGCACAATAACTGTCGAAATGTGTGTTTCATTCATATAATTCAGTGCGTGTACGTATGTGTTTGTATGGTTAGCAATTAGCAATTCATAATTCATATCATTTAGAAATAAGGTTGAACCCGTTGAACGAATATTCAAAGGTCCGAGGGCAAATGAAGTATCACTTGTATCACTGTGTCCATAGATTAATATGTATTACGGGTATAGATGGGTATCTTACGTCATGAACTTGTACCGCGCTTGTAGCGCCATCTAGTACTCATAGTTGAATTTGAAATTCGTCAAAACACGTACCTACGTATATATAGATATGTAAAGTATAGATTAGTACCTACGTATAGCTACTACAAAAATATATTATGCATATTAATGTGTATAAATTGTAGCTCTAAAAACATTTAAAAAAAATATATCTCAAACGTATCCTACATAGCATAATCATATACAAAAAATATGGTATGTAAAATACGTTTGAGATACTTCTAGCTTGTTTAAAATGGTTTTAGAGCCACAATTTATACACATAGACACGACGGAGGATAATTCAACTCGACGTCAATAGCAAGCTCACAGCCACAGCGGAGGATAGTTCAACTCGACGCTAATAGCAATGAAACCACTTTCAATATAAACAAGATAATATTGAAAGTTAAGAAATAAAAAAAATGCCTGTGCGCATCAAAACACCGCAGACATATTTGAATTTTGATTGATATAGAATGTTGCCGAGATAAAAATTAAAATTCATATCTGTAATCAAGTTTTATAAATAAAGTCTAATTTATTATTTAGAGCATGGCGTTTAATCAAAAATAGTAAAGTAATAAACTATTTGGAAATTCAGTTTTATTTTTAATTAATGGTATATAAAAAAGTGAGGCTCTTTTATAAACTCGTTTTTCTTTTTTTAAATAACAACATTGACGACTATTTGTACTAATTTATTTCAACTATGTCCGTTAGATGGCGCTAGTAAAATAAATCCTAGAAGATTTGTTCTAAGATACTACACCATGACTGTGTCTCAAAGCAAATAATATTATTCCACGGTATTTATACCTGGCCGTGTAACGAAATCATAGCGCGATTCAGCCCAGTGGGACAACGCCATCTATCGCGCGCTATAGTCAACTTATAAGCTACCAACAGTATGAAAGGTTTCGTTTAACATTAAACTGTTAACAAAAACTAAATGTATTTGTAATAATCTTAAATTAAACAATATTTATATGTAGATATAAACTGGACAAAGGTTAAAATGCGGAAGCTTATCAGTAAATCATAATAAATATAATAATCACAGCACACATTCACATTTTGCTAAATATGTAATTTATCAGTAACAGTTTTCGTTTTATTATTGTCTTAAATTTTGTCTTGTGCAATGTTCGTAGCGTAAGTAATTTTTAAAAGGTAATTACAATATAAGTGTGAATGTATGAAGTTTACCTAAGGGTAAACGTACTGCGTAGCCCCTACATTATACACATACACAAGCGCCGACTCCTTAGGACCGCTCTAACAAATATTTTTACCCCTGAATAATTGTCAATGACCCTATGAACATTGACGAAAGGAAACGACACAAAAGATCCCACTGGGTCGAAGTGTCGCCGGTCTTCACTGACTGACACCCACATAAGATAAGATAAGACGAAAGGGAATATTAGTCAATCTTCTATTCCATAGAAAATTATGTTCACTTAACTTTTATTTTTATAGAAGCCTTTTCATTAAAATATCTCGTATGGCTGCGCAGTACAGTTTACAATGCGATTATCTATACTAATATTATAAAGCTGAAGAGTTTGTTTGTTTGTTTGGTTGGTTGGTTGAACGCGCTAATCTTAGGAACTACTGGTTCGAATTGAAAAATTATTTAGTGTTGGATAGCTTATTTATCGAGGAAGGTTATAGGCTATATAACATCACGCTACGACCCACGCGGTCGGCGCAGTAACTATAAACGCAGGTGAAACCGCGGGCGCATCTAGTGTAATTATGTATAAACAAATAATCTAATGGGCATAAGCCCCTATAGGGCTTTCTACAAGTCGGCCGACTTGGCCACCAGAACTTTTTGCTACCAGGTGAAAGGCAGTTCCAGTGTTTCTATGATTATTCTTACTTAGCTATTTCCTGGAAGAGTATTCATAACACGTCTCCATTTACAGATCCTGAACGCCGGCCACAAGCTTATATACTCGGCTTCATGGTATTTGGACATTGTCTCCTCTGGCGGAGACTGGGTCGACTACTACAAAGCAGACCCGCGGCAAATGATACCCAAATATGAAAACTCTTTGAACAGGGATAACATTGTTGGAGGTGAAGCTTGCATGTGGGGAGAAGTCGTTGATGACATGAATGTTATTAGCAGGTATACAGTCAAATATAAAGCATATAATAACATCACTAACATGGACATAGGAAGTCACAACGTAAAAATTGTTTCTTCTCATGTCGGCCAGAACGCTCGTACACACACACTCACACTTCTGCAATCGGCCGGTAACGGGTAAACTGACATTACGCGATACAATGGAGTCATACTAAACCCAAATCAGTGTTACTTTAAAATTGATTTTACGTAGTCTGTGATATCTTAGTAAAATATCATAGACTAGTACTAATCTTCCCGCCATATTTGTACGTCAAATTTTGGTAACGAGACGGAGTCCATCAAAGATATTGTAGTCAATATCATTGGAGACCATGAATTAATCTTAACTCAATTATCACAAAATAACACTATTTAGAATTCCTATGGTGATTCGGGTTTGTATCCGAGTATAAAAAGGCGGTGTGTTGACAACCAAGAGACCACTGGTCTTTATCCCTAACACTGGCAGGCAGATAACGGGTATGAAATAGCTTAAATTAATTTATGTAGTCGTACAGTAGCTAGCGATAATCCTAATCCTAACTAATATTATAAAAGCGAAAATGAGTTAGTTTGTTTGTTTGTTACCTTTTCACGCCTAAACCACTGAACCGATCATCCTGAAATTTTGCATATACGTTGACAGGTGTACAGAAACGGACATAGCCTACCTTTCATCCCGAAAAAAATTACTGTTCCCGAGGAAAACAATAATAACGTTAATATGAATAATAGATGGCACCACGTGTCTTTCGAATCATGATTGAATTATATTATTACAAGCAGTGTACAACCCGAATTGATTGTCAAATTCTAAATTAACGCAAGCGAAGCCGCGAGCAAAAGCTAGTAGAAAAATAAAGGTACAGTACTACATGCACGAGTTGGATATGAGTTGGGTTGCCCAAATTGGCTTATCTATACTAATATTATAAAGCTGAAGAGTTTGTTTGTTTGCTTGAACGCGCTAATCTCAGGAACTACTGGTCCGATTTGAAAAATTCTTTCAATGTTAGATAGCCCATTTATCGAGGAAGGCTATATATCATCACGCTAAGATCAATAGGAGCTGGGCACCAATGAAGAATGTTTCAAAATCGGAGGGTTAATTTTTCCTTTTGAGAGCTTCCGCTGCGTACGCTGCGTAAACAGTTAAAGTTTCGCAAAAATCATGTATGACAAAATTGTTCCCCTTTAAAAGTTCTAAAAAAAAGTCCGCGACAGCATATGTCTATCTTTTAAGGTTGGCTCACTATAACCATTTTTATGCTAACCAAATTTGTTCTAAAATAATGCATTATTTGCGAAGGTATTATTATAAACATGATATTAATCCTTATCCAAATAAATACGTTATTCATCACAAGTATTTAATTTAAAACAAAATTGCCCTTTACATCATTCGATTTCAATTAATATCTTAGGAGATATCGCAGTTTTAAAATAACATTGCAGCAAAATAATTACCCATTACAGACATAGTACAAACGATGTTTCTCCTGGTTTATTCTGCGTGATAACTACTGGTTCGATTTGAAAAATTCTTTTAGTGTTGGATAGCCTATTTATCGAAGAAGGCTATAGGCTATATAACATCACGCTACGACCCACGGGGGCGGCGCAATAACAATAAACGCGGGTGAAACCGCGGGAACATCTAGTATGAGATATACGCCAATTGTACTAACAAACAATCCTAGGACTATCATTTTCGGGGACATTTCCAACCATATACAATTCTATATTTTTACTTACACAAATCATTGCCATAACGATATTTAATTATTTGCAGAGTATGGCCACGCACTAGTGCTGTAGCAGAAAAGCTGTGGAGTGCTCCATCACCTTGGTATAACGACGATCCGGCGCGTGAAGTGTTCCATCGTCTAGAAGAGCACGCCTGCCGCATGAACCGCCGCGGTGTCGCGGCACAGCCCCCTAACGGACCAGGATTTTGCGTGACGGCCTAATATTTGATAAGATTGAATATACACGTGTTTAATAACTGTTTTGTCTTCATTCTTACGTTTAGAATAAAATGTTTTTTATATTATTGACCGTGTTTCTGTTTCACTATTTAGATGATTTTGGTGCTGGTATAATTATATAATTCATTCTTTTTTCCATAAAATAATAAAATTTTATGTGGCCGAAAAATAATTAATGGGATCTATGAGAGCTATAGAATGAAAAATTATTTTAGTGTTGGATAGCCTATTTATCGAGGAACGCTATAGGCTATATAACATCACGCTACGACCCACGGGGGCGGCGCAGTAACGATAAACGCGGACACATCTAGTGTATAATATGTATGTAGGTACTTACAAAAAAAGTATATAATATGTATGTTTATCCATTGTTTAGTATTTATAGTAAAGCTCTGCTTAGTTTGGGCTAGATGGTGTGTATGTGATAGAAAAATGTTAAAAAGGAAATTGCTGTTTGCGCTGTTGTATTGCCAAGAGCCTAAATTAAAATCTGGTGCTTGTATGATCTTGATGCACCGCCTAGAAGTTGAGTATTATATATATAGAATGTATAGTCGCGAGCTGCAAAACCTAATTTGCAAATAAATCGATACAAATTGTCAATCAAATCGGCTACTCACAATTTTAATAATTAATTGTGGAATCGGTTACTTATATAGTGTATATTTGATAGGAATAGGGTTCAACAGATTCCTCGCTTTAAACTAAAATATATTTTAAGCTAATGTATTGGTAACATTTTTTGACGTGACAACGTCTAATAAATCGATGAACGCCGGCTGCACGCACGAAGAAGGATGACTCCTTGTCCCGTTACGCTCATTGCAACGTTACGATCGGAGCGAGAGCGCTACACGAGCGAGCGAAAGGCACGTTATAACGTTGCCACGTTAAACTATCGTCCGTAAACCGACTTTACAGACAACCAATTTTTTTTACGTGGGGAAATGCGCCTGATGCATACCCTCTCTCCACAAGGGGAGGTGAGAAGGTTACGTCCGGCTCTTCCGTATTTCGGACCTACGGACCAAGACCCCACGGTGTACACGCTCGCTGCCTTGTATAGTGGTTGGGCCGCTGGCAAAAGTTACTACCTCAGCGACCCACCCAGCAGTCTACAACTCCTCGGCGACGCCCCGGCACTACATAGGGCGTCGGACCGACTCAATGGCTGGCGGGCGGGAGATCCCCGTTCTCCCACCTGCGACCTTCATTATGGTATCCCGGTTCGCCGGCGACGGCTCGGATCCGCATGGATACTTTCTTCATGGATCCGCTCCACCGCCTCCTTTTGCGAGATGACATCCTCGCTGAAGGATGCGACCGCTGCCCACTTCCTCTTTCTGTCGACCATGGCTTTGATCACGGCCGGCAGCGAGAGATCTTCACTCACAACCTCAATCAGTTCACGGTGCTGCATCGCCCAAGCTGGACATTGCTAGAGCGTGTACTGCGCCGTGTCCTCCTCACAGTCGCAGTGGTGGCAGACGGGACTCGGTTTCCTCCTAGCGACCGTGTACAGGTATTTGCCAAAGCAACCGTGCCCTGACAACACCTGCACTAGCTGGAAGGAAAGGGTCCCATGCTGCCGCCCTGCCCACCGCTCTAATACCGGCTGGAGGACCCTAACGGTTCTGAAACCGGCAAAGGGCTCCTCCAGCCGCGCCTTCCACTTTAAAATCATGCCCTGATGGGTTCGATTGCGCGCGCACTCAATCAGTGCCGGGAGATGACGACAACCCGGTCATTGCAGTAGCGACGGCCTCAGCTGCGTGTGTACAACCTCCGGGCACGAATGCAGGCCGCACGGAGGCCCGCCAGCTCCTGAGACCACCAGTAGACCCCCTTCGGGGTCCAGTGTCGTACTCGGGGCATGGCTGCGTCGCAAACAGCTTGGATGCTGTCGCAAAAGCGGACTGCCCCAGCGTCTATCTCCCCAGACGAGGGTACAGGAAACAGCCAAGCTTGAATTATGGCTGCCTCCTCCAGTAGGTCCCGGCTCAGCCTCTTCACAGCCCACCGCGGAAAGCGAGGAGCTCTGCCCGCCAACGGGCGATGATTCCTGATAGGGTCCCAGAGGAGGGAGACATACAGATGGTCCGAAAGGGTCCCTACCTCCTCAAGGATACGCCATCTCCTTACTCGTGCGGCGAGGACAGGGGTAGCAAACGAGAGGTCTACTATCGACCCCCCCTGCCATCGCACGCAGGTGTTGGCGGCGCCCCTGTTCAGCAAACAGAGACCCGCCACATCTGCCCACTCTTCGACCACACTTCCTCGGACATCCGTGTGAAAGAACAAAGAAAGAAAGAAAAGAAAAAAAACATACTTTATTTTTAAAAACACGAAAGCTTACACAATATCATGTAAATATATAATTTTTTTAAGAGAACTCATAGATAATAATAATAATAATAATAATAATATTCTATCACATACACACAACACCATCTAGCCCAAACTAAGCAGAGCTTGTACTATGGGTACTAGACAATGGATAAACATACATATATACTTTTTTTTTTTGTAAATACATACATATTATACATAGAAACACCCAGACCAAGACAAACATCCATGTTCATGCACACAAATGTTTGACTTGTGCGGGAATCGAACCCGCGACCTCAGACGTGGCAGCCGGTTACATGACCACTACGCCATCGAGGCCGACAATACATATTCAATAAACATCAATTAAAAGTGACAGCCCTGCGCCACAAATGCCACGTTTCAAATGTGCCACCAGTACATATTAATAAACTCTGGTCACCCGCTTACGCTACGAGATTGCCATGAAGGTATCTATAGATATCCCACGCAGTAGACTTTGCGTTAAAGTCCGCCATCACAAGGATGCGGCTAAATGATATCCGCTGTATCGAGGTTGTCGAGAAAGGCCTCGAAATCTGCCAGGCTCCTGTTAGGGGAGAAACGACTGTGACCTCCCCCCACGTATCCCGGTCCCCTCTCCTTGACTGAGAGGGAGGGTGAACGAGGCGCCGTGGAGCCGACGACTGCCACGGAGCTGTCCTGGTCAACTGCCCAATTGGGGCAGGGAGGAACGTAATATGGCTCCGCGGCTAGGGTACACCGATCGACCACTCCGCCATAGGCAGCAGGAAAAGGTCCTGCGCTCGGGCGGAGTGGTTGAGATTCGCCTGGAGGAGGAGATAGTCACGGTCCTGGTCCATGACTAGGTCCACGACATATCCTCCTCCACCGCTGAGGGCGGTCTTACTTCAAGGCTATATTTATAGCTATCCAACACTAAAAGAATTTTTCAATTCGGACCAGTAGTTCCTGAGATTAGCGCTGATTAGCGCATTCAAACAAACAAACTGCAGCTTTATAATATTAGTATAGATAGAAACACCCAGACCGAGACAAACATCCATGTTCATGCACACAAAATAAGTTTGACTTGTGCGGGAATCGAACCCGCGACCTCAGGCATGGCAGTCGGTTACACTGACTCGAGGCCGACAAATTAATTTCGTGCAGTAGTTTTTGCGTGAAGTGCGTACAAACATACGGACGGACAGACAAAAATTCTAATATTATTATTTTTCATTCTATAGCTCTCATAGACACCATACATTATTTTTCGACCACATAAAATTTTATTATTTTATGTAAAACTTCGGCGATACTATTATATAATTATACCAGCACCAAAATCATCTAAATAGTGAAACAGAAACACAGTCAATAATATAAAAAACATTTTATTCTAAACGTAAGAATGAAGACAAAACAGTTATTAAACACGTATATTCAATCTTATCAAATATTAGGCCGTCACGCAAAATCCTGGTCCGTTAGGGGGCTGTGCCGCGACACCGCGGCGGTTCATGCGGCAGGCGTGCTCTTCTAGACGATGGAACACTTCACGCGCCGGATCGTCGTTATACCAAGGTGATGGAGCACTCCACAGCTTTTCTGCTACAGCACTAGTGCGTGGCCATACTCTGCGAATAATTAAATATTGTTATGGCAATGATTTGTGTAAGTAAAAATATAGAATTGTTTATGGTTGGAAATGTCCCCGAAAATGATAGTCCTAGGATTGTTTGTTAGTACAATTGGCGTATATCTCATACTAGAGAAAGTCTAGTCGTCAACTTTCATCCGCGTGTATCGTTACTGCGTAATATTTGTTCGTCGGGTCCATCGGACCCAGGCCTATCTCTTGGCCGAACTGGTAGCATTTCGCTAGAATGTTCGGATAAGCTACGCCCCAGGATCTAGTGTGTCCTGAAATGAGTTATAAGTAATTTGTCCTTCATAAATGCAAAGACAGTTGTGGTGTCGATAATTATTTTGCCAGAAAATAGTATTTAAAACTACACATTATGCAAAGTTATCGGACGGTGTAAACGCAACCATTTTAATATCTGTATCTAGGTAGTAGGTATCTCTGCTGTTAATTCGAAACTAATGTGAAATCATAATAATAGGGTAAAAGTGGTTGTTGTAGTTGTAGTTGCTCCAGGAGTATAGAAGCCCCGAAACTTGTATTGAGAATCTCGAACACACCACGAGCGCAGTTATTACTTATAAGTATTCAAAGGTTGGATCCCTCCCAACACAGTTGGGCCTCATGTCCACTTTTGGGCATCTTGCCCACTGTTTGGCGTCATACCAACTGTTGGGCATTATGCCCACAGTTGGGCACCTTACTACTATGTATATATTACTAATATTTGTGTTGCTTTTGTTGTAGCCCAAAGAAAAACCATCGCTCTAATTACCGGTCAATGGTCACATTACTGATTACTTATCAAACCACTTATTTATTTTTATTTTTATTATCTCTTTCCACCCTGACGTTGGCAGAATCATCGATACTTATTCGATGGAACCATTCGACACTGAGAAAAGTTGAAGTTGAAACAAACTAGAATTACTGCATTTTGAAATCCAGCCATGCCACTCTATGAAAGTACCATTCGCCAAATAGTATACTGTAAGAAATATTGGAGTACTGTGCTTTTATAATATCGCCCGCTGACTATTATTGGTTATATTGGGTTGGGTTGGTTATATATTAAGCTCGTTCCTATAATTGGATAGCCTTGATTATAAGCAAATATATTTTCTATAATGTACCTTAACTGAGGGAACTTGTCGCTCTGGTATGGGAAACTCTGATCATCCACTATATGCCAGTGTAGGACGTTCATTTTGTTCATCTCCATTGCGTCCAAAGTCTTCAGAATGTTGGATACTGAGACGTAGTGAAGCGATGTGTCTATAAGAAGTCCTCGATGCTGGTACCTAGGGAAGTCTGTGATTTCCGTTGAATTTATGAATACGTTCTGAAAGATATACATACATTGAGTCACGGAAGGATGTCCCCGAAGTGTACCTTTACACAGTGTGCCGATAATCACCTGCAATACTTTAGTATGAATTTAAATAATACATATAAATAGTATACACGAGATAATGTAATTAGTATTCATCGCAAACAGAAGCAAGTAAAATGAGTACGTAATTGTACATTGACCAGATGCATCGTACATGTGTCCTTTGACTGCGCGTGAGCAACAGTATGATCGACGCGGGTCGTCGCCTGCGCATTATCAAAGTTGACTGCGCAAGAAAATTAATAAACATGTTGATAAAAAATGAAGGCACTATTTTTGCTGCTATCGGTGCTACAAAGTGGTCGGAATCACCTGTTTCAATATTGCAGTTGCTTAAATTAGCAATTTAAAGGTATTAAAAAAAACTTGAGTTAGACATTGACGAAACCCAAGATGGCGACGTTGATCACATACCTTGTGATCTTCAGACATATAAAAAAGTTGTACAAATGTCTCCAGTCCTCTTAGAATTCTCCATATGGATTTACTGTTCAGGTTTGATATTAAGCCAACATCGAGCTCGTCTGGAATTAAAATTATTTTATTAAAATTTGTTGGTTTAGTTTGCTTCAATTACCGTAGGCACAGATAATATACTACTATACTAGTAACCTCGTAGCTCAGAAGCAACATATTAGTAGTAGTAACAGTAGTTTTAAAAAACATGTCCATGATTATGAGTCTGAAAATGAAAGGATAAGGAGAGAGAAAACAAGGAGAAAAGATTTCCAATCAAAATGTTTACCGAAGCTTCATATTGTTAAACATAGTGCAGGTTTCAAATCAATAAATATATTTAATAAATTGCCCTCAGAAATTAAGACATTATTATATACTAAAGAATTTTATACCAGACTAAAGCATTTTTTGTTGAATGAATGCTTTTATAATATTTGTTTGTTGTAAAATATTTGAAATTACATGTAAATAAGAGTTTCAGTAACAAATTGCAAAATGGAATTATTTTTACTAATGGATTATTGTTTTTAATTTTATTTAATTTGATTATTATTTAAATTGTTATTTTTATTTTTTATATTATGTGAATGAATTATCAGTTATCACCTTAACATTATCATTTTTAGTATTATTTAATCTACTCTGTTGACATCTTTACGAATAATGTTTATATTGTTGTTAATTTAGTGTTTCATTAAGTGCCATATTGTAAAATCAATTTCTGTGTTATGTATAGTGCAAAATTCAAATACGATGTAAATATTGTTCCTGAATAAATGAAATGAAATATTCGCTGAACACATCTAACTCATCTTTGGCTGGGCGTTTAATGATATTGTCACGAGCCTCCTTCAATATAGATAGTGCTTCTTTTTGCCTATCACCAGATGGCTTAATTCATTTCAAACCCTTCCTCTCACTGATGGTCGACACATCCGATGCTCCCAATACACTAGGCATATCATGATCTTCTATGGGAAGTGAATTAAAAAGTTTGACTCTTTTCTTTTCTTTGCTCATTATGTTAATTGTTATTCTTATTTAAATTTGCTTTATTATTTATACTATAATAATAATTCTTTATTTGTAACGGCAAGGTGAATAAAAACACTATGCAGCTCTGATTCCCAAACTAGCGTGAGCTGTATGTTGGGAGTCAGTTCCTTCCCAAAGACAATATAAATCTAAATAGTTACAAGCTGATTACTATAACACTACCTTTTTCAAATACCAGATACTACACAAGAATGGTTAAAATAAGTAAAGAATTTGAAACTAAATGGAACTACCCTCATTGTATTGGATCTTTAGATGACAAACATGTCCAGATAATAAAGCCAGAACAAAGTGGCAGTGAATATTTTAATTATAAAAAGATGTACAGCATAGTACTAATGGCGTTAGTGGATGCAAACTATAATTTCATATAATATGTCAATGTTGGTGTCAGATGGAGTTTTCAAAAACTTTTCGCTTTATAAAGCTCTCAAAGAACAGAGATTAAATATTCCAGAACCAAGACCATTGCCTGGCAGGACAGCACACTCGGCTTTCGTATCAGTAGCTGATGATGCATTTGCACTTGATAATATGTTAATGAAACCATATCCTGGGGCCATATACGTGATTCATCAGAGAGAATATATAATTACCGCCTAAGCAGAGAGCAGGTAACGGTCGAAAATGCGTTTGGTATTCTATCCGCAGTGTTCAGAGTTTTGCTTAAACCTATCCACTTATTTCCTAAAAGGCAGAAAGTGTTATCTTGGCATGTGTCCATTTACATAATTATCTGCATGTCAATGGCGAACAGACATTCACCACAAGGCTCTTTTGATGAAGAAAATGTTAATTGTAAATCCTGGCTCTTGGAGATTCAATTCATTACATCTAACCCCTCTTCAAGGAGTTCCAAGAAGAGAAAGCTTTTCTAGTCGACAAGTGAGGGATGAATTTGCTGCATATTTTTTTACAGATTTAGGAATGGTGTCTTGGCAAAATCAATATGCTTAATAAAAGATTACAATAACAAAAGACGATATTTTATTTTACCTTTAGATCTACGCGTGTTTACTGGTAGCACGATAAATTGTCCGCAGATATCGTGGATTCGACTCCTGCTTATGTAGAAATTTTAAAATATGTTAAGCTGTATTAAAAGTTAATAAGCACTTACCTCAGAAATACTGCTCCTAGCTGGTTTAGGTAAATTATTATTTCTTAAAAAACCTAATGGTTTAAATGCATACTAGGGGCTGACATATACATCATCGGCACCTGACCCTGACTTAGATTTCATTTTATTTACTTCCCTATTAAACTGGTTCTTGAGATTCGTTATCTTTTTATCAACATCATTAACATTAATGTCCATTTGCGAAGCAATTGCTGCCAATGCGTCTTTTTTCTTTTGACGATCTTTATAAACTTCATTTTCACATTCCACAGGCATTCTTGCATATGCAAAAGCTCAATAAGTTCTAAAGTTTGTTTCTTTGACCACTCCATACTTCTTCTTTCGTTTTCACCAGGCAAAAAAACGCTGTCCGTCTGGTATGTTGAAAACTTTATCCAACAAGCATGGATAAAGTTTAAAACTTGTTTGTAATTAGTATTATAGAGCAATTTCAATAAATTATACAATACTTGTATTATCCACGACTGTATTTTGTATTTTAGGTTCCGTATTACTTTACTCTTTGATTTTAGGTGAGAGAACGCTGTCAATGTATCAGACAAGTTTTGACATGTGACATGCGTAGCATCTCTACTTAATCTGTGCATGTGACAGACTTCAGTGTAAACGCAAATGTGTTTACTTGTTGGCTACACAGTGTGAACCAAAGAGTAAAATAATTTATAGGGAAAACGAAAGAACGTTTGAGACAGTCTCAATACAGTCATGTATTAATTAAAACCTTATAGCAACGCGGACCGCACGGGCTCCTGTGTTGCTCTATGTATAAAACAAATGATTATGTTTTATTTATTAAGTATTCTACAAGTTTTGTATCAAACTACTATTTAACTTGTTTCTTGGTGAAAACGAATAGTAATGGTATTATGGATATGGTAGTAATGGTACACAGATGATAAAATTCGATTTTATTTTATATTTCCGACTTGTAACATTCTTTACTTACATCAATAGTGATGTAGCAAAATACGAAAACCGGTAAATATAGAAAATACTTTTTATAAATGGATACAATATACGTACTTCTTCTGAGTTTTCTACACAATAATATTGCTATTCATATAAAATATCTTTTAAGCTTTTGGTGTTAACGAGTTCAATATAAAATGCTACTAATAAATTAATAGAGTTAGCTTGGGCTAATTTGCAGCAGTTTTATCAACTAAATGTTTTGATAGTGGCTCAATAAACATGTATTTACACTATAGTCCCGAAGGTAGTTTCGAAATAACTAATATAATAAATAATCATTTTAAAATTTAATTGGGTTGATACAACGCACATTATGTCCATCAGGACTAACAAGGGTTAAATAGTTAGGTACTCTCAGTATTAACATACCTCTATTATAGTAATAACACAATAACACCGTAGACACAAAAATACAGCGTAAACACTTCATGAATTTCAAGGAATGATGATATTTTTTATAATAGAAGTGACTACGAATTTATTCTGAATTATGTAGGGATAATTGCAATAATATTGTATAAAAAAATTATAAGTAATTATTGCTACAGGTGAGCACTTTTACATCGTGTACTTGCGTCGATATATAATTATATTGACGCAAGTACACATTAGCAGGCATTAATTCAAAAGAGGCAATCTTGGTACTATCTCTATCTACTATCATTCTAAATCATATTACAAATACAATAGCGTGCAATATCGTATGCGATACGACACAAGACGACACGCGTAAGTGATGTGGTTAAAAATAAAGGCTGATTCACTATTTGGTCAGTTAAGATTAGGTACTATACTAGCTGAAGACTCCTGGATAATGAAAGAAATTAAGTATTTGCATGAATCATCATAGGCCATAGCACACCCCCTTAGAAAAACTGAATATCTCACACCAAACAATGTGTTTTTATTTATTTTTATGTTTACTTCCATATAAATATAACAGTCAAATGACTTTGTTTACTGCCAATTATTAACACAACGCGGCAACGTAAATATATTTATAAATGACTCGTCATATATTATTTATATTATCCTTATTTACACGCACTATGAGCCTTATCAATCTATGGACGTATGTTGACAAATGCAAGCATAATTAAAACAGTTTACGCCGAGCTGTCAACCGGATAGTACATTTTATTAAGCCGCGAAAATGTTTCGAAATATTATAATTTTAAATGCGTTTTGCATATTTTTAGTGGCCAGTATGTACGTTGTTAATCCTGGCCCGCAATATCCGCCAACCAAAGGGGAAGTGTGGCCAAAACCGCAAGACCAAACAAAACATTATACTTACTATAAATTAATGCCTTCTGTTTTTAAATTTACGGTAAGTCAAAGAAAAGTATCTATTGTTGTTATAATTTTTAGTTTTTAATTAAATGCATCGTTTCATTTTATAGTTCACTACTAAAATATGTTGTTGTTAGAATTATCGATTTTTATCGTGGTGTGTTTTGTCAAATGTATTGTTTACATATTCAGGGTCTTTATAAATGAAGATGTCCTAAGAAACTTCTAAATACCTAGATAAATTTAAATAAAGGATAAATTCATCGAAGTATTTCTGTATAAGTAGCGACCAATAATTTAAAAAAAGGTTTTTAGCAATAGATCACGGAAATGGGACTGTTATTTTATGGTAGGTATTGTATCAGACGATAATTGTGTCGGTTCAATAGATTATAACAAATTATGAAAACATTAAAATAGGTACCTATATTTTTTATTAAATGTAAAGGCTGGCTGCATCTGTTTTGCCACAACTATAAAAATAACGTCAGAGGGTTAAAGGCACTTGCCTACATATATAATAATATTATATAAGTATACCTACATAATATCGTCATAGTCGTAGAACAAAGACGGTTCTGCAAAACAGTAACTTTACAGTACGCCACATAACAGTTTATCAATTGGGTTTTAGGGTATATTTTAGAAACATTTGCATATGTTTCTGTATATTTATAATATGTCCTACAAGATAGATTCCTAAAATTACTCAATTTAATAAAAATATCACATGCATCATTGTTCTATGAATATTCATGTGTCGTATGTTATCATACGTCGTTCTTTTGCGGATTTTCTTCTTATTTCACAGTAGCTGTCCCAACAGACGTTGTCCTGTACACAAGAGAGAAAAAAAACATCTAAACCGTTCTCGAATCCACTTGAACACATAAAAAGTTTCATCAAAATCAGTCCAGCCGTTTAGGAGGAGTTCAGTGAATGAGGATTTTATTTAGCACGTCATTGTAATTACAATTAGAGTTGTTAGATACTATTATAGAGTTATCATCTGCATATAAAATACATCCATATGTTGTCACCAAAGAAAAATCACTTATATAGTAGCACGAAGTATCGGACCGAAACTTCGGCATATACGATTAGTGGCAGGCCTACTGAATTAACATAATATTATAAAGATAAAATGTTCCATTTGTTATTATTCCGTAATGATGTTGAAACATATGGAGTACTTATTCATTAATATGTGAAACGTAATTATTAGTATATTACTTCTGAATAAAGCCGCATACAGAAACCATTAAAACATAAATAAAACTATTTATAGAACCGTAAACAATAATATGAACATAATAATTTTAATAATTAACAAACTAGACTTTATGAAAGATATTTTGAAAGAAGCCTCTCTTCACCAACCATACACACCCCAACGTCTTATTATGATACAAAATTATGCAAAAACTTTGCAGACGGAGTTACTTTGTTTAACAGACCAAATATTAGTATGGAGTGTGGATTATTATGGAGTGGAGTGGAGTGGAGTGGAGCGGAGCCGAGCCGAGCCGAGCCGAGCCGAGCCGAGCCGAGCCGAGCCGAGCCGAGCCGAGCCGAGCCGAGCCGAGCCGAGCCGAGCCGAGCCGAGCCGAGCCGAGCCGAGCCGAGCCGAGCCGAGCCGAGCCGAGCCGAGCCGAGCCGAGCCGAGCCGAGCCGAGCCGAGCCGAGCCGAGCCGAGCCGAGCCGAGCCGAGCCGAGCCGAGCCGAGCCGAGCCGAGCCGAGCCGAGCCGAGCCGAGCCGAGCCGAGCCGAGCCGAGCCGAGCCGAGCCGAGCCGAGCCGAGCCGAGCCGAGCCGAGCCGAGCCGAGCCGAGCCGAGCCGAGCCGAGCCGAGCCAGCCGAGCCGAGCCGAGCCGAGCCGAGCCGAGCCGAGCCGAGCCGAGCCGAGCCGAGCCGAGCCGAGCCGAGCCGAGCCGAGCCGAGCCGAGCCGAGCCGAGTCGAGTGGAGTGGAGTGGAATCCCCTCGGAGCAACAAACAAGAAAAAAACTTTGATATGTCTCCCTGTTATAATCGAGGGAACAGATTAAACATTTTATTTCCGTTTCTCCCCCTAAAGAGACAGCGGGTACAACCCTTCAAATACACTATTGGGGACTTTTTTCTAGAAGATTTTGCCAGACTAAAATCAATGATTGACAACAACGATATCTAAGTGATAGAATAATCCAAGATGTTTATTTTTTTCTATTTAATAGGAAGTAGGCGAGACATGTAACATACTACATTCGGCCATGGAACGGTATGCCAACGTACTAAGAAGTACACATCACATCTCTTGGAGACACGCAAGAAAGATCTGGAAGCATGTGGAGAATCGGTCGAATATTACAGATCCATATTTCGTAGGACCCATACAAGAACTTCAAATAAACCTGACAGCTCCTTGCGAGGAGTACCCTACGATGGACATGTTTGAAAGATGTAAGTATATAGTCATGTATTTTTTTTTTATTTTGTGTTGTAGAGTTCGCCCTTCCTATTTATTATACTTGGTAACGATACTTGTGCAAGAAAGTGCATCTCTTGCACAGAAAACTGACATAAAATTATAAATACAGAGAAAAGAATGAATATTCTGTTTCGACATCAAAGCCATCGATAATTGATACTGAATGCCTATTAAAGTGCCAACAATTAATTGATGTCGTTGAAATAATAAAGCTCCTTCTTTCAAAAAGAAAATAATCTGTTGATAAGGGTGTGATTATATTTTTGTTATAGAGTAATTAGGCTTCAACCATGACGACTTTACATAGAACAAATTAGATAACGAAAATTACATTTGTTGAATTTTAAATGGAATCCTACACTACCAAATTGCGGAAACCACATCAAATTTGTCGTAGTGAGAAGGAGATAGCTAGACTGCCAGAGGTCCGGCATTCGATCCCAAGGCACACAACTCAACTCAACGATGAAACAAAACGACAGGCAATAATTCTTAAAATAATTGTTTTAATAGCCGACCTCAAAATTAGATTAACTAAATACCTATATTAAACTAGCTGTCCCGACAGAAATCGTCCTGTACTCACAAAAAAAAATTATAGAAAACCAAATCTAAACCACTGTCGAATCTACTTGAACACACACAAAAAATTTCATCAAGATCGGTCCAGTTGTTTAGGAGGAGTTTAATTACAAACACACGCTCAGAAGATTTATATATACATACCTATACATATAAAGATATTGCCTCGCAGCCGCCGCCGCCGCCGCCGCCGCCGCGCCGACTTGAGTGTTGTAAATGATTATTCTGAGTTTGAGTTTGGATGTACTTGTGCCCGTTGTTTTATACTTGAGGTTGATAACTAGAACGATTATTAGGTATACAGGGTGTGTCGTAAATAGTGGTCCAGAGTAAAGGAGTCGATACACTGTATTCTTATGTATCACATATCGAAATTTTAAGCATTTTCAGTTAAGGGTCTACTAACAAAAAATAAAAGTTCTTTTTTAAAATTTCTGCACCTTGCTTCACGAATTTGGCTGTCATTTCAACAAATATCAATATTTTTTAATTCTGTTTTTTTATTATTACTCTTGAATATGTGTACTATCATATCCAAACCCTTTTTTATGTTTTAAAGTCAAAGGTACTTAAAGAAATTAATCTGTTTCCAATTTCAATACTCATCTTCAGCAAATCATATGACTTTAGGGGCATAAAAAAAATGCTTAAAATTTCGGTATGTGATACATAAGAATACAGTGTATCGACTCCTTTACTCTGGACCACTATTTACGACACACCCTGTATATTTTTTTAAGATAACTTCCATCCTAATAATACTTTCTGTGTCGAAGGAAACTTTGAAAACACAAACAACACCAAGACCTAAAATAAGTATTTGTAAGTAAATAACACAAATGTATATCCCGTTTGGGGATCGAACCCACAAAGCTCGGTCCAGTGGCCGTGGCGAGGCGGTCACGTAAACCACTACGCCATCAGTTGTAACGAAAGTCCTCTTACTGTTTTGCTTGTACAGATATTTATCAAGGGACATTATTTATTAATTATCCTTTCAGTAGATCCCAGCAATAAATAACTTCTTCATCGCTAAGGTCAAAGAAAGTGTAATATGTACCTAATAACAAGAACTAATATAAGTCGTGATCGACACAGCGGTATTTCCCACCAACACAATATATAATTAATTACTCTATTCATATGATAATACCTACTTACAATTACAATTGACTCACCACATAATTGCGCTTGCATCCTTTTTTATATAGTTTATTTTGCATAGATCTGTTTTGTCAACTTACCTTGACAAACGAGGATGAATGCGTAAAGACAGTGCCTGTCATCACTACAAAATGTAGGTTCCTAATCTATTGCACTCTGTGGTCATTACAGCATTCTGCTTGCAATCACGCAACGCAACGCGAGCTTGTAGCGCATTTCAGTACAGCGATAAAGTTTGAAAATTTAAGTTTTAAATTTTGCAACTACGAAACTTGTTAATAATATATATTTTTTAAATTTTTCCAACGAGGATCTATTCTGAATCCTTTCTAGAATAACTCCAAGAAAGGAAAAAATCTCAAATTTATAGTTTAGCAATTATCAGTATCACACTTGCAATGTTCATGTTCAAGCAGCAAAAAATTATTAATTAACTATTGCATAACTAATTGAAAAATTGTGATAAAAAACGTTTTCCGCCGGATTATTGTTCATATATCTATCCAGTAGGCCCCTGAAATTTTTCGTTTCTTAAATTTTATATTTAATATGTTTAAATAATTTTTACAGATAAAGTGTCCGAAGTAGGCGCGGCTTGCGCAAGCCAGAGTACCCGTTTTCGGCCGTATTTTCATCCCTCTGGGAAAGTTATAAATATTGGTCCTACAATTTCGGGAGTCGAGAATTTTTTAGGAAATTTCGTCCTCTTTTTGAATCTTTTTCAGTGCCGACCGCGTGAGTCGTAGCGTGATGTTATACAGTCTATAGCCTTCCTCGATAAATGGGCTATCCAACACTGAAAGAATTTTTCAATTCGAACCAGTAGTTCCTGAGATTAGCGCGTTCAACCAAATAAACAAATAAATTCTTCAGCTTTATAATATTAGTATAGATTATTCGGTAGGTTTAAATTTAAAAAAATTCATCCACTATCACTCAGGTGACCCTCGATGGCGTAGTGGTTAGTTTAACCGACTGCCACGCCTGAGGTCGCGGGTTCGATTCCCGCACAAGTCAAACAACAACACAAGTCTTGGTCTGGGTGTTCCTATGTATAATATGTACGTATTTACAAAAAAAAAGTATACTTATATGTATGTTTATCCATTGTCTAGTACTCATAGTACAAGCTCTGCTTAGTTTAGGCTAGATGGTGTTGTGTGTATGTGGTAGTTATTATTATTATGATAGGGAGTTTTATTTTTCTCAGCTTGCGCTGGTAGTTTTTGTGACATTTACGGACTTATATCAAGTAAATGCCACATATTTTAGAAAGGATCAAGTCTGTGGGCTATTGTTGTAATCTTGTTCGTCTATTTGTAAGAATTTTCTCACGATTCTACAGGTGTTCAATATGGCGGCTTTTTGGAGTTGTGTGTAAGTGTTAGGTTTTAGATCAATGAGTTTCAGACTGTGGTGTACCTATGTGTTTGGGGATAACGCCAGTGGTAGATAGCACTATTGGTACGATGTAAACTTTATCTTGTGTCCAGATCCTTAAGACTTCGTCCTTAAGGTCAGTATAATTGTGTACTTTTTCAGCTATTGTTTTTTGCATATTGTGTGTATTCGGGACAGCTATATCGATTAGTTATTATTATTATTATTTGCCTCTTTTTATAAATGATCTTGATATATCGCAAACATGGGCAGATTTATAAGAATTCTTAGAATTACAACATGCTGTGTAAACCTACGTATATTACTAGCAGCTCTGACAAGTAATGGAGATAAATTGTTGAACTCAAACGATTATTAATGACTGTCATTAATGTCATATTGAATTAGGTAATGAAAAAGTGATTTGTTGAATGAGTATTTTATAACGAAGCTGCTAGAACTAACATCAATATTATTATTTTTTATACAACTAAGGTGGCAAACACGCATACCTGATGGTAAGTGGTCACCGTAGCCTATGGACGCCTGCAACACCAGAGGCATCACTTGCGCGTTGCCAACCCTTTAGTAAAGGAAGTGGGAAGGAGAAGGAGCGGGAAGAGGGAAAGAGGGTAATTGGGCCTTCGGCACTCTCACTCGCCGACCGAAACACAACAGTAGGAATACTGCTATTTCACGTCGATATTCTGTGAGAGGGTAGTCCTTCCCCGATCGAGCCGGCCCATTCATGCTGAAATCAGCGAGCTCTACTACCTCTAAAAATAAAAATAACAATAATAAATGTATATTCGTTAGGATAAGGGTTCTATATCCCAATTATTTTTTGCATCAAAAATCGTATGCAGCACGACCACGGGTGATTACCTTAATTTTTATGCGGTACATATTCATGAAAAAAGTGTACTTTATTGTACTATAGAGTATAAAATATGTACTCTCATATTTTCACTGTTATATCATATAGGCCCTGGCCGTACTAGGTAGTACCTTTGTGGCACTACTATAGATTTTAGGTAGGTATTTTTATCAACTTTATGATGAAAAATGTTATAAATTTTATTGTACTCAGTTGTACTCCATCTTACAGATAATTTTGAGCAATCTTTTACCCGTTTTGAAGCGTTTTGTTTCTGCGGAGTCATCATTCTGGCATATGGAAGCCCTATTTGCTTCGTTTGATCGATGCCTATTTGTTATTCAGTAAGCAGCGTAGTGGTAAATTGTTGGACTGGCACGCAGAGTTCTCAAGTAAGACCCCTAGTCGTCAGCAGCAGGGTGTAAGGGGTTGGACTTGCACCAGCTGCACCTCCCTATCAGGAAGAAAGTTTTTTTCCGATGAGCGTAATACATTCCTTCAAATACCCACGCGATTTTAATTTAACATTATACTTATATTTATATCTACATAATATACATGGATAATTCTATATTTTAATCCTTACTTAATATTATAAATTCGAAAGTAACTCTGTCTATCTATCTGTCTGTCTGTCTGTCTGTCTGTCTATCTGTTACCTTTTCACGGCTAAACCACTCAACCGATTTAGATGAAATTTGGCACAGATATAGCTTAAAACCTGGGGAAGGACATAGGTTACTTTTTATTGATGTAGGTACCATGCGGGCAGAGCCGCGCGTAAAAGCTAGTAAAGTATAATGTGTACATGCAGATACACCTCCCTCGAAGTAATCCTGGCATGCACACACCTCTGAATTTTTAAGTTATGTGCGTGTTAAATTTAAATAGTTAATTATCGCTCGCTCGGTGACGGAAAACAACGTGAGCAAACCTACATGTCTGAGAATTCCACTTAATGTTCTCAAAGACGTGTAAAGTCTGCCAATCCGCCCTTAGGCAGCGTGGTGGACTATGGCATTAATCTTCTCATACGGAGAAGAGGGTCGTGCCCAGCAGTGGGACAGTTTAAAAGCAGGGCTGGTATTACATATTATATTCTAGAATTTTCCCGCGATTTCAGTCGCGTGAGTGTAGATTTTATCAAACAATTTGTATCCCTCGGGAACAGTACTTTTTCTGGATGAAAAGTACTCTATGTTCTTTTCTGTTCCCCTGACAATGCGTATGCGAAATTTCATATTGATCGGTCGGGGGACACCGCGAAACGTGACGTACGTACTCATTGACACTCATTGTGTATCAAGCGTTAAAAAGCGTTAAACAGTCTAAAATTGCGATGCGCCCGCAATGATCGAGAGCGCTTAGAAATTGTTGGTTAAAATCTAAAAATATTATTTAAAAATGATTGGTTTCAGTTATGGAAATAATGAGCTACCAAATTACTAATATTGATGTTACGAATATATTTTAGTAATTCCTAAGCATAATGATAGTGTAACTTCCTTGTAATTTCAAAAATAGTAATTTTTCAAAGGTGTTTTCGAAAATAATTATGATCGAGCCAAAATCACAATATCGTGTTTTTGAGCTAGGAAATTCTAGTTAAAGACATCAATTTACCTATATCAAAATTCTAGATTAATTGGTCTTCTCATAGTCCTATACTGTTCGATGAAAGTTAATGCATTTTTTCAGCGTGTCCTCTTAAGTCATGAAAACGTAACATACAAAGAAACATTCGCATTCATAATATTAGTTAGAACGAGAATCGATTATTTTAAATCCTACTTTATTATGTCTTTCATTTATCCATTTGTGCTGTTTATTATTTTTTACTGCAGACGCGTTAGCCATAAAAAAACGCGTAAACTATTAAAATAATGCAATATAAGTTATCGCTATTCCGATAATTAACATTAATAGTGATTCGTTAGACCTATAGTAGAAGTATACATTTAAATTTATGCTCGGATCGGATTGTGTTATGATATTGTTCACGCTTAGGCCAGGGTCCCATACAAGGTGGTCGGTCTCCTTTATGCTCGGATCGGATTGTGTTATGATATTGTTCACGCCTAGGTCAGGGTCCCATACAAGGTGGTCGGTCTCCTTTATGCTCGGATCGGGTTGTATTATGATATTGTTCACGCCTAGGTTAGGGTCCCATACAAGGTGGTCGGTCTCCTTTATGCTCGGATCGGATTGTGTTATGATATTGTTCACGCCTAGGTCAGGGTCCCATACAAGGTGGTCGGTCTCCTTTATGCTCGGATCGGGTTGTATTATGATATTGTTCACGCCTAGGTTAGGGTCCCATACAAGGTGGTCGGTCTCCTTAATGCTCGGATCGGGTCGTGTTTTGATATTTTTCTGTTTCGGAATTCTTATTAGCAAAAAGGATTCAATAACAATTGCCTAGTAGTAGGCTTGTCGTATGGGGGTTGTTGTTTGAACGCGCTAATATCAGGAACTACTGGTTCGGTTTTAAAAATACTTTTAGTGTTGGATAGCCTATTTATCGAGGAAGGCTATAGGCTATATAAGAACCCACGGGGCCGGCGCAGTAACGAAACGTGGGTGAAACCGCGGGAACATCTAGTGTATTATAACTGGCTACAAATACGAGAATACTAGTCAAGTGAAATAGGTAGATGTTGTGTTATATAATAACAATATATAACTACTTATTATGTCACAATCGATCCTCATTACTAAGACCGTCGGTTTCCAATACCTACGTCAGAACATTGCATTGCATATTTATTATAAAAATGACATTCCTATGATATCTATTCTTAGTGGTTTATTGCAGTAGTGGTAAGGTTTTAGAATAAAGATATACCGTATTTTACATACATAGATTCATGCCTGTTTCCCAGAGGGGTAGGCAGAGACCACGGATTTCCATTTGCTACGATCCTGACAAACTTCTCTGGCTTCATTCACTTTCATCACATTCCTCATACACGCTCGCCGATTTAAGGTGCTCTTAACTTGGCCTTTGTCCAGAACATCTCCGATCTGATCGAGAAACGTTCGCCTAGGTCTTCCCCTTGTGACTGTTCCATTCACACTAACCGTATAAACTTTCTTAGTCAGTATTTTCTCATCCATTCTTTCTACATGTCCAAACAAGCTTAACATACCCTTTTCTATTCCCGTCACTATATCCACTTTCATGCCGCATCTCTCTCTAATCACACTATTCCTTTTTGTATCTTTCAGAGTTATACCACATATGTTTTTCAGCGCTCTCATATCTACAGCCTTTATTGTGCTCTCATGCTTGTTTTGCCATACCCAACTTTCACTTCCATGCATAATTGTAGGCACTAATGCTAATAGTCCTCTATGAACAGCCAAACGTGCCTTTTCGGATACATTTCGACTGTTCATAAAAGCGCGTATTTTAGCAATAAATCCTCCTGGAACAGCGATGGTGAATGCGACTGCTGTGGATGAGATCTCGGGTTTTATGCATGCACGGGCAAAGTGCTATTGGGTCTTCTTCTCCCTAGCCTTTATTATTCCCAAGTCACTTGGGGTCGGCTTTCTAGTCTAACCGGATTTGAATGGATATCAGTTTTTACACGGAGCGACTGCCATCTGACCTCCGCAACCCGAAGGCTAGACCAGTGTCAGGATATTCAAAGGCACTGACTTCCCAATAACGACTGCCATAGATGTTCATGGCAGCCGGGACCGACGGCTTAACGTGCTTTCCGAGGCACGGAGCAGTCGATAATTGTCAATCAATACGCACATAATTTCGAAAAGTCATATATCTTCCGAAAGTCAGAGGTGCGCGACGTGGGTTCGAACCCGAGACCCTCTGCATTGAAGTCTGTTGGTCTCCCCACTGAGCTATCGCTGCTTGCTAAAGTGCTATTGGGTATACCTATAAATAAATTTTCAATAGCACGGCATGATGAAATGTGCGTGTACCCCTAACCTATCAGTCTATATATGATAACCCCGCCATATACTAAGATATTCCATACCGAGTTGTGAGTTGTATCTATACCTACTATATGGCAATAGCTTGCACTATACTCCATGAGACTTAAAATACAGCTAACAAATTGTTTGAAAAGCCGCTGACTCGTAAAATCATCGGTCCTATCTGTAAACAACAGCACATACATACGCCACAATAACATATAAGTTTATGAGGAACCTGGAATCGAACGGAGCATCATACGTCTAGCCGCACTGAAACCAAGTTACAAACTGAGCGAAGCGCGAAAGTGCCCCCCAATGCCCCTGTTTTTATACGCCGCGGTATTAATAGTTTATAGTTTATACGCCGCCGCACGCACACATGCTCAAGAATTCCCTCGTAAAATTGTAGCATTTTGTTTACTTGTCGCTGATTGGTGCAAATGAATATTGTGCGAGCGTTATTTGTAAGAACAATAAATGGAATATAAGAAGGCTTAAAAATTGTAAATGTGTTCTCAGTTGAATCAGTCTACGTGTTTTACTATAACCCTAGCGGTTACCAGCTACGGACCTGGCTGGCTTATGCCGCCGGCTGATAATACGTTAAATTATTAATGGAGGTCATAGCTATTTCCGCCTAAAATTGAGACAATACGCTTCAGCCTGCAACATGTCGCGGCCAAATATCACAATCATTCAAACGGTTACAAAGGACACCTAAACTTGGCAGAACTAACTGTGGTGCGAAATCGTGGTTCCGTGCGTGGGTCACTCAAACCCACATCACTTGACCCACTGACAATGTCTAATTGATGCCTCGAAACATTGTAGCATCCATGTAGAGGTTACCTACGGTAATTGAAGGAAACTAACCCAACGAATTTCAATAAAATAATTTTAATTCCAGACGAGCTCAACGTCGGCTTAATATCAAACCTGAACAGTAAATCCATATGGGGAATCCTGAGAGGACTGGAGACATTTGTCCAACTTTTTTATATGTCTGATGACTATAAGGTATGTGATCACTGATCAATGTCGCTATCTTGGGTTTCGTCAATGTCTAACTCAAGTTTTTTTTAATACCCATAGCTTGCTAATTTAAGCACCTGCAATATTGAAACAAGTGATTCCGAGCAGCAAAAATAGTGCCTTAATTTTTTATCAACATATTTATTAATTTTCTTATGCGCCAGTCAACCTTGATAACACATGAGTAGATAAACGGAACAGAGACATAGTTTCTTAAGAACGTACAAAATTGTTACCTATTTTGGTAGGGTTGTCACAATAGGTGAAGACAAATTAAACAAAACATTTGTCAAATAGTTTTATTATTCAGTATGATAGAATACTTTACAAATTATTTACTCTAATAATTTTCTTTTTATGTATATTTTTTTTTGTGTTTTGGTAATTTCTGAATCTAACAAAGTTTTTTTAAGAGTTCCCTCGTAAGGAGACAATGCTGGCTGCAGGAGTAGTTCATGATAAAAATCGTGTTAAACTATCAAAATTAAACTAACATACAAAATTTCGTGAAGAGTATTCTAGTGAGGAGACAATCCTGGCTGCAGCATTAGGTTATGTCTATCATATTATTGCATTGTCACTGAAGTTACGGTATTTAAATTTCAGCTCAAACAGACATCGGGAAGTGGTTCAAATCTTACTTACAATATTTGACCTTAACACACATACCTACTACATACCAACCCACCCACATACCTACAAGTGTTTAGTAAAAGCTTGTAATCTATACGTGAAGCAAAACCTTTTACCCGTTTTTACGAAAATTGCGCGGACGGAGTAGTATGAAATTTGGCACAGTTAAAGTTTATATGGAGAAGGAGGAGCGAATCCTAATATTTATATAAAATATGCATTAGAAATACATTAAATTAATGGAAAAATCCAGTAGTGGACTATTATAGCCTGATGATGATGATGATGAATGAAAAAGCACTACACGCACACATACAACTATGCATTTGACACACGCAGTCGAAGCGCGTAACTATGGTTACATATATCAATATATAATGACATAATATATCAAATCAGCAATATTTTACAGCCAAACTTTGGTCGAATTTCGAGCACTAGGCGACCGCTAAAGTAATAATCCAATATTTCTTTACCTATTGTACTCCTTGGGATAGTTAAAGTATGAAATATTTTATTTTTGTCTAGTATTATTTATACGCACAGTACAATAAACAATCATTGTTAATAATAAAATACCAAGTTTTTACATTAAAATATTCAAACTTGCAACTAAATGTATTTTCTTTCTTTCTTTCTAACAAAGCAAACATCGTGCATCGCACTGACCCTGAGATTGTCCACTGGCTGTGCCAGCGTAAACCGGTTTCTTCCAGTCTCGCCGCGTACGCGACAAGCGGCCAGTGGTCACGCACACATGCCCCGCGTGCTTGTATGTAGTAGTGCAACCGAATTCAACCGATTCGCGCGGTTGTTTGAAGCTTATACTCTGTTCCGTTTATCTACTCATGTGTTGATAATGCGCTGGCGACGACCCGCGTCGATCATACTGTTGCTCACGCGAAGTCAAAGGACACAAGTACGATGCATTTGATCAATGTACAATAATTAGGTGCTCATCTTAACTGCGTTCGTTTGGGATGAATACTAATTATATTATTATCTCGTGTATATTATTTATATGAATTATTTAAATTCATACTAAAGTATTGCAGGTGATTATCGGCACACTGTATTAAGGTACACTTCGGGGATATCCTTCCGTGACTCAATGTATGTATTTTTCAGAACGTATACATAAATTCAACGGAAATCACAGACTTCCCTAGATACCAGTATCGAGGACTTCTTATAGACACATCGCGTCACTACGTCTCAGTATCCAACATTCTGAAGACTTTGGACGCAATGGAGATGAACAAAATGAACGTCCTACACTGGCATATAGTGGATGATCAGAGCTTCCCATACCAGAGCGACAAGTTCCCTCAGTTAAGGTACATTATAGAAAATATATTTGCTTATAATCAAGGCTATCCAATTATAGGAACAAGCTTAATATATAACCAACCCAACCGAATATAACAAATAACAGTCAGCGGGCGATATTATAAAAGCACAGTACTCCAATATTTCTTATTTACTTACAGTATACTATTTGGCGAATGGTACTTTCATACAGTGGCATGGCTGGATTTCAAAATGCAGTAATCCCAGTTTGTTTATTTAACAGCCAATAAAGTGATATTCAATACTACCTGCATGTCATGATTAATTAATCGTAGCACACTGATGCCTTCTGTGCTAGATATCATATAATAAGTTATTCTTGTAGAGCAAGCCGGGTTTTTGGCTTACATACAACCAGTGCCGGATTAACCACGTAGCAAGAGTAGCAATTGCTATGGGCCCCGCGCGAAAGGGGGCCCCGCATATTTAAGCCCACTCGTCTCTGCCTGAGTGTAATTTTTTGAGTAAAACTTATTACTTAAGATGTGGTATATTGAATTTATTTGATGTCACAAAAACGTGAAATGTTACAAATTTTCCTACTAAGACAATCCACGTCAGACAATCGGTAACCGACTATTTCCTTAGCGTATATAAAACACCGAATTTCATACGGTAAACGCACAAGTTCTACAAAAAGTCGCTCGTACCTATAAATGTGTAGAATTTTAGTCGGCCCAATAATCAGCTCTACAAAAAGTCTGACGTATGCAAGCACTCTTACCCGAAAGAATTTGCTACGGGCCCCGCGCTTGCTTAATCCGGCACTGTATACAACTTGACCCTATAGTAGAGATTAACCAAAGGGAAGTGTCCATAAGATGGCGTTGCGATCCATTTAGTGGCCAGCTAACTGTTACGAAATCCAAAGACAAAAAATATTGGGTCTTCTTTTTCATACTAGCCAACAATGAACTATATATATTTCTATTACTAACATGTAATTGTGCAAGGAATACTAGCTGATTGTTACAATTTCGCGACCAAATATCTGATTCGGCTAAATTTTGCATGGAGCCAGTGATGCTTATACATTTTTTTTTTTCAGTGATCGAGGCGCATACGATCCATCAATGATCTACACTAAAATTAACATTAACCAAATCGTAAACTACGCGAGGGATAGAGGAATACGCGTCCTGCCAGAATTTGATGTTCCAGGTAACCTAATATCTATTAACCTATCATAATCTAATTTTTTGACTCTTAGGCATAACCTGATATTTTTTATACGCCAAGAAAATATTAATGACTGACAGTATTTTTAAATTGCCTTATTTTCTAATTAAAAACTTCTGGAGTATTACCTACGATATTTAGGTTATTGTATACTAGATGTGCGCACGGTTTCACCCGCGTTTATGATTACTGCGGCGCAAACTGTGGGTCGTAGCGTGATGTTATATAGTCTATAGCCTTCCTCGATAAATGAGCTATCCAACACTAAAATAATTTTTCAATTCGGACCAGTTGTTCCTGAGATTAGCGTGTTCAACCAAATAAACAAACACTTCAGCTTCATAATATTAGTATAGGTACGACATATTATGACTAAAAGATAGTAAAAGGAAGTGCTTTTGATGTGAACGTTCAAAAGAAAGCTTTTGAGAAGTAGATGGCGCGATCAGAGCCTAGTGTTCATTTTTATTTTTACTAGATGTGCCCGCGGTTTCGTCCGCGTTTATCGTTACTGCGCCGCCCCCGTGGGTCGTAGCGTGATGTTATATAACCTACAGCCTTCCTCAATAAATAGGCTATCTAACACTAAAATAATTTTTCAAATCGAACCAGTAGTTCCTGAGATTAGTGCGTTCAAACAAACAAACAAACTCTTCAGCTTTATAATATTAGTATAGAAATAGTCTATAGTAGGATGTACAACCTTGTAAAGGCACGTAAGACAATTGTAAATTACGCCTCGATGGCGTAGTGGTTAGTGTAACCGACTGCCACGCCTGAGGTCGCGGGTTCGATTCCCGCACAAGTCAAACATTTGTGTGCATGAACATGGATGTTTGTCTTGGTCTGGGTGTTTCTAAGTATAATATGTATGTATTTACAAAAAAAAAAGTATATATGTATGTTCATCCATTGTCTAATACCCATAATACAAGCTCTGCTTAGTTTGGGCTAGATGGTGTTGTGTGTATGTGATAGGATATTATTATTATTGAAAATTTTTTTAACTCCCTTTTTTGAAGGGGTAAAGGCGTGTCATGCGGGCCAAGACCAAGCATGGCACGTTAAATGAAGTAAGTTGATGATATGGATGATGATGTTAGAAATTTGCGTGTGATGCGGCACGTGTTGAGAATCGTGGCTTTTTGCAATAGTTGTAGTGTGTGTATAGGCATGTGTAAGATGTCAAGGCTTTGAGTGAGTGTTTTGGGTATTATACCAGTTGATGACAAGACTATTGGTACAATATGCACTGTACGTGCTCTCCATTGTATTTTTAATTCGATCGCTAACTCTTGGTATTTTGAAAGCTTATCGGCTATTGTTGATTGTACGTTGTGACTGTTGGGGATGGCTATGTCAATAATATAAATGGTGTTATTATTATTATTATTATTATAGTACAAATTCTATTCTACCACATACACACAACACCATCTAGCCCAAACTAAGCAGAGCTTATACTATGGGTACTAGACAATGGATAAACTTACATATATACGCATCATCATCTTAGCGTTTATCCCGGTTGCATCCGCGGCGTTGGCCTTGGAACCCAGGGTCCGCTTTCCTGCTAAGTCTTCTCCATTTCGCACGATCTATAGCGTCCTGTGGTGTGAGCTTGTTACATATATACTGTTTTTTGAAAATACATGCATATTATACATATAAACACCCAGACCAAGACAAACATCCATGTTCATGCACACAAATGTTTGACTTGTGCGGGAATCGAACCCGCGACCGCAGGCGTGGCAGCCGGTTACACTAACCACTACGCCATCGAGGCGTAATAATGCCAATTATAGGTACTTAGTTCGAATTCCAAACCTGATTGCTACGATCAAAATATATACCATATGGTATATTTGATCGATGCCTGATTGGCCTTAGAGGGTAATGATATATTGTTTTTACAACAATCTGTTTATCAGACACTGTGCTGCTTACGCAAAGGTCGATACTCGATACGTTCTCAAGAGATTGATAAGTATAATTATTATGTTTGTGTACTCTAGTTACACAAGATACTCGTAGGTTAATTGCATTTTAAATGTTTAGCAATATTTGTAAGTGATTGTAAACCAATATAATCATGTTCTTATACTTGCATTTTGTTTGGGGTAGAGTGGCAGATGGCATTGTTCTATACTTTATCTGAATTAAACTTCATATTTGTTATTTGTTTGTGTTATCAGTTATCACAGTTGTTATAATAATAATCTATACTAATATTATAAAGCTGAAGAGTTTGTTTGTTTGTTTGCTTGAACGCGCTAATCTCAAGAACTACTGGTCCGATTTGAAAAATTATTTCAGTGTTAGATAGCTCATTTATCGAGGAAGGCTATAGGCTATATATCATCACGCTAAGATCAATAGGAGCAGAGCACCAATGAAGAATGTTTCAAAATCGGCAGGTGTTTTTTCCTTTTGAGAGCTTCCGCTGCGTGCGCTGCGTAAACAGTTGAAGTTGCGCAAAAATCATGTATGACAGAATTGTTCCCCTTTAAAAGTTCTAAAAAAAAGTCAGCGGCAGCATATGTCTATCTTTTAAGGTTGGCTCACTATAACTAACTATAAGGTATTATTATAAACATGATATTAATCCTTATCCAAATAAATACGTTATTCATCACAAGTATTTAATTTAAAACAAAATTGCCCTGTACATGATTCGATTTCAATGAATATCTTAGGAGATATCGCAGTTTTAAAATAACATTGCAGCAAAATAATTACCCATTACAGACATAGTACAAACGATGTTTCTCCTGGTTTATTCTGCGTGATTACTACTGGTTCGATTTGAAAAATTCTTTTAGTGTTGGATAGCCTATTTATCGAGGAAGGCTATAGGCTATATAACATCACGCTACGACCCACGGGGGCGGCGCAGTAACGATAAACGCGGGTGAAACCGCGGGAACATCTAGTAGATTATAAAGCTGGAGTTTATTTGTTTGTTTGAACGCGCTAATCTCAAGAACTACTGGTTCGATTTCAAAAATTATTTTAATGTTGGATAGCCCATTTATTGAGGAAGGCTATAGGCTATATAACATCACGCTACGACTCACGGGGGCGGCGCAGTAACGATAAACGCGGGTGAAACCGCGGAAACATCTAGTTTTTATATATAATCCTAACTAATCTATTAGTCCAGTCATTTAAGCTTAAATTAGGTAAGAATCTCGGAATTCGAGATACCCAGCTGTAAGTCTGTAAATACTTGTATATTGACACCCTAAAAGTTGTCTCAAAATCTACATATGGTAGGGTGTAAGCAACTATTAAATTTTAAGGTCAAAGGTCACAAAAATCGGTTTTTTGCGCTTTTTTTGGAAATATCTCATTTCCTATGGGTTTTTTGCTATTTGTATTTATTATCAATATTGTAGAATACAAAATTCTCTACAAATTTTGTTTAAAAAAATTTTTTTAATACGGTGAACCGTTTTCGAGATAGAGGGCGGAGAGCGCGCGGTCACAGCATCACTTCAGGTCAACCGGTGCCTCCGGTCGAAAACGCGCCATATATAGTTGATGAACTATCGATAAATCAATGATTATAAATATTTGTCAATTTTTATTAACTATTATATTATATTTTATCATTTTCTTCATGCATTAAATCTATATCTATTCAATAATACTGATAACCGTTTACTAAAATTAAAAAATAATTAAGAGAAAAACTTAAATCATAATATAATTATATTCCCATTTACACTAATGACATTTTAAATAGAAAATAATTTAGTGCCTCTTTAAAATCTGTAAATTTTAAAATTCTTCCACTACGTCGAAAATTATACCTGGGAATTATACGGGCCCCTATTATACACTACGGACCTTTCTATTTATAGCCAGTCGGGAAAGATGTTCACTTGTATTGTATAGTAACGACCGTCTTCTCTTTCCTTCAGTTTGAGTTGTATCTTGGTAAACTACGGACGTACAATTTCAAGAATTATGGCTGATTTGTGTTTTCTATGTAATAAATCAGATTCGGTGAATCGCTTGTTGAAGTAGTGCGCGGTATGAAAACTGCAATTGAAGAATCAAAGTCTAAAAATCTGCAGTTATAATAGGACAAGATATTGATTTACTTGTCATTTTAATTGGGCGTACACTGTCTTACGAACAAGAAATTTTCTTTAAAAAAGTTGGGAAAGGTAATGTAAAAACGGAGATATACTCGACTAAAAGTTTTGATAATTATCCTCATTCTAAAAAACATATTTTATTTCTGCACGCATTAAGTGGCTGTGACACAACTTTTGCGCTTTTTAAAAAGGGCAAAAAAATCACTTTTAAAAGTTTTTGAGAAACTGACAAATTTGGATGAACTAGCTGCAGCATTTGAGGAAGGAAATTGTTCGGCCCAGAGATTATTAGAGAGTGGAACTCAAACCTTATTGGCAGTGTATAATGCTCCGAAATCTGTGAAAAGTCTCGATCATCTTCGTTATATGCATTACGTCAAGTCTACAAAACTTAATAAACCTGTGCAGCTTTCAAATATTCTACCAACAAGTGCAGCTGCTCATCAACATTTCAACCGTGTATATTATCAAGTTCAAACTTGGTTAGGACATGATTTGGAACCCCAGGTATGGGGTTGGGCAATGCGAAACGATTTTCTGGAGCCTATCATGACAATTTTACCACCTGCTCCAGAAGATTTGCTAAATACAATTTTCTGCAACTGCAAGAGTGGTTGTGGTTCGCGATGCGGATGCAGGAAAGCGGGCTTGCAATGCTCTTTAGCTTGTGGCCAATGTAATGGGCAAGCTTGTCTCAATGCTCTACCATATCAGAGCGACATTAACGAAGATGGAACCTTTGACCCCGAAATCATGGAAGAACTTGAGACAAATGTCGTTGAAGACGATAATGAAGACCAGTTTGAAATTTACCAGCAGCCAGAAGACGACGATGAAGAGGAAGAAGATGATTAAGTATATACATAAGTATATACATAATCTATATACTTATAATAAAACTGTAGAGAGGTCAATTCTGTACATTGAATATATATTCAAAATTAATATTGGAGGATGAATGGTGATCGATACTGATGACAAAAATGCAATCAGTAAATTTTTTGTCTGTCTGTCTGTCTGTCTGTCTGTATGTGCACGCATGGGTCAAAAACTACTGAAGGGATTTTAACCAAACTTGGTACGATTGTAGTCCATACTCCTGCGCAGGTTATAGGCTATATAACATAACGCTAAGACACATAGGAGCTGAGCAGTGACGATAAATTTGAAGCAAGTCGGACGAAAATGCGCTTTCGAGCTCTTATCCTCGCATACGTTGATCATACACCAAAAGTATGTATTACAAAGACGATGGTCTTCAAAAGATCTACAAAAAAGTCCTTAATAGTATATATCTATCTTTTATAAATTAGCCACAATAACGTGTTTAATTCTTAGGTATTTCTTCAAAGTGTATTAAAATACATAAATATATTGTATTTCACATAGATATATCTTTATCAAACTCCCATATTCAAAAAGTACACTTTAATATTTATATTATAAAAAAAATATATAGGAATCGGTTTATAAACACACAAGATATAGATGAAATAAAACTTCCAAATCTCGCCGCGCCAGTATGGGTACGGCTATACGGTTGATTGTTGTTTAACGCGCGAAACGGCCATCCGCTGCATTTATAAAAAGCCGACTTCACTCACATTTTGTTTGTTTGGTTGAACGCGGTAATCTAAGGAACTACGGGTAAAAATTAGAAAACTATTTCAGTGTTGGATAGCCCATTTATAGATGAAGGCTATAGGCTATATAACATCACGCTACGACCAATAGGAGCGGAGCATAAATGAAAAATATTGCAAAAACTAGGAAAATTCTCTTATGTGAAGCAGACGAAGTTGCGCGGGTCAGCTAGTAATATAATAAAATCGTAGGAAAGTCAAAACTGTACATTGAATATATTTTTTAAAGAATACTTGGGGCGTGATCTACATTCGATATCGAAGCCAAAAATATAGTTTTTAGAATTTTGTCTGTTTGTCTGTATGTATGTCCGGGCTAAACTCAAAAAGTACTGCATGGATTTACTTCAAATTTTGCATGAATATTACTAACCGGTCGGGTCAACATATAGGCTACATATTATCACGCTATCACCTACGGGGGAGGAGCTGTGAATCTTTATTTTTCTTACGCATTCTGTGACAGCGTGTCATCTAACGACGCATATTTAAATGTTGTGTTTATGTAAGCCATGCTATTATCTAGCTTTACACTAGAAAAACTACGCCATTTAAGTAACTTGGGCAGAGAAATATAGTTGGGTTCCGCGGTGACAAACACTTATTAGTTAAAATCTACGCGGACGAAGTCGCAGGTAACAGCTAGTATTATAAAAGCGAAAATTAGTTTGTTTGTTTGTTACCTCTTCACGCCTAAACCACTGAACCGATCATCCTGAAATTTTGCATATACGTTGTCAGGTGTACAGAACCGGACATAGTCTAACCTTCCATCCCGAAAAAAAATACTGTTCCCGAGGAAAACAACAATAACGTTCTTATGATAATAGATGGCGCCACGTGTCTTTCGAATCATGATCGAATTATATTATTACAAGCAGAGTGCGACCCGAATTGATTGTCAAATTCTAAATTAACGCGAGCGAAGCCGCGGGCAAAAGCTAGTAACTAATAAATGGCGTAGTGGTCGCCTCGCCGCTGCCACTGCGCCGAGTGTCGTGGGTTCGAATACCAACCATTTGTGTGATACACAAATGGTTGTTCCAAGTCTAGATATTCTTTGTGTCTGTTGTTTGAATATTTGTAAACTCCCCCGCGATACAGAAATTATTACTAGTGACTTAATGAGGGAGTTGTCAGGTTTAAAAAATGAGAAGCGTAGGTAGGCTAATAGATAAGGCATTGCACTTTAAAAGGTCGTCAGTTCGATTCCCACTCATTGCACAACGAACCTACTCCTGATACAAGCATATTAGCTTAGCTATAGTACAAGAACACTTACTAGTACTTTGCAACCCAAATTACTAATAATTTAATGTAATAAATAAGTCTACAAACTTTGTCTGTTTATATCATTAGTTCCCAAAGTGGCCCAGGTGAACCCCCAGGGGTCCACGGGAGACTCGAAGGGGGTCTATGTTGGCGTGACAAAAAAATGGGGGTTCAAAATCTTTTACTTGTATGAACTTGTTTAGCTGCAGGGTCCACCGGAATCAGCTAAATTTTGAAAGAGGTCTATGAGAAAAAAGTCTGGAGCCTGTGGTTTATAATATATGTAGGGAGTAGTGATGTGCATAATTGAATTAGTATGATATTCAAATACAGTTGCCGCCAACGCGAGCTCGCACCTGGATATAGCGTTGTCAATATATCACTACATAATAATATTATAAAAGTCCTGCGCCGCGTCTGTCTGTTCGCGATAAAAACAAAAACTATTTAAAGGATTTTGCGGTTTTCCCCAATAGACAGAGTGATTCATGAGGAAGATTTAGGTGTATAATTTGTTAAGGTTGTACCCGTGCGAAGCCGGGGCGGGTTACTAGTACGAATATAATTGTAACTACATATCTATACTAATATCTATACTAATATTATAAAGCTGAAGAGTTTGTTTATTTGTTTGTTTGTTTGCTTGAACGCGCTAATCTCAGGAACTACTGGTCCGATTTGAAAAATTCTTTAAGTGTTAGATAGCCCATTTATCGAGGAAGGCTATAGGCTATATATCATCACGCTAAGATCAATAGGAGCTGAGCACCAATGAAGAATGTTTCAAAATCGGCGGGTGTTTTTTTCTTTTGAGAGCTTCTGCTGCGTGCGCTGCGTAAACAGTTAAAGTTTCGCAAAAATCATGTATGACAGAATTGTTCCCTTTTAAAAGTTCTAAAAAAAAGTCCGCGACAGCATATGTCTATCTTTTGAGGTTGGCTCACTATAACCATTTTTATGCTAACCAAATTTGTTCTAAAATAATTCATTATTTGCGAAGGTATTATTATAAACATGATATTAATCCTTATCCAAATAAATACGTTATTCATCACAAGTATTTAATTTAAAACAAAATTGCCCTTTACATCATTCGATTTCAATGAATATCTTAGGAGATATCGCAGTTTTAAAATAACATTGCAGCAAAATAATTACCCATTACAGACATAGTACAAACGATGTTTCTCCTGGTTTATTCTGCGTAATTACTACTGGTTCGATATGAAAAATTCTTTTAGTGTTGGATAGCCTATTTATTGAGAAAGGCTATAGGCTTTATAACATCACGCTACGACCCACGGGGGCGGCGCAGTGACGATAAACGCGGGTGAAACCGCGGGAACATCTAGTATATATATATCGCTAGTAGGGAGTAAACTTTTCTACTGCAGAACCGATTTGAAAATTATTTCCGTAACAAGAAATTACATCATCTCTGAGGAAGATAATATAGGTACCTATTATTATGATTTGACATTAGTTTCGAAATAACAGCAGAGATACCTAGATACAGATATTAAAATGGTTGCGTTTACGCCGTCCGATAACTTTGCATAATGTGTAGTTTTAAATACTATTTTCTGGCAAAATAAATATCGACACCACAACTATCTTTGCATTTATGAAGGACAAATTACTTATAACTCATTTCAGGACACACTAGATCCTGGGGCGTAGCTTACCCGAACATTCTAACGAAATGCTACCAGTTCGGCCAAGAGATAGGCCTGGGTCCGATGGACCCGACGAACAATATGACGTACAAACTGATCGGTGAATTGTTTAGAGAAGTTCAGGAGCGGTTCCCAGATGCATACTTCCATGTTGGTGGCGATGAGGTCGAGTTGAATTGCTGGTGAGTTTTATTTATTATTTCTTTTTTGTAGCGATATACCTACTCATAAAACTATGTATATGTGAAATCAATTATAATAGTGCCTAATAAGCATATCAGTCATGAGTTTTTCTGGAGCTGTTCAAGAAGGGTAGGAGCAGCGTTGGCCGCTTTTTTCCGTCTTCTATAAAATATTTTAGGAAACGTAGGCATGTATATGTATAACAAGAGGCCAGGCAAGCCGAAGCTACCCAAAACAGTCTAGAGCCCATCCCATGATGTTCGGTTACAATTCAAAATTCTAGGGTTGTATGTAGACCACGGCTGTTTAGGTATAGGTCTCCCCTGGCAAATAAGATAACCCTAGTTAGCTAATGAAGATAGGTGCAGCAATTTAAATACGGCATTTCTGATATATATTCTTATTTTCAGGCTATCAAACCCTGCGATAGTAGAGTTTATGACCAAGCACAACATAGAGGATGGCAATAAACTGCATGCGTACTTCATGAACCGAGTTATTCCACTCTTGGGAGAAAAGTCCAAACCTATTGTGTGGCAGGTAAGCAATATATATATATAACCTATTTAGATTTTTTCCTAGACAATTTAATCACCTGCAATATTGAAAGAGATGAATCGTTCCATGATGCAGTATATTAGTAAAAAATTACTTGAATGCGCGGACGATCATACGGTAGCTCACGAGCGGTCAAGGGGTGCAATGCGTTTGGACAATGTACTACAGGTGCGCATCGTACATCGTATCTACGTCCGCTTGGAGTGGTGTCCATGTGGGCTACCCACTAACTACATTATCTCGTGCTATTAGCAATACAGTTAAGAAAATAATTTAATATACACATTATATTATTCAGCCCATACTACACACATCACACTTTTTATGTATTGCATTATACAGTGTGTATAATAAACCCTGTCCGATCCAGTAAGGGCTTGTTTCTCTCTTAAAAAATATGCTAGGAAAAATAACAAAAAAAAATCTATATCATCGCAAAACGTCTTCATAATATTTTTAGGTACAGTATTGGTCAGCATTTTTATCCTTAAATTACTGAAATTTCGCTCAGTCTAGCAACACTCCACTAAACTTAATAAGGACGCGGAGCGTGGTATGTATACCTACTTTTGGTGGCATTTTTTTAAGGCGCGTAGGTAGGTAGGCGCGGCACGGCCGCCATCGCTGAATCTTTATGAACTTTAGTGATACCTAGGTATTATGTTTAATAACGTAATGAGTTGTTCGGTGTTGCCATGGGTAATCTATTAATATATTATTTTAAATAATTTAAATTTCCTGGGGTAATTTTTTTGATCGATTTTTATAAAAGGATGTCACTTGCGTACTCATAATAAGCTACTGTATAACACATTTAAGGATCGGACAGGGTTTATTATACATACTGTATAGGTACATATAAGTTAACTAACGAACATTAGTATTTTCATATGTTCTGTCCATTATTACAATGCCTTAAAAGTTCTTGCGATGCATCATCATCATTTATATCTTTGTTTTTGTAACTTACGTAAAGCATATTATTAGTAATTCCTAATAGTAATTGAGAAAATATCATGTTGTTTCACTGATTATTATTCCAATAACAATCGAATATATTTGAATTACAATTTATCGATACATTAAGTAGTCTCTAGTAGAAAAAAGCACTAATGATAAAAATAATAACAACATCAATAATAACAGGCAATTCTATAAAATAAGTGTCTGATGCCTCGTCCGGGACATAAGTTGTTGGGTGGACACATGTATCTGAAACATATTTTCCTTTCCATAAGATACATATAGTGATAATTGTATATGAGTATCTGGTTCTACTATATAAGTAAGTATAAATGGCATTCGCATCGGTGCCGACCCTACCCCAGAGACTCCCCAAAAATATGATCCGCGTTCGGCGCATTTTACCTGAAATAATAATATAATATTCTATCCATTGATATATTGATTCTATCACATATACACAACACCATCTAGCCCAAACTAAGCAGAGCTTGTAATATGGGTACTAGACAATGGATAAACATACATATATACTTTTCAAACAACAAACATCCATGTTCATGCACACAAATGTTTGACTTGTGCGGGAATCGAACCCGCGACCTCAGGCGTGGCAGTCGGTTACACTGACCACTACGCCATCGAGGCCGACAAATATATGAACGATTGTTAAATGTTCCCTTTTCATGTTTCAGGAGGTGTTCGATGAAGGTGTACCTCTCATTAGTGACGCTATAGTACAAGTTTGGAAGACTGTAGGTGCTGAGGACATGATTCGAGTGAGTAAAATAAGTATACCTATCCTAAGCCTAACCAATATTAAAAATGCGAATATGAGTTTGTTTGTATGTGACGCTTGCACGCCCTAACTACTCGACCGACCATCATGAAGATTTGCATACAGCTTGCGAGGGGTACATAAAAGGACATAGGGTAGGTACTTTACATCCAGGACGAAAGTAGAGGGATATAAATTTATTGACTCAAAAGGTACGGATAAAATCTAGTCCTTTAAAAAATATGCCGTTTCAGGCAATAGTATGGAAAAGGTTTTAAGAAATATTAAACGAATGTTATTCATTGAAATTAAACTACTATATACGGATTTTATCGCGTTGTTTATTTGACACAAACCCAAGAAGAAGCAAACCACAGCTAGACTTCATGATACTTTGAGCTCATTCTGCGTAAATAGAAACACCCATGATTAAATTATGTTCGGGTACTTTGAAATAACTACACTGGAACATTGAGACAACTACCATCTTAGTCTCCCCGTGACCATGGCTGCTGAAAAGCAACCGAAACTTCGAGAAAAGTGTAAACTTAAATATAAATAGTATAATAGTAGTATAAATAGTTTTAATAATTTAATTAGCTTAAAAATTAGTCAAGTGTAATAGTAATAGTAGATTAACAGTTTTAAAAATTTTGTAATAATGTGTCAAATAAACAACGCGATAAAATCCGTATATAGTAGTTTAATATTACAATATCATAAGTAACCAGCTCTGCATAAAACTGTAAAAATATGTGTTTCAGTGCGTGTTATGTGTTTGTATGATTAGTATTTAGCAATTCATAACATACAGAAATAAGGTTAAAATGCGAAAGCTTATCAGTAAATCGTAATACTTAAATATAATAATCACAGCACACATTCACATTTTGCTAAATAAATTTATCAGTAATAAGTAGTTTTCGTTTTATTATCGTCTTAAATGTTATGTCTTGTGCAATGTTTGTTGCGTAAGTAATTTTTTAAAAGGTAATTACAATATAAGTGTAAATGTATGAAATCACGTCGGGGTCACCAATTTATCGCGTTACCAGCCGGCGCCCGGCGGGCATTAGCCAGGCTCGTAGCTGGTAACCGTTATGGTTTTAATAAAACACGTAGACTGATACAACTGAGAATATATTGTCACTTTTGACGCCTTCTTATATCCCGTTTATTGTTCATACAAGTAACGCTAGCACTAATGTGTACAATATTCATTTACACCAATCAGCTACAAGTAAACAAAATTATAGATTTACGAGGAGTTCTTGAGCGTGTGTGCGTGCGCATAAATACTGCCATGCCACTATAAAAACAGATGGCCTCGCGTCGCTAGAGGCCAACAACTAGCACACACAAAAAAAAAAAAAAAGAAAAGTCGCTAATTGGTTAGTTGGTTTCGTCCACAGAGTACTTTTTTATATAAGGAATAGAGGTCTCTCTCTGCCCCTGAAATAAGCATCGCGACACTACCGCCGCCTGCATTGTTGTGATCGAACTATTTCCAGTAAATATACATAACTATACCTACATTACCTACCTATAATCTGTGTACGGATAGGTACCAGGTTACTTACATGTATATTATATTTCTTTTATTACCGTTAGCATTATTTTCAACTGTCTATATTACAGAGTTAAAGAAAGTGCTAACGATAAATACATCTTGTCACTTGAGGTTTTCAGGAATAAAACAATAATTAACTATAAATAATTATTTATTTCATCTTTTAAAGCACTTGTGAAAGTATTTTTACGCTTTTATTTGATATTCATCCTCATCATCATTAGAATCTCTCTTTCCTACTAATATTTTAAATGTCTACAGTCCACTAGTATAAACACAAAAGCACAAAATAATACGAGTCTCTATCTCAAACAAAAACGGAACAACTTCGTACAACTCGACGTAAATCTGGAGGAGAAGAACAAAGCACTTAACTCAACTCAACAAACTAGGACTAGGAAATACGATTACTCCGTAATATCAATTCAAAAACATCAATCATCAATCATCATTCATCACATTCACAAAAAAGTCGACAAAAGATGAAACTGAATTAATAATAACGGCACGGTGTGGTTGACAGTAAGATTATAATTTCTACTAAAATAAACGTAAAAAAATTAAGAATATTATCATTTCCATATTCTTCAATATTTTTATCGATTTTAGTTAATCTTGTTAATCAACAAAAAATTATTTCATATAAAAACTATAATTTGTAGGGCAATCACATGGCATTTTTATAGCTCTCATGGATTAGAAATCTATCATATAAAAATAAAATTTGTAGCATGTTTAAAATGATAATGCGGCTAGTTTTAGAAATAGTGGCAACACACGGAAAGTGCCGCCAAACGACTGTGTTCCAGATTTGGTATAATATTCTCGCTGGTAGTGCCATCTGTATGCCTGATACCAAAGCAAGACATTATAATGCTACTAAGTTAAAAACGTACAAATGTACATGGGTTCTCTATTCTTTTCTGTTCAACATAATTTAGTACTATTATTTTTCGACAAGTCATGAAATAATGTACTAAGATTGAGTACCCTGGTTTCGTCGCGGCTAGACGTATGATGCTCCGTTCGATCGCCTTCGCGCGTCGCTTGGTTTCGGCGCGGCTAGACGTATGATGCTCCGTTCGATTCCAGGTTCCTAACAAACTTATTGTGCGTATATACATACGCCACAAAGCCTTTTCATTACAATATCTCGTAGGACTGCGCAGTACAGTTTACAATGAGATTATCTATACTAATATTATAAAGCTGAAGAGTTCGTTTGTTTGTTTGGTTGGTTGGTTGAACGCGCTAATCTCAGAAACGACTGATTCGAATTGAAAAATTATTTTAGTATTGGATAGCTTATTTATCGAGGAAGGTTATAAGCTTTATAACATCACGCTACGACTCACGCGGTCGGCGCAGTAACTATAAACGCTGGTGAAACCGCGGGCGCATCTAGTGTAATTATGTATAAACAAATAATCTAATGCGCATAAGCCCCTATAGGGTTTTCTAAGCCGGCCGACTTGGCCACCAGAACTTTTTGCTACCAGGTGAAAGGCAGTTCCAGTGTTTCTATGCTTATACTTACTTAGCTATTTCCTGGAAGAGTATTCATAACGCGTCTCCATTTACAGATCCTGAACGCCGGCCACAAGCTTATATACTCGGCTTCATGGTATTTGGACCATGTCTCCTCTGGCGGAGACTGGGTCGACTACTACAAAGCAGACCCTCGGCAAATGATACCCAAATATGAAAACTCTTTGAACAGGGATAACATTGTAGGAGGTGAAGCTTGCATGTGGGGAGAAGTCGTTGATGACAGGAATGTTATTAGCAGGTATACTGTCAAATATAAAGCATATAATAATATTACTAACATGCCCGTAGGAAGTCACAACGTAAAAATTGTTTCTTCCCATGTCGCACAGTGGGTCGAAACTTCTATATGAGGCATAAGATTTTCTTTTAGAATTTCCTTTAAAAAAATACCTATCGAAAGATCTCGTCATTACGATGAATAATTGTCATTATACGTTTTTCTCTAAAACTGATAGTTTAAAATTTTTTAAATATTTTTCCGGGCAAACTATCATATTTCCGACCCACTCTGTGTCGGCCAGAACGCTCGTACACACACCACTGTTGCCAATTTAGCGACTTTGTCGCTAGAAATGACGACTTTCGTGTATGTCTTAGCGACAAAAAATAAAATTTGTCGCAAAAAATTTTTTTGCGTCTTCTCTGGCGACTTTTGGAGTACAAATAAAAACAATTTTAGGGCATGTAATAAGTATATTTTTTGTTAATTCGACACAGAATTATACAATGCGAAGAGATATATATGGGAAAAATTATATAATCTCCAGGTTTACGGTAGAAAACGACAAAAAAACAAAGGTCAGTCCGCCTACTGTGGACGCTCCACAGGTAGGCAGGCTCACCTTTTTTTTAAAGATTTCACTACCTGAAAGTCGAAAAATCAGACCAGAATCAGTTTTAGCGACTTTCTAGCGACTTTTGATATTAAATCTAGCGACTCGACTTCACAAGAATTGGCAAAACTGACACACACACTCACACTTCTGCAATCGGCCGGTATAGATCGCGCACTGTATGATGACCGGTCTGAACATTGCGCGAGTGGCGTCGCAGTTACAAGTTTTAGGTCTCTTTGGTGACAGGGGGCGGGGGCGTTACGCGTCTTAGCGACTGTACATGCGCAACAATTCGGAGACGCTATGTTCAGTCCGGCCATCGTAGATGGCGCGATCTGTAAAATGTAAACTGACATTACGCGATACAATGGAGTCATACTAAACCCATATCAGTGTTACTTTAAAATTGATTTTACGTAGTCTGTGATATCTTAGTAAAATATCATAGACTAGTACTAATCTTCCCGCCATATTTGTACGTCAAATTTTGGTAACGAGACGGCGAGACGGAGTCCATCAAAGAGATTGTAGTCAATATCATTGGAGACCATGAATTATTCTTAACTCAATTATCACAAAATAACACTATTAAAAATTCCTATGGTGATTCGGGTTTGTATCCGAGTATAAAAAGGCGGTGTGTTGACAACCAAGAGACCGCTGCACGCTGGTCTTTGTCCCTAACACTGGCAGTAACAGGTATACTAATCTATGACTGGCAGGCAGATAACGGGTATGAAATAGCTTAAATTAATTTATGTGGTCGTACAGTAGCTATCGATAATAGAATAATAAAGGTACAGTACTACGTGCACGAGTTGGATAATTATGAGTTGGTTTGCCCAAATTGGCTTATATGAGATTTATTGTACTAACAAACAATCCTAGGACTATCATTTTCGGGGATATTTCCAACCATAAGCAATTCTATATTTTTACTTACACAAATCATTGCCATAACAATATATCTATACATTAAAATTATTTTTATATTACAAATTATTCGCAGAGTATGGCCACGCACTAGTGCTGTAGCAGAAAAGTTGTGGAGTGCTCCATCAACTTGGTATAACGACTATCCGGCGCGTGAAGTGTTCCATCGTCTAGAAGAGCACGCCTGCCGCATGAACCGCCGCGGTGTCGCGGCACAGCCCCCTAACGGACCAGGATTTTGCGTGACGGCCTAATATTTGATAAGATTAAATATACATGTGTTTAATACTGTAAACTGTTTTGTCTTCATTCTTACGTTTAGAATAAAATGTTTTTTATATTATTGACCGTGTTTCTGTTTCATTATTTATGCATGTTTATGTTTGTACGCACTTCACGCAAAAACTACTGCACGAAATTAATTTGTCGGCCTCGATGGCGTCGTAGTCAGTGTAACTGACTGCCACGCCTGAGGTCGCGGGTTCGATTTCCGCACAAGTCAAACATATTTTGTCTGCATGAACATGGATGATTGTCTTGGTCTGGATGTTTCTATGTATAATATGTATGTATTTACAAAAAAAAGTATATAATATGCATGTTTATCCATTGTCTAGTATAGTATAGTCACAGATAATATAATACTGTATAGTAAAGCTCTGCTTAGTTTGGGCTAGATAATGTGTGTATGTGATACAATATTATTTAAAAAAAATGCTGTTCGCGCAGTTCATGCCAAGAGCCTTAATTAAAATCTGGTGCTTGTAATATGATCTTGATGCACCGCCTAGAAGTTGAGTATTAAATATACAGAATGTATAGTCGCGAGCTGCAAAACCTAATTTGCAAATAAATGGATACAAATTGTCAATCAAATCAGCTACTCACAATTTTAATAATTAATTGTGGAATCGGATATATAGTTTATATTTGATAGGAGTAGGGCTCAACAGATTCCTCGCTTTAAACTAAAATTTATTTTAAGCTAATGTAGTGGTAACCTTGATTGCTTCCAAACAACATTGTGATGTAGTTGCAATGAGGTAAATTTGTTTTATGATGGATTTCTTAAGGGGTGACGTATTGTCAATAGGATACCAGTAATGTGACCAGCATTGTGGTAAAACGGCGCGGCGGTAGTCTAATGATTAAGGTATTTGACTTGCGATCGTGGGGTTGAGGATTCAAACCCACACATGATCTACCGACTTGAAACCACTTTTAACACAAGCGTTTAAATTAACTTGAGGGGTTAACAAAGAATAATAATCATTTATACTTATAGCCCAAATTGCTAGTATACTCAAAATAAATGTAAATTAAGAATTGAAAGCCCTTGGCAACACAGTAAATCTGAAATTCTTATGGACTGGCAACGCGGTTTTTTTACCACAACCTTAGCCTTTGATAGCATTATTGTCACAATAGCCTATGGTCAGTAAAGGGCCGTATGCAGCATTTATGGTATATAAACAAGAATACATAGCTTTTGTATAGAATACAAAACATTAATATTATTTACAATTCATTTTATAAAAATCCATAGATAATAGAAATTGTCCTTGCTTTCTGAAAAACCGGTTTAGTTTTAACAGTGTCACGTCACTATTGATATAGACAAATAGGAAAGGAAAATCCTATTTTGTTTATGGCATGCGAATTGGGTCGATTATGTCATGGCGGGTTAGATGTTTTCGGCAGTTGATTTTTATTGAATTTGTTTTGAATTACGCCGTCAATGATCTCGTTTCGAACGCTGTCGTTTAAAAATAAGCGTATTTGTATATTAGTGATCTTTTTATAAACTATTCAAATGCTGAAACGGTTGCAAATGGGCCTTCGCGCGTTCATGCTGCTCGCATCAAAAGTATGGAGTTGTTTTTGTTATATGTTTAAGAAGCAATATCGAGCGGTAAATATAAATAATAATGTCTGCGTTGTTGTATATTTATAAGATTTTACGCAGACATGAAAGTCTCACGTGGCATTTGGTTTTCAGTTGGCTCAATATCAATCCGTCAAATATGAGATGTATCCACTTTCGCCAGTATCTAGACACAGGCTGAGTGAGTATAATTATCTTTTTTTATCACTATCATGTGTCTGATATAACATGATGATTTGCGACTGTAACACTTATCTTAAATATGTAAATATTATCACTAAACATCCGTTATTTAGGATTATATTTTCGATATATTGCAAACGTAAACAGTGTGTTTATGAAATAAAGTAACCAAGTAGATATTTCAACAGCATGTAATGTAGCTATTTCTAATAAGAAACTTCTAAGTGGAACTTCATAGTCTTCTTATTTATCTTATAGGTATTATACTACTAAATATTTTTATAAACGAAATTTTTGTGGAACAGTTGCAACAATTACTGGTGTTTCTAAATCTTGCCAAGACTGTGATACACTTTATTTATTTTGTAACTTGTAATATATTTATCTACTTATGTTTTAATTTAAACAAACAAACTTTTATATAAAAATAGTGACCTGTTGTTAGTGTACACTGCAAATTATAAAGAGAAGTAGTTTTCATTCAAGATACTGTTCAAATCAAGATTTCAAATTGTTATAACATACCACTTACAAGCACATCTATAAACTAAAATAAAACTGATAGTAATTCTTTCATTTATAATCATAGGTTATATTTAGGCTATGGTGGTCATCATTATGATTGTTTAATAGTTTTCTATATCTATGGCAACTAGTATGGCCATGCATAAAAGTATAACATATACTTTTAACCTGTCAGGTCTTGGAATGCCAAACATAATTATATATCTATTTTGTTTCTCGGCTGGTGTGCGGCTGTGATTTATTAGGTTAATATAACCAAGCAAATATAATGACTTAAATTATCTTGGATATAAAATTTATTATTATTGTCCTGTGTTGTGTATTGTATCCTGTATTGTGCAGTATCTAGACATAAAAGGAAGTTGTTATAGATAACCTATTTTATGAATTAATTATTTTATCTCCAAGTTATCTGCAACGTAACATATTTATAGAGCTCATATAATAAGGAGGATGACTATTCTTTCAGATTAAAGTGAAAATAAATGTATGTTATATAAACCAGTTAAGAATTAGTATGTTATTAACAGTGACCTTTAGGCTCTGGACCTCCCTAAATGTTATTTTCATTATGTCAAGATGTGGTTATATTGACACATTAAACTACTTTGTTAAATTAGATTGTGGTAGGTTATGTTATCAAACCCATCATCTGTTATAGTATGTAATCTGATAATATCTGCCACTATTTATATGATGTACTTATTTGGATAGAGATTACAATCTATTTCGGTATATTGTAAACATGTTATGTTTAACGAACATAGTCTAAATTTCTATGGTGCACCGATAACATGGCCACTACCATGTAATGTCTATATGTACTTAAACTTGTTGGGCAAAGCCGAATAACAAATATTAGTTAAACCATTTAATAGATTACATTAAATTCCACCACTACATTTTCTTAATAGTCTTATTTAGTTAAGGATTATAATATTATAGCATACTGCTAGGTAGAAGCAATAAGAACTATCTTTTTGTTTAAAGCAGCGATAGCTCAGTGGGTAGACCAACAGACTGCAATGCAGAGGATCTCGGGTTCGAACCCACGTCGCGCACCTCTGACTTTCGGAGGTTATATGACTTTTCGAAATTATGTGCGTATTGATTGACAATTATCGCCTGCTCCGTGCCTCGGAGAGCACGTTAAGCCGTTGGTCCTGGCTGCCATGAACATCTTTGGCAGTCATTATTGGGAGAGTGTCGACACAAAAGATCCCACTGGGTCGAAGTGTCGCCGGTCTGCACTGACTGGCCCTCCATAAGATAAGATAAGATAAGATCTTTATGTATTGTCTTTCTTATAATAGAGACATTCCTTGGTACAACAGTACTGAATGCAATTTGATATTGGGTTTGTTTCTTGAGTCGGGCAGTACTATTATATTTCTGGCAGCGTGTCTTGATTTCACTTGTAAAGGTACTTTTCCAATTTATGCGCATTTTGATTTGTGATATTATTGTTCAGAAATATTTACAAGCACATCAATTTTAAAAAATTGTCATATGTATGATCTGAATTTTTCAATCTATATTTATTATAGAGAATTTAATCACAATGATTATGCAGGGAGCCACTTATTCCCTATTATAGTGGCAAAACTTAAATGTCATTACATTTGCCAATGACCTAATGTTGTATACACATGACAAGTCTAGACAATCCTTACTATTCTGCAACGTAATATATTATTATGTCTGATATATTTGTCCAGGGAGTATAGACCTTTGATAATTGGAAGTACTTATCTCAAGTAACGACTAGAAGTGCTAAATATAGACAATGTTGCAGACATAGAAATCACTGCCAGAACAGTCTGAATAATTTATAGCAAACTATATTAAGTTAATAATAAATACTCCATTTTATCCTTTATCACAACAAGGAATAGCTTACATTATGCTTATTATTTAGATTCTATTATATGTTTAGTATGTGAGATAAATACTTTTGGAATCGTAGGTACCTAATTAAAACCTGTTATGGCCATTGGTATGTCGCTATGACTCAACAGAGCTATCATATTTAAACTGTCATCATACTGTCACACCTCTATCCCTGAAGATGTACACAAAGGTGTAATGCACCAACTTTTTGCTAACTATGATTTTAGGTCCTACATAATTTGTTGGCAGACAAACCCAACAGTACTATATTATATTCTTCTTCTTTTTATCATGTCGATGGCAACAGTTTTTAAATGATTTTAGCCCAGTGCTCGGCAACGCGAATCGCATTATCCATTGCTTGGTATATTTCATCAAACATGCACAATTTTGGGCTCGTGGGACATCTCAGCAAATGTATCAATATTAATATTGATACACCCACAAATGTCAGCTATACTTTTATAGGTAATCACTAACAGTTGAGTTATCAACTTATAAGGAGAGCACGTTAAGACGTTGGTCCCGGCTGCCATGCACATCTATGGCAGTCGTTATTGGGAGAGTGTCGACACAAAAGATCCCACTGGGTTGAAGTGTCGCCGGTCTGCACAGACTGGCCCCCACATAAGATATCAACTTATAATAAATTGTTTTTAATTTCATTCTTAACTGGAATTCATATACTATAGATTACAAATTGTGGGTTTGAGATAACACCAATGTGACACAAAAGTATTGATGCTGCAGTATAATATTTTATTGAATCATCAATTAGCAGGAAACCAGACAATCAAACAAGCACTGTGTCTGTATTCTATGTATTATTTCTTGGCTACTAAGTATCTCTAAATGTTTTTAAATGTATAATGTAATCCTGTAATAAACAGAATCAAGACACAATGGAAACAGCACTGTGTTTGGCCCTAAACATTAATCATTGGGAAGGGATTAATATTTATCTATAGGCAGAGACACTATATTTATCTATAGGCAGAAACACAATATGTATTTTTATAAGGAAAACATCCTATTAGTTTATCTTAGTGCGGTAGGAAGTTATAATATAAACAAATTGTATAAAAGTTTAGGTGTCCTGTGTTTTCACCTACTTTTGTGAGCACTGCTCGTCTCCCTTAGCTCATACCGTGATGTTATATAGCCTATGTTACTTCTGGATAAACTAGCTATCAAAAGATGAAAAAATTATTAAAATAGATCCAGTAGCTTTTGAGTTCATTCATTACTAACAAATGTACAAATCTTTTCTCTAACAATATTATTGTAGATGTAGGTGACCACATTAAAAAATATTTCTTTAACACCAATGTCTTAATAAAACATTGATTTATCAAACTAAACTATTTATAAGCTCAGTCATAAGTCATACATAACACACATGAATGTTTAATATATTATACTATGTACTTTACCGCTCAAAAGTATTTGGCCACCTGCATTTTTCTTTATATTGCAAACAATACATTTTTAAAACCATTTTATTGACTTTCATTGTTTGTATCTAAAATATAAAAATATGATTGTTATTGTGTCTATTTCTTTAATTTTTTTTCGGCCCTCCTGGTTGTATGTGGTCACCGTATCCTATGGACGCCTGCAATACCAGAGGCGTCACTTGCTCGTTGCCGACCCTTTAGGAAAAAAAGGAAGTGGGAAGAAGAAGAATATAATTGCTATTAATTAAAATGAATATAAAGTTGTTTCATTGATTTAAACTTTTACAATAAGCGTATTTAAGGGTGGCTAAATACTTTTGAGCGGTAGTGTATGCACATCACAGCGAGTCTTTATTGTTAATTATATTGTAATTACAATGTATTTTAATTATTAGTTTGCTTTTTATTTACTCATTAAGGCTTCTCTTACGGATGTATCATGGTTTAATTTGTTTACAGTTTGTTAATCTACACTTACTAAATTTTTATCTGTGCATTTTTTACGTAAGGTGATTGGGGGAGTCGGTCTTATAGTTTAGATAGTGTAAAGGTCATAGCACACATGTCAACTTGGAAAGGGATCGTCACCGTATCGCCTTTCGCCTCGCCGTCAAACAGGCGTCAATCGTAACCAAAGCGGATCAACAGCTCCGGTACGTCGACTCGGCTACGGCTAGGCGACGCCGCGCTTACGCCGTGCACACTTAAGGATTTGGCACACTGGATGCGGTCTGCGGTCAGGTCAAAGTGAACGCTGCCCGCATTATGTATGAACAACATTGTCGGTCTCTGTATATTTTGTATAGATAAGCGATCCGACCGTGCCAGCATGATCAAAGAACGCGGGGGAAGGCAGGACGCGTACGGGCAGGTAGGCGGGCAGCAGGTGGCGGACAGAGGGCACGGGCAGGCGGGCGGCGGGCAAGGCAACGGTCACGGCCAGTTTGACGCTCGTAACCAAACGGAATGCACACACATATTTTAGATATTTTGGAACTATGTCTAACGATCGAACTTTCTTCTTCCTCGGTGATCATTGTCCTCGATTAAAACACAAAAGAACTGATCACCACTGATTCACGCAGTCAAATGCCGCTGTTTGCCCCGCCCGCATCGCTGACCGATTGCCCTAACCGGACCGCTGACCGATTGCCCTGACCGACAATGTTGTTCATAATGCGGGCAGCGTTCACTTTGACCTGACCGCAGACCGCAGAACGCATACAGTGTGCCAAATCCTTTAAATCATATTAATATGGATATTTTCCACTTCTTCAATGATCCCTTTTCATCGTTATTTTTTTGTTTGAAATCCATCTTACAAATTTAATAAAATACGCGCGCAACACGACTGTTAGTTGTCTTGTGAATGACACAAACAGGCAACAGTAATAAACGGAGAGACGTAAGCGCGGGGACGACGAGCCGCAAGCGCGAGGACTATAAAGCTTGTCCCGATGCGAGGCGATTACGTTACGATTAGTGTGCGTTGCAGTAGGGAGTTTCATACAAAGAATATTGCACGGCTCGAGTTGATACGGTGACGATCCGTTTCCGAGTAGATATGTGTGCTATGATCTGTATATTGTTGATGATGTGGTGCCTCAGTGAAGCAGCGGTAGTGAAAGCGACTGCTGTGCTTGTGGTCTCTAGGGTTCGATTCCCGAGTCGGTCAGTGTTAATGGGTTTTCCTGTTAAAAATTCTTAGTAGCCACACGTAGTCTCTAGACTAAGAATTATTAGATACCGTTATTAACCTCTGAGTCTTCTTCGAAGAGGTTAATGAAAACTATGTGGGTCTGTGTGTCTGTCTGTTAGTGACAGGCATAACTCCAGAACCACTGGACCGTTTGACTTCTAACTTGTTGTGCAGATACCTTAGGGTCATACCTCGGTTGAATTTGAATATGGGCCCTGTGGGTCAAAAAACCCCCGAGATATAGGGGTCACATATTTTAAATGGAAAAGTATTGACTTGTAACTTGGTGTGCAGACACCTTGGGTCATACCTAGGTCGAGTTTGAATAAGGACCCTGTGGGTCAAAAGACTCCCGAGATATAGGGGTTACAAAGTCACATGTATTTTAGATGCTTTTACATTTAAGACCTTGTAACTTGGTGTGTAGACACCTTGTTAATATTACCGTCTACTGCACAGTTGTAACTGTGCAGTACACGGTAATAGACTTGTACAACATAACATAGCTGGCGATATGAGGGAGTATTGCTCTGTCGACTGCGTAACAAGGGCTTAAAATTATAATATGCTATAATTACAATATTGCAAACTTCAAATCGGCTTTCACTACTTTGATGTCTACGCGGATGACAGATTGGTTTACCTTGTCCATTGTTGGCATGCCAGACATAATATAAAAACCTATTGTAACTGGCCGCCAAATGTTTGTCTCGTGTGGGGATCGAACCCACAACACTCGCCACGGTGGCAGTGGCGAGGCGACCACTTAAACCACTACGCCATCCGTGCTCGCTCGCTCGCTCTAATCGCTCTAACTAATAAACAGTAAGTCGTCGAAAACTAAGATCCTAAGTAATGTTATAAATTCGAATGCGAGTTTGTTTCTTTCGCTTTCACGACACATTTATTAGCCTTAATTACGCGACCGATCATAATGAAATTTCGCATACGCATTGTCAGGGGGACAGAAAAGATCATAACCCTGTGACCCCACATGACCTTTTCTGTAAACCCATTTTTTGTATAATACCCACCTATCATAAAAAATGGGAATGATCGAGAGAGATTTTAAATAATTAACAAAATCTAGATAAACGCGAGCGAATCCGCTAGCAAAATGTAGTAAAACATATGTTTATTAAAATTGCAGGTCTAGTAAAAAGAAAAATGCTGGTCCTAGATCTAGATGAGACGCTGATCCACTCGCACCACGACGCGATGCTGCGGCCGACGGTGAAGCCAGGCACGCCGCCGGACTTCGTGCTCAAAGTGACGATAGACAAGCATCCTGTGCGGTTCTTCGTGCATAAGAGGCCGCATGTCGATTACTTTTTGGATGTTGTGAGTATATCTGACATTGTTACCCCTAGAGTCAATGAGGTTCTCGACGGTTTCTGCAGAGAAGTGCACCTCCATACTTCATAAAGTTAAGTTTACATTTTTAAAGTTCTTAGTTCTCTAATGTTTTTAAGAAGTACACGCCCCTGCATGACCAAGGCAGGTTGGAATCACTTTCGTCCTACGCGGAACAAAAACACGCGATTGCATAATTTGTTTTTGCCGTATTGTCACTATCTTCATTGTCCATTTCCTGAATTATTTTCATCAATTTAACGATGCAAATGTCACCAGATTATAAATTTGATAAGTAATCCTGTTGACACACTTGACTTGATTATATTATCATTGTTATTGAAAAATGTAAGATTCTTAGCTGGAAATATAAATACTTTCGGAATAATTTATATAGACGGCTACTCAGCAAACATAGACATATTTCTGCATCAATGGTCCTGAGGCATAACGTTTGGATTTATGTCACGCAGTCTTATGCTATTGTTCTGGAGTTCGGTACTTCATAACAGTAATACTAGACTACATCGATAGCAGCGATAGCGCAGTGAGGAGACCAACAGACTGCAATGCAGAGGGTCTCGGGTTCGAACCCACGTCGCGCACCTCTGACTTTCGGAAGTTATATGACTTTTCGAAATTATGTGCGTATTGATCGACAATTATCGCCTGCTCCGTGCCTCGGAGAGCACGTTAAGCCGTCGATCCCGGCTGCCATGAACATCTATGGCAGTCGTTATTGGGAAGTCAGAGCCCTCTAATATCCTGACACTAGTCTAGTCTTAGCGTATCGTTAGCCTTCGGGTTACGGAGGTCAGATGGCAGTCGCTCCGTGTAAAAACTGATATCCAGTCAAATCAGGTTAGAAAGCCGACTCCAAGTGACTTGGGAATAATAAAGGCTAGCGAGAAGAGTACTAGACTGCACGGATGTCGTAGTGGTTTAAGTGGTCGCTTCGTCACTGCCACTGCGCCGAGTGTTGTGGGTTCGAATCCCACACGAGACAAAACTTTGTGTGATTCACAAATGGTTGTTCTAAGTCTGGGTGTGCTTTATACCCGTTGTTTGAATGTTTGTTAAGTCGCCCGCGATACAGAAACTATTCCTAGTGCTTTTTTAACGAAAAAGAATAATAATAAATGACAAGCGGAGGTCAGCCAATGGATAAGGCATTAGACTTCAAGAGATAGTACTACTTATCTTACCCAATGTATTACCGCCGTGAACCCACTGCAAATACAAGCAAATTAGCGTAGCTGAAGTTATTAACAAAAATACGTACTAGTCATTTGCAACACAAATTATAATAATACAACGTAATAAATAATAATAAAGTTCTCCAGACTGAATTTACACAGGAATTGTGTTTAAATTGCGGTAGGGGTCTATAAAAAAAACATTGTAACTGTACATAAGATCGAAATCGAGCTGGGTGATCAGATAACCATAGTATTCGACATAAGTAAATGAATTTTAGCCAGGCTTAAGGCTGACAGCCATATTCGAATGAGTGGGGAACTCGGAATCGGCACCACAGCCTACCTAGTGTTTCAGAATAAGGCATCTATATATACGTGAAGCAAAAACTTGGTACCCCTTTTTACGAAACTTGCGCGGACGGAGGAGTATGAAATTTGGCACAGTTAATGTTTATATGGAGAAGGAGGGGCGAATATAATAATATTTATATAAAATATGTATTAGAAATACATTAAATTATTGAAAAAACACTACACGCACACAACTATACATTTGACACACGCAGTCGAAGCGCGTAACTATGGTTACATATATCAATATATAATGAAATACATCAGTAATATCTCACAGGCAAACCTTGGTCGAATTTCGAGCACTAGACGACTGCTAGTATGTTTGTAATAGTTACACCAGTTTCCTCAAAGGCTAGGAAACGACATGTCAAAACAGACTCGTGTTAAATTCTTTGATTGGCTGTTCCTAATTTAGTCAATAAATTTACAAATGAAGGAAGGAATAGCTATTCTTCTTTTCTTTGGTTTGCGGTAAAAGTTGCTTTATTGTGATTCTGGAGCATTGATTCTGCTGTGCTGAAATAACACACATCCATGTCCACGACTGGTGGTTACCGCTTATCACCAGATGGGCCGGCAGCTCATTTGCCTTCAAGAACAATTAGCAAAGACGTAGTGTCTATATACCTAGCAGAAGATGGAAAAGGAGAAAGAATATCGGGCTCAGTGGCGCGCTTTGGGAGACACCTCCTCTCGCCAGAGAATTGAGAGATGAATGAAATTTAGGCATATAAATATTTCGTTATTTGCTCAATTAACATTATGGACAAAACGTTTCGATAAGATCTAATGTTGCTACTGGAAGTTTCCAAACGCTTCCTTCGACCGTTAAGGCATCCTAATCCTAACTAATATTATAAAAGCGAAAATGAGTTTGTTTGTTTGTTACCTTTTCACGCCTAAACCACTGAACCGATCATCCTGAAATTTTGCATTTGTCAGGTGTACAGAAACAAACTCATCCCGAATAAAATTACTGTTCCCGAGGTAAACAACAAAAACGTTCTTATGATAACAGATGGCGCCACGTTTCTTTCGAATCATGATTGAATTATATTATTACAATCAGAGTACAACCCGAATTGATTGTCAAATTCTAAATTAACGCGAGCGAAGCCGCGGGCAAAAGCTAGTAGTCCATAAAACAACGAATCATTTAACTAAAACGATATTATGTTCCAGGTTTCACAATGGTACGAGTTGGTGGTGTTCACCGCGTCGATGGAAATATACGGTGCGGCGGTCGCCGACAAGCTTGACAACGGCAGAGGCATTCTGCGGCGGCGGTTCTACAGGTACTTGTAATTCACTAACTCTACTCTCCAATAGGCAGTGTAAGGAAATACAGAACGCTGCTACATCGTTAGCTGGTCCCTAGTGGGAAACACGCTCCGCTTGACAGTAATCCGTAATAATTATAGCTTATTGGCTTATTTCACTCACTCGGTACTGATCCCTCAAAAGGATTAATTCAGCTACCGTCCAAAGTGTAATATTTTGGTGTTCCCCCGCTGACAGATTAATTCCGTCCAATTCTTTAGACGGCGCTAATCTGTAACTAAGTCTGGTAACTGTTCTTACTGCAGAATCACAGCATAAGATTTTTTAACTTCTACAGTCTTCTTTAGGGTAGGTAGTCAAGCAGCTGCAAATCCGTAGAAATCGCTGTTAATCTATTTGAGAAAACAACCAGATTTAAGCAGAGAGCTACTGAGCCCTACTTTGTATCATTTTACCGTAATCTTTCTTCTACAAGTTTTACTTTTGCTTCTATTCTCCCTCGATATTATTATTTTCTGTTGATCAAAATCAATAATCTATAAGGCTTCCCACATTACCACTATCAAGTTAGCGGCAGTTCAGATAGGATAGTTTTGTTGATGTTTTTATGTTTGTTGATTACAGACAACACTGCACAGCGGAAAACGGTTCCTACACTAAAAACTTGTCGTCTATATGCGACGATCTTAACAGGGTGTTCATATTGGACAACTCGCCCGGCGCGTACCGGGACTTTCCAGGTAATATATACATCATCATTTTACTAACACGCCGCACAGTGTCGCGAGTCTTTATCATAAATACATTTTTCGAAACCTTTTCTAGCTAAATTTGTTATATGGCAATATAATCTCGATTAAATTCTCCAACCAAAATGTAGGTAGTTATATTTTTGGCACAAATATTATAGTCAGTGTGGGTATGCAAACTAATGACTTCAATGTTGCATTGAAATCATTTATGCGAACGAGTTACTTTCTTGGTGCAATTACGTAATAAATTTAGCTTTTATCAGTGTAAAAATATTATGGACCAAGAGCCCACGACGGCCAGACCTTCGATATTTTATAAAAGGTATAAGTTTCTCTGTGCATGTCCCCAACACAGGTGAGAACGACCAGCGAGTATGGAGTTTGGATTGTGGTTACTTGGGCAGGCTAAGGTGGATTGTTCAAAAGTAGTATACGTTGTTTCAGTTTTTAGTTCCTCAATGCCCTGATAACTAATACAATGGCCTTATCGATTAATAATGTCAATAATTTTCGCTCTGCGGCCCACAATGCAATTGCAGCAGTACTGCCTTATTGCATACCTGTTATTTCGGTTAGCATCTACTAAAATGTAAACAAAATATACTTTTTGACTCGTATGCCTAGTTGTCGTGCCGTAAATCACAGCCGGAGGTCGATATTTCGAGAAGAACCAAAGTCACTTGTGCAAGCGAAGTCGTAAATAAAATCGTTTAACATAAAATGTCGCAAAATAAGATATAGGTACTCAAAGCACACGCGCAATAAGTACAATGACATTCAATCGATGTTTGAAAAGCAACTGAAAATACAAATAAAATAAAACAAAAAATGGATTAATGTTGCCATGCTTGCACTACAGAAAAAGTGGAAATTATTATATCATATTTCTTAAAAATATGACTTAAAAAAAATTGTCATATCTATGATGAAGTTCAATAATGGTCTTTATAGAATAGCATTCGTATTAACTACGTAACAAAAATTACAGACAAGCTAAATAGGGAATAATTTATCTGTTAAAACCGTACACTTATTGTAAAAACTGTAGGCATGGCAACACTGCGTGTCTCAGATGTAAACAATAGATACCGGTGTATTTGAAATCCCGAAACTACTTTTTAAAACGAAAATAAGATTCGAAAGTGTCCGTGAGATCGTAATGATTGTTATTAAGTCATAAAAAAATACAAATTATTGTTTAGGTGGAATGTGTGTTGATTCATAGGCGAAATTATTCATTGTCCTTTCAGGAACTTCTGAAGGCAACAAATGATCAGTATTTAAGTTTGTACTCGTGGTACAATATACCAACATCGATACATATAATATTAGTTCATTCACCTGAATTGATACAGGCATTTACTTTACCAATTGGGCACCTGTCTGAAGATGCTTTAGAAGGAAGGCACAAAGATGCAAGAAATTTTAGGGAAAAGCATACACGGAAAACCTCGAGATCACACACTAATCACGATCTAATTACCATTATGTTATTAAGTTCGGATCCCTTAATCTCAACCATCAGATCGGGAAATAAAAATGACAAAAGTTACAAAATGTATAATAGATAAGTTTAAAATAAATTCTTTGAGGTAGCGCCTGCTTATAAAATAGTTTTGCGCAGTTGGTTCTCACTGGATAGATGACTAGCCATCCTGATGTCAGAATGGCCCGTCACCTTTAAAATAGGTATACTTTAAAAAAAAAAACGGAGGTAACTCTTGTATGAAGATTAGTAGCAACTTTCTATAATTATTTCGATTTAAAATATGGGTAGTGACCGGCCATTCTGATGGTCACTGTGCGCCGTCCTCAATATTAATAAATAACTGCTAATTCTCGTTAGATGACGCATTATTTGTAAAATGACCTACATAATGTTGTTTTAATTCTGACTACTTTGCTGATGTTAATTCATATATTAATAGAAGCTTTATAGCCCTTTGAAGTATCTTTGCAGGTAGCGTGCAATTAAACTGTAAAGATTTTGCAAAGGCTTTTGAATTTGTTGATTAAAAAAAAGTCAAACAAAAGTTGAATCATGTATCTGCAATATCTTATATGTATAATTGTATACGTATCCTATACAATGACTGAGACTATTCTGTGGATTTCATTTCTAAAATAAGTGGCTTTGTAAACGCGTTACCTGAATAATTCAGTCTGGTGTACCTCAGGGCACAAAGTTTGAACATCTTTTCATTTTTGCCAATCTAAATACAATTTTCACATTACAAAAACAAATTGTGCTTGCAGATAAGCTTACTTTTATTTAAACGAATTTCATTAAGGATAAAGATAGCGAATATCCTTTTCTTTTTTAAAAGTCACCTTATGTATCGCGGGGGATTTAACAAACATTCAAACAACGAACAGCCAGACTCTGAACAAGCATTGGATCACACAAGCTTGTGATCCCGGGGATCCCACAACACTCGGCGCAATCGCACGCAATCTCCTTTTGCAGTAGTTAGTTGCAATTTTATAGTGATGTGTGTATGTGTGCAGATAATGCGATACCAATAAAGTCGTGGTTCTCGGACCCGCTGGACGTGGCGCTGCTGAACCTGCTGCCGGTGCTGGACGCGCTGCGCTTCACGCACGACGTGCGCTCCGTGCTCTCGCGCAACCTGCACCTGCACCGCCTCTGGTAGCTAACGGACCGGTAAGCATACACAGCAAAACATTTCAGAATGCTTGACGTAGTGGGGCGAGCTTATATACTGTGTAACAGATAGGCTCATATTTAAGTGTCACATAATATAATGGAAAACTGCGGCCAAGAAATCTGTACACATTATTTTCACTAAGATATAGCATTTTTATCAATTTCAGTCTAGTCGAAACTTAAATGAGCTATAATAGCTGACTCGGGTGGTCTCCGTGAACCCGCAATTTTGATAATAATGTTATGCGTTTGTAATAATGAATAAATAAATTTTTTGTAATTTCCGTTTTTAAAATTTTATCAGATATTTACGGCCCTATAATATGACCACACCTTTTTGTTACACGCTGTATATCGCATACCAGGCTAACTTATACAGAGTAGCAGAACTACTAAGAATTTTCTCACACAAACATATCCATAGTCATCTCAAACGACAATTATAATTATAAGTGCGAAGTAATGCTACACCAACGCTATCACTCACAGAAAACATTTAGTGCGTCAAGAATCTCGACGCACTTGGCGTATGTTTCATGACTGTCGGATAAGGCACTTTCCCCTTAAGACTGCGCCGAGCGTAAGACGCGGTTAACTTAATGACAGAGCCCGATATTCAAATTGGCGCGCGGCCGCCATAGTAAAATTGTATGGAGGATTTGAAGTGCTTTTTTGATAAATTTGTATCTTTATTGTCAACCAATAACTTAAATATTTGGGACGGACAAATTTTAATATAACTATTTACGTTTCATTTAAGCTGTAAAATAGGATAGATTTCTACTGTTATAATCTAAAAATCACGTAACGCGAGCTACGTTTTTGCATTTTTCGTGCAAATTTACGTAATTTTGCAGGCGAAAATATTAATTATTTTGAGTTTTTAACACGGAGTAATTGTAAACACATTCATTGTTAAATGTGTATTTTAAATTTGTATTAAACAAAAAGTGTTGATTTTATCAACTTACCTGTGACCACCTGTTTTGGCACATTTCGCTCGGCGCAGTCTTAATTTTCACAATATCGCATTATTTTGATGTACTTACATAATATTACTACTTCATTACGCCGCAAAGACGCGATACCACCCTTAACCCATAAACGCCACTTATCGGTTGGCCACAATGTAAGAGGCTCTTTGATAAGGCAGTTTAAATCCCCTCTGGCCCATTAGCCCAGTCAAGGTGTAACATGTTTGCTAAGCCTGTCGATCTATAATATATTTCTTTTCTTTATTTTCAGATAAAAAACCGGCTTTTGTACAAATTATGGACGCCACAGGCCTCCTGATCTTATTTATTATTATTTCACTCGTTAGGCGATTCAGCTTCTATTCATATAGATTTAATATAGTTGAATATTTTTTTTAAGTTTGTTTTTACGTAAATAAAAGTGATTATCCGGGGGTAAAGTACACTACTTTGTGTAGTGTGTACGTTCGTTAGTTACCTACGTTTGTAGGGAGGGAGCGTTTTTAAAACGCAGTTTTGTGTTATTTTATATAGATAAGTGCAAGAATGAAACAGGTGGGGCCTCACTGCGAGCTTTGTGTACGTTCCTAGTGTGAGCTTAGCGTCTGAGTCTCACCTTATTTTATACGAGTCCAATAATACTTGATATTCCATTAGCAAAATTATTCCGTTGTAAAAAGTATAAATTATTAAATCAATACTTTTTATTATGTATTTTTAACCATGAGTTTGCCATGACATTCTGAATACATTTTTTAGTCTCTCTAGGTCCCAACTTAGCAACGTATTGTATTATAAATTATTTGTGATGTGTTCATCTTCCTATAGAGATACTTAATATTACCAATATCATGTATACTGTCTTCAGATGACAAATAAATACGAATATTCTTTAAAACTGCGCCCTTTCTCGTACCTGTCTAGAATGTTCCATTTGGTTATTTATCTTATAAGGACCCCAACTAGCGTAACAAAAACGTTTATTGGAAAGATATTCTAAATCTAGCTACAGTGGGGCCACATTTGGATGTTGTTTTCGTCTGTCCCTTTCGCTGCTATAGCGAAGAGCGGGATAGCCGCAACGTCACACATTATTGCACTAGGGCTGTCTCGAAATCTCGTCAATTTTTAGTTCATAGTCGGTGAATATGTTGGCTGTATGTATTTATGTATGGTAATTAGGACAATTCAGTGTAATTGTATGTTAATAATAAGAATTGCGTTGTGAATTTTGATAGCAAATTTTAGTATGTCCGATATTGGATGTTAATGTTTTGTTTGCGATTTATATACGCAAATATTTAGGTAAAAACAAATATTGGTGGCTATTCTGATGTTTCGCGTGCTAGAGTTATTTAAAACACGTTGTAACCCTTTCTTTTAATAAGGAAGAGATAGGGACAATATTTTAGACCTGTTTTATCATGCCGTTGATGTAAATCTTTTTTCGTTAGCGACAAGTTAATTTGACAGTTCTAAAAGCCGTATCTACTGTTCTTGTGTTCATTATTAGAAAGAGGCAGTGATATTAAATAAGTCTAGTTTGTGAAAACAGAATCGGCATCAAGAATCCTTTTAGATAGTTCAAAATATACTATAAATGCACTCATTTCAAGACAGCCCTGCATTCAATCATATCTTATTTTAGATTTATTTGCTACGCTTATAGATATGGTTATGTCATTTCCACAGTTGAAAAAATAATAAATTAAAAATGGTTGTGGTCAAACAAAATCAAATATGTCTAGATATCATAGAAATGTGGATACATCAAGCAAAGGGTACTTAATGAATAAAGTTGTTTTAAAAATGGCACAGCCATATCTGAAAGTCGCCAATCATTAGACGTAATACCCACCAAAATCAAAGCTTGCAATTGTAAACCATTTTGTTATATTCTAGTCGCCTCACTTTTGTTTTTTTTTTTTTAATAATAAATCATTTATTAGCGAATAAATCAATTTTTCTATTGGCAACACTTAACTTGACATTTATAACTTTATAACTTGCCAAGCTATAAAAAAAGCAAAATTATAGTTTATAAAATTCTTTGTTGAACAAAAGTGGGGTGCAGTGCTCAAACAGTACTTTAGGATTATTTGTACCAATATTTTATTATAGTCTTCAATACCGATTGCCTTTTTATGAAATTCAATCATGAATAAGAACTACTGTAGCTCACATTCACAAAAGGAAAGCATAAAATATTGTTATTATAAATCGAATCTCCGAATGTGTTCGGCAGTTTTCATTTATAATTATATTAATGATAATGCGTTATTATTGCTGTTTCCGTACACATTGAATGTAACATAAGTATGTTACATATTAAACCATTTGATAATATCCTATGAACAAATGTATAATTATTTATTTTGTAACATTTAGTTTAAAATTTTCAAATAATACTAGAATGATCCATAGAAACCGTAGTATTTTTCGAGCTGTAAATTTAAATACTGTTTTTTACCTTAGAGCCATATTGCCTTTTATTAAAAATAGGCTATGGAGATAATTAAATATTCTAAGATGATATCGCTTTTTATTAAAAAAGAAATAAAAATTGGTACAGGTAATTACACAATCTTCCAGTGGAAAACTATTTTATGTAAATATTAATTTTTAACGGACAGTCTAGCGTGATTTGCCTATTTTTGAACGCGCAACGTTGATCTCTTAGTTCTAGTTCTAATACTTCGCTTCTTGGAAGCGCGTTTAGTAACGCCGGCTTTAATATCCTTGGTACGAGGCTTGATGGAGCTCGATTACGATGATCGTCCTATCGAAACATTTCTTTCAAAACTTCGATGAACTATCAAAATAAACGGTCGAACGGTCAAGTTTATCGTATTCGGTGGCTGTGAAGAGTCGTAGTAGGGGGTAACGGGGTATTTAATGATATTCGAGACCACGTCAAACAGCCAGTTATGATAGTGCTACGTATTGGTACCAATATTTGTGTCGTACTTGGTCGAAATAAAACCAATTTTGTATGTACAACGCATTTGGTTTTGTATCAACAAATATTTGCTCAAATATACATCATATTATGTTTTATTTGTACAAACATTGGCCGTACACTGACGAAACAATATAAAGTATGCTTAGAGTTGATTTTGTTTAAGCCAAATATCGCAAATATTTGCACAGCCTCATGTGAAGTGTTAATGTCATCAGTGTACTTTATGACTGAATGTGTTGTACCATTTTATGTCGACAGATAACTAGATACCTTTATTATTTAGTTTCTGCTGAACGCTTAAGTTCAGCCCAATATGTAGCATACATATTACCTTGTTATGTTTGACTTTATCTTATAAAAATAAAGACCCTGTTCGACGTACTGTTTTCTCATACCCTTTACGTTAAGATTTTATTTTAGCAATCTTGATAAGTTTTGAGCGAGTAAAAATAGGAAAACCATAGTAACAAAAATTACAATATATATTTAATTTAAATCTTTAATAAGTAAACATTTTGACAGTGTATAACAAAAATATTTAAAAATCGGCAAATCACTAAGGGCGCGTTCACACTGCCGTGGTTATGCCCGGATTGTGTGCGGTGTGATGCGCCCTAAAGTTTATTTTAAGTCACACGCGCTGTGAGCCTCTCTTAATGACAATAGGATAGTGTACGTTACATAAACTATCAGGTACAAATGTATGCCGAATCAGTTACGATTAGATTTTGTTTGTTATAAACGATTTATAAAAGAACATATCCTCTTTGTACAGCAGAAAAAACAAGTTGAAATGACTATGACATTGTTTATAGCTTGGATTCGAATTTTGAAACTTTAACCGTCATTTATCTTAGTCTTGGCGCTGTTTCTTTTTGTCTTTATAAAACGTTTATAGCAAGCAAAATGTTAGAGTTTTAAAACATGTTATAATTACTATGTCGAGACTCGGCTAAGTCTTCTTAGTTTAATCCCATTAAATCGTGTATATGATTAGTTTATATTGAATTGTTTCTATATAGAAATAAATGTTCTTTTTTAAACCAAATAGTTGAGATAAATAGGATTTAGTAATAAAAAAATTATAATCTTTTAGAACTCCTTGTTGGTGGTGATTTTTGCAAAAATAATAAACGTAGTTCTGAAGACTAACTAACAGTCAAACCAAATAAAATCTTTTGTCTATTGCTGCACAGTATTATTTCATAAACAAGGCTTTAATATTAACTATTCATAGACCGATGTGCGTGATAGGAGGTTTCATATGGATGATATTAATTCCATTCTAGAATAAAGTCCGATTTATATACCCATTTATTATTTTTGCCAAAATCACGTATCTACCTGAACCGGACTGTTACTAAATTGACATTCTATATAAATCAGAAGCGTGAAACGTTTGAACGCTGTAATTATTGCAAGATCTTGATACCTTATTTTCTAGTTCATAAGGTTGATTTTTCATTGATTGTGTGAAGGCGAAATCGACGCTCTCACAGTAGTTGTAATGGGGTAAACATATCAAAGAAGAAGACCGGAAACTGTGTCGTTCTAATAAATCATCCAAACTGAATACACAATATTACATATTACACAAGAATTTTGACGGCGTCATAGTTTGGGAACAAATATTACCCTTATGTACTACGATTATTTAGTACTAAAACAATATTCCACTGTTACCGGTCTTCTCCATCTCAAACCAAATCTAGTTTGAACCGAATTAAACAGGTATGTTACTCCTTACACAAGCCCCTAGAACAATACATAACATTAATCAAGAAAGTTACTTTTTAATTTATTTCCAAAAATAATGGTGCCTAACTGAGGCGTATAATGCAATTTATTTCATTGTAAATATACTTTACCAGTAGCATATCATAGTTCCATTTTGAAATTCACAGGGTTATTCCTTTAACAGTGAGATTAAAAGTAATTTTCTGTTGAAGACCATGTAAGAGCTATATCGGGAGATGCTCCAAGTGTTTTGTATGATGCTGGAATTGGAAAACGGACATGCAATGTAAATCAATCGTCTATCGCGTGTTACTGACTAAAATGTCAACTCGATAGTGGCCTAGTGTACTGTCCATAAAATTTACTTATATCATACTTTTTATCTGCAAACATGTTAACAGAATTTTTGTATAAAATCACTACCCAATTATGTATATAGTGTTGTATAGAAGCATCAATTTCACAGATAGATAAAGAACTAATCTGTTTATAATCAGATTATACACGCGCGTCGACCGGCCGGGGCAACATACGAAACATTCGGAACGTGTAATCAAACTATATATTGTATTCACAAAACGCATAGCACAATTTATAACATTAACAAATGCAACACAAGCAGAATTAGCTATTATTTTTCTAAAAATATTCCCATACATCATTTATTTGTAAATATTCGTCATGGCGAAAGGGAAGGACATTAACACAACCAATTTAGATTTCCATGTAAATTGTATGTATAATAGAAAACGCCGTTTTTCTAATATTTTAACTGCAATACTAACAAACAGTATTTTTAAGTATTTCTCAAAAATTAGAATTAATTGAGAACAAAACGTATTTGGAATATACTTAAAGTTCATTTTTGATAAATGTGTTGAGTAAACGCAAGTTTACGTATGTATTTATATTACCAAGACTTCGTCACGAAACCTTAACCTTTCCAACATTAAGGACAAACTACTCTTTATATTTAAATGTGGAGTACTTACGACGACAAGTGATTTGTAGTTAAAATATTCAAAATACGGCTATAACATTTGATAAATGTTTACTGTTAAAATAGAAACATGGGCGACATCGACATGCCAGTGTTGGTGACTACATTAATACTGAAAACTGTAAGATTACGGTCTCAACTGGTTGTTCAAAGTTCAAAAAGCGATTTGTAATATAGCAATATTAAATTGATTTAAAAAAACTTATTTTGTTTCTTTTTAGTCAAAGTCGAACGATATAAGATTATGAAGTGAACAAATATTTGTTTTTACCCTACTGCAGCTTCAGAAAGAAGGTTGATTTTTGATAGCACAGTTTATGCAATAAGTGGCTTGTAGCCTTTTAGACTGCCAAGACTTGGCGAAAGTGGTTTTGACACCCGCGCTGAACAAAAATCGTGTTATAAATAGTAGTGGGCGTTTAAACGAAAAGCTTTAAACACAATCTACTTATCAACATAAGCATAAGCGTTCGTTTATAAGTACACGCCGATTTCGTTTAAACGGAAAGCAACTTCATAAACTGTAGCGTTGTCGCAGCCGCTAGGCGCTAGCGATTGGCGCGGCGCGTTGGACGACAACGATTCGCGAACGTTAAGTTGGCCGCACTGCTTACTGCTTTTTTAAAGTAATATTGAAAATGAACTCAATACATGAGGACATAAAGACTAATATACAAACAAACATGTCAACATTAGGATTAAGCTACTAAATTACAAGTTGTTTGTTTACGTAATAATATTTATAAGTAGTGAAAAGATTTTTGTTTTAGTTGCATAAACTTTCGTTTAAAGTACGCAGTTTTAACGTTTAATACAGCAATACCTAATAAAACGATTTGAGAAGCGGGTAGCGGCAGCTTTAATGTCCGCTTTCACAACGAATTACAAAAAGCTTTTTCAAAAGCGCGCTTTTCAATATAAACACAACGTTGTAAGCGTTGTCGAAATTAAGCCGTTTATCACACCACTAGTTACAAATTTCCAGTAAGGTGTTCAGGACAGGTACAGGTGTGTGGTGTGGAGGTAGTAGGTATCTAGTTTATTATTAATAAAAACTACTACATATGGCTGCTATACTATGGGTATATAAGCATTGTCTATTCAAAAAGACCCATTCATACAAATGCTAACAATAGAATATTCTATTAACTTGATCACTTTCTTAACATGACAGTGTCAACTGACCAGTAATAATTTAAGTGCAATGCCCGGTGTTAACCTAGCATCACACTTAGTCCACAACCACTGTTACTGTGCAATTGTCAGTAATATGTGATAAGAAACATTGCCTAATCAACTTACCGGAGCAGAGTGTAAAGGTTATCAGAAATAAAATACAACTTACTTCAATGAACCCTTTAATTTGAGACTATTTTGATGATAAAATTGAACTGAAAATTGTCAAAAACTTATCGCCAGAACTACTTGTATACAACACATCGGACAGGATTACGGGAGCATTTCAAAGTTATACTGGGATAATCAAATTAATAATATGTACAGAATCAATGCTATGTTAGGCCAAAATTAGTTATCGTCGAGACATACTATGCTCCCTTAAATTATAACGAAATACCTAACAAAACATGTCTATGTGTAACAAATTAATGGCTGTCTAAATTTAACTTTTTCCATAAAAGCAATATTTATAACACCATGGTAATACAAGCACAAAGATAGTGAATATTTTTAATTTTTATGATAGATAATCTTTTTATAATTCACAACAAATATAAATAGATCTTATACACATGGATCTTAGATGAAGTCAAACATGTAAGTTGACTTTCAATTAGCAATGTGCTTTCTATTTCAAGTTGGTAATTATGTCTTTCTGGTGTTTTTAAGCTTTGGAAGTAGAGCGAAACACTTCCCAAGTTATATTTATTGAACTTATATATTTCCTCTTGTGCATAGCACAACAACCTAGCATCTTTAAAGTTGATCTTAGGAGAAATATAACTTAAGAAATTATTTTTCTCCCTATACAAGAGACTAATTTTTACATCTAAAGAAAATATTTTAACCAATTATTTGATTTCCCCTGTATCTAATGTATATAAGTCTTCTTTTTGTATAACATTCAATACATATACTAAAATTTAACTGATAAATGAGATATAAAAAGCAGGGAGAAATCTCACTACTACTCGCTACTGACCAAATTTTACATGAAATAACATACAATAAAACCTAAAAAAAGTCTGATGCCTACGCTGTAATGGATAAGAATAAATCTTGTAAAGATATAGCAAACATTTGCAGTCCTTATAACATTAAAAGATGTTCATATTTCAAAATTATCTTACTCAAGTTTTAATGCAACAAATGTCAATAAAAATATCTTGTCAAAGAAGTTGTATTGTCTTTCAAAATGTACACATATTGAATATTGCCAAGAACTCTGTTAAAACTAAGCAAAAGGTACTTATTGTTCAGATATATTGGATTTTGAATACAACCTTAAGCTGAAGCCAATATAAATATCACAAATAGCAGCTTAAGGGATCTTTTCAAGATCTGTCCAAACTAGAAGGTAAGTCACTAAAATTCATTCTCTGTACAGGTTACAGTCAAAGATTTAAAACTTATTTAAAAATACTCCAAACAATGAGTCACTACAAAACTAGAGGGTCTACACAACATTTTTCAAGAAGATTCAGTTTATACTGCTTTAGTTTATATTCAAATTACGGCTGTACATTTTATACTTCAAACAGCAACTTACTGTCCTCAGCAGTCACTTATGGAGAGAATGAATTTTATGACACAGAAAATGCCTTTTCTGAAAAGGATTTCACATAAGCCTCATGCAATTTGTTCACAAAGTCAGCGTCATGTTTCAAGAGATAATTGAAAGCTTGAAGCATCTGATTCCTAGTGAGGGGCTCAGGCGAAGGCTGGACATCACCTCCAGTACTAGCAGTGAACATCGTTGGGGGCATCAGTGCTGGCTTCTGCTGAGTTGTCACAGAGTCAATCAATGGGTACATTCCAATTTCATCCAATTTGCTACCATTAAAAGAGCTTACCGTGTGACTGATGTCTTGAGATTGATTCAAATAGGTAGCCAGTGGAGATGTAGGCTTTGGTGACGATATGTGCATCAAATTCAACTCATTCTCTAATGGTATTATACCATTAGTATCGTTTGGGTCCAGTGGCCCTTTCTTCATTCCCGATATCCTCTGCTGACTTTGCTTGTCAATAGGAGTTGACTTCAATGGAAACCCACAGTTTTGTCTCATTGCTGAATCTAAGTTCATATTTCCATTTGAGCTTTGGGCTTCCTGAGGAGTCACAGATCGTTGCTGCTTCTCTATATGCTCGACAGAATGTGCGGGATTGCTCATGAGCCTCTGGAGTAGCTGCGGCACTTCTCGTGCATCCGTCGAACGTGGTCCGAAGATAGCCGGCGACGGCAGTGACGACACTGCGGGTATTTGAGCCTTCGCAAAGAAGTCCATTACACTTTGCGAAGTCATATCGGGTGCCCGCGACGGCGTTGATTCACTCTTGTTGGCGATGAGCCCTTTATTTGAATTGAAATCGTCCTGGGCCTTGCTCAACATGCTGAATATATCGACGGGCGCGCTCGAAGGCGTCGACGAACTACAGACTGCATTCTGCGCCATATTATCACCAGTCCCTGGATTTTGCTTCATCGACTCTTTGATCAGAGAATTTAACTTTGTGGCAACTCTAACACACTCGTCTTTAATGTAAAACCATATGCCGTAAATGCGACACTTGGCGTTCCGATACAATAGAAAAGGTTCCTTCAATTGCAGTTCTACTCCTTTCGACACTGGTTCAATAAGGTTATTCGTATTCAATCTGTTCATAATCAGTAAACTATGATTAGGTTCCCCATTTCTACTGTACACAAACAAAGCACCCTCGATGTTAGTTTTCTCCCATTCGTTCTCTTCGAATGTATAAAGCGCAACGTGGGTAGCCATGTCGATTATTTCTCTAGCGTATGGATCTGCCCTCTTTAGGGCCGCTAAATTCATACGTAGTCCGTTGGAAGCCATTTTATAGCAACAAAATACAAGTTTTTATACAGCGAACAAGCATCACAGCAAAATGACAAGAACGAATAAATTCGCCATTTTTGAACCGTTCCATATACTCATTTCGTTTAATTTATAACCTACCTCCAAAATACTTTATTATTTTAAATAAATCTTCCTAACGTATTAATTTTTAAACTGTTAGAAATATAAACAGAGTTAGCGTTTCGACAGTATTATACGATACCCAAACATCATTTACGAACATTAACTTCTGTATATTACTGGGTAAAACGGAACGTCAAATAATAAACATGATGAGAGCACTGGTCAGAATTACATTATGCCAATTTTTAAGCTATGGATCATTGTATAATAACTCCGATTATAATTAGTAAGATATCTATGATATAATATTTTCCATTACAATACTTTATAGTTTCGATAAAGTCTGGAATAAATATTTGTAGGAGACCTGACCACTACTCATGTTCCCATAAATTCTTAGAAATATGTAACTTTGATAGACTACAATATTTAAGATTTGTTAGACTGAAGAACAGTCTAACAAATCTTGTAATATCTAATACCCAAAAAACTACACCAAATTTTCGTGATAGACAAGTCTAGACTACTTGAAACTTCATTAATTGTTCAGTACAAGTACATTACGTACTGTATGGCGGCGTAAGCCGTATAATTCTATTTGTCTTACAAATGACAGCATAAAAACTATCAGTTTCAAATTATATTAATTTAATATATTGCCTATATTTTTGCAGAGTAGGTACCTATGTATAATAATAATAATAATACCTATCATAAGAATAAATCAATGGTCAACAATCAATCAATTAAATTATAATATATTTTCCTTTGGTAATTTAAAATGATGTAATTTTATCAAGCGATATAAAGAATTGACCTCTGTCATTTAGTACTCGCTACCGAAGAAGAGACAGAAACGACTGACAATCATAAACGATAAAGAGATGTGAGATAGTTGATGTGTAAGTAAGATGTAGTAGAATATTAAATTGATATCGATGTTTTTATGCATCCTATATTAATTGAGTAGCAGCAATTTCACACGACACGCATCTTGAGCTAGACGTTTATGGATATTCCTTTTATAAATTTCAAAACATCAAAGTTATATTTCAGAAAAATATACAACTTCTAGGGTAGGTACCTATATAATATGTACTCTAATCGTTAAATAAAATTAACTGTTACTAACCTAACCTACATTTATGCGGGCGAAGCCACGGGCAAAATCTAGTAATTATATTTCCTAGTTTAAGTTTCGTAGTTCCGTTATAACGTAATAAACGAATTTTAATTTTAGCTTTTATATTATTTTGCCTTTAGTATGTCTGATACTTTGACGAAGTCGCTTATTTTGTTATCATCACCCATTTATATATTAATACTCACTATTTTCATTAATTAATCTGCAAAGTCTATCTAATAACCTATTCCTTTATGGAAAAAAGAAAAACAAATCGTAGTTAGTAATCGAGAAAAGCTGTTTAAGCTTCTCATAATTAATCTTACTAAACTAATATTAATGCTAGTTGTTTTTGTTCATCGTTAATTTGTCAAATCTTTGAATACCAGACATCATAAAAAAATCTATTGTGTCTGGCCACCGGTGTGCTGGTGCAAATCAATAGCGTAATAATATTATTATCGATAGTATTTGTTTACGTTCACTTACATCACTAGACAGCTTATAAACAACTACGTAATGTCGGGTATGTCAGCCGTCAGGAGTCTAAGTAAACGTCATTCATTTAAAAGTTTGCGCGTGTCGGAGACGGCTGGTTACAATAAAACAAATGTTTTTCAATTAAATAAACTCCGTCTTAATAAACAATTTAACCGGCAGTTAATAAAAACTATTATAAACTAATTAAGTTTATTAACGATAAGTTTACTTGAGTTTTCGACACGTGACTGTTAGGTATAATTTGTTTGCAAAGTAGTAAATAAGTACGGAATCATGTCTGGTGGTAATGTTCTGATGATTGGAAGCGGCGGGCGGGAACATGCTTTGTGCTGGAAGCTTGCAGACTCGCCATTTGTGCAGAAAATCTACTGCACTCCTGGAAGTGTCGGCATTTCCACTACTGATAAAGTTGAATGTGTGGATCTAAACATCAAAGACTATCCGGTAAGTTTCTTATAGGATTAAAAAATATGTAAATACTTATTACTAGTTCCTATTAGTTTCGTAATTATTTTAAAAACTTGCATCTAGTTTAATTTAAAACTTTGATTACTTTTAAACATATCATCAGTCAGTTAACCTTACATTAACGATTGTAGTAGTTGAAAATATTATTCTATAGTGATCAGAAGATTTTATAAATAGATCCATGATAATATATTGAGAAACAACAACAATTTATGGCATCAGACAATGCTGTGATTTGAAGTAAACAAGCTGTTGTTATGATTATGTTCTAATATTGTACTGATTAAACTGACAGTTGCTGGAATACCAGACTTAATTGAGAAGCAATTGCATCTAGTTGCAAGCGGGCTGTTGCTACTCAAGAGGTCAATTAATGTAATGACACAACTTTAAATTATATTAAATATGATTTTACATTATTAGGTGAAATTCTACTCTGTCTTGTGGCTCGAATGTTATCTCATAGAATTCGAAATTACTTGCTTTGAAAAAAGAAGTATATCACCTTTTATAGAGAATGGACTAATATTCTGCCGTCATAAGGTAAAAAGCCAACAAATATATATTTTATATAAATATACAGGCAGATGCATCTTTTATTTACTGATTCCAAATACATAAAAAGTTCAAAGTAGACAAAAAATTTAAATACATATTTTTCTCTAATGATGGTAGTTTTGTTACCCTCTGGACACTAGGATCCCAAAAAATCTTTGCTGGATCTCAAGGGAGCCAAGAATAATACAAAATTATATGGGATCCATAGGAGTCAAGAGGTGAAAAAATTGTCTGTGGATCCCATGGGAGTGGCGTCATGCGTATAGGATTCAAGAGGCGAAAAAATTGTCTGTGGATCCTATGGGAGTGGCACCGTGGGATCCTTGTGTCCATAGGGTTTTGTTATACATTTACTGGGTCAGTTTAACTAAGTAAAAGCTGAACCCTAAAATAAAAGAAGAGTAACAATAAAAATATTTAATATTCTTATCTGTAAAGCCACTTTACTGTTTAATTTTCTAATGTTTATATAGTGAGCTTAGACTGGTCATTCTAATTAATTTGACACTGTATTGTCAATTGCTTACGTAATATGTATTGTCTACGTTAATTGTACATCATAATTATATAGCTCTCAATGTGTTTATTAATTACTAGATAATGCCTGCAGAAGTAGCTACCTTATTAATACTCTACTTCTAGGATATCTCTCTCTATATTGAGATGAAACATGCGCTAGGTTTTGTGCTAGAAGCTTGAAATATACAGACAGCCAAAAATTCTAATAATAATTGTTTTGGCTTGGCTACTATATCTCTTGTTAAGGGGTCCTATATCTCTTGTTAAGGGCTCCTCACATTTATCTTCTTACATATCTCCCATGTACAGACATCAACTAGTTTCAATTTTATATGTGTATAGAATTTATTCACTTAGTTTCTCTATAATATAAAATTCTTTTTAAGACTTAAGTTACTTGAGCTTTACCTTTAAAATAATGAAATGACACTTTGTAGTAGTATTGTAGCTATAACTTTACTGTAAACATACAGATTGTGGGTGCCTTGTATGCCTGAATAAAGATTCATGAAAGGCAATCATATTTTGTTGTAACAAATAATTACACTGATAGATAAGATAATATGAGACAAAACTAGAAAGATCTTTCGTCACCTACTTTTATTATTATTTCTTATAATATTATGTATTTAACAATGGATATCTTATCCTATACTCCATTTGGTTAGGTACTTAACTAAAGGTAAACAATCTTGATGTCTTTTTATCTAAAAACTCAGTTTAAAAATAAAATGCTGCTAAAGATCAATGTAAATACAACAATAATGATTACTAAATCAATTGAACTGTTAGTTTAAGCAGTAGTTTATTTGTTTAATATGTGTTTGTGTAAAAAGTCACATCAAGATTGTTTACCTTTAGTTAAGTACCTAACCAAATAGAGTTTAGTTAATGGTTTTTCTGTCAAGATAATTATCATTAGTATCATGGAGTCTGGAACTCTGCCTAGAAATGGCATTAGGCTTGCCTCATATTATATGGGACTTAAAAGCGTAGCAGACAAAATGGATGGATGTATGTACTTGTGTGACCAAATCAAGGTCTGTATGTACAACCCTGTCAATTAACACATACGTTAATAATACTTGCACTTGTCTAACTCGTTCATATTTAGACTATTAAAAATAAAGTTATATACAAGGTACAAGTCACAATATTATTTACTTTCTCCTAATAAAGTTACTTTTAATAAGTACAAGTATATAAAAAAATTGTATGTGCTTTATAAATTGATCTTAGAATGTAACATATACTTTATTTACAAGATTTATATCCTAACTAGCTTTTGCCCGCGGCTTCGCTCGCGTTAATTTACAATTTGACAATCAATTCGGGTTGTACTCTGCTTGTACTAATATAATTCAATCATGATTCGAAAGACACGTGGAGTCATCTATTATAATAAAAGCGTTTTTGTCGTTTTCCTCGGGAACAGTAATTTTTTTCGGGATAAAAGGTAGCCTATGTCCGTTTCTGTACACTTGACAACGTATTTGCAAAATTTCAGGATGATCGGTTCAGTGGTTTAGGCGTGAAAAGGTAACAAACAAACAAACTAATTTTCGCTCTTATAATATTAGTTAGGATTATATCTAGATCCTGTATTCTGCAGGTATATTCTTGTTAGAATGTTATGTAGTTGAATGGTTATGTAAACATTTTGAAACATACATTATATTAACATAGTACATTGGGAACCCTTTGTATAGACTAATTTTTTTGTCCTAATTTAATTTGAGATAACGAGTTAGGCATATTTATTTTGCCATAATAATACTTTGACATAATTGTTAGTTGTGTGACATAGTTTAAGATCCTACATAATAAGGGGATCCTATTGCCTAAATTACTGTGCATAATGCCAGATTGCCACTTCATGACCAATATGTCCTGGCCCTTTTTATCTAACTAAGTGTTAGAGTGTATGTGGCTTGGGTTCTGTCCAATACCCGGCTCAGACAAAGTGATATTGGGTTTTCTGTCAAGAAATTCCTAGCAGTAGCATCGCGTCCGGAATTGTACCTGGTAATTGATGATAATAACATACTACTTAATGCAAATTAATGCAAGCGGCGATAGCTCAGTGGGGAGACCAACAGACTGCAATGCAAAGGGTCTCGGGTTCGAAGCCACGTCGCGCACCTCTGACTTTCGGAAGTTATATGACTTTTCGAAATGATGTGCGTATTAATTGACAATTATCGCCTGCTCCGTGCCTCGGACAGCACGTTAAGCCGGCGGTCCGGCTGCCATGAACATCCATGGCAGTCGTTATTGGGAAAGTCAGTGCCCTCTAATATCCTGACACTGGTCTAGCCTTAGGGTATCGTTAGCCTTCGGGTTGCGGAGGTCAGGTGTCAGTCGCTCCGTGTAAAAACTGATATCCAGTCAAATCCAGTTAGACTAGAAAGCCGACCCCAAGTGACTTGGGAATAATAAAGGCTAGGGAGAAAAATTGATGCTAATAGCAGGCACGGGCCTGTTCTCAGTGTACTTTTTACACTTTAGGTTAGGACATCGGTTAGGGCATCCATCATGTTGGCTAAGTTTGGCAGACTTTACACGTCTCTCAGACATCCATGTTTCCTTACGATGTTTTCCTGCACCGTGAGCGATAATTAACTATTTAATACGCACATGTCAGGAAATCGAACTCGAGATTAACTGAAATAATTTATTGTTTTCGTAATTTTAGTAGTAGTTGTAGTCTTAGTAGTAGGTATATTGGGATTCTCGCTAGATAATGTCAATATATTTTTTTCATAGAGCGTCTCATCTGACCTCTGCAATCTAGACGGATAACAAAATTATGTTGACGACCAACTCTCAGAATATTTGAGGGTACTGACTTTCCAAATTGATTACTTTATGTGCTGCCTAAAACACAAAGGGCAATAGCCGGCTTAAGTATTTGAAATAATAGTAATTAATATTATTAAAAGACTACTTTCTTACTGCAGGACAAAAGCTCCCCCTTCCACTTTGAAGGATATGCCTGTAATCTAAATTTATATCCATCCTACAATTTCACTGCCACAACACGGTAGTGAAATTGAAGGGAAATGAGAGACACTGAAGAGTTGTCTGCCATTATAGTAATCTTTATTACGGAAAATATAAGTTGAAGCCCTTAATGTACTGTCCGCCATATTTATTTTAAAATTGTGAAATCTCCTTTTTAATAATAAAAATCTCGAGATATGCTGAAACCTATTTTTATTGAACTGTCTGCTAAATGGTAAAGGTAGATATCGGCCTCATCTGTGGTCCGCCCATAGACCACCATTAATGCCAATGTCTACGTTTCTCATACTGAGAAAAGGCCTGTGACCCGGACAGACACCGAGAGTGCTGATAATGTTATTATTATTGTAATAATAATAACAATATCAGCATAATTTAAATCCCTAAATAGTATTGATATTACTTTCTAATAATAATCTTTCTAATACCTACTTTTATCTCACTATCGTACAGCTGACTGGTAGATAATGGCCTAAACTGTAATCTGATCACATGTCTGTACGTAAGTTTAATAAAAGTACCGGTCAGTTTATCTCTCAACAATTAGTCACTATAAGAAATTTGATTTTCACTGTCCCTAACCTGTTCCCCTATCTCCCAGTTGATATGAAGTCGATGACCTTAGATACAATCATTCGTACGAAACGTGGCATTTATCAGTTAGTTGCTAGTTGTCTCCAGTCAAATGTTAAAGAAATTTATATCTCTACTCTGTAAACCATATAGGCACATACACCTACCGATACCTAAATTTTAATTAATCGTCGTAGTCAGGAAGACCGTTGCTGTAGTAGATTACCTAGTGATCGCATATTTACATTTGTTTGAATTATATTAAAATACAGCTATGCACAACGCGATGTCTACTTTGTATGTATCAAGGATGCAGCGCACGTAACTGTTCACGTAGTGTTGTCGATACATTCGAATACAATTCGAATGAAATTATGCATATGGCTGTCGGGAATAACAACTATAAAATAATATTATCCTTTGCTCATGACTTATATGGGTTATCTATACTTCTATACTAATATTATAAAGCTGAAAAGTTTGTTTGTTCGTTTGTACGCGCTAATCCCAGGAACTATTGGTTCGATTTGAAAAATTATTTTAGTGTTGGATAGCCTATTTATCGAGGAAGGCTATAGGCTATATAAATGTCCGAAATAAATATATTTTATTTGTTTATTATTTATTTATATAACATCACGCTACGACCCACGGGGACAGCGCAGTAACGATAAACGCGGGTGAAACCGCGGGAACATCTAGTATCATATATAATGGCTTCCAGATTTTATTTGTATCCATTTCATTAATAGATTTTTAACTAAATTAAAGTTATCGTTTACTTCGCTCTTAACTCTGTTTTTTCTTTAAAGTTTTTAAAATATGGTGCATATAACAATTATTTTGTTTACTATGATTCGTAAATTTTGCTAAAAATCTTATAAATTTGAACGGCAACATAGTTATGCAGCACTAATCATTGTCTAGTCTAGACTCAACGTAAACATTTAAAAATAGTATAATTTCTAAAAGTATATTGGCTGATGGATGAGTTTGAAACCACATATTTAAAAATGTATTATATGGATATTGTAATATTACTTTTCTACGTGTTATTATTGTAATATTACTTTTCTACGTAAAACAATCCGTGGACTTGTTGTATGTCAATGACTAATGATAACTTACGACATGTACAAGTTTAGTTTATGTAAAAGCGAATGTTATCGCGACCCGATAGACTTATGATTCAATACTACTGCGTAGAACAATCTACTAGCCTCTCGCTCTTTAGAACTTATCTATAAACAATTAAAGCTAGGTATATGAGACTTTGGATCTAGAGGGGGAAGGAGATATAGATATATTCTGTTTGTTATTTACCACCCCATGTATATCCCCGGACGGTGAAGCAGACATTCAAGTCTTGGCCGTGTATGTCTAGATCTTACCTAACAGAAAATTATGTCTGTTTTTTAGACAACTAGTGGGAATATTCGGTTCACTCTATTAATATTACGTCATCTGGCTGGCTGGCTTCATGCATGTCTGTGCTGGGTGTCATATGCATTTGGTTAAACCACTGCACCAGACTACAACCACAATGCCGTGTTACCTTTGATCTTACTGACGACCATCGACAATAATTTACAATATGCTTTGTTTCAAGTTATAAATACTGAAAGCACTTCTTTGGAAATGTAAATCAGATTGGAAAGCTAAATGTAAAAAGTTTATTATAATAGGTCTTGGAACGAATACGTTGTCGTGAGTTGATCAGGACGCAACGACTGCACAATAAGACAGCAACTGCTACGACACAGTTTATACTACTGTAGTCATTATCGTTTAATAATTGTGAAAATGTAACAAGGTTTTCAATAAAAATTATTATTATAATTAACTGACAGGAAAATCAGAGCCACTCTTCTTTCTATATTTAAATTGGAGAGACTTACATTGCAATACCTCCTCCGTTCAGGGCTCCAAATTTGACCGAGACAAAGTCAATAAACTAAGGTACTTGTTTTGCCCCACAGTGTAAAACCTCGAGGACATAGTCATAAAGCAGTTCTAACACAGGTTATCACGAATGAATACATAGACATACCTTGCGTACAAAGAATGAATGTTTATGGATTTAAATAGAAGCTCGTGCAGACGATAACCTCTAGTACCTTTCGTATCGAGAGGTTCAGTACTTGGCGGGGCAAGTTCATCTGTCAATCGAAACGCTTCGTTTTGCTAACATGGCGTAATACGTTTGCCAGCTAGAATGTTTTCCTATTTTTTTTTATTCTCTTTATTTAATTTAGGGACTTTTATCCTAGCTTCCTAATCCTAACTAATATTATAAAAGCGAAAATGAGTTTGTTTTTTACCTTTTCACGCCTAAACCACTGAACCGATCATCCTGAAATTTTGCATATACGTTGACAGGTGTACAGAAACGGACATAGGCTACCTTTCATCTGAAAAAAATACTGTTCCCGAGGAAAACAATAATAACGTTCTTATGATAATAGATGGCGCCACGTGTCTTTCGAATCATGATTGAATTATATTATTACAAGCAGAGTACAACCCGAATTAATTGTCAAATTCTAAATTAACGCGAGCGAAGCCGCGAGAAAAAGCTAGTATAAAATATATAGCAGTTACTACAAGATTATTCACAATAATTAACAAACTTAACCTAATTAGACTTAAGTAAAACGAAAACTAATGAATCTAAATAAACTTTCAGCAGCACTGGACATTGGCATAGACAAAATTTCATGAAAACAGCCTGTATTATTCTTATCTATTTTTAAATTATTTATTAATATTTCCCTTTCGGATTGGAACCGGAAGCATTCCGTTAACAAATGCACAACGTCTTCTAGCTTCTAATGTTGCATTCAGCAGAGTCCCTGGAGTTACGTGGCATTTATTATGTTTTATGATAGAAGAGTTAGAAGACTATATGTATGCTGCATCTACTGCTTTAGATTGTTGGAATTTTGGCTATCAGTTAGCGTGATGGTGGGCAGAGAATCAACTTAGAATGGATAAAATGGCGACAGATCTCGGGTATAATATGAGACTACTGTGACGTCCCTTAAATTAAGGGCACAATATGCGAAAAAGGAGTCAATGATGAGATGACTGATAGGATATTTAAAAGAAGAAGACATACTGTAGCTTCTTCTTTTAAATATCGCTCTATTATGACTCGAATTTGATTGGTATCAGGGTAAAAGAATAGTCAGCAAGGCAACTAGCGCCTTAGGTAACTAGGTTTGCTATTATAGTAAAAGTTATTTGGCGGTTTTACTTACTCGAGTAAGTGGTACTCCGTAATAAAACAGGGATCAGCCTTTTATGATCTTCCAGCATCGATAAAGTACTTGTTTTCTTAATCGGTAAATAGATCAAGCAACCTTGAATGATTCACGGTCAAAAGTAACCTTTGACAGTGGCTGATTCATGAAAAAACTCCTATTATAAATTACATATCTTATTGTCATTATTTGTATCCACCTTAGTATAGAGGAACTAAAGAAAACACAAATTAGAAGTCTTTTGGGCACAAAATCATGATATTACACTGCTGAAAACCTCGTTTTTGTCTTACAATGTTATTCGATCCGTGTTACTAACTAATTTTAGCTGTTTCATGCTGTCATTTAAATTATAATAAAAAATATTTCGTTCTTTTCAGGCGGTGGCCAAATGGTGTAAAGAACGTGAAATTGACCTCGTCGTTATTGGACCAGAAGATCCTCTTGCCAACGGTATTGTCGATGGACTCACACCTTTCGGCATACAATGCTTCGGGCCTACCAAGGCTGGAGCGCAGATCGAGGCCAGTAAAGACTGGTCAAAAGCATTTATGGACAAATACCAGATCCCCACAGCGAGATATAAGTCGTTCACTGACGCTGCAGCAGCTAAAGACTTCATAAACACGTAAGTTTTGATATACTCATAATAAATATAAGATGGTATTTATGTGACTCTTAGTAGTGATGATACGTGGTAAACGATTACAGTCTTTAATTGTTTTGTCAATTGCTTTCCACTTTGTTGATTACATCCACGAAACATATGAGAAGGATCGGTAGAAAAGTTTTATATCTACTATTAGTTTCTTTACATTCAACTTTTTGCAATACGATATTCAGTCCAAAATAGTTCGACCTATACGGTATCGATATGAGTCGAATTATTTTGGACACAATTCTGGCCAATGTTCTTTGATGCACGTAAGGAGCTCGATTTTGAAAGTAATGCTTACAGTAATGGCAAGTCTAGGTAGGTGGACCTCATGACTTAGGTCTAGGCCGCACTACGGTTTTTTTCCGCAAGCGGTAAACCGCTAAACCGCGAAACCGCCCTAAACGTACACAAAGTCAGTCGCGGGGAAAACCGCCGGTGCGGCCGCTTGCATTAGTTTCCTTGACTCACAAAATTATGCGGTTAAAAACTGCGGCGGTTTAGCCGTAGTGCGGACCAGGCCTTATTCCGTATAAAGACGTCATCTACAGTCCCTTGTGAAAATTTTACAATTTTATTTATGATATTTATAACATTATTTGTTTAAACCCTATCTCTATCTACGTTTGCCACGAGCCATTCCACCTTAAGTTCTAGTGACCTATTACGTAACGTATGCGCGTTTTCTATGTTTACTTTCTCACAGCTGAGATTACTGCAGAATTAATGGGTGACGGTCGATAATATCCAGTGCAATTTGGTTCGTAATAATTTAGATTACAAATGTCAAAGAGACTGTTCTGGATTATGTTAAGTCAACATAATATTTACTTGTAACTATCTTATAAGAGCCGTTCATTATTTCGGCAAAATATCTTCCAAAACTCATATCAAACTCGGGTACTACATATTTGAAAGAAGAATAATTCAATAAACAGTTTGAAATTTATATATCAGTAGAGAGCTGATCTTTATAGTTTAGCGTACCATGCAAATAAATTACAAAACAAAATAAACGAAATAAAAGAGCACATTTTATAAATAAACTAGATGTTCCCGCGGTTTCACCCGCGTTTATCGTTACTGCGCCGCCCCCGTGGGTCGTAGCGTGATGATATATAGCCTAGCCTTCCTCGATAAATAGGCTATCCAACACTAAAAGAATTTTTCAAATCGAACCAGTAGTAATCACGCACAATAAACCAGGAGAAACATCGTTTGTACATACTATGTCTGTAATGGGTAATTATTTTGCTGCAATGTTATTTTAAAACTGCGATATCTCCTAAGATATTCATTGAAATCGAATGATGTAAAGGGCAATTTTGTTTAAATTAAATACTTGTGATGAATAACGTATTTATTTGGATAAGGATTAATATCATGTTTATAATAACACCTTCGCAAATAATGCATTATTTTAGAACAAATTTGGTTAGCATAAAAATGGTTATAGTGAGCCAACCTTAAAAGATAGACATATGCTGTCGCGGACTTATTTTTAGAACTTTTAAAGGGGAACAATTCTGTCATACATGATTTTTGCGAAACTTTAACTGTTTACGCAGCGCACGCAGCGGAAGCTCTCAAAAGGAAAAAATACCCTCCGATTTTGAAACATTCTTCATTGGTGCTCAGCTCCTATTGATCTTAGCGTGATGATATATAGCCTATAGCCTTTCTCGATAAATGCGCTATCTAACACTGAAAGATTTTTTCAAATCGGACCAGTAGTTCCTGAGATTAACGCGTTCAAGAAAACAAACAAACAAACAAACTCTTCAGCTTTATAATATTAGTATAGATTTAAATTAAATTTATTCGATGTCGGTATGTTTCATAGTATTCTAGTTGAACCAAACTCTGATATATACTTATATTATTCATTTCATTGATTGATTGTGATTAGTAGGTACCTATTAAGATTAGCCTATGCTATTGTTGTAGTAGTTGTTTCTTTTTTAGAATAAGGTACGATGGGATTGACATTGTCATTATTTTGTACAAAAATCCCTTATAAAATAATAAATAAAGATAAAAAAAACCATGGTAATATTGTCTTACGTTTACGCAAATGTTATAGGTACATTGAAATTAAATAAATTTATACGGATTTTATCGCGTTTATTTTTTAATAGCTTTTGCCCGCGGCTTCGCTCGCGTTAATTTAGAATTTGACAATCAATTCGGGTTGTACTCTGCTTGTAATAATATAATTCAATCATGATTCGAAAGATACGTGGCGCCATCTATTATCATAAGAACGTCATTATTGTTTTCCTCGGGAACAGTCATTTTTTTCGGGATGAAAGGTAGTCTATGTCCGTTGCTGTACACCTGACAACGTATATGCAAAATTTCAGGATGATCGGTTCAGTGGTTTAGGCGTGAAAAGGTAACAAACAAACAAACTCATTTTCGCTTTTGTAATATTAGTTAGGATTAGGATAAAACACTATCTATACTAATATTATAAAGCTGAAGAGTTTGTTTGTTTGTTTGTTTACTTGAACGCGCTAATCTCAGGAACTACTGGCCCGATTTGAAAAATTCTTTCAGTGTTAGATAGCCCATTTATCGAGGAAGGCTATAGGCTATATATCATCACGCTAAGATCAATAGGAGCGGAGCACCAATGAAGAATGTTTCAAAATCGGAGAGTATTTTTTCCTTTTGAGAGCTTCCGCTGCGTGCGCTGCGTAAACAGTTAAAGTTTCGCAAAAATCATGTATGACAGAATTGTTCTCCTTTAAAAGTTCTAAAAAAAAATCCGCGATAGCATATGTCTATCTTTTAAGGTTGGCTCACTATAACCATTTTTATGCTAACGAAATTCGTTCTAAAATAATGCATTATTTGCGAAGGTATTTTTATAAACATGATATTAATCCTTATCCAAAAAAATACGTTATTCATCACAAGTATTTAATTTAAAACAAAATTGCCTTTTACATCATTCGATTTCAATGAATATCTTAGGAGATATAGCAGTTTTAAAATAACATCGCAGCAAAATAATTACCCATTACAGACATAGTACAAACGATGTTTCTCCTGGTTTATTCTGCGTGATTACTACTGGTTCGATTTGAAAAATTCTTTTAGTGTTGGATAGCCTATTTATCGAGGAAGGCTATAGGCTATATAACATCACGCTACGACCCACGGGGCCGGCGCAGTAACGATAAACGCGGGTGAAACCGCGGGAACATCTAGTTATTACATAATTTTGAAACTTTCAACTACTATTGTTAAACTCTTTTACTAGTTGCTGTTTATTAACCTCCAAGTCTTTTTCAGAGGTTAATGAAAACACTATTTGGGTCTGTGTGTCTGTCTGTTAGTGACAGACATAACTCCGGAACCACTGAACAGATTGACTTGTAACTTGGTGTGCAGACACCTTGAGGTCATACCTCGGTCGAGTTTGAATATGGGTCCTGTGGGTCAAAAGACCCCCGAGATATAGGGGCCACAATATCACATAATGTACATTTAAGACGAAGAGGTTGAATCCTGGGTTTTTTCACCCATCTCGTTTCTATTTAAGTTATTTAAATTGTATAATATAATTATATATTTAACTAGATGTGCCCGCCCCCGTGGGTCGTAGCGTGATGTTATGTAGTCTATCGCCTTCCTCGATAAATGAGCTATTCAACAATAAAATAATTTTTCAATTCGGACCAGTAGTTCCTGAGATTGGCGCATTCAAACAAACAAACAAACTCTTCAGCTTTATAATATTAGTATAGATTTCAATATGAACGATCGTGGTCGCAATCGCAACTACCAAGTGTAGAATATAGAATTCTAGTGTTCAAAGTATCATTAGGAGTTGCCTCTGCTAAGTTATTTAATAGTAGCTTGGACGTTAAACTAGTCTTTAGAATACATCTTTGCCTCTATGTAGTAGGAACTGGAGTGGCACCGAAACGAAACGAAACTGGCAAAATTTGGAGGACATACACTCATTTAACTCATGGATGTATGACACGAGGTCCATACCCTAAGATATTAAGATATTGGATCTAAGGTTGTTACCAGACCAATCGATTTATCGTCGATCGACGGCATCGATCGATGGTAGAATGGATTAGTCGACGTCGCGCGTCGATCGATAGTTTCTACTAGATCGATCAACGTCGACTAAACCATTCTATTATTTCCATTCGATTGGTCTGGTAACATCCTAATATAGCATACTGTTGTTCAAACTTCAACACATTGAATTAGATCCAAAAAAGCGTGCAGTCTTCGAACTATAGTTTGCATCAGAATGTGTTTTAATTGCCTCATGTGTATAATGTAGGTCAATGTCGGTAGACATTAAGTTATTTTTATATTGTTTATATGGCCTTTGCATGCTTTGTATTCCTATTTTAATTATTATTATACTTATCAGTCCATTACTCTTATATGGTAATATTTCAAGTGGAATATAAATGACATTGCTTCTTTATTATAAGGTACTCGACTCCAATCAAAATATTGATTAATTATGTATGAAAACGATAATATTATGACGTCAGTGTCGCGTATATGTACTGGAATTAAGTGTTTTTTTTAAATTTTTTTATATGTGATACATTCATAAAACTCATTACTAGCGTAACAATCTCTTACAGATAAACACAGCATGCATAATTTTTATATCTTAAGTTTACAATTACCAGTTCAAAGACAAATCAATCAATACAAGAAAAATATGTAGACGTAATTAAAAATAAATAAATACACAAACAAACAAACAAATCAACCAACCAAAACCTTAATACAGAGAGCATTTAGGTGTTTTGATAGTTTGAAATAATTTTTTTGATCGTATCAAGTAAGTCAGCATGGACGTCAATTAGATCACTTAGGCTATTTAACAATTTGCATAGTCGGGGAATCGGAGAATTTGCGCCGAAGACGGTTCTACGGAGTGGAGGATGTAAAGGTGTGATGGGAGCACGAGGATTTCTGACGGGGACACGGAGTTACAAGTGAAAGGAACGATTATAAAATAACTTGGTTTGGGCCTATTTGTCAGTTCTTTCGTTTGTACAAATCCCATTTTTATAGAAACAACTAAATTATAAAATAAAATATCTGTAAGATTATTACTCAATACTCGCATACCTACCTTTGCCTGTTAAAACTTTTTTACACTGGGTGACATCTCTCAGTAGTCAACATCCATAGATAAATGGACAATGTAAGAGACAAAAGCCCATAGTCCTGCTAAAAACGAAGCACCTCTTGAAGTTATTATAATTTAGCTGCGATCTGTAGGGTGGCTTGCCTACTTAAGCTACGGCAGAAATTGACTTATCTAATAACACCTTTTTTCTTACTAGCGCGCCGTACCCCGCTCTGGTGGTCAAAGCGTCGGGCCTGGCTGCTGGCAAGGGCGTTGTCGTCGCTGCCAGTAAAGAGGAGGCGTGCAAAGCAGTTGACGAGATCCTGACAGACGCTAAGCATGGGTCAGCTGGAGAGACAGTTGTGGTGGAAGAGCTTTTGGAAGGAGACGAGGTTTCGGTAAGTGAAACACAAGTTATTTGGAGTGCTTATAAGAATTTAGTTATCACATGCGCTATTTCAAGAAACCTTTGTAGTATACGTTTTGCCGGGTGAGATCTAGTGGCTTACATTAGCTATGTACATCATTTTATTCGAATGTGTCGACAACAATATACATAAGTACCTACGTGCGCTGTGCTCGTATACTTACAAAGTAGTATTAGTGCTGCACAATTGTATTCGAAAATGATTCAAATGAAATCATGCGCATTAAATACCTCTCCTCCTTCACTCCTCTTCCATTCCTTTCCATCTCAACTTTAACAGGTTCCCTGTCCGATGAATTATATATGATACATAACAATAGATTTTTTGTGTCTATCACAGGACAGCGAAAGGGTTAATTTCTTTTCTCTTTTTACTTCTTATTATAAGCGTTGGTAGGCGACGGTAACCATCAGGGCATCAGTATGCTTATATACCTCCAGACATAGTCAAATCAGGAAAGAACGATTGAATGAAAGTATATGGATAATGAATGATGACACGTGTTTTAGCATGCTGTAGTATCTAGTTATATACCGCGCTATGTATTTGTAGATACAAAACATCATGCTTATCTTGTTGGACCTAGCATAAGTAAGATAACAGAGGTCATCCGATATAATAAGTATATTTTTTAAGCGCCCATTGGGAGTATCGATAAAGCAATGATATGAGCAATTGTAATTAGTTAATTTTATTGGTAAATGTTTGAAATGACGGCGAATAACAGGATAGAAACATAGATTTTAATTAGAATTTTATATTAGAATTTGTGTTAGTATTTATATAACTTATTTACTTACCTACTTTTACTTTACTTTTTATTTTTATTTACTTTTACTTAGTCGGCCTCGATGGCGTAGTGGTTAGTGTAACCGACTGCCACGCCTGAGGTCGCGGGTTCGATTCCCGCGCAAGTCAAACATTTGTGTGCATGAACATGGATGTTTGTCTTGGTCTGGGTGTTTCTATGTACCTATAATATGTATGTATTTACAAACAAAAAGTATAATGTATGTATGTTTATCCATTGTCTAGTACCCATAGTACAAGCTCTGTTTAGTTTGGTCTAGATGGTGTTGTTTGTATGTGATAGAATATTATTATTACTATGTTAGTACTGCTTCACTTGCACTCTGTTGTTGTGCGTTCATGTGGCACTTGTCCGCGGAAGCGACGGAACACAATACCTTTCGGCCAAAAGTCCTCCTTCACTTTTTTCTTTCACTTTAGGCTAGTCACATTCTTTGTGAGCGCTAATTGGGTTAGAATAAGAACTCTTGAGTTGCTCTACGCCCTATTTCTCTGGTTGACGTATATGCAAGAATATTACAGTTACTGGTCATAATTTGCTTTACGTCGAAAGAGGCTTGATTTATTAATCACAGAGTATAGCCGTGATCACTCGGAATTGTCTGATTGTACAAAAGGATGTCATGATTTAAATTAAAAAATATGGTCATAATATTTGGCAGCCTTATTGGTCATAAACGTAAACACCCAAGATTTTTTCAATCAGTACATTTTTGGTAGCCATCGCTGTTTAGAGACCCTAAGTATATTTAATGGCCCTTAGACTTTTACTTCTCACGTCAGATACGAATTGCTTGTAGTACAAAGGATTACGTGTGGATAATCTTGTCAGCAAAGTTACCCTAAAAAATATTCGTGGTCCGATAACTCGTCTTGCGGCATCGCTTTGTGCCATGGCTTCGGATAAAGATAATTTAAAAGAGATAATTGTTTGACCGAAACGATCTTGCGACGATTACGTAGCTACTTTGTTAGGGTTCATTAAATTTGATTGCCTCATTTGTCGTAAACGTAAACACTCGCGATTGCCTGTCAAAACATTATTGGTAGCTAGCCGAAATTTGGATCTGTGTTATCTAGACTACCAAAAAATAAGTTATGTATTTTATACTGGAGTCGTATTATATAAGAGGCAAAACATTTCACATGCCTGATGATATGCGATTAATGCAACATATTCACGTTTGCAATACCAGGGGATTGCGTGTTGCCAACTATAATGAAACTCACTTGTCTAAAATATTATGTGGCTATATTACCAAATTCACAGCAATTACTCGGATTGTTGAGAACGTCTTACTCGGTTGGATGCTAGTTCCTCACTGCTGAGCGATCTCTCGCCAAGAGACGAGTTACTTTTCCCTTCCACAATAACCCCACTATTTAAAAATGATGGTTCGCCGCGTTGCCATTTGGGTAAATAAAACCGAACAGAATTATTAACAAAAATAAAAAATCATGACCGAACTTTGTAAATAACTAAATAAGGTTGACCAAGATAATAACAACAATACAGTTACAACCATTGCTTACATTACAAGTAAAAGTATTGAAATTCAGAATTGTAAATATTCGTGACATCGTATTGTCCGGCAGAAAATTGATGTTCTAACGTGATAGATTAAGGATGCCTCAAAATCGTTGCGCGTTTATATTTACGAAAAATGTATGACTGTAAACGAATTAAAAGAGATAATCCGTTGTCACTGCTTTTCCAATGTCCACTGGACACGACTTGTCATCGTGAGATTGTATAGTTTATTTCGTGCACGTTTTGTTTTTTAGTGTCTACTTACTTGTTTTATATTCGTCTTACTATCGCGTTATCAATTGACTTCACATAAATATTAGTATTAAAATTGCTTTATCATCAAACACGTTTAACAAAATAAAGGGCACATGCTTTGTAAACACATTATATTGTGTCACGGGTTTGTGGGGGCAAAGAATTTTGCAACCTACAAATTGATGTGCCTTCGCGACTAAGGAAAATTATCCCTACTGTATATACCTCCTGATAGAACCCTAACTAAATTCTATTCCAATTGTCTGTATTAGGTTTACATACATAGATTCACGCCTGTTTCCCAGAGGGGTAGGCAGAGACTACGGATAAGAAATTGATAGTATGAAACAAGAGTTTCTGCCCCAGTAGCTTTCCCTACAACAGTATTCTAAAACAAAGGTCTCCACTTCCAGATCCTAGCATTCACAGATGGTGAGACCGTGTCCATGATGCCTCCTGCTCAAGACCACAAACGCGTTGGCGATGGAGACACAGGCCCCAACACTGGAGGCATGGGCGCATACTGTCCTTGCCCACTCATCACTCCAGACCAGCTTCTGGACGTGAAGGAACAGGTGCTCCAAAGAGCCGTCGACGGACTGAAGGCTGAAGGCATCAAGTATGTTGGTAAGTGTTCGTCAGATTCTCTGTATTACTGTTAGGTTGACTAGGACATTAAGTTCTCCTTTAGGTTCCACTAACTGTCCCCCACAGAGTCATCTTCGTTTATTATTACAGTTCCGCTTCCGTGACTCGTAGCGTGATGTTATATAGGCTATAAGATTGCTCAAGATAGGCTATCAAATCCAAAAATAATTTTCAAATCCGATAGTTAGTTTCAGAGATTAAATCAAACAAAAATATATAGATATGCAGATAATTTCAAAAGAAAATATTTTGAGTGGTACAAATAGTTCAATTGGTTCCACCATGCTTTATTTAGCTCTCAGTTTATGTTAGCAGAGCTAAAGTCAGCGTCAAAAATCTTATTCCCATAAAAATGTGCAAACAATTCTTGGACACGTCAAATCAATATTAAATAAAAAAAATTATAAAACTAAATAGAAGGAAATAAAAATGTAGCATTGAAAAAAGCCTGTTCGAGGAGTAGATCTTTCATGAGAAGAAGCAGGCAAGACAGAAGAAGCAGTAAAGATTTGTTAATTGCTGTACAATTTGCTACAGAAATACTGCCATACCTGATTTGCTGTTAGCTGCCAATATTATATTCCAAATCATGCCGGGCGTCCGAAACATTGTGATTTTTAGTTATTTTAGGATCATTTTTTATAACCTTCAGTCTTTTGACCGCACTGAACCTGGACTAAGAAGTCTGTGTTAGACGCTACTCTACCCAAAAAAACTTTTCTTTTTTGCCAATGTTTTTCCAGTGATGCCGAAATAATACCTAAAGCGGTTCGCTTCTAAAAAGTAAACATGAATCTCGAGACCAAAATAGATTTTATAAACCAAAATAAACTGCGATAAAATTAGCAAAATGTTGGATACCGAAATAATTGTTATTATTGCATGGGGCACCAACAATAATGTTGTCATGACGCAGGTCACATAACCCTCGTTATCTCAATGAAACGTAGAATACTTTTATAAACGAATTTCTATACAATAAAGCATAATGATTGAATAACACGCATATCGATATCGTTGGAAAATTCCTTATACAATGGTCATAGGTTATCCGAGCAAGGGAGAACAATTTTGGAACTTATAATCCTTGTGATAAGGTCCTTATCAGCTTTACCGGTATTGTATGCTAAGATTAGACCTAGATTTAGCCTAGTTTTTAATGTGTGGCCTTAGGTGTCAAGTTCTAAGGCTTGGCTTAGTGTTATGAATGGAAGAGTTATTGCTCGCTTACTAAGTTTGATTACTGTTTCACCAATACATATTATTTCTTTTGGATAGTTGGGTATGTGAACTAACTTTTCCTACTAATTGACTCGTTTTACTTTTTTACTTTTGCCTATGAACGCTTACCGCATCATATAGGAATTATTAGATGTTCCCGCGGTTTCACCCACCTTTATCATTACTGCGCCGCCCCCGTGGGTCGTAATGTGATGTTATATAGCCTATAGCCTTCCTCGATAAATAGACTATCCAACACTAAAAGAATTTTTCAAATCGAACCAGTAGTTCCTGAGATTAGTGCGTTCAAACAAACAAACTCTTCAGCTTTATAATATTAGTATAGATTTACATGTGATTAAAGCAAGATTCTTACTGATGTACACTTCGTGAAGAAACACGAATGGCGTAGTGATTTAATTTATCGCATCGTCACTTTCACTGCGCCGAATTATATAGTTTCGTTACCCACACGAGACAAAAGATTTATTGAGTAACAAATTGTTGTTTCTGGTTTGGTCGTTCTTTGTGTCCATTGTTTGAATGTGTGTAAAGTCCCCCGCGACCAGGGGCGTAGCTACCGCCGTATCAGCCGTATCAATGATACGGGGCCCCCGGGCTACAGAGGCCCCTAACCTGTGTAAGCAAAACTTAGTAAAATGTTATCCACTATGTCACTTAGAGTCACTTGCACGACAACTCACAAAATACGTTTAGCACTAAATAGATTTAAAACATCGTGCTGTCGTCAGTCATCCGTGTAAGGGTGACTGAGATGCCACGATGTTTTAAATCTATTTAGTGCTAAACTTATTTCGTTAGTTGTCGTGCAAGTGGCCCTTAATCTCGTGCTTCCCGGGAAAAACATACATACATACATAGATTTACGCCTGTTTCCCAGAGGGGTAGGCAGAGAATACGGATTTCCATTTATACATCCATTCACTTCAGAAATGACCTGTGAGAAATCTTTACCCTTCATTTGGGCCCCCCAATTAATTTTGATACAGGGCCCCTCCAAGGTACGCTACGCCACTGCCCGCGATACAGGAGAAATTCGTGTCCAGGACATGTCTTTAAAAACAAAATAGTAGGCATCCAGACACAGTGGAAAAAACATTGTGTATTGACCCCGTGGGGTCTAGACACAACGGTTTTATTATTGTGTATCTTGCTAATTGATGAGTTAAATCTGGCCATGACCCAAGTGCTGTAAGCTTCCATACGAAATGATAACAACTTATCAAAAATAATTATATTGAGCAGACCTTATCGTCATACCTTAAACCATTGTTATTTCAAGCGTGAGAACGAGACGAAGCTACTCACTATAACGCGCTGTCTCATTGGCAATGCTTTTAGTGGTGGTGGTATGGCCCCTGCTTACATTACGAACATTATGAATATTCTAACTAATTGAAATTAAACTACTATATACGGATTTTATCGCGTTGTTTATTTGACACTTTATTACAAAATTTAGAAACTGTTACACTACTATTACTATTAAACTTTATTAATTTTTAAGCTAATTAATATATATATATGTCGGATAGAGTGCGTCAGTAACACCGTCGACTGACATAATGCGGGCGTACAATAAATAGCAAAGTGAAACAATAAATGTTCACTAATCACTTTTATTGTCTTCACAATAAATTAACATGAATGTCTTGCACGAAACTAATGACAGTTCCGAGTGAGGAGGTCCGCACTCGACGACGGTAGAAAGATCCGTCGAATATAGCGTGCGCCTCTCTTATGTAGGCTCTGTCGTAGCACGAAGTGAGATGCGTGTTGCCGTCATCGCAACAGTGCTGCCATATCTCGACTCTCACACCGCGTTTCGTAACTGTACTAATGACCGTCTCCGACATATAGTATTTATATATGTATAGTATATAGTAGTTTAATTTCAATGAATAACATTCGCATAAACAGAAGACAATATTATGTTGTAACTAATATTATAAATGCGAATGTGAGTTTGTTTATTACGCTTTCACGCCTTAACTACTCGACCGATCATCATGAAATTTCGTATACACGTTGTCAAGGGAACAGAAAACGACATATGGGACCAGTCCAGAAAAAGTTACGACATACAGAACTACTCTGTCACATAGGTTCCATTGTTTCTTAGGTCCATACTTATACAACAAAGTTAATTCCCTTCTTTCTATATACAGTCTAAATAATTTCAATGTAAAAAAAGTATTAACGTCTTGGTTACAAGACCTATCATATTCTGATACTGAAGCCCTACTTATTCCGATAATATAATGAATATAATTTATGCACAAATCACACAAGTTAAATGCATGATAGAAACTGTAGCACATGCACGCTAGCACTCTCACACACACACACTCTCACCCTCACTCACACACACACACCCTCACACAAACACACACACACACACCAATTTTATTTCTAATTCAGAATATGCATAGGTAGTTTTTAAGTACATGTCCAAATAATCACCACTAAGACTTGTCCAGGAGTTGGGAGCCTGGTGATCTGTAACACAGGTTTTTTACCTACTATAGACACCAGCATCTCACAAAGGAATGAGAATTTTTTTAACATGTATTGTATTAGATAATAAGTACTTACCTTTGTGAAAGAGGAAATAAATATCTTTATTATTATTATTATTATATAGTACTGTTCCCGAGAGATAGAATATTGACATGACCTACATTTATGCGAGCGAAGCCGCGCGAAAATCTAGGTAATATATAAAAGTTTTGTTAGGTTAGAGACACTAGCGCCAACTCTTTAGGGCCTGAGGGCAGCCGAGCCCCTCAATGGCAATGTTAGTAAGACCAAGCCCTCCGATATACTTTTTTTAAAAGGTTACCATCTCAGCATGTGAATCGGTACCCCTGAGTAATTCACACTAAACAAAGGCGAAAGGCAATCTTAGTCAGTATCCATTTATTAATTTACTAGATGTTCCCGCGGTTTCACCCGCGTTTATCGTTACTGCGCTGCCCCCGTGGGTCGTAGCGTGATGTTATATAGCTTATAGCCTTCCTCGATAAATAGGCTATCCAATACTAAAAGAATTTTTTAAATCGAACCAGTAGTCAGTGAGATTATCGCGTTAAAACAAACAAATTCTTCAGCTTTATAATCGTAATCCTAACTCCTAACTAATATTATAAATGAGTTTGTTTGTTTGTTACCTTTTCACGCCTAAACCACTGAACCGATCATCCTGAAATTTTGCATATACGTTGTCAGGTGTACCTACAGAAACGGACATAGGCTACCCTCCATCCCGAAAAAAAATTACTGTTCCCGAGGAAAACAACAATAACGTTTTTATGATAATAGATGGCGCCACGTGTCTTTCAAATCATGATTGAATTATATTACAAGCAGAGTATGACCCGAATTGATTGTCAAATTCTAAATTAACGTGAGCGAAGCCGCGGGCAAAAGCTAGTATCAGTATAGATGGAAAATGTAGGTAACCTATATTATTTTTTTGTTTTACTATGTATTGCAAATGTTGGGTACCTATTTATATGTTGGCCTTTTCAACTTGTTTATAAAGGCTACGCCCTTTGTTAGTTGTTATCATTCTCTGTATCTTTTTTGTAAGCTTATATGCCCCCTGGGTAGTATAAAAATTATGCAAGATAATATTCAGGAAACTGTACCTTGCATCATAATGGACACTTAAAGTCCACATCAATAAATAAGAGGTCACAATAGATAATATAATTATAAATAGACGAGCCATACGTACAATAGTTTATTGTGAATATTGTATCTGTGGTCTGTACCGTATATTATTATTTGTTACTAGATGTTCCCGCGGTTTCACCCTCGTTTATCATTACTACGCCGCCCCCGTGGGTCGTAGCGTGATGTTATATAGCCTATAGCCTTCTTCGATAAATAGGCTACCCAACACTAAAAGGATTTTTCAAATCGAACTGGTAGTTCCTGAGATTAGCGCGTTCAAATAAACAAACTCTTCAGCTTTATAATATTAGTATAGATTTATGATTCATAATTCCTTATTGGTCTAGAACTGAAAGGAATCTTCGAGTAAATGGCTTGGCATAAATTATGTTTGCTAGTGATATCGCGATCAATTCTCAGAGAGGCCAGTATTTTGGATGTGTTGTTAGGCGATTAGTAGTTGTAGTACTTAAATGTGCTCAGTAGAAGGCAAAACATTGTTTTCCTGCAATATTCCAGTGAGATGTAGACGTAATGAGAAATACATGTACCTGTAAATTCAATTTTTAGCAGAATTATAGGCAGGACACGGTCACGTCTGCCTTCCCCACAAGAGTTGGTGCATTTCTTGTGACCAACTGCCTGTCTGTTTTTTGATTGCACGGATGGCATGGCGGCTGTCAAGGATAATTAGCCAAAATCAATTTGCAACCGATCATGAGCGAATCGTGTTGTGAATTTGATGCACATGATCAACATTGCTGCAGTGCACAGGTTCTGGTTTCCACGCAATGAGTAAGTGAGAGATCTTTCGGGCGAAAGATCGTGATTGTCTGTTAGTAGAACATAGATCAGTACAGGAATAGGCCAGGCCTAATGTGCTAGAATCTACCCATCCTTTGAAAGATCGATGCCAAATGACTTTATATTGTGATCCTGTTTTGAATAGGGTTACCAAAATCCTTGAGGAAGCTCCGTGCTGAGAACCAGAGAACCAGAGGTCGTATTTATAAAGATCCGACGAGACGTGATATTTCAGCAAACCCTTTCGCTGGTTAAGGTCAATTTAGGTCAGGTTTTGGATCTTAACTAATACGCTGGGGCTTAAATACATACTTATGGCGCGTTTAGCCACAAACCCGAGATACCTATACACATTAGTGGGTGGGTATAGGTATCTCGGCTTTGTGGCGAAACGTCTATTACTGCCCTACTCGTTAATAGACGATTTCAGGGTATGTAATATTTAATATTATATTATTGAAGTGAAAACTTCTTTAGGCGCGTTGAGTACTTCTTGGGTGAACAAAAATCATAGAACTCGCGTCATCGTCACGCTTCTACGCTTTCCATTTTTGAATTATTTTAGAATATTAACAATATCTCAGAAGTTATGCGTCCTACGCAAAAAATAACGAAATTTTGACCACCTCATTAACCGCTAAGAGAGTATCAGGAATCCGACACGCCCCATTTTTTTTTATAAAGAAGTGCTTTTTTTTTTTAAATAAATAAATAAAAAAAAATATTTATGTGTTTATGATCAAGGATTAAAGTTTTCACTTCTATGAAATTTTTTTTTAATAGGATGTTAACTGCCGCCCTAGGGAAGTGAACTTTAAAAACAATAGATACAAAGAACTATTCCACACAGAACAACTATTCAATATTCAGTAACTCTCAGAGGAGCACTAACGCCTTGTAGGTACGTTGTTGCTAAGCATCACAACGCGTTATAATCTAAGTAGGTACTACAGTATACTAGTACCTACAGTAGTAGAGCCTCGCTGATTTCAGCATGAATGGGCCGGCTCGACCGGAGAAGTACTACCCTCTCACAGAATATCGACGTGAAATAGCAGTGTTCCTACTGTTGTGTTTCGTCTGGTGAGTGAGAGTGCCGGAGGCCCAATCACCGGAAAGAGGGTGCCCTTCCCGCCCCTTCTCCTTCCCACTTCCTTTTTTCCTAAAGGGTCGACAACGCGCAAGTGATGCCTCTGGTGTCGCAGGCGTCCATAGGCTACGGTGACCACTTACCATCAGGTGGGCCGCATGCTTCTTTGCCACCTTAGTAGTATAAAAAAAAATTAATATGGTTACTAGGTAAGGACACGCGTCCGTGTACACACAGCGACACATCAACCTAGACTGTTTGGACTTTGAACTATTAGAAGTTGAACGCTGCGAATCATGCGAGAGAGTGCGTTATATTTATGTTACGCTCTATCCTTACCATTACATCGACACCACTATACACAGTCCCTTTCCGACAATTCTCTATTTTAAATGTAGCGTAGTTATGCGTATATAGGGTGTCTATCTTGATGTATAGCCGTGTGTACCATTCTCGTCCCGCTTGCACTTTTGCGTAGGTAGTCATAAAAATATTTACTGTAATTGATTATATGCATGGTCAGGTATAAACCATTCGTGGGTCTTAATAAAAGCTGCCGTTGGTCGTATCTCCTCGTTTTGAGAACATCCCCATAACTGCCTCAACCGATATTGGAATTCTTGGTGTCGATATATCGAGCGAAGTCCAGTTCCGCGGCTATTTAGAGGGTAAGGCTAAATTAGCTTCAAAAAAGCTTGGCGTGCTCAACAGATCGAGACAGTATTTCACACCGGCCCACCGCCTACTACTTTATAAGGCGCAGGTTCGGCCTCACATGGAGTACTGTTCTCATCTTTGGGCAGGCGCACCCCAGTACCAGCTTCTCCCTCTAGACCGCATTCAACGGAGAGCGACTCGAATCGTCGACTGCCAGGATATTTCAAATCGGCTAGACCCCTTGGCGCTGCGTAGAGATGTGGCCTCGCTATGCATCTTCTATCGCTTATACTATGGGGAGTGTTCCGAGGAATTGTTCGGAATGATCCCTGCCGCCTCTTTTCGCCATCGTCCTACACGACAGCATTTTCACTCCCATCATTTAGATGGTTGGCAGTCCACAACTGTGCGTTTCTCCAGGAATTTTCTGCCTCGCACAACAAAACTGTGGAATGAGCTATCGCCTGCGGTATTTCCGGACCAATACGACCTTCAACACTTCAAGAAAAGAGCGTACTCCTTTTTAAGAGGCCGGCAACGCACTTGTAACTCCTCTGGTATTGCGGGTGTCCATGGATGGCGGTAATCGCTTACCATCAGGCGATCCGTCTATTCGTTTGCCCCCTAATCCATAAAAAAAAAAAAAAAAAAATATTATGCAATAGTTTACTTAAATACCGCTATTGCCGACAGTAAAAATGCTCAGACGTTTCATTTGAATACAATAATATTAAGAACTAGTTTTTACTTGCAGCTTAACTCAGACACAATATCTTTTTCTGGATGAAATGTAACCTATATACTTTTCTGTACCCTGTCAATATATGTGAAATTTCAAAAGGGATTAAATACATATAATGACCACCAAAAATACTAATTGCGCAGCAAAATATGCTTATTAAAATATATCATATCGAGCACCTATACGCCTCAAATCACTGCATTCCGTCTCCGAAGGGTTAGGTTATGTTACGTTCCTTCTTCAACCCACCCAAAAATAAGACTTTTATGATCTCTTTAAATATATTTTGCTGTGCAATTTGGTGATCATTTACTATTTTTGACTGTTATATTTTATTATATCTGGTGATAAGTTAAACATAAGCCATTTCATAACGATTGATCGAGTTAAGGCGTGAAAGCGTAACAAACAGACATTCGCATTTATAATATTAGTTATGATAACGTATAAACTGTATAAATGATAAAATAAATACAAATTAAACGCCACAAAAACACACGTGTGGCGTAAGTAGGTAAACTTCCACACACATGAGATGACCGAAGCGACATGACGGTGCCACCCCTTATTTGATTGTCGACTAAGATGGCGCTGAGGTTATTAACCTCTGAGTCTTCATCGAAGAGGTTAATAACCTCTGAGTCTTCATCGAAGAGGTTAATGGAAACACTATGTGGGTCTGTGTGTCTGTCTGTTAATGGCAGGCATAACTCCGGAACCACTGGACTGATTGACTTGTAACTTGGTGTGCAAACACCTTGGGGTCATACCTCGGTCGAGTTTGAATATGAGCCCTGTGGGATAAAAGACCCCCGAGATATAAGGGTCACAAGGTCACATGTATTTTAAATGCTTTTACATTTAAGACTTTGTAACTTGGTGTGCAGATACCTTGGGGTCATACCTCGGTAGAGTTTGAATATGGGCCCTGTAGGTCAAAAGACCCCCGAAATATAGGGGTCATATCTTTTCATTACTTTTACATTTAAGACGAAGAGGTTGAATCCTGGGTTTTTAAATCCATCTCGTTTATTATACCTATGGTATTGCAAGTAACAACAGACCGCAATAACCATAAACAGATAACATATCTATAAAAATAAATTTTAATATGCCACTAGATTTTGTCTGCGACTCCGCTCGCTTGGAAACAGTAAGTACTTTTTTCTGAATGAATTATTTGTTTCTTTCCTATGTCCTTTACCAGGGACAACGTGTCTGCGAAATTTCATGATAAAGTGTCGAGTATATTCATCTTTCATTTCCACATTACATACCTAATGCCTACTAATATTAACCCAAGACGAAACAAAAATACATACGACAGGCACGGTTCTATAAGGTCATAGGGTTCATGAACTCAGATATATGTTGATTCGCTGAGAAATATGGTCCCCTCCAAACAGTCTTTGATCGCCTTCAAACATCAACTTTAGATCACCGCCTGCACATAATAATCCTTACTTCCTTACTAATATTATAAATGCGAAAGTAACTCTGTCTGTCTGTTACCTTTTTACGCTCAATCCGCTGAATCGATTTAGATGAAATTTGGAATGAAGATAGCATGAGGCCTTTGAAAGGACATAGGTTATATAACATCACGCCACGGCTCACGCGAGCTGCGCAGTAACCATAAATACTCCTGACGCGGGTGAGACCGCGGGCACAGCTAGTAACTTATAAACTAAATTGACGTCACACATCAAAAACTAAACATGTGATCAATATAAATTACGATGAATGTATGGTGAAATTATATCGCGATATGTCTGTATACAGACAGACAAACAAAAAAGTTATTTGACGTCACTGATCACGCCGATCGTAGTATTACGTATACCAGTGACATATGACCCGTCATTGTTTATAACAACAACTACCGAGATAAACACTATTTCATCTAAATTAACAATACCGTTATCGAACGATAACACACCCTATCTTCATAAAGATAAAGAGCATTTTTAATTGGCAGTAAATAATAGCAATTGTTTTTAATATTGCGTTTGTTTGTTTGCCTCCTCTGCAGTTGCCAAGGCGTTCCGTAATAGATTATATTTTGTAGTGTTAAGAAATTATTTTTTTATGTATTGAACTCAAAAACATGTGTTACATCAGATTATGACATGCTGTTGTCGCGTGAACGTAAAAGTTTGGAGATTATACATTATTTTTCTATGTATTTTAAGATAGTCTAACTTGGCTTACGATGGAAGTTATAATTTAAGCGACTTCCTTGTTGGTCCGGTACGGTGATGAACATGATTATTATTTAAACTACTAAAGAATGTTCTTTCCTGTGGAAAAAGAAATGTTATCTTGCAAGCTCTGCAATGCTAAAATAATAAGCACATCCAAATCTATACTAATATTATAAGGCTGAAGAGTTTGTTTGTTTGAACGCGCTAATCTCCGGAACTACTGGTTCGATTTGAAAAATTCTTTTAGTGTTGCATAGCCTATTTATCGAGGAAGGCTATAGGCTATATAACATCACGCTATGACCCACGGGGGCGACGCAGTAACGATAAACGCGGGTGAAACCGCGGGAACATCTAGTCTTTGATAAAACCTGAAATTTGGCTATAAACTAATGCGGCTGCACTGTACAGAAGATCGTAGAATTTAATACGCTTATTCACACTGCGCCATTACTCTCGAATAAGTATGGCATTATGCTTGAGGCGGATAATGAGGTACCGTGTTGTTATTGTCTTGGATAAATATTTTTGGATATGTAGGTCTCCTTACTATGTTTTCCTTCACCGTTAAAGTGAGCGATAATAGTCAAATTAATGCATATAATAAACAAAAAATATATCGTGCCGTGGGTTTCGAAATCCTATAGTCTTTCACGGGGCTGGCTAGGCTATATTTATATTAATTCTTCTTCTTCTCCTAAGCCTTTTCCCATTATCCTCGGTCGGCTCTCCTTGTCTGTCTGCACCATTCATTTTTTTTGCCCTCTCGTCAGCCAGGTGGCGCGTGGTCTTTCATATATTGATTATTAACATTAATGATTCAATTATGTTTCCAGGTGTTCTGTACGCCGGCATGATGGTGACCAAGTCAGGACCAACGACGCTGGAGTTCAACTGCCGGTTCGGCGACCCTGAGACCCAAGTGCTCATGACTCTCTTGGAGTCAGACCTCTACAAAGTTATGAAGGTTTGAACAGATTGTGATACATATTATGTATTTTTTCTTTCTTTTTTTTTCTCTCTTTGTATATCTCATAGTACTTCAGGCCCCAGAATGACGAGTCATCCGACAATCCAAAATGTATGAGAAGACTTTTGACCAGCGAATAACGAACTGCCACCATAATATTTCTTCGTATTTCAGGCTTGCGTCAGCGGCACATTGAAACAGATGCAAGTGACGTGGAACACGAAGCTGTCGGCTGTTGGTGTCGTCATCGCCTCCAAGGGATACCCAGAGACTTCAACTAAGGGATGCGTTATTAGCGGTGAGTATATAGATGACCATGTTGTGGTCTATTTATAAGACTTCAGTAGATTGAAATTAAACTACTATATACGGATTTTATCGCGTTGTTTATTTGACACTTTATTACAGTTTTATTTATTATTACACTTTTTTAGACTCCAGCTCTCATTAAGGCACAGAAAAAATACATACATACATACATAGATTCACGCCTGTTTCCCAGAGGGGTAGGCAGAGACTACGGATTTCCATTTGCTACGATCCTGACACACTTCACTGGCTTCATTCATTTTTATCACATTCCTCATACACGCTCGCCGGTTTAAGGTGCTCTTAACCTGGCCTTTGTCCAGAACGTCTCCGATCTGGTCAAGAAACGTTCGCCTAGGTCTGCCTCTTACGACTGTTCCATTCACACTAGCCTTATAAACTTTCTTAGTCAGTCTTTTCTCGTCCATTCTTTCTACATGTCCAAATTAGCTTAACATACCCAGAAAATGTAACATTTAAAAAGAAAAAAAATGGTTTCTGATGGAATTCGAGTAATACAAATAAGATAGAAAACTGGTATAGGTATGTTCAAGGATTTTTATTTTTGTCATATTGATGTTACAGTGCTTGATTGAGGGAATGTTTTTAATTATAAGAGAATCGTAGATAAGGAAGACGAAAGCGATGAAAGAGGTGAGAGCAACGAATTCTAACTGCTTATAGTATGTAAAGTTCAAAGGGGAAAGGCATCGTTATGTCCTCATGGTATTTGTTTCATTGTGTAATGGTAAGACTTGAGATTAGTTGGTGTCGTACGGGATCTTATCTTATCTTATCTTATGTGGGTGCCAGTCAGTGCAGACCGGCGACACTTCGACCCAGTGGGATCTTTTGTGTCGACACTCTCCCAATAACGACTGCCATAGATATTCATGGCAGCCGGGACCAACGGCTTAACGTGCTCTCCGAGGCACGGAGTAGGCGATAATTGTCAAATGCACATAATTTCGAAAAGTCATATAACTTCCGAAAGTCAGAGGTGCGCGACGTGGTTCGAACCCAAGACCCTCTGCATTGCAGTCTGTTGGTCTCCCCACTGAGCTGCTCTGTCGTACGGGATAGAAAGAGAACTTATTGTTTTTGACATCTCCGCTAATCATTTATAATGGGTATTTGTGCAGGTCTGTCGCAGGCAGTGAGTGTGCCGGGCGTAGTGGTGTTCCACAGCGGCGTATCGCGCGGGGCCAACGGCACGTTGGTGACGTGGGGCGGCCGCGTACTGCTCGTGTGCGCGCGCGCCGCGTCTCTGCGCGCCGCCGCCGCCAGCGCCACGGCCACCGCCGCGCTCGTCGACTTTCCCGGCGCGCACTACAGGAAGGACATCGCTCACAGGGCCTTCACCAAGTACGTACTAGACACAATTACTATTAATCTTTATGAGTTGTGCTCCGGTAGTCTCTAGATATCTGCTCATCTAAATAAACAGCTTGACTAACAATATAGGTGCAATTCTAAATTAAATTAAATCTTCGCCTCATATCTTAATTGCATTATCTCTGCGATTCATAAATGATTCATTCATAAATATTTCATGGTCAATTTTAAACGGGTAGAAAAGTTAACTGATTATTTTGTACTAGCTGTTACCTGCGACTTCGCCCGCGTAGTTTTTAACTAAAAAGTGTTTGTCTCCGCGGAACACAATTTTTTTTTCTAAAATCAAAGTAGCCTATGTTACTCCTTATAATATCAGCTATCTGCCAGTGAAAGTCCCGTCAAAATCGATTCAGCCGTTTCGGAGATTAGTCGGAACAAACAGACAGACAGACAGACAAAAATTTAAAAAATATTTGTTTTCGTATAGGTACCTTATATACTTTCATATGCATTAGATAAAAAGCTGTTATTTTGACATTACAGACAGATACTTCAATTTTATTTATTTGTATAGATAATTTTAGAGTCTAGGCATGTAAGAACTTTTAAAACAAAGCTGCCATTCTAAAAAAAAAACTGGTTTATTCCTACACGAAAAATAACAACACGATATAACTAGTAATTTAACTGACAAGAAATTATTGTTTGAAACACTTAATAATAATAAAAATTAATTACCATTTATTTATCAGCCAACCACACCCACTCATCGTTATTCCAATTTTTAACTAATATTTACTTAATCATTGATACCTCATTTAATCCACTACATATTAAAATAATAATTTATAATATCCATATAGCTAACTTTAAAAGAATGTTTAAATATATAATAGACAGAAAATATTAAATCTCTAAAAAAATCACAGAAGTGATTCACCTGAACTGTAAGTTTAATAAACATAATAACTTCATTCTATGATATATACCATTAAAATGTGCTTGATTGATTTGATATGTATACTAGAGTAGTAGATTTGTCGGCCTCGATGGCGTAGTGGTTAGTGTAACCGACTGCCACGCCTGAGGTCGCGGGTTCGATTCCCGCACAAGTCAAACATTTGTGTGCATGAACATGGATGTTTGTCTTGGTCTGGGTGTTTCAATGTATAATATGTATGCATTTACAAAAAAAAATATACATGTAAGTATGTTTATCCATTGTCTAGTACCCATAGTACAAGCTCTGCTTAGTTTAGGCTAGATGGTGTTGTGTGTATGTGATAGAAAATTAATATAATTGAAAAAGAAAAAAAAAAATTATATTGTTTGAATACAAACCGTTGGATACACCATAATTTTATATGTGGTTACTATTGCTACGTGACAATTGAATACTAAGTTGATACTTCGGATTTTATCGAGAAACTTGATTGTTACTGTACTGGGTGTAAGGGATGTTGTACCGAAAACTGAAATACCAGTACTATTCAGACCATTATTCCTAGTTAAAAATCGTTGGAATTTTTTTCAGGAAAAATTATAACAAATGTCTGCAATTTTTCATTTTTCTGACTGTGAATCATAAGCAGTGATCGGATAATCGGTCCTGAAAAAAAGTGAAGTTTATGTATATTAGATACATAAACTTCACTTTTATTCCCACGAAAGAATAATACGGGCATGCCATTAGTCTTCTGTTCATATAAAATACAATAAATTAGTCGATTCAATCACTAATCTGTAAGATAGATAAATCGACCAAATTTCCACTAATTGACCAAATTGTGCACATTATCATTTTTATTGATATTCCATTTGTTTTGAATAAAATAAAGATACTAAATCAAAATAACCACTGCTATAATTTCATTAAGTTTGTTATAGTTGTTTTTACAAAATTGTGCAATCCGGGAACCCGGGATTACTTATTTATTCAGAAAGGAATGTCCATATTAGTCTTTCGTGGGAAGAAGTTAAGGTATATAAGCGCCCGATTATCATGAAATAATGCACAAACCATCCATTTTATTAAATAAAAATCAAAGAATAACACATTTTACTAAATGACAGCAATGTAATTAAATTGTTGGAATTTAAGCATAACATAGATTGGATCCCAGACGGTGCTAAACGCCAACGTGGTAGACCAAAACGTCGATGGCAAGACGAATTAATTAACTACAGGAGGGACTGCTGCAAACTAGCGCATAATAGGGATATGTGGAAAAGCGAGAGGGAGGCCTTTGCCCTGCTGTGGGACAATACAGGCTGAAAATAAATAAATAAATAATTTAAACAGATCAGCTGCTTTTATGCGCGCGGAACGCAGAGGTCATTGTCGCCGGCGCGAGCGGTGCGTTGTATTGGTAGCAATCCATTGCGTGCCGCGTAATAATGTTAATCTACATTACATTTAAATCTTGCGTCTTTTTACTAATAAAAGTTTGCGTCGAGATAAGTACCTATAGAAAGACGTCTTATATGTGGGGGCCAGTCAGTGCAGACCGGCGACACTTCGACCCAGTGGGATCTTTTGTGTCAGAACGAAACGAAAACGAAAGACGTCTTAATAAAGTTTTCGGTACGCCATACCTAACGCCCAGTAATATCTATTATATTTAATATTATTACTTAAAATAAACAATCTACTACCCTAGTTACTGAACTATTCTTACAGATCTTGATGTTAACCGATAAACAGATAAAAAGTATTGAATCCGTTATTTGTTTCAGCATGTAACCGGCTCTGATTGGGTTTACATATATTATTACATTCCACTAATGGATCTTTTGCATTTATCTTAGCACGCATTTAAATGGGATAAACAGTAAGAATCATTTGCATTCTCATTTTGTATTTGCTATTGGTAATTTTTTTTTAATAAATATTTTTTTGTTCATGTTTTGTTTTTATTTACATTACTTCCATTTGTATGTGTGTTCGATGTGAAGTAATCTGCATGGTATTTGCATTTGTTGTATGTTTTACTTGGATATTAAATACTTCGCAAATCCTTAAAAGTATAGTTTTCATATTGCATTTTTAGCAGTTTTAAGTGCAAAATTATGTTCAAAATCATGAATTTATTTCACGTCACTTTAGTTACTCTACACACCTCTATTCAATAATTTACAATATTTTTTTTATAAAATAGAAGAATATATTTGATTATATAGATACTTTAAATTTTACTATTGTTATAGTTTTAAGATTATTATATATCTAATATCCTAAACCAGTAAATGTTTGAACACGACCTGACAAAAAAAAACAACTTATTAAACTAAAGAAACTTTAATAAACTATTACACACGGCTACACATCAAGTTAGACACCCTATATACGCATAACTACGCTACATACAAAATAGAGAATTGTCGGAAAGGGACGGTGCATTGTGGTGTCGATGTAATGGTAAGGGTAGAGCGTCGCGTCCTGTTCAGCGTGAATGAGACAAAATAACAAAAATATAACGCACGATTCGCAGCGTTCAACTTCTAATAGTTCAAAGTCCAGACAGTCTAGGTTGATGTGTCGCTATGTGTACTCGTATTTTGTACTTATGGTAAATTAAGTTGTACTTGGTACTTTAGTAGTAGTAAGTATCTTTTTCTATTATCAATTTTTGCCTCTTGTTATAAGCTTTTTAATCACACAAGCATGCGTAAATATTGCTTTTCTACATATGTATAAGTTTGACCTAAAATCTGTACATAAGCAAATTTACATAATATTGTTTTACGTTTTCGCGAATGTTATACATTTAAATTAAAATACTTTATACGGACTTTATCACGTTATTAATTTTTTATAATGATAATTTTATTTTTGTAATCACTATTATTAAGTACATCATTCTGAAACTAACTACTATTAATTGTTAAACACTTTAACTAGTAACTGTTTACTTCTATTTGAGTTATTTAAATTATAAAAACTATTTAGATTTAATGACGTTTCGGTTGCTTTTCGGCAGCCATTTTCACGAGTGTGTAAGTGTTTTATAAAAACAACGCGATGAAATCCGTATAAAGTAGTTTAATTACAATTATTAAATTTGTCCATATCGCAAAGCAGATGTATTGTTATGTCTTGGGTTTCGAATACTGTGTCTTAAAGCTAACAAATAAACAAGTGACTGGTATTAAAATTCTGTACCAAAATGGTAAAAACAAACCCTAACTCTAATGGTGCAACAACTTAACAGGTTGTTTATATACCTATTTTAATAAAATATTTTTTTTTTATTTTCTCATTACAGCGGTCGCCTCGCACCGCTTCCACTCTGTACTGACTGCAGTCAACTACTATTTATCTTCCCATCTAATTTAAGTTTTCACTTAAATAACTATGTATGTTGTATCACGTTTATTCAGAATCAACGGTCTCTCATACCTCCAATCCGGTGTGGACATCGACGCGGCAGCGACTCTGGTCCGTCAGATCGAACCTATCGCGACCGCAACCCACAGACGCGGGGTGCTTGGACGTTTGGGATGCTACAGCGGCTTGTTCCAGCTGTCCGCTATGGATCCTAGCCTGAAAGACCCTGTACTGGTCCAGGGGACTGATGGTGTTGGCACTAAGTTGAAGGTAGGTTTGGAATGATTTTTTGATGTTTTTATGATAGTCTAGCTCCTTATTACTCTGATGTATACGCCGCCTGTCCAATTCCGGAAGATAAGAGGTATCACATCCACATTACTACTCACTTTTTTGTAATAATATTAATTTTGCGGGCAACGATATTGGTTGTGCTTATATTGAAGTACTTTAGTAATAAGTCGTTTGATTTAGCATAGCGTATAATTGTTTGTTGTCCTGAATAAATAAAATAAAATATACAAAATTACTGGTGTCATTGGCTCACACTTGGCCTGTATCCTGGCACCTTTGATATAATATGTGTTGAGTATTCAGAGTGAAATAAAACCTTCAACTAAATTAAATATTGAGTAATAATATTGAAGTGTGATGATATGTATGTGCGTGTGTATGTTAATGTAATTCAGGAGCATGCTTATTTATTTACGGCTTCGATGGCGTAGTGGTTAGTATAACCGACTGCCACGCGGTCGCGGGTTAGATTCTCGCTCAAGTCAAACATTTGTGTGCATGAACATGAATGTTTGTCTTGGTCTGGGTATTTCTATGTATAATATGTATGTATTTACAAAAAAATAAGTATATATGTATGTTTATCCATTGTCTAGTATCCATAGTACAAGCTCTGCTTAGTTTGGGCTAGATGGTGTTGTGTGTATGTGATAGAATATTAATTAATATTTTCTTGCACATTAATTTAGATTTGTTCAATGCTTTATCTTGGGGCAATAAAGAAATTCACTTACGTACTTCCAGTACTTTATTTATGTACGCTTTACAATATTATATTATTCCCCCCATTACAGATAGCAGAATTGATGCACAAGTACGATACGCTCGGTCAGGATCTAGTGGCGATGTGTGTGAACGACATCCTGTGCGCAGGCGCAGAGCCGTTCGCGTTCCTCGACTACATGGCGTGCGGGCGCCTGCAGGTGGATGTTGCCACCACCATCGTTAAAGGCATCGCTGATGCCTGTACACTGTCCGGATGTGCCTTGCTAGGTAACGACCGCATGATTTATTCTTGTGCACTAGTTTCTGCCACCGGCTTTGTTCGTGCGGTATGTCCTTAAAGTATGTGACGAAGAAGCAGCTTAATATTTTTAAGAGAAGTTTCAGAATCATTCAGAATCGGTTTAGTAGGTCAGAGCTTTATTTTTCATTTCTAACCGACTTCAAAAAAGGACGAAGTTCTTTGCATTTTTTTCTCGTTTCTAATTTGCATTAGTATGTTAAATAAATTACTGAAAAAGAAATTCTTAGTATAGTTAAATATGAGGCATTCCTAACTAATATTATAAAAGCGAAAATGAGTTTGTTTGTTTTTTACCTTTTCACGCCTAAACCACTGAACCGATCATCCTGAAATTTTGCATATACGTTGACAGGTGTACAGAAATGGACATAGGCTACCATCCATCCCGAAAAAAATTACTGTTCCCGAGGAAAACAATAATAACGTTCTTATGATAATAGATGGCGCCACGTGTCTTTCGAATCATGATTGAATTACCCGAATTGATTGTCAAATTCTAAATTAATGCGAGCGAAGCGGCGGGAAAAGCTAGTTATTTAATAAATCAATTCACCTTGGTGTTTGCATGGTGGCACCTTGAAACTTTAAAAAGTATTTATTCATCGCAATAATTGTCAACTAAGATGCTCACGTATATTTTGTCTAAAGCCTACTTTTAAAATCATTTATATTTCAAGAATTATGTTCGAGCGAGCGCCACATAAAATTTCGAATTACTTTAATAATTTACTTATTACAGTCTTATATGGTCTTTACCGCCCACTTCGCACCCTAGTGCACACAAGGTTGCCTAATCGCCTACTTTGACGTTTACATTGTAAACAAAAGCTTGCAATACAATCAATTTTCTGTCAGGTGGCGAAACCGCTGAAATGCCGTCAATGTACGAGGTGGGCAAGTACGACCTGGCGGGGTTCGCAGTGGGCGTGGTGGACAATCTTAAGCAGCTGCCGCGCGTGCGCGACATGCGCGCCGGCGACGTCGTGCTGGCCCTGCCCTCCAGCGGCGTGCACAGCAACGGGTACAGCCTCGTGCAGAAGATCATGCTTGAGACTGGACACAGGTTCGTGGACATAGAGATTTCAAATTTAGACACATACTTCGCACGGGTACTATAAAACCATAACAAATTATACATCAAAGCGTTCTTCATGAATCACTCTGTCTATTGGTGAAAACCGTATGAAAATCAGTTCAGTAGTTTTTGAGTGAATCGTGAACAGACAGACAAGCGGCGGGGGATTTTGTTTTATAATGGCTAGTGATTAATTAAGGCTAGCTTTTTTAGTAGATTAGAACCAAAAGTTAATTGTATACCAATAAAACTCATTAAAATTAGTTGTAAAATTAAGTAGCAATTAATATTAAAATTTTAGGTATAAAAAAAAGTGAAAATTAAGTGGCGCATAGTGAGGATATCGCTACATCTCCCTCGCACGCCTGCACTTGAATAGCAGTTGCATATTTTTTTTATTATTATACAAATTACCAGATTATAGGTTTGTAAAATTTCTGACTGATATATACATAACAGGCTGAGGTTGAGGGGAAAAGGCTGAATCTTGTCGTTGAACTTGACCAGACCTTGGACCGCATCTATTAATGGGGTGCCAAGAACTTGGTCGAGTTCAACGCCAAGAAGACCCAGGCATGCGCGTTCTCAACAAAAAAGTCTCCGTTCCTTCCCCTCCCTTCTCTGAAGAACAATCCACTGGTGATACGTGACAGTCTCTCCATCTTAGGTATGGATCTTTGCCGCTCCCTTAATCAGAAAACCTATATCGAGAGCGTCATTAAGCAAGCTTCGCGAAAACTCGGAGTTCTGAACAGGGTGAGGCGGTTCTTCACGCCTGGGCAACTGTGCCTATTGTATAAGGCACAAGTGCGCCCTTGCGTGGAGTACTGTTCTCATCTTTGGGATGGCTCCGCGCAGTACTTGCTGGACGCTCTCGACCGGTTACAGCGGCGGGCTGTTCGTATCATCGGAGATCCAGAGGTCACGAGTTCACTGGAACCTCTGCAACTCCGTAGGGACATTGCCTCATTGGCATGTTTCTACAGAATATACCACGGGGAGTGCTCTGAAGAGTTATTCCACCTTATCCCGCCCTCCCCTTTCCTATCCAGAACAACGCGTGCTGGGCTCAGATGCCATCCTTACACGGTAGAGTCGATTAGAGCGCGTACCAAAAAATTTGGGTCCTCATATCTCTGCCGAACGACCAAGGCATGGAATTCTCTGCCAAGGCACGTGTTTCCTTCTTCCTTCAATCCTGGGTTCTTTAAGCGGGGCGTGAAAAAGCATCTTCTCAGGCCGTCAAAGTAGAGACCTCAACATCGCCTCGGCTACTGTGGGGGCGATGTGGAGGCCACTGCTCTTAGACCACACGACTGCTTACCATCAGGTGGAGTGTGGTCATTTTGACGAGCAAAATAAAAAAAAAATGAAAAAAAATATTATTCAAAACAAGAAAGAAAGAAACACATTGGATTATGGATTACATAGTATTTAATTAATGATGCTTGCTCTCAATTATGAACTAGATGTGCCCGCGGTTTCACCCGCGTTTATCGTTACTGCGCCGCCCCTGTGGGTCGTAGCTTGATGTTATATAGCCTAAAGCCTTCCTCGATAAATAGGCTATCCAACACTAATAGAATTTTCAAATCGAACCAGTAGTTCCTGAGATTAGCGCGTGTAAACAAACAAACAAACTCTTCGGTTTTATGATATTAGTATAGATTGGATTTACGCAGTTGGCAACATACGTTTCCAATACTCTTTTGAAACAACATAACAATATGAATAGCTTGTTTAGTCATAGTCACACTTAAGCTTTACTCAAACGAAATTACTTCTAAACAAATAAACTATTACTATTTTTTCCAGATACACAGAAACCGCCGCGTTCAGCACCACAAACAAATCATACGGTGAAGAGTTCTTAGTCCCCACCGGTATCTACGTACGCCAGCTGCTCCCCGCCATCAAGAAGGATCTGGTGAAAGGCCTGGCGCACATCACTGGTGGTGGTCTGCTAGAGAACATCCCCAGGATCCTGCCACCTGGCATCAGAGTCAGACTGGATGCCACTAAGTTTAGCATCAAACCTGTTTTCGGATGGCTGCAGGCTAAAGGTGAAATTATCTTTATATTTCTACGTGAATTGACCAGTTTATTTCCGTTTTCAAGCATATTGTGTGCATGCAAGAGTGGAGATCTGGTATTGCTAAAGTTTATTTGAAGAAGGAATACAGAAAACTAAAATTTGTAATCGTAATCCCTTTTAAATAATTTAAATTATGGTTGATGTTCGACCAATGGGCGACCGCTATTCAACCATTATTACGCCCAATCCTGATTTTTAATTGATGACTTCTACCGCCACTTACAGTATCATTTTATTGTTACACGCGTTCGCGTTTATTAAAAGCAGAGTATGACGTTTCTTACATTTTTCTAGAACTTGAGACAAATATTTTTGGTGCATATTATTTTGGTTTAAGTAGTGCATATGGGAAAAATCTTTTGTAACTTCTCTTATGAAAACTTTTCCAGGAAAATTGGTTTGACCGTGCAATCAGTTAAAGTTTATTTTCGCATTCATAAATATAATATGTAGTTATTTATGGCTTATGTTTAATTTATCACCAGATATAGTAAAATATAATAGTCAAAAATAGTAAATGATCACCAAATTACACAGCAAAATATATTTAAAGAGATCAAAATAAGTCGACGTGCTGCTATTTTTGAGCGGGTTTAAGAAGGAACCTAACATAACCTAACCCTTCCGAGACGGAATGCAGTGATTTGAGGCGTATAGGTGCTCGTTATGATTTATTTATTTATTTATTTATTTATTTATTTATTTATTTATTATATAAACAGTACAAGCTTACAGCAGAACCAACACGCTTATATGTTACATTAATCTCATTTAAATAAACTTATTTACATTGACAATAATTCTAACATAATTAAATAACAAACACAATGTCATATGAATGTCAACTTAATACTGTATATTATTTAATAATCAAAGATATATATCAAAAATATAATACATTACAATTACATACAATTAATTACTATTTAAATATAAAAATACACATTTAATCATTTGGCTTAACTTATCATAGAAAATGTCTGCATCAAGATTCAATTGCAATAGATCATTGATTAGTTCAACCGCTCTGCCAGTAGGAGTACTAGCGGACTGCGGTAGGCGCCATGATGGTGGGACAGTGAGAAGTTTATGTTGCCGTCGCCCTATGGCGCGCATATACTGATCTGGTACATAAAAGCAAATACTTTCCTTTACCAACGGATTATCCACTTTATTTGTTAGTAATAAGTAGTAATGTATGATATGTATAAAATTACGTCTCAGCTCTAAGGTATCTAGGCCGACCATGCCTGATACAAACAAAGAAGGATATAGGAATGGATAATATCCATATATACGTTTATATAGATGTCTGGAAAATTTACGTTGTATCCTCTCAATTAATAAGATGTACAGTTTTTCAGTTGGATTCCAGACAATTGAATTGTATTCTAGTTTGCTGCGAACATACGCATTATAGAGCAACTTCACTATAAGAACATTATTAAACTGAGAAGATGTTCGAATTACAAATCCCAGTGATCTATTTGCGGCTTTACATACAGTTTTAATATGGTCATGGAAATTGAGTTTGGAGTCTAGTGTTAGCCCTAGATCGCATATAGTTGTGACTCTATCAAGCGGTTTGCTATCCATCTCGTATATAGTTGAGATTGGGGAACGAGATCGAGTGAATGTAATCGTCTTACATTTGGAAACATTAAAACATAATTTATTTGCCTTGCTCCATTCAACAACAGCGTCGATGTCTCGCTGTAGTTCATTGCAGTCAGTGTCATTCTTAACAGAGGTAAACAATTTTAGGTCGTCAGCGAACAAGAGGCATTCCGCATTAGAGACAACAGTAGGTAAATCATTTATCATTAGAAGAAAAAGGGTCGGACTTAGGGTACTTCCCTGACTCACACCAGACCGCGTAAAATAATCTTGAGACTTAAAATTCCCTATTCTGACATATTGCCTACGATCACTGAGGTAACTAGCAATAAATCTTAGGAGATGTGTATCAAACCCCATAGCTGAAAGCTTGCTGAGAAGCACATCGTTATCCACTAGGTCAAAAGCTTTTTTAAAATCAAAGTATGCTGTGTCAACTTGACAGCCTGCTCTCATATTATTTTTTACGTAGTCTGTAAACCTAATATGGTTCGTTAAGGTGGAGCGTGCTGGTCTAAAGCCGTGTTGGGAGTCATGTAAAAGAGTATTTGTTTGATTAGAAATAAGATTATTTAAAACTGTTTCAAACAATTTTGCAAAAATTGAGAGCACTGCAATAGGTCTAAAGTTTGTAATCTCAGTAGACGATCCCTCTTTGGGCACTGGTGTTACCCTGGAGACCTTCCACCTGGTGGGGTAAGAACAGCACTGGAGGGATAGATTGTATATATATAAGACGGGTTCTTCGAGAGCTGATAAACAATCCTTCACTAAGAAACCTGGCAAGTTATCTGGTCCACAGGCAGGGGATGTTTTAAGATGTTTTACTGCTCGTCTCAATTGTATAGAGTTTATTTGTGTGAGACTTATTTGGGAGGTACAGGGATGCCCAGAAGCAACCCGCTCTGCTGTTTCAGGATCTAGTTTAGGAATATTACTGTGAAAGACTGAACTAAAATAACAGGCAAAACTATCAGCGGCATCCTGTCCTTTAATAGGTCTGCTGTTATATATGAATTCATTGCACTGTTGCCTGCTCTTTCGTTTATCTCTCACAAATTGCCAGAACGTTTGGGGATTAACAGTTATATTATTGCCTACTACCTTTAAATAATTCTGATAAGCATCATTTATAAGCACCTTTACTTTTGACCTGTAATATTTGTATAATTCTTTATTAAATTGGAGTCCATAAGTTTTAAACTTTTTCAAATTAAAATATTTCAGCTTTATATAATATATTATTTCACTAGTGAACCAAGGTGGATATGTATATTTTTGTGATTGTGATACTCTTTTTCGAGGGACATGGTTATTAATAACATCATTTAGCTTGTCATACAGAATATCAACCGCGGTATTGACGTCTTGTTGTTGCAAAAGCACGGACCAGTCTATATTTGCAATGTCAGAATATAAAGTGTGGAAATTAGCTTTGCGAAAGTTCCACTCATTGTTGAGATTATTTGTTGGTATATTTTCTTTGCTTGGAGATCGCTTTTTAATTAATGGAGCTTTAGGTAAGGTAAGAAATATTTCTAAAGGGGGATGATAAGCATCTGCCGGCACAAGAGCTTCGGCATCGGACGTAACATTTATGTCATTACAGTCAAAAGTGGATAAAACTAAATCTAGGATGCATCCATAATCATTACATATATTGTTGAACTGGAACAGATTACAAAAATCCAAAAACATATCGAATTGAGTTCTAGTTGCCTGAGTGCATGATTTTAGATTGAAATCTCCAACAATTACAGTTTGGTATTCCGAGTATGTACAGATTGCATTTTCAATACATGTTAGTGCATCTTGATATTGGTTATCACTGTAGTTTGGTGGTAGGTATACAACACTTACAAGTAACTTGATGTTTCTACATGTTATGATAGCAAACAATATTTCCTTATCATGTGTTAAACCTTCTATATCTGTAATTACTTTAACAGTGTAACAATCCTTCACTGCTAATAATACACCACCCCAACCGACATCACCGCTTCTATCTCTGCGGACTACTTTATAGTTCGGTGGAAATAATTCTGCGTCACATATAGAGCTATTGAGAAATGTTTCAGTGAGAGCAATGAAGTCGCATGGGGTTGACATTATGTTTTTATAAAATAAAGTTGTTTTAGACCGGAGACCTCTTACATTTTGATAAAATATTATAAGTTTTTTCCTATTATTATTTATACAATTATGGTTTTTTTTGTGAGATATATTTGTTGGTTTACTATTGTTTTTCTTATTAAAATTATAAATATTATTATTTAAGAAAAAACTTTGGACATTTGTTGGGGTTTATTTCATCCACCCTTAATAAGTTTTGACAGGGAGGATAATGACTTATGTCTATTTTTATATTATCCATAATTTTATTATACATGGTTTTTATACCTTTATTATTTATTGCACCTTTACTATAGGAGAACATATCAAAGGAGAGATAACCATTTGTGTCAAAGAAATATGCGTAGTTGGAGTTCTGAAGATCTAGATACAACATGTTATTAAAAAGTTCTATTTTGTAGTTATATATCGGTGCTCCGCATATATAAGTAGGAGCACATAATATTACGTTTGTGTGGCTTATGTGCTGTAGAGACTCCTTAATGGACTTTATCAGACCCACATACTCTTGTGTTCTTGTGAACTCACTACCCCCTAGTACAATAACGCAATAATCATTCATATTGAACCCTAGTAATTTATTCTTAATATTATTTAGAAGTTGTCTTATAGTACAATTCGGATATCGATAACCACAATAATCAAAATAGTGACCGAAAGTGTCCTCGATTATGTTTTGTGTACCATATGAGCTAGTATTTGTCAGGATACATAATTTATTCTTTTTGATCTCGACTGAAGCAGCAACTTTGAGGTTTGTAATAGTTAAATAGGATGGATGGTTATCTTTTGCTTCTATGGACTGTTGAAGAATGTAGATTTGTTGGTTTAAGTTATTTATTTCTTCTGTGGCTTCCTTTAGTTGCTGTTTCAGATCAGCAATTTTATCTTGCATTAATATAACAGTCTCTTTCGTATTCTGACTAGATGGTGTGTACGGGCTGCTTGTTTGAAATTGGCTTAAAGAATTCCTGTTTTTCTTCTTCGTACTACAACTCGGCGATAGTGTTAGTAAATTTTTTAGTGTACTATTATCTTTGGATAGTTTAGAAATTTGCTCTCGTAAATCGTTGTTTTCTAGTATTACAACTTCGAATTCAGTTTGTATGCTAGTAAGTTCCGATTGTAGTTTTTCTATGGAATTTTGCATGTCCTGGACTGGTATCGGATATATTTCAGTATAGTCCATACTTTTAGACAATGGCTGACCGGTACTACAAAAAGATTGGTTCGGAGTAATATTTTCAATTTTAGAATCCTCGTTGTTACCCAGTTCACATGGGGTGTCAGTTTCAGTAGAGCATGACTTGGTTTCTTGTACCTCTCTATGTAGTGGAGTAGTACGATCAATGCTTCTCGGAGGGCTCTTCTTCTTCCTAATTGTAACATTTGATCTTTCAGCAACAGGAGTTTTCTGTCCTTTTTCTATTTCTTCGCAAGTGTTACAAATAAATTTAGCTATTTTTGAGTCGTTTTTGTATTTCTGTGCATCATTATTACAGTTTCCACGATTTACCTTAGTCTTACATTTGAAGCATGTTACAAGTGATGCCATCTTGCGGCAATTATTAGAAGTTTTATTGATTGATGACATCTCTGATAATAAATTGACAAGTTGTATAATTGTTCATGTAGTTCTGCTACTCTTCGCTAGATGGCGCTGTTACAGTTTCTCAACAACGTAGTGTTTACTATTCAAATAAGTGAAAATTAACGGTAGCTAAATAGTCAATTTCACAAGTATAGTGCTTTGAACAGCGGTATGACGGTTATAATTTACTTTAGCACATATAGAAACGAAAACCGACTCACTTTTAGGTCCAACACCAAAGATACTGGGTTAAATGTTGTTTAATATGCACTTCACTTTACATGTCTATATTATCAATGTTCTGTAGGTTTTAGTTGAGATAACGTTTTCTGATCACTATCGTCACTTATTGTGTCTATTAATTATGTTATTTGCATTAATATGTCACTTTTACTATTTTTAAAACACTGAACTACAGGGAATTGATGTTCCACGGTGTCGCTAGCGCCACCTTTTGTTCGCCGGTGGTCAATGATATATTTTAGTAAGCATATTTTACTGCGCAATTACTATTTTTGGTGATCATTATATTTAATCCCGTTATTTATTGAGAACTTAGTTAATTCTGGAAAGATTACTTTTGGTGGCGGTTTTTATTTTATGTCGAGTTCTTTTAATAATAATTAATATATTATCCAGGTGTGGTATCGGACTTCGAGATGCTGCGCACGTTCAACTGCGGGGTGGGCATGGTGGTCATCGTGGACCCCTTGCTGCTCACGGAGTTCCTCGACAACGTCGACGGAGACATCGCCGTCGTCGGCACTGTTGAGAACATCGGCAAAGAAGGTACGAACACAACGTTTTCGTTAAGGGCGTAATTATTATAATCTTATCTTATCTTATCTTATGTGGGGGCCAGTCAGTGCAGACCGGCGACACTTCGACCCAGTGGGATCTTTTGTGTCGACACTCTCCCAATAATGACTGCCATAGATGTTCATGGCAGCCGAGACCGACGGCTTAACCTGCTCTCCGAGGCACGGAGCAGGCGATAATTGTCAATCAATACGCACATAATTTCGAAAAGTCATATAACTTCCGAAAGTCAGAGGTGCGCTACGTGGGTCCGAACCCGAGACCCTCTGCATTGCAGTCTGTTGGCCTCCCCACTGAGCTATCGCTGCTCAATTATTATAATAATATTGAAAAGTAAATAATCGGCATTCTAATGTGTACCACCATTGTTAGGACACGCTGCTGATTAGAAATTGTTGTTTGATGTTTTGAGTATTTTTATTTTACGTCTTTTCTTTTTATATGAGACTATTCCTGCGCTAGGAATTTCCTGTATCGCGGTAGAGCTCTTGCAAGGAAATATTGTTTTCCTCGTTCTTAATTGTGTATTTTTCTGAGAGTTTTGAATCTGCAATAAAAGTGTTTTGATTTTTTATTGCGCTAGATAATATTGTAAATTTGTAATATACAACAAATAATTATTATTTGGGAATACTCGCTGTCATTTATGTATATTAAACCTGCCCTGATTGTCACAAACGATATTAAAATCTGCCATATTAGATAATTACTTAAAATTATATTGTGTTACGTTATCTCAGCTAAGTCTGCGTAATTATTGTAATGATGGTCTATTATTTCTACTCAGTTCTCGACCCATATCAGTTTAGTAGCCACCTAGTAAATAATTCAATTTAATTAATAGTGACTGCACGTATAGCGTAGTGGTTTAAGTGGTCGCCTCGCCACTGACACTCCGCCGAGTGTTGTGGGTTCGAATCCCACAAGGAACAAAACTTTGTGTGATCCATAAATGGTTGTTCCGAGTCTGGATGTTCTTTGTATCTGTTATTTGAATGTTTGTAAAGTCCCCCGGGGGCCGGGACACAGGATTTATTATTAGGAAGGGAGCCGCCACTGAGAAAAAGTAAAAATGTATTAGGCAACATTTGTCGCGTTTTGAGCCATTTAATCCCTCGTTATATCCGCGGGTATGTTCACATGAGACGGTGGCTCAATTCAGTGGGCCTCGGATGGAGCCAAGCAGCTTTGATCTAAGCTAATATGTTACTTTTTCGTGTAGGTGGTCACCAAGTGGTAGTGGAGAAGTTCAAGGAGGCGATGCAGCCTCTTACGTCACCGTATGCCCGCGGCGAGCGTGCGTCCCCTCAGAAGTCGCTCTCGTACAAGGATAGCGGCGTCGACATCGAGGCGGGAGACTCGCTCGTCTCCATGATCAAGCCTTTGGCCAGGTTTGTACCCCACTCCTTCCAATATGTAACTAATTTCTTGTGTCGTTGAAGCCCACACATTCCCAAAAAATTGTGTGATCCATAAATGGTTGTTTCGAGGCTGGTTGCAGTATTTTCGAAAATGTTCCATCCAATCTTTCAATAAAACAGATTTTGGAAATCTAGCAGTTCTGGGAAAAATAACTTAGTTGAATTACGATTGAGGAGATGACAAAAATACATATACGGTACACAGTGTGCGTCAATTCAAAATGTTCACAGAATACCTATTCTGTGAACATACTGGCACTTGACACTCACAAATATTTATACTGGCATAAATATTTTCATTTCATTGAATAAAATATAAGAAATGAATAGCCCAAACTAACTTGTTCATGCATGTGTAGGGACACTACTGACGCATTCGTTATGTGTAGGCAGGTGCAAGAATTCGATAGCGTTGCGCCGCATGCGTCTTCCGGCAATCACACAGTTAGTTCCTAGTTCTTTTTTTATTTTATACATCTTAGGTCTTCTTTTTGTGTGGTTAGTGGCCAACCTGTTGTCAAGAGTTGTTCAAGCCGCCCGTAGGCCTCTGACTTGGCTTAACGACTGCTGTCAATTTGACAACAACCGGGACCGACTTTTTACGTGCCCTCTGAAGCACGGAGACGCTCAGATGAAATACCACTAAGCGGTCACCCATGTATAGACTGACCGCACCCAACGTTGCTTAACCTCGATAATCGTTTACCGGTCAGTGAGTGCAACGGGCTATGAGGTGGCAAACAAGCTTAAGGCTCACCTGATGGTAAGTGGTCACCGTAGCCTATGGATGCCTGCTACACCAGAGGCATCACCTGCGCGTTGCCAAACTTTTAGGAATGGAAGAAGAGAAAAAGGAGCGGGAAGGGGAAAGAGGATGATTGGCCTTCGACACTCTCACTCACCGAACGAAACACAACAGTAGGAATACTATACTGCTATTTAACGTCGATATTCTGTGAAAGGGTACTCCTTACCCGGTCGAGCCGAATGATGATTTCAGCATGAAGCAGCCATTCATACTGAAATCAGCGACGCTCTACTACTCAATATATTTATTTTATTTGTAACTGGTATTAATAAATATATATCCATATCTATCATGCAACATGTCATTTGGACACCCACAACAAGAACACTTCTTCTGAATCGTCGCAATGAACATTATTTAGTAATTAAGTATGTTGTTTTGAACAGATCCACATCTCGTTCCGGTGTGATTGGCGGTCTCGGCGGATTCGGCGGCTGCTTCCAACTGAAGGCAGTCGAACAAGACTACAAAGTACGTAATAATTTTAATAACACTGAAGCAACAACAACTGAAACTCACGAAGATTAAATATGCATATTATTTAATTGCCACGATCCCACGGACTCCAAAGTTCTATGGACTTTACGGTTTTATGGAGTGCATGGTTCCATAAGCTCCACGGTTTCATGGACTCCACGTTTCCATGTACTCCAAGGTTTCACGGTGCAAAGGTTCTTTGCATTATTCTTAAGGTATATTTATGACTGCCTGTAGCGCTGTGTATAGGGGTTTCTTTTGGGTGGAAAAAAAAAGAGAGTGTTCATCGATACTGATGCATAATCTATTCTCGTATTCCCGTTTACACTGTTTGAACGGGCGGAAACGACTCGCGAGCCTAGTTAGTAGCCTATAATCTAGTTAGCTTAAAAATTAGTAAAGTTGAATAGTAATAGTAGTGTAACAGTTTCTAAATTTTGTAATAAAGTGTCAAATAAACAACGCGATAAAGACCGTATATAGTAGTTTAATTTTAATGTAATAATAGTAATTATCGTTATCGCTCTATAATTTGTCATTTCCAATATTTCTCATTTGTTGTAAATTGGCTTACCTACGGATTTTTTCATCTATTTGGAAATTCGCTCTGTATAAAGGAAAGGTTAACTAATTATTTCAATAGAGGTACCAAGATATCCATACATTGTTTAATTAAATGGGTAGGGATGATATCATGTCCAACAGACCTAGTATTATTTAATGATAAAATAATGTTTTTATTTCTACTTCTTCAAAGACATGTAAATACATACTATTATTTCATGAACTCCATGGTTCTATAGATGCCACTGTTTCATGAACTCCATGATTCTATGGACTCCATGGTTCCATGGCTTCTATGGTTCCATGGATTCCATGGTTCCACAGACTACGCGGGTCCATGAACTCCACAGTCCCACGACGATCTTTCCGCTTACATTATATTGATTGTCCGCAGGACCCTGTGCTGGTGTTGGCAGCGGACGGCGTGGGCACGAAACTGAAGATCGCACAGAAGATCAACCAGCACAGCAGCATCGGCATCGACCTCGTGGCGATGTGTGTGAACGACATCCTGTGCAACGGCGCCGCGCCGCTGACATTCCTGGACTACTTCGCGTGCGGCGCGCTGGACGTGACCGTCGCGCGCAGCGTCGTCTCCGGCGTCGCCGAGGGCTGCCGCCAGGCCTCCGCCGCGCTCATCGGTAACCGAACTTGATATACTACCTTAGTATTTACAACGACATCCTGTGCAACGTTCACCTTCCTCGACTACTTCAACTATATGTGAATAATTACTAGCCCGACAAATACAAATCTTCATCGTCTTATCACACAATAAAAGATCACAGTCAAACGACAATAGCTCGAATTACACAGAACGCAGGTCCTTTACTGACAATGCAGCGCCACCCTAAGCAGTTTCAGCCGCAATTTGTCAGTAGTAGGGTGGAGGTAATTCCTCAATTGTGCTTTGCAAATTTGGACCAAATTTGATATACTTTCCTATCCAGAACAACGCGTGCTGGGCTCAGATGCCATCCTTACACGGTAGAGTCGATTAGAGCGCGTACCAACAAGTTTGGGTCCTCATACCTCTGCCGAACGACCAAGGCATGGAATTTTCTGCCAAGGCACGTGTTTCCTTCTTCCTTCAATCCTGGGTCCTTTAAGCGGGGCGTGAAAAAGCACCTTCTCAGGCCGTCAAAGTAGAGACCTCAACATCGCCTCGGCTGCTATGAGGGCGGTGTGGAGGCCACTGCTCTTAGACCACACGACTGCTTACCATCAGGTGGAGTGTGGTCATTTTGACGAGCAAAATAAAATAAAATAAAATAAAAAAATACCACTATGCCCAACTGCATCTTTTTTTTGTATGACGTTTTCCGCACTAGATATAATTCCTACGTTACACAGTTCGTCGTTACAATTTTTTGTAACATATGGGGATTGACGCGACAAAGCTGGGCTCAATAGGCAGTGGCGAAGCAGTCCCTGATTATAATATAAAAGTAGTTCAAGTTTTGAAGTATAATGTTTGTTTGTAGGTGGTGAGACAGCTGAAATGCCGGGCATGTACGAGCAAGGAGTGTATGACATCGCGGGCTTCGCGCTCGGAGTCGTTGAACGATCGCACATACTACCCAAGATTAACGATATTGCGGTGAGTACTTACTCTACCTTATTCTATACAATATACATCATAATCTTAGTCTCTCGTATCGGCCAGAGTGCTCATACAAATACAATCGACAAAAATCATACTACTGCAATCGACCGAATAGCTGACTATTCGCAATACGACAAAATAATTTTCTCATTTTTATTAGGAAAAGATGGATGGACTGTGTGAGGATGGATATGAAAGGGAAAGGGGTAAATGATCAGATGACGGGTGACAGAGAAGTATGGAAGCGAAGGATATACTGCGCCGACTCCAAGTAAATTGAGACCAGGGCAAAAGGATGATGATGATTTTCGTTACTAAAAATATAAAAATCAGGCTTCTTACGCAATAATGTCAGTCATTGATTGCTTTTACCTAACCTACTAAAATATTTTATTTACTCACACATGCATATTTGTACGTGAAAACCTTTGTTATCGCGATAATGTCGTAAATGGGCATGATGAAAAGTTTTCAGCCTGTCTTTTAGATTAGCAAAAATTGTGAAAGCTTGTAATTGGCCGTAGTTTAATCACAGTATTTTTATTTAAACTGTTAACTAGCTGTAAGTATTTTAAATTTGAAAATATAATAAAATAAAATTTACATAAGCGTGACGTCATAAGCCCTTACTTCCGAACTTTAATGCATTACATATTAGTAACTATAAATAAAGATTAAACAAAAAATTGGTGATCAATATTTTTTACTAATCTAAATAAATGATGGACTAATTATAATCACTTATTTTTAACCCTGTCATCATGCCTATTCCTAAGTCAATAGAGTATAAACAGTAATTTATTTCCCCAGGTGGGTGATATAATCATTGGTCTCCCATCCAACGGCGTGCACAGCAACGGGTTCAGTCTTATTCACAAGCTCATGAAGAAATTGGGCCTAACACTCAACGACAAGGCGCCCTTCAGTAAAGAGGGATTAACTTTAGGTAAGTTTTTACTGCAATTTGCTTCTTCAAGATGTCTTGTTATACTCTGGTGTTGCATGATTTACGGGAACTAATGTGATGATACTGATTCGTAAGACCTAAATTATAGTTGTTTTTTCATAGTACATTTGTTTTATCAAGAGTGCGAGAGACTTTACTCGAAATTAGGAAGTTACGCAATATGAACTCTAATAGTGTGGCAGTTAGAGTTCAAATTGCCTAATATTCAAATTTCGAGTTCAGTTTGTCTTATTTAGAGAACGATATGTGTACCGGACGGGCGAACTCGGGGCTGAGGTTACTATATGATGATGGTTACAAAACAACCGTCGAGTCGCTGACGTCCTGTACACGATGTGTAGACCGTACTATAGCGATTACTGGTTACGATGTCGGAGTCTCTGAAAGGCGTGTTGTTGCGGGTTCGATGTGCGGGTCAGGATCAGGACTTTAAATAAATAGAAACAAGCTTCATAGTTCAGTTGGTTGAAGGCTTCTGGCTGGCTCCGTTCGGTTCTTGAGGCTTGAAGATGAGGTTTCTTGAGCACCTGCGGTCGATCGATACTGTACCGCTTAAGTACCTCTAATCTTTACCGTAACGAGAGCCGGCCAGAAACCTCGGTTAACAAGTTTATTTTTAACTATATATTGTACATATTTCTGCTTATAACTACGGAACTATACTAGCTAGCGTGATGATACAAAAACTGCCGCGTAGGGCACGATAAGACCTACCTATTGATATCTGTTTTATCTATCGGAAGTTAGGTCTAGATATAGTTATTCTAGGTTTTAGGCTAAAAATCTATTATGCGGTAACATTTATATAAAAAAAGTGTAATAACTTTTTAACTATACTATATAGGAATATGATTCCTTCAGTATGTTGTAGTGCTTTTAGTAGTGTACAAAATAAAACACACAAGTGAAACCTTTTATTAAAAATTTAAGACCTAGGAACCCTAACATACCTAACTCGAGGTAAAAATGCATTTTATTGGCAATATTTATGCTCTAAACATGATATTCTTATAAACTATATAAAATAAACATAATATTATATTATTTACACTATTTATCTACACTTTTCAAGTCTACGTACGATACGTCACACTTATGTATATTCACACTCACAATAACACGATTCAAGCTAATATTAACGTTGTCGCGAGCAATATGCAATATTTATAAGGAGATGATGCATTAGTTGAAATCAAGTGTCCGATCGATCGATTTTCATAAAAATACTTTAGCGGGCGCCCGAAAATATGTTATTAGGGCGATTTAAGTGTACTTAAAGTGTTTTTGGACTTTCAACTACCGTTTCATCAAGCGGTAGCTATGGTGTTGCAGAAGCAGAAATGATAAATTTCTTATTAAAAATGATAAATGTTGTTTATCCTTCTAGTTTGCTTTTTCTTTTATTTTATTTTCCTGCCACGATTTATGAGTGCCTCTTTGCATACCAAATAAATCAATCTTTCTTTTTTTTTCATTTAACTTATATAAAATTACTAGCTGACCCGCACAATTTCGTCTGCTTCACATAAGATACATTTTCCCGTTTTTGCATCATTTTTCATATATGCATTGCTCCTATTGACCGTAGCGTGATGTTATATAGCCTTCCTCGATACATGGACATTCCAACACTAAAAGAATTTTTCAATTCGAACCAGTAGTTCCTGAGATTAGCGCGCAAATAAACAAACAAACTCTTCAGCTTTATAATATTAGTATAGATAACACTTGTTATAATTTTGAAAGATTTGTTTTGATCGTTGCTGACAGTACTTTTCTAAACAGACAAGATAGCCAATGGTGTTTGAACAATATTTTAAATATAGAATATCATACCATGATGATGATGTGAGTAATCCCGCGCCGCCGCGCACCGGGCGAGCGGGCGCGCACGGGACCGCGCTGTCGCGGGCTGTGTGAACGCTATAATAACAATTGTAGTTTAACACGCCACCTGTTTGACAAAAATCTAAAATAATTGATCGTCACTGTTACGAGAGCTAATTGTAATTGTACCGTGTCTTTCCTTGACCTATTGAGCCACAGCGGCACAACGGTGGCCAGACAAAATAGATTTTGGAATATGTCTGGCATTCAAGGACTTGATAGCTTAAATGCCCAGGAAATAAAAGTAGTATGAAAATGTAAGGTGTATGTATATTCCAGGCGAGGAGCTAATAAAACCGACGCGTATCTACGTGAAGAGCGTGCTGCCGGCGCTGCGCGCGGGGCGCGTGAAGGCTGTGGCGCACATCACGGGCGGCGGGCTCGTCGACAACATCCCGCGCGTCGTGCCCGACGCCGTGCGCGCCAGGCTCAACGCGCACTGGTGGCACGTGCACCCCGTACGTACACACCAACACCATTAATCATCATCACACCAATCTCCACTGCTGGACATAAACCTCTCCTAATATTTTCCCCACATAAAACTGGTCTGAACCGCTTACCACGACCACTATTAGGTCTTCAGTCCACTTTGTGGGAAGGTCCACCTTGTCTTCCAGTGCTTGACGTTACTTCAGAACCATTCTGCGGCAAGATCATCGCTCCTACGAGCTACGTACCCTTATTTTTACACTCACCGGTTTGAAGCCACCCGTATCCAATCCCTTCCCTCAACTCTTACCAAGTTGTCAGTCCACCTGTTGTGGGAAGGCTATTCCTGCTGCGTTCTCCGGTGTGTGGTCGCCACTCCAAAACTATTCTGCTACAACAACCATCGGTTCTACGAGCTATGTGCCCTTTTTTCACATTCACTGAAGCCACACGTGTCCAACCGCTTCCTTCAACTCTTACCAGGTCGTCAGTCCACTTTGTGGTAAGACTAACTCTGCTGCGTCTGTCGGCACTTCAGAAACATTCTGCTTCAACAACCATCAGTTCTACGAGCTATGTACTCCCCCCCACTGAATTTCAGCTTGGTTATCCAGAAAGCTATGTCGATAACTATAGCTTTACTGCGGATCTTCTCATTTCTGATTCAAACCCATAGGGAAACTCGGAGCATAGCTCTCTCCATGGCCCTCTGAGCGACCTTGAGCCTTCTGATAAGGCCCATAGTGAACATCCACGTCTCCGATTCGTATGTTATCACTGGCAACACACACTGGCCAAAAACTTTTGTCTTGAGACAGTGCGATATATTAGACGCGAAGATATGTCGTAGCTTTTCGAACGCTGCCCAGTCGAGTTGGATTCGACGATTAACCTCTTTTACCCTTTTGTACCTAAATTATCCCATATTTCATCTACATACTACACTGACTAAATCATATTGTGGGCATTAGCTAGCCCATATTAATCCTAACTATAATATTCATTACTATTTATTAAATTAAATTACCACTGACTTAGAGAAATAGAAGTCATACAAGGGGGAGTCGTAGAGAAAAAGTAAATATAGCGTCGTATAGAGAATCGGCCCGGGAAAAATGCCTGAACTTCGAAAGGTCAGCTCTTGGTGGTGGTACCCCATCAGATCTCGAAAACGGTGATATCTACGGGAGTCGTTCTCGAACAAAATCTTCCTAAAACCCTGGCAACTTATAAGGGGGAGCGAAAAACAAACATGGTTTCTATACAAAAAAACATGGCCGCCATACAAACTTTGATTTCTAATATTTCCTTAACGGTTAGAGATAGGCGGGGTGTTTTCGAACAAATGTCATAGAGGTCGATGAGATCTTTCCAGAAACGGTCATTTTCAAGGTCACCGGGGGTCATCGGTAATTTTTGGCTTCGGGGGTTTTCAAGGTCCCTGAATCCGAATCTAAAACTAGTTTTTGATTAAATCAAACTGTTCGTGGGCCGCGCAACCAAGCGAAATACTAGTTACGTATATAAATGCGAATGTGAGTTTGTTGTTTGTTACGCTCTCACGCCTCAACTACTCGACCAATTATCATGAAATTTCGCATACACGTTGTCAGAACAGAAAAGCACATAGGGTACCTTTCATCCAGAAAAAAGTGCTGTTACTAATCTAATCTACATTTTCGTGAGCGTACCTAGTATATAATAATATTAATAAAAATGTATTTTTGTTTTGGTGTAGGTGTTCTCATGGATCGCAGACGCTGGCTCAGTACAAGACGACGACATGTTGAGAACATTCAACTGCGGTATCGGCATGGTGCTCATCGTATCACCTGAAGACCAGGCTCAAGTAAGTATTGGGTTTTTCTGATATCTTTACAAACACTTTAATGAAGGAATACTAAAGAGATGACAACAAAATTGAATATGGTGTATATTTAGTCACTGTATAAACTTCACTTGCGTGATTCAAAATTGTATGGCGACCGTGGATATAAGCGCCTATTATGTACAACGCCATCTATTGTCTGTCGTCCAAATTTCCTCATCAGTGTAGTTTCGCTACAACTTAACACAATATTTTTGTTTGCACGAATGGAGTAGCATGCAAACGGCTTGCCGCTGCTGACCACTATGGGTTCGTATCCCACATAGAAAAATATTTCTGCCTGCGCTTTGTGACCGTTAAACCATAGAAAATGTCCCTTAATTGTACCTTTGTAAAATCCACCGCGATATTGAGCTAGATTCCTAGTGTAAGAGGCGACATTTATAAAAGAAAGAAGACAAATCAACTGTAGCAAGTATAAAATATAGCTTTATTATGACAGGTAATGAACATAACTCGTGCGTTCGGCGCGATGGTGATCGGCAGCATACAGGCGCGGCCGCCGGGCGGGCCCCGCGTCGTGGTCGACAACTTCGCCTCGGCGATGGACTTCGCTACGAGAATGCCCTTACTACCTAAGAAAAAGGTATTGCATTATTTTTAACAATCTTTTAATAACTATGTGTATGTATGAATACAACGAAAACTACTGGGTAGACAGATTTGTAATTGTATTTTATTTCCCAGTAGTTTTTTAATCCAAGATTGATGAATGTTGGATTAACCCCTCCGCCCGCCCCCGCGGAGGATATGCGTCAATGCATTCAACCACGTAAGAAAAAACTAAGCTCTTTTAGAAGAAAAATCGACAAGGAAAAGCAAGAGACTAAAAAAGAAAGAACTTTTTTAGAAGATAAATGTGACGATTTAGCTTCTAAAAAAAAGTCAGTCTAAGCTATTAAAGAAGTCTGTAGATCTACGGATTTATCTAGAGGCAATTTACAGGTTTTTCAGTGGCAGGCTATAGATTTTAAAATCTGATTTGGTGACACTGCTATCGCACCTATCAAAAGGCGCCATTAAAATTTTATTTTGCACTGGAAATTATTTTTCGCATCAGAGCGACCGCTCCTCTCGCCCTCTAGGGTTAGTGCTAAATCTTCTATTGCGCTTATTTTTGCGTGCGATTGTGTAGTCGCTTGTTCGACACCCGTGACGGGTTAAGTGTTATTGGGCCTTTATTGACCAGAAATTCTCAATTGCAGCAAGTAATCCAGGCTGATTGATAATTCCTTGACCGTGCCAAACCATCTAATTTGGACAACTTCAGCGTCGTGCTCGGTAGATGTGAACAGCATTCTCTTACGTAGGCCCTAAAACAAACGCTGACGAAATATTACTATAATACACTTCTGCCAACCCTCCTTGGAAATCATCATGGGCAATATATAACAAGTATTTAATACTCTTGTATGCCAGGTGGCAGTGCTAGTATCAGGCAACGGCAGCAACCTTCAAGCGCTGATAGACACGACGCGCGACGTGTCCCAGTGCATGTGCGCCGACATCTCGCTCGTGCTCAGCAACAAGAAGGACGCGTACGCGCTACACAGGGCAGAGAAAGCCGGCATACCTTCACTTGTAAGTACATCTTATAGTACATTTTAGTCGCTTTAACCATTACTAGAATATGGCCGCCGTGCCCAGCAGTTTGACTGATAATATCAGGTTGGATATTTTTATTATTACAATAATAAAGTAAAACCAACCAGATAGCAACCCAACTCGGTAAGTAGTCAAGACAAAGTAAAAAAAAATATTTTTATAAAATGTGTAAATAATTATTGGGCACGTCAATTAAATGATATATGAATTAAAATATAATAATAAAAAAGCAGTCTTTGGGGACTGCCGATAGAAGTGAAAACTTTAATCCTTGATCATAAACACTTCTTCAAATTATAAACCAAAATAATTCAAAAATGGAAAGCGTTCGGTGACGATAACGCGAGTTCAATGATTTTTGTTCACCCAAGAAATGCTCAACGCGCCTAAAGAAGTTTTCACTTATATAAATAAAAATTTTGCATTGCTATAAGCCTGTTCGAGGAGTAGAGCTTTCATGAGAAGAAGCAGGCAAGAAACTCTTGGCCATTCTTTTCAATCGCCAAATGATTATTAACAATACAATTCAATTTTATATGAGCTGCTGTGTGTAATGGTTATTATTAATAGTTTATTATCCTAACTAATATTATAATCCTAACTAATATTATAAAAGCGGAAATGAGTTTGTTTGTTACCTTTTCACGCCTAAACCACTGAACCGATCATTCTGAAATTTTGCATAAACATTGTCAGGTGTACAGAAACGGACATAGGCTACATTTCATCCCGAAAAAACTTACTATTCCCGAGGAAAACAAAAATAACGTTCTTATGATAATAGATGGCGCCACATGTCTTTCGAATCATGATTGAATTATATTATTACCAGTGATCGGAGTAGGTAGATTGATTTTTGGTACTTGTATCATAAATGCACACAGAAAGAATAACATGGATAAGCCATTTTCCCGGAAAGTAATTCCGGTATTTCCGGATTCAATTAAATATTGTTAATGTTGGTAGTGATATTATTCCTACTCAATTCAAAATTTAAAGGAAGGTTTCAAAACTAAATTAATTCATTATTTATCTGTTGAATAATAAAAACAATCGAATTCCGATCGAAGCTTTAAGTTTTATTTTTTTATTTTTAGCCTTTTATGGCTAGAACTTTTATAGATAGACATAAATTGTTGCACTTAAATTTAAATATTTTCATAGGGGTCATGGTAATTTGCATTAAGGGTAGAATAAATGACGGGGCCCCATAGAGGGCCAATGCCTGCTGGGGTCGTGAGACTGTTCTAAGGATGCACCACGACTCTGAAACGTAAAGGGCATACGAAGGAACAGGTTGATTTTAGTCAGATTTTAGGACCAAAAAAAAAGGGGTAGAATAAAGAAAAAAGATAAAAATCAACATTGTTTATTGTTAAATATGTACATTTTACATTTATTCACATTTTTAATCTTCATCGATTACAATGTCAGCATCCTGGTAATCCTGATCTTTACAATTAAAATATATAACTATGAGTTTCTCTATATTTTCTATTTTCAACCTATTTCTTTTAACATCTAAAGTCCATTTATAAATGGAAAAAGACCGTTCTACATCTGACGATGTCAAAGGAGCAAATTTTAAAAAAGGTATTAAATTATGTGGTTCATTTTTTTCAATGGCCTCACTATATTCTCTAAGTGTGTCTAAATCTGGGTTTCGTTCCATAACACGTTCTATTTTATTTTTTATATTTTCTGAATTGCACTGATTTATAGCATCTCTGACGTTGTCAAATGCTAAAAGTGAATCTGTCAACGATAAATTATGCTTTTGCAATTCTTTTAAAGACAAATGAATTATAAAATAATTGTCTTTAATGTAATTTAAATCTTCTTTTAAATTTTCTTTTTCTATAATATTTTTTGCCTCTCGAATAGATACCGCATCAGAGCTGCTTAAACAAGATAATACTTCTTTTATTTTTCAAAGTTTTGAGCGTAATAAAATACTGCCTCTAACCAAGTGCCCCATCTTGTAACAACTGGTTGGGGAGGTAGCGGCAAATCTGGATATTTTTCTTTTAAAATTTTGACTCTACTTGGGGCTTTCAAAAATACCTTTTTAACATTTGCTATTAAAATGTTAACATCGTGATATTCTAACCTAATTTGCTCAGATACGCGATGAAGAGAGTGCGCCAAACATGTTACGTGCTTCATTTCAGGTAAGTATTGTTTTAAATTTCGTCCTGCAGACAGCATATATGCAACGCTATCAGTGCAGAGGACAAGAATGTTACCTACCTTCGATTCAAAAGAATCTTCCCAAAAGTTTTCCAAACATTCTAACACAAATTGCGTGATTGTTTGTCCATTAACTACAGTTAGCATTTTACATGCTACCAAATAAGGTCTAGTCAAATTGCTAGGATGTAATGGTTTTATTAAAAAATGGACTATATAGCGACCTAAAAAGTCTGTCGTTTCATCTAATGATATCCATAGTTTCTCATTTTTATAATTTTGCCGAATCGAATTGATTTTATTCTTAAAAAACTTGTCCAAGTAAACTTTCCGTAACTGTGATTCATCTGGCAGAGTACGATTAGTACACGTACAACAACAGGTACTACACATATATTTTTTAAAGAAATCTTGAAAAGTAGTATTTTTCATCTGAGACCACGGAATATTGCACAAAATGAGAAATTTTATAAGATCGAAATAAAATTCCTCTTCGGGCCGCTTAAACTTTCCCTGGTGTACTGCTCCTTCGATATGTCTTTTAACGTTTCCTTTATTTATGGTTTTCAAATGGCTTTCACATTTTGAACAGTATATTGTACCACTAGCGTGATCGTAAAGTAGTTCGGGATGACCGGATATCCATTTTTCTACAGTTTCAGCCTTGACGTTTGCCATATCTGAACTTTGTTTTAGAGATGGAACCTCGTATATATCACCTAAAATAAAGACATGAAAAAATTACATTTTATTTAGTTTATTTAGCTTACTCCGTTTGTTTTATTTTTCGTGGATCAAATATAGTCATTGAAATTTCACCCTCTTCCTGTCAACCGATTGATCTAAAATTTGGTATTCGCCTTTGATTCTGGTGACAATACAATTATGTATATTCAATATTATTGTCAATCCAAAATGGCTGCCGCTACAAGATGGCGGACAACTTATTTTTTTTTTCAATCCCATCAATATGGGTATCAAATGAAAGGGCTTGTTACGTAGAATATTTTGTAGAGAAGTAGATAAGGCCTATAGTAATTTATTTTACCAATACATTGCAAGAGGACACAGGGCATTCAAATTATATACGGATTCCAGTAAAATGTCGGTTAATAGTGGAGTTAGCTGAATTGCGACTACATTACTAGAATATCATAATTTTGTTTCGCACTAAGCTCACTGGTTCATACTCTATTAAAGATTTAACAATATTAAGACTCATGGTATGTTCAGCAGGTTAAGCGAACAAACACAATACTAAAAATATTCTTATAGTACATCCAAACATGCTTTATACTCCTTGTAACTAGTAAAATATTACTTACCAAAGCTTGGTTTAAATATGTAGATCCAATTCAATAGTGAAAAATCTGAGTCCGTATATTCGAGCCAAATCGTGGTTTAGAGCAGATTCCAGAAGTCAGTATGTACACAAGCCAGGGTCAAGTAACGTTTTCAAAACACAGTAACAAACAAAGATGCGCACTCTACGAACCGAAGTAAACGAGTGAGCTACCTGGCATGTCGTCGGCGGGCGTACGCATTGTTCTGATAACCGGTTATTGTACCACCCATGATCCTTTGTTCTGATTGGTCGTTGGGTTTTGTCAAATCGTGACTGTGTGCCGTTAAAAAAAATATGAAGAATAATAAAGAATAATATTGCTCATTTTATTACAATTCCTACCTTTTTTTGAGGATGGCAAATCATCAAATGACTCCTTCCACTCTGGCAGAATAAAATTCCTACATAAGTTCCGGTTTTTTTTTAATAATCCACCAATTCCGGAGGAATGTCCATATTAATATATACGTTTCGGATCAATGACCCCATTTCAATCTACCTACTCCGATCACTGATTATTACACAAGTAGAGTACAACCCGAATTGATTGTCAAATTCTAAATTAACGCGAGCGAAGCCGCGGGCAAAAGCTAGTTATCAATAAGATTTAAAAATTATAATACAATATTTTATAGAAGGTTGTAGCCAAATAACCTTGAGTCATGTTTCTGTGAAGTGTATGCTTTTTAGAGTAGCAGAGCCTCGCTGGTTTCAGCATAAATGGGCCGGCTCGACCGGGGAAGGACTCACAGAATATCGACGTGAAATACCAGTATTCCTACTGTTGTGTTTCGTGCGGTGAGTGAGAGTGCCGTAGGCCCAATCACCCCCCTTGCCCATCCCGCTTCATCTCCTTCCCACTTCCTTTCCTAAAGGGTCGGCAAAGCGCAAGTGATGCCTCTGGTGTTGCAGGCGTCCATAGACTACGGTGACCACTTACCATCAGGGGGCCGTATGCTTGTTTGCCATCTTAGTTGTATAAAAATAAAATATATAAAAAAAAACATTGCGGTATAAACCACCTTTCAATATTGCCTGACAACCTGTATTTTATTATAGCTACATTGTATGTTTGTTTCCAGGTGTTTAACCACAAAGACTACGCGTCCCGGGAAGAGTTTGACCGCGCTGTGTCCGACGCGTTAGAAGCACACAAGATCGATATCGTATGTCTTGCGGGATACATGAGGATTCTATCATCGGAATTTGTTAAAAAGTACGTACTTTGGTACTCACTGTTTTGTGCTATAATATTAGACTTCTAAAGATTTTTATTATTATTTGTTTTGTGTTTTTATACTCAGCTAATAGCCAGTATTTTAATGACTTTTACGGGTAAAAATCAAGTAATCGTCATCTAAGATAGAGTTGGCAGATTTTGCTCTATATTAAGTGTTTCACTTTCGTCACTCTGCATTAAGACTGCGCCGAGCGTAAGACAGATAATGACAGAGCTCGTGTGGCACATATTCAAATCGGCGCGCGGCCGCCATAGTAAAATTGTATGGAGGATTTGAAGTGCTTTTTTGATAAATATCTTTATAGTCAACCAATAACTTACATTTTTGGGACAGACAAATTGTAATATTTATGTATCGTTTAAGCTGTAAAATAGGATATATTTCTACTGTTATAATCTAAAAATCACGTAACACGAGCTTACGTTTTTGCATTTTTCGTGCAAATTACGTAATGTTGTAGGCAAAAATACAAATTATTTTAAGTTTTTTACACGGAGTAATTGTAAACACATTCATTGTTATCGTAAATGTATTTTTTATATTTGTATTAAACAAAAAGTGTTGATATTATTGTCACCTAATAAGCCATGATTTATGATCACCCAGTAAGCCAACTGATATAAATAAATAATACGTCTTGAAATTGTTTGTATATGTAAGCAATTAATCTGTGTGGAAGACCTTGGGGGCGTTTAGGTTCAAAATGTCCAATTCCCAAAATGTCCAGAGGGTGCAAAACGTCCATATCCCAGAATGTCCATATCCCAAAATGTCATTAAAAATATAATTAAAAAAAAATAAAAAATAAAAACCTGACTGCAAAAAAAGTGAAAATTAAAAAATTAAAATAATAAAAAGTGCGTAAAAATTAAAATTAAATAATAACTGAAAAGAAAAAAGCAAGCGCAGGAGTCTATCTATATTATGTTGAGTACCTGCTCTGCTATTGAATAACTGATACCGTGGCAAAAACTTCGTGATCGATACACAAATAAAACGAATAATAAATTCAAAAGCATAGAACATAGCGACTTAAACAGTCGGGACCCATTATTGTGACGATTTAAGCCGGTCTATATGTTAATAGATAGACTCCTGCACTTGTTTTTTTCTTTTCAGTTTTTATTTAATTTTCATTTTTACGCACTTTTTATTATTTTTATTTTTTAATTTTCACTTTTTTTGCAGTCAGGTTTTTATTTTTATTTTTTTTTAATATATTTCTATAATTTCTTTCTAGTTCTTTTGATTATAATATATGATTGACAACAGTTGGTTTTTTATTCCACCATATATATAATTTTGTTTGAATAAAGTAAAATAGACACTCTGGTATGTATATGGACATTCTGGGATATGGACATTTTGGGAAATGGACATTCTGGGATATGGTCATTCTGGGACATGGACATTCTGGGATATGGACATTTTGGGATTTCGACATTTTGGGATATGGACATTTTGGGATATGGACATTCTGGGATATGGACGTTTTGCACCCGCTGGACATTTTGGGAATTGGAAATTTTGAACCTAAACGGGCCTCCCCTTGCTTCACGTATTAATATATACTAGCGGTCGCCTAGTGGTCAAAATTCGACCAAAATTCCTAACCTTGCTACTTTGTTTTCTGTTTTCTCTGTTACATATAAATAAGGTATAGGTAACCATAGTTACAAAGAATTGTACAACGTGAGACGAACAATGTCGAAATACTACCAACGCGATTCGACTGCGTGTGTCAAATGCATGGTAGTTTGCGTGTAGTGTTTTTTCATTAATTTAATGTATTTTTACGCATAATTTAAAAAAAATATTGGCATTCGTCACTTCTTCTCTGTATAAACTATAAGTGTGCGAGATTTCATACTCCTCCGTCCGCCCAATTTTCGTAAAAAGAAAACCAAAGTTTTCGCTTCACGTATTAATATATAGATATATATGTATATGTGTATGACTGTATGTATAATAATGTTATAAATAAATTGCAGATGGCACGGTCGCCTGCTGAACATCCACCCGTCCCTGTTGCCGCGCCACCCCGGCCTGCACGCACAACAACAGTGTCTGGACGCCGGCGACCGGGAGAGTGGCTGCACCGTGCACTATGTCGATGTTAGTATACATTCGTGCAGTTTTATTAAATGTGACTAAGGACATTATATATAATTCATGGAGAAAATCGTCATAACACAAACATATAACATATGTAATTATAATTATCTAATATTGATAATTATATGTAGGTAATGTGTCTATTGAACAAAAAATATATATACATATAATTATGTATTTATATGTTTATTTTGTTAGTCTGTTTATGTGGTCAGCCAACGACATAAGTAGCTAAATGTTTAATAGATTTGTAACATTGATTTATAAACAAAAAATTCTATAAGTAGTAATTAATTGTGATTATAATAATTTTCCTTTAACAGTTACTGTAGTAAAAGATGAGATATTACCATTATTGTGTATGATACAATTTAAAATCTAGCGAATGTCTATCGAATTACACACATTAAAAAAGTCTTAACACGCTCTCCGGGGCACGGAGCAGGCGATAATTGTCAATCAATACGCACATAATTTCGAAAAGTCATATAACTTCCGAAAGTCAGAGGTGCGCGACGTGGGTTCGAACCCGAGACCCTCTGCATTGCAGTCTGTTGGTCTCCCCACTGAGCTATCGCTGCTTCTATGTATGTATGTATAAATATCTATTTTTTTTTAAAGATAAACAAAAATATTAAAGTTGTGTGCTTTTAAATGTTAAAGCAATAAATAATGCAATCATTAATTATATTTTAACATGGGAAAAAATATCTCAACTTTTCCAAGTGAACGCGGACATTTTTTAGTGTGATATGTTGTTGACTGAACATATTTGCATGAATGGTTTCTATTGTCTAACCATATCTACTGCTCGCGCAAGTAAGCATTTGAGTAATTAGCATATGTTACTTTGTTCAAGATCCTTGAACTGCCAGATAGTCGTCGACGTCATTAATTCATTCGTCGATTAATTTCAGTCGTCTCAAGATATTAAGGCTTGGGGATCTCAGTCTACATAGTTCGCACGAGTAGTCGGTGCTCACGCCAGCTTCTTGTGATGTCAGCAAACATTAAAATTATTTATACCAACAGGAGGGCATGGACACGGGCCCCATCATCCTACAAGAGCGCGTACCGGTCGCGGCCAATGACACGGTGGAGTCGCTGACGACGCGCATACACAGCGCCGAGCACCGCGCATACCCGCGCGCGCTGCGCCTCGCCGCCACCGGCCGCGTGCGGCTCAACAACCAGGGGACCATCATGTGGTACTCTTAACTGCACACTACACCCCCGCCCACCCCTTGCACTTTTGAACTATCTCATGCCAACAACTGCCAGTGAAAGGCACTCTCATATAATATATTTTGTAACGATGATGGAAAGCTAATGGAAATATTGAAATGTTTAAATACTCAATAAGACAAGATGTTATATTATAGCGACTACGACGAGCGTCTATGAATGTCACATTTCGACGTCAGTGTAATTATTATTGTAAGCGACTAAAATATTGTCTGCCTTCTCCTACCATTTTCCCCCAAAATTTTGTCTTTAATTACTATATTTTCATAAAAATGTATAAACAATTCTTGGATAAATTACGTAATTTATTAATAAATAAATAAGAAATAAAAATTCAGTATTGAAAAAAGCTTGTTCGAGGATTAGAGCTCTTATGAGAAGAAGCAGGAATCAGGCTGCTAACCATATGTTTGATTACCACCTATGTGGATTACAATAAGCTTGGTTGTATTTAATTAGCATTGCTCTGTGATACCAAGAAAACAAACGTGTCTATGAAAGGCGGTTACAGTCCACTATCAGGTCTGCCAACAAATAAAAAAATATGTTGATCAAATAATCTAGCCAAGTGATGTGTCTCCCAGAAATTAACTGTAAGAATTTATATCACCTGACGCACTTCAGCACAATTAAATCATCAGCATTTCTTTTGGTATATTAGTTAAAAGAAGCATCCGCTCAAGGCTCTTTTCAGAAGTGTATGAATAAAGAAGAAATTAAGTCCTACAACTATGTCATGGTTCGTCGAAAAATTTATAAACTTATAATAAGCCTTTAGTACATTCCACTCACACTTTCGAGCATATTTCTACCTCCCATTGTCTTTGGCAGCTTGAAAATGCATTCTATTTCTTCCATCTGACATTACAAAATATGAAAAACGTAACTCGAATATTTCTTGTATCTCATGAATTCAGGGACCAAATATATGTATGTCTAGTAACGAAACTTATTATTTACATTCCGAAAAATATATAATATATATGTTTAGAGAGCTGTGAAATTTGAATGAAATTTTATATATTATAAAAAGATTGTTATTATAAATTATTAATGTTTAAATGGTCCACTTACATACACATAGTCTACTATTCACACTTATTTTAGTGTGATATTTTATAAATATCTTTTAAGTCCATAGTTGTATATAAAGTTAACATTTTATTAGATAAGTATATTTTGTATTGCTGTTCGTAGTTTAGTTACAATATATAGTATGATGTGTTAAACATAACTTTGAAACATTGTTATGATCACCTATGTTGAATGATATTACTTTAGTATAAGATGTTGACATTATGATATCCATGGTACATTAGAGCGTATCGCTGTTGCTATGGCAACTGTTAGCTAGCGCGATAGCTATCGCTATAGGCCAAGTATTTTGGTACCGGTAACAATGTCAGATTTCAATACAATTTTACTTTTTAAATTACTCTCTGCTGGCAATTCAATATTTTATTCAATTGTCATCGATAATATACTTTACTTTTGAAAATTGTCTTCCATTTTCTAACAATGATGTAGCTCAACCATAAAGGCTTTTTATTAAATAAAGAACTTAAGTGTATGCTTACAAATGCCATTTAATAAGTATGTTAAGTTTTAAAATGTGTTTGAAATAAAACTTTGTATATATTTCTATGTTTTATTGATCTTTTAGTTGTATAAGTTTTATCTACATATCACAGATACATACATTCCAAATTATTCATATTTGCAAACAAAATAAAATGTTTTAAAATTTATGAATATGTTTGTATGTTTGTTATTCAATCACGCATAACCCATTGAACCGAGTGTCCTGGATTAACATATAGGATACTTGTAATCCTGGTATGCCGTGAGATTCGACTGATTTCAGTGGCGTAGTTGCTGAAAAACGGTTACTTCACTTCCTACCATCATTCTTGCGGATTCTGTTTCTATGCACTATACATTTTTGTTTGACTGACTAATATTTATGTCGAAGGATTTCAAAGCGTGTCAATGGTAGACCATTGACACGCTTTGAAACCCTTCAGCACGAGGATTACCATTACCATTACTTAGAACAACAGGAGAATAAATCGTCGTCCCTTCAAAAGAGTTGTTCTGCTAACTGCCACTAGGCCATAGAGACTCTTTGTTGAACCCTGAGAACTATTTATTGCAGTTAAAAAGAAACAAGTCTATTCGTCATACCACACTTCGATCTTTAATAGAATCAACGTACTTCTTCAGTCGCTTTGAAAGAGGATAGTGCTATACTCTTCCTCTACCTAAATGTGGATGCCGCAGCTTCTAAGATGGTGGCAGGGCTAAAGGGCATTACAATTATACCAGGTCTATTTCTTGCCTTTATTAAACGTCAATAATTCCCCTACAGCTTTAAACAGGACACCTAAAATGTCTGGGTCCTCAGGTTTAGCATCACTAGTGTCTATTTGAACATTCTGTGACACTTCTCTAGCCACCGAATGGACGCCATTTTTCAATATATCCATACATATTTTCTCATATTCCATATGAAACTTCTGTTTATTTAATAAAGGAACTATTAAATTAAATGTATTGACGTTATTATTTATTGATTGAGCTAGTTCTTTGTTACTTTCGTATATTTTCTGCCATTTGTCGATGTCGTCATCTTTGAGTGGGTAGGGGCCCAGGTACATACGCTCCTTCATTATAATTTGCTTTAGTTCTTCTATGTCTTGGTCTATTTCTTTGTTCATCTTTATCCATTCTGGTGTAAAACCATTGTTTAACAGCACCTGAAAGTAAGAAAGAGTTAATTTACTGGACAATGATATGTTAGCCTAGCAACGTATGTGTAAAAAACTAGCAGCCTGCCCTCGATATGCTATATCGAGGTTGGTCAACCAATACATTTTTCTGATTTCATCCAGAAAAAAGTATTGGCTAACCTAGCCTACATTTACACGAGCAAAGCCGCGGGTAAAATCTAATAAATGATATAATCACCTCATTCAACTTATGCGTTGTAAAATCCACATATGGATTACAGTTTTGATCTCTCAAAGGCTTGCCTTTACCGCTCAAATTCTCAAACTCCCCCTTAGACATGGATTCTTGAATCAAATCCTCTACTAATCTGTCAAAACCATACTTGGTTTTAATGTCATGTTTCTTGCCGTATTGTCCTTTCTTCATGAGGGATTTTTCTGATGCTATGGCTTTTTCTATGCGGTGTTCCATGACGTTGATGGCGGCTTTCTGAGCTCTAGCCTGGGTGTATTGCTTCTGGCGTTGAAATGGAGTACCGTGCCCATAGCCTTCGTAACTTAAGTACTGGCGATGTTGCGGAGCTGTGTGCTGAAAGAAGGATTTGCGGTTTAGTTATACAAAACCATAATGATAAGGCTGAAGTAGTATAAATTATTTTTGCAGTCATGCAGTTTTGAGTCTGATGTCCAGCAAAGTAATATTGGAGTTTTTGTTGTAATAATATTAGTAGCAACATAGAATCTGGAATTGTGCATATTAGACAGCAATGGTCTCACCCCTTTTATGTGGGACCTAAAATATGGCTACGAAAAGTGGGTGTGATACACCTCTGCCTTCTACATTGGTATTATTATTTATTGATATTCATGCAGTATGCATGTAATAACTTACTCTAATATCATGAACAATCTGATCCACTTCTTCTTTATTACTCTTCCCAGTGTTATGTTTAGTCAGAGTCCTAAAAGCATTCTCAGTAGACACAAATTTATCCATATCAGCCTCTGGGGAGCCTGAGTCTGGATGATATTTCTTTGCTAGCTCCAGGAAAGCTCTTCGTACCACATCCTGCTTCGAATCTAAGGGTATGTTTAATGTTTGGTAACATTCCTGTAACAAATATGTAATATTGAAATAGTTGATTAATACTATACTAAGCAGTTAGAAAGAGAAAATCTACACAAACATTTTCAAGAAAGACCAGTTTCTAGAAAGACCTTACATTCTGGGGGGCAACAGACAATTCTGTGATGGACACAGGGCACTTGGCCCTCCCATATACATATACACCAATGCTTTTAAATTGGCTATTCTGGGGTATGCCATTATCATTGAGAGACTGTGCCCTCCCTTGTAAATTAATTCAAGATCTAACCACCTGACAAGCATTTTTGAAAAATAGAAAACTAATTGAATGCAGCAGAAGATATCAGGATTGTTGGAATGGAAATCTGTAGTGTCTGTCTAACACGCAGGGGAGTACAGGAAGGTGTATATCTGTATTTTTCAGACAAAATCTATGCTAAAGGTCTGATACATTCAATAGTTACAAATACTCAGTGAGTCTGAAAAACATTCTGTAAAAATCATTGTTCATAATTTTTCGGTAATCTTTTTTTCTGCATAATTGTTAAGCAAGTTAGCAATTTTATAAATAATACTTTTTAGAAATTATCTTATTAGAATGTTATAAGCTTCTTGTAAGTTTTAGACATAAAACTGTATTTTTGAGATTCATTGGTGTATCTAGGCTTATTTTCTAGCTCACCTGCTACATCCTGGGGTGGGCACCAGGCAACTCTAGGATGAGCACAGCCTTGGTGGTGAGAGATGGATCTATCATCTAGGCTAAATTACATAGCTGCAGATGTTTAAGTCTTCATGAACAGGATGTACTCACACAGAGGTATGTAATACAGCGAGTTTACAAAATATGTTGATATATAGGCTGGTCGAATAAATGCAGTACGTAATAGTTGTATTAAGTACTGGTTTTATTCAACCAGACTCCCTTATTGTTTGTGCAGTATTAGCTGAATTATTTATAAATTGGAATGGTGTGTAAAATTCATTTCTATATCAACTTATTTGATATAATTATCATGATAAATCAATATCTATATCCAATTTAGAATCTCTTTCTCACAACAATGCTCTAATATAGCGTTCAGTTAAATTTTCACATAAGATTAGCGAATTCTTTAGTGAATGCCGCAATGATTTATGTCCTACATAGCCATTATAATTGTTTTATTACTTATTATCGTTTAGTCAAACAATTATATTGGCCATAAACGATAGTGAAACTTACTGCAATTTTCTTTTTTTCCAAATTTGTAGTAATTTTTTTCGAATTAATATAGAATGGATAAAATTTTGATGAAGTTAGCTGTGTGCGAATTAAACAAAATATTGGCCAATTCATTTTATTACATTTTTATTATATCATTTTGTTTTCTGTTACGTAAATAATGTTAGCTACAGAAACATCATAACATCAGTGAAATTTGCTTCAATTCCATACGTAGTCCGTACCTATATTCCGTATGATCAAGTATGATGTTGAAGTTATTGTGCCGTTTGCGAAGTAAATTTCAGGCGAGTGCTTTATTTGCCTCGTTTAGAAATGCTTTAAATATTATATTGTATTTATTTAGACGTTCTACGTTTAAATAAATAGAATATAATACTTAAAGCAAACAATGTACAAAAACAAAAACGGAATGTATTCAATTTTAATTTTGTTTAATTAATGTTAGTACTGTATGAGACATTTAAACTAGAACCATCTTTGCAAACGTAATACTATTGCTTTTTATTACGTATTCCACAGATTAATATATATGTAGCAAGCTAGCTAGTAGGTTCTATAGTTCTTGGTTCTATGTCGTAATGTCACTTTTGTAGGGATGTACGATGATCACTATATAACGATTAACCAATACTAAAATTCGAACTGCTGCTTAAATTCACAGATCAATTATTAATAAAACTTAATCTTGCTACAAGATCAATTTCCAAGTCCTAAAATATCTCAACCAACTAATCCAACTAATAATAAAACCTTGGTATCAGATCAGATATTAATAATGAGCTGTGTCATGTAAATATATCACAAGTATTATGATACATGTAAAGTTTTCTTAAAATGAACTATTTTTACAATCTCACAATAAAAGAGATAACGGTTTATCGTTATATTATCAAAAATGGTTAGTTTAAAGAACATATTTAAAATAACATAACATATTTAATGATAGTAGTGATGAAAGCCCTATTAGTATGGATGAAATAATGAAAGCATTGAAAAGCATAAAATCAGGAAAGGCTAGTGCGTATGATAGGATTACAGTCGAAATGCTGACAGCTGGACAGGGTCTTATAGCAACTCAGTTGTGCCGCCTTTTTAACTTGTGCTGGAATACCGGCCGTGTACCAAGTGATTGGTGCAAGGCCGTCATAGTACCTTTATACAAGGGAAAAGGCTCACAGCAAGAGTGCCAAAGCTATAGAGGCATTAGCTTGCTCAGCGTCGTCGGTAAATTGTATGCAAAAGTGTTAATTGAAAGGATTGTGAACGTAACCGACAAGAAAATATGCGATGCACAAACGGGATTTCGAAAGGGTATGGGATGTACGGATCAGGTCTATTCCTTACGGAGCATAGCCGAAAAAGTTTTGGCCAAAGGTCAAAAGGTCTATTGCGCATTCGTGGATCTGGAAAAGGCTTATGATAAAGTGGTGAGGAATGAACTTTGGTCGGCATTGTCCATGTATGGAGTGAATAGCAACCTCACGCGAGCTCTGAAATCTCTTTATGATGATTCCAGAGCTTGTGTTAGGATAAATGGGACCTACACAGAATGGTTTAGCATCGAAAAAGGTGTTAGACAAGGATGTGTAGCGTCACCTTGGCTGTTTAACCTATACATGGACAATTGTTTGAAAGATTTAAAAGATTGTGAATGGGGATTAAGAATGAATGAGTTACTTGTCAAATGTCTTCTTTATGCCGATGACCAAGTAATACTTGCGTCATCAGCGGAAGAGTTGCAGGCGATGGTAACTATTATGCATGGTGCTTTTGAGAGTAAAGGAATGAAAATAAATGTAAGCAAGACGAAAGTAATGGTATTTGAAAAGGAAGAGTGCGTGACGATGTGTAATATTATGATTGATGGAGAAAAAGTGGAGCAAGTGAAAGAGTTTGTATATTTGGGTACTTTGTTTACAAGGGATGGTAAACATGATGGAGATATTGAAAGGAGAACCATTGCTGGCAACAAAGTGAATGGAGCTCTACGCGCTTTTATGAACAGTCGAAATGTATCCGAAAAGGCACGTTTGGCTGTTCATAGAGGATTATTAGTACCCACACTTATGTGTGGAAGTGAAAGTTGGGTATGGCAAAAGAAGCATGAGAGCAGAATAAATGCTGTAGAAATGAGAGCGTTGAGAAGCATATGTGGTGTGACTCTGAAAGATAGAATAAGAAATAGTGTGATTAGACAGAGATGCGGCATGAAAGTGGATATAGTTACAAGAATAGAAAAGGGTATGTTAAGCTGGTTTGGACATGTAGAAAGAATGGACGAGGAAAGACTGACTAAGAAAGTTTATAAGGCTAGTGTGAATGGAACAGTCGCAAGAGGAAAACCTAGGCGAACGTTTCTCGATCAGATTGGACGCGTTCTGGACAAAGGCCAGGTTAAGAGCTCCTTGAACCGACGGGCGTGTATGAGGAATGTGATGAAAGTGAATGAAGCCAGAGAAGTGTGTTAGGATAGTAGCAAATGGAAATCCGTAGTCTCTGCCTACCCCTCTGGGAAACAGGCGTGAATCTATGTATGTATGTATTTAAAATAACAGATCTATTTTACGCTTTCTTTATTTGGACGTAGAGCAATCATATTTATAAAATGATTGGTGTCAACTATTGTAGCTTATGAAGTTATGACAGTTATGACTATAATTTACTAAACTTTTTGAGAAGGACATAAAAAAGGTGTAAAGTGAATAACTACTTTCGGCTTTGCGTGGACAAATTACTCAGTAAAAAATCTATTTGCAAAAAATTACAATTAATTAATTAAAAAATATTAAATAACACCTCGTTGCAGGAAATATTTCGGTAAAAAAGGACGCATAAATAAATATTTAAACTGATAATACATAGGCACCGCCATTTTTCTTCTTTTGCACTCCATTCTGGGTCAGCATATAAATAAACGTGTATTTTTAATAAGATACTTGTTTTTATTAACATGTTCTTCTTTATTACATAAATAAGGTATCGTTTTTATAATAAATATAGATATTATACAATCAATGAAATGCTCATTTTCAGTCAATTATAAGTGACAATATTGCAATATTATGTGTATCAAGAAAAGGCATATTTTAAGAACTTGCTGCAGCTTTATTATCATATTTAGATTGTGTTGGGTATTAGATAATAAAAAAGCAATGCATTTATTACTATAATTAATGTCTACGCCAAACCGAAGGACCCTAACAAACTGAGCAATTCCCTTTTAAATGCTGCCAAAGTCACCTCCATTTATAAGAATTCAAGTCAAGCACTAAAATGAAGGTTACGAAGTTATCTAGTTACATTACATCACTAAACCGTTGACATTTTCGCTGGAGAGAACGTAAAATTTGTATTTTTTATTTTATTTCATATTTGTAATTTATTAACGTGTTTATCGTCACTTATAGTTAATAGCTAGTGATATGAGTGTACAATAGACTATATTATTTATTTGTGTAGGATAATAATCGTACTGACATTATGGTATTAACAGTAGACGATGTCGCGAGACGCTATCCAATTCATTGGTTGGTGTGGAACAATCAGTATGAAGAGTTGAAGACCGCATTTGCAGCTCATAAGGTATATTCGTATAGCAGAATGAGTTTACATAGAAATTACTAATTTTGATATAGGTTATATCTAGTATTTCACCTTCCGGCTATTGAGCGATAGTGGGTGTCTGGAACAGCCGTGGGTGTTGTATTATTATAATTATCTGACGCAGTTTAATCAGTGAACAAGTATAGTGACATTGATTGCCTTATTATGGTGCATACAAATTAAGAACAGTGAGGCCATGGCCCATTGTTTATCTTATCATTAAAAACATATTCAACTGCTTATATTTTATTATATTTAAAACATCTACAAAAGTATACACAATTTTATGCATTCGATTTTTATGAGGATAATCTATTTTAAGCATAGATCAGATCCAAACTTCAATACTTGGGTATGAATCATAAATTTCAGTGACTCATTGAACTTAACCACTCGCGATACTGTTATTATTACATACATACATAGTGTAAAATATGTTTTAATTACATACTATTAATGAACAATTAAGATAAATTACCTAAATAGAGTGTCAAGGTAATAAGAAGCCAAACAGGAGCTAAAATAATCTCATTACAATGAAGCCATAAAAACTAAAGTGAAGGTTAATACAGATAAGGATCTCCTTTTACTCAATATTTACTTTTAAAACTAAAACCTTTTTGGTATATATGTACACACAGCATACTGGGAAATCTGCTCATATCAAACATGAACTTCGATTTTCAACTCTATGTAACTTCAATACAGTTGAAAATAGGTATGACATGAGTATTTATGTTTACAAAAGTCATAGAAGATATTTTTAGCTGGCTTTCAGTACTTTGAAAAGTTAGATGTTTATTTTAAATATGTTATGAATATTGAAGTGACTTACAACTTTTAGGTGGAGTTTGTTTTGATGATCATTATGGTTTGCGAACATAGATTAATATTCTGCCTTTATGTGTTATTGGTCACATAAGCTTGATGTGGTATTGCATAATAAGTTTTATTGAATTTATACCAAATTGATTTAGTATGCTAAATATATTTGTTATGTTCTGTAAGATACTCCAATCCAATACATATTTCTGAGATTGTGAATTGGTTTATCGTACATAATAATAATCATTATCAAATTCTAGTAACAGTGAAACTTTATACTTAAAAGAAAGCTTGCTTAATAATAATTCATTGTAAGTTCCTCCAGACTGAAGTAAGTGTCTATACTTGGATATGATCAGATAAGCTGGTGACCATTTATCAGCTTGTCTAATTAGCCACTTTTAATGGAGTCTGGCCATCTGAATAGGAGATATTAAAGTGCACATGTGTTTGCAGGAACACAAGTGCCCTATCATAACCAATGAGATGGTTATTCAACAAAACCAAAGAGAGATTGGATGCAGGATGTATGTGTTTACGTTTTTTCCATGGCACAAGTATATTTCGCTGCGTGGGCATGTTGGCCTGGCCGGCTATTGTTAATTAATTGTTTGTATTTAATCAAACTAGTATATGTATATATAATTATATAGATATTTATGTATCCACGAGGATACTGCCGACAAACTGTCATGCAGTTTGCAATGAGATTGTGTCTAGATATGTATTTGTTTAAATAAATAAAAAATTATACTACAAACTTCCTAACTCCACGCTGTTATAGTGAATGTCTTAACAGAAAAAATTAATGATTTTATTGGACTGACCCAGGATTCAAATGCTAAACCTTAATTAGTTAATTATTTCAATTTATTAGTATAGTATTTTGTGTGCAACAAAGTGCACTCTACTTGTCATTAGATCTAGTATCATCTACCTATCTAAACATTGCCAAGATATGGTGCATTAAAAAAAGAATTAGTGAGTCCATACATGAATTAAAAAATCACTTTTAATCACATTGTGTGATCTTCTTTGCACAATATGGAAGATGACTTTTTTGTCAGCCATATGGTCAAGAAACAGCAGCACCAACAAGAATTATTTATTTATTAAATTTTATGGAGTGCATACTATTAATATATTTTATTTATTTACAGTTTACACCAGAAGAAATAGAGGCCAAAGACTCTCGGGGACGTACCCCGTTACTGCTAGCAGTCACGTTAGGGTACTTAGAGACAGTGCAGGTGCTCATTGATGGAGGAGCTGATGTTAATTGTGAGAAGGATGGCTGGACCGGTGAGTCTTATCAAATAGTTCCAATTAAATATTTGATGATAGTGCAGCAGTTTTATTCTGAGGATTGTAAAGTGCAATTCGACGATTGAACATGGTGCGGCCGAACCATGATCGTGGTCCTCTCTTGGACTATATTCGATCCCGAGCGTTATTATTAATCATACCGATAAGCTAGTTCGATCGCATGCACATCGAACTTGGTGCGGTGCCGAAACAATATGACAGTCCGTGGTGCGGTACGGTGCGGTGGTGCGGTGTGATGAGATCACCATACCGTATGTAGGTTTGGCGTGTCTTGTGTGAATGAGTTAAAAGTTAAATAAATTATTTTATAAAGGTAATATACAATAGTCATAGATGTTTTTTGGTTTGATTAAGTAGTCATAGATCACTACATATTATAAAACAAAGATCCCGTCGCGTCGCTTTGTCTGGCTGTTCGCAATAAACTCATAAACTAGAGAACGGATTTTTATGCAGTTTTCACCAATAGATACAGTGATTCATGTGAAAGGTTTAGGTGTATAATTTGTTAAGCTTTTGTACTACCCGTGCGAAGCCGGGATGGATCGCTAGTTTCTTAATAATTGTAAGGTTTATTGCATTTTTAGGCCATAGTCGACAAGCGAAGCGTTTGAAATGTGGTGTTGGCGTAGGATGGAAAGAATAAGTTTAGTATATATTATGATATGTGTTGTCCTATTACACCATGGATCAGCCATGCTGTTAAGCATTGTGTTAGTTAATTATTGTGTTAGTTGCAATAACTATTGTCTAGAGAACTATCTAATAATTTAGCCTACTGGCTAGCAAACTAAGTTTACTAGGCTGTCATTTAACACTTCAGACAATATATTAGCACACTAGCTTGTTTAGATGATGAACATGCTAATTACTGAGATACTGTATAGCATAAACAATACAGCCTCGGAGCATACCTTTAATGATAAATAGATTATTTTACAGGTATGTGGGTAACCTGGTGCTGTAATTAGAATTATTAGATGGATAGTTGGGTTACTTACATAAATTATTTCTAATTTAAATTTCAGCACACACCGACAGTATTGAGCAAAAGTTTACCTAAAATTTAAAACTTTTAATATTTCATTCTTAATTATAATGGATATGGCCACGTTTATTATCATTTCTGTGTCACGAGGAAATTTATAAATATTGAAGCAACAGACATTTCTCTCTCTCCTGTCCATTTGCTTTACTATAAATTTGGCGAGATTTTTGGGTTTATTAACTTAGTACCGATTGCCATCTGACGTACAAAAACCTACCTCTTTGAGGTAGGGAAACCCCAGGGATTGGTGATGGGTCCGGGTACAGATATTTCCTCCTGTACATAGTGGTTGTCCGGTTATCCCGCCAGAACTTCTTCGGTCGCCAGAGCCTCGTCCGTTAGTCAGCAGGGTGTACCACGAGCAGGTGAGGTTGACATTTGGGATAGTAAAGATGTTAGTTCTATACCCCTTACACACCCACAGACATTAGGAACAGATATTTACAGAATACACATTTTTTTCTCAAGTGTAAATCGAATCCAAGACATTGGGTGTATTAGCAGTGGCAAAGTGACCGTTTAAACTAGAGATGTTATGGATATGATATTTCGGATCTGGATACGGATATGGATATAGGAATACAATTATATCGGTTTCCGATACGGTTACGGATATGTAATTATTTCGGATTATCCGTTAGTTTCGGATAGTTTCGGTTACGGATATTAGATTGAAGTAAAATAGTATGTAATAATTTGGTTTTATTTATAGGTTTTATCTAGTCTAGGTTATCATTTGGTATTATAATCAATCATATAGGTAAATAAAATAATTATTTAGACTCCGCCCTTATACGAAAATATCCGAAACTTGTGAAACGGATACGGTTACGGATATAATTTTATTTCGGATATCCGATAGTTTCGGTTACGGAGCTCCATAACATCCCTGGTTTAAACCACAGCGCCGTGTAGTCAGTTTACTGATCTTGCCTGCTATTTCAATGTTTGTAAAGTACCGTATTACTAGGACGTAGTAGGGCCTTGCTTAAAACTACTTCATTGTTATATTTAAGACAGTTATGTTCCAACAGCTGTTCAAGAGGCCACTGCGACCGGCAACCCAGAGCTTCTTTCCCTGGTGTTATCGCGGAGGGATTACCAGCGGCATGCACTACGATCCGGGGGTATCCCCGACCTGCTGCGGCGGCTGAGTCTAGCGCCTGACTTCTATGTGGAGATGAAGTGGGAGTTCACTAGTTGGGGTAAGTCAACAATATTGAAATGAAAATAACATCATGATGCCGTACTCAGAGACAATTAACGATTGACTAAATGACTTCTTAGTAAAGATGTACAAAAATCGTAAATGAGTGCAGAAGTTAGGCAGACAGAGGCTTTTTCTTACTTCTATGAAACTAGTTTCGACCTAGGAATGCCTATTATTATTATTATTCTCTTTATTTATAAATCTTTCAATAATAATTAGATTTTAAATATATAAAAAAAAAACACATCTATACTAATAAATAAAATTGAAGTGTCTGTTTGTAATGTCAAAATAACAGCTTTTTATCTAATGCATATGAAAGTATATAAGGTACCTATACGAAAACATCTATTTTTAAAAATTTTGTCTGTCTGTCTGTATGTTCCGGCTAATCTCGGAAACGGCTGAACTGATTTTGACGGGACTTTCACTGGCAGATAGCTGATGTTATAAGGAGTAACTTAGGCTACTTTGATTTTAGAAAAAGAATAGGGTTCCGCGGAGACAAACATGTTTTAGTTAAAATCTACGCGGACGAAGTCGCAGGTAACAGCTAGTCTAAAAATATAAAAACTATGAAGACCCACCGGCATCGGGAACTAGGTCCAAGCTACCGGTGGTTAGGGCTCCAGCGAGAGGAACCGCCTCACGATGCGTGTCGTGTCAAGCAATACGGCTTTCTGCATCTTATTATTATTATTATTCTCAGTGCCACTAGTGTCCCGCATGTGTCCGTTCGACACGTACAAGGTGTACAAGCGCGGGGCGAACGTGCGCGTCGACACCACACTCGTCGGCTTCGACAACAACCGCTGGCAGAGGGGCGACAGAACTTATATATTTAGAGGACAGGGTGAGTGTACCTAATAACTTGTTACTTTACAACGGGATAAGATTGGCTGTGCTTTTTCTAATAGGTTCCTGCTGCTGTATGCTGATAATTTATGGCCTCATTATTAAGCTTTGGAACCCCTTACTGGCAGGAACACAATACAGGGTTATTTGACTGCATGCTTCTCCGTTTCAGTGGAACACAAACCTGGCTGTATACATAATTCGTAATTGGTATTAACGGAATCCTGCATAGTGTTTACCTTATTGATGCTTGGCATTTTGACCAGGTTACACCGGCCGTGGTCACAAGCTGAATGTGTTCTATTTTTTAAAACTACTTATTTACACATATAAAATCACAGTTGGTGTAATGTTTAGCCGCCTCTCAATCTTTGGTACCATTAACCTAGGCTTTCTCCAAAATGTCTTCGATTTGGTCAGAGTGTAGACGCCTATGCTAACTAATATTATAAATTGCGTAAGTTTGTTACACGTTTCCTTTAACTACTCTACCGACCGTCATGAAATTTTGCTTACTCTTTGTCAGGGGTACGGAAAAACACTTAGGGTACCATTTCAGAAAAAAGTATTGTTCCAAAGCGAAGCCGCGGGCAAAAGCTAATGAATATAGGTTAACGCAATTTCTGCCCTTACTTGGTCTATTATCAAAAATTTGAACCAAGTTATTTTGTCTTATAGGTCGTACAGCAAGCCTGATGGAGTTAGACCATGAGCTCGGTACAGTGTGGTGTGAATACTTAGAGCCCATGGAAGGTCTGAGGGAATGGCCGGCGCCACCACAGCACGTGATCGAATCGCGACTCAACGCGCCACTGGCCATCAACTACCTAGACACCGACAAGATTAGCTTCGAGAGGTAAGCGTCCAAGTTTCGGTTGGATTTAATATGATGAGACCCGGAGTTTGTGTCGCTGTTTCTTCTCAAGAAGGCGGCTATTCAGCATGGGTTTTAATATAAGTGATGCGCATACTATTTTCGAATGTTATTCGAATACATTCATGCACAATGTAATACGTATTTTGCATGGTCATAGTCTTACGACTCTTCTTATGACGTCGCGTCGGTTGGCTATTTGGCAAGAATGTTGACTTTAGTGATGTGCATTCGAATGATTCCTAGTGGTGCGCGTCCGATTCGAATATATATTGATCGATAATAGTGATGAATCTTGATTATATTCGAATATCATTCGAATATAATCATGCACAATGTCATGTTAAATATTGTTGTCAACACATTCTATTATAATGCAAAAGCAATTGTGCACTTTTATCAAAGTTTAATAAAAATCGAACTTAAATAAACTATTAAGCGCTCAGTTCGTTTATGCATCATATGCTGCGTTGAACGCATTGCGATTTCTATCTTATTATATATAGAGCAATTGCTACGCTTTGATTTTTGCGTTGAATACAGTCTTAATTGCAGCATGCGACACTGCTTATCTTAAGTGACGCAGATATGGCAAACGGATGCATTTGCCGCATGTGTCTTATGCATAAATGACCCGAACGCTTTATATACTACTACTTGTTTCGACAAATATTTGTGATAGTATTCAAATATTATAAAAATATTTACATATCCATATTTATTTATTGTAGGAATAAAAGCGGCATATGGGGCTGGCGACAAGACAAGACGGAGACAGTGAACGGGTACGAGTGCAAGGTGTTCAGTGCGAACAACGTAGAGCTGGTGTCGAAGACCCGCAGCGAGCACGTGCCTCCCTCAGCGCGCCGGCCCCCCTCCCGCGCGCCGCTCGCCGGCCTGCTGGCGCTCGCTGACAACGACCAGCCCACCTCGCCGCTACTCACACCTGACAAGGTAACACACCCCATACTGGCCATAAGGCTTAAGGCTGCAGTTAGACGACGCGAAAACTTTCTTACGACCGCCGCGCAGTAGCCGCGTTCATAGAAAAGGGCTATGTCCACCTTCCATACAAACTTCGGCCTAAAGTGAACATTCCTGCAATATACATAAAATCATAGTCTACTAAAGCACCAATTTAATAGACATACCAAAGGTTTAAAAAAAAGTTAGGGATTTTAAGATATTCTTATTTTATTTTTATGTAAAAAACATTAATTGTCCTAATGGCTATCCATGTCATAAACAATTAATACATGATCCAAAAATGTAGCAGGTAGACATATGTTGCTTTGATGTCTAGCCCAACCTAAATATCATAAAATGGTCATGACATAGGAGCAACAACCCACTGTCCGCCGGCCAGCAATGCAATTACAGCAATAGCTTACTATTACATTGCGTCCTGTTTCTTTATTATTTATCATTACATAAACTAAATATATCTTACGGCTAATGTGCCGACTTTATATTTTGGCCCTTACTAATGTGTCGTTATCTGCATTCGGCATCTTCTAGTAGCTTGTTGCCCCTGTCTCTGATTGTCTCTATTGAATAGGTAATATTAAACCTTATATTATGTTCACCATAATAGGAACGGGCTTATTTCAACTGATATGTTCCACAAACAATCAGGATAAGGGCATCATAGCTGAGGTGGGGAATTGAGGTGTACTACGGTTTCCACTTATGTCCATGTTTCGGTTGCCAAAGTCGTCGTGAGAAGCGAAATCGGTATCCGTGATCAAAGAGCCGCCGGGGTCGTCATGCAAAGCGGATGCGGAGTCCATAACAAAGCTGGTGTCGTCATTTGAAGTGAGTTCGGGTTCCATTGGTGAGGCGTTGTCGTTAGAAAAATTATTATCGCAAAGAAAGAAATCACCAAACACAGCGGCGCAAGCGTCGGTAGGTAGGTAATGATAGGATTGACAGGAAAACGAAAAATGTTGCCAGATTTTCTCCCTTTTATATCGAGGCGAGCCTCGTTTAATCGATTAAGTAGATATATTTTAACGAACAAAATATTTTTGGTAACTCACAATGACATACGGACAAAAATAATAATAAATCACTGTTATAAATAGATATCTATAATGTACGTTTTACGTTTGCAATCTTATACTATAAACATCGTTTGAGTATTTGAACACACCTGATCATAATATTATATCTATTAATAATAATAATAATAATGTCCTCCAGACCGAATTTCGGTCACCGCGGCCAGTCTTGACGGAGACTGGCCATCTGCGCTGGAGATATTATAGTGCACAAGTGTGTGCGCAAACACAAGTGCACTCTCTGTTCCCTAACTCTCATAATCCGATGGGACGGTAATACGACATGCCCGGAGAGAGATCAGGCGCAGGACCAACGGCTTTACGTGCTTTCCGAGGCACGGGGGTGTCTTATACCGCCAACTTCCTAACTTTGGGCTGCTATTGAGATTTCTTAACAGAAAAACCCAATAACTTTTTGTTGGCCCGTCCCGGGATTCGAACCCGAGACTTCATGCACAGCAGTCGCATTCACTACCGCTGCGCCACGGAGGCAGTAGGTATATCCATTACTATTTATTGAAAATCATAATCGATTTAATAATTGAGTATTTGATTATTGAGTGGCAACCCTGTTCTTATATTCCCTTGTTATAAATGGCAGCACGGTTGTCGAAAATAATATAACTTCTTAGTATTCGTTCTCATTACTCCGAACTTCAAATAGTTCAACAAATATCAAAATTCCTATTGAAATCGAAGAAGAATTTTAATATTAATGAACATCTTGTCTACTGCTGAGCCGCCGATGGACATATCCCTTTACAGTCTATTAACAAGGCCACAACATTTAAATTCTTCCCAGCAACGGAGAGACTTTGGGTCTCTCTGCATGTTTTACCGACTTTCACGGGGAGTGCTCTGAAGAACTGTTTGATTTGGTACCAGCAGCCCCTTTCTATCACCGTACCACTCGACGACGAAGCAGGGTTCATCCATATCACCTGGAAGCGTTCAATTCTAAGACGGTACGCTTTCAGCGATTATTTCTCCCACGTACGTGCAAGCTCTGGAATGAAGTGCCAGCTTCGGTGTTTCCCGAGCGCTATGATATGTCCTTCTTCAAACGAGGTTTAAAGAGAGTTCTTCTTTCACGGTAGGCAGCGGCTTTGCTGTGTCCTGACATTGCTGAAGTCCATGAGCAGCGGTTACCACCTTCCATCAGGTGGGCCACTTGCTCGTCTGCCACCAATGGCAATAAAAAAAATAAAAAAAAATATGACATTCTTTGATAAATTAACTTTAACTTTAAATGTAGTGGCCACGAAGTAGGGGAGCGCCTTCCATGCGGCCTCTCGGTGTCCCGTATAAGCGGACTCTAAGAATCATCGCCGACGGACGGAGTGGCAGCGAAGAGACTAATTCAGAAACAATTTAAATTCATAAAATAAAATGACCGCGCTTTGAGTCGCTCGCCGTCATTTTATTTCGTTGTACCAAATACAGTCGTATTCTGAAGCACTTTAGGTTGAATTTAAATTGTTACTGATTTAGTCTCTTCGCCGCCACTCCGTCCGTCGGCGCTGACCCTAAGTGGTCATTTAGCCAATACGTCTCATTGATGGGCGCAAACTCGAGTCGGCACTGTATAAAAAACGAGTATGCACATATGGCTACAAGGCTTAAGTAGTCCCTTCGCCAATAGGTCGAAGTGTTGCGGAGTCGAGCACACACGGAATAAAAATGTGTGTGCTCCCATCAATAAGTGGTTTGAAGCGTCGTGTTCTTTTATATCAGTTATTGCAATCTTGACATAGTTCCCTATGATACAGAAATGATTGACAGGTAAGAAGTTGTCGATTTATATAAAACAAAATAACATAAATAAAATGAATTTTTGATACATACCACTCCACACCATTAAATCAAATCTTTAACGGAAACGCCTTTTATATAACCAGTTTATCAAGACCTCCAATTTATATTAATATAAAAATATAAAAGACAGGTAAAGTTTTATCTCAAGAACTATTCAACCGAATAAGATAAAATATGCCCAAGATTCTAAATTAGAGTAGCAACTGTCAAATAGCATACGTTTTATTTTAATCTGTCCAGCCTTTCTTAAGTTATTAAAGAACAAACATACAGATGGACATAAATTATAAAAATAGACTTTCTGTTTCTTTGATAACTTATTTTCATTAAATGTATAGAGATTTTGACCTTTATATTTTACAAGACATATATTGCAGCATAGTACAATATCTATGTTTAACCTATTGAGTTGCAGGGGAACAGACACAATAGTTTTTCAATTTTATTTGGTATTTTAACTTAACAGGTTAAATGACTGTTTACAGGAAGACACTCCCCGTAGCAGTCGGTCACGGGAAGACCTGTCGACGTTCAACCCGGTGACGTGGGACGAGTACTTCTCCGACGAGCCGCTAGAGAGAGACATCGGCCGGCCGCGGGAGGTCGCCACCAAAGTGCAGAAGTTCCGCGCTACCTTGTGGCTCTGTGAAGATTATCCTCTAGAGGTACCTGTTTATTTTGTATTAGCTATAGGAATGGGTGCTGATAGGTGAGGCTAAGGAGTGATATATAAGACACAGCGGCATATTTATGTTGAAATTTATTGTAATAATAATAATGTATTCAATAATAATAATAATACATGGATATACATTTTTGGCAGTACCTAGTCTAAAATAATATTATATTACAATAAATTATAATTAAGTATCCTTAATCTGGTACATGTTTTACTTAGGTATACTTTAATCGGCCGACATTGTGCATTCTAATTTAATTTCAAGCTCTAGGTTTTATTAAGTGATTGCCTGAACTAGGTTTAAACCTGTGTTTCAGGTTATTTCTCTACTTACAAAAAATATATGCTAAGTAATATTAGAGTTTAGGTAAATGTGCATAAACTTAAAATAAATATATATATTGATACAATAAAAATAACTTAGATTACATATTATTACAAATTACTGACGGCTTAAGACTTACAACTATAAGCATATTCTCCGTATCGGAGTAGGTCAGTGTTTGAAAGTGTTTGGTAAGAATAACATTACATTGTTTATAACTTAGACTATATATATCTAAAATTCTATTTAATCTATTATATAAGAATGGTCCTAGGAATAAGAAGAATTTATTTACAAAGGCATGTTTGGCATGAAGCTTAGTACATACTAAATCTTTTCGTCTCTTGTCTGGAGGAAGTGGTCTGAACGGAAGTAGTGCATGTTGTTTAAGTACGGTGTGCAGAATAAGCAAATGGCAAGCAGTTAGGACATTAATGGATTGGTACAACTCATAGGTAGGAAACATGAAAGGTCGAAAAGTCGCTACTTTTAGAATAGCCCGTTGAGCTCGTTCCAGTGGCAATAAAATCGTTTTTGATGTTCCACCCCATGAGGTAATGCAGTAAGATATGATTGACTGACAAATAATATGTCGTTAGGTGAATCATGTGTGTTGTTGCGCATTGACAAGTGAATATATTTTGTTTTCTGGGTATTTAGGGTTAGTATATTATCAAAAAGCCATTTCCTAACTGTATTGAAGCCATGCTGATCGTGTGATTTGCCCGTGAATAATAGAGCTGTATCATCTGCATAAGACACTGATGCCAATTCTGTTGTCACAAAATTCTCTAAGCTTAACTAAAAATCACAAAAATTTAGTTTAGTCCTCTCAAATGACATTTCGTATTCTGAAATCGTTAAAAGTGACAGGACTAAAAAAAATGTTAGTGATTTTTAGTTAAGTTTAGAGAATTTTGTGACAACAGATTTGGCACCACTATGATACCATTTTGCAGTTTTAGGTTGCATAGGTCATTTATGTAGATCAGGAACAGCGTAACTCCAAATATATTGCCTTGAGGAACCCCAAAAGGAGCATTGGGGATATCTGAGCTAAGGCATTTACCAATTTTTACGCATTGATATCTGTTCCTAAGATAGTCCGTAAATAATTCTAATTGTGTACCTCATATTCCCACATATTCAAGCTTTTTTAATAGTATAGGAACTGAAACAGAGTTAAAAGCTTTGGCAAGGTCCAAAAATATGCCAATAGCATGCATCCCATTGTCCATGTTAGCCACTATGTGATCAATTCATAAAATTCCACCAGAATGTTAATTTGAATATAAAAGGATTTGTCGGGCTTGCAATACTACTCCTGGTGGAACTAACAACCATTTACTATCCGGTAGACCCTATGCTTGACACTGGCCATTATAAAACAAATCTATACTAATATTATAAAGCTAAAGAGTCTGTTTGTTTGTTTGATCGCACTAATCTCAGGAACTATTGGTTCGAATTGAAAAATTATTTTAGTGTTGGAAAGCCCATTTATTGAGGAAGGCTATAGGCTATATAACATCACGCTACGACCAATAGGAGCGGAGCAGCAATGAAAAATATTGCAAACACGGAAAATTCTCTTATGTAAATACTCGCACAAACTCGCAGACGAAGTTGCGCGGGTCAGCTAGCTATAATAATATATTGTGAACAGTTACAGGAACAAATAATGCCCATCTTAGACCTAATGGCGTCGCTATCGTCGCCGCACTTCGCTAAGCTGAAAGACTTCATACAGATGCAACTACCCGCCGGGTTCCCGGTTAAAATTGGTAAGATACTTTGATTTTACTGTCGATAACTCGGGAAATGTTATGGTTTTAGTGGTCATCCATTCTTGTGGGATAATAGATAGATTTTAATGCTGTCGTTATCTATACAGCATGTCCCAGAAGATGTGAATCAAATTGTAACGAGAGATTCCTTAGGTAAGGACCTTTCTAATGTGCTAAATAAAAAAATTATGTTGTGTGGTTGGCTTTTGACCAGCAGTGGGACATTACAAAAGTGGGACATGAAAAAAAGTGTTGTTGGTCAAACTTACAAGAGTTTCTTGGATGCAAAAAAATACACCAATATAATGCTGCGATTTCAAAACTAGGTCAGTTTAAAAAAATACTGTTTGTAGTTTGACGAATTAATCCTTCACAAATAATAATAGTGAAAAAAAATGACAATTAGCCATAAACGAAGCACCTGTAGTTGGAAGTCTGGAAAAAGTCGTACTATTTTAAAAACTTACATCTTTTTATTTTTACACAAAGGCCATAATTTTATTTATTTTTATTTAGCACGCTTGAAAGGTCCTTACCTAAGGAATCTCCCGTTATAATTTGATTCACATCTTCTGGGACACTTTGTATGTATAAAAATATTGCTTGCATATGTCTGAGTCTGTAAAACTCGAAAAGTCATCAATGAATTGAATACTTGAAATGTTTACACAACTTAGCAAGTCTATATAAGAGTGCTTTTATATATTTTAGTCCAAGGTACTCACGGCAACAGGCAATTAAAAATATTAGACTGAGCTACAGCGAAGTATGGCCGGATTTACCTAGTCTATAATAATAATATTGTAAAAGGAAAGATTTGATTTTTGTTTGTAAGGATTTAACTCAAAAACTACTGAACCCATTTGAAATATTCTTTAACTGTTATTAAGCTATAATATCACCGAGTAACATCCTTACTAATATTATAAATTCAAAAGTAACTCTGTCTGTCTATCTATCTGTCTGTCTGTCTGTCTGTCTGTCTGTTACCTTTTCACGGCTAAACCATTCAACCGATTTAGATTAAATTTGGCACAGATATAGTTTAAAACCTGGGGAAGGACATAGGCTACTTTTTATTAATGTAGGTACCACGCGGGCGGAGCCGCGCGCAAAATCTAGTAGGTTATATTTTATTTAAAAAGAATATTGTTTTTAACAACCTAACCTAAATTTATGTAAGCGGAGCTACGGGCAAAAGTTATAAAAACTTATACCGTTTCAGAGATCCCTCTATTCCACGTGTTGAACGCTCGCATCACGTTCGGCAACATCTTCGGCACGGAAACGAATGTGGCGCACATCTCGCACATTGCGGAGGGCGCGCGGCTGTCGTGCGTGGTCGACGACGCGTGCTTCGGCGTGGGGCGCGGCTACCGCGACGCCGCCACGCACGACCACCTCGCCTGCGCCGACGGCGAGGAGGGCCTGCTGCAGTACGCCATACAGCAGAGCTTGATGGAGGGAGGCACGCACGATGACCAAGTCAGTCTATACTCTCTTACAAGCAACTAGCTTGTCGCACTTACCCGCTCTTTGTACGGGCCGCGCTGCTTTCTTGCAGGAACTTTTATCTTTACTTCGTTTTCGGTTATTTGGTTTTTGTTTTTGGTTGCTAGTTGTTCGGAATTACTTATTTAATATCACCTCAGATAGCACAACTTTACATTACAATCATACAACTCGTAGTTGTGACATCTGTCATGTAACAACACGCGTGTCATTTGCAAATTATAGTATGGCCAGCAAAACTAGAGAAGTTATATGTTTACATAACTTCTCTAATTACGTATGTTTATACATCCAATTAGTAAGGTTCATTACGACAACAAACGATAATGACGTTTATAATTTTCTTTTACATACAATGACGTCAGAGATATAACAAAAGAAACCTTCGTCATATCGTCCTAAGTACCGGCATCCGATCAATCGATAAGATGTCAAGATTGATTTAATAATTTAATCTATTATGTGATTTTGTCAAATAAATCATTTTCATACTTAAAAATACAGTACAGTCATTCTAGCTTGAAATGTCATCTATTTACTCAATTAACATATAATTACTTGTTGTATCGAACTTGTTTGTAAAGTAATGTTTTTTTAAAATCAGCATGCTATCAAGCAGATTTCTGGCTAGATCCATAATCATTTTAAGCTTAGCTGTTAACTTCTAAATACACTTTCATACTTTCGTATTTGTAATATCAGTGAGGATTTTAGTAGCTGTATGCTGCATTATCTATTTTGTCCTTAATAAGCTTATTGCTAAAATTGGCTTCATCACGGGTACATCTATCATTTGCAATTTCAATGTCAAACAATATGGCATTGCATAATGTATAAAAGATCTTATATCTTATTTTATTTACTATATATTTGTGTCTGTTATAATGTTATTGCTAAAATTGGCTTCGTCATAAGTACATCTATCATTTTCAATTTCAATTTAAACTATTGCATACTATGTATAAAAGAAGTTAAATCTTATTCAAGAGAAAAAAATCAATTTTAACGTGATGACAAACCGTTAACTTTCTGCCACACTAACGGCGGGTTTGTCAAAGACTAATCAACAATGAGACAGAATCAAATTCGTGTTAAGTGATTTGATTTGTTATTGTGAAAGGCTAATGAACAACGTTTAAAATCAAGTTCATGTAATTTAATTGGATGTTTGTTAATTCAGTCAGCCAATCACAGCAATTGACATGCGTTGGTCGTCTGTTAACTATTTTCATGTTGATCCGTCTATCAGATACTGGGTGTTAGAGACATTTAACGATTTATTCAAGCGTTTTTAGTATAGAGTTTTCATAGTTAACCTAATGATTTAATAATCAACAGTCATTATCTCTCTAAGGGCAAAAGTAAACTTTTATGAGGGATTTTTTTATAAACATTGTTTGAACGCGCTAATCTGGAAGTGCCAGTTAATACCGAAAAATTATTTTTGTGTAGGTAGTTTTTCTGTGTTGATAGATTATTTTTCTGAAAATCTACCCTAGATTTTATAGCTATCTCGACACGTATCTGCGACATATTATCTTTTAGCACATATTCTAAAATGTCATATTCTAGCCAATAATGATCAAAGGTGCGTCGAGATCTAACAAAACCTGGGGTAGTCCTTTGGCTTTTTGTTTTGTTCCTGCAAAAACGCAGGTATTATAATGACTGCAACACTCTTGTGTCGAGCTTCGTGTGAACAAACCATCCAGCTCTGCAGCACTCAGTGAGAGCGGTTTCTGCAAATTTTGTTCGGAATGTGAACGTTGAACTTTTGAACTGACGATGTGAGCCTTTGGTACATTATGTGACTCTTGAGAGTTGGTAAGAAAGTGTTTGCAGTACTACTTGGCTTTGTATCACTGGTCAGGCTTTTTGATTAAAATACAAAGTACATGATATATATAATACTTGTCAACTCTTGAAAACTACCTAGGTACCGTACCACCAAGTTTTAAAGCATTTTTATTGCATGTGTGATAAAGAGATTATAATACTATACCCCGTGTCATTCTTGCGCCATAACAAACATATAAGAGATGATGGTACGTTCCCTTGAAGAACTAAGGACGCCGCTCGTTTCTTTTCCTTTTAATTTAAATATGCATCCATTGACGCCGGTCCTAAATAACCTGTTTGCCTTGCTATAAAAGATGACTTAGCGCCTTTCTGTTGTTTAAAAAAAATATGATACGTGATATAAGGAATGACTATGTCGATTGCATTTTAGGAACCACCGTTAATAGTTCAAGTACTAATTCGATTTGTGATTGGAGAAGTTCGCGTCATTCAGTATTACCGATCTAGCACAAGCCTTTAACTGCATGGCGCATTGTTTAACTAGAATACTAGAAAAGTGGCACTTACAATGTTCTTTATATCAAGATGTTGGAGAATCTTATAAACTATACTAAATCTCTGTATAAAGGAAAGACCGCTTATTTTTTATCGTTTACAATTATTACTGTCAGCGTTTTTTGCTACGCTACTACTGTGATTAAATTTATGGAGTTTGTGGGGTGCGAAGTAGATAGATAGCATGTTCTTTTAGTTAGTATTGATAGTATAATTGTTGCCATATTTTCATTCACACGGTACAAGCTACCTCACTACTAGACACATGGAAATGTTCTAAGTGTCTCAGTGATAACTACGCAGTAGATACAAATTTAATACTTTCAGTGTGCCACTTGTCGAATTTACAGTGCTTCTTGCACGGCGCTGTCCGTCATTCGGCACGAATATTATCATTACTTTCGTCTCTAGTAGAAGCGTGGAGCATAGTGTTCCGTGCTGTTTCCTTGTATAAACAAATAGTACAGAGTGAAACAGAAAGAGTTACTAATTTGGAGACCCTTTCTCTATTTTCTTTATTTACGCCTGTTCAAAACATCAAGTAGAATGTATTCCAAATAAACTAATCAACTTTAAACTCAATATTAATCTACAAATTTAAGTCGTCGTTTCAACTCCACGACGTTTTAGGATATTACCTATGAAGTTGCCGTTTCTTATAATAATAATATAATATCAGCCCTGTATTAACCTGTCCTACTGCTGAGCACGGGCCTCTTCTCAGTGTGAGAAGGGTTAGGTTTCTTATAGATTACCTTTTTTATTTTTGTATTGTATCAGGACCGCAATATCATAAAAGAAAACGAAATAACACACAGTTGAATGCGAGATATCGAACGTAATTTTATAGGTAAGGCCTTAATGCTTTGTACAGCCATATAACGTTGCGTCATGTTGCAGGTGGACGTATGGGAGGCGCTCCGGGGCGCGCGCCCGGCGACCCCGGTCCCGGCGCGGCTCTCGCCAAACCAAATGTTCGCGCACGAAGAGAGACAACTCCAGAGGTATGTGCTACTACACGTTTATTACAAACATCTTCTTTCGCAAATGTATTAGGGTAGACTTTCGACACGTAACAAGATGCAGCTGAATGTACAAATGTCATCTGACCTTCGCAACGGGAATGGATAGAGATATATTAATATTCCATGGTTAGACTCATCTATCTGAGATAAAATTAAAGAATAGATTTAATATAATAATGTTGTCGATACTAAGGGAGTGCCACAGGGCACTGTACTTTGCCCTACTTGCGTTTTATTTGTAACTAACCGTGGATTTCGGTTAAGCTGTATTCTTAACACAGTTATTGATGCCTCGTTATCGAAATGTGTTTAAGTCAAATCTAATTAAGCGAATTTATTAGAACATGCACAGATATGCAAAGATTATAGCGTCGGATAGTAGCTATCATAATCTGTTACATGTTTAATCGTACATTACGTGTTTATACCGTACTAGCTTTTGCGCGCAGTTCCGCTCGCGTGGTACCTACATCAATAAAAAGTAGCCTATGTCCTTCCCCAGGTTTTAAACTATATCTGTACCAACTTTCATCTAAATTTGTTGAGTGATTTAAAAGGTAACAGACAGACAGACAGACAGATAGACAGACAGAGTTACTTTCAAATTTATAATCTTAGTAAGGATTTATTTTACCGAGTAAACGATGGTCTTTTGTCGAATAAATAATATTATACCAAACATGCTGCATTTAGCATGAGAGATCCCCTTTTTTTATTTATTCACCTATCGGAAGCTAGCTACAGTGACTGAACGTTACGTGCACATTTGAATGACAGGCGCAGCGATTTATGATATTCTGGCAACTGCTGAATACGCATGGTATCGATATCACGACTGACTAAGGCATTATATTCAATAACGAGTTGTTTAACCCACGGACAGTCAATTTTTGACATATTTTAATGAGTCAAAAATAACTTTAGTCGGCCTCGATGCCGTACCAACTGCCACGCCTGTGGTCGCGGGTTCGATTCCCGCACAAGTCAAACATTTGTGTGCTTGGACATGGATGTTTGTCTTGGTCTGGGTGTTTCTATGTACAATATGCACATATTTACAAAAAAAAAGTATATATGTATGTTTATTTATTGTCTAGTACCCATGGTACAAGCTCTGCTTAGTTTGGGCTAGATAGTGTTGTGTGTATGTGATAGAATATATTATATTAATTGTCCGTAGTATAAATGACTCGATATTAAATATAGGAACCGTGCCTAAGAAAATGCAGTCATGCAATGCAAGATAGATGCAGTCTTTTATATTGCGATCGACTGTTGAGTCTCGCATACGCCATGCAGTTGCAGAATCAACAAATGTGCTTTATTCTATAATAATTCTTTCCAGACTGTCGCCTCATCGGTTTTTTTCGTAGACATATCTGTTTGTGTGTGCTATACAATAATATGTGTGTGTATGATACCTTAAGAATTATTTACATATTGAATATTTTATATTAATATATTACAAAAGTTGTACATTTGAAGCCTACACACGTGAACTATTGGCAAACATACTTAACGGCTACGACATCTAAATCCACGCTCTAGATTGAAGATATCATAATCCAAATGATTTATATTTACGTGTTTATTATTTTTACTTAAAGTAAATTTTACTTAGTATTTTACCTTAAAGTAACCGCCTACACTAGGAATAAACTCTGTGTAGCGGGGAACTTTATAAACATTGAAATGTACACCAAAGAGCACTCAGCCTTGGTAATTGTGGGTCACACAAATTAATTTCCGTGTGGGAAACGTTCAGTTGACACGCCCATACAGGGAACACGACCACTTGAACTGCTGTTAAGTTTAAGTGTTCATTTGATATGTATATTTTCTAATTTGTTTTATAGGGTTTTGACTCGGCTTCTAGGTATCCATAATAATAATAATTTATTTCCATACCAAATAAGGCACAATGTACTATCGACTTCAGCGACGGATGACTACTCCTAAGGTTAAAATCGCATAGCAGGCCAACACTTGGTACCCGTACCCGTGACACGCCCCTTCCTTTGTTTGAGTTTTTTTACACTTTACATTTGTTTACTGATTCTAAGGCGATACAAACTCAACTGGTCAACATGTGCAAGCGAAAATTTTTCTGAAATGGTCATCCGTCGCTGGAGCCGATAGTACATAGATTCTTGAAACGTACATACAGACTGGCAAATGAATAACACAATCTTGAAACCGCTGCCTCCCAAAATAGGTAATAACCTGCATTGTGGGAGTCAATGTTCGTTAATATTTGTACAATAATTACAATACATAATCTATACTAGTCCAAATAGAAAAAAGAAATACGATTGAATGTCAGTATTTTCACCAAGCGTCTATGATTCGATCGCAATAAATATTGAAATAAAGCCAGTTCAAAGATTGTATAATCAGATTTAAAAAGCTTTTAAAATTTTAAATATTTTATTAATTAATAATTTTCAGTTATTGCATAATAAGATTTGGTGATAAATAGTTGTTGACGCATGTTTGCCATGCTAGTTCATAGAATTAAAAAATAAAATGATTACTGTGTGAATTTTGAAATACTTGCATAGTTACACTTTGTGTTATTCAAACTGTGTTAATAACATGACATAAAGAGCTAGGTATTTTTATTTTTACATTTCCTGTTTGTCTGCTTGACCATTTGTGTAAACAAACTGGTTACACGCGCTCGTGTGGTGAAACGTTTTTTAACGACATGGATATAAATAAAGTAAATACATATATGGCAAGGCACAGCGAGGTCTCCGCTCAAACCTAGATTTTCGCTCAAACTGGAAGAGCCAGGGGTAGAAGAGAAATATGTACCCTCCAGAAAATCGCATCGAAACAATATAGCATTCCGATTTTTTTAAAGTACCTGTATTAATTTTGTCTTTTTGTAAACTTACTCCGATCGGATTAAGATAAACCAATTGTAACTCCACGTTTATTAATCCACTAGATGTTCCCGCGGTTTCACCCGCGTTTATCGTTACTGCGCCGCCCCCGTGGGTCGTAGCGTGATGTTATATAGCCTATAGCCTTCCTCGATAAATAGGCTATCCAACACTAAAAGAATTTTTCAAATCGAACCAGTAGTAATCACGCAGAATAAACCAGGAGAAACATCGTTTGTACTATGTCTGTAATGGGTAATTATTTTGCTGCGATGTTATTTTAAAACTGCTATATCTCCTAAGATATTCATTGAAATCGAATGATGTAAAGGGCAATTTTGTTTTAAATTAAATACTTGTGATGGATAACGTATTTATTTGGATAAGGATTAATATCATGTTTATAAAAATACCTTCGCAAATAATGCATTATTTTAGAACAAATTTCGTTAGTATAAAAATGGTTATAGTGAGCCAACGTTAAAAGATAGACATATGCTGTCGCGGACTTTTTTTTAGAACTTTGAAAGGGGAACAATTCTGTCATACATGATTTTTGCGAAACTTTAACTGTTTACGCAGCGCACGCAGCGGAAGCTCTCAAAAGGAAAAAATACTCTCCGATTTTGAAACATTCTTCATTGGTGCTCCGTTCCTATTGATCTTAGCGTGATGATATATAGCCTATAGCCTTCCTCGATAAATAGGCTATCTAACAATGAAAGAATTTTTCAAATCGGACCAGTAGTTCCTGAGATTAGCGCGTTCAAGTAAACAAACAAACAAACAAACAAACAAACTCTTCAGCTTTATAATATTAGTATAGATTTCTTCTCGCTGTCCTATTTTTAGGACACGTTTGTCATATAAATATCTATCACTGTACCACTCGACAACGAAGCAGGGTTCATCCATATCACCTGGAAGCGTTCAAATCCAAGACGATACGCTTTCAGCGATCATTTCTCCCACGTACGTGCAAGCTCTGGAATGAATTGCCTGCTGGAATGAATAGCGCTCGGGAAACATTCTACGATATGTCCTTCTTAAAACGAGGTTTAAAGAGAGTTCTTCTTTCACGGTAGGCAGCAGCTTTGCTGTGTCCTGACATTGCTGAAGTCCATGAGCAGCGGTTACCACTTTCTATCAGGTGGGCCACTTGCTCGTCTGCCACCAAAGGCAATAAAAATATATAAATATATCATAAAAATATATTTTCATAAAAAACTATTTTATTTAAGTAACATATTATATACATATGTATGTCATATAGTATACTTTTTGTCGCGTTAAGAAGGGCATTCATTTTTATTTTATACTTGAGTGTGCCCGCGGCTTCGCTCGCGTAAATGTAGGTTATGATTGTGAACAGGTTAGCTTTAAACAATGTCATCTTGTGAGGCTTTTATGATTTATGTATCAATGTATATAAAATAAATTTGCGAAGATAAAAAATACTCGTCGTAAAAGTATTTTGATTCTGTTTTTTATAAAATGGCATAAAATAATAATATTCTATCACATACACACAACACCATCTAGCGCAAACTAAGCAGAGGTTGTATTATGGGTACTAGACAATGGATAAACATACATATATACTTTTTTTTTGTAAATACATACATATTATACATAGAAATACCCAGACCAAGACAAACATCCATGTTCATGCACACAAATGTTTGACTTGTGCGGGAATCAAACCCGCGACCTTAGGCGTGGCAGTCCGTTACACTAACTACACGCTCACGTTCACACTCACACTCACACATACACACATACATAACACAATCATACCAATCATAAAACCCCACACATTTTCATCACATACAACTGTACTTCCCTTTTTATTTCCAAAATTGTTATGTTAATATGTTCACTTCGTTCGAACGTTATTTTGTTAGAAGTTAAATTTTTGTTAGTTTTTATATTTATTTGTTTTCAAACCGATGTCTGCATATTCTAGATGTTAAGCGACTAATGTATAATGTGTGGTTACCGCGATACAAGCCTCGAGCTTAGTGCGTAAGCCGCTGCCAATTATAAAAATGTGTAATGTAGTAAATAGATAAATAAAAACTAAACAAATTTGTAAATTAAATAGTAACTAAAAAGTTTTTGTAGTAAATAAAAAGAAGCATTCGTAATATAATTGTTTTGATGAAAATCTTATTTCAAAAATCTTATTTTAATTATTAAGAAGAGTATTTGGTAAAAATGTCATGTATATACTCAAATAATTCAGTCATATTTTTACCCCATACGAAGTCTACATGGTTCCACTGCTTCCTCTTCATGACGTAATAGTCTATCACATTAGGCAACTTACTTCTTAATAACTGTACATCTTCAACATCAGCCAGCCTGTCTGCCAATCCCAGAACTAAGGCGATTTTCATCGTTACCTTGCTAAGATCATAAATAGGCGGAGATGGACTTTTATAAACTTCTTGATTCTTCAAAATTCCATAGTCATATTGAGCGAACTGTCTTCTATCAACAACTTGCTGTAAATGTACGAGGTTATTATTAGAAGTGCCACAAGGAAAATGCTGAATAGCCATCTGGAAAAATTCCGGTTCTAATTGAGCTTGGTCGTATCCCAATACGGGGAAGGCAAATCCCTCCGCGCAGACGGTATATCCGACAAGCTTCAGCGTACATACAGCTCTTATCAACTGTACCAGTACAGAATAATTACCCAGTAATTCTCCAAGACTAAATAATGCTGTGAATACTTCATTGACAACCAGTCCAAGTGTTGCAGAAACGAGAGGAAATATAGGCTTTTCGGCATTATGGAGGTGCGCTATCGGCGCTAAACATATAAGAGCAATTAGTTTATCATTGTATTTGGGTCTCATAGATCCCATAACAAAGAATAATGTAGTGCCTTCAGAATGAGCTATTGCTCGCAGTTTATCCTGTCCCGTCTTCTTTAATACAAAGTCAATCATAGCCGGCATATCGTAAATGGCTATTTCATGGAAGCTGAAATTCCAGAACTCGCTTTCGGAAGGGCTTAAAGTTTCGTGATTTCTTGAATATTTGTTCCCTCTCATATTGCCCAACCAGATGTCGTAGCCTTGCATTGCTAGATTAGCTACTAAAGACCCCGTTCCCCTTAATATAAATGTTTCTGATGAATCGAGGAAGCCGTGTTGTAGAATCACCGGTTTGCTACTATTACCTGGTACGTTATGTATGGTCAAGTTATAGCCGTCTTCGGTTATGACGTTGTAACTATTGCACTCGAGGTCGTTTTTGTTCGCCAGATCGCAGAATTGAAGGCGTTCATTCTCCGGTATATATCCTATCTCTGATTCGAATGAGATACAGTTGGCACGTTTGAGAAGAATTGTGAAGATTATTGGTAATAAGTTGGTCGTCGTGACCATTGTACTTGAATTAAGGTAGCAGAGAGAACAGTGTCCAATAATGGATAGTAAAAGATATTTTAAAATTACTTTGGATTCTTCAAACACTTGCGTTGTTGCACTACAGACAGTGTGATAATAATAAAATTATTTCAAGTTATTGTTAACCCGGTATATTTATTTAGCCTGTCATTAAGCAATTTAAATAATAATTAATGTTTAACCGCTGTTTATCATGCATTTATATACAGAATGTCCCAGAATATATGAATCAAATTGTAACGGGAGATTCCTTAGGTAAGGACCTTTCAAATGTGATAAATAAAAAATATTTACGTACACTCTTAATGATGTATATTCATATTTATTGAGGTAAAATTTAATATATAGGCTGATTGGTAAAAGACTAGACATATTGCAAGAGGGTATTCAGTACTTGATTCTGGACCCGAATATCTAAAAAAATAGGTACTTAAAATTTGACCTAGTTATCCAGTATATTGTAGTTGTTGGTGTAACCGACTGCCGCGGCTGAGGTCGCGGGTTCGATTCCCGCACTAGTCAAACGTTCGTGTGCATGAATATGGATGTTTGTCTTGGTCTGGGTGTTTCTATGTATAATATGTATGTATTTACAAAAAAAAAGTATATATGTATGTTTAACCATTGTCTAGTACTCATATTTCTACCATTTTAGAAACCTTAATAAGTGTACATGTTTTTAAAGTCTGGATCACTCCGATGTATTTTTACAGTGGAATTTATGAAACTTGGATAATCATAATAAGGAAAAAAGTACTTCATCATTCCGACCTTGTTTCTCTAAAAACTATACTAATATTATCTAAATTGCTATTTTGTAACATGGGCAAACTATTAAGCAATATTTTACAAAGATAAATTTGAAAAAATATTAATATTTGCTAGACCAGTGTAAAAAATCTTGAAATTAGGTAGTAAAATTTGAAAAATCAGAAAAATACCATATTTTGACAAACCTACGGCTTTAAAAAAAATCATCCAAATTAGTTGTAGATAATTAGGCAAAGAATCATTGCCTTACGCTTGGACTATTATTTACGGGACATCCTATATACCTAGGCGTTATTACCAATGCTCCGTGAAATACAATACATTTTATCTCGTTATTTCTTCCGTAAAAGATACAGCCAGACGTGCGTCTTATCTGACTTTAAAATGGAGTCAGCTAATTGCATTTAAATTAAAAATACATTGATATACAGTGTAAACTCTATATAACGACACTCAAGGGACTGTGCATATTTTGACGTTATAGAGAGTTGTCGTTAAATGGAGAGAAGAAAAATCTGTATTAGAAAAAGAAAAAGTTTATTTCAAACTAGTGTTAGTAATTACATAAAAAATCGACGACTCGATGACGTAGTAGTTAGTGTAACTAACTGCCACGCTTGAGGTCGCGGGTTCGATTCCCGCACAAGTCAATGATTTGTGTGCATGAACATAGATGTTGTCTTGGTCTGGGTGTTTTTATGTATAATATGTATGTATTTACAAAAAAAAAGAAATATATGTGTATGTTTATCCATTGTCTAGTACCCATAGTACAAGCTTCGCTTAGTTTGGGCTAGATGGTGTTGTGTGTATGTGATAGAATATTATTATTATTATTAAAAAACAATTCTTATTTGAAAGTCATTGCGTATTTTTATTTTTTATTTTTTTATTATACAACTAAGGTGGCAAACGAGCATACGACCCACCTGATTGTAAGTGGTCACCGTAGCCTATGGACGCCTGCAACACCGGAGGCATCACTTGCGCGTTGCTGACCCTTTAGGAAAGGAAGTGGGAAGGAGAAGGAGTGGGAAGAGGGAAAGGGGGTGATTGGGCCTTCGGCACTCTCACTCACCGAACGAAACACAACAGTAGGGATACTGCTATTTCACTTCGATATTCTGTGAGAGGTTAGTCCTTCCCCGGTCGAGCCGGCCCATTCATGTTGAAATCAGCGAGGCTCTACTACTCTAGTCAATAGTCTGTTATTTTCGTCTGACGTATTTTGCTGCACCAGTAATTTTGTTGTATGTTTTTCAATCCATGATTCCAACTAACAATCTACACGTGCAAGTAATCCCAATTTGTAAACAAAAGAACGGATTTCTTAGAAAGTTCGGTATGTATGATGGCGACAGTCGAGTTTATTACGGGCTACGATATTAAAGTGACAAAAGAACGTACACAGCTGCGCAGTTTTTACTAATTTTGGCAACTTAATAAGTACTTTTTATTATTTAATTGTCGTTATTGAGAGTGGGTGTAATGCTCTATAGAGTGTATCATTGTATGGAAGACAAGCTAAACCAACCAGTAGAGTGATTTTGACGCTTTAGGGAGTTTGTCGTTAAATCGAGTGACGTTACATGGAGTTTACACTGTAGTTCCTAATGGTACAAGACCAATTTCAGAACTGTACCTGTTAGAGGTAGGATACTCGTTTAAAACCAGTATTCCGATTAATATAGTGAAGTCCACCTAAGGAAGACCTCTGCCGTACTAAAGATAGGAGTCTTGTGTTAAGTTCTTGTGATAAATAAGGTTCCCAGGCTCCTTAGCCGGTGAGCGTCAGAACTCCTAACAAAAAAACTCAATATAAATTGTATTAATATTTATTTTTAATATTGAGTAGGTTTATTATTTTGTAATTGACGCAGCAGGGATAGGCCATAAGGTGGACCGTAGCTGGTAAGGGTCGCGGGAAGCGGTTGAGTGCAGGTGGCCCAACACCGGTCTGTGTGTGGAACCTTGGGGGAGGACTATGTCTGGCAATGAGCAGCGATAGCTCAGTGGGGAGACCAACAGACTGCAATGCAGAGGGTCTCGGGTTCGAACCCACGTCGCGCACCTCTGACTTTCGGAAGTTATATGACTTTTCGAAATTATGTGCGTATTGATTGACAATTATCGCCTGCTCCGTGCCTCGAAGAGCACGTTAAGCCGTTGGTCCCGGCTGCCATGAACATCTATGGCAGTCGTTATTGGGAGAGTGTCGACACAAAAGATCCCACTGGGTCGAAGTGTCGCTGGTCTGCACTGACTGGCCCCCACATAAGATAAGATGTCTGGCAGTAGAGGTCTTTCGGCTGAGATGATGATGATATGCAATATGCGATATGTAGTTCGATTGTTAAGAGTATCATAAAGGATTGCGGTTTGGATGTCAGCTCACCTGATAATTATTCAAATACCTATTCAATTTTCTTTGAGGTTTACTTCTAATGTTATATCACCACAAACACTATTTATAAACACTTATTGATAATACATTTTCTAATATATATTATATTATTTTGATCATTATTAGCTTACGTATCTGATATATAGATGAAATTTTTACAAAACGCATTCTTTGTTTATTTTTCAACCTTATATATTATTATATATTGTGTTAGACATGACAGATTGTTGTCATTTTCTTGAGACAGGTTTAGTAGTGGACTTAAGCACTCACAGTCACACACTAAATTTACTCAATTATGAATAAACCTGATTAGTGAACGGGTTTATTAAATAGAGAAGATTGCAGCAAATGCATTTATAAATATTTCGTATTAAATAAAAATAATTCGTATTTGACCACAAACATTACGAGACTCGATCAAATTTGCGGCTTCACTACGATTTTCTTTAGAACGGACAAATCAGCTACCACATGTGCCTACCATCTTTATTATATAGATAAGGTTATATTTGGTTAAATAACCTATTATGTGGCAGCGGCCCACCGGCAGTTAGACACAAAAGGCTTTCTATTATGTCTGGGATTCCAACAATTTCCAATTCATCTAAACATCGTGACAAACATTGAATAGATGCCATCAATTAATGATTACATCGAGTGTCTTGAAATCAAATATAATCAACATTTAATATTGATTGGCTGAGCCAATACATAATCACGTCCTATCTACTAATTTCTTGAAATATAAGCGCGTCATGTGCATTTTAGCTACGGTCAAACATGTGTACGTAGGCCGCTGCTAGCCCAAGAAAGTGTCGGAGTGCGTCTCTTGGTCATTTCAAGAAGACGCTGTGCTGTGACAAGTTTACTAATAAAGCTATTCGCCTGTTAAAAAAAGCACCATAGCTCCCTTCAAATTAGCACTTGTACACCTGTCTGCACCATATTATATCGTTGCACAATTACTAGAAATAATCCCATTTACTTTGAGCAATTTATAACAAATAAGATATCAAATAAAATAAGATAACAGTCCATAAAAATTTGCTGAACTTAAAATGTCTTATATCTAATGAAAACACACAATCGAATCGTTTGATAGAGATGTGATATTAAATCACTGTTCGGACCTGTTAATACAAACCCCCGTTTCAGAAAGGCACATCAACGATTAGTTAACAAACGTGCAAACGCATATCAACTCGAGTGATTGACTGTCAGAAGCAGCACACGCAATCAAATACCTTTACAAGAGATTAACATTTTTTATTTTTGTTTTTGAATAAGACATCTTCCACGCTAGGAATGATTCCTGTGTCACGGGAGAACATTCAATAACGGACGCAAAGTACATCCAGACTCGAAACAACCATTTGTGAATCACACAACATTTTGTCCCTTGTGGGATTCGAACCCACAATACTGCACAACACTTTTCTGTTTTTACTTTTTTATTTTAATGTTATTTTTCTTGCATACAGTAAGATATCTTTATTTACTCCTATTTAAAAATTTATCTACAATGTAAAACACCACGTCACACACGACGTACTTAATTGTAATAAAGGAGTCAGTTTTTGAGGGCCCTGACACCCATAACACAAGTTCAATCTTAGCTTGGGTGTCAGATGGTTACAACACTGTAATAACCTACAATTTGTAAGAATAACGTTTGTTCTAGCACATTGTATGTACAAAATTGTAAAACTGGTAATAAAGATTATTATTATTATTCTCTTAATTAATTTTTCTTTCTAATAATTACATTTTTAAATATACTTAAATATAAAAATTATTATTATTATTCTCTTTATTACTTATTTTCTCTAATAATTACATTTTTAAATATAAATATAAAAATTATACATATTTAAAAATACAAAAACTGAAATGACCTACCGATATCGGGTGCAGGGACCAAGCTATCGGTGGTTAGGGCTTCAGAGAAAGGAACCTCCGCACTATGCGCGCCGTGTGGAGCAATACTGCCTTCTGAATCGAGGACTTGATCCAGCTATTCAACGCGAGCCTCTTGAGATGGTGGTAGAGGCTCTTGGCAATTAATCCGTTTATCGAAACGACTATCGGTACAATGATCGCCGAGCCTACATCCCACATGTCGACAACCTCGCGTGCCAAGTCCAGATATTTATTATTATTATTATTATTCGAACCCACAACACTGCGCAATGGTAGTGGCAAGTACGTCATCCGTGCAGTCATAATGTTGACTCGTCGTTGATTAGTCTTTAGCTAGGTAAGCTTAGTACGCTGTAGAGACGCTCAATAGCAAGCTAGTCACCGCGCTAGTTCTCCACAGAGCAATAGAGGCTTCCCTGGCGACGATCGCGCTGTCCACGCCCACGTCGGAGGATGAGATCGCGTTGGAGGAGACGGTGCCGGAGGACCCCGTGCTGGCGGCGGTGCTGGCGCTGTCGGCGCAGGAGCAAGCCAACCACCAGCAACAGCTGGAGGCCGAGCAGCGAGCCCTGGATGAGGTGCTGCGACTCTCGTTATTGGATAAGTAACTGGTAAGGTTCTTTTATGATGCCGCTCGTGTACATATGTGTGTTAGGTTATCTTAGTAACAGTCATTTTTTTCCGGGTAGTAGGTATTTAACTGCACAGCAAAAAATACTAATTGCACAGCAAAATATGCATACCAAAATACTAATTGCACAGCAAAATATATTTAAAGAGATCAAACTAAGTCGACGGAGCCCTATACGCCCTACGGCTCCTATTTTTGAGTGGGTTTAAGAAGGAACCTAACATAACCTAACTCTTCCGAGACGGAATGCAGTGATTAGAGGCGTATAGGTGCTCGTTATGCTGTGCATTATTTGCTGTGCAATATTTGCTGTGCAATTAGTATTTTTGATGGTCATTATATTTAATCCCTTTTTTTTCTGGATGAAAGGTAGCCTATGTCCTTTTCTGTTCCCCTGACAATATGTATGCGATTTCATTATTATCTATTGAGTAGGTAAGATGTAAAGGCGTAACAAACAAACAAACTTACAATAGAATTTATAATATTAGATAGAATGTTAAACTGTGTCACTGCTGGGCACGAGCCTCCTTTCAGTGTGAGAAGGGTTACGCCATAGTCCATCACGCTGACCTAGTGCAGGTTAGCTGACTTCAAATATGTTCGAGAACATTATGGAGAACGCTCAGACATGAAGGTTTCCTCACGATGTTTACCTTGTCCGTAAATTCACTATTTGATACGCACATAAATTAGAACAACCATCACACGGGGTGAACATTTGTAATTTTTGTCCGGTGTGGGATTCGAACCCACTACACTCGGCGTGGTGAAAGTGGTGAGGCGACCACTTAAACCACTACGCCATACGTGCAATCTTGTTACTTTAAATTCTATTAGGAGTTAGGTACATAGTTGGTGGAAATCCGCAAAACCGACCACTTATTAAAAGTGAGATAGCAACCCGATTTATTTGCGAGGTACGAGAAAACTCAGTAGACGCATATTTGTAGAATATGGTTCACGAACAGTGCCAGCAATTATTCCAAAAGGAATGTCTACTCACCAAAGGTAGCTTGATTGGAGTGGGCCAACATTATGTTTCAATTTTTCTTACACTACATGTGCCCGCGGTTTCACCCGCGTTTATAGTTACTGCGTCGCTCCCGTGGGCCGTAGCGTGATGTTATATAGCCTGTAGCCTCGATAAATAGGCTATTCAACTCTAAAAGAATTTTTCAATTCAAACCAGTAGTTCCTGAGATTAGCGCGTTCAAACAAACTCTTCAGTTCTATAATATTAGTATAGATTAGTGCCAGTATCTATTTGTATATATGTATATGTATACAAATAGATACTGGCACTAATCTATACTAATATTATAAAACTGAAATAAGTATCTATTTAAGAATATAAGTATCTATTTATAATATATCCAATTACCCCCTTTCCCTCATCCCGCTTCTTCTCCTTCCCACTTCCTTTCATAAAGGGTCGGCAACGCGCAAGTGATGCCTCTGGTGTCGCAGGCGTCCATAGGCTACGATGACCACTTAAAATCAGGTGAGCCGTATGCTTGTTTGCCACCTTAGTAAAATAAAAAAATAAAAAATGCTAAACCTATACAAGCGAAAAGATATGAACAGGTAATTTAAAATTCATTGTTAATTTTTGAGTACCCAAGGATCAGGTGTCAAACCGACTCCTGTCGGTCCACTATGAAAATTTATATCCGAAACTCGGGGAAAATTAAACATTAAGACTATACCTAGGTACCAAAGTTTCTTTGGATTTATTTCTTTTAAAATGCCATAACTCCGTTATTTGGACTATTTCACAGTAGAGTTAAGGATGATGAAAGCGTTACTTCATGTGTTTCATAGAACTAATAGTACCAAGAATAGGCCCCAATCTTCAGCATTTACGTTTCATACGAGGTTTACTGGTTACAAGCGCCTTGAATTAAGTTCTCATTGTTATTATATTCTTTTAATCGTTCACATATGACTGACACAGTCGTAGCAGACAAATAAATGCAGTTTATTCTTTGTATGATGTCATATTTTAATAAGATATTTTCTTTTTTCAGATCTCATTTCAAGAATGTTATGTATGAAGCGTCCAACCAAAATAAGACTTACGCCTAATGTATTTCTAGTAGCTAAAATTTATACTATACGGGCGGGTCCTTACTTATGTCTTGTCCTTAAAACATTGTATTATATAGACATATATGCGAATTTATAATACAAGCACCTATTTAGATTATGCAAGAACGCAAGAAAGCCTCGGCCATGCAAGATTTATGGTTGCAAGAATATTTGGTTAACATAGTTACGGATACAAGTTATGGACGTTAAGCCGTCGGTTCCTGCTGCCATGAACATCTATGGCAGTCGTTATTGGGACGTTAGTGCCCTCTAATATCCTGACACTGGTCTAGCCTTAGGATATCGTTAGCCTTCAGGTTGCGGAGGTCAGATGGCAGTCACTCCGTGTAAAAACTGATATCCAGTTAAATCCGATTAGACTAGAAAGCTGACCCCAAGTGACTTGGGAATAATAAAAGCTAGGGAGAAGAAGATAGTTATGAATGCAAGCAGCGTTTCCGTTATGCAAGAAATTGTATACTACAATGCTTTACAACTATAATCCTTACCTCTCTGCATGCAAGATTATATATTATATAAATCGTGCGAGCTTACAATTTGGAACACATTTAGATACTATTTCTAAACATGCTTATATGCAAGCACATTCATTGCACGCTAGAGGGTTGGCATGAAAATGTGATTGGCAAGCGAACCCTCTAGCATGCAATATTAAGAAATTAGAAGCAATAAGTCAACATTCTTGCATGCAACGTATACTTGAATAAAAATTCAATTTCCTTAGTTGCAGTTATATGTATCAACATGCGATTTGCCTAATGGAAATGCTTAATATAAAATGTATATACAAACCACATGGTATATTATATAGAATAGTCACATTTATATACATATAGGCAAGACATTACAGTAACAGAGACAAGCGATGTAAAACACAATTTTGTACAAAATATAAAGAGAATGTTGATTTAAAAAATAAATACAACTGCCAACGTTTTTCTAAATTTAAGGTAAGATCCTTTTTTCACTGTACATCGCGGTTCTCTGTCACTTAGTCTTTTTCCTGTTGAGAATATAAACGATAATGTATGGATATGGCGACTAAGCGACTTTAAAATGCGCTACGCTATAATGTGCTGAGTTCAGCATGTTTCTCGTGCTGTGTTTTTAACAAATAACGTTAATGTGAGTTGTACATAGGTATTGTCTGTTATTAGCATCTATGCAGATGACTAAAACCTCTTTTGTTATAAAGCAAATGTTCAAAACCAAGAGGCATACTTTTTACAAATGTTAGACGAAAATGTCATTGGAAGGCCTATCACAAACATTATGAAAAAGGTCGTAAATTCTGATTGCCTAAACACAATTTGGATCTGAAATACAAATCACTAAGTGGTTTTGCAAACAAAAATTAACGAAGGAATAAACATTTTGCGCTCAATCTGTTCTTTCAATTCTGATGACGTTGTGTCAGCTACACAACCTCCTCAGAATTTTTGATTATTTCCTTCGTAAAATTTTGTTTATAAAACAACTGTATGACGAATATTTAATTGTTGGTTTAATGTCTTTCTGTATGAGTGTGTTACATGTTTTATTATATAAACATGTGCTGAGATCTACGTGCGATAAATTGCATTCGCATCGTCCTTTTGATGTATAGGTGCTATCACATAATTTCTTATTTCTATATAATAAATATGAATTTGCTGAGTACAGCACAGCATAGCATAGCGCAGTTCAAAGTTGTCTCGTTATTTTATTTGTTGTTTCAAGAATGCAAACAATCTTAACAGTGAAGAGACTCAAGGACCCGGCCCATAGACAACTTGACTATAGAATATTTATTCATCGTTATATAATAATGATATGTGTTTAGTATCGCTATACGAGTGAGATATAATTAAATAATAATTATAATTTATTGATTAACGTATTCAGATGGATTTGTGTAGTGACGAGTATGTTTATATGTTGAGCTGTCAATGTTTGTTGCTAGGCATTTGACATGTATGTATGTCCAGCCGTGGACTATTATAGCTTGATGATGATGATGATGATGATGATGATGATATGACATGTATTGACAATATTCACTGGTACTGTGAGATAAATTTCTTTGTAAATATATTGTTAACTGTAATTTGGCTGACACGGTTCCTATATCGGCAATTTCGTATAGTGACCTATTTTTTATATATACCGGAGACCAACAGACTGCAATGCAGAGGGTCTAGGGTTGGAACCCACGTCGCGCACCTCTGACTTTCGGAAGTTATATGACTTTTCGAAATTATGTGCGTATTGATTGACAATTATCGCCTGCTCCGTGCCTCGGAGAGCACGTTAAGCCGTCGGTCCCTGTTGCCATGAAAATCTATGGCAGTCGTTATTGGGAAGTCAGTGCCCTCTAATATCCTGACACTGGTCTAGCCTTAGAGTATCGTTAGCCTTCGGGTTGCGGAGGTCAGATGGCAGTCGCTCTGTGTAAAAACTGATATCCAGTCAAATCCGGTTAGACTAGAAAGCCGACCCCAAGTGACTTGGGAATAATTAAGGCTAAGGAGAAGAAGACAAGGCGTTGCAGCCAATATACCATAAAAATATTACTGACATTTAAAATCTAAAAATAAAGGTTTCTATTTCCATGATCAGTGTTGTTGATATATTCGAATACAATTGTGCATATTACTAATTCGGGTATATTCGACATGAGTCTAAAGTCTTAAATTCGGCTAGCAACAAATAATTGACGCTCACACATTGAATTATAATTCTTCATGTGGATAAACTTGTCCCAATTGTTCTCGTTTTTAGTCCTCATGTCATCCGCCTTTATTGAGATGGTATTTGATGGTGCTGTGTTTCTTCAATATTTATAGGCCAGTTACATACATTATGATCGCTAAATAATGTCAGCACTGTACTAAACTGTTCCACTGCTGGGCCTGTTCTCACTGTGAGAATGGTTAGGTTATCACTAAAGCACTATTTTATTTTTATAAATAGAAACGATAGTAAATTGCCTTCATTCCACAGTTTATTTAGTCAATTCAGTTATTTATTCAATAAGAATTGGTTAATTTTGATGGTCACATGCAACTGCATACTATGTCTGCAGTTTTATTCCCCGTTCATGAATATATATTTTGAATCGAATACTAAACAAGCATAGTGCTTATGTCAGAAATATATTTTCTTTTATGTACTTTCTGGGTATAATATGGTTGCATGTATTATTTTGCACAGCTATAAATGTTGAGAAACACACAACTTACATATACGATATAAGTATTTTACTTGTTGGTTAAATGTTTATTCAATTAAATGGCGCAATTAAATATTTTGTATGACTTGGCATTGATTTTGATGATTGTAAATGAGTTGGTCCCTCTTTAATACTGACTGAATCTGAAGCTTCTAGAGGTTTAATAGTGGCTAAAAGTAGAATTATATATAGGCTATAGGTATACAGGGACGAAAGAATTGCATGTAGAGATTAGTTCTAAAATTCGACAACTATTGGAAACGAAAGCAAACTTTTAGCCCATCTAAAAGTTTGCTTACTTACGTGAACTAGTTAAAGTAACATTGAATGTGAGCAACACAGCACCAAACTATTTGGCAATTTATGGTAATATTTCTGTTTAGAAGCGGCCTTTATATAGCTGATATACTTACTTTACTACTTTACTTTTCTTTTATACTTTCTACTCATATCGACAAGGTGTTGCAACCATTATACTATATCCTATTGACTTTAAAAAACGAAAGATAAAGACTTGAATGTGTAGCTGGATCGTAGCGTTTAGTGCAAAAGCACTTGACATGTAGTCATATTAAGTACACGTGCACTGAATGCACCAAGTGCGTAGTCCTTTGATCATTGCCTTGGCTTACTAAGAATTGATCTCGCTTAAAGACGGACCTTATCTTTTACTATCATCAAAATTAAAATTAGTTATAGTTTTAGAGCAGCCAATAGTTTGTCTAGGATTAGAGTTCAGTGCAATAATTAGGTAATGTTTGTATTTTGAACAATTTGATCCATTTGATACTTCGTGACTGTTGTGGGTGATAATGGATTTAATTGTTTATAGAAAAGGTTTGAAGTCACAAAATCTCGGAGAAATGATCTAAAAGTGCTACTAATCTTCATATTCTAAAAATATATTTTTCGGTCGTATTTTCTTTTTCAGCGACATGGCATGTAATGATACGTTGGGTTCCAATAGCGCAAAAGACTTATATAAAGGAAAGAATTTCGATATCACTTATGTACCTAATGAAGCTAAGAATTTCCACTTTAGCAAAGCGATGACATATATTGAGGATATCGCTTCAATGATACATAGATGATAACAAAAAGGAATGATGTATAAAGAAAATAGCTTCTTAAGCGCTGTAGTCACAAATTTTAGCACTACTTACTTACATTCATAAAAAGGGGAAAATATCAACCATGAATCACTATTTGTGGTTGGGATTTGCCGCTATCAATAAATTGCATTGTAAATAATTTTATGCTCTTTTTAACTCGAAGTTTTGATACTTCTAAACGAATCAGGGTGCCAATAATGAACCTATGAGATTTTGTGACGATTCTTACGTAATAAATAGTTATAATTTATGGTAATATTTTAGTTATACATAAAGTACCAAATAGAAATGCTGCTATACCTATAACGATTATGTTTATTTCGTTGCGGTAATGGTTTACTTGGTAATGACATTGAGATATCATGGTGCACACTTGACGTTAGAGGAAAACATACAAACTTAGAATATAAGTTTATAGTTTGATGTCCTTCGTAAGGGTTGGAGTTTTACTTAACCGCACATAGCAATGATCTGGCAATAAGACTAGATATAATAAAGGGGAATAATTAAATGTAATTTAGTTGGTAGTTATGGTAAAGGTCACAATTAAAAATATTATGGTTGTAATTTTCCCCAACTGCGATAAAAACATTATCTGTCTAATATCGGTAAATGTTACCTTCTCTACAATTACATGCGATGTGAGAGCATATTTTGTGCTAGAACTCGACTGTGTGGCTTTTGAGCACAACCCTTAAACTACACTTATCACAAAGTGTGCCCCATGGTATCGTTTATAATTAATTTAGAAGGAATTGTGAATATGTTGTAATAACAATATTGTACCTTTTCTATGATTATTTAGAGTACATATTCGAATGTATGCGATAAAGGTAAAATCCTAGGACATTACTATTGTATATAATTATTATTATAATATATTTATACGTAGCTCAAGTCTCAAAGAACGTCCTTAATTTAGAAAGTTAAGGGATCTTCCAATGCAATTTGTTCATCATATTTTATTAATTTTTTTTTAGTTATTTATGAACGTCACAATTTATGATACTGATACAATAATTATGTTTTATTTATTTCAAATTGACTTGTTTATCGACTTCGCTGGAATTGTAAAGATATACAATCGATGTCACTGGAGTTTTATTTTTTATTATTATTTATGATGCATAGATACAATCAAAGAAAAATATACATGTAGTGAAGTTTTATAAATATGTATTCTAACTTCCAAATGTTCGTAAATATGTGTACACCTTTGAACCCAAATATAATATAACAATAAGAATTTATTGTTATCATACATACATACATCTGTGGTACTTATAGTGCCATGGGCCATGGTGGTCATGGGATGTGATGGTAGTTAATGAGATGTTGTAATGTATATTTGGCTGTGACTGTACCTGGCAATGTTATTATCTAACATTGCCAAGTATGGAAGCTGGTTGTATTGGCTTTCTTTCATTGCCAACGCGAACTCCTCCCGCGTTAGACATTTATCTCTTTCCTATTCCTCGAGTTGCTTTTAATCCTAAATTTGCGTCCGTTTATTAAAATCATGTTTCATAAATCTGGTTCTAGTGTTTTGGTTCTGTATTATAAGTAGAAAGACTTATTTAAAAAGGTACTATTTATTTATAAAACAATTTGTTGAAAGTTTTGACCACTCAAGAGAGACATAATGAACCTAAGATTGTTAAAACATACTGGAACTGTAGGCACACGAGGACATAATTCTTGAGATCAATCTTCAGACTTATGTCAAGATTTATGTAACAGTGTATATTCGACGTACTGAAGACGTTTCTCAAGCGTTAAGTTTACTATAGAGCCTGCAGTTCTATCACTCGTAACATACGATACCTAAATATATTAAGCTTCGGTTCCCTTTACAAGGGTGATTTTGAAATCGTGTAATTCCTTTTAACCACGCATTCTACTGGTGATATAGAATAACCCTGACCATATTTTTTTTAATTAGAATTATGTTTTTCGAGAAATTAATGTATCGATTTTTTCGTGAAATGGTTTCAGATAGTCATATGTTAACAACCCGACACAATCTTAATAATTTACTAATTTAAAAAAAAAATAATGTCTTAAATAATAAGGGGCAATAAAAAGGACCGCCCGTTATTATTTACGACATAAATTATTGATATGTTACTTCTTTTTCATTAATAAAAAATTAAAATTGTCTCCGGTGGTTAACATAATTTATGACTATCTGAAACCATTTCACGAAAAAAATAGGAACATTAATTTTTCCAAAAAAATAATTTTAATATAAAAATATGGTCAGGGTTATTCTATACCACCAGTAGAATGCGTGGTTAGAAGGAATTACACGATTTCAAAATCAACCTGTATATTAAGCAGGCCTAGCACGGCCTTTGACAAGACAAAACGTTTTCAATGACTAAGATTATGTGTTTAAAGTAGGTATCTGATTGGCATATAAAGATTAATATCTTTATATGCCAATAGGAGCTAGGAGCTATTAGAGCCAAAATGTTATTATAGGGCGGTGCCCCTTCAAAATATTACATAAATCTTTGAAAGTAACTATAAACAAATCTTATATAAAATTTAGAAATCCGTATTGTAAATTACTTCAGTTTAATACTTTTTATCGTCTTTGAATGTTAGCTCACCAAGTACGACAGACCATTCTTGGCATTTGAAGACCTAACGAGCGATTCTGTATAATATAAAAGTTAAGATTATGATAGACGAAAGTATAGGGTTCTCATACTCCTTCAGAAGGCATTGTGCTATGTTTAACCTTTTAATCGGCCCACTTCATAACAGTTGTCGTGTCCCCAGCGCCCGGCACAGTGAATCGAAAATAAATACTTACAAAAATAAATAATTATTTTTAAGACTTCTAATTATGAGACTAAAGTGTATTAAATTGTAAATGATTACTTAATTATCCATTTACACAATATAAACATTTTTTTGATAGAAAACAGCGTAATTAAATAAAAAAGCAGATTAAACGAGCTGTGGTATCTGGTCAGAAATATACGACGCTGGCGAAATGGACACGAAAATATTTGTCGGATTAATCCGACGTAAGCGGTTAAAAGGTTAAGTGTCTGTGCTGAGATCTATCAAGGCTAGTCTTGCATCAGACAATACAAAATGTATATGCAAAATCAAAATCTAAAGCTCTGTCGGTCTATAGTATTAACAGATTATTTGAGAGGACGTTTTGTCTTGTCCAGTCCCTGCTAGTGCTGTAATACAAATATTTATATAATATCGCTCGGACTTGCTAGTGATGGCGCGTTATGGTGATTGATCATCGCCAATAATTAAATTAATGTAACGGAGCACTTATTGAAGGGTAATGACATGATGGGTGAGCGGTTATCTAAGTAGTTGTACTGTGTAAAGATATATTCCGGTAGGCTATTGAATAATGAACGCGCGTATTGTATATCTGAAACTACTTCTCAGCTGTGATTTTTATAATATAAAATGTATTTAATATTTTGTATGGTCTCCAAAGAATTAGGGATTTTAGAAATTGCATGGTATTATTGTCAAGTGTAGATCTCAAGTAGATAAAGTAAATAATGGAGAAAGTATTATGTAGATGTAAATTAAAAAGGAAGTAGGAATTTGCTAAAGTGACATCTTTTGGTATGAAATGGAACTATAAGTGTTAGCGCCATCTGTTGTTGGAAAAGTGAACCGTGTTTTTGATAAAACTGTATGTAATAGTTTTATGTAATTATGTGTGTATACAAAATATTGAATACATGTCCTGATGTATTTATACGGATGTATACCTATTGTACAAAATATTTCAATTCTATACATTTCCGATCCCATAACTGTGTACAACCCTGTCGAAATGTGTATATTAATGTGTTATTACAATTATATTTTATGTATATTGATTTTTAATGGTCGTTTTATTTCATCTTTACCTTTTAAATAGCCAGGAATGTCGAACTCGGAACTCTTACCTATACCTTTTTGATACAAAAGTTTTGTAGACCAACGGTTTTATTCAAAAACTTACAAGAAGGTTATAACATCGTTAAAAGAAAACTCTTTAAAGTATGTAGATATTATGTGAAGAGATAACTTCGAACCCTTTTAAGCATGTTGCGTTAAAGGAGTGACATTGAAATTAAACTTTATATAGAAAAGACGCGCGGAAAGCATAAATAAAATAAAATAATATTTAAAATTAATGAATTTCAAGTTGTTAATAAATATGCTATATTGCCGCATAGCATTTTTACAGATAAAGACAGTTTACAGAAAGATTATGCATTAAGAATTTTACATAACGTTTATTAGACTGTGTACTTTAACTACTGAATGTATTAAGCTTTTAGTATGCATTTTAATAATGGATAAGACAGACTCTCGTCAGTCTACTAACCATCGTTGACAGGTGATGTAGGTACCGGCTATTTAAGCGATTATCAGCCACTCGCCAGTTCCCACACCAGTTTTGTTTGACATCCCCTCATAGAATTGTTGTAAAGAATAGATTAAAATTCTACTATAGAAGTATAGGAACGGAGTTTAGTGTGGTATATTTAAAAAACTTTAAGATACTTTCTATTTATCATAGATACTCGCAAAGAACAATCGATGCCTACCAAGGAAGCTTCGCGAGGCTATTGAAGTTAAAGTAATACCCTTTTTATAGAGAAGATGGCTGAAATGTACCACCAGCTTAAAATAAAATAATAAATAAAAAGATTCAATGATTCAGTTAGTCAAACTCAGGAAAAAGACAACATAGCAACGTGATACTTTGAGTTGTTTGAGAACATGCTGCGTTAAAAGGAACACATATTAAAAAACTAGATGTTGCCGTGGTTTCACCCGCGTTTATCGTTACTGCGCCGCCCCCGTGGGTCGTAGCGTGATGTTATATAGCCTATAGCCTTCCTCAATAAATAGGCTATCCACCATTAAAAGAATTTTCAATTCGAACCAGTAGTTCCTGAGATTAGCGCGTTCAAACAAACAAACTCTTCAGCTTTATAATATTAGTATAGATTAAACTATGTTCGGTGTATATACTATGTGCTTTAAAATAACTTCAAGACAATGAGACGATTACCATCTTAGTCTCGCCGTGACCAAGGCTCAATACTCAATACTCAATACATTTATTGCACTCCACAAGTTAAATAGATGTTACAATGGTATAATATAAGAAACATGTGTGGGCCTTGTCGGCACGGCAAGATGTAGGAGAGAGGAGGAAGTTTTACATATTTTATTATTTACATATTTTACTTATGATTGATATTTATTGACTATTATAATATATAGGTAATTTTATTAAGGTGCGCTTACTATAGTTAGATAGATATATTACTATAATTATTTTTATTATATGGTATTCTATTATATAATTATTATTATATTATTTTATTTATATGATTTAATATTTTTATTAATTATATATTATTGTAGATTATCATTATTATCAAAGTTTGTAAAAAGAAAAGGAATTAAACATCCCAGATATTATTATTATGAATGTATGTCATGTTTGTTTATATATTATGTATTTATTTGTATTTATGTTATTATTACGTATATTATTATAAGTATTCATTTAAATTTCCATTTATTATGTTTCATATACATTTATCATTTAGGTATTCATTTATATGGTAGTAACATTTGGTTAATAGGAAGTGTTTTAATTTTTTTATAAATATACTGTCTTTAATTTCATTTTTTATTTGCGGGGGTAGCTTATTATATATTTTTATCGACATGTGGACTAGATGAGTGCATTTTAAGACGGGAGCTTGGTAGGTTTAATCTATTTTTATGTCTTAGTCTCTGGTTTTTGTCTTCTCGTGTTGTATAGAAACTTTGGTGACTTCTAACAAACTTACATATTTCTACAATGTATAGGCTAGGTAGCGTTAATATTTTGTATTCTATCTAGTGTGGCTTATAGCTATCAGTATCTTCTATGTGTACAAGTATTCGTATAAGTTTCTTTTGAAGGGTAAAAAGTGATTGCGCCTCTGTGCTGTTTCCCCATAGAATAATGCCATAGCTGAGCCAAGCGTAAGCATAGGCGTAATAGGTGACGAGTGCGGTTTGGATATCTGTGGAATTTTTTACTTCGCGGAGAGCATATGAAAACTTAGCTAATTTTGATTTAATTTTATTTATATGAGATTTCCAATTTATATGGGTGTCTATGTTTAAGCCTAATAAGGTAAAGTTGCTAACTACTTCTAACTTTTGATCTTGGAACGCAAAATTTATATTTAATGGCGCTTTTTGAGGCGGATGGAAAGTTATAAATTTGGTTTTGGAATAGTTTATTTCTAAGTTATGTAGGTTCATCCAGGATTTTATATTGTTTAGGAGAATATCGAGTTGGTTATTTAATTGTATATTGTTCCGGCATGATACCAATAGGGAGATGTCGTCCGCGAATAAAACGCAGGGACCGTGTGTATTTTTGGCAAGTCATTAATATACAGCAGGAATAGTAGACATCCGATGACGCTACCCTGTGGGATGGAGGCGTTGATAATTTCCTTGTCAGAACGTATACTTTGGATTTCTTTGGTATTGTTATTAAAAAATTCAATTTCCACTGTGTGCTCTCGGTTTAATAAATAAGATGCGAACCATTCATGCGCTTTTCCTCTGACACCTATTCCATGTACTTTATTTAATAAAATGTTATATTTAACTTTGTCGTAGGCTTTAGTCATATCTAACAGTATACCTATTGCATATTCCCTGTTGTTTAAAATATTAAGCGCTTCCTGCATGTATTTGTATACTGCTAGAGTAGTTGACCGACTTTTGCGAAAACCATTTTGAGCTTCATCAAATATTTTGTATTTCTCACAGAAAGAGTAAACTTGTACGCACTTGGCTTTTTCAAATATTTTTGAAGCTGTTGACAAGAGGGTTATAAGACGGTAGTTATTACGGTCTTTCTTTGATTTTTTTTTATGGATAGGTTTGATAATAGCTTGTTTCAACATGTCGGGGAACGTTCCTTCTTCAAAGGTTTGGTTTATTAACAGATAGAATGGAAGAGTCAGTACGTCTGCACACTGTTTGATTAGAAATGGTGGTAGTTCATCAATGCCGTAGCTCTTTTTATTTTTTAAGTTTTTAATCAGGTTGTATACTTCTTGAGGGTCTGCTGGTCGAAGGAACATGGTATTTTCGGTAGGTGTGATAACATTTGTACCGCGGGGTGTATCATTTCCTAAATGGCAGCTCCCCTGCCCGATAGACGCGAAAAAGCTATTAAAAGTGTTTGCAACTTGTGTGGGCTCAGAGATTGTAGTATTATTTATTTTTAACTGGATATTGCACTTTTCATTTTTAAATTTTTTATTAGTACGCTCGTTTATTATACTACACATAGTTTTAACTTTGTTGCTTGATTTTTTTATTTTATTTATATCATGTATTTTTTTAGCTGTATTAACTATTGTTTTTAGTATATATTTTCATTTTTTTTGTAGTATTTGGTAATAATAGGATTTTTACTTTTTAATGTTAGAATTTTTAAAAGTCTTTTATTTTTGCATGACTGTTTTATGCCTTTAGTTAGCCAGTGTTTTTTATATTTGTTTTTAAGTTTAATTTTACGTACCGGCATGCATAGGTTTCGATAAAGATTTGGATTTTATTTCGATAAAGTTTTGGATCAGCTGTGTTTTTATTTTCGTCTTAAATTTTCTAATAAACTTAAGTGTATTTATTAAGGTATTACTAAAAGCGTTATAGTTTTCGTTTATATTTTTATTTTTAAAAATTATATTGCTCCATTGTATTGATTTTGGTTCAGTTTTAAATTGCTGAATATTTCTATCGTTATACAGTCTTTTTTTTTACATACCATGTTTGTTTAATTATTTTAGGTATTTTCATGTGTAGAACAGTTCCCATGTGGTCTGAGAAACCAAATTCTTCTATACTGGTGTGCGTGTTCCTATTATCGAAGTTAGTGAAAATTAAGTCTAGACATGTTGATGAGGTCAGGGTTGTACGTGTAGGACTATTTATGTGTTGAGTATATTTAAATTCTAGCATTAGGTCTAAGAACTGACTTGTTTTAGAGTTTTTATCCAATATGTTTATGTTGAAGTCGCCGCCTATAATTACGCTTAGTTTAGAATATTTACTATTTATGTAGTTAAGTATTTTTTTAATTTGGTAATAAAATAATCATCTCTTCTATTCCAGTACATAGTAATAATTAATATATTTTCTTTACATAATTCAACTGCGCATACTTTCAAAGCATATTCAATCGACATATTAGAGATATCACATCTCTGGACGCTTTCAATATGGTCACGTAATAAAATACATAGGTACGCCACCGCCTGGTCGGTTAGCACGACAAAAAGATGCAACAATATTATATCCATTAAAGTTTACAAGTTCTAATTTTTCTTGTGATAACCAGGTTTCAATTATACATATGACATCAAATTTTGAATTATCTTGGATGAAGCTATCTATTATATGTTGTTTATTGTTAAGGCTTTGTATATTTTGGAATAGGATTCTAAATAAGTGTTCGTCTGTATGTACGAAAGGAATCGTTCTGGGTTCCTATATGGTTGTCTGGTAGTTGTTGTCCTTGGCTGCATGATATTCCATGGTCATCTTGTGTTTGGGTTGATTCTAATTGTTGTGTTTGGTCCACTGTATTTGTTAATTTTCCGTCTATATATAGTTTATTATTTCTAATTATTGCATACTGGCCGTTTCTTCGGGCTCTAATCATTTCTTCTCACATAGATTGTCTTTTCTTTCGTTCATCCGCATTTGGAAATTCACTTACGGATAATCCGGTGTTCTTGAATAGGTAGTTATTTTCTGTTATATATTTCACCATTCTTTTACTTAATAATTCGATGACTAGTGGTCGATTTTTAGTGTAGCTTTTTCCAGGCTGCTGAAAAGCAGTCGAAACGTCGATGAAAGTGTAAATTTAAACAATTGTATAGTTTTTAAATCTATGCTTATATTTTATTAATAGTAGATATTATTGATTTCATCTGTTAAAATACACTTAATATTGTCATGAATTTTATATCCCAAGATATGTATGGTAGGTAGGTATCTGGTTGATTTTTGGCTAACCACTTCAGAAATATATATATATACGAGGGGAGGTCCAAAAGTTCGCGGAATGACAGGGAAGGATAATGAAATGAAACATCAAACTATTTTTCCTTTTCAATGTATTCTCTCTTAACCTTAATACTTTTATTAGATCTGTCAAATAAGTTATTAATAACGTCGAAAAAAAGGATTTGTCTTGGGCGTCTAAATAGGCCGAAATTACCGACTTCACTTCATCATCGCCGCAAAATTTTTCCACGCAGTTCTTTCTTTATTTTTTTTTCCAAAATGATAGCTTGAGGACAGGTCTAGGCTGTAGGGTGGGTGGCGCAGTTTTTCAAAACCGCACCGGTGAATGGCAGCCGTCGCAACATGGCTTGTGTGCA